>BSYO01000005.1:14346518-15692351 GCA_033239525.1 Nepenthes gracilis | reverse complement strand
GCCATCTTAGGAAGCCAAGAGCTCTTTAAACAAACAACACCTATTAGGAACAGTCTTCCAATTATTATTGTCATTTCTTATATCATAAACTTACAAGGAGATTCCTATCACATTGGTGAACCTGTTAAATGACCAATATCTACCTTCCTTTCTAGTAGCTTCCTGCAAGGATCTGCTTCTAAAAGGAAAGAATAACCCATTGCCCCATAACTTAGCTTCCTTGTGTGCTACATTCTGTAGTTTTTTGGACTTCGAATACAAATGTAAAGTTTCAAACGTGGAGCTTCTAGTCCCTAAAACACCATCATTTTTGGCCCTATGACTTATTTTCCATGAAATTAAATTCATTGTTCTTTTCAACTCAATTCCATTCCAGTGCTATGCTCAGCAACTTGCTTCAATTTCTAGGACAGCCTCTTTTAAAATGATAAAATGGATCCACAACAAATCTAAACACTGGAGATTATGGTCTTTCCAAGATGTAAGCTATGTGAATATGCTAAAATTTTAGTTATCTATGACTTAACTCTCCTATTTGCCTTATATTATCTGTCAGTAAGCCTAAAGGACATCAAAAGCATTCCAAGATATAGAGCCTAAATTGAAATTTAGAAATGCTGGAATTTCCTTATTAACATGCTTTGTAACTCCAGCAAGAAAAAATATAAGTTTTTGCTCAGTAAAGTCACGCACCTGATGCAGTGGCACGATAAAACTTCATTCCTTAAATTATATCATATGCTTTACAAGGTCAAGATTCATATTGTATTAGTGAGACACATTTATAGGCTTAAACAGTTTGTGACTCAATAGGAAGTTGCCTATCATAGATCTTTGCTCAGGGCATTAAACATGTCCATCCCTAAGATATGCCCTTTTATAATGGCTGCTTGAGCTTTGTCCACAGTTTTATGAACTACTATTTTGCAATCTATTAGTGATCATTTAAGAGATTACATTCTGTAGGATTGAGCAGCAAGAACTTGTCCTCAAATCACTATCTTTAGGAGGAATTGGCACTTTAATACTTTATTTTTTATGCACTTTAGTTGTCTACAGTCAACCTGAAGTTGGTATCTGACAACAGCTCCAAATTTATTCTGGTTGCTCCCCTCAATCTCTTAAACTACTGGACCCTGATGTATTAGTTTGGCCTTGAGCATAGATGGATGTCATTCCAAATGATTTAGCTCTTTTTTTTATTTAGGTTGAGGAAAAAAAAGTATTTGGTATTTGAATTACTATGCTTTATCCACTGAGCTTAGGACTTTTTCTGAACAATTCTAAATCATGTTAGCAATAATCAAGCTGTTCAAGCGCTTGAGTAATAGACTCAGGTATGTTCTTCAAATTTGAAGTTGTGACTTGGCAATTTCAACTTTAACAGCAAAACCAGAAAAGATTTAAAACATCCTACCTCCTTGTGTTTGATACTGCATACTCCTTTGACAATACATGAAAATCATACATGGTGTGCCACATTTTGAAAACTTTAACTGGATTCTTCCAAGCTTAATCTCCATTTTAATAGAGACCAGCTTGGAGAATAATTTGGTACATGAGGCTCTAGGAAATCAGCCTCCGGTTATTCATATTTCATGAGCCAAAATGGTTCAGCAAGCACCCTTCTGAGGCTTGCACTGTATTCATCTTCCCTATTGCGCCAAGTAAATAAATGATCTTATATCTACTATCAGCCAAAGTGGAGTTCTCCAAGATTTTAGGTAACTTAAGTGAAGGACCCTCCATAAAATGACACAGTTCTTTATTTTGATTTGATGCCCCAATTTATGATCAACCATGCAAATCCATGTGTTGGTAATGCCATCAGGCATGCCCTGAAAAATCTCAACAATTGAATGTGCCTCTTGCCTGATTAAAGTGATGGACCATAGCAAGTTCACCCTTTATCTTCTTATCCTTGGATTTCACTAAGCAATAGATAAATTGATCTGAGCTCTTAATAAGACGAACCTTTGAAACACAAGGACCACACCACAATAAAGCCATATCTACCATTTAAAGCTTGGTCATCATCATTCGTGTAATCCCACCCATTAATGCTCTTTCCAGTGTCCTCTTAGATCATTACGCCTTCAACATTGTTTCCGATGTAGCTAACAAGTGCAGATTTTTCTCCCCTATGTAATTTCTATCCTATTCTTATTTATGAGAATTAATTAAGCCTCAGACACTCTTTTCTCCAATCCATCATGGGGGCAAATTATTTTCACGATTTAGACTACTTCTTTTCATCCTAGGAAGAGCTTAATCAAGGACAACAAATACTTTTTGATCACTTTTCTCTCCTGCACTGCGCACATTGATCATCAATAACTTGAGTCCATTCAATGTACTTCCCTGGCTGTGCCTTGATTGTTTGAATACGTCTTGACAGAAATCAGGTGCTCACCATCTGCAGATATTGGTTAGGCCTCCAAACCATAGTAATCTGATTTGCTGTCCACTACGTGTAGCCTTGTACACAATATGCCTTTAGGAGATAAGAGGTTTTGGGAATTCTGGAAACTTCATAGTTACCGGGTTTGCTGTCCAATCCGCGATGCCCTATAAGTGGTACGTGGACAAGTGTCATTTTAGATAAGAGATTTTAAATAAGAACTACATTTGATACGTTGCATAGAGATGATTTTTGGGATTTTGTAACTATGCTTCGGAACCTTTTGAACTAAAATCCTTTGCATTCATCAGGGAGATGATCTTGAATGCTGAGAATTATGGTTTCCTCTTTCAGATAACAGATTGTCTAATCATTTCACCAGAAAAAAAAAAAAACTATCTGATAGTAACTGCTTCCCCAATTTTTTTTAGATATGCATCTCCATAAGGATTCCTGCATAGGGTATGTGTTGTTTAATAGCTGTATGTACATAAGTTGACAGTGTATTCCGAGACCACTAGTTATTTTTCCTAGTGTGGTAGCCTTCCAGTAGATGCAGCTTAAGATTTGGAAGTAGGTTGTACATGGGGACCATCTTTACATCATCCCTGTTGAACTAGAATTCCAGGGGCTGGTGCTGAAATTTTAAGGTTCACCATCATCTGTTGAGAAAAAATCAGCTTATCTTCAATATATTTGTTAAAATGGAAAATGAAGTGCCACTTTATCATGGAGATGCATCTTTGGTTAATTATCTTCATCTATCTATACTTAACTTTTGCATTGCTATAAAAGTTAGTATACCTCTCAAGACAAAACTGAACACTGCATTCCTTCAATGCATTCCTTTAAGATACATTTCTTAGAAACCTCATCTTCTAGAATCTGAAGACATCTTCACCACTAGATTCTACATACCACAGCTTCATGGCTTTAGAAAATTCTGTACTCCTTGCAAATAAATTGTCTCCAAGATGTCTTCTCAGATTTGCTTTGCTCTACCTCCTTGGCTCCACCTCATCAGCCCAATAGTGAGAAGTAGATGAAGCCTTTGCTTTCTCTGATGGGTGTTCAGTGCAGATCTGTATTATGTGATTTGATTTACTTCAGCTTGCCTTAACTTGGCTTGAGCTATCCAAGATCTTTACAGAGTTCACACTGTATCTTCTTTCTCCATGTTTCCCTCAATGCTTGAGATCTCATTAAAGATTCTCAGATTGCTTGATCAAATCTGATGGTCCTGTCTCATTGTATCCTGCTGAATTTCTTTATTGACGTTTAACCCAGAACGTTCACCCATTGGCATTGACATGGCATATCTGGCCCTTTCCTTGTTTACTCAAATCATTTTTTCTATTTGCCATGAGTGGAGGTGGGACACAAGTTAGCAACTCATCAGTATTGAGTCTTTTTGTGTTCTCTGCCTCTACATGCTGCATGTGCTCTGTTCTTCTGCCAAGCTGCATCAATCAACACTTAATTGATCCCCTTTGAAGATGGTGGCCACTTTTCTTCTACAGTTCTTTTGCTTGTCATGGGCTTATATTAGGTGTAAAAGTACATGTGCTGCTGTCATTCTATCTTGACTTCAATGTTTTCTACATAAACACCTTCAGTCACTGAAAAATGGATATATTCCTCAAACCTCTAACCTTATCAAAGAGGCAAATTGAAAATTTTGAGCAGACTTCTGCGGCAAATGCTGTTAGATGAAAGCTTTGATTCGTTTGTTTAGATCCCAGTTCTGTTGTAAATTTGATTTAAGCCCCTTTGGTTGAACCGCATGGTTTGGCTATAGGACAAAGAGTATGTGAACTGAATACTGTTCTTCAACTTCATTCCCACATTGGCTGCAGCATGGGTTGATGGTGCTACTTCTCTGTTGGAGATGTTTCTACATTGTAATGTTGTTGGTTGTTACTCTCCACAAATCAACTGTGAGTTTACCTGGTAACTTCAACCTTCACAGCATGGAGGCCATATTATATTGAAAGTCTTCTGTTTCACATAATCAACAACCATTACATCTTAGATGTTAGATTTGTTTAGCAATTCTTTTACACTGAATTTTGCTAGTAAATGGACTAAGATGGGAAGGAATGGCTATTTCTCATAAATATGATGAAGTGTGATATGGTAGGACTAACTGTTACATTGCTTGGTCTGTGGATGAATATCTACTCTGTTTCTATCCTCATGTTTGGTTTTGACTTCAAACTCCGACAATTGATGATGGCTACAGTACCAAATACGGAGCTCCAACGAAGACCATTGGAGAGAAACTACATTGAGGGTCACTGATGGGCCATCTCCCATCGGTGATAGACCTTTGGAGAGCCACCATATAATGGACCTTGGTGATCATCCACCAACAATAAGCCTGTATGAGTTGTGAGACCCCTTAGAAATTGGCTATTGTCAACGACCCTCTAATTAGCTGCTGTCAATAGAACTTCACTGAGCCTGATTGACAACTGTTTTTCTTTCAAATTTTTCTTTTACCATTGTATATGTTCTATATAAAATTCTTTTGGACATAGATAGGAGCTTTTTCCATTTCTATTATGTTTTATTTTTTAATTTGTTGACATATGTGACGGTTTATATTTATAATTATGGCAAAGTATTAAACATGAAAGATGATGCAGCGAAGGGAAAATAGGGGAAGGGAAGAAAAAGTGGCTTTGGAGGGGGAAGAAATAGGGAAGGGAACGAAGAGAAGAGAAATAGAGAGTACTAGAGAGAGAACGAAGGATAATTACAATTTTCAATATCAATTCAATTTTATTAATGATTCCTCCAATAGTAGAGTTATGACTCTTATATAGAGATACTCTATTTATAAATTAATTTTAAAATAAATATAATTTTTTAATTAATGATATTTTAAAATAAGAAAATAATAAAATAAAATATGATATAATTTCTTGATTAAAATATCTTGAAAATCTCCAAGATATTACAAAAATAAATAAATCAAATCAAATCAAAAAATAAAATAAAATCTCTCTAATTTGTAATTTTTATAATGTTCGCATCAATTCTCCTAGGATAGGGGGACTCATCCGCATCCAGTGAAGTTTTGTCGTCAATTCCCTAATCACAAGTTAAGTGATTGTGTAATCCTCCTCTGATACTTATAGACATGTGTGAGTGGTGGCTAAAATCTAATAGAGCCACCAACTCCTTTTTAGTGAGAGTAGCTAGGGCCTGGTAATAGGCGATCTTACTGACTCTAATAGAACTCTAAAATATTTAGAGTTCCTCAATTTGCCACTGGAGTTTAACATGCTAAATGGGATTCATTTTATAATGATGTATATTTAGGAGAGATGTACTCGGGACAAAGTCAATGGTATTTTAAATATCACGTAAATGTGATAAATGATTTGGGAGGTTTTCAGGAAAGACATCTTGAAAGTTTTGATGGACTTGATGGGTTTCATTGGGTATCAATACAGGAGAACCCGAAAGGATTTCAGGAACAATAGCAAATACAACAAACTCACCTATAGCTGCATGTTCAAGTGTCATAGGGCTAATGATATATAATTCTTTTGTTCCTGCCACATCCTTTTTTTTTATTGTAAATCATAGGTTTTAGAAGTAAATGATGGAGATGAATTTTCTTACCTTTGTGAACAAAAGAATAGGAATTAGAGTGACTTTGAATTATTACATCCAAGTCATATAACCAAGGTTAATCCAAGGTTGCCATAGAATGACATTATCCACGTCCATTGGAATAATATCATACCAAATATAATTTTTATACTTTTAGAATTGAATGGGTACAATATGACGTTCCTTAACTGCCATAATAAGATGTATTAATCCACAAGACATTGTATAAATTAGGATGTGGGGCAGTTTTCAACTCTAGACGAGAAATAGTATTGGCTAAGACAGTATTGATGCAACTTTCGCTATCCATAATGATTTTATAAGCCTTCTCATTCACTTTGATATATAAGTATGGAAGATAGCATGGTAGCGCCAATGATTAGCCTCTTTGGATTGATTTGAGATACATCGTATAACACCTAAGAATGATATATTAAGGGAGGAAGAATGGGAATCTAGGCTAGAGGAAATAGTCCTAATACAGCCCAAGAATGTGGCATTATCATTACCATCTAAGTTATCGAACTTTTCTAGTTTCAGTTCATACACTTATTTTTTAAGAGGTTTCTTGTTTATTCCGTCTTATCCTTCGATAAGTAAGGCTTTACTTGGACATTTTGAAGAAATATGTCCAAAACATTTATAATTAAAATACTATAATTAAAAATTTCTCGTCGGGGCTTCAATACCCTTTCCTCTAGTTTTCCTCACAAGGAAATCTATAGACGGATGAGGTCGTAAAATAAGCTTAGAGTTTGTGGTAGAGGCATTCCAAGTTGAGGAACGATTATCACCATATTTTCCATATAGTGCTCTGGTAACTATTTCATAGTCTCTGATCAAATTATCTGTATGGTCCAGAGTGGTAACACTCTTAAGAATAAGCTCTCTCCTAAGGTCCTCATGTAGTCCTTGCCGAAACATTCTTAAATGTTATAATCTCATCCTCAATGATGTGACAAATTATTTAAAAATTATCAAATCGAGTCATATACTCAATTATAGATTAATTACCTTGTCAAAAGGCATCTCACTGGTCTAATAAGTTGTTACTGTATGAGCAGGGTAGATATTTCTCTTAAAGGCGTCATTTCATCTCGGTCCATCTCTTGATAGGGTACTTGATGCATAACAAGAAGATCCTCAACACTTTTCCAAAATAGTTATATATGGTCAACTTGATGTTAACAAATTGAACTTTTCTATCTTCAAACACACTGTACCACTCAAAGAAACAATTCATATCTTGGACCCATTGAATAGAAACTTAAGGATCTAAGTAACCATATAAATAAGGGCATCTAATTTGATATATCTATAGAGTTATTCATCCTAATCTCACTCTTGATCATAGTGTTGAAACCTGTAGTCACGTTTACAACGTACTTGACTATCTTGCCTTCGTTGGTAGTTCTTATTATGGGATACATCAAAATTATGAGTATCTGACGATTGAGATCCTATTTCTAAAGTGACAACTCAATTGTTAGATCCAAATTCGTTTGACGAGTAGTAGTGGTCAACTTGAATGGCCATTACGTGATTTTGTAGTTGTTGATTAGTGCCTAATTTGGTTAATTATTGACTTAGAATTTCAAAATGACTAAAATCCATGATTAGATCAGTGGTGTTATGACAACTAATGTGACTAATAGGGTTGAAATTAATGAACAATTGGGGCAATTGAAGGGTTGTATAAATGCAAGCTAATATTTATTCATTTATTGACTTCCTTTTTTGGGCAGGAATTCTTATGGTTCAAATAATGTAGACCTAATTTATTAAAATAATAAAGGACTAATTATAATACTATTAAATATCCATAAAGATAGGAGGTAAAATGGATAAAAGATAAGGACATTTTTTTTTGTATAAGGAGTAAAATTGCACATTTAAATAAAACTATGTACTATTAAAAAAAGCAAAAAAATATGTTATCCAAGATAGAGTGGAACGAATGCACTTGGATATCAAGAAGGATAATATGAGCCGATTGTATGATGTCACTTTGTATATAAATAGTTTGGATTATGTGTGATGGGCCCAATAATTAAGGTTGGAAATGAGGTCCAATAGTGTCTAATAGGCCAAGTGTCTAATGGGCTCAATAATGTGTGATAGGCCCAATGGTTTGTAGGCCACTAACACCCTGCCTTAATTTCAAAGCACACACACCCACTTACCTTAATCTCAAGACATACACATACACATGGATACACCCATTATTTTCTGTCTCTTTTTTTCTCTTTCTTCTCTTTAAGAAATGTAGATTATTTTTTTTCTATATCTCAACCATTTATTTTAAAATGGATGGTTATAATTTAATAACTGATTTTAACTAATTTTTTATGTTTTAAAAAATAGTTAAATCATAACTATTTATTTAAATATCAATATCTTAAATTAAGAGAAAATGGGCTCCACCTCTTTCAGAGATGGAGCCTCCTTGATCCCCTTTCTCTTCACAAGAAGACTCAGAGGATGACAAAGGTGAAAGGGAAGATGAAAAAGACGAAGACCGGATTCATGTCTCCCTTTCTCTGTATTATTATTATTATTATTATTTCTCTCTCTCTCTCTCTCTCTCTCACACCATACAAAGTCGCAAAGGATGATGAAGGCGAAGGTGAAGGCGAAGATGAAGATGTCGAAGACTTGACTCGTGTCTCCCTCTCTCTTTATTAATTTTTTGTTCTCTCTATCTCTCTCTCTGAAAAAAAAAAGATTTGGTAGCTAGGGTTTTGGGTTGGGCTATGGCTCGAGAGGTTGGATTTATTTGATGATGGTGGAGCTTGGTCGATGGCGGTGGTCGTTTAGGGCTTTGGGTTGGTTTGTTTGGTGGGTTGGGTTGGTGGTATGGTGGGTTCGGGCATTGCTTTGGCTAGGCGGTGATAGGTGATATTGTGTTGGTCTTGGTCAGCGGCGACGTGAAGGGCAAATCCAGTAAGTTGAGGGGGAGAAGATGACGGCCAATGATTTTCGGTGATATGTCTTCCTTCCTCTTCTTCTAAATTGCTCATCTTTTTTTTCATTTTTTTTTCCCTTTTTATTCTCACCAGCAAATTGTTTAAAAATTTCTTGTGAACAATTTTTTTTTCCGAAATAAACAAAAATCAAAAAAGAATGAGGTTTTGCTTGCCAGGTGGTCTAAACTACTAGTTGAGGTGTGAGATGGTTGGTGGTTGAGGATTAGATGGTGATGCTAGTAGTGTTGGCTTCATGGAAGGACTTGACAAAGTGGTGGGGTATAGGGAATGCAGCGTTATGATAGCAAATTTGATACAGGGAAGAAAAAATATGGGGAAGGGGAAGAAATAGGGAAGGGAATAGAGAGAAGAGAAATAGAAAGTATTAGAAACAGAGGGAAAGACAATCACAATTTTCAATATTAATTCAATTTTATTAATAATTCTTCTAAAAATAGAGTTAGGGTCATTAAATAGAGATATTCTACTTCTAGGTTAATTATAAAATAAACAAAATTTTTTGATTAATGATATATCAAAAATGTGGAAATAATAAAATAAAATATGATATAATTTTCTAATTAAAATATCTTAAAAATCTCCAAGATATTACAAAATCAATACCAAATAAAATCAAATAAAATTAAAAAAAATAAAATATCTCTAATTTTTGAATTTTCAATATTAATTATGTAATAAAATCTAAGCTTAAGAAGAGAAGTTTATTGGAATGTCTGTTTCTAAATCTGAAATCTCATTGATTTTCATTGCTATTACATACGTTCAACAAGCCTCTTGAATCTCTCCCTTACTGGCAAGTTAATAGAGAAGAAAATCTTTTCACTTTAGTGACGGTTGTGATGGTTACAGTGTCCATGGTATCCACTATTTTGTATTTTCAACCAAATCCTCTTAAACCTATGCATGATAGGCAAGTTGCTAGAAAAGAAAATATTTTCACTGCAGTGACATTGTGTGACTTATAATGTCAATTATGGTGTGCTTCCATCACATAGCAACAATGTCAACGATTGATTCCACGATTGACTAACTTTTCTAGAACGCTGCATTCAGTTGGGGTTTCTCCTTCCAAGGACCTATTTTGATAGTCTTCTTATAAGCCAGTTGAGCATTGAATTAGCCCTTGTGATCTGGTTACCAAATGACGGTATGATGTCAATCCTGTGCTGCCCACTATTGCTTGTTAAGATTGCCTCTGAAGTTTCCTGATGAAATTGCTGATTAAGCTTGCTCTTGTCCTATGTGTTCCTAGTGATTTGTTTTGTTCTGAGTAATGTATTTAAGCATTATGCTTTGGTAAGGGAATGTAATCACCCAAAAAAACTGTTCATAGGTTTATGCACAACTCCGATCCTACAACAGTGTTCTTTTTAATAGAGTTGAAATTTTGTAGGTGCTGAAATTGTGAACTCTATGTAAGAGAAAGGTGCTGAAATTGTAAATTCTTAATTCTAATAATTTTGGAGGTTGTGAACATTTTTCTGAAATGTTGACAAGTGCTAAAATTTAAGCATTCTTACATAGTGCAGCCTCCAATATGCTCTCCCAAGTGGAGTCTGAGCTATCAGATTTATGTATGAAAGTAGTCTGAGCTGGCGCAGTACTTTGTTTTTAATGTTCAGTGCAAAGCTTTCTGTCATCAGTTTTCAGTAAATCAGTTCAGCGCTGAGTGCTTTCATCTGTGTTATTTTAAACCCTTGCTTGGACCCATTTGAAAACAATTGAATGATTACAAAATTAGAGAAGGGCTGAAAGGCAAAGCCGATGGATGACGTGAATATTTCCATACTATCCCCTGTCTGTCCAGTGGGTCTATTGTTTTTACAATAGTATCTATTTACTGAACTCCAAATAGTAGTACTTATTGGTCTGTTGTTGCATGGAGAAGTTAGAGCCCATTTAATAAGGTAATAAGGCTTTCTGATGGTTTCAAAATTATGATGTGAAGTTGATACTGGCAGACCACTGCATCACATTGTAAAAGCTGAAATCAGCTTTTATTTTCTTGGTCAATGCCTTTTTTTCATACTCCCAGTAGCATAGAACTGTTTTTGGTCAACAAGAGATGCTAACTGGTTTTAATATATTGGGCTTGCTTTTATGCAGGCATCTTTTGGACTTGCATTGTGAATGACTAGTGTTTTAGACTTGCATTTTGAATGACCAATCTTTAAAATTGCATTGTGATGACCACTTTGCATAACTGTCTATATTTGCATTATTCTTGACTATGAAAGAAGACCAGTGGGGTTCTAATTTCTGAACCTCAAATCTCTGACAAACAAATCTTTAGGGTTCAATGGCAATGCTATAGTTCTCTACATGCTCTGCAAGCATGACTTGAACTTGCTTTCTAGTTCAAGATCTCAAGATTATTTTGTTTACTTATTCTTTTCCCTCTTATGTAGGTAATGAAGTGGGTACTGTTTGCAGAAAATTTCCCCATGGATTCTAAGGCATGCTTTGAGGTCCTTAGTGGTTTAAATGATGAGTTGGCTCTGAAGTCTGTTCTTTTGGGCAACGGTTTGAAACTGTCAGAAGCCGACATAATTGTTTTCTCCGTACTGCACCCTTTTGTGGTATGCTTTTTCTATTTTCCATTGCAATTTGTTTTCCACATAGACCAAGCTGACTTTCTGAGTTCATTTTTTCTAATTTTTTCTGAGACATCATTGTAACAATTGGTAGTCCCTTGCTGTAACTTTTTTTCAGCATCTGCTCCTTATACAGCTCTACATTCAAATGGTTAGGAAATTTAATTTGGAATATTTTTATTTAAAATTTAAATTGGAAATTTGCATTATTTGTAGCATTATAGAGCTTAGGGACTTGTTTGGCATTGCTTTTTTCTTGAAACAGTTTTACAAATAAATTGTGTCCTTCCGAAATGGTTGCTAAACAGTTGATTGAGGCTATTTATAAGTTGTTCTATGTTTTTTATGACATGTTTTAATTCATGACTTTCTGAAAAATGTCCAGAAGTGCTTTTGACAGAATTTCCAATTTATGTCTTTTGCCAAAAGCACGTTTAAGCATTGTGCTAAATGATAAATCTGTTGGCTGCTGATTACAACTTCCAGATTGGTATCTCAAAATCAGATATTGAAAAGCTGCCACATATCTTGAGATGGATGGATTACATTCAGGTGATGACAGGTTTTGGCCTTTTCTATGATGCTTTTCTTTAGGCAGTGTTCCATAGTTTGGATACCTCCACTTAAGAACTGCACGATGTCACATCATTGTTTCTATTGATATATTACTATTTTTGTGATTTGAAAAAGAAATACTGCTATTTAGCTTCAAGATTGATGCCATATTGCCAAGCAAGTGTTAGCTTGCTAGATAGCATGTGTCATTGTGTTAAGTTTATTGATGGCAAGTTGCTGATGTAGATTTTGGATTTTCAGCTCCCCCACCTTGTAATCAAGAAAAAAAATAATAGTTGTGCTATTTTGTTTTTCACTTGGACTTAGCTGGTCTTCTTTGGTAATCAAATATGCAGCATAAGGAGGATCTTGGGGAAATACTTGGGAGAATTCCTCTAGTAAAGGCTGGATTTGAGCCACAAGTACGTGTCCTTATTATTTACTATTATATTATTCTTTTATATAAGGTGAGCCTTTTTGTAATAGTAAAGTGGTTCAATCCATAGAAATAACCTCTCTGCAATATCAAGGTAATGTTGTGTATATTTTTCCCTCCCCAGATCCCTCGATGCTTGGTCCTTGTATATTGGGGCATCCTTTTTTTATTATGTTCACTAAAATCTATATAACAGTGACAGGTGAAGATGATATATCAATGTTTGCATTAGTATCTGAATTGACATTCTTTGTACAGGTATTGTGTGATTTTGTTCAGTACAAATTTTCATGAAACAGTGTTGTTTTCCTTTAAAGTCTTTTGCAAACGTAAGTTCTAGGATTGGACTTCTAGGCAGTAGGCACTAATTACAGTGAGCCATGGATCCAAAAGGTTTTAAGCTGTTAGTGACTTATATTTTTTTCCTGTTGTCTGCACTTGTTGCTTTTATCTTTTCTGAAGTTGCATCAATGGGAAATGCTTTATGTCCCCAATTATTCAATGGCATAGTTCAACGTATTTATTCCTTAAGTTCTTTGTAGATGTCAAAAGTAGTTGCTAAAGTGGATGTCAACTCAAATGCAAAAGATGCCGCAAATGCTGCAAAAACTGACTTAAATGCAAATGGTGCTGCCATAGACACAAAAACCATGGACATTCCACATGATGACAAGAGTACAAGGAAAGATGATGCGGTATTTCATATTCTTCCATGATTCATAAGTGTCCTTCTTGCTTCTTTTAGATACGCTTTTTAATGAACAATAAGAGATTTTCAGATTATTATGTTGCAAATTTTTGTTCTTGAAACTTTACTCATTCTTATTTCTTTCCAAATGCCATCATAGGCTTGGTAATGCTTCCATGTTGTTACATATTTTATTACTTGCTTCTGTCGGATATTATTCCAGTCAAATTATTGTTTTGCTTTATTATTTTAGATATAATGAGACCCTGCAAGAGAAAAGGATAATTATGTGAACAGTTTACCAAAAAGTCAAAAACTTTGCAGAGATCCATGGATGCTGAAAAATTAGCAAAATGCTGTAGAAGTGAGGAAAATGTGAAGTAGCTCAATGGCATGCCTTGTTTGGGGGAGATTGGGAAGGTTAAGGGGTAAAATGGGGGCAATTCCCCATCCCCCTCTCTTGTGTTTAGATGGACAAGGGTAGTTGATTGTGGAAGGAAAAAAAAATTCCTGAACAGCTACACTTATTCTCATTCTTTACCATTTTTGTAAAGATCATGTTCTTGGTTCATATACATTGATTTGCCAAGTTATTTCTCTGAAAATAAGTTTATGCATGTGTTAAAAATCTGGTACAATGCTCTAATATGTTCTAAATTTCGTATATAATGTTCTTATATGCTTAAAATCACTAAGTATATGACTTGCATGTTTTGAAAACTCATTAAATTGCCCCTGCATGTTTGCTAATTGAAATGAAATGTTGGAATCTTAAAATGTTGCTGATTTTTCTGAAATTTTTTATCAACAACAGTTTTACATGTTTGAAAATCTTATAATGTAGCATTACATGTTTTAAAATAAGCATGTCTAAATTTTTGCAAAAGTTAAAGTCTTTGCATAATAAGTGATTGGAATAATTGAAAGAAAAGCTCTACAATTTGTGAATTCGGAATGAGAAAATACTACGATTACTGTAATTGTGTCGAGTTTTTATTTATTTATACATCAAACAATTGTAAGAAAATTAGCGATGGTATATTATGATATGTTTAAGTATATTATAGTAGTAATCGAGGTTTGAACCTATCATTCGTGAATAAAAACAGCGTTTGGCCCCTTCTACGGGGTTAGATATACAACGGCGCATCTATGGATCTTAAATAGTAGTGTAAAACCTTTGTTTGTGTGGAAACAAATACAAGTTGAGTTTTGATTTTCTACTCTTTAATCGATAATGTCTTACTGACCCTTGGTCCATATGAATTACATGATTTTGCATGGCACGTTTGATTTAGAATCGAAAAAGAAAAATTTAAAAGTTGTGCATATTTGTTATGGAAATTTATGGCATTGCATTTGAATTCGATCCATTATTCCTTCTAGCATATTTTAATATAAATTGTATATTTGATTATGCAACTATATGCGTTGTTGAGCTTTCGGCTCACTCTTATTTTTGTTTTTCCCTAATGCCCTATAGAATAGCTGGCTAGGGAACTTGCAGATGAGTATTAGGGTTGAGGAGCTGATTGGAGGAAAATTCTTATTTGGATATTTTGCTGTTGTATTTTATTTAGAATAGTAGATTTAGGACGTTTATTTATATTTTGGTTGGTGGAGTTAGTATTGTATAATAGTTGAAATGCTCTTACCGGTGATGTTGTTGGACTCAGATTATCTTATTTGGTTATTTGTTTACTTTGATTTTGGTATAGATATACCTCCTTATGCATGTATTAATGTCATGATATGATCTATATTTTAGGCACCTGGTGATGTGGCATTTCAGGTCTTTTGATTTAATTATTTATTTCATTTTAGGTCAGTTGTGATACTGAGTTGTAGCTCACGTCCATCGTTAATTATTAATTTGCAAAGGGAATGATGTTGCTAATTATATTTCTAATTCGGTACAGAGACATGACAATGAGAGTATTAGAATTGTTTTTCCAATTCCCTTTGCTACTAAAACTAGGAAAATTGTGTGACATAAATTATGATTAAGTTATAAAACAATAATATTAATATATAAATTATTGATAAAGATTAATAATAAAATTATACCCATAATTTAGTATCACCATTGTAGAAAAGTGGGAGTAGAGAGAAATTGTATGAAGATGAGGGGGCTATAAGGATATTTATTGTTTTTTTTTTAAGTTTTTTTTTAAAAATTCTTTAATTAAAAAAATGAGGTAGTGGTCAGCCCAGACAGCCAACCATTGTCGAACGATATGTGATCGTTTCAATATATATGTTTATATAACTTCATAGTACTATTTTTGAAAATTAGTTTTAGTAATTAATTGGAGATAAACTTCCTCCGCATGATGTGGTTGATAAAGTTGCTTGGGAGAAGAGGTTTTATTTGTTTGTTCTAAGATAAGAGTAGGATGATTTGTTAATTTAAGAATAAGTAAGCATGCGTCAAACTGTAATTCTTTGATTTTTGATTCCTTTATTTGAACTTTAAGTTGTTTGATTTCTTGTTATAGTTATGCCACGATCTCATGCCAAAAACAAATAATAAATAATGATAATAATTAAATCGATGAATTATTTCCTCAACCATAAAGGAACAAACCTAAATACAACATCCAATACCGGGTCAGACCTGACAAAAATCAAACCGCTAATGACAGTCATAACGACGGCTACAAGACCATTCTGAATTATCTATTCGGACTCCATAGTAATGACCATAACTTGCTACACAAAACGTAATGAAAATGACAATTTAATACCACGAAATCACAATGTCAACCCTACATAAGTCATACAATTCCACAATCTTGATACTAAGGAAATCTGAAACAAGCCATCATACAATTGAAATACAAATAAAAGTCCAAATGCAAATCTTAATATAATAAAATATAAATAAAATCTTCTAAACATTCTCGTTTTATTTCCTTGTAAGCAATCAATAACCCTCTAATCTGAAAAAGTATTAGAAATAGCAAAATTATGAGTAAAAAATTCAGCAAGTATGTATATATATATATATAATCATAAATGCAAGTTCATAAATCGGAATGAAGAAATGAAAACAATAAAACATATATGAAAATCTAGTACAAGTCTAAAAATCCAAATTTGTCAAATATCCAATTGCATCAAATACTCAATTAACAAATATCCAAATATAATTTATACGCAAAAATTATAATCTGTATATGAATGTCAAATAAATGTACGTAATCATCCAAACGCTCGAATACAAAAATCTTACAAATCGATAAGTCTTGAAGTCCAAAGTCCAATATAAATCCAGATAAATTCGAATATCAATCAAGGTCTGCAAATATCAAGAGTAAAATATCTCAAATATCAAATCAAATACGAATACAATCTCAAAAATCCAAAACTTGCTAAAATTTAAAAACTAAGAATCAAATGTCTGACCTTAAAAAAGGGTTATATATACTTTCAGTAACCTTAAACCAAATCACTACTATTTAGATCTGTAGTCGGGCTGTCTGCATATTTTTCCCTATAGATAGGTCAAATGCCACTCTTTTTTGTCTTCTGTGAATAATAGGTGGAATTCTCAAGCTTACCTATATATATTATGACATTCAAATATATTGTTCCATTCAATTCATTGTCATAGTCCTCAACAAAATGCCAAATTAGGAGATTCTATGACAAATATCTAAAACTTTTCTTTTCTATCAGAAAAATACAAAACTTTTACTATGGGGAAGTACACATACAAAAACTGTTCACCTATGAGAAAGTACAAATATTGAATCTAACAACAAATAAAGTCTGACCCGAATCACATGCATGAAATATCACATGTAATGCTAAATACATATTTTTCATATCTTTTATTTTAGAAATATTCATACATATAAACAAAATATTTTAAATATTTGTTTATTTTATATAGAATGAAAAAATTCTCCAAATATTCAGTAAATATCACATGCATACAATAATATTCAAAATGGGGTATTCAAGGGTTGCATGTATGTTCCTCAAAGCACAAAACGTAAACAAAGTTAGAAGGAATCTGAAGTAGACAAAAAATCAGGATTAAAAATACTTGTATTAATCTTTAAGTCTAACAGATCTAATAAAATGATACTTCAAAATCACCTTTCTTCTCTTCCTCTCTCTTCTTCCTCTTCGCTCTCTCTCATTTCCTCTCCTTTCCCACAAAGTATTATCCCTACGGTGCAAGCGCTACCTTTTATAAACAAATAAGCACCCTAGTGCCAGTCAAGCGTGTATTAGGCACCGTTTAAACCGTCAGACACACATGAGTGTCACAACCGACACAGTACAAGTGTCAGCATTCTGTTTGAAACACGCATGAGCACTCTAGTAGTGCTCTTCAAGCCCTCACATTTTGCCCAAAATGTGCATGTATGTCTAACACACATCAGGCACTAGGCCTGATGCCTAAGTCCGATTTCTCACCAAATTTTTCATTATACAATTTTTTAAAATTTATCCAAAATAAATTGATTACATTAGAATTAATAATTAGAAATCAAGCGTTACAAATTCTCCAATTGTAACTGGTTTGGGTAAAGATTTTTTTTTTGGTAAGTAAGGTTTGGGTAAAGATTGAATGGGGTATTTTTCAAATATCTTGTAGAGTCTAAAATTTCATATTTTTATTTTTAAAACAACAAATCTTTTAATTTTAAAAAATATTGATGACGGATATCAAGATCAGCTATTTTATCTATAATGTCAACAAGAAATACTTCTTCATTTTTTGAATGAAGCAAGTTTATTTGTTGAGTTTTACAATTTCATAAATGCTAGAGTTGGTCTTTTTGTTCTGGTTTTGAATATGAAGAAGATGAATATCTAGTTTCATTTTTTTGTATCTCATAGATTTGATCATTATCTTCATTGTTATATTCATAATTGGAATAAGATGGTTCTTTGGAGTCACTTAGTAGCATGTTAACTAAATTATCAAGCAATTGTTCATCTTTGAACAATTAATAAATCTTCTTTTTAACTTTTACATTAGTCAGATTTAGGACTAGGTCTTTGGTATTTTTAGCATATAATAGTGGATGGTTGATAGCGATTATAAGATCATTAGGTGTTGTTGTATGGGTGTCTATTGCTATTATGATTTCATTGTCATCAGTGATACTTATGAGAATGGATTTGTTGATTGTTGGTGGGATGGCATTGATGATAGTATTAAGATCTTTTCATTACTAAAAGCTTTCACTGCCAAAATTGAAACGAACCATTCTGGAAAGAACATTTTGTTGCTGGCCTCCTAACTTTATTTTCAAAAATAATTCTTTCCATCATTATTTGATTATTGCATTAATTATCTATTAGGCATACTTTGTCTGCATTTTGCTTATTGTCATCATTGGATAGCCTAGTTCTCCCTGTTGGTCAGTTTGTGTCCAAGTAGTCCTGATTTTAGGGGTCTCGATTAAGGATTGTGCTAATTAAGCTTTGCTTAGTATGTAGTTAATGACATAATTGATTGTACTTCAGGATTACCAATACGGGCTTAAGCTATTGTTAAGACCAGGATTTTGATTGCATTTTCACATTGTTAAAGATGGTAATGTTATCAGATCCAGTAGTTTGAACATTTTCAGTGTGATTGAAAATAAAGTCTTTGCTGGTCGGAGTGAGTGAATTGTCCTAACAAAATTTAAGGGTACCAAAAAAATCAAAAGCAATGAATCTACATGCTTGATGTCAGTTATGTTTGAATCAAATATGTTGTTGTGGCCATATCTAGTTCATGTAGGAGGTATGAGATTGCATATTCAAACTTACCATCTATGATCCAATCACGGTTGGATTCACAATTAAATGTTTTTGAAGAATTAAATTGATTTTCTTCATATTGGATATCAGGAGAGGTTAGCTGAAGATAATAATTGCAAGTATTATTGTGGTATCTTCTAAGCATTGAAATATATCTTTGTTGAGTCTTGGTTTTATCTATTTCTAAATTTTCTTAAGATTGTGTATCATCTTTGTTGTAATCTATAGTTTGAATTGTTTTCATTATAATATTGTGTCGTGAAGTTGAAGTATTGGAAGGGCTAATAGAGCATTGTTCAAATTTTTCTGTTATAGCTTGAAGTCATTAGTTTTCTTTTGAGGTAACCAAATAATATCTTTAGAGGGTAATTTACAAGGTTCATTGAGTGATGGAGAAATATTATGGAAAAATTGAGTATTTACTTTATTATGTAGATAGTTTTCTATATGATTTAATTGCTTGGATATAGTATATAAAATTTTGAGCTTAATAATTATTTTGCTCATGTATTTTCTTAATGCTTTCTAAATTTGCTGTCTGTAAGAGGACGATTTGATGCTTTCTTAAAGGGTGTTGCACCCACTGTTGTATTATCAATATTTAATTTGAGAGATGCTAATGGTAGATGAGTAGAAATTGTATTCTATTCTGATACTGTTATCCATTGATTGGCAATTCTAATATTTACGTTGATTTGAGATTGAGACATTAATTTGTTTAGTGAGGAGCCTTTCTTCTGCTACTCTAGTGGCTTCACTGGATACTGCTTCTCAGTCTCCTTTTGGCCGGGTCCGTTCATTGTCGGCTTTCCAAAAGGTGGTTGGGTCTTCTCCTCCTGGTGCTGCTGTTGACGGCTAGGCACGGGCTGAAGTTTTGAATATGAGTAATGCTCACCATCCTTTTCTTGGTTCCCAAGTTAATTCTCATGTGGGGTTGAGGGGGCATAAATCAGCCTTCTTGGTCCTCAATTGTCAAAAGGGAAGGGTCTTTAAGCAGCTTGTATCTTTAATACTTTCCCCTGCAGAAATCTAATGGTGATATCATAGAAATTACACCCCCTTGTAAGGTGCTTCAACAGGGGGAGAAGGTTTGGGGTGCCACATTAATTGGGTACTTTTATGAAAAACCCCTAAATTTTCACATTGTAAATTTCATTGCTTGGGAAATATGGGAAGATTTGGAATAAGTCATGTGGCTAAAAATGGCAATGGTTTCTTCTTCTTTCGCTTCTCCTCCAAAGAGATGATGGATAATTGTCTGGAGAATGGTCCTTGGGTGTTTGCGGGCAGAACATTGTTTTTTAAACGATGGAAACCAGGGATGGCATTGCCTAAGGAGGAATATAAAACGTTCCCGGTTTGGATCAATTTATTTAATGTGCCTGTGTAGTTTTGGATCCCCTTGGGTCTTAGCTGGATTATGAGCGCTGTAAGGAAACCGATTCAACTGGACACCGGTACTGCTAGAATGGAGCATATAAAATTTGTTAGAGTATGTGTGGAGGTAGAAGCTACTGCATCTCTACTTTCAAAAGTTTGGTTGAACATGGGGCGATGTTCAGAAGTGGGGAAGTTGCAAATTGTGGAGGTAGACATTGATTATCAATGGAAGCTCGTTTGGTGTGGCATTTGCCAGCAAATTGGTCATAGTAATACCCGGTGCAAGTTGAAGAAGATATACTACCCTACGGGTTGGCTACTTTCAGATACCCAAATGCACAAGGCTAAATTGGGTATAAAGGAAATGGTGCATTATTCTGTAGATAACAATCGCTATGCTATGGATGATGTTTTGCCTACTGCTAATGCTTTTGTAGCCCTCCAAGACGGCAATAAAGTGTGCTTCTCAAATGGTCCTTCAGCTAAAGCTTCAGTTTCAAATTCTTCTCGTTGTGAGCAGGGAAGGCTCCCTATCATTAAAACTCCTACAGCTACTGATACTGCGATCACTATGCCTCTTGATTTCGATACGCAACCACCGATGACGTCTATGGAACTGGGTTTATTGGCTTGTAGGCCAAATGATATCCTTCATTTCAAGCGAGTGCTGCCACAGTTCAAGAGATAGACAATAGGAGCTAGATGAAGCGGGTGCCAGATCCTAAGGAGGGGGCAAGGGGGCGATGACATTAAAGGCCAGTAATCCAATACGTTACAGATTTCCCCACTTCAAGGGGGTTCTGTTGTTCAATTTGCGACTTCCAATACTCTCTTATTCTCAATGTTGGAGGTTCCTCTAAGCAAGGATAAACCGCTAAAATCAATACTAAAAAACCCAAAGGGGTCTAAAAGAAAAGCTTCTCTTGCTGCTGCTCATCCTCATAATTAGTATCTCATGCTGGAATGTCCGTGGGCTTAATGGCCGAATCAAAGCTCATGAGGTTAGACAATTTATCTTTTCATCGTGCTCTTTCATTGTTGGATTAGTTAAAACAAAAGTTAGAGAGAGTAATGCTGAGCAGATGATCAAGAAATTGATACGTAGCTAGAATTGGGTTATGAATTATTCGGCAACATCTATAGGCCGTATATGGGTTAGCTGGGATGGAGAAATGGTGGATCTAGATATGCTTTCCAAAGATGATCAATTTATTCACTACAAAGCCCACAACAAAATTTATCATAAGGTCTTCTATGTTTCCTTTATTTATGGGTTGAATTCAGAAATTGAGCAGCGTGTTCTTTGGAATAGCCTCCAAGTTATAAGTAATCCGGTTCTTGAGGTGCCGTGGGTTGCTTTCGGAGATTTTAATGCAATTAGATCACCTTTTAAGAGCTTGGGTGGCTGCTGGAATGCTAGTAGCTTCATGGATTTGAATCAATGTCTTAGTGACTATGAGTTAAATGACTTATATCACGATGGTGCCTTCCATACTTGGAATGATGGAAGAGATGCAGCTATTCGTATTTATAGGAAATTGGACAGAATTGTTGTAAATGGCACTTGGCTATTGGAATTCGATACATATAAGGCCTCCTTTCTCCCAGCAAGAATATCGGACCACTCTCCTTGTGTTCTTTCCTCGGTGGCCATGGATCAATCGAGGAAAGGTATGTTTAGATTTAACAATTCTCTCACTAAGTATCAGCAATTTCTCCATATTCTTCGAGAGGCCTAGCAATGTGTGATGCAGGATGTTATGATGTACCAGCTTATCGCCAGGTTGAAGAACGCATGAAGACTTCTAAAAAATCTGAATGTCCAAGATGGTAATGTTTTGGAGAAGGTAGTTAGATCGCGGAAGGCGTTGGAGGAATATCAAAAGGCTACTTTTCATCATCCAGATAGAGCGGGAGCTGATGAGGATAAGAAAACAAAACTACCGACCATCGTGCCTTGGGACAGGAACTTGATTTTATTCAGCAGAATGCTAAGATCAAATGGCTCTAGGAGAGTGACCAATGCACCAAGTTCTTCTTACTTTCAGTCGCAAGGAATTGTAACCACAATATAATCCTCTCTTTGGTTAAAGAGGATGGCATACCTACTAGCAGTTTAGGTGAGGTCTAGAAATTGATAGTTGCTCATTTTATGCAAATTCTGGGGACAAGTTGTGCTGATGCTCCCTTTGGCAAGGAAAGACTTCGTCCATTCATCCTGCATACTATTCCTGATAACCTTCGAGAGTCTCTTCGCATCCCTGTGAGTGATAAGGAGGTTCGGCAATCTTTATTCTCCATAGGTGACTGCAAAGCACCATGTCCGGATGGGTTCTCATTGAAGTTCTTTAAAGAGGCATGGCACATTAAGGGTCCTTAGATTATTGAGGCGGTTTGGGATTTTTTTCAGTATGGGAAACTCCTCAAGCAAGTCAATGCTACCATTATTAGCTTGATTCCAATGGTGATGCCCCCTTCCAAGGTATCTGACTTTATGTTTATTTCGTGCTGCAATATTATTTACAAAATTATTTCGAAGATTATAGCTAATTGTATCAAACATATACTCTCATATGTGGTTGATCACTGCCAAACTGCCTTTGTAGTGAGGAGGCATATTGGTGACATATTTTGGTTGCTCAAGAACTACTTCATAAGTACTATTCTAGCAATGGTGTTCCCCGGAGTTCTATGAAGGTGGACCTGATGAAAGCGTATAATTTGGTCAAATGGGATTTTCTGATTGCTACTTTGGAATTGATCGGCTTTCCTCCCCAAATGGTTACTTGGATTTATCAATGTATTACCACCACAATCTTCTCTATTAACATAAATGGAGGATCAGTTGGGTTCTTTAAGGGAGCAAAGGGACTTAGGGTGATCCACTATTGCCATACCACTTTATGCCAGCTATGGAAGTACTTTATAGAATCATTGAAATGAAGACTCGTTGGAATAGCAACTTTAAATACCATTAGAAATGTGATCGAACCCATATAGTGATGCTTGCCTTTGCGGATGATCTTCTTCTCTTCTCCAAGGCGGATGCAAATTCTATAAGACTGCTCCATGGATGCCTTAAGGAATTCGAACTGCTTTTGGGGCTTTCAACAATTAAAGATAAAAGCGAATTATTTATATATACAATAGATGAGAATACTATATACGATATCAAAGACATTATGGGCTACAAATAGGGGCAGCTCCTGGTGCGATATTTGGGTGTCCCATTCATTACGACTTAGCTCTCAAAGAGAGATTGTAAACCTCTTTTGAATAAATTGGTGAGGGTGACTTCTTGGAAAAATAGATGGTTGTCCTTTGGTGTTCGGCTCCGGCTTATCTTTTCCATTCTATTAACAATTCATCTCTATTGGGCTTCAATCTTCATCTTACCTAAAGCTGTGTTGAAGAAGATAATGTTATATTCGCCGATTCCTTTGGCATGGATCCATGGAAGGAAAAACTGCAGCAAAGGTAGCCTTGGAAGACGTTGGTAATGCAAAGGATGAAGGTGACTTGGGACTCAAAAACCTCCTTGCTTCTAATAAGGCATTAATAAGTCACCTTCTATGAAGAGTCATCGCCAAAGATCTTGCCTTAGCTTGCCTTAGTGTGGTATTCATGGATTCACACCTATCGAATTAAAGATAGATGTATATGGACTATCAAACTTCTTGACTCAGTGGCATGGAGTTGAAAGATCATGAAGCTACGCCCTGCTCTTCGGCTCAGGATACGCCATCACATTGGAGATAGTGCTGGGACTTTCCTATGAACTAATAGTTGATACCCGTTGGGGCTACTATATAACAGATACTCAGAGAGACTAATGACTATCACTGGATTATCCCGGGACACTAAAGTTTAGGATATTATTAGTCATAGAATGTGGAAGTGGCCCAATTAGTTCTATGTGGAAGTGGCTAGCATTTTGGACATGTCAAATTACTATCCGAATGCATCCCGAAATGTGATAGTCAAGCTGGTATTTTCATGGTGAAATCATCCTACAAGATATTCTAGGGTTCCAAAGACAAAGTGGTGTGGGGCTATCTTATATGGGGCCGTTAACATATCCCGACACTTACCTTTATTCTGTGGTTGACTATTCGGAGGAGATTAAGCACTTTGGACCATATTAGTACCTTCATTCAACAACCTAATGCGTGTATAATTTGTAGCAATGGGATTGAAAGCCATAATCACTTATTTTTCAAATGCTCCTTTTCAAATGACTTGTGAAGGATGATGCGTCGCTGTGTGGCAACTAGTTGGTCGTACTACGACTGGAACTCAAATATAATATGGGCGGCTCTCAAATGGAAAGAAAAGAACATCAAAGCATACTCCCGTCGGCTCACACTAGCAGCTATAGTGTACTTTATTAGATGAGAGTGCAATCAGTGAAATTTCCTAAACTCTTCACCGAGGGATGTGACAAAGCTAGTCAATCTGATCAAAACCACAGTTAGACACAAGCTAGAAACGATTTCTATTGGGCAGAATCAGTGCAACCGATCTATCATAACAAGATGGAGTCTTCCTTTAACATGTATTAGTCAGAATTAAATTTGATTCTATCTATTTTTTGTTTTGTCTGTATGGCATGTAATGTGAAGCTCGGGGTATGCCCTTACTTATATACTCTAATTCCAAGGCTGTATTGTCCTGGATTTAGAATGTAGATTGTGTAAATTCTTTTATCTCAATATACATATTACTTACCAAAAAAAAGAGACATTAATTTGTTTCTATTACCATAAGGAAAAAACCATTCAAAAAAATGGAATATCAGTTTCTAAACAAATATTATAGGACCCATTTGCTCAAAACAAAATTCAAACCATATAAAAGCAATTTGGACAAGAAGTATGTGCTAATCTTCCCAATGCCTTTTGGGATAGAAAATAGTTTTATGTTAATCTACCATTTGAGAAACGTTTTATGAAAGACAACTCTACCTTGTCTAGGTATTCCACAATTTCATGTATTTATGATAGTTGCAATAGATGCATCCGATATTGGATATGAAGACATACTAAAACAAAGAATAGAGTCTAATTCATGCATTGAAATCATGCAATTTCACTTTGGACTCTGGCTTGGTCCACAAAAAAATTATTCATCTATCAAAAAAGAAATTTTATCTATTGTTTTGTATATCTTTAAATTTTAAGATGATTTATATAATAAAAAACTTATTATTACACATTGATTATAAAGATGTTGATGTGTTCCCTATTTCCAGTTGTGGTACGGATTGGAGAGCCTTTCAATTTTCTGCAGTAGGTCGATTTGGATTGGGTCCAGTCTTCATTGCTGTTAATCTGGAATTTGGACATCACAAACTACAAATAAGAGGTCAGAGAACGACGAGAGGTTGTCCCACCACAAATACTTTGATACTGAAGATAGAAATCTTTCGCTATAGGCGGAGGGATGCACGCTTTAAGGTAAACGTGACAGGAGTACAAAGATGCTGGGATGAGGGGAGTGCGAGTGAGTTGTGTTTGGAGGGCCAGGCTTCGGAAGTTGCACCGCTATGGGTGGCTTACTAACTCCGTCGTGAAATGACGGTGGATCGAGGGAAAAGAGCTGATTCTTGTTCCTCGAGAAGGAAGGGTGAAAGATCGAACACTTGATTTCTGATCACCGTTTTTGCTTAAGGTTGGGCTCTCCTCCTTGCAGGAGAAGGTATTTATATGCTCCCTCTAGGTGGCTTTTGGAGCCGAAACTTTCTGACAAGTGGTTTGCCCAAATTCATCAGCCGCTGTATGCTAGCGGTGGCCAGCGGCGTTAGTTGTTACCTAATGGGGTCAAAGGGGACCGTCGTCGGGCGTGAACCACG
Organism: Nepenthes gracilis; assembly: GCA_033239525.1. Lineage (NCBI taxonomy): Eukaryota > Viridiplantae > Streptophyta > Magnoliopsida > Caryophyllales > Nepenthaceae > Nepenthes > Nepenthes gracilis. Next base: position 15,666,063 of record BSYO01000005.1, on the reverse strand, counting down.
CTTGATCTGTTGCTTGCGCAGAGATTGGTTGAGTAGCTGTGAGGACGGCGTGCACTGTGGCTTGCAGCGTTGACCTTTTCCCTCATTGGCTAGCATTTTCTCAGCTGGCTCCCGCCATCTGCAATCGCCTTAGCAGGTGGTGAAGGTGCGCTGATTGGTTGCTGGCATGGGGCGTTACGTGAGTTGCACGCTAGGACCCTCCGAACTTCACGGGAAGGTTTGGGCCTCACTGCTTAGTCCGGCTCGTGCCCCTTCGATTGGGCCTCACCATTATTGGTCTAATCTGAGTTGGACCCAACACTAGCCCCCCATGCCCGGGGACGGCCCATTGTCGAGGCCAGGCATGTCCATGATAGGTCCAGCTGGCTGTCCACGTGGGCTTTTCTTGAGATGCGCTGGTTTTCGTCCATTATGGCACCATTCCTCATGCAAATATGTAGCCTTTCAGAGGTGGTGCAAGGATCCGGAGCTTTGTTAGGAAAGATTCGCCCTCTATGGTCTTAATGGCTTTCCTATTCCTTGATAAACGGCCATCGGGTGGCGCATCCCTTTGGGAGCTCATTGGGTGTTGGCTTGGCTATAAATTGGAGAGTTCTCCAGTTCGGGTGACCCTCGCTTAGCCATTCGTTAGAGAAGTGATGCAAGGTCCTTGGCATGCCTCGTGCCCTGTGGGGTTTCGTAAAGGAATTGGATGGATTTGCGGGAGATCTGATGCTGCTGCTGAAGCCCGTCATCTTTCCCCTTCTATGGGCTATTCCTCATCGTAACGAGGATGGTCCGGCCACCCTGCTACTGTCATGTGCCTCCTCCACGGTTAGCCAGGACTCCAGTCCGTTGATGGGATGCAACGAAGATGGCACGCTGTTTTTAGGGATTCTGCTCCCTCAATAACGTGCCTTCTCCGTCTCTTACCACAGCTGGTGGTTCATATATGCTGCCCGGAGAGGTGGAACCTAGAGTACCCTTGGGGCGTGCGTGAGCGAGTCGTAGCCCCATCGGGATTCCCGATTGATGCCTTCCCTTCGCTTGCAGTGGTCCTTGTTGTGCCTTCAGCGGGGGGTAGGCATCGGCGACACCCGTTTGGGGGTGGAATCGGTGCCGTGGTGATGCTACAAGGGTGAGCTAATGTGCTCACGTTCCCCAGGTTAGTTCTTCCCAATGGTGTCGTTTGCCAGAGCTTCTTGTGCTCTGCTGTACTTTTGCTTTTTCATACTTCTGCTGATGTAAATTTTGTACTTTATAAAGAATAACTTCAATAAATAAAAGCAGTAGTTTACCTTTTATATTTGTTGTCATCGAATCTTCTTTTTGCCATTTTGCACGTTTTGACTCAAGGGGATTAGGGCCCTCTCGCCGCCATACATGCGCTGTTGTTTGCTTACGAACGTCCAACCGTCTTCTGCCATCCCTACCATGGCCATCCGTCGGGCCTATGCTTGGTCCATCGGCGGGACAGCCTGGCTCGATCCTTCTATGAGCTGGCGCTGTCAGTTTCAAGCCTGGGCTGGTTGATCAGCGTCGATGGAGAGTGTGTCACTCAGGGATTGCCTGCATTTAATGCGTAGGAAACCGCAAGGCTGTCACATCATAATGGCCCCCCTTGGAAAGGCACGATGTTCCACGGCGCTACCACGTGGGAGGATTTTGTTAGGCAGTAGAGCACCTCCCTTTAGTTAGACAACGCCGCTTCTTTGGAGAGCTTTTGGCTATTTAAGCACCAAAGATCTCTCCTGATTTTGCACCCCTTGGTTGCTTGGAGACGCGAAATCCCAGCCTGTGGTTGTTTCCTTCCTTCTTTTCTTCTTTTTGGAGACCCTAATGGCAAGGTCATCTTCTTCTTTGGAGCCTGAACCTCCCACCGAGGAATGTCGATGGGAAGAGCAAGCGTTGAGGGGCCATGATGAGGTTGTGCCTTCTGCGGCGGCAGCGAAGGGTTTTAACTCGAAGCCTTCAGTCATTGCGTCGATGAGGTTCCTAAGGGCACTATCGGGCTTTGAATTTGACGGGGCATCCAACTTCTCGCGGCGTTGAAGGCCTGGGGGAGCTTGTACATCGCTCCATCGTGTCCTGAGGGCAATGGAGGACATGGAGGCCCGGGTGCAGGTTGCTGTCGGAGAGGTCAAGTAGACACGAGCCCAAGCAGCTCACTTTGAGCAAGCATGGTTGGAGGCGGAGGCGAGGGCGTCACGACTGGCCAATGCCAACTCGCAGGCTCAAAATCGAATCACTGCTCTTCAGGAGGAGCTCAAGCAATATCGGGCACAACTTAGGGAGGAACACGTCATCCATGCGCGGCAAGAGGCTGAGCTAAGATTGAGAATCTGGCCGGAAGAGCTAGCTCCCTTGCTAGAAGGAAGACTCCAGGAAGGTATTCGGCTTAGCCGAAGAATAGCTTCGTTGGCGGTGTTGGGTTTTTGCATCGGCCTTTTGGATTCTCGAAATTCAGGCACCAGGGCGTGCTCGGAACTGACTTGACTCCCGATCCTGCTGAACCTAGAGGGGGCATATAGTTGTATTTCTACGGTGACTGGTTGTCTTGTCCTCTAATGAAACCTTATTAGCGAAATTACTCAATGAAGTTCTTTTACTTAACTGAACAATTTGTTCATTGCAATTTGTTGCGCTCGGGTGATTTGCTTGCCCTTCCGGTCTTAGATTTTGGAAGGGTTATCGCCATCGCTTCTCATGGCCGGGATTGTCGCATCAAATGCGAGAGAGCGACGACATGCTATCTTCTTTAGAGATAATTCCTCAACTATCCGAGGACATAGTTGTGTTTGAGGATATTAATTGAATCCAGTAGAATGACTAAAATATCTCCGAGGACTTGACTTTAGTCCGTGGATATTCTCGAATCTAGCGAAATGACTAAAATATGTCCGAGGATATTACTTGAATCCAACGATGTGGCTAAAATATCTCTGAGGATATAACTTTAGTTCGTAGATATTCTTAAATCCAGTGGAATGACTAAAATATGTCTGAGAATATTCTTTGAATCCAGCGACTTGGCTAAAATATCTCTGAGGGCATAACTTTAGTCTGCGGATATTCTCAAATCCAGCGGAATGACTAAAATATATTCGAGGATATTACTTGAATCCAGTGATGTGGCTAAAATATCTCCGAGAATATAACTTTAGTCTGCGGATATTCTTCAATCTAGCGGAATGACTAAAACGTGTCCAAGGATATGGTTTTAGTTCAAGTCACTGGCATGCGCCGTCAGCTGAGGCATTAAATACAATTGACATCGTCTCGAAAAGGTAATAGCCATTATTATTCTCTGCCCAGTAAAAGGCTAACACGTGCCCCGACTATGATGAGGTGCGTCTTTTGAATTCAATCGATGTCTCAAGTCCCTTATTTGCTGGGATTTAGCTCGATTGCGCTGCCTTTATCCTTAAAAACTTAGAACTTCCATCTTCATCTCACCTTCTTCTTCCTTAGGTTTCTCTACAATGGCTCCCAGAGTTAAGGATATCGCCTCTTCTATTTCTCACGAAGATGTTAAGACCATTCACGCCAAAAACAAAATCCCAAGTTTGTATGCCTTCTTGATACCCGGCGAGAATGATAGGGCTTGCTCGCCTCCGGATGGATTAGTCACCGTTTACGAGACCCATTTGAAAGGAGGTCTTCGATTTTCGATGGCTTGAAGCTTTACCCAATAATGAAGGCTTTGGAAGTTCCAGTTGCTCGGCTACAACCAAATGTCATCAGGTAACTAGTTTCTCTATGTCTTTGCACGTTGCCATAGCAAAGTTTTTGATAGTGTGGCAGTCAAAGTTATTTTGAGGTTTACTTATAAGCAGGATTGGTTTATAATCTCTTCTCGCCCTGAGTTTGCCGTCATTAGTGTTGGTAATCCCTACTCCACCAAACGGTGGAAGAATAGATACTTCATCCTTGTTGTTCCTTCTGAGTGGGGAGTTTTAAACGAATGGGGAAACGTAGCATCAGGTATTTGCACTAATGCTACAAAGCAGAAAAGAGAAGCAATAAAGGAATTTACTGGTTTAGTTTTAGCTAACCTCGGTTCTTTTAATGAGAATAAAAAGAACCGATGGTTAAGGAGCGAGGCCTTTGAAAAGGCCAAGTGGGATTCTCAGCCTGAAGGCACGAAAATTCCCATTCCCTCAATGGCTAAGAAGAAGAAAATCAAGAGAAAAGAAAGGCCACTGAGGATAGCAGAGCCGTCCGACAGGAAAAAGAGGAGCCGTCGGACGAAGACTAGAGCTGAGATTTCCTCTTCCGACGACAATGAAGCCGTCATCGGCCAACTGGTGAAGAGGAAAAGGTCCGCGGAAATGGGCACAATTCAAGGCATTGAGGTGGTCGGACCCTCAACAGTCGGTGAGTCTATGGCCCACTCTTTTTTAATCGAGGACATAGACGTGGGGCCCCTTGTTCCTTCAACCTTTGAGGAGACCATGTCCAACGTTCCAGCCACATTTCTTGGAGAAGTCTCAGATACAATTATTGAAAATCCGACCGAGGACATAGCTGAGGCACCGGCCAAGCATGCTGGGATAGAGGAAGAAATAAGGGCAACTGAAGTGTCCCGTTCTGAGCTTCCCTGCCTCACAGTCTAAGTATATGTGGAGAGCGATATTTTATTTGAGACCCTTTAGATGGCCATGACCGAGGACATTTTGGAGAGGACTGAGGCTTCATTTGATGCACAAGCAGAAACTGGGGCCATGGATCATTCCGAAATAGTTGATCCCCCAGTGTCAGTTGTTGATGAAGCAATTCATGAGTCCGAGGTCATGGTTGAGGCTCATGAGGCCGAGGAAATCGTTGAAGCTCACAAAGCTGAGGAAGCTGTTGCTGTTGTGGATGTGGCCCAAATGTCAGGACGTTTGGAGCCTTATGCCAGAGAGAGGAAGAATTACCTAAGAGATCCCCTTTTTCAACGGTACTTTTCTCAGCATTTTTAGATCTTTCACTTTAACTAAGGCTATACTAACTTGCTTTTTCCTTGCAGCTACATGAGTGGGTCGGCCGATTTACTCTAATTATTGATGAAGCCGCCCAATCTTGCATAGACTTGGACACCTTCAAGGCTTTAGAAGAGGGTGCCAACCGTCTCGAGCGTGAGCTCACTGAGGCTAAGAATAAAATTTTTTCGCTCGAAGAGTTGCTGAAGACTCACCAGCAGCAGCATGCTTCCCTTCGGAATAGATTTCTTCATTTGGAAAATGAGCTCAGGACTTCAATAAAGGCTGCGGACATCAGATCTACACTGGAGAGAAAGTACTGGGACGGCATCGGACTTTGTCATCGTAGAATTCGCCTAATAAATCCAAAGTTTCCTCTTTCTTTGTTTCATCCGAGGAATGCCAGTGCCGAATGCAAATCAGATTTGATTAGCTACCTAGAAGACGATGAGACTCTGGATCCTTTTGAACCAGGACCTTCTGAGACTTAAAATCTTTTTTTTTAAATGTGTATATCCATCATATGAATAAAATACATTCTTTTAATTTGGTCTCTCTTTCTTTGGATTGCTCGTAGGCTAAGGTTCCTTTTTGGACACATCACAAGGATGTTTTATCCCTTATGAGTGACATGTCTGAACCCAACAACCATATTTGCCTGATGATGCTTCCTCTAGGGTCTCTGCAGTCGTGTCATTTAAGCTCAAGTTTTACGACTCAACCTCTTATGGGTTGCTTGGTGCTCTTGCCAAGTTTTAAAGTCTGACTTTTAGTGAGCTGCTCGGTCTTGCTGAGTTTTGCCAGCTGCTCTAGGGCAGCTCCGGGAACAAGCGAAGAGGAAAACTCCACTTGACTTAGGAGTAGCCTAGGCTGTGTAGTTTTATGAAATGACATACAAACACTCAAAAGAAATACAAGACAAAGAATAAATAAAAAGAATCTATTTTATTAATTAAAATGTGATACATGCACATCAAATAATGCATTCACTTTACCTAGCTGCTCGTGCATTTATTGATAATATTTCTTGAGGTGAGATACATTTCACGTCCGAGGAATTAGTCTGCCTTCTTGGGTGCGTAATTTCTACGCCCCATTTTGAAAAATGGCTGAGATTAGGAACGGCCCTATCAATTTGGAGAAAGCTTGTTCCAGTCGATATTCTTTCCCGTTGCCTCAATATTTCGCAGTACTAAGTCTCCAATTTTAAATTGATGTGCTTTTACCATCTTATTGTAATATCTTGCAATTCTTTGTTGATATGTCGCTATTCGCAATCTTGCCATATCTCTAGCCTCCTCAATCATGCCAAGGTTCTCTCGAAACCTTTGTGAATTGTTGCCTGGGTTGAAACTTTTAGCCCGGAGATTGGGCAGTCCGACCTCTACTGGAATAATTGTCTCAATCCCATAGCATAGGCTAAAGGGCTTCTCTCTGGTTGGTTTTCTTGGTGGTGTTTTATATGACCATAAAATTGACAGAAGTTCATCTGCCCATGAGCTCCCAGCATACTCCAACTTTGTCTTCAATCTGTATAGTATCGTGCGGTTGATAACTTCCATTTGTCCGTTATTTTGCGGGTATGCAAGTGACATATGGACCAACCTTATCCTTAGGCTTGTATAATACTTGGTAAACCGTTTACCAGTAAATTGGGTCCTATTATTAGTCACAATACATTTTGGAATACCAAACTACACACGATGCTTTGACGGACGAACTCTATGTTGTTCTGCTCGGTTATCCGAGCTAATGGCGTAGCCTCAATCTACTTTGTGAAATAATCGATCTCGACAAAGATGAACTTTCTCTACCCAAAAGATATTGGCAACAGTCCGAAGATGTCAAGCCCCCATTGTGCAAATGGCTAAGGTGATTGCAAAGCTCATAGCTCCGTGTGAGGCTGATGGGTGAGGTTCCCACGGACTTAGCAATTTTCACACTTCCGTACGAAGTCTATGGCGTCGTACTTCATGGTTGGCTAGTAATATCCTTACCTTATCAGCTTGAAAGTGAGGTTTTTGCCCTCAATGTGGGATTTGCAAATATTGAGGTGCACTTCTCCGAGGGCATAATCAGCCTCTTTCGAAGTAAGGCACCGTAAGTATAGAGCAGAAAACCCACGGCGATATAACCGGCCGTCTATGATAGTATACTAACCCACCATCTTTTTCACCTTCTTAGCCTCATTTAAGTTTTCGGGCAATGTTCCGTCGAACAGATACCTTAAATAGGGAGTCATCCAATTCTCTGTATTAGCTATCTGCATAACTTCTGGTTCAGGATCCTCTATACTGGGATTTCCGAGGACCTAACGCATTCCTCGGGCATACTGCTCAGGGTCTCTAGCCGCTGCTGCCTTTGCCAACAAGTCATCTTTGCCGTTTTCTTCTCTTGGAATATGGACCATTTCCACATTCTCAAAGGTCACAGTCAAACTTTGGACCTTCGAGAGGTACTTAGAAAGCTGTGGGTGGTTCACTTCGAAATTTCCCTGAACTTGGTTAACGACCAATTCCGAGTCGCCGTAGACAACTAGGTTTTTGGCCGAGCATTCTTTTGCTAACCGTAGTCCTGCGAGTAGTGCTTTGTATTCTGCAACGTTGTTTGTTGTTGGTAACCTGAGAATCATTGAATATTTTATCTCTAACCCTTCAGGTGTTCTCAACACAATGCCAGCACCACAACCACCTTTCATTAAGGAGCCGTCCACATGCAAAGTCCAAACTTGAGGGTTGAGCGGTTCCTCATCGTTGCATAAGTCTGATATGTCCAAAGTTAAGGTTGATGTTTCAACAATAAAATCTGCTAAGGCCTGACCTTTTAAAGCAGGCCTCGAATGAAATTCTATGTTAAATTCACCCAACTCAATAGTCCACTTAACCAGCCGTCTTGACATATTAATGGATAGAAATTATAAACTATTTAGAAATTGATATTCCTTTTTTTAAACGGTTTATTCCTTGTGCCTATAGAAACAAATTAATGCCTCAATCTCAAAACAATGTAAATACTAGAATCACTAATCAATAGACAATAGTATCAAGGCAAAAACTTCTACTCATCCACCCTTAGCATCCCTCAAATTAAATATTGATAATACAACGGTTAGTGCAACACCATTTAAGAAAGGATCGGATCGTCTTCTTATGGACACATCAAATTTAGATGGCATTGAGAAAACATATGAGCAAAATAATTATCAAATTCAAAATTTATATACTATATCCAATCAATTAGATTGTGTAGAAACCTATTTACATTATAATCAAGTAAATACTCAATTTTACCAAAATTTTTCTCCACCACTCTGTGAACCTTATACATTACCTTCTAAAGAAATTATTTGTTTACCTCAAAAGAAAACTAATGACTTACTTGAAGGTATAACAGAAAAATTAGAACAATACTTTATTATATCTTCTAATGCTTTGACCTTACAATCTAGTATTATAATGAAAACATTTCAAACTGTTGATATTAATAACAATAATACATAATATCAAAAAACATCAGAAAATGATAAAATCAGGAGTCAACAAAGACATACTCCAAAACTTGGAGGATTCCACAACAATACTCGCAATTAAAATCCTTAGTTAATTCCTTCTGATATCCAATATGAAGAACGTAATCAATTTAATTCTTCAAAAAATTTAATGGCGAATATATCTATGATTGAAATATAGATGGTAAGTCTAAATATGAAATCTTATGCCTCCTCCATGAAATAGGTATGGCTATGATAGTTTATTTGGTTCAAAAAATAATTGATCATTAGGAATGTAGATTCATTGTTGCTGGTTTTTCTAACACACTCAAATTTTGGTAGGACAATTCACTCTCTCTAGCCAGTAAAAACTTTATTCTCAATTATACTAAAACTATTCAAACTACTGGAAATGATGACACTACTACAAAAATACTATTGAAATCCTAGTCTTAACAATATCTCAAGCCTTTATCATAATTATCTAGTTCTAAATTAGTACTCTCCAATTAAGATGCCTCACACTTCAAGACTTTAGATGGTATAAAGAGCTTTTTTCTACTCATATATTTCACCATTGAGATTGCAATTAACTATTTTGGTTATAACATTTTGTTGCTGGCCTGCTAACTTTATTTTCAAGACGAATTCTTGCTAAATTATTAGATATTTCTAGAGGTTTTGCCATGTCGTGAAGTGACATGATAATTGGACGACTCTTTGCTTTTATAAAAAAGGGATTATAACTTTTCCAAGAATACAAGGGGCAACATAAATTTCACCGAGACAACCATCAATTTAAACTCCAAATGGGTACCTTGTGTCAACAATATAGCATAGAGAAAATCAGGGCACCCTTAAGAATAAAACCTCTCATCGGCATCACTGCAGCCATCCTACCAACATTCAACAATCCCTTTCTCATAGGTATCATCAAAGCTAGTGAACTCATAATAGTCATAGACACCCATACAACAACAATCAATGATCTCGCAATCGCTATGGGTCGTGCCAAGCATGACCCAATCATGCTGTTGGTCGACACGGCATGCGGGTCGGCCATCCCCTGGCTTGGTACTATCCACAATATTAGGCCGTGCTAGACACATCCCAACATTATTCAAATCGAGCTGTGTAAGACCATGTCACGGGCAGCATGACCCTTTTACCATGTTTATATAGATGTTTCCTATTTCAAATATGTGCATTCTCTTTTTCCTTCCCTTTCTTTTGACTTTGTGTCTAAGGCTTTTTCTCTTCCGCTTCCTCTTTTTACTGCTTTCTTCTTCAGTCATATCTTCTTTTGTCATTGGCTTCTACCGCATGGACTAGATCTGTAAATATATGTGCTACACCCTCACCCTCTGCCACAGGACATATGGCTTGATCCATCTGTCTCTCCTTCTTCATATCCACTATCAGTGCACACTGTCATTTGATTTAGACCCGTTGCACTACGTAATGGTACTTATCGGTTTACAACTTCTTACCCCATCCCTAATGTTATGTCTTATAATTTCCTGTAGTCCCCCTCTTCATCTTTCATTGCTTCTTTGTCTTATGTCTTTGTGCCCAAATTTGTTAGTGAGGTCCTTTGCCATCATGGTTGGTATGCTACTATACTAGATGAAATATCAGCGTTAGGCTCTATGTTGTGAGGGGATTTAGTTGATCTCCCCCATGGTATGTTCACAGTTGGTTGTGGTTAAATATATATTGTCAAGGTTTCTCTTGATAAAACCATGAATTGCTTCAAGGCTCGCTTGGGGGCTAAGGGATTTACCTGGGTTTATGGGCTTGATTTTATGATATCTTTTCTTCTGATGCCAATATGTATTTTGTTTGTATATTTTTCCATTTGTTGCTATGTGTGGTTGGCCCTTATATTAGTTAGACATAAAAACATGATTTCTTAATGGTGATTAGGAGGAAGGAGATTATATAAAGCAACCAGTTGTGTTTGTTACTCAAGGATAGAGTATGATTGTTTGTGTTGATAATATATTCATTGCTGTAGATGATGTGGAAACTATGAAAGAGTTAAAGTTGTTTTCTAAGAACAATTTCAGAGTAAAGACTTGGGACACTTGAGGTACTTCTTGGGGATTAAAGTTATATGGTCTAAACCAGGGTAGTTATTTTGAAAAGCAAGCATGCTCTACTTACTTTGAGTGAAGTGTTGGGCTCTCAGCTTTATGACTCACTGCTGTGTCCTAATGTCAAGTTTTTACCAAATAAGGGCAACCTAACATGAGATCTAGGACAATGTAAGAGGCTGGTTGGGTACCCTTTATCATGGTAACTTGTCCAGATACATCATTAGCTAATAATATACTTACTCTTCATGAGAAAGCTATTTGGGAACTGTTATTCATATCCTTTGGTACATTAGAAGAACCCCTGGAATAGGTTTGCTCTATGGGAATAGAAGACATATGGATAACACATGTTATTTAGATTTTTATTGGGCAAAGCCACCATCATCGTTCTGCAGTGGCATATTGAGGATTTTTAGGTAAATTTTGATATCTTGGAAATACAAAAAGAAAAGATGTGAAAGCATGCTTAGTGCGGAATCAAAGTATTGTTCTATGACAATGATTGAGTTAATGTGGATGAAAGGATTACTCAGAGCTTGGTGTAGATTGTTCTTCACTTATCCAAATACTGTTTGACAATTAAAAAGTCATGTATGTTTCATCAAACCTGAGTTTTGTACTAGAGGAACTGCTAAATTACTACTTCCTATGTTAGTTTGAATGATTAACTTGCTAACTTGTTCACTATGACCTTGACTGGTTGAGTTGAATACATTTGTAATAAGTTTGGCACATGTGATATATGGGCTCTAGTTGAGCGGAAGGGACGGGGTGCTATTAATTAGGATATTAGGTTAAGGGTTCTAAACTTAATTGTATCACTAAGTTTTTATTACAAATACATGTTTAACGCATATTAGGGCTGTAAGTCGTTTCTTTGAATTCTGACTCTCTCTCCAATCTCTTTCTTCTCTTTTGACACTACAGAAGACTTTAAAAATGACTTTAAGACTACTTGGAGTTTGATGACAACACCTTGGTCAAACCAATGCATTGAAACTGAAGCTTTTTTTTTTTTTTTTTTTTGAACCACTCTTTTATGTTTATGTAGCTTCATTTCTGCAACAACATTTTCAGAGGAAAGATGATTACTGAAAATTTGTTGCAATGAAAAAGAAAACAGCTTTTGTGAGCGCGTTTTTCTTTCATTGACATGGGTGAAACTTTACCTTCTGGTTACTGAACTCCTTTCAGCAGGCTGGCTTCATGAATGATAAGTAGTTAAATATCTTGAACCAAATATACTCAATTTGAAGGGATGAGAGTTTTTTAGTTCCATTAATAGGTTTTATTCATTTATTATTAAACTTAGTGCCAATATAATCTGCCGATAGTGATGTTGCTGCTGTGTACCTTGAGAACATCCAGAAAAATGTCAAGGGTGATAAAGAAGCTACTCAAGTGAAAAAGAAGCTACCTGAAAAAGAAGTTGCCAAGAAAGATGATGAAATTCCTGTCAGTGTGCTTAATATACAAGTTGGCATCATTCTCAAAGCATGGAAACATCCCTCAGCAGACAGGTATGTGAAGAATTCCATCTGCTTCCATTCAGACAAAAGTGCTGTGTTTTTATGCCTGGGGCTGGGGAACAGAAACGGAAAGAAAGGGACTGGAAAGTTAAACAAACCTCTGGTTTGGGATAATCTTGTGCTTTTGATCCCAAGGGCTGAAGATTTGTAATGTGATTGCTTGTGAGGCATTATTTCTTATTGGATGGAAATTGCAGTTTAATGATTGAGGAAATCGACGTTGGAGAAGCTAAATTGCGGCAGGTGGTCAGCGGTCTGGCAAAATATTGTAGCCCAGATGAGTTGGTGGTCAGCAGAATTTCTACTTTCTTATGTTCTCATTTGTGTATTTATGCAGTTAAACCAATTTTCAAGTACACCTATATCCAGGTAGTGACCTTGTGCAACCCTGATGAACTTTCGTCCATATTGTGCAGAATCGACATGTGGTGTTAATTACAAATGTAAAGCCTGGAAAACTAAGGGATGTCATGTCAGAAGGACTGGTAATGTTGTCCCCCCTTCTACAATTTCATTTAGCTTTGCCCTTTTTCCTTTCTGTTCCTACATGGATGAAAATTGGTATCAATATCAGTCGAGGTTATATTGGTATCAGACATATCGAAGAATACATATATTGGATACATTTGAACAAAATGTTTTTCTAAGAATTATAAGATGACCGACAAATATTTGATATATCAATTAATATTTTGAATATCGACCGAAATATCACAATATATCGTCGATACAGTAATATATCGTAATTTTGCCATAGTAACAGGAAATGTTGGTGTCAGGGGGGGGTGGTTTCATCCATTTTGTATACTTGCCACTTTTCTAGGGAAAGTGGTTTATTCTTTTTGCATAATAATTTTCTAAATTGATTGCATTTAATAGAAAAATTTTTGGCTAAGAGAATACTGTCAAAGTTTACCATTAGGCTGAAATATAACAGAACTCTGTTTTGTAAGTTCTATTTTAGTAAATTTTCTAAAATTTCAAGCGGAGCTATAACGTTTGTCTATCCATGTGTCTTTTTCATCTGTTTGTGGGGTGAAAAGGAACTAAAAATAACATAAATTTAACTTATGCGGATTCATTGAACTTTTTACTTTGTTTTCAATAAGGTGGCAATGGCTGTAGGATTGGAATGCAGTTGATGTGGTAGGGTTACTGTTTTTTGAGCTTCCACCTGGTTGATGGTGATTGTTGAGCAAAAAGGAGTCTAGTTGGTTGGAGTTGGTGCCCTTTTTAATGTTCTGTTGCCTTCGTTCCTTAGTGTTAACTAAATGTATTTGAAACATAGCTTCAGCTGCAGTTTCTTCATTATTCTTGTGGCAATAGAGTGGCATAGATGAGGTCAACTTTGTCATGTCCCAATTACAGTAATTAAGCATTAGAACTTGAATACCGAATAATGATGCTGCCTAAAAGTCATTAATGACAAAATATTTATATATAAATATGTCCTAGGATACTAACATCCATAAATATCATGGACATGCTTGCAATACTTGTCCTTGCGAACAACATTTACATCTCTAAAACAATTATGTCAAAATTACAAACCATAATGTATTATACCATAACTCAAATCTTGTTCATCAAAATAAAACAACATAATATTGATGTCAAACAAAAGTCTTTCAACAACATCATTTGGAATCTCACTAGTCTAACTCATCGTTGTGCATTACTAAGCCTACTAATCTAAAGCATGATGAATTTTGAATGGGTGAGTTGCAAGCTTTACAAGGCATAAAAATATGATGACAAATAATCATCACAACCAAAATGAGGGATATCAAATGACATATGAAAAAACTGCGGAACTTTGAATTAAGGGACAACAAAAAACCCTCATTGGCTGGGTTAAAATAGAAGGTCAGCAACATCTACATATTTCACCCTATCGACAAGGCCTAATCCCACTATTATATCTCGTGGATGGGCCTTGTCAAATCTTTCATAAAAATGTTGATGTAGCAAACATGTCATTAACTATATTCCATCAATTTCCTTATAATAGTTCAAATAGACGAAAGAAATCTCTACAAAATGAACATTTTTCAAGAATTTGGAAATAAATAAATTTATCATATGCATCGTTGCAGAGATTTGACATTAATTTTGAACATTTCTTGTACATGCTAAAGAATTCCAAACAAACTTTCAATAACTTATGCTAAAGCATTCAACTTAGCCACGCATGCAAAGAAAACTCAAAGATAAAGATAAGCATAGCCAACTACATGCATGGAGGCTTAACAAAATAATCTCAGATTTTTAATGAAGATGGAAAGGATTTGAATTTTGCTTGTAAATAAAAGAGAAAATGGTTTAGAATGCATTTGTCTTGACCACATTGCACAAAAATTTTGAGGTTTTTTTTCAAAAAATAACCATAAGTTGAGTGCTGCTATGGTGAGCCTAAATTTTTAGGCTCTCTATAAATCCAATAGTTAATATTAAAAGTTGGATTGATGAATAGTAAAAAATTAAATAATCATTTAAATGATTTAATACAATCTCCACTATTTATCTATTTAACTTTTAATGTTTATTACTGAGTTCACTGGAAGTCTAAATATATGGGTTTTCCTTAACAGCTTCCCCTTAAGTTGGTCATTCACTCTCTTTTCTCCTTTTTCCTTTTCCCTTCCTCCTCTCTCTGTAAAACCTACTAAGAAATAGCTAAAAGGAAAGAAGGGCTTCTTTTATAAAGTGACTATATGCCAACAAATGCGCCCATCATGTGCAAATCAAGCATGAGCATTCTGCCTAAAATGTCCATGTGTGTCATTCATATGCGACTCAAGTGTGAGCATTCCATTTGAAGTACACAAGTATTCCCTTCATATGCCTCTGATGTGCTGTTCTCAAGAGAATTAATACTTGGGTCCCATTTCTGTCTACACTTCAACCATAAAATTTAACATAGATTATATTTACAATTGAATGCTTTTATAAAAAACAATTAGTTTTCTGGTGTTACAAAACTTCTTAAGCACAATGGAGTGCCCAAAGTGAAATGTCCAGTTCAGTCTAATTCAATGTGAAATTTTGAGCTTGTACTTACCCTTTCATAAATCTTGCTTGATGAAAATTTTGTGCCTCATTTTGCTTCCTCTTCTTTGGAGAGCTGCCTTTCAATTTCAGATTTTCTCCTGCTATAAGACGTGATGCCATGGGGAAGGGGATGCTTAGCCCGATTTTCCAGGACCTTGTTATGAAAATCTGATGTCTTGTCAATGAACCACTATGGCTTTTCAAATATCCATTTAGTGGTTGATAATACTAAGGAAAGTAAAAAAATCGGCAGTATTGGCGGGATTACTAGTAACGCTATGGTCCGGAGGCGACCAACTGCTCTTAGTGGCAATTCCGGGACCAATTTTTGGACAAAAATTGGTATCGGCGTTACCAATGATACTACTGTGAAACCACCATTTTTTATTTTTCAAGAAAAGTATCAAAACGACATCGTTTTGATTCCTTTTTGAAAAATAACATAATGATATCATTTGGATAATGTATAACTTTTTTTAAGTTAAACCCCCATCCACACCCCATTCATACTCACTTTCAAAACAGCTGCCCTCTCTTCCTCCCCTCTCTCTCTTCACCATCTTCATTCTTCAATCTTCTTGATCTTAGCTCATATTTGGTATTATGGTGAAATCCAAAAGTTGTGAATTTTAATTGCATAAGTTTTGGTTGTAAAATTATATATTTCTAGTACAATAGTAGAAATGGTTTTTAAGAATTGAAGTTGAACGATTTATAACTTGTAACAAAATGAGTTTGACTTGTATTTTTCATAATTTATGTTGTCTTTATTATAAATTTTGGATGCTGTTTTTGGCAGTACTATCGTCTTGGGCAGGAACAAAGAACTGGTACCTCATGTGAAGTAGGATCCTTTTTGGTCCCTTTTATACTGTAGTACCAGTGCTGATTCTTGTGGTATCGGTCTCAATAGTATCACATTACACCCCTAATAGTACTACTTACTCTGTAATTAATTGGCTGCATATATTATCTAGAAGCCTGTGGGACCAAGATTTTGACTATCAGTAAGTCTTTGCATGAATGGAGGTTGGTTTGCACTTAGAAAGAAGTGATGAGATCCCATGACCTTTCTGAAAATTTTTTGTGCTACTGGACATGGCCTCTCTTTGCAATTTTAGGCCTATAGTTTGGCTAAATACAGATGAGACACGCTTTGAATTCTATTAGTTTCTTTGGTTTTTGATAACTTCATTTTAGTTGTGATTTAGCAAGGACATCAGAAGAGATCTGCATCTAGATGTTATAGAAAAATGCTTACCCTATTGTAGTTGTTGAATGATAGATTTTATAGTATGGAAATATTTTGGACATGGGGATGTCTTTTCAGCAACTTACACCACCACCCAACGCAGCCTTAAGTCCTATTTCGTGGGGTTGACTATACAAATCTTCCACTGATCTATTTGGTTTATGGTAAGATCCTCCTAATGAAGAAATAATTTTAAGTTCATTCTTCTATTACCTCATCCTCGATATTTTTATGATTACATCTCTTCTTGTTACCTTAATTTGAATTGAATCACCATTTTTGCCGGTGTATGATATGATTTAATTGTCTGGTCTTATCTTAGACGTCCTTCTCCTGTCTTTTTTTTCCTAACACCTAAATTGCCATAGATGTGCTTATTTCTTATTTTCATCATTTATAGCTTCATATTAATGCATCTTGACATCCTCAACTCCGTTATAGTTTTGTTTTGATGCTTCTTAAATGGCCACAATTCGATCCATAAAGCATAATGTCCTATAATATTTCCCTCCCAAATTAAAGGGTCTTGTATGATCACTGGCACTTTTGATGCATTTCTCTATTCTAGCTGACCCACTTTTAACCATATTCACGATATTGTTGTCTTGGTCTCAATTTTGAATATTTCCTGATCATTAATTTTCAGAGTGTGAACCTTGTTGTAAAGATGAAGTTGGTCTTTTGTCATATGGAGTTTGCGGATTCATACTATGAAAACAGCTTCTCTGTGATGCAATAGTTAAGTTGAGGACATACAACCCTCTTCAAGCCACAATATAAGAGTATTGTGCATTGGTCGGCCTTTTTATTATTTTGATGTGTTCCTGTTGCTCGTCATAAGCACTATCTTGCTCCTAATCTAAGGCCTTTTAGATTCTAAACCATCTCGCTTAGTCCTGCAGTTTCCCTGCTTTTTCAGCTAAGGAGACAGTATCAGCCACAAATAAAATATGCAAAGGTACCTCATCCTGAATGTATATCTTGTAAGTTCAGCCATAACTAAACCAAAAAAAGGTAATGACTCAAAGCTTGCCTCTAATGTGATTCTTTGTTGTTGTCAGAAAATCATCATTGTATCTGTTACTGCAAATCTGAAATAGAATTTCCTTGATAGGCTGCTAATGCAAACAATTAAAGGACTTGGTATTTGTAGGATCCAATAATCTCTACCATGTGATTTTATGCTGATATTCTTTCCCATTTTCAGGTTCTGTGTGCTTCGAATGAGGATCATAGCATTGTACAGCCATTGATTCCTCCAGAAGGAGCTAAACCTGGCGAGCGCGTTTCCATTTCTGGGTAAGCATATGCAAACCATGTAGGAGTCATATTCAGCTGAAATGATTGATAATAAAGGTGTCATATTGAACATTAATAGATCCATCGTTACAAGAAATTTATTCATTCAAATTTAACAATGATCAAGATTATAGTAATTGTATGTATTGAGATGCATTTTGATATTCATCATTAATGGATGCATTCTATAAAATTAGAAGTTCTATTTTTTCCTCTCTTTACTAATATTTTGAAGCCAGATTTATTGGAAATCAATGTTGGTTTCTTTATCTGTCATTTATGTTAGCTCAGTCTTCATATCTAAAATAAAAGGGGATTTTGAGTTTTTCTTTGCATTTTGTTGAAGGGATGCTGCTTCACCTAATTCTTTTCCTTTTCTATTAAATTATTTGTTTCCATGTACAGTAGGAGATAATGATGAAGTTTATTTACGGTAAACAGCATTGCACATGCTTTGAAATGAATTTATGGGAGCCACCTTGACTGTGAGCTTCTCAGGGTTACTGGGTGCTAGGGAAGTGGCTTGGACGTAGCTTCAAGAAACCGCTGTGTGAGCTGCAAAATGGTGTTGGAACTGGCTAGTTCCTCACGAAATGGCCATTATCCTTGAACTGGAAAGAAAGGAATATTTGTCCACTAAACAATAGAGAACTTCTTCCCTATTCATGTCACATTCCCTTGTGTTTTCCACTCATGAATTTTGGATAAAAAAGTTGGTTGTAAACTAGTCATTGACATGCAATTATTGGCATTATCCAGTCACTAAAATGCAATTGTTGGTATTATCTAGGCATGAAGGAAAGCCTGAAGATGTTCTCAACCCAAAGAAGAAACAACTGGAGAAGATTACACCGGTAATTTCTTCCTTCTCTTTTCTTTAGTCTCTTTAGAGGTCACAATTTTGATTTTTTTTTTTTTTTCAGGGTGGGTGGTTTACTCTTGTAAACTTACTTCATCTGTGATGCAAGAAGTTTATTTAAATGGCAACAAAAAAGCAAATGATAATATAATATGAAGAAGAAAACTGAAAAATAAGCTTAATCTGTCAAGGTAACAGTAGCCAAGTTACAGAGGGAGGGGATGATAGATTTTCCCATGGGAATAATTAAAAAATATAAGAAAATGAAGGGAATAGAGGGGAATATCTAATATGCAGAGGATAGGACAATCATCCTAGAAGGTCGATTACAAAATGGGAGTGGACTCACTCAGCCTTCAAATGATCTACCTAGGACTCACTCAATCTAGGAGATTGGGACTCACTCACCAATCAGAGTATCAAAAACTCCTTAAGAGAAAAACTCTTTTTCCTTTTAGGGGAATTGTCTTCTTTCTTCAACTCTACTCATAAACTCTAAGATTTGTACTACTTAAATAAGGAAGCAAGTAATTAATTAAGTGGCTTCTTGGAACCATCCTTGTAGCACGGCTGCAGGAACTTTCAATGAGGAATGTTTTAACTTGCAACATAGCCATGCCTAGGGACATCAGCTGCAGCTCCTTGGGACTTGTTTGGGCAATGTATGACATTAATATCTAGCATAGTGGGATTGTGGGTTTGGCCATCCTGGTTGTTGGATAGAAGAAACCGTATTGCATCATTCTCCTCTCCTTGAGAAAAACTCTTTTTCGAGTTTAAGTATATTGTGTCTTTCCAAAACTCCAAAAGGAGATGTCAAGGATTTCCAGATTCGGCTTTATGTTTTAACCACTCAAAATATCGGATGCACATACTCTTGCAGGCAGCAATAGTTTGCAAACTAATTATTTCAAAGTGGTGTTTGACTTGAGATTTGGTAGAGGACCTGTTTGGGGCTCGATTTGGGATGAGGAGATGAAGTGTAAAAATATGTGGCTCGGTTCTGTAACGATGACTTGGGTTGTAGGATGGATTTGGCAAAACAGTTCCAGACACTAGTGTAATTGGGTTTGGAAAGTCGTCTTTGGGAAAAAGTAGTGTCTCCTTAACATTATATTACAAGCATCCACAAAATTCATGTTAAGCCGGATTGTGTCAAATTTTGAGATGAAATATTGGACTTGGTAGTCCTTAAAGGTTATTGTGTCTACTTTGCTAGGAAGTGGATGGTCTTCATAATTCAAAACATCTACAGAAATTGCACCTTGTTACTCAGCTTCTCCCACCTTATCTGGGACTAGATCAACTGTATCACCAATCAAGGGATCTTGGGTTTCAATTGTTTCTTCATGGTCGGTTAGTCCATCAAACACTTCCTGGATCATGATTGATTTGGTTTCCACAACTGGAACACAAGCTTCTTTGTGATCGCCATGCCCCACAATGGTTTGGTTGGGAACACCATTGTCACATGACTTGGTTTTCATAATTTGC
Organism: Nepenthes gracilis; assembly: GCA_033239525.1. Lineage (NCBI taxonomy): Eukaryota > Viridiplantae > Streptophyta > Magnoliopsida > Caryophyllales > Nepenthaceae > Nepenthes > Nepenthes gracilis. Next base: position 15,646,047 of record BSYO01000005.1, on the reverse strand, counting down.
ATAAAATCCTTCTGATGGTTGTTAGGAAAAAAACCTTTTGTTGTGTGGTCTCTAGGCCTGGGATTAAGGGCTTCAACCTGTTGTATGTGGAGACAGTGGGGCTGGACACCTTTCTTTTCATTTGTTGTTGATGTTCAGTTGGGGTTCGGATGGAAAATTTTCAACCTCTCTTGATTTAGGATAGGAAGGTAACCAAGAGGTAAATACCTCTCATCAAGCTTTTTCTTCATTTCGGTCCAAGCGATGACTGGGGGATGTCTACGTCTTTCACGGGCTTATTGGTGATGTTGCCACTGAGTCATGGTGGTTTCTTTTAAGTTTGGCGGTGATAAATCTCGATTTTCTCTTGTCCATCATCTTTTTTCGATCAAAATAAGTCTAGGAAAATAATCTAGTCAATGTAGAATTTAAAAACATACTTGACATCGAAATTAGGGATATCATTATGGGTATTTTTATTCACGACAAATATTGTTTGCCTCTTGAAACTTTCTGGTGTAACAATCTCTTTTGGATTTCATTTTGCTTTTTTCGCATATCAGAATTAGCTTGCCTCAATTCACCAATCTTTTCTTTGTAATTTATAATTGATATGATGGCACTTCTTTGTTTATAACTTCTAGACACGACCCTTAACCTTCTCTGGTACCAGTTGATGTAATAAATATTTTTTAAATGGCAACAATAAAACAAATGATACTATAATAAAAGGAAGAAAACTAAAAAAATAAGGCTAATCTACCAAGGTGACAGTAGCCAAATTAAAAGAGGAAGAGATGATGGATTTTCTCATTGGAATAACAAGAAAATATAAGAAAATGAAGGGAATATCTAATAAGAAAAGGATAGAATGATCGTCCTAGAAGAGTGATTACAGAATGGGAAAGAACTTACTCAACCTTACAATGCTCAACCTATGATTAACTCAACCCAGGAGATTGGGACTAACTCACCAATCAAAAGATCAAAAACTTCTTAAGAGATAAACTCTTCTTCTTAACAAGGGAATTCTTTTCTTTCTTCAACTTTACTCCTAAACTCTAAGATTTGTACTACTTAAATAAGAAAGCAAGTAATTAATTAAGTGGCTTCTTGGAACATACTTGCGGCAAGGCTGCAACAACTTCCAATGAGGAATATTTTAACTTGCAACAGAGCCTTAGCATAGGGACTTCAGTTGCAGCTCCTTGGGACATGTTTGGGCAGCCCTCTTTATTCACAAGTAATAATTATGAGCATTAATGTCTAGCATGGTGGGATTGTGGGTTTGGCCATCCGGGTTTCTGGATAGAAGAAATCGTACTGCATCAATCTCTTTACCCTGCCATACCAAACAGAGACTTTTACTCTGGTAAGATATAACCCCATGTCCTTAAACCTGTTGGGAAGGGTAGGTAAAGGGTTTTTTTCTTTCACCCCCTTGGGAAAGAGGCCATGTGAGTTGCACATGAGTTTCTCCGTTCTCCACAACCTGAGTTCCACTGTCATGACCCTAACTAACACAACTGGGGGAAATACCACCAAACTTCTACAACACTATCATGGCCCCGATGCCACAACCATCAGTCGTCATTTCCATTTTTCGACCCACCATTCCTTCCCTCTCATCTTTCTCGATCTGGATCCCTTAACCTGGTTCTCTTCTGAAACCATCATGACTGCCTGCAACCACTGCTCAAGCCATCACCACAGATTCAGAAAGCGCCGGTGACCATTTCACTATCACCACATGCCACTGCAGATCCTCTTTCTCTTGATCTACTGTTGAGGTACTCTCTCTTCGAGAACCACCCACCATGGCCTAAACTACTCAATACCACCATCACGAACTATTTGTTTGGTGTAATGTTGAAACAACTCTATAAAAAAAACTATAAAATGGATATTATCTAAGAGAACTTCATAAAAGTAATTGAGGTTCTCTGTAAGGTAATATTGTTTTTTTTAATAGTTTTAATTCAGAAGTTTTTTTAAAAAATATAACCACAAAAAATCATTTAACAGAAGTTACAATTTCATGGACATACTTCCAAAATGGCCACACCCCTGGAGCCATTATAACCTCACATTTCTCTTAGTTCAAGAGCAATAATTTTAGCATGAAGCCACCAATGAAAACTAATGCTTCTGATACTTACTGTCGGCCACAGTGGTTCCATTAGTGGTGTCACATCCCCAGTTTCAATTCATAATAGTATGACATAAACAAACTTAACCCAAATTATTGGGACATAACTCTTCAACAAATATCATTAGGTAAATCTAATTTAAATAAACAAAATATCAGGAACAAATGGCCACAATTCAAAAGTGGCCCTAAATTAATTCACCTATTTAACAATAATCCAAATAAATAAAAAAATATTAACTACTCATAACCAATTCTGACAATACTACCAATTAAAATTTGAAGGTCCATGTCCACAATACACATAGGCCAACAACCAATCAATTGTTTAAAATATGACCAAACCGACTACAATCTAATAAAAATAAAAATATCCTAAAATAACTCTTTTAGAAATAATCTTCTGTCCATAATCTTATAAGAGATCTAGCCTGCTAGCCTGAAAGATTGGGAAATACGGAAAGAGTAAGCCTAGTATTGAACAAAAAATATATAATTTGTATGTATGGATATACATGAATAATACATGAGGGAGGACAATGATAATCAATTACAAATATGTCAAAAAACAATGATATATCAAAAATCATGTGAAAAATACAATAACCCAGAATCTGTGATAATCTTACTGACAATGGTCAAACATTGAAGATTGGGCTATGATTGCTTTTCCATATCCTAGGCCGTCGATTATATATTATTTCTTATAAATAGAATCAATTTTCAGTTTTCGAACTTGCGGATATTAGATTCATCCTTCAATTGCAAATAACATACTAAAATATATCCATATATAATTCATCAATTCTCTATAATAGTTCTTATTTAATTAAAATGAAAAACTCTACAACAAATAACAAATATATAAATTTTGTTAACATTAGAAAACAAATAATCTTTACAAATTTAAAGTAGAGTATTTTGTCAAATACTTGCTTAAAATAACATGCATGAACAAATATTCAAAGATTTCATAATGGCAAATTTTACAAATATGGGCACAAGCTTTCAAACCTTATAAACGAGAGTAAAATTAACATGCATCCCAAAATAAATGGAATGTAAGCATTAAAGGACAACATGCATGTAAATGTCGACGAAATTATTGAAAGATTTTAACAATAAATGAAGAATGGGCTTATATACATTTGCCTTAACCCGAATATTACTAAAATTGCACTCAAAGTAGCCTATAGATTAACTTTACTTTTTCTCTCCTCTTCTCTCTCTTCGTTCTCTCCCTTTCTCTCTTTTCTCGAGTTCTTGGCAAAAGTGACCTAAATACGCGAAGGATTGCCTTAAATAGCCAGATTGGCGCACAATTGCAAGTCATGTGCATGCATGTATGAGTGCCCCTTGGGGCACACACTAGCGTCACCCATTCTCTAACCCCATGTTTGGTTGGAGGGAATAGAAATTCTATTCCCTCCTTATTCTTGGTGGAATTACTATTCCACCGTTTGGTTGCACTTAAGTTGGGAATAATAATTCCCGAAGGAATAGTTATTCCTTAATTACAAAGAATAACTATTCCTTGGTAGCATTAGGTATTTTTTATTATTCGTTAGGGAGGAAAAGAATTCCCACCCTGATAATTTTATTAACACAAATTTGCCCCTATTATTATTATTATTATTATTATTATTATTATTATTATTATTATTATTATTATTATTATTATTATTATTATTATTATTATTATTATTATTATTATTATTATTATTATTATTATTATTATTATTATTATTATTATTATTATTATTATTATTATTATTATTATTATTATTATTATTATTATTATTATTATTATTATTATTATTATTATTATTATTATTATTATTATTATTATTATTATTATTATTATTATTATTATTATTATTATTATTATTATTATTATTATTATTATTATTATTATTATTATTATTATTATTATTATTATTATTATTATTATTATTATTATTATTATTATTATTATTAATATTATTATTATTATTATTATTATTATTATTTTATTATTGTTTTTATTTTTAATAATAATAATAATAATAATAATATTATTATTATTATTATTATTGTTGTTGTTTTTATTTTTAATAATAATAATAATATTATTATTATTATTATATTATTATTATTATTATTATTATTATTTTTATTATTATTACTTTTATTATTATTATTATTATTATTGTTTTTAATAATAATAATAGTAATATTATTATTATTATTATTATATTATTATTATTATTTTTATTTTTATTATTATTACTTTTTTATTATTATTATTATTATTATTATTATTATTATTGTTTTTATTTTTAATATTAATAATAATAATAATAATATTATTATTATTATTATTATATTATTATTATTATTCTTTTTATTATTATTATTATTATTACTTTTATTATTATTATTATTATTATTATTATTTTTATTATTATTATTCTTTTTATTATTATTATAAGGGTAAAAGCGTCATTCCGATAAATTCTCACCTTATTCCTCATACAATTCTACAAACCAAACATTGTAATATAAATTCTCAACTAATTCTATTCCAACAACCAAACATAGGAATAACGATTCCCAACCTTATTCCCATCTAATTCTATTCCCTGGGAATAGCTATTCTATTCCCTCCTTATTCCATTCCAGCAACCAAACGTGCCGTAAGTCACAACAAACATGCCTCCACTGCACACAAGCAATGCCTATTCTGCTAGCTACGCTCAAGCGTTGCATGAGCATGAGTCAGACACAAGCCCTCTTGCATTAAACACTCAATTTTTCATCCGAACACATAATTATTTTCAATAATTCATCCAATTTACTTGATTACCAACATCATAAAGAATAAATTAGAGGTTGGGTATTACTGGTGGTGGTTGTGTGCTAGTGCTTTGGTAGTTGGAAAGGAGATTTTTAGGTTAGCATTTTGCTTTTAGTTGTTATTATATCCTACATTTTACCTTGTACATCAAACATGGAAGAGGAAAACAGGTCCCCATTAACATTTTCTCCTCTGTTGAGTGATTAATGCTTTGCTCTAAGTTATTGATATGAAGCAAGTGCTTTGCTTTTCGATCTGATACTTACAGTTGATTGATGTATTTTGGGGAATGCAGCATCTATTTACGGATGACAGGGGTGTGGCCACATACAAAGGAATCCCATTTATGACATCTGCTGGGCCATGCACATCTTCCATTCCTAGAGCAACCATCAAATAGCAATAATGTGATCGAGAATATTGGTGTTGATGCTTCGGCTCGGTAAGTCGCATCTTGTAAAACACACTAGTATTACAAATCTTTTTTCTTGCCTTTCATTATGCAATTTCATTAAATGGATGACATGACTTTGCTCAGCTGAATGTTTATCAGTAATCTGGATCTCTGAGATCAGGATGTTCTTGTGTCTTCTTTTTCCTGAGGGGAGGGAGAGGTGGGTCTCACGGAATGACATTTTGTTCTCCATTATCTAGTGGCAGATTGTAATTACTCTGGTGGTAAGTATGGTTGGATAAAACTAAATGAACTTTTCGGTTTGTGGGGATATTTATTTAAGAGAATTCTTATTGCTTCGTTTGGTTGGAGATCTTGGATGGGAGTCGATATTCCATGGAAATAAAAATTGGTAGAGTGAGAATAAGTAATACTGAAAAAAAAAATTGTGGGTTTATATTGCTAGAATTCAGTTACGACCACTGTCCCCCACCTCTGCTTCCTGCCTATCGAAGCTTACTGCTTGCCCCGATGCCCCCCTGCGGGTGTCAGGCTACTAATCTTCCTTAAACGTGGAACCGTAACATAAATGTCTTTTAGGAATTACCCCTTGATGCCCAGTAATCCAAGGTTCCCCACAGGTTATGTTGCGCATCATTTTTAAGCATGTTAATTCTGTACAAAAGAAACGGTAAATTTGAAGTATTTTGACCCATTGATCTAATAAGATGGGACTGGAGAATGTATAAGTGATAGCTTAATGAGGCTGGTCTCGTTACGCTGTTGAATTACTCTTTGATTAGCAACCATAGTGCTGAGCTTGCATGATGATCAATGAAATGGTTTTCCAGTTTATAAAAATAAATTCATTTTATTTTTGGACAAGAAGTTATTGTCAGTGGTTGGCGACAATAGTTGTCAACAGTGATTCGTATGGAAGAGCAAGTTCTATTATCATGATTTTCTAAAGTACATGTATATATGTTTGTGTGGACTACGTTTATAATTTGTCAACCAGTGGAGTTGATCAATTTTCTTCTGCGTTTTTTAAAAGTTGCGTTGTTTATGCAATGCCAGTGGCGATTGAAGTACGTAAATGGCACTTGGTGGTTTGTCGAAAATCAAAAAGGAAAAATAAAATAAATTCGTATGACTGTCAAAATTGTTACATGGAGAGAACAAAGAAGTGGACGAGATGGACTTTTCGGGTCCATGATTCCATTGTTAACATGATGGTTGTAGTTGAAAAACAACTCCACACAGGGATTTATATAGCCTTCTATACGACATATTGAAATTATTAGATCATGTCATCATACTATGATTAATAATTTAAAAATTATAGTTATTTTGGAAGTGGGTCGGCTTCTTTTTAAAAAAAATAATAATAATAATAAGGTACGTGACAATTATTGGTTGTTGATGATTAGAAACATGAGTTATTTTAGTCTGAAGAATAAAATAAAAGGGTAGAATTAAAAAAATTTAGTATCATGTCATAAAATGCCTGTTGGGGTTCAAAATTTGGATTCACATGCAATCCGACGCAGTGGAAAACTCAAACCTTCCATCGGTCGACAATCACTAATTTAGTAGGAATAAGGAATAAAGAATATATAATGTTATGTTTTTAACGTGGAAAATCCTCCTCAAGCTGAAGGGAAAAAGTCACGGGACAAACTCCAAATAAGACTTTCATTATATAAAATCGGTTACAAAAACTTTCAAGGTAGAATACCTGTTACATACCGGAGGCAGAATAAAAAAAATAATTTTCAAAGTAAGAAAACTTTCGTTTCCTCTTATCTCTCTATTTTTCTTCTCTTCTTTCTCTCACTGGTGATAAACTCTACTTATTGATTTTATAAGTATGTTGGTCGATGGTGAACGATGAGAACTCTCTTCCGCACTTCTACTATGTTTCACTCCTACGTTCCACCGCAATTATTGTCGCTGTTACTTCCATCTACTGCTCCCGCAACCGCTCGCCTCTTATCTTGCCTTGTCTATCTATCTCCTGAAGTTCCTAGTGTGCTTTTTCTAATGACTTTGGCACAAAATCTATCTGCTCACTTGGCCTACTCTTGTAGATGATTTGTGATACCAAACCTTGTCTTTTTCTGCGACTTTACTAGTTCTCACACTTTCTCGGACACACATACTGTTCAAGTAAACCTGCTTTCTGCACAGATGGCGCATGCTCTGCATGATAGCTACGTGCTCTATAAAATTTACCAATTCTGGTAAGTCAACTACTTTGCACAGTCAGCTGCTAGCATTCCAAATAAGCTGTCATCAATCATCACCTATTGTCCTCGGTCTTCACTAGTTTCTTTGGTCAACCCAGCTATCTGACCATGTGGCTTTTCATTCCGACATTTGCCACTCCAGCAAATGTCATTTTGGATTTCCATTTTGAGATTTGTCTTCTCTGGCAAATGGTTACCTCTGAGATTTGTCTTCTCTGACAAATAGTCACCTCTGAGATTTGCCTTCCCCTACAAATGGTCTTCTTGGAATTTACTATTGCCAATTTACTGCACTCCGAATATCGCATAAAACCTGTATGATCTGATAACGTGTCTGTTTGTTAAGTCATCCACAAGGAAGTGACCAATCCTAACAAACTTCCCTTACAACCTTGTGGAAAAAATTGTCTTTTTTCGGCAACCGTCATTACCTACTTTTGGGTAACTTTTCCTCAATTGGGATCTCTGCGTTGGCTTTCGCAAGCCTAAATGATACATTCTTCCGCTCTAATGAACTTGAAGTAATCCAACTCCCTTTCAGCTTCTTCTCCGCAGTCGAACCATTCTTCCTTGCAATCTACCTTGGCCACCTCAGCTTCAACCTTGGCCCTGCTTTGTTCCGCAACACTGTTATAGTTCCTACCCACGCCATACTAAATGACAAACTTCTCGACGATGACTTTTTTTTTTAATAATTAAGAAAAAATTTATTAAATTGTAAAAATTTATAATAAAAAAAATTTCTTTTTAGGCCCCTTTTGTTTTTTGAGAATAGGTTTCTGCCCCTTGCCATTTGAAGGAAGCGGATCATTCACAGCTGGATGGGGTGAAATATCCCCCTTCTCCAAACTAGGGCTAACAGTTTTGACAAGAGGAACAGATTGGTTCTACATATTCTCGGATGAGTCTATAAGCACATCATCACCAAAGACTCTCAACGCCTTCCCCATTAGATTAATATCCCACTGCAGCTTAGCCAGCCTGGAATCAAACTTCAGCAGTCCTAGGTGCGCCATCCGAAATTGTTGACTCCCTTGAGAAATGCCTGTCCCACCGTCTTTGTCAATAGCCTCTACCTGGCTGGATGGACCCACCTGAGAACTATGCTCTGCTTCAGCTGAAGCAACAGGCATACTGGGATCATGAAATACAATAGGTGTACCTACTATTACCATTTGCATCAAGGAATCATCGCCCCTATCAGCAGTATTCGGACTATGTTTAGACATCTCCATAGGACAAGGATCATTCCCCACCTTAACCGTATTCAAGGGAACATCCACCTTAGCAATAGCCACAGTAATAGTATCCTGGCCACAACTCAGTAAACCCATTAGAGAGTATTGGTCATCGTCCATTTGTAAGATAGTGAAGGTATTAGAAGAAATCGCCTGGAAACCGACCACCAGCTTGCCCTATTGGATATCGATCAACTTAGTCTTGGAAGTATCTAGTTTATCTAGATAAGAAACCTGCCCCAACTGTTGCCTACCCTCGGTTGAAACGTTGTTGGAAAACGGAGAAGGGACAATTTTCCCCGTAGGCTTATAATCTTTCGTAGTGTTACATTAGGGCTTACTATGTCCAACTAGATGACAACTACTATATCGAACTGGTTTCCATTAGTATTCAACTTCAACCTTCACTTGGAATTTCAATTCTGTATCATAATTCCTCCCGGAATCCAGCGTGATCTTAGTAGGAAGAACCGAATCAGCACTAACCTCGACACACATATGAGCATATTTCATACGTTCCATTTTGGCCGTATTAGAGTCAAGATGAATCGGTACCCTAACAGCACTAGCTATCCAACTAAGGCCCAAAGGAGTCTAGAACTCCACCAAGACATTTAGCAAATTAATTCAAATAAGGAATGTTTTACATTCCTCCTTAATCAAAAGACATACTCGAAACCTAACGTTTAAGGAACAGTGTTCTCCCAGCAAATGCCCATAGGCTTGACACCAGGCACCATCAAGCCGAAGGTTTACAATCTTTCTCTGATACCACTTGTTGGGGTTTAAAATCGAATTCACACGTAACCTGGCACAGTGAAAAACCTGAACCCCCCATCGGTCGACAATCATCAATTTAGTAGGAATAAGAAATAAAAAATAAAAAATATACAACGTTTTTAATATGAAAAATCCTTCTCAATTCGAAAGAAAAAATCACAGGATAAACTCCGAATAAGGCTTTCATTATATAAAATCGTTTACAAAAATTTCCGAGATAGAATAACTGCTACACACACGAAACAGAATAAGAAAAATAATCTCTAGAGTAAGGAAACTCTCTTTTCCTCTTATCTCTCTGTTTTTCTTATCTTCTTTCTCTCACTGGTGGTGCACTCTACTCACTGATTTTATAAGTATGGTGATCAACGACGAACGGTGAGAACTCCCTTCTGTACTCCTACTCCATTCCACTCTCCTTTCGCATTCCACCGTAGCTATTACCACTGCTACTTCCATCTACCATTCTTGTGACTAATGTCGATGTCGCTATCGCTCGCCTCTTATTTTGCCTGATCTATCTATCTCCTAAAGCGCTTAGTGTACTCTTTATAAAGATTTCGGCATCAAATCCATCTGTTCACTTGGCCTAATCTTACAGATAATTTGTCATACCAAACCTTAACTTTTTTTTCTACAATTTTTTCATTTTTTGTGCTTTTCTAGACACGCATGCTCTGCAGATCAATCTACTCTTTGCACAGATGGCGTATGCTCTACATGACAGCTATCTACTCTACAAAACTTACCAACTCTTATAATTTAACTACTCTGTACAGTTAGCTTCCAGTATTCCTGACAAGCTGTCTTCAAAATTTAACTACTCTACAAAATTTGTACGATCAATGACGTGTCTATTTGTTGAGTTATTTATAATGGAGTGGTCAATCCCAACAATGCCAATGTCATTTAAAAGATATTTTGCATACAAATTGAAAGAAATAGCTCATTTTATTTAATGGGAAATGAGATTATATAAATTGATGATTACTTGAATATGCTAGCACAAGGAGGTTACGGTGAGGGTAATTTTATTATTGATGTCGGGTAAGTTCCGCTCTTTCTTTTATATATATTAAATTTGGGAAAGGTCGTTTGTCCTCAAAACAAGTTAACGGAAAGAGTTTTGTTCCGGTGGCAGGACCGTATAATTCTGGTCACGTAAATTTTTATTTTTTATTTTTTTTAGAAAGGTAGCTCTCGTTATAATTTTATTTTTTATAGAAAAAATAATTAAATTATTCATAAAATCAATCTGTATATTTTCAAATATTTTAATTTATGAGTTGTTAAAATTTACTGAAAGGATACTTCTAAATAAAGTTATAAAGTACAGATATTTTAAATTTTAAAATTATAAACAAATACCCTTTTCCTTCGTCTTCTTTTCCCTCTTGAGTTTGAAGGCACTGAATAAAGTTATAAAGCTGTGATGTAAAATTGGGATGAATTTGTAATTGACTGGTGATATCAACTTCAGTAGCATCTAACAATTATGTACGGAACAACAAGGGAGGGCAAGGGAAGGGATCTTTCGCACTGCTTAAAAGTCAAACAAGGCGGAGAAATGATGATGATTAAGCGAATCTCAGCCGTCAACAGCGAGGGAGGGGAGGGGGGTGGCGCCTATGTTCTGCCAGGTCAAATCAAAACGGCGCAACAGCAAGCCTTGGAAGTTGATGAACGCGAGTCAAAATAGTCCTTTCAAACTTTCAGTCAAACTAATAAAAATGCCATTAATTACTAAAACATGTACGTAATTATTTGATTTCGCTATTTGTTAATGTTTTTTTATATTTTGGTTGGTCAATTACTTTTAAAAGCGTCACCGACGATTGGCCCTGTCATTGCAGGAATGGTCCCTCTACCTTAATAAATAAATAAATAAATATGTGAAGTAAGTGGGGGAACTCTTCCGGCGGCCGCTGCGACCATGCCCTTAAGAAGTTCTCTGGTCTGCTTAGATCACCATGTTCCGTATCCCTTGGCAAGTGCAGTCCAGTGCAGGATCAGAAGACGGACGGACGGACTCGGTCACTAGAACTGGACGTAAATTTGGCCGCTTTTTTGGGATTATATCCCTGCATCTTCCGGTCTCTGCTGCCCATCTTCATAAGCCTTCAAATTGTAACCGAAAACTTGACATTAAACCCAATTTCTGATTAATGTTATGCTGTATGTCGAAACAATTGCCATCTTTTTTAGGGAACTCATATTATAAATAAATTTAAAACACCATAAAAATTGATTGTAAAACGAAGTCGATTTTTTATTTGCTAAAAATATTGTTTTAAAATCTTCATATGATTAAAACCATAAAAATAGTTTTTCAATGTTAAAATATTAATGCATGAGTACATTTTTTTTTTAGCCAAAAAAAAAAAAAAAGGTTTTATTTTACAGCTAACGAAAAGCTATGGAAAATACCTTCATGATATATTCTTTTCAACCTTCTAAATTCAAGCAGACAAGACAGATCAAAATATATTTTCCAAATTTCTCATTCTTACAGAGAATTTTTTAGAAAACGACTATTCGCTGGCCGCATACTTTTGAATCACTCAATTACGTACACTTTTGGGCTCAACAAAATCTACTGCGCAGTCTTAAGTCTATGAGAAAAGGAAAGTGTTTTACAGAATGCAGGGAACAAATTAAACACAATGACATTTAAACATTGGCTAGAACTGAGCTTAGAAATCGGGTTCTGGGATAATATATGGTAGCTCAAACATGGCTCCGATGCTGGGTTTTTAAAACGTTGTCAATCACGTCGAATTTAACTTGAACGCAAGGTTTTGGGATCGTTCCGTTGCACAGGCATAGCTCGAACACGAGATCATGAAATAGCGGCGTTCAAACTCTAATTCAGATAAAATCCCTCACATCAACAATGAAGTTTGGATACCACACAGCATGAGCTTGCTTTGAGTAATAAAATCACGATACAATATTTAATGATGATAATTATATAATGATACAAATACCTACTGGTGTGTTATTCTTCTTTTTAGGTCGACTATCGGGTGCATCCACCATATTTTTGGTTTTCCTTTTCCTGAGAAAAATTCGAAATATAATCCTTTTAGTAATTTCTTAAAATCTTATAATTCATATAATTTTTATGCGTCATCAAGATCCTATTTAAAATTAGTTTATTCACTTAGTTTATAATATTTTTATTTGTACTATTCTCGAAAAAAATGACAAACAAAATATTATGTTAAATGAATAATAGGGTCAATTATCAGTTATTTAACAATCCAACAATAACTGCTTAATAAAACTTTATTCTAATAATATCAACGTTAGGGATCATACCGCTTATTTAAACCGTGAAAAAATAATCAATGACTCACAATAAGTAAACAATAATCATAAATAATAAATGAACACCAAATTTATGTGAAAAATCCTCTTTAAAATGAGAAGAAAAAATTATAGGAAGATACATTTGAAATATCTCTATTATATAATAAGTTGGATTATATAAACTATCAAATATAATGGTACCACACCTTATCATAATATGTCCAAATAGTAGAAAACATTAGACAAAAAAGAAAAAACACGACCAGTGAAATGTTCTTCTTTTTCTTAAGAATAGTATACACAAAGTCGGTGAAAATTGAAACACGATTCGAAACTTACTTGGATGCTTGAATCTTCTTCTTCTTCTTCTTCATTTTCTCTCTCTTTCTTTTCTTTTTTTCTTAAAGTCGATGCTCTAGGTCTCAACGTTGTAAAGTGGTTATCCTAAAAATAAGTTAATGCATTTTTATATTACGAGTCAACAATCGAGCGCTCATTAAACCTGCCTAAAGTGTAAGCACCATTGAGATCGACGCTTCAGGCGTGCCTTGAACACACACCTACTACCTTCGGTGTGACGTCCCAAGTTCCAAAACACAATAATTAAGAAGTAATTAATATTATAATGATCAAGGCTAGTCATAATGTATGCGGAAGAATATGTAACGAAAGTAAAAATCGAACGAAAGCGGGCTGCTACTTGCTAATATACTCCCAGCAGCATGATGCCTGCCATGCGCTTGAGCGTGACAGGTGGCGCCAATTCTAGATTGGTTGGTGCTCGCCGCGCACTCGAGCATCGGCCTTTTTTTTTAAGTCCCGTGCGAATTCTCCCTTGGCCATTTTCGGCCATTTCCAAAGAGAGAGGGAGGAGAGGTAGAGAGAGAGTAGAGAATGAGACTCTTGAGTTCGAATCCGTCTGAGAGCTAGTTAAAAATGTGATAAATCGAGACGAGGTAAGTGTACTTATACTCTCATCTTTCGTTTTCATGCACTTTTATTCCATTTTCTTTGAGTATCCTCATTTCGATACCCAAATAAATTTATATTTTGTATAACCCATAATCTAAATATGATAATATGTCAAAATCATGTTTGATATTTAACAGGTTTTGTATTTGATCAATATCCATATTATAAAAGGAATTCTGTCAAATTTTTGGCAAAAAATACAGTACATTATAGTTTGTATCAGAGAAAAAGATGCCTTAATTTTGATTAGAATATTACATGAAAGTTTAGGATAGAATAAGAATGATCGAATAAATAGATGAGGGCTTAGAATGAGTAAGTTAGGTTAGGTAGTTCTAATTACCCAAATTTTAGAGGCTTAGGGTAGGATTAAACTAAGCTAGAAGATAGATTTGATTATCTAGTCGGGGTGACCCAGTGTTCAGGAGGATAAAGATATATCGTGGTATACTTGTGGATGATCCATGGATAAATATCTTTCCGATGAGATTTTGAGAATATGTTCCAAGTTGTTGATAGATTAGTCACCGGATTTAGGAATGTTCATATCCTTGGTCCGGACAATGAAGGAGTCCAGTGTGACAGATCAGATTATTCTCCCCCACTTATTTCAAAGATATTCACCTATCATGACATGAGAGTAACATAACCTTAACATTTCTCACAGGTATTAAGTTCCACGATAGCTTACTAGACCCATTAGGGGTCAACCCAAATGACATGGACGTCACCTGACCCCTTTTTAGTCTCCGAAACTACCAATCATCTTTCGTTCTAATGATTACAAATCTTTCCCACGCCAAACACCTCACAGGCACTGAAATCTCCCAAGGGAGACTTGTCAAGTCACTTAACAACTTCGATTAGACCCAAGATGACCATACACTTTCACCACACAAATTGACCTCCCCAATCAGCCACTGCTTAAAATCCTATGTCCTCAAAATCATGCAATCACAAAGCCACAAGCTTAGCAAGGCATTTTCTCAACTAAATTCGCATTCCTTTCTCAATGGGACATGCGAATTATCAGCTATCTATAATCCATGACTTAATCCTTAAACAAAGTGCACACACCATTTTTTCCTTTGAATTCCTCAATGAAGTCACCTCAACATGGACCCAGATATGTTCGAAACACTCAACCCATAAATTCATGAAACGCCAACGATCTTATAAAACCTAAACGACATTTCTAGACTTTATAGGGGCCATAGCCTCATCCTAAATACCGTCGGGGCTACCACTTCCATTGATCCACAATTAACACGCTATGGACCTAATTTGACCTTAGAATTTATCAAGCCTTTACAACAGTCCACATATTTCACCTATCAAATCACAAGGTCCGCTTATCAAATCGTCAATCTCTTAGGCAACCCAATTTTTGAATTTCATAAACAACCTTAATGGTCCATCTCATTCACCCTGAAGGTTTTGGAGTATTTCACACGATGCAAAACTGATATCTCTCCACTCTTCATGGAATCCTCAACAATCGGTGTCGATTTCGACATAACCTCGAATTCTTGACCAACAGATACATCAACCTAATCCTCCTTTTGATAACATCCTCAAATAGTAAAATGGCAGAAGCCCCTCAATGACCCCAAAAGACCTCCCGATGTGGCCGCATCTACAAATTGTGCTTAGCATAGATCCTCATTAAATGATTTACAGGAAAGACAACATCAATCTCTTGGTACCTCAATGAATTTAGACTTACGCTTTAAATCCTATGACCTGATTGCCTCATGCTATCCTTTACCAATCCAACCAAGTGAACACTACAGTTCGCCCACCGGACTGCTATTGAGATCATATTACAACTTGGTACCGTGGCGAACACAAGTTCACACCCAAAACTGCACGGTCCAATTACAAGGCATAATGCGCTTAGTAATACAATTTCGGTCGACCCAACCAATCGCATCTACAAACTCAAGGAAAACATCACAACCTTAATACCGTCTACATCAAACTTAGATCCTTAATGAAACAAACTTAGGAATCACAAAATTATCTATAATCAGGATCCCAATGATACAAGTGTTATGACATCAAAATAGAGAAATTTCATTCTCTATCTCGGCAATCCACCTATTTCTCTCATGCTTCGTCACCACCGAAACTCTAATCCTAAGGCACTGGATTTCTTCACTTCAAGGTTAGAGGACAGGAACTATCCTTAATCCAGCGACCATGCTATCTACACTTAGGTCATAGTCCCAAAGTCTCTTCGGGAAGGCATTTCTCCAAAATTTTCACTTGAACATCCACTTTGATACATCCTTTTACCTCTCCGAATACTATGCTACCCTTGCCGCCACTACAAAGCCTATGTCCTCCAATCACACATAACTCAAAACACGATGCAACATGGGCTCGAAATCTCCAAAATGACTCCAGATCACAATATTAAACCCAAGAGCCTTACCTCCTGTCACGACAGGTGACATTAACACATTAAGTTAATACCTTAGGACCCTGATTCAAAACACTGAACCTTTTCACAGCCTATCCATGAATAAAGACATCCCTCAATCTTACGATCAAGCCAACCACTATTGAAGCATGCTCTCGAAAGTCTTACCGACACAAGGCATTCACCCAAAGAGCTTCCATAAACACATAGGACAATGCCTCTTATTCCTCGAAACCCATGATCTTTCTTATGTCAATCAACCAAGGTCGATGCCACCTCCTATCTAGCATGGGGCAACACGCCATATCTTCTACCAGACATGAGGGTTACTGCAGCGTCATCTTATGTCTAAGATTTCACATTTCAACCTCAATATAACTCGGGGCTACCCAAAAAGTCCATACACTTAAGTATTTTCAAAACAATTATGAATTATCATCTTAGGACTCGATACGCCCAAGAATTAACTCCAATTTACAAACCTTGAGCTGCTAAGGCCACCCTATTCATTACACTTGCAGGGTTGATCAGGCAACCTTTCTTAACAAAATGCTAACCTAAGAACTTCAATTCATGGCCGATCAAACTTAAACATTAAACCGAGATTAATTAACCTAGGCCTCGAATCAACACTGATCAGTTCAAAAATCCAATTGATACCGATCAAATTCCAACACTAAAGTGTCTCTATACACCATCTTTCTCTTGAGCTTACAGTCAGCCACCCAATACTAGTAGTCCCTATCAATGAGCCACTACAAATACTTCTTTAAGACAAAACAATTTGAATTAAGCCAATCGAACTAAATCACCGCTTCTAACTTAGCGCTAGCCTAAGTTATTGGGACTGAGGTAACCAAAACTACCCGGACTGACTTAATCATCAAACGCCTTCATTTACTTAATCGATCAATCTTAATCTAATTTAAGCTTCCACATACGATTCAAATCAAACCTAAGGTATCTCTCTTTTTCTCTGATACCAACTGTGACGGACCAGATTATTCTCCATCGAATAACCTCCGTCAATGGCAATACACACTAAAGCCCATAAATTAACCTATGGACTCTACAGAAAATTCGGCAGAGTTTCCTCTGCAACTGGATGAAAAACGAAAGGTACAACCTGTTTAAAAATATTCTGTACAAGCACACAACTAATCAAAAGATTCAACACAAAGCCTACAACACGCCACACAAGACCATACATCTGCCATACCATCTATGGCTCCAATATAGAATTCCTACTCTACCGTATTAGATCTAGAGAGATGTCATCTAAATAAAACGAAACTCAAACATTAATACAGACACAGAAGCATACTAAAACATCATAATCTGCGAAAGCATAACAAAGCTATAAAAATAACAACGAGCCACGCTCAACCCTGAGTGACTGATCCAACTCTATGACCAAATCCTTTGAGCACTTGACGTCCAACTAACCACATCAAGCAAGCCTCTCCTTGCTCTAATCAATCCGGCGCTGGCTAAGTGTTCTCATCTAAAAGAAAAAACAACAACAGTAAGAGTGAGCTAACAGCTCAGCAAGTATAATCATAAACAATTCTCACAGGTATAAACAAGAACGAGAACGGAAAAGATAATGGAACACTCCCTAACCACAAATCAGGAGAGGGAACAGGAACATCTGGAATCTCTTGATTCTCACGGTTCTCACGGTCATGTCTTGAATCATTGGATTCACACGGTTCTCACGGTTACATCGATTGGACATTATTCCTTTTCATTATTACATCATCTTTGCGGACCCGGGCTAGTAGACCGTACTAGCCAACAATGCGAGAGAACGAGGAAAGGAATGTGTTCGCTACACATTCTAAAACCACGGCTACATTTTAGGTCTACAGTACTCAACCACTGGTTGCATCCATGCAACAATCATCATAGACGACTACATCTCAATATGTAGCGTTCGACCGACATGCCCCACACCCTCGGGGACCAGGGCAATCCTCGTTCTTCCACAGTAATTTCCTAAAGCGTACCATGAAAATCACCCGCTCCCATGAGCGGCCAGAATATGTGGCCAAGTATTCCACGGGTTCACACCGCGAAGGACTTGGTATACTAAAGAATACTACCCCCACAAATCAGGGTCCTAGTTTCAAGATTAGATTCGATACTTGGAGAGGAAAATCCACATTCGCCACACACGATCACATCTTAGGAAATATCATTCCCATCACACGTCTCCAACCGGGAGATCATCTCATCACACACATCTCCATCCAGGAGTTCATATCATCACAAGCACAATGTAATTTCCCTTTCATTTACTTCCCGGTTCCCCAAGCTCTGTGGGATTCAATTCCCTTACTTACCACAATTCATTCTAAATTCACAAGAGAATACCTAATTTCATACCTTCAAAGATCACATATCCTTTTAGAAGCCTCCGAGACTCATTCCCTTGCTTTCGGCACATAGATACACATTTCGGAGCTAGTATTTCATTTAAATAATTAAACAACGATTTCATAATGATTAAACAAGGGAAAAGCATGTACATTTCTCATTTATTCTTGGATGAACAGTGCCAGGGCTCATTCGGAGCATCCGAACGCCGTGAACGGTTCGATACTTGGGAGATCGGACGTTCGGTTGATACATACGCACAATTGGGACGTGATAATTCATACTTTGAGCTCGATTCAACTTATCACAACGGTGGAAGCATGCAATTTTCCTTTTTATTTCGGGTGAACAGGAACGAGGGTATTCTGGAGGACTCGGACGCTGCGAACGGGTCGAAACATGCGAGATCGGACCCGCGGCCAACATATATACATATTTAGGACGTGGGGATTCATATTTTAGGGTCAATTTCATGATACATGGGCAGGAAACGGAAAATCCCCAATTTTGTGGGTTAGGGTTTCGGTAAAAGCCAAACCGGTGGATCGGACACGATTCGAACAAATAACTAGATATTCCTTGACCTCAAGGCCTGGGTTTCGTGTTCCTAACATTAATAGTGGGTATCGACACAAAATACCCACCAAAACCAAGCAAAACATTAAAAAAGAACGAGAAGTGAGTATGAGAACCCTTTCCTCGACGCGTGCTTTCACCTTTATACCTTGCTCTCGGACGGATTTGGACTTCACAACCGCAATCTCCTCCTTCCTCTCTCTAGAACGGCGCTCTCTCTCTCTCTCTCTAAAACCATTTTGGAACCGTGGGAAATGAGGAGAAAAGGGCCGCACGCGACTTTTAAAACGAACTGGCGCTTGAGCGCGCGAGTTCTTCTGGTAATGAACCAAAAGCCTTATCTTCATGGACCAAAGAGGAACTTGATGCATGTAATTGGAACAGTAATGGGCTACATGCTATTTTTATGGCTATATCTCTCGATGAGTTTAAACGTATTTCAATGTACGAGACTTCTAAAGATACGTGGGACGTGATAATTCATACTTTGAGCTCGATTCAACTTATCACAACGGTGGAAGCATGCAATTTTCCTTTTTATTTCAGGTGAACAGGAACAAGGGTATTCTGGAGGACTCGGACGATGCGAATGGATCGAAACATGCGAGATCGGACCCGCGGCCAACATATATACATATTTAGGACGTGGGAATTCATATTTTGGGGTCAATTTCATGATACATGGGCGAAAAATGAAAAATCCCTAATTTCGTGGGCTAGGGTTTCCGTAAAAGCCAAACCGGTGGATCGGACACGATTCGAACAAATAACTAGATATTCCTTGACCTCAAGGCCTGGGTTTCGTGTTCCTAACATTAATAGTGGGTATCGACACAAAATACCCATCAAAACCAAGCAAAACATCAAAAGAGAACGAGAAGTGAGTTTGAGAATACCTACCTCGACGCGTTCTTTCACCTTTATACCTGGCTCTCAGACGGATTTGGACTTCACGGTCGCGATCTCCTCCTTCCTCTCTCTAGAACGGCGCTCTCTCTCTCTCTAAAACCATTCTGGAACCGTGGGAAATGAGGAGAAAAGGGCCGCACGTGACTTTTAAAACGAATTGGCGCTCGAACGCGCGAGTTCCTCTGGTAACGAACTAAAAGCCTTATCTTCATGGACCAAAGAGGAACTTGATGCATGTAATTGGAACAGTAAGGGGCTACATGCTATTTTTATGGCTATATCTCTCGATGAGTTTAAACGTATTTCAATGTATGAGACTTCTAAAGATACGTGGGACGTGATAATTCATACTTTGAGCTCGATTCAACTTATCACAATGGTGGAAGCATGCAATTTTCCTTTTTATTTCGGGTGAACAGGAACAAGGGTATTCTGGAGGACTCGGACGATGCGAACGGGTCGAAACATGCGAGATCGGACCCGCGGCCAACATATATACATATTTAGGACGTGGGGATTCATATTTTGGGGTCAATTTCATGATACATGGGCGAAAAATGAAAAATCCCTAATTTCGTGGGCTAGGGTTTCCGTAAAAGCCAAACCGGTGGATCGGACACGATTCGAACAAATAACTAGATATTCCTTGACCTCAAGGCCTGGGTTTCGTGTTCCTAACATTAATAGTGGGTATCGACACAAAATACCCATCAAAACCAAGCAAAACATCAAAAGAGAACGAGAAGTGAGTTTGAGAACACCTACCTCGACGCGTTCTTTCACCTTTATACCTGGCTCTCAGACGGATTTGGACTTCACGGCCGCGATATCCTCCTTCCTCTCTCTAGAACGGCGCTCTCTCTCTCTCTAAAACCATTCTGGAACCGTGGGAAATGAGGAGAAAAGGGCCGCACGCGACTTTTAAAACGAATTGGCACTCGAGCGCGCGAGTTCCTCTAGTAACGAACCAAAAGCCTTATCTTCATGGACTAAAGAGGAACTTGATGCATGTAATTGGAACAGTAAGGGGCTACATGCTATTTTTATAGTTATATCTCTCGATGAGTTTAAACGTATTTCAATGTATGAGACTTTTAAAGATACGTGGGACATCTTAGAAATTACTCATGAAGGCACGAAACTTGTTAAAAATTTAAAATTACAAATGCTCACCACTAGATTCGAAGAAATAAAAATGAAAGATGATGAGACCTTCGATGAATTCTATGCTCAATTGAATGATATTATAAACTCCACGTTTAATTTAGGAGAACGAATCCTTGAGAACAAAATTATTAGAAAAGTTCTTAGATCTCTTCCTGAACGATTTAGACCTAAGGTCACTGCTATTGAAGAAAGTAAAGACCTTGATAAAATGAAGATCGAAGAACTTGTAGGATCTCTACAAACTTATGAGCACACATTGCCACAATCAAAGAAAAATAAATCAATTACTTTAAAATCAAGTAGGGAAGAGAGAAATCGGGACTTCGATGAAGAATCGTGTATCGATGACAATTTTCCATTATTTGTTAAGAATTTTAAAAAATTCTTAAAGAAAAATAACTCTTCATCAGAAAAATTGGATGTAGATTTAAAACGATCACATAAATTTGAAAAGAAAGACCGACGTAAAAGTAAGGACTCCAAATCGAAAACTACCCAAGGAGTTCAATACCATGAGTGTAAAGGTTTTGGTCACTATCGTGCTGAATGCCCAAACTTCAAACACCAACAAGGTCAAGCCTTTAAAGCTAATGTGACCTTAAGTGATGACGAAGAAGAAGAGGTTTGAAAATGCTCTGAAGATGGTCCTGTCAAGTACATGACTTTTGTGACCTCAATATGTGAGAATGATGAACATGTAGAAGCAAGTCTTAGACTATCTGATGACTCCGAGAATGAGTCAGAATCTGAACTATATGATCTTCAGGATGCTTATGATAAATTGTTTAAAGAATGTTCTCACGTTAAGAAAATGAATGTCTCACTCAAACACAAACTGACAAAAGTAGAAAAAGAAAACTTAGCTCTAAAATTCGAGTTAGAGACAAAAGTGCAAGAAATTGAGACCCTGAAAAGCTCCTTTATTGACAAAATCACAACTCTTGAATCTGATCTTGAGGCTGCTCGCACTGATTTGAAACAATTTTCAAATGGGCCCAAAAAATTGGACCATATGCTTGGGTTGGGAAAACTTAGAGGAAATAAAACCGGATTGAGTTACTCAGAAAATTCCTTAAATACTAATGTTAAATCTACGACTGTATTTGTCCGACCTACTTCCACACCAAGACGAAGTAGCATCTTGTCGAGCCACATTGATCACCATCGAGAGTTTCCCAAGATAAGTTGATAAATTTCCAAAAAGTTAGGAAACATCCGTATCAATCGGACGCCAAAACTAAATATGTGCCTACCTATCATGCGTGTGAAAAAGTTGGACACATTCGTCCTTAATGCTACACCATGAATCCCTTGTACAACCAAAGAAAAGGGCTAAACATGAATAAACTTGTTGATCACATTCAGCAATTAAATGAACAAGTTAAAAGGTTAAATCAAGAAAGTGATTCGGGAGACAAATTTGGGTTAAGAAAAGTGAGCTACATTACCCCTTGGTCATTCGTGACAAAAA
This sequence comes from Nepenthes gracilis, assembly GCA_033239525.1. Lineage (NCBI taxonomy): Eukaryota > Viridiplantae > Streptophyta > Magnoliopsida > Caryophyllales > Nepenthaceae > Nepenthes > Nepenthes gracilis. The sequence continues at coordinate 15,623,211 of BSYO01000005.1, read as the reverse complement.
GGGGGAGACTTAATTCACTTTGATAGGGGGAGATTTGGGGTGACGGAGCCGAATTTTTCATATTAGGGGGAGTCTTGTTATTTTTGTTAGGGGGAGTTATTATGTTTTCTAGTTTTATTAGGGAGAGACCTGTTAGTTTAGAGAGGGTGAGTTCTACTTAACTTTAAATGCTACTTGTATTTCATTCCTCTAACTGCTGCAAGTAAGTTTTCTTCTTCCATTGGTTATTTGTATTATGCTATTTGTACTAATCATGTTTGTCCAGGCGATACCGTTACAGCATCACTGCAGCCGTCAGTGTATCAACACAGCAACGCTAGTGTAGATGTTTACATTTGTGTATTGTATTATTTATCTTTTTCACTAGGCGTAAATTTTTATGTACACGGGTTCTATCTCGGTAGTGTCTGAACTCGTGCTTCTCTTGTCTTTATTTATTTTTTGGGTTTTGTCATGGAATTGCCAAAGGGGGAGATTGTTAGGGTTATTTTTATAATTGGCATATTCTGTGACTGTATGTACTTTTTTTGTTAGTGTCGGGTTATGCTTATTCTCGGATATACATATGCACCGTGCCTGCTTCCCGCCCTCCAGTTGCTCGAGCCCGTCCGAAGCCTCCGCTCCCACCTGACGCTTGACATCCGCTCGAGCCGAAAACCCAGAATGTATCCCGCCCTCCTGGCGCTCATCATTCGCTCGAGCCAAAAACATGAATGTATCCCACTTGCTGGGCACTCGAGACCCACTCGAGCGCACGCAGGGTTGCTCTAAAAACCCTCCGTGCACCCGCCACGCGCTCGAGCGGATAAATTTTAAAACGAAAATTTGGAGCCCTCTATAAATACTAGGCTTAAGTTTTTGAAACCCTAAGCACTATTGACAGAATATTTTCGTGACTCCTTGAGAAGAAAGCCTCTCATGCTTCATTGTTGTTGCTCATCTTGAGAAAACCTAAACACTACAAGATTGCTCTTTATGCTCAAACAAGTTTTCTCATCAACCTTCTTTAATCATTGAAACACTTCCTTCTACCTTCGTTGGAGACGTTGGTTCTTGAAGAATGAGACTCAATCATGATCGGCAATTCAAGTGGTTCGAGGGAAGATTAATGTGAAGACCGGAAGGTGTCCGGTTCCGTTACCGCGGACAAATCCAAGGAGTTCCTCCTTGAGAAGAAAATTTGGAGCCCTCTATAAATACTAGGCTTAAGTTTTTGAAACCCTAAGCACTATTGACAGAATATTTTCGTGCCTCCTTGAGAAGAAAGCCTCTCATGCTTCATTGTTGTTGCTCCTCTTGAGAAAACTTAAACACTACAAGATTGCTCTTCATGCTCAAACAAGTTTTCTCATCAACCTTCTTTAATCATTGAAACATTTCCTTCTATCTTCGTTGGAGACGTTGGTTTGTGAAGAAGGAGACTCGATCATGATCGGCAATTCAAGTGGTTCGAGGGAAGATTAATGTGAAGACCGGAATGTGTCTGGTTCCGTTGCCGCGGGCAAATCCAAGGAGTTCTTTGGTAGGGATCACGTGACGGGAGTAAGTCAGCTAGGTTAGCGTGTCGTTACCACCCGTTCTATAAGTTGATTTTCATAGTGCATTGCTTCTCTGGCCGTTGAAGCCCGGAGTATTTTTCTCGATTACCGTGGGTATCGAGTTTTCACTGTTACCAAAAATCGTGTCTTTATCATTATTGCTCATAGTTATTTATATCGTGCATGCTTGTTATCTTGTTAGTATCTAGTATTAAATATCATTTACATGTATCGAATAATTGTTATTATATATACTGCTTCCGCTATAATTTTAACGGGGTCGAAACTTAATTGTTCACGTTAGCACAAAATGTGCTTTTTCACATTGGAAGGAAGATTAGGCGATTGGTCTTCTGATTGGTTATTTGTGGTTATGTCAAATCAACACCGATCTATAAGGATCTCAGGTAGAACCAAGAAATCATCGATTGAGTGTGATCGTGGAATCGTCTAAACCTTTGAAGTAGATATGATGAATCGTTGAGTTTATTTGTAGATAGTTGAGAATTGCGCCGTAACGGCATTCGGGATAAGGATTCAGTTATTACAAATTTCGATGACACCATTTGGATTTGAAGATTTGTTAGTAGCTCGGTAGATGTAATCGAATAAATCTTTCAACTACATTTGGGTTAGTTTTGTTATGGCCTTATCAAGGAACCTATGGGATTATGGAGATGTATAAACTCTATTTGAGGTTGGTTGCATGGATTAGGAAAGTCAATAGCCGTGTGTTTAATTAAAAAATAAAATGAGTTGATTAAGGAAAATATTATGTCGGACATATAGTCTCTTCGATAGCATGAATGTGGTTCTGTAAAGACCAAAGCGATGGCTCAATGGGAAGGACTAATTGATGCCATGGAAGTGTCTATTTCTTTTGGGTCTAAGTGATTTCGGAAGGAATAGGTATTCCTCGAGGGTTTACAATGTCCGTGGGACAGTGAGTTGAAAAGCATTCGGTATCTATTGGGATGAGATACATGAGGATAATTCTCGAAGAATGAAGGATAAATTATCAGTCATGTCATTTGCATTGATCACTAATGGATCCAATGAATTATAGCAAAATATGATACTTTTGAGGATGATCTAGGATTCTAATTTTCTATGCCATTTGTAAGTAGATACCCTTGGGATTAAGTGGGGGAAAAGTCCATGATTGAAATTACTCTACCCATGCCTTGAATTTGGCAATTGTGGTCCCTGCTTGAGGACTTATAAGTAATGATTTTAGAATCCGTTAATGGAGGATTTGTATATTGGTGCCATGAGAAAGAAATGATTACACATTAGAGGGGGCAGGTGATTTTGTTTTAGGAGTGGGTGAAGGGATCTCAACATCTTTGAAAAAAAATGAGTTTTGGCGTCAATGATTTGATATTGGGACGCTATGCTTTTACTGTGGGATTGTTAGAACACAAATGACTTAGGTGTTTGAATAAGACTTGCAAGTTGTTGCAGGTGTGTAAGTGACTGGTTAATCAGAATAGTGCAACGGAAGCGTATGGGCCCATATCCCGAGGATTTCAATGAGGCTGAGGTTCCTTGTGAATAATCTTTTTAAGGTTTAGATTGAATTGAAGTAAAAGTCCAATAGCTTGTTTGAGGTATTGAATTAAGTTGGAGGAATAGCCAAGGTAATTTTAGATGTCTTTCGATTTTGAGGATTGCTATACCGATGACTGAGGAAATTAGTAAGTGATTGCGTTAGACCATTTTGGGAAATTAGGAATATGTCTTGTGATTAGGTTCTAACCTAGATTTGGATAGGAATCCTGAAATATTAGGAATCATAATGATTTATTTAGTTAGTTAAGGCCTCTTAATATAAGCCACGTAATTGAGAGAGTAGCATAGGATTGTGAAAGAAGGACACTAAGTCTTGAGATTCGTCAAAATTTGAAGATGAAATTTCTATAAGTAGGGGAGAGTGTGATGTCCCAAGTTTCAAAACACAATAATTAGGAAGTAATTAATGTTATAATGATTATTGCTAGACATAATATATGCAGAAGAATATGTAATGGAAGTAAAAATCAGATGAAAGTGGGCTGCTGCTAACTGGTGGCTGCTAGCAACATGGCGCCTGCCGTGCGCTCAAGCGTGGCAAGCGGTGCCAATTCCAGATTGGTTGGTGCTCGTCGCGCACTTGAGCGCCAGGCTGTTTTTTTAAGTCTCATGCAAGTTCTCCCTCGACCATTTCCAGAGAGAGAGAGAAGGAGGGAGGAGAGGAAGAGAGAGAAGGTTGAGAACGAGGCTTCCGAGTTCGAATTCATCCGAGAGCTAGTAAAAAAGGTGATAGATCGAGACGAGGTAGGTACACTCGTACTCTTATCTTTCGTTTTCAAACACTTTTATTCCATTTTATTTAGATATCTTTATTCTAATACCCAAATAAATTTATATTTTGTGTAGCGCATAACCTAAACATGATAATATATCAAAATCATGTCTAAATATCAAGTTTTGAGTGATATATCGCCCTCTGAAAACACTAACTCCCCCGCAGCACTGTTCATTCGCGCCTGAGACCTCTGTACCCACAAAAATTTGGAGCTTTTACTTAATTTGGGGTTAGAATATGATTACCCATAACTTGGATATGTTAATATATCGATTGGATATCCGATTTGGTGGATTTATATGGATTTTCATTCACAAAACCCTTACCCCGCATCCGGGTGATTTTAGGCTCCGATTTTTGGGGCTTTTTCCTAATTTGGGATTAGAATATTATTATTCATATCTAATATAAGTTAATTTATCGATTGAATATCCAATTGGGTGATTTTAGGTGAAAACTCGTTCGTTGGAATACTAGGGTACTTCTGGACCACGTTTGATCAATTATTTGGGTTTTATACATAAATTGGCCCTAGATAATTGTTACCCATGACATGGACAAGTAATTGTGTGAATTTCAGGCCCAAATTTGTAATTTTGACATGTTTTCGGATAGGGAACCCTAAACTCACGGCCCAGAGGAATTAACCGATTAAATTATGATTTATGGATGAATTGGCTCGAGAATATTATTACCCTAACTATGAATAAGTTAATTTATCAATTGGGAGTCCAAATTGGTAGTTTTGTAGGGTCTTATACTCTCCGAAACCTTAACCCATGCTTTTCTTTGAACCTTATCCGAAATAATCATACTTACGCATGATTCTAACTCCAAAAATTATGATACACAAAACCTCTAGAGATATGATATGCTCGTTATGGTAATAATTTCCTAGTTGTTCTAATCATCTAATGAATTATGCACATCTTACGAACACATTGATTCGAAGATTCCAAAAAAATCATGTTATGAATCGTTTACGAAAGAATTTGTTATGAACCCGGACCAAGTAGGTTAATTTAAATAATTAATTATGATTTTTAAAATCTAAAATCTAAAATAATTTTAAACAAGTAATACTAAGTCCCAAAATCCGGGTGTGATAAACCAAAATATACAACTCAACAAAATTAAAATCCTCACAGGATCTCATCGGATAACCATCCGAATAATATAAATACGATCTGCTCTATAATCATCGTAAGAGAGGTAATAATTAAATTAAATTTATGATCATACATAGTATAATATCCAAGTTATTCCCGAAATGTAATCATAGGCCTGTACCCGATCAATTCCATAATACAATCGCATCAAATATTAATATAAACCATAATAAAACTGAACTCACCAAATCGGACGAATATCTGACCAATCACGTCTTTACTCCTATACTATATCCGAACCTTCTACTCTGAAGGGACAAAATAGAAAAATGAGCCTAATGCCCAACAAGTATCATATTTAATCAAAAGGAGTCCAATAAATTAGATGAGAGGTCAATGGATGAAAATCCAATCAAAATTCAAAATAAATCCAAATCACCGATAAGACAAATTCAACCGAACTCCACGATCCAAATTTCAAAATCCAATAGTAGTCCCGTACTCAAATCAAATATCCAAGTCCAAATAAATGTCCAAATTTTAAAAATAGTCATCATCGGGACGTATATATATATATATAACCAAAATAGAGGTGATCCGGACCAATTCCAAAGCCGATATCGATCCGCATCCAAATCCAAGTCTGAGTCCAAATCCAAATCCAATGACCGACTAGCTTGTGATCTGAGGCAATATCCGATAGCCGAATGATCCAATAGCATGCGCAAAAGCCGAAGTAGCACCGCGACAGAAATTCCAAAGGTTCAAATCAAAACATATAATCAAAATCATTTGTACGAGACATACCAAGCCCAATTATAGGCAAAATTGGTGAAACTCCAATCCAAGTCCAAAAATCCATATCCAAATCAAAGTCCAATACTAATCAATGCAAAAATACAAATTATATATCAATTCTGGGTTCTAATTATTTAAAAACTAGTTTGAGGAATGGTTACATATAATCCAAGTAACCTTAGGCCAAAATTTATGTACTGTGTACCCATAGATAAAGTTACTCACTATGTTTTGCCACCCGTGACTTTGGGTATATTTCTTAAACTTGTCAGATATATTAGGATATCCAAATATATTCTAAGGTCAAATCAAATTATCCAAGTGGGAAGGGTCATTACTCCAAACATTTCCTGTCAGTGGAAAGAAATTTTCAAATAATAAAATAATCTTCCTGTCGGGAGTTGGCCAGAATCCAATAATTTAAATCCAAATGTAGTGACCACAACCCGACATGTGCATGTGACTGTATGGTCTATACAAAGTTTCATACTCATTTTTATACAAATAGATTAATATAAAAATATATGGTGTCCAATAAATTATTCGGACTTTCAAAAAAATATTAAACTCTCCAAAATTATAAAACCCAATCCAATAACTCCCAAAATATCCAATGAACTACACATGCATGTCCAGAATAAATAATTCATGTGTATAAAAATATATGCATATTAGTAAAAATTTCAAACAATATCCAAAACACATCATAAATTAAATTAGACCAAAGAGAGGTTTATAAATACTTACCTAAACCTCATACTTTACAGATCTAAACAAATGATGTCCTGAAGTATCCAAATCACCACTTTCTCTCTCTACTGTGCAAAGCCATTCTCTCTCCTCCCTTTCTCTCTCTTCATGCTGGCGGTGACTCCGGCAAAGCAACCACGTCGGTGACGACGGCGGCAGCAAGCTCGATGGCAGATGGCAGCGGACGGCGGCACCGAGTTGGCAACGATTTTCTCTCTCTCTACAAGACCGCGAGCCTCTGCCAAAATCACCAAAAATTTCAATCGATTTTTACAAAATACACACATATAACCCAATAATCGACATCCACAAAGAGAATGAAAGAATTTATATACCTTGATTTTACCGATTTATTCCGGTAACGGCGTCGGACGGGCGGCGGCCGCATGACTTCAACTTACGATTTCTCCCTCTATATACACTAGAGCACGAAATGGAGGGTAACATCACGAAGACGGCTTCACCGACTTCAACTTCCAGCGTCGGGAGCTCCTATAGCGGTGGTGGAGATGGCGCTCGCCAGCCTCCCTCTCTCTCCTCTCTTCTCTTCCCCTCTTCTCTCTCCCCGAACCCACAATCCTTATCTTTTGATTTTTTTTTCCTTTTTTTCGTTATTATTATTATTATTATTTTTTTTTTCTATTTTAATTTTTCGTTTCTTTTAATCCAAATTCTGAATTAATATACGAGCGACAACACGGGCATATCCCGGGCGCTAGCCCAACCGATCCAAACATCCTCCCAAATTTTTTTAATATTTAATTAATTTTGCCACGTCTAATTTGCCCAAAATTATAATTAATATTAAATTAATTAGAATAAAATTCGGGATATTACAGAATTAACGATCGAAAGCTTTAAAAATTCTGTCTGTCATAATCAAAAAGGGATTTCATAATCCTTCTAAGCTCCAAAAAATATTATGTAAGAACTATGAATACGTGAGGACCCAAGCTCACGAGAAAATATGAAAATTTGTATTAAAATATGTTTATAGAAAAATAAACTTGATGATGAAGGGAATTAAGTAATTAAGTGAAGGATCTATGAACTATTCTCCGGAACAAGGAATTACGAATACGAATATGAATATGAATACGAATACGAAAAGTTCTCTAATAGAGTGGGAATGAAGGAATTATATACTTAAAAGCAAAATTTTCTAATGAAATAAGAAACTTGGATCAAAGATTAGGGATAATAAACTTTGACATGTAAAAATATCGGGGTGGAAGCTCAAGGATTACTTTAGTTGTATATCTTAACCGCATTTAGTAGGTGATATTTTTTGGCATACCTTAGTATATTATAGTTGAAGGTCGCTGTGACAAACTTAGAACTTTCCTCTCTAAAACACTTTGGTCTTCATGTTCTATCCATTCTCCTAAATCCCTGATCTTATCAAACGTCAACAACTCCAAGTCAACAAAATTTCATACCTAATGATATTTTACATCAATATGTTTTAATTTGAAATAAAATGTCAAGTTTTTGTAAAAGTTGTCACAAAGCAGTACATATCACTCTTGTTTGAAACTGAATTCTTGGATGAATTTTTTCATCCATAACATCTCCTTACTTACCTTCGTCATAGTAATAAATTTTGCTTCGACGGTTGAAAGAGAAATATATTTCTACAACTTAGATTGTTAAAAAATACCTTCTCCCACAAGTATAACTAGATACCTGAGATGGAATATAACAAGCCCAACTGTGAGACTTCTTAGAATTGGATTTATATTACAGATAATTCATGTAATGTGCAATAAAGGACGGAATGAGGGATGCTTCGTCACTATGAACAGTGATAGGATGCTGTGGCCATTTGATTAAAAATTCAAGGATTACAAACTAATATATTTTTTAAAAAAATAAAAAAAGGTATGTGTAAATTGTTAAATATTTATATTATTATTATTATTTATAATATGAGTATTTTAATATTTAAATATTATAAAAAATATTAAAATAACTATTAAGATATTTTTAAATTTTTTTTAATATAAAAAATATGGATCCTTGACATTTTTAGATTTGAGGATCACGTACATTCACTGAATGATGGACATCGATAGAGGGAGAGGTGCAATAAAGCGCCCCCGTATCCAACAAGGGCCTAGATGATCATAATGAAGAGGACATATCCTTCACCCCAAATAGAGTTGGGGCGGCCATGCACGAATCTCTGACATGCATGCTTAACACGAGGTCTCCCCCTCATGTTGACTCGTCGGGCGTTGTGCAGCTCGTTTCATTGTCTTATCCGTTTTCCTTTTGAGTCTGTGCTTGTTGCTTCTTCACTTTAGTGTTGTTCGGTCTTTTGCGTTGTTTTGTCTATTTTGTTCTTTTTTCTTTGGTGGTTGTTATTGTGTATCTTTGTTCATATTAATAGAATGAAATTGCATGGTAGTTCAATGCACTTCGAATGAAAACCACAAAGGAAATGGGGGATAATTCCACAGCCCAAATGACAAGAAAAAAGAAGGAATCTCCATCTTTTTAAAAAGACCTAGAAGTTCATATGACACGAGATTTTTGTCACGGGAGAATATCCACAATGGCTAACCCAAACACATCCAAATTAATAAAGGTCAAAGAATTGAGAATAAAACTACGAGGATCATAACAAATTTCAATAAAATTAGCCAATGTGTTCATTTGGTTTCTAAGTTGAAATATTATAATCAATCACATATCTCACTAATACTTTATATCTGTGTGAAAATATTATGATTAATTGAATATTTTATCTATATACTAACGGTGTATGTGCTATAATATTGAGGAATTCAAAACAATTGCATATCACGACCTCTTATCGAACATAATAAAAAAAATTTCACAATATACAATTCATAATAGGAATTTAAACGTTGTACAATGCTTCATTAGTAATTTCATAACGTCCTATAAAATATTACTTGTCCTAAGATATACTTAAATTTGTTCCAACTTGACTTTTATCTTCTTTAACATACTCTAGGACAAACTTCAAGGCAACAACCTCACACTCGTTAGTGTATCATTATCAACTATATTACATAAACTATCCGGTCCTAGACCATACTATAGCAATTTACATGCCCAAAGTAGTTTACACAATCCAACGTTTCATGAAAATATGCTCAAAATGCATATTAAGATATTCAATTTCCACACTCCACTGCAATATATACCCATCAGCTAGCTACTTTCAAAAAGATTAAATATATTAATCTGAAATGGAGATAAGGTTAACTAAAAACTCAATAAATAAATAAAATATAATAAAATAAATGTAGGTATGATGCATATATAATAAATGAGCAAATAAATAAATAAACCATATGTTAGAATAACATTTTGGATAAAATAAAATTTATCATTGTGGTTTACATTATATTTGCGTAAATTAGGATAATACTTTATTATTTAAACTCGTAGATGAGTTATCTATAAATGACACTATAAGCTATAACTTTAGCTACTATTATTGCCCATGGGCAGACTATATATAATATTATTCTATTATATTATAACGTATCCTAATATATATTTTTTTATTAAATTTTTAAGATGTTTTGTCAGATATATTTTTTTATTGGTGTATTTCGTAATTTTGTCTAATAGGATTTTGGAATATTATCAATTATCATGAAAATTCACATTTGATATATACCAAATATTTACAAATACGTAACTCCTATTATCAACTACTATCTTATACTTGATTCATATATGAGCGCACTTTGTCTAAATTGTGTGTGCTCGATGTATACACAAGCCACGCAAAAGCAAACTTTACATAGATTGCTAGTGCTCAATATTCACCCAAGCCGCACACTTTATATAAATTGTCCGCACTTAATGTGTACCTAAATGACTCACTAGCATAGGGCACAAACCCTTAATATTACATTCAATGCCTGATACTTGCCTAAGTGGCACATAAACACTAAGATGCAGGCATTTTTTTATTGTATATTTTTTATCTAATTTTTTTCATTTGTATAAATACCTCACTTCCTCAATTCAAAGGGACATTAAAATTTAATTGAAAATTGGTTGCACTTCAAATCTCTCCTTGAATACTTGAGAATAGCCTCTTTTGAGAAAACTTTTCATTTATTGTTGAGTTCTAAATTTAAAGTTTTCTCATTACACATTTCTCTTAAATACTTCCTTATGGTACACACCTCTTTCTGCCTAAGAGCCTTTATTCTAGACGTAAGTGATGTAAGAATTAAGATCTAGTAGTATACAGAGATTCTCTTAAATTTTTTCTTATTGTACAAACCTCTTCCTATTTGAGAGCCTTTGTTCAAAACGTAGATGACGTAAAAATTGGAATCTTGTGATATGTAAAAATTCTATGGCTTATGAAATAAGATTGACGAGAAGATTAGAAAGTGTTTGGTTCCACTGTTGAAAGTAAATTTAATGAGTTTTGTGGAAATAATTATAAGTCAAGAGTAAATTAACTAATATTCAGTACATTTGGACCATTTGAGTTATAAGTTAACTTTTTTAGTACACTACTTTTACTAATTGAAGAAACTCAGAGAATTTTACTTGATAATTATAGTTATCAAAATTTTTCTCCATCATCAAAAATCTTATTTTACTTATTTACTATTCATTGTACATGTTTGATAGATATATATCTAAATTTAAGTATACCTTATGTATATTATATATTCTTATATATTTTAGTTTTGCTATTATAAAAAAGGTCAAAACATATTAAAATTAAGGTCTCCATAGTCCTTTTCTGTTTCATTTCAAATAAATATGCGAACAAATTTCTACAAAACAACATCCTTTCAAAAATAGAAGCAAAGTAAATTTTAATAAATTTAAGTGTATAGATTTAATATCATTCTTATAAAAATAAGGGACATGTAAAATGATTCTTCAACAAATTTTAGGATTTTAAACATCATTTGTTGAACATGAACATGTAATTTCAATCTAAAAAAAATGAATAAAAGATGTGCACGTAAGTTGGATATCAAAAGGAACATGGATAAATACTTACCTGTGATCTGAAAGTATTAAATCTCATATTATATATAAAAAAAAAATTTAGTTTAAAACTCAGAAGTTTCAACAAATATAATAAAGATTTAGACTTGTATTTCACTTGTTCTAACTCAAATTAAAATAATTATTCAAGATTTTGCTTTACAAGCTCATTTATCTTCTTCCTCTTTCTTTTCCTATTTTTTTTTTCTCTTTCGATTCTCTAGAAACTGAAAAAATGGGCTAACAGTGGAGAAATATCTTAAACACGCATGTGTGTATTAGGCTTGATGCCTAATTTTAGCTTTCGCATGTGTGGCTATCAAATATGAGGCTACTGAAATAAATGCGCATAAATACTATTTATATTTATATAAGATATATAGATTTTATTTTAAATATGCTCATACGTTACTTTTGCAATCATCAAATATTTACTACTACGATCTAACACTTAATTTCTCACCTCGAACCGATGGTGATTTTCAATAATTTATTTAATTATTCTATTTAAATATTGATGCGTACTTGGATCCGACTTCGAACAAATTCGGATTCTTCTGGATGGTTTGAACCGACTCCGTTCATTGAGTAAGAATCCTGCACACCACTAAAACGAACAAGAGGTCAGCGTTATCGGCGAAAAATTGTCCCACCGAAAACACTCCGACGCTCAAGTCAGTAAAACAGTCTTCAAAAGGAAGAAACTGAAAATAGAGAGAGAGAGAGAGTTTGAGTGTTTGACCCAGATGTAAAAGAGACGTGAGATCTTCTTGAATATGGGAAGCGGAAGGCAGTAAACGGCCGTGAGGGCTCGCTTGTTGCCTTAGGATTTTTGGAGAATGTTGGCGGTGGCAGAGAAGGCAGGTTTCTCTAAGCTAACAATCGTCTCTCAGAAAGTGTAGGCAGTTGGAAGTGTTCCAGAAAGTGTGAGCCAATCAAAGCCTCAATCAGAGTGTTAAGGAAAGCATCAATGAGAGCATGCCCTGAATAATGATTCAATGGCTTCTTTTGTAGTTGAGAGGCCAATCCTTCTTCTTTGAAAGGAGCGATTGCCTTCCTGATTTGCTGGCAGGCTTGCCTTCTGGGGCAGATGCCGGTTGCCATACTGATTATGATTATTTCCTTGTGAGGCGGTCAACAACTTTTCAAATGGGTTTCTTTCCTCCTCAGCATATTACTGTTGAAATGCCTTGGCTGGCAAGGAATTGGGAAGATCTGACGCTTTCCTTCTTTGAAGGGCGCCAATCTTGTTAATATCCTTTCTGGTGTAAATTGAGATCGCTTGGAAAGTTGTGGTTGGCCGTCTGATGAGTGGTGTGCCCAAATGGAGCAGGCCCATTACTATAGAAAGGCGTCATTTGGGTCCAATGTGTAGGGCGCAAACGGTCAACGTCTGAGTTGACCGTCAGCGTGTTGGCCGCCTTCATGGTGAACGAAGGGAGAGTAGCTAGCGGTCAACTGATAGGCTGTGGGCCAGAATGGAATAGGCCCATTATTGTAGCAAAGCCTCTAAAAGCCCAATCGAGCTGCGCAAAGACGGTTAACATTGCATTGACCGTTGGCGAGCAAGTTGGCCGCTAAGACGGTCAACGCCAACGTTGACCATCTTGGGCTTTCCAGTTCTTGGGTCCGTCTTCTTACTGGGCCGTCAAAAATATTGATTGGCCTTCTTGGGTTTCCGTTGACTTTTCTTTGGGCTAGTCATTATTGGTGTACCCATCAAACATCATGTATGAAATTAGCATTCGAATTTTACATTGCATCTGCCGTATAGAAGTTCTCAGGTGTATTGGATTATTTTCATAAAAAGTGTCATTTTTTCACTTTTTTATAAATTTGTTGTTAAATTTATTTTTCACAATTTTATCATCAACGTTAAGTTAATATCAAATTTATATTATTTAAAATCAAAATTTGCACAAATTAGATACAATAGAATTATTATCAATATAAAAGTGGAAAACGAAATTCACAAAAATTAATTTGAAGATAAAGTTAAAAAAACAAAAACTTAAAACAAAAAGCAACTTTTTAAGTTTCTTTATCAAAATATTCAGCCATCTACCACATGACTTCTATCAGTTGTGATCATTGTCAACCTACGTACAATTTACCTTACAATTTTAGATTTGAAACAAAACATAGAAAACCATTAGCTGTTCAAAAAAAAAAAAGTTTTTCTTCTATCTTCTTTGCTTAGAAATCAATCTTTAAAGGGTAATTTAACGTACAGGAATCATATTTCACGAGCTATGAGAATGTGAAATGATCTCATAGAAACGATTTTACCATTATATAAGAAAATCAGCATCCATTTTTTCTAGTTAAGGATGTTAGATATTAGTAACTCTGTGCGTATATGAAGATTTTATTTAGAAGGCATTATACGTGCACAAAAATTGCTTTAGTTAAAAAATCTCAAGAAATATTGCACTTGCCAACGTATTCATTAATTACACCAAATCTTGATCCAATGATTTCATGAACATTGGTATTATAGCCCTTGTGGGAGTTTTGTTGACGGAAGTTTATACGTATTGGTAAGAAGAAATTTTGGGAACATAATTTTATTCTTATTCTTATGTTTTGGGTAAGAATGAATTTTATAATTATTGTAGGATTCTTGTTAGTCTCATTTGTATAAACGAGAGTAATAAAAGGAGAACTTAGGTGGCGAGAAGATTCTGCAGAGGAGGTTGATGCAGATACTGATATAAGATCATCGCAATATCTCTATGGAAAGTAGAGAGAGAAAAAGACAGAAGGGTGGCGCAGAACCTTCAAAGCATATTTGTTGGGCAGAGAAAGACTGCACCGAATCAAGGAAAACCCCGATAATGATCACGAAATATCTGTTCACCCTGCGGATATTATCTTCTGACTTATTCTCACATTTCCTTTTCATCCTACGCCACCCGGCGCCGTCGCCCTCCACTACAATCTCCTCACGAATCTAGCTGATCCCTTCTCTTTCATCATCTCTCTCAATATATATAAGCATTGTCTTCGTCTTATACCTCACCCCTACCGCAGTGGTGAGTGAAAGAGATTACTGAATCAAAAGAAAAAGAGAAGACTACGAGAGAGAGAGAGAGAGAGAGAGAGATAGAGATGAATGTTGGTGCTGCTTGTTCATCAGGTGGGACGAACGGTATTGAGCAGGATCCACATGTTCTTGCTGTGGATGACAATGTAGTTGATCGAAAACTCGTGGAGAAGCTATTCAAGAACTCATCCTGTAGAGGTAACACCAGTACGCACTCTCTTCTCTACGCCGTTTTAAGTTTCTCAGACCACAAAAATACCATTTTTACGTTCTGGGTTATAAACATCTGTCCTTCTTAGATCTTGTGATATAAGAATGTGTACTTGATGTTTCTTGAACACTTGATTTGAGAGTTTCGGATACTGTGTTATCGGCAACGTCGAAATTTGAAACTTCAATTAAAATGCGATGCAGATTCCAGGAATGACCCTGGAATAATTAGACTTCGAAATGCCTTTTAGTTTAAGCAAATTTCTCGATAATATCGGCCACTACTTTTTCCATCACTAAGTTATGGTGTAGAATTTTGTATTTCTCAAAAAGAAAAAAAAGCCTCGCACTCATGGAAATGTATTTATCCTCTATTTTTCTTGGTATCCATTTCGAAGACTGTTTATTGAATCTTCATTTATTAGCTAGCGGGTAATTTGTTTGGAATATATGTATTTTAAAGTGGGATGTATAGCGAATATGGCCTTAAGAATTGATACGATAGCTGTCCCCATTAATTGGGTCAAATTTACCCGAAGAGCAGCTGTCTGTACTCTCTTGTTGGACCGCTGCATGTGTCCTTTCTAGCGTTACATGTGGGTCTTGTGTGGGATGATCCATAGGGTCTGATCAATACTAATACATACTACATATATATTATGGTCTTGAGTGACATTATATATGACAACTCCATTTCTTCAGTGCGTGAGTTTGAAGTGAGGATTTAAGAAATAAGAGTACCGAGAGAAAACCCAATGATTGATGGCTCTGTGCAGTGACGACTGCTGAGAATGGGATGAGGGCGTTGGAATATTTGGGATTGGGAGGTGATCGGCAGAGCTGCTCCAGCTGTCAGGCAAGTGATATATGTCCTTCGCATGTTGGTAGTTGAATTTTATAGTAAATCAGAAACTTGGATAAGAAATTTTATGAACTCTGTGTGCAGGGCCTCAAAGTGAATCTGGTACTCACAGATTACTGTATGCCCGGAATGACAGGCTATGAGCTACTTAAGAAGATTAAGGTAGCTTGAGACGACTACATCCGTATCAGTTTCGAGCTTATTGTTCCTTTGTTTTTTTTTTTCTCCTGTAACATACATGATGCTGGACATTTCAACTAGGGTGAGCTTTACATGATTATGTTCTCGAAGTCATGCATTCGAACAACCAAAAATAAAAAAATAAAAAAAAAGGGATTTTTCAATTCTGTGTATGCCATGACTTGTAAAAATTTGTTGGGAAAACAATGACCAATCGATTAAATTCTCAAACTTGACAGGACAAAGAAAATGTAAATCTATTATTGGAACTTTAGATATCTGCTTCCTTACGCGTTAACTTGTTGCGTTGCGTTACACGACAAACTCTTTGGTTGCAAATGAAATTCAAGAGTGATTTTGTCGCAACAAGCCAACAACACGTACGTTAACGTTGCCCAACCGCCATTGGCAGGAGTCATCCCACATGAAAGAGGTTCCTGTGGTGATCATGTCATCAGAGAACATTTCCGCTCGGATTAACAAGTAAATATTACGAGTGAATGCTTCGATTTCTGTCGTCCCGTTACATTTAGGTGTCCGCTTTCTTCTGCTGATCTGATATATACTAATCCTGGTTGAATAATTACTAAAATTAGGTGCCTGGAGGAAGGCGCTCAGATGTTTATCCAAAAGCCGCTTAAGCTATCTGATGTGAAGAAATTGAGATGCCAAGTGATGCAGCGCAGAAGCTAAGCTAAGCTAAGCACACGTCCTTCCAGAGGGTGGTTGAGTTAGTTTGCTGCAGGATGCCTTTGTTTGGTTTTGAGAATCGTCTTTAATTTGAGCTTATAAACTCCGCAAACTTATATCATCATGTCGTAAAATAAGAGCGTTACAGTTGAAAAACTGTCCGACAAGGCTACTTAATTGGGAATGGTTTAAGATTAATTTTATACGATAATAATATACCTTTCTTTCTTTTTTATTTTTTTCATTTTTCCCGCAGGTAATTTAAATCATTTTCGGCCGGAAGTATATATTTTTACGTTTAGTTGTGTAAGCTCGTGTCGAGGAACTCCTGAAAATCCTGTGTATGTTTGCTGCGGTTGCAACAGGCAATTGGGGGATTTTCACTTCATAAAGAGATAGATAAATTTATTTTTTTTAATTTTAAATAAATAATTTTAATTTAATTATTTTAAAATAATTAATTTTAATTTTTTAAAAATATAATTAAATTATAATTATTTATTAAAAAATAAATAATTAAGATAGGTAGAATACAACCGGTCATCTCTCCCAAAGTCCCTCCCACGCTTTCCCATGTGTATATATATATGTATTTTAAAGAGTCGGCAAGGCGTTGATCTCTGTGAAAGTAGCGCTATGCTCCCTAGATTTAAATGGGATAAATTTAAAAATAATCTAATTATGAAAAGACTGATAATTAATCTTCAGCTTAGTTAAATTGTTACTTCTCTATCAATTTTAGTGCTGATTCGCACATTTATTATGGACAAATACTCTAATGGGGTCGGACATCTACGCCCCGCCCCGGAGCCCCAAACTATGAGCTATTTTTTCCCCATCTTTTTATGTCAGTAAATAAAGCATATATTATTATAACTTTCAACTACAAAATAAATAGCTGAGGGTCTAAATTGTTATTACTAATAATAATATTTATAATTTTTTAACGATAGAAATTAACTACTCTTGCTATTGTTAAAAAATTATCATTGCTATCAATTGATTATGTTACTATTAAAATATCTGAAACCAAAATTTTTACAAAAATTAGCATTGAATATAAGTTTTATGCAATTACATACTTTTTTTTTTTTTTTGGTTTCAAATGACTAGTGAATCTACATTAACTCAATTAATTATCAATAATAATTAAATTATATTAATTTGGCAATCAAAATATTTTTAGAAATTCCAAAATAAGATATTTTATTATTAAATCTATTTTTTTTAACTTTTATATAATATATACATATACTATTGGTTCAAATAACTATTAATATAAAATTTGATAACCCAAAACTAAACTAAAAAAAAAACAGGTTATATTCTAATCTAGAATCGTTCGGAACGGTCCGTTTTAATGGGTCAACTTTTATGTGAATATCTTTATTATAGCTACCTCATGTGGTAATTATTAGAGCTAAATATGAATTAGCCCGATACAAATTATAGGATAATTTACAAATAAATCACACTAATATGTTGCTGGGTTCGAGTTCTTCTATGGATTAGGGAGCCTTCGAATTTTCGACTCAGGTGGATCGTGACTGGGTCCGATCTTTGCGTCTCTCAATATCGGCACTGTGTACCCCAAACTATAAATAAAATGTCAGAGGACGATAAGATGTTCTCCCCCTATAAACACTCTGATACTTACGTCAAAAATCTTTCTCAGATGATGAAAAGATACAAGTATGGAAGTAAACGTGATGGAAAATGCACGTATGTTAGTATGTAGGATGTGTGTGTGGTGTTTGGAGGAGGTTTGTGCTCCCTTTTTTGCATTACTAAGAGTGGCTCACTATCATCACCGGATTAAGGCGGTGGTTTAAGGGAAGAGAGTTGGCTCTTTCTCCTCGTTTGTTTAAGTACAGGGTGTTAGGATCGAGTTTAGATCTCCAGTCTCTGATTAGGTTTTTCCTAGAACTTGATCGGGCTTCCCTTTTCTACTGAGGGAGAAGATATTTGTAGGCTCCGTAAAGGAGGCTTTCAGGCACGAAAAGTTTTGACAAGTGGCTTGCCTAGATTCGTCGACCGCTGAGTGGTGGAGTGGTGGCGGTAGCCAGCGGTGTTGGTTGTCGTCTTGTGGCGGCACAGGAACTGTCATCGGGTGTGGTTGACACAGGCTTGTTTGACCTTGTTTGGATTCGTTGAGCGATAATTGGGATAACGTGTCTGTAAGCTTGTTAGCGTTGACCTCATCTTCCATTGACTGACATTCCTTGACTCAATACCTCCTATGCTATTAGTCTACAGCCGCTTCGGCAGAGATGCAGGCGAAGCTAATTGGCGTGCGTCAGGGATGCCTAATGAGCTTTGCCCGAAATTCCCTGGGTCGTCGTCGCCTGGCTGGGCCCGTCTGCTGATTGGGCCTATTTGCTATCGGTTGGGTATCGTTGTTTCATGCATATTTGTTAGTATAATTTTAACATAATATATATATTTGTATAATTTTATCATATTTGATCATAAATATACGAAATTGACATGATTTATTTAAAATTTGATGTAATTGGGTTTTTAAAATTTTTAATTATGTTATAATTCTAATATATTTTGTTCAATATATATCAATAAATAAATAAATAAATATATCATATTAAATATTAAATTTATTCTTACCTTCATTTTTGCTAAATTTTCAGATTATAAGCTCGATAAACTTGCAAGAAGTTAAGATTCAGGAGTGGGTTGTTTGGAAATTAGTTTAGGGCGTTGGATCAATATAATATTTTATTATAATTTAATTATTTAGGATATTAATTTTTAATTTTCAGTTAACTTGATTTATATTTATATTTGGCCAATAATAATGATGAAAATATATAAGTTAAAACAATTTTTTTAAATAAGTTAATGTATAATGCTCTAATTTTTAGTTAAGGTGCTCTTTCTTTTGCATGATTTGAGGTAAATTAATGTCGATATTTAAAGCCACTTTAGTTGTGATTTTTTGGATCTTGTGATTTATAAATTATATATTATTCAGATTATTTAATGATATTTAATGTAGGTTTGCATTTCAATTTCGATTAAAATTTAAATCAGTAAAATAAAAAATTAATTTTTAGATTTAAATCTTAAACTTGATTAAAATAATTGTACACTAATAAAGAAGTTAATTTTAATATTTTTAGATGAGAATGTGACAAATATTATTGCTATATATGGCATATGGGTCATGGGTTCAACCATGTAAATAAGGCACAATGAAAACATAAAAAAATGTAGAAAATACAAAATGCTCAAGGGATGATGCCACGACAGTCGTTTGGCTTTAATTCACGATTTTTCTCTCTACATACACCGGATCACAAAATAGAGGGTAACATCATAGAGAGGACTTCACCGGCTTCCATTTTCGGTGTCGGTACCTCCGATGACGACGACAGCGGCAGCCCCACGCCGGTCTCCTTTTTCTCTTCTTCTCCCCTCTTTCCTCCTTTTTTCTCTTTCCCTTATCTCTTGAATCTTTCTTTTATTATTATTATTATTATTATTATTATTATTATTATTATTATTATTATATTTATATATAATAATTTATGATTTATATATTTTTTTATTTCACAATCCAAATCGATACTCGGACGACAGTACGGGCGTACTTTGGACTCCAACCTAACTAATCCAAATATCCTTCAAAATTTTGTAATATTTTATTTATTTTTGCCACGCCAAAATTTTTTAAAATCATAATTAATATTAAATTAATTGTAAGAGAAATCCGGGTTATTCCAATGACACAATATGCTGGTTAGAAAATTTCCATAATATAAAAATATGATAAATACATTCTTACTAATAAAATGTAAACCCATACGTGACAATCAATTCATAACATAAGACCCAACACTAAACAATCTGTACAGGATCTTAATGAATATGAATCTAGACAATATAAAATATGACTTGCTATTCATAAGTTAAAAATAACATATCTAATGAAATTGTAACTCATCTACATGGAACAAATATTACATAATTCTCAATATAGAGACTACGACCTATGTTCGGCCAAACATAATAACCAAAATACACTCCCGAGATCAAAAGCCTAACAAGCATAATATCCAACTCACCAGGAGAATAATGTTACATTCAATCGAGTTTGAACTCCTATAATCATATCCAAGTCACTAGTTTAAAGGGATAAAATATGAAATCGTGAGCCTAAAATTCAACAAGTATCATCATATAAAATAGTACCTATAAATCAGACGGAATGAAATGTCACAAATAAAATAAACCACAAGGTTCGTCAAAATCACTGAAAATCGATGAGATGTCTTATACTAAATCATTATCCATATCAAACAGTCCATCCGTGATATAGTAATAATAAATAATGATCTAATAAAATCTCACATACGATATCATATCATATGATTCGAGGTCACATCATATAATCGTAACTGTTATCACATCCATGTAGGACAAATTATAATTCAGATCCAAATTTCATAATCTCATATGCTGAAATCAAAAAAACCAAAACCAAATCATATAATTAAAACATGTTCCAGGTTTAACATATATTCATATGTACGAGATATTCTAATTTTATATCTGTAGGTTAATCCATGCATCTCAAATTATAGTCCATACAAATAGATGTAGAACTATAAAGTATACACAAAATCGGAGAATTAAAGATTATTAGACCAACTTGAGGAAGGGTTACCATTAGCAGGTAACCATACCTATATTGGCTGTATTTTAAGCCGATGGTTCAAAGCCCGGTTGTGTTTTAGGCCCACAACTCAAGGCCATCTATGTACCTTGTTTTTTATAGAGTCAGAACTTGTTTCTTATATTTTACCACCCGTAATTTTGGGTATAATATTAAGTTTAGTTATGTATTAGGATATCAAAACATATCAATTATTATTAATTCTTTAAGATGGTTCTTATTTAAATACATAGTGGGGTAGGTTAACTACAAAATGCCTCAACCTTCCTATTAACGGAACGGGGCCACATATCACATACATCTTCGTCAGGACTAAGTCTCCCTGTCGGGAGCAGTACCATCAAATCTCATGCATCAGATCATAAATATCGACCCATCGCGTCTCGGACCACTATGGTCCCATAGTGACCCTATTCTCGATAGCATGCATACGGACTAATGCAAGGCCTAATTTATTGTTCCACATCATATGGATATACAAATATGTATATATATTGTCAAGGTATCCACAATTCACAAAATCCTCCAAAATCACAAATACATGTGAAAAGCTACCGAACAATTGGTAAAACATACATGCATGTAAGCAATAAACAAAAGGGTACATAAAAATCACACAAATGTAAACAAAATCTTCAAAATATATACACATTTTAGCGGACACGAAAAATAAACTAAGAATTTGGTTTATAGATACTTGTCTTAATTTTATACTCCACAGATTTGATGAACAGAAACTCCAAGATGTCCAATTGTCACTTTCTCTCTCCTTTTCCTTCTCTTCCTCTCTCCTCTCCCAACTTCGCATGAAAATGATTGAAATCCTAACCCGTGTGCCTTTTATATACCTAACCTACGCTTGAACGCCACTCGAGCACTGCTTAAGTTTGGCGGTTTTGGAATTGGCACTTGAGTGGGATTTGCTCCCTTTGCCTGAAGTGCGCCTTGAGCGTAGAAATGTGAATCCAAATCCTTCAAAATTTTTATAAAATACCATTAAACTGATGCATCTAATAAATCGTAAAATTAATAAATATATTTGAAACACATCAAATGGGAATATGAGTATTTAGATTTGCTTGGAATAGGAAGAGACTGCTACAGTGCATAGTTTAATCATCCACCTTTAGCATGTTGGCAAGTAGTACATCTTTTCCAAAACCACTTGACATCTTGCTTAAGTTTTGGCCAAAAGTATCTTTCTTATACCAAAGTATCTTGTCTCTCCTAAAGTGTCTATCGAAGCCACTATTGTGAAGCTTATAAATAATCTGAAGTTGTGAGGATCGCCCTAGTATACACAATTAATTTTCACATAATAGAAAATCTTTAATTAGGCAAAACGGATCTTTAGAACCATGGGAGCAAATTTCTAACATCTTGGAGAATTATGAATCTATATAATAACTTTTGAAAAGAAAACTAAAACTACTTAGTTCATAAGATAAGGTTAGGAAGAGGCAAACTTTTGATTTAGGGCATTGGCAACTTCATTGGAGGCCGCCGATTTGTATTTTAGGATGAATATACACTGTTGTAGCAAGAAGCGAACTTTATGCGTAGGAAGAGGAGAGCCTCATAGTCAACACAAAGGTTGAATTCTTTCAGTATTAGATAACGCTACCAAAACTGAAGAGCTTGGACCACTATGTAGAATTCGTCATCGTAAATTGAGTAATGTTTTTTGGTCTCATTTACCGTTTAACTATAAAAGAGATTGGATGGCCATAGTGGCTTAAAACTTCTTCAATGCTGATGTGAGATGCATCACATTCGTCCGTGAATCCCTCCCTGAAATTGGGGAGTGCTAATAGAGGGGCCTCAGTTAGCCCTTTTTTGACCGAGTTTAAGCTCTTTTAGGTTTGTACACTCCATAAAAACTGGCAGGCTTTCATGCAATCAGTAATAGGTGCAATGATGGAGCTGAAATTAGGAATTAATCATCGGCAGAAAGTAACCAAACTATGAAAACTCCTCACTTCGGTTATTGTTCGAGGAGCCAGCCATTCAAGGTTACCTCACACCTTTTCTCTATCCACTGTTATTCCGTGGGAGGAGATGACAAATTCCAGTAATATGACCCATTCCTTCGTAAGGACATATTTCTTAATATTCATTAATGATGTTTCTTGTTGTAAAATTTGTAGAACTTACTAGATATGCTCAAGAAATGGTAGTGCTAAATGTGAGGAAGTCATTGAAATAAGCAACAACAAATTTTCTGATCAGGGGCTTGATGTAGCACCACAATGTTCTGTATTTTCGTTGATTGGGTTTAGAATAGTGGGCTTGATTATTATTATTGTAAGCCTTGTACTTGAAGACAATTGAATTTTATGTTAGAAATTTATGTGGCTAAAACAACCACAAATGCGGAATTTAAAATCGATTAATATACCTCTGGCCATTTGGTGCTCTGTTTTCGGACTTGCAATTCGGACCGGCTCCGTGCTTCTGGACACTCCTTCACTCGTTTAGATGGTGTATTGCTTGAGTTAGGTGCCAGGGACAAAGCCAGAAAGCTCAATTTATAGGCGAAACCATCACCCGCCTCAACCGAGCGTTTGATACTCAAACCGGCCAAAATTGATTAATTGACTTAATGGGAGAGTTATCACCACTTAATGGACCACTAATACTTCAGCAATTAACTGAGTTAAACGCTTGAAGGTTACAAAATCGATCGAGGAAGACGAAGAGAACGAAGCCAATGAACGGCTCGAAATTGGCTCAGATCCGGCTCGATGAAGCCGTTTGGCTCTGGCTTGGCTTGGCTCGATCGGCTCGTGGGCCAAACTCAGTTAATTGGGCTGAAGCCCACATTCTCCCACTTGGTCCATGTTTAACTTGATGTGATAACTAAAATTATTAATTTTTTAAACTTTAAGAAATAAATATATGAATCATGGCGATAAGTCCTCTAATAATGAGTAATATCTTCCATGTATTACAATATATTAATTTCTCAAGTCATTCGGTAGCTTTACTTTATGAATAAACCCTATGTTTATTCTTTGTCCAATTTAATGATATTCTCAATTCAATTAATGTGTACACAATTTTGAGAAATATCACAATAATAAAATAGGAATTTATAACATCATTGTCCATACAATGAAAATTACAAAATGGAACTCAATCCCATTTCAATTACAAGATCCTTGAACCTTAATGGTGGCATGCTTTTTCTCAAAGGATTAGCGATCATCAATTCAGTGCTGATATGCTCAATAGCAATTTTCTTTCCTTTAATGCGCTCCTTTATGGCTAAAAATTGAATGTCGATGTGTTTACTTCGACTGCTACTCTTGTTATTTTTAGCCAGGAAAACAGCAGCTGAATTATCGCAAAATATCTTTAATGGCCTTGAGATGGAATCAACCACTCTAAGCCTAGACATGAAATTCCTCATCCATACACCATGCTTTGTAGCCTCAAAACAAGCAACGAACTCGGCCTCCATAGTGGAAGTAGCAATCAAAGTTTGCTTTGCACTCCGCCAGGATACAGCTCCACCGGCAAACAAAAATATGTAACCGGATATTGATTTACGTGAATCAACACACCCAGCGAAGTCTGAATTGGAGTACCCCAAAACTTCCAGATTGTCGGTCCGTCCATATGTAAGCGTGAAATCTTTGGTACCTTGAAGATACCTCATGACTTTCTTGGCAGCTTTCCAGTGTTCGATTCCTGGATTACTCTGAAATCTTTCCAACATTCCAACTGCAAATGCTATGTCAGGTCTTGTACATACCTGAGCATACATCAAACTTCCAACAACGGAAGCATATGGAATGTTCTTGATCTGTTCCCGTTCTAAATCGTTTTTCGGACATTGGCTCAAATTGAGCCTATCACCCTTCACAATGGGTGCTACACCGAAATCTCTCTAAAACCTTATTGATATAGGTCTCTTGAGACAAATCCAGAACATAACGCGGTCTGTCTCGATATATCTTTGTAACGACCCAAAATTTTAATAAGAAAATGTTAACCATCAAGTCCGGTCAACGCAAGTTGACCGGAGAACGAAATGTGAAGAAGTCCGGATTTTTTTGCATTGGCAAAATTCCAGTCCGGATTTCCTTATGAAAATCCAGTCCGGAATATTCCTTAAATTCACTTCGGAATTCCTTAATAAAAATGAGTCCGGATTTCCGTGATAAAAGAAGTCCGGATTTCCGTTGATGAAATCAAGTCCAGATTTCCCTTGGTGATCAGAAGTCCGGATTTCGTTGGAGAAATAAAGTCCGGATGTCCTTTGGTTAAAAGAACTCCGGATTTCCCATGGTAAACAGAAGTCCGGATTCCGTTGGAGAAAAGAAGTCCGGATTTAAATGAAGTCCGGATTTCGTTGGAGAAATGAAGTCCGGATTTCCTTAGTAAAAACACTCCGGACTTCTGAAGTAAAAAGAAGTCCGGATTTGCTTGAAAGAAAAACAATCCGGATTTCCGAAGAAGTGCGGATTTAATTCAAGTCCTGTAAGGACGGATTTCTGTAGAAATATAAATCCGGTCAACGCTCGATAGTTGACCGGAAGTTGTTTGATGCAATGATGAAGTCCCGGTCACAGTTAAGGAAGAAAATTGGGAAGGAGCGACCATGAATATAGGCTGTTCCCGAGACGTGTTGGAAAATAAAATTCATAAATAACCCTCCTTGAAAAATGTAAGATCACCTTTGGAAAATGTACAATCATAAATGATACCTTGGAAAATAGGAAAATCATAAATGAGGGCCACCAAAACCTAGGGCTATATATAAGGGCCTAAGAGCCTCAAGAAAAGGCACCACTAGAAACTTTCCTAAAGAAGAAGACAGAAAGCTAAGGAAAAAGTAGAAAAGAACTCAGGCAAGATACTCACCCTATTTCTAAAACTCATGTTTATTTATGTTGCTATGAAATGTATATGATATTCTGTATGAAGTATGCTTTTACTGAAATGCATGTTTAAAGGAAATTCTATTACGCATGATGATTTACTGCCAATGATTATGAACTTTGCCCAATGCATGTTTACGGAAAGAAACTTTAGGCCTTAAGATGAATCATGAATTTCTGCTACTGTATTCTGTTTCTATGGTAAAAGACACTCCGGATTTCAAAGAAAAGACACTCCGAATTTTCAAAGAAAAGACACTCCGAATTTTAAAGAAAAGACCCTCCGGATTTTTTTTTAGAAAAGGCACTCCGGTTGTAACACTCCGGATTGTAAAGAAAAGACACTCCGGTTTAAACACTCCGAATTTTGAAAGAAAAGTCATCCGTCCATTTTAAAATAAGCACTCCGTCCCTTTTGAAAAGAAAGCCACTCCGTCCTTTAAGAAAAATAACTTCAGACTTTTGTACTCCGTCTTTTTAAGAAAAGAACTTCAGATTTTGTACTCTGTCCTTTATAAAGAACTCCGGTTTTTGATAATATTTGAATTTAAGAAACGAACTCCGGCTCTGATTAAAGAAATGAACTCCGGCTTTTGCATGAAATGAACTCCGGCTTCTGCATGTAATGAACTCCGGCCCTCTTCATGAAATGAATTTCGGCCTATGAAGAACATGAAAAATGACATACGGACAGCAAGTGGAACTTATGACTTTTGAACTTTGATGATTGGCCAATAAAGAACATGAACCAAGAACCGAGTTTCCATTAAACTTGCTGTTAAAGATAGATTAAGGATATTGGAGTGACACTCGAGGATGCCTCCTGGGCCACGGGAGGGGACATTTTGGTGGCATAAGAACTATGGACTATGGCCCCGTATGCCGGGTTAAAGGCATACCTCCCGCCCCGGGGAGCATAATGAGGGGATACGGCTTTAGGTTGTGGGGTAGCACACAACCCGTCCTCGATGTTGTCCGCTCCGTCCGGTCCCTAAAGATGATATGAATTCGAATGATTTTGATGAATTTCGAAGAACCAAGAAGAAACGATATGATGATTTTTATGCTATATTATGGTATATAATTTGATTACATGTATGCTTGTGTTTTACGCATGTGAGTATCTGCTTTGGGCTTTGTAAGCTCACTCTTGTAAATTTTCGGATGACAAGCTTATGGAGGACGAGGTTGAGTAGAGTCCTATGGTGTAGCTAAATGCCTAAGCTTCTTTGGAGCATATTTTTGGAGTTTTGTTTATTTTGGGAAAATTTGTAATGTTAATTCCGCTGCTTATGAATGTTAGAATGTTTCCGTGACATTTTTGGGATTTATGAAATTATAAATGTTTAGAATGCATCTCAGGTTTGAATAAAGAAAAGAAAAATTTTTATGTTCACCCTTTTTATCTCTTATTTGTAAGAACTTTGGATTTGACGACGGCTTTTGATTGTAATAAAAGTCGGGTCGTCACAGTTGATATCAGAGAGAAAACTGAGATGCTCTAGGACAAGTTTAGTGTTGGCAAGAAGAGTATCATCCTTACTTACGCTTTGGGATAAAAGACTATTACGATAGTATTTTTTTAACTAACGAAATTATTCTTTTCAGACGTTTCCGCAGCCATGTCTAACAGAGGAAGGAGAAATGATCAGGTTAACAACACTCTTGATCGTGAAGCAAGATATGCGAACCTACTGGATAGAATGGCCGAAGTCGTAGAAGCCTTGACTCCGACCACTCCACCAACTCGGTGACCACCCGATTCCTGTCCATCGGGAGAGGTCGGTCTCACGATCGGTTCACCAATGAACGGATTCACAATTTCTAGGAAACCCGATCCGTTAAAAAGGTGAAACATGGATTCCGATCAAGAAGGTATTTTTGTAATCAAATGCCTGCTTTGGGACATGGTGCTTTATGCCACTCATAAGGCTGGCGGGAAGCACACCTTTGGTGGGAGATGCGAGAAAAGGGTTTTTAATATGCCGGATCGAGAGATTAGTTGGGAGATGTTTGAAGCAGTTTTCTGGAGAAATACTTTCCTGCAAATCTTCGTAGGCGAAGGAGGATGAATTCCTTCGCCTAAGGCGGGGGAAATCGCTCGGTGGTGAGTATGATTCGAAATTTCTTGAATTATCTCGTTATGCCCCTTTCATGGTGGAAGATGAGGAGAGGAAGGTCGAGACGGTTCTTTGAAGGATTACGAGATGATATCGGGAGACACCTTTCCACTCGGCGTTGACAACTTATGGAGAGGTGCTTGCAAAGGCGGTTATTTATGAGAAAGAATTGGAAAGGGGAGCAATGTCCAGACAAAGGACTTTTAGTCAGGCATCCAAGGCCAGTGCTAGTGAAGGGCCTTCTAAGAAGGCGAGACCATCAAGGTTCAACGGGGAACAGAGCCGATCAGTGCAGAATTCTCGAACTACGGCTAATGATGTATGTGATCATTGCGGGAGATCACATGAAGGGAAGCCTTGCTACAAGAAGCTAGGAGTTTGTTATAACTGTGGGCAGGCGGGGCACATGATCAGAGATTGTCCGGTCGCTAAACAAGCCCCAGGAGTTAAGCCTCCTATTCCAGCCAAAGTGTTTGCTATTTCAGCAAAGGAGGCTGAAAAGTCCACGGAGGTGGTAGAAGGTACACTTTCTATCTGTGGCATCTCTTGTCACGTACTCTTTGATTCTGGATCCACTCATTCTTTTGTTTCCCATGAATTTTCGAAACATCTGACGACCCTTGCCAAAGTTCTTGAATACCCATTAATGGTTGCCTCACCTGTGGTCGTCCAGTAATATTAAATATAGCATTTTTAAGAATGCCTATAAAAGTAAATGAATACTTGATGCTGTTAACTTGGTAGTACTGGAAATGAAAGACTTTGATGCAATCTTGGGGATGGGTAGTTAGCCCGATATCATGCCAAGATTGATTATTTCGAGAAAAGAGTAGAATTCACCATTCACGAAACAAGCCTTTCCACATTCGGGGTGTTCGGCGAAAGGAAGCATCCTGCTTTATTTCAGCTCTTCATGCCGGGCATCGATTAGTGATGGATGCCAAGCCTATCTAGCCTTTGCTAGTGTGACTACGAAAAATCAAGAATCTCTGGCTAGAGAGATTCCGGTGGTGCGGGAATTTGGAGACACGTATTCACTGATGAATTACCTGGATTGCCACCTCAGCGAGAGTTAGAATTTGGGGTGGAATTGATACTGAGTTGGCACCGATCTCCAAACCACCATATCGAATGGCACCGGCTGAACTCAAGAGTTGAAACAACAAGCTGCAGGAATTGCTAGATAAAGGTTTCATTCGGCCAAGTGTGTCGCCATGGGGAGCACCTGTTCTCTTTGTCAAAAAGAAGGACGGGACCATGAGATTATGTGTGGACTATCGGGAATTAAACAAAATCACCATCAAGAACAAATATCCTCTGCCGAGGATTGATGATCTCCTTGATCAGCTACAAGGAGCTTGCATATTCTCAAAAATTGATCTTAGATCCGGGTATCATCAGCTCCGGATCAGCAAGGAGGATATAGCAAAGACGGCGTTTCGAACCAGGTATGGGCACTATGAATTTGTAGTAATGCCTTTTGGGTTGACTAATGCTCCGGCTGTTTTTATGGATCTGATGAATCGAATTTTCCAATCATACCTGGACAAGTTCGTGATTGTATTTATTGATGATATCCTTGTGTACTCGAAAAGCTCTGAGGAACACGAGGAACATTTACGCACTACACTTCGAATTCTTAGGGAGCATCGGTTGTTCGCTAAATTAAAAAAGTGCGAATTTTGGTTGGAAGAAGTAGGATTCCTTAGACATGTCATCTCCAAGGAAGGAATCTCTGTCGACCCTATGAAAGTGGCAGCAGTTGTAAAGTGAAACCGCCAACTTCATGTGGCGAAGTCGAAGCTTCTTAGGCTAGGGCTGGATACTATAGGCGATTTGTGGAGAACTTTTCTCAAATCGCCGTGCCACTCACTCAATTAAATAAGAAAGATGCCAAGTTCAAGTGGACCAAAGATTGTGAAGAGAGCTTCCGGACGGCAAAGACCGGTTAACCCTCCCGGTCCCGACCATTTCCAAGCGGGTCGGAGGACTGATTGTTCTTGCGATGCTTGAAGATTGGATTGGGCTGTGTTCTAATGCAACACGGTAGGGTAATTGCCTATGGGTAGTGGCAGTTGAAGGACCATGAAAGGAATTACCCAACTCACGATCTAGAATTGGCCGCAGTGGTGTTTGCATTGAAAATCTGGAGGCATTACTTATATGGTGAAAGATTCTTGGTCTACTCCGATCACAAGAGTCTAAAATATTTGTTCCCCCAGAAGGAACTAAACATGAAACAGAGGCGATGGATTGAATTCCTGATGGACTATGACTGCGAAATCCGATATGAGCTAGGAAAGGCCAACGTGGTTGCCGACGCGTTAAGTAGGCAGCCTGGGATGCTAGCTAGAATGCAAGTTAAGCAAATGGAGATGCTGGATTGTCTCATGAACTATGATGTCCAGCGCTATGTGCATGGGAAGCGGATGATTTTGGCGCATCTACAAGTTCAGCCAGAATTGATTAATGAGGTGAAAGGGTGTCAAGCGAATGATTCTTTTAAAGTAAAGATCATGGCGAAAGCTGGATAAAGAACCTCAAGTGATTTTCAGATTTCGTCGGATGGAGCTTTGAGATTTAGAAATCGGTTATGTGTGCGGACAATAAAGACTTAAAGGAAAAAAATTCTTAAAGAAGCTCATCGATCCGTTATACGATCTACCCGAGAGCTAACAAGATGCACCAGGATTTGAAGAAAACATTATGGTGGAGAAATATGAAAAGGGATATCGCGACTTACGTGGAAAAGTGCCTTATATGTCAACAAGTAAAGGCTGAAAAGAAAGCTGCCCGTCAGAGTTATTACAACCAATGCCATTCGGGCTGGAAATGGGAGGATATCGCCATGGATTTTGTAGTTGGTTTACCAATGACACCAAAGAAACATGATGCTATTTGGGTGATTGTTGACCGACTAACAAAGTCAGCCCACTTTTTGGCAATCTAGATGACTTACCCTCTTGATAAATTAGCCCAGCTATACGTGAACGAGATTGTCAGACTTCATGGTGTGCCTGCCTCTATTGTATCCGATAGAGACCCTCGTTTTGTTTCACGATTCTGGAAAAGTCTACATAAAGAATTGGGTACTGAATTAAAATTTAGTACTGCTTTTCATCCGCAAATTGACGGCCAATCGGAACGGACTATCCAGATTCTCGAGGATATGTTAAGGGCCTCAGTCTTGGAGATGAAAAGGACTTGGGATGATTCATTGGCTCTTGCAGAAGTCGCTTATAAACAGCTATCGTGCCGGCATTGGCATGGCTCCTTTGAGGCATTATATGGGAGAAAATGTAGATCGCCAATTCATTGGGAGGAACACGGAGATAGAAGAATTTTGGGTCAGGACATTATCAAGGAGTGGCGAGAAAGATAAAGACATTACATGAGAATCTCGAGTAGCTCGGGAGCGAGACAAAAGAGCTATGCGAGACCGGAGAAGATCGGCATTGAAGTTTAAAAAGGGCGATTTTGTGTTTCTAAATGTATCACCATCCAAGGAAAAGTCTGATTCGGGGTAAAAGGAAAAGCTGAAGCCTCGTTTTATTGGGCCTTTTGAAATCTTGGAAAAGATTGGAGAAGTAGCTTACTGAGACTTGCACCGCCTCCAAACTTAGCTGAAGTACATGATGTGTTTCATGTGTCAATGCTTTGAAAGTATGTCCATAATCCTACTCATGTAATTGAGTATGAACCTCGACAGTCGACAAAGTCTTATCCTATACGAGAAGAAGAGAGAGAGGAAATCTTGGATCGAAAGGAGCAGATTACGCTCCAAATCAATCGCTCTAGTAAAGGTGCTCTGGAAGAATCACACACTGGAAGAGGCAACTTGGGAACGAGAGGAAGAGATTCAGAACAAATACCCATATTTATTTTCTCGAGGTTAGTGACTTTATTTATAATTTCGAGGACGAAATTCTTATAAGTGGGGGAGGTTGTAATGACCCAAAATTTTAATAAGAAAATGTTAACCATCAAGTCCGGTCAACGCAAGTTGACCGGAGAACGAAATGTGAAGAAGTCCGGATTTTTTTGCGTTGGCAAAATTCCAGTCTGGATTTCCTTATGAAAATCCGATCCGAATATTCCTTAAATTCGCCGGAATTCCTTAATAAAAATGAGTCCAGTTTCCGTGATAAAGAAGTCCGGATTTCCGTTGATGAAAACAAGTCCAGATTTCCCTTGGTGATCAGAAGTCCGAATTTCGTTGGAGAAATGAAGTCCGAATTTCCTTTGGTTAAAAGAACTCCGGATTTCCCATGGTAAACAGAAGTCTGGATTCCGTTGGAGAAAAGAAGTCCGGATTTAAATGAAGTCCGAATTTCATTGGAGAAATGAAGTCCGAATTTCCTTAGTAAAAACACTATGGACTTCTGAAGTAAAAAGAAGTCCGGATTTGCTTGAAAGAAAAACAATCCGGATTTCCGAAGAAGTTCGGATTTAATTCCAGTCCTGTAAGGACGGATTTCTGTAGAAAAAGAAATCCGGTCAACGCTCGATAGTTGACCGAAAGTTGTTTGATGCAATGATGAAGTCCGGTCACAGAAAGGAAGAAAATTGGAAAGGAGCGACCATGAATATAGGCTGTTCCCGAGACGTGTTGGAAAATGAAATTCATAAATAACCCTCCTTGAAAAATGTAAGATCACCCTTGAAAAATGTACAATCATAAATGATACATTGGAAAATAGAAAAATCATAAATGAGGACCACCAAAACCTAGGGCTATATATAAGGGCCTAAGAGCCTCAAGAAAAGGCACCACTAGAAACTTTCCTAAAGAAGAAGACAGAAAGCTAAGAAAAAAGTAGAAAAGAACTCAAGCAAGATACTCACCCTATTTCTAAAACTCATGTTTATTTATGTTGCTATGAAATGTATATGATATTCTGTATGAAGTATGCTTTTACTGAAATGCATGTTTAAAGGAAATTCTGTTACGCATGATGATTTACTACCAATGATTATGAACTTTGCCCAATGCATGTTTATGGAAAGAAACTTTAGGCCTTAAGATGAATCATGAATTTCTGCTACTGTATTCTGTTTCTATGGTAAAAGACACTCCGGATTTCAAAGAAAAGACACTCCGGATTTTCAAAGAAAAGACACTCCGGATTTTAAAGAAAAGACCCTCCGGATTTTTTTAAGAAAAGGCACTCCGGTTGTAACACTCCGGATTGTAAAGAAAAGACACTCCGGTTTAAGCACTCCGAATTTTGAAAGAAAAGTCCTCCGTCCATTTTAAAATAAGCACTCCGTCCCTTTTGAAAAGAAAGCCACTCCGTCCTTTAAGAAAAAGAACTTCGGACTTTTGTACTCCGTCTTTTTAAGAAAAGAACTTCAGATTTTGTACTCTGTCCTTTATAAAGAACTCCGGTTTTTGATAATCTTTGAATTTAAGAAACGAACTCCGGCTCTGATTAAAGAAATGAACTCCGGCTTTTGCATGAAATGAACTCCGGCTTCTGCATGTAATGAACTCCGGCCCTCTTCATGAAATGAATTTCGGCCTATGAAGAACATGAAAAATGACATACGGACAGCAAGTGGAACTTATGACTTTTGAACTTTGATGATTGGCCAATAAAGAACATGAACCAAGAACCGAGCTTCCATTAAACTTGCTGTTAAAGATGGATGAAGGATATTGGAGTGACACTCGAGGATGCCTCCTGGGCCACGGGAGGGGACATTTTGGTGGCATAAGAACTATGGACTATGGCCCCGTATGCCGGGTTAAAGGCATACCTCCCGCCCTGGGGAGCATAATGAGGGGATACGGCTTTAGGTTGTGGGGTAGCACACAACCCGTCCTCGATGTTGTCCGCTCCCGTCCGGTCCCTAAAGATGATATGAATTTCGAATGATTTTGATGAATTTCTGAAGAACCAAGAAGAAACGATATGATGATTTTTATGCTATATTATGGTCTATAATTTGATTATATGTATGCTTGTGTTTTCTGCATGTGAGTATCCTGCTGGGCTTTGTAAGCTCACTCTTGTAAATTTTCAGATGACAAGCTTATGGAGGACGAGGTTGAGTAGAGTCCTATGGTGTAGCTAAATGCCTAAGCTTGCTGGAGCATATTTTTGGAGTTTTGTTTATTTTGGAAAAATTTGTAATGTTAATTCCGCTGCTTATGAATGTTAGAATGTTTCCGTGACATTTTTGGGATTTATGAAATTATAAATGTTTAGAATGCATCTCAGGTTTGAATAAAGAAAAGAAAAATTGTTATGTTCACCCTTTTTATCTCTTATTTGTAAGAACTTTGGATTTGACGACGGCTTTTAATGGTAATAAAAGTCGGGTCGTCACAATCTTTATGCCAATGACATAAGATGCATCACCCATATCTTTCATTTTAAAATTTTTAGAGAGAAATTATTTCACCTCATACAACAACCCTTTATCATTGGATGCAAGTAAAATATCATCCACGTATAAGCAAGAAAACAAGTCTTACTCCCACTGACCTTCTGGTATATACATTGATCCAAAATATTCTCTTCAAAATCAAATGAAGAGATAATCTCATCAAATTTCAAATACCATTGACGGGATGCTTGTTTCAATTCATATATGGACTTCTTTAATTTGCACACCAATTGCTCACCATCACTAGAGGAGAATCCTTCTGGTTATTTCATGTAAACCTCTTCATCTAGATCACCATTTAAAAATGCTGTTTTCATATCTATTTGTTGTAATTCCATATCAAAATGAGCAACCAATGCCAAAATTATATGACGAGAGTCCTTTTTAGATACAGGAGAAAAAGTCTCCTTGTAATCAATTCCTTCTTTCTGAGTGTAACCTTTAGCAACGAGTCTCGTCTTATATCTTTCAATATTGCCTAATGAGTCTTTCTTTGTTTTAAAGACCTATTTACACCCTATGGCTTTCTCCCCTTTAGGCAATTCAACAAGATCCCAGACTCTATTGCTACTCATGGAACTCATCTCTTCTTTCATAGCATTCCATAATTGTGATTCATTATAACTCATGGCTTATGAAAATGTTTCAGGATCATTTTCAACTCCCACATTGTAGTCAGACTCTTCCAGATATACAACGTAATCACTAGGGATTGCTGACTTTCTCATTCTAGAAGACCTTCTTAATGTTGTATCATTATCCTCAACAAGAGTATGTTGTACAACTATTTCAGACAAATCCTGAATTTCATGGTTAACTGGAATAGAATCAGTATTTTATGAAATGACAATGATTGGTTGTTCAACACTAGATTGATCTTGAAGGGTGTTGTGTACATCAATCAGCCTATCATATGATGTGGAGGGTTGAGAATCCAAATGATCAGTTCTTGATCGTTTTTTCCCACTCATTAAGTCATTCTCAAGAAATTTTACATTTCTTGATTCCACAATCCTAGTGGTATGTGATGGACAGTAAAATCTGTATCCCTTGGACTGTTCAGCATATCCAATAAAATGCCCATTTATAGTCCTTGGGTCCAATTTCTTCTCATGTGGATTATAAGCTCTTATTTCTGATGGGCATCCCCATACGCGTACATGTAGCAAACTCGATTTCCAACCTTTTCATTACTCAAAAGGAGTTTTTGGAACAGCTTTTGTTGGGACTCGGTTTAATATGTACACTGCCGTTTTAAGAGCTTCACTCCACAAAGATTTTGGAAGTTCGGAATTACTAAGCATACTCCTCACCATGTCCAATAATGTTCGGTTTCTTCTTTCTGCTACACTATTTTGGTCCGGAGAACCAGGCATAGTATACTGGGCAACAATCCCATGTTCTTGAAGAGACTTTGCAAATGGACCAGGCATTTGTCCATCTTCAGTATATCTATCATAATACTCTCCACCTCTATCTGATCTCACAATTTTAATATTTTTTCCAGTTTGTTTCTCTACTTCTGCTTTAAACAATTTAAAGGCATCCAAGGCTTCATATTTATTATGAAGCAAGTAAAGATACATATATCGTGAGAAATCATCAATAAAGATGATGAAATATTTTGGGCCATATGAGTCTATATCAGGACTACAAATATCTGTATGTATGATCTTTAATATGTCCAAACTCCTCTTGGTATTTTTCTTAGTCTTGTTGGTCTACTTTCCTTTAATGCGGTCCATACAAGTCTCAAAGTCAGTAAAATCTAGAGTACTAAGTATTCCATCATTTACCAATCTTTTGATTCTATCAATGGAGATATGTCCCAATCTCCTATGCCACAACATCGAGGAACATTCATTCATAACACATCTTTTAATTCCATTATTAACATGCACAGTATTGAAATTGGTATTGTTTTGTAAATTCAAACAATAAAGACCATCAGACAGTGTGCAATTCCCAACAATATCAGACTTATAAGATAAGCTGAATATTGAGTCTAAAAATGTAAAGGAATATCCAAATGGTATAAGTCTAGAAACAGAAATCAAATTTCTAGAGAAATTTAGAATATAAAAGGTCTTCTCCAATGTCAAAACAAAACCACTACTCAAAATTAAATTGCATGTTCCAATGGCCTCCACATGTGAACGCATCTTGTTTCCGGAGAAGATGCATTGTTTCTTCGCCCACCTTTGGTTTCCTTAGGTTTTGCAAGCCCTGTAAAGAAATTAGAAATATGGATTGTAGAACCAGAGTCAATTCACCATGTGTTATGTGCAATATTAACCATATTAGATTCATAACGTACAAAAGAGAATTGATTATCTTTCTTTTCAAGCCAATTTTGATACTTGAAACAGTCCTTCTTTACGTGTCCCTTCTTTTTACAGAAGAAGCACTTGGACTCCTTCTTGATATCAGATTGGGGAGGTATTTTACCTTTTCCCTTTGATTTGGCCTGCATCTTGAACCTTCCTTCTTTTTGCATGAAGACGCTCTCACTTTGCTCTATCATAAGCCTTCCTTCCTCTTACACACACATGGTCATGAGTTCATTTATTGACCATTTATCCTTATGTGTGTTATAAGAGATTTTAAAAGGCCCATATTACGGTGGAAGCGAATTTAAAATGTAGTGTATAATAAAAGGTTCAGACATTTCCACCTCTAGATTTTTCAGTTGAGCTGCAATATCCCTCATTTGCATTATGTGCTCACGCACACCCTTAACACTGGTGAGCCTAATAGATAAAAACTTCATTATTAGGGTGCTTGCAAGTGCCTTATCTGAAGTCACAAATTGCTCATCTATAACCTTCCGTAAATCCCGCACTTTAGTATGCTGGTCAACAGAACCACGAATACCAGCAGAAATTTTTGTCTTTATGACATTAAAAGCGAGGCGATTAGATCGCTCCCATTGATTCATAAAGAGTTACCTCATCCGAGTCTTGGTAAGGGTAAGAGCCAGTGGTTCGTCTTTTCGGATAGCATAATCGATATCCAGCCACCCTAAGTGAAGAAGAATTCTCTCCTTCCACACTTTATAGTTGTCATCTTTTAGTTCGAAAATTTTACATCTAATATCGAAAAGATTTACAGATTGAATAGCTGCATAAAAATAAATACATACTTAACATCCAAAAATGAGGCTAACAAATTACAAAATTATGTTTTACCAATGTAAAACATATATCATGAATCAATAGATAAAAATTACCCGTGGGCTAAATTTTAATTCCAGTAGATTCATGTCCAATTTTATGATAAAACTATCAAATTATATTCCATTCTTAATCCCTGTGGGTAAATTAAGAAAAATAATTTGACATTTTATCTTGATTAATTAATTTAATATAATAAAATTTTCTGTGGGATAAATTTTATTATATCAAAATAATTACCACAATTTATATCTTTATACCACACGTGATAAAAAAAATAATTTTATTAATTAAGGGTGCTGTGGCTAATCCTCAATTAATTAAATTATTTTAATCACAAGGTATTATTTATACATATATACAATTATATTCTGGATATTATATTTTATACTTTATATATAATAATATAATTATATATATATATAAATATATATGTATATATAATATATATATACTATGTATAAATGTATATAACCAATTTCAGTTCGAAAATAAACGCAAGGCGCTCAGCAGCGCAAGCGGCAGAAGCCGCTTTTCCCTCCTCTGTGTCCCGGGTTCGAATCCCGTCAGCCGCGTCCGAGTTTCTTTTTCCATTCTGCTACAGTGATGGGCCAGATAATCTGGGCCGCGATCGAAAGGTTTGGGCTGCAAATGTAATCGGCCCAAGCCGATAAATAATAAATTTTTTTTTTAATAAAAACTATAGCAAAACGACGTCGTTTAATTAACCAATTCGCTTGCACGAAACGACGTCGTTCTGAGGCACAAAACAGAAGCCTGAAAATGACGATGTTTATAAGCGCCGGAAGCGTAAACGACGTTGTCAAGTCGTCGTCTACCTTAAATCGGTTCCACGAACCCGACAACGAACGACTCGACCCGAATACCAGACCTGATTCAAACAGCACCATACGAACACCATAAATGATGAAAAATATATAAAAATTTCGGAAATTTAATTTCCCATTGATTTCCAGTGCTCGTTTGAACCGAATCTTCAAAAAAATGAAGACTTTAGGTTTTTTCGATTTCGGAAAAAATCGAAAAAACACAGAACAACAAAGGCAGAGTTGAAGCCTTTCTCTGATACCAAATGTTAGAAATTTATGTGGCTAAAACAACCACAAATGCGAAATTTAAAATCGATTAATATACCTCCGGCCATTTGGTGCTCTATTTTCGGACTTGCAATTCGGACCGGCTCCGTGCTTCTGGACACTCCTTCACTCGTTTAGATGGTGTATTGCTTGAGTTAGGTGCCAGGGACAAAGCCAGAAAGCTCAATTTATAGGCGAAACCATCACCCGCCTCAACCGAGCGTTTGATACTCAAACCGGCCAAAATTGATTAATTGACTTAATGGGAGAGTTATCATCACTTAATAGACCACTAATGCTTTAGCAATTAACTGAGTTAAACGCTTGAAGGTTACAAAATCGATCGAGGAAGACGAAGAGAACGAAACCAGTGAACGGCTCGAAATTGGCTTAGATCCAGCTCGATGAAGCCGTTTAGCTCTGGCTCGGCTTGGCTTGATCGGCTCGTGGGCCAAACTCAGTTAATTGGGCTGAAGCCCACATTTTATCCATGGGCCAATTTACTTGTGAAAATTATGGAATCATTTGGACATAAATCATCTATAATTTGGCAGATTATTTGAAATGTGATTAATAGGTAAATTTGGAGAGCACTTGGCTGATGGAGAACCAAGACGAATATCGTGTATATGGCAACTTAATTTTTCAAGGAGTAAGTAAGATTTGAAGGCATTATCCCATCAAATATTTAGAAACACATAGCAATGAAATTAGTCATATACGTGGCTGACAGAAAACTTGGGAGGCATGTAGTAGTATTTCAAAATTTGAATTTAACTAAAGACCAAATTTCTTGCAATCCAAACGATTGATACATTAATTAATTCTAGTTAGGAGAACTTACACCATTTGCTTGGTTGATTTGGAGCTAGATTAGGACAGTTATATTTTGTGAGATTGTCCCATCAAATAAGTAAGATTTGAAGGCATTATCCCATCAAATATTTAGAAACACATAGCAATGAAATTAGTCATATACGTGGCTGACAGAAAACTTGGGAGGCATGTAGTAGTATTTCAAAATTTGAATTTAACTAAAGACCAAATTTCTTGCAATCCAAACGATTGATCCATTAATTAATTCTAGTTAGGAGAACTTACACCATTTGCTTGGTTGATTTGGAGCTAGATTAGGACAGTTATATTTTGTGAGATTGTGATCCTGTACTTTGGGCAAGATATTATAATAGTCATTTTACATTAAGGACGCAATATACTTTTGGGAAGCTACGTGTGCAAGTAATTATACTGAAGGAATTGTCTTAACATGGTAATAAAGATACTCCCAACTTGCTAATGAAGATTTTGGCTCGGCTGTTGGGCAAAAATCAGCTGCTGTTGAGTGGGAGAACTTAGTTTTTTCGTAACCGTAGAATCAACCGCTGCTGCTGCGTGTTGTTGCTGCTGTGCCAAGGACAGGAGAACCGCAGGCAAGGATTGGACGCTGCTATTGTTGCAGTGCCGAGGAGAGGAGAACATCAGACAAGTGAATCTTTTCTGCCCACTTGCAAGTGATTTCTCTATTATTTGATGTTATCATCTTGTATAATCCTCCATTTCCCTTCTGTCACTCGTTCTAAGCAACCCTGTTAATGGCGCTGAACAGTAATAGGCTTAAAGAGGAAGACAATAAACAATATCGGGCGAGGGGATAATCACATTTACAAGTAATTTTTGAGCTATCCATTTTGATGGGTATACTGTTACTGGGCTAGCCCCAAAATTCAACGGAGGCCTAAAACAACAGTCAATACTCTAACGGCCCAACTGGAGAACAGGCCTAGAAGCTGAAAAGTCCAGGGCGGTCAACGCCAACGTTGACCGTTCGGGTGGCCAACTCTCTAGCAGACGGTCAACTCAAACATTGACCGTCCGCATTACGCGCGTTGGGCCCAAAGAGGCTTTTCTACAGTAACAGCCTGGTCGTTTAGGCTCACGAATCATCAAAAGACTAGCAACGGCTTTCCAGGGATATTCCACGATCCCAACTGGCACCAAAAAGGACATTGGCAATATTGGCGCCTCCCATATAAGGAAGGCGCCAGATTTCTCTAAATCTTTGCCAACCCAGGCTCTCCAACGGTAACATGCACAGAAGGAAGGTGTTCGATTTGGAAAGCTGTCGGTCGCCTCAGAAGGAAACTATCCTTCACAGTTTGGCAACCGACATCAGCCCCAAAAGGAAGGCCAGCCAGCAGATCACCGAGACAATCCCTCCTTTCAAAGAAGGAGGATCGCCCTCTCCACCATAAAAGAAACCCTGGATCCACCATCCAGGGCACGCTTTCAATTTCGCTCTTAGACATTGAAACTCTCAGAACTGTACAAGCTCTTTGCTACTCCAAACACATTCATCCTCAACCCTAAGGCAAACAAGCGCGCCTCTCACGGCCATTTACTGCCTTCCCACCTCCCATATTCAAGAGGACCTCACGTCTCTCTTTCGTCTGGGAAAACACTCTTTCTGTCTCTCTCTCTTTCTCAGTTTCAGTTTTACTCTTTTGAAAACTATTTTACTGACTTGAGCGTCGGAGTGTTTTCTGTGGGATAACTTTTCGCCGACACACTGACCTCCTGTTCTGTTTAGTGGTGTGCAGGGTCCAACTCAGGAAACGGACCCGGAACCATAACAAGAGAATCATCTGAATCTGTTCAAAGTTCGGATCCAGGGACGCATCATTGGCGCCGTCTGTGGGAAGCGCTTACAAAAGCCAACCACAAAATCTGCACAAATTCTCTCTGTCACCTTCTGATTCTACAATGGTGAACACGAGAGCCCAAACTAGCGATCCTGTTAGAGATACTACTAACCCCGACCTGGACCACGCTATTGGTGCCATGGTCAACAGGCGGCTCTACCAGCAGCCATCGCAGCTCCTGCCACCAAAAGGGGTGGCCAGAGGAAGAAGAAGCAGGCCAAGAGGCCTGTGAAAGCCGGGGGCAATCCAGCTCCAGCGTCCTCCCGCATTTCTGGCCAAAACAGGCCTGAAGAATGCTTCGGAAGCACGTCTCCACCAGAAATCCCAGAGAGAAGAAACCCCCAATACTCTCGGGCAGAAGACAACAACGTAATTTAGGAGCGAGCCTCCAGGACTGCCAGGTCCACTGAAGGCAGCAGCTGACCAACTGTTGAACCCTCCAGGGACAAGATAGAGTTGAGGGATTATCTCAACTCCAAACGATCAGCAAACATCGCTTGTGACGATCCGCGGGTGGACAAGATCTGGAACCGTGTTCCAAGAGGAGGAGCACGCCATCGACTTGGACCGATCTCCTTTCACTGTGGAGATTCTGAGCAGTCCACTGCCGTCAAAGTTCAAGATGTCATCCCTTGACTTATACGATGGGGACTGTGATCCGGTTGACCACCTGCATCGCTTCTGCACCCATCTGAGTCTACAAGGGCTAGAAGACTCAGCGATGTGCCGCTGCTTTCCGCTCACGCTGAAGGGAGTCGCTCGAATCTGGTTCCATCACCTCCCTTCAGGCACCATCAGCAGCTTCCGTGAACTCACGGATCTCTTCCTGGCTCAGTACGCCTCGAGCCGACAGGAAGAGAAGCAGCTATAGCATCTCTCCCATATAAAACAAAAATCGGGAGAGAACCTACGGCGTTTCCTGGATCGCTTCGTGGCAGAGGCCAGAAGGATTCCCAGGATCACGGAGGAGATGAAGTTGGGCAGTTTCATCTCTGTGCTTACGGTGACTTTTTCAAACACCTTGCTCACAAAAATCCTCAAACTTTTTGAGAAGCAGAATCCATCACTAGGGCCTACGCTGCAGCAGATGAGGCCAACGAGACAAAACGTCCAGAGCGAGCGGATCAGCCTCGGCCATTCTCTGGTGAAGGGAAGAGAAAACACAACGGCGGAGAACACTCCCGCCAGAAGCAGCGCCGGACTGGGCCCCCAGAATGTAGAGACTATGGGCCCACCAGTTTCACACCTCTGACGGACACGCACGCCAACGTCCTCATGCAGATCCATGGAGAAAAGTTCCTGAAGTGGCCCAAACCGCTGAAGGACTCTGGAAACCAGTCGAAGTACTGTGACTTCTATCGTTTTGCTGGCCATTCGACTGAGGACTGCAAGACGCTGTAAAGGGAGATTGAAGATCTAATTCGCAGAGGCCACCTCACAAAGTTTGTTAGAGGTCCTGGATAGAGCTCAGGAGCGGCTGATGAAGAGGGGCAGGAGCAGACTCCACCCCGGAATAGGGTCGCAGCGGGGGTGGTTAATATGGTCACTACCCGACCTGTCAAGAACCTGACTGACGGCAAGGAGCAGCAGACCGGGAGGAAGAGGTAGCGCATAATAGATAATACAATTAGCTTTTATGATAGTGGCTCAACTCATGTAGCGTCACCCCATGCTAACCCGCTTGTTATATCAGCACTCATTTCAGACGACAGTATGGACTACCAGCTGAAACAAGTCTTTATCGATAATGGAAGTTCTAAAGATTTGCTTTACTTCGATGCCTTTTTTAAGTTAGGCCTAAAAAAGAACCAGTTAAAACCCTCTGAAGGTCCACTATATGGCCTTGACAATGAACCAGTGCCCGTTCAAGGGACAATCCAGTTGGAAGTCACCCTGGGCACC
Organism: Nepenthes gracilis; assembly: GCA_033239525.1. Taxonomy (NCBI): domain Eukaryota; kingdom Viridiplantae; phylum Streptophyta; class Magnoliopsida; order Caryophyllales; family Nepenthaceae; genus Nepenthes; species Nepenthes gracilis. The sequence continues at coordinate 15,579,714 of BSYO01000005.1, read as the reverse complement.
TATCCGAAAACAACACGTCACACGCCCACGTTTCTAGTAGTTGACCTGCCATCCGTTTAGAACGCGATACTAGGCAGACCGTGCCTAACAGCGTTTGGGGAGTCACCTCAATTCCACACCTCAAAATAAAGTTCCCGACACCTTACGGTGTGGGAGAGGTGTTAGGCGACCAAGTAATCAGACGGATGTGCTACATGTCCCAGATCGCCCCTAGCGGTAGCCCTGGCACAGTGGGAGAACTTGATCATCGAGATGAGACCATCCTGCAACAAGCGTAGTTTGGTGAAGTCACGGATCTTGTCCCATTGAATCCGGAGGAGCCAGAAAAGTGTGTGCAGATTGGCGGCTCACTCACTGGCACACTGCACACTGAACTGATTGCATTCCTGCAACGAAATGCTGACATGTTCGCATGGACTCTCACAGACATGCTCGGGATTTCGACTGAGGTGATGGTCCACAAGTTGGGTCTCGATCCTGGCCGGAAGCCAGTTAGGTAGAAGTGGAAGAATCACTCCATAGAGAAGCTGATCACCATCCGAGAAGAGGTGAAAAAGCTGCTGGATGCTAGATTTATTAGAGAAATCCAATATACAGATTGGCTTTCAAATGTTGTCTTGATTAAAAAGAGCAATGAAAAATGGCGAATGTGCGTCGATTTCACTGACGTTAACAATGCCTACTTGAAAGATAGTTTTTCGTTGCCCTGGATTGACCTACTGGTTGACTCCACGGCTGGACATGAGCTGCTAAGCTTCATGGACACCTATTCGGGTCACAATCAGATCCGGATGAGTCCGGAGGATGAGGAGCATACCTTATTCATGACGGACTAGGGCACCTACTGTTACAAGGTAATGCCCTTTGGACTGAAAAACGCTGGAGCAACTTACCAGCAACTGGTCAACAAGATGTTCGAAAAACAGATTGGACGTAACATGGAGGTCTACGTCGACGACATGCTCGTCAAGAGCAGAGTCATTGGCGACCACATACGTGACCTACAGGAATCGTTCGAGGTGCTCTGCCAGCATCAAATGAAGCTGAATCCAGCTAAGTGTGTCTTCGGGGTGGCCTCCGGAAAGTTCTTGGGTTTCATTGTCTCCCAGCGGGGGATTGAGGCAAACCCAGAAAAGATCAAGGCCCTCGCTGACATGGCTCCCCCACGGAACGTCAAAGACGTCCAGCGATTGACCGGGCGGCTGGCCACTTTGTCCCGCTTCATCGCGAAGTCTGGTGACAAGTACCAGCCCTTCTTTAAAGCTTTGAGAGGGATGAAATCCAACGGATTCCAGTGGACGGCTGACTACCAGACCGCCTTCAATGAATTGAAGCAGTATCTGGCCAGCCCACCATTGCTTGCATCACCCAAAGACGAAGAGGAGCCGTACCTTTACCTGGCTGTGTCAGAAGTGTCCCTCAGCTCCGTCCTCGTGCGCCAGGAATCCGATATCTAGCAGCTGGTCTACTATGTGAGCAAAACATTGACCGGCCCAAAAACGTGCTATCCGCGCGCGGTAGCACTTATCTTCGCTGCGCGAAAGTTGAGGCCATACTTTCAGGCGCATCGCATAGTGGTCCTCACTGACCAACCGCTAAAAAGTATACTCCAGAAACCCGATGTTTTGGGACCGCTGGTGAAGTGGGCTATTGAATTGGGTGAGTTCGACATCGAATTCAGACCCAGACCTGCCATAAAAGCGCATACTCTGGCTAACTTCATTGTTGAGACCACGAACCCAATTCACGAGGAACAGCTCGCAGAAAATGCAAAACAACCGGACGAAGTTTCAGAATGGACACTCCACGTGGACGGATCGTCCACGGACAGTGGCAGTGGAGCAGGGGTGGTCCTTACGACCCCTGATGGATTTGAGGTTAAGTATTCCCTCAAACTTGACTTCCCGGCGACCAACAATGTCGCCGAGTACGAAGCCCTCCTAGCTGGTTTACGATTAGCAAAAGAGTGCTCTGCCAAGAGGTTGGCGGTTTACAGCGACTTTGAACTAATCGTCAACCAGGTTAACGGAGGCTTTGAGGCAAACAACCCTTCCTTGGCCAAGTACCTAGCAAAGGCAAGGGAGGCTGTCCAGGGTTTCGACAAACTGACCCTGATTCATGTTCCCAGAACTGAAAACTGGAAGGCAGACCGGCTGGCTAGAGCCGCCGTTGACGAAAACCTAGAACAATACTCGAGGGACATGAGGGAGATCCTGAATGCTCACAGCATAGAGAAACCGGAGGCGATGCAGATTTTTGAGACAGAAAACTGGATGACGCCCTACCTTAAATACTTGGCTGATGGATCACTTACAGAGGATGCCGAAAAGGCTAAGCGAATAAAAAAGACAGCTGGCTGGTACATAGTAGTCGATGGGTGGCTGTATCGCCGTGGATACTCGACTTCGTACCTCCGCTGCCTATCACCCGAGAAGGCTGACTACGCACTGGGCGAGGTTCACCTTGGGATCTACGGATCACACGTAGGCGAGAAAAACCTGGCCTTTAAGATCATGCGGCAGGACTATTACTGGCCTTCGATGAAAAAGGACGCGCTTGAGTTTGTAAAGAAATGTGAGACCTACTAGCTTCATGGAAACCTTCATCATCAGCCGTTCGTTGACCTAAAGTCACTTCAGGTTCCATGGCCTTTCGCGCGATGGGGGCTCGATATTCTCGGCCCATTTCCCATTGCCACGGGGCAAAGAAAGTTCATCATCGCGGGCATCGACTACTTCATCAAGTGGGTCGAGACAGCCCCGCTGGCAAAAATCACGGAGCACAATGCACTGGAATTTCTTCGGCAGGGCATTGTCTGTAGGTTTGGCATCCCATAGGTCGTAGTAACTAACAACAGGATCCAATTCACGGGGAAACACTTCACCAAGTATTGCACCAGCCTTGGCATCAAGTTGGTCCACACTTCGGTGGCATACCCCCAAGCGAATGGACAGGTGGAGGTCACAAACAGAATGCTACTCTACGGATTAAAGACTAAGCTAGAGGACGTCGGGGGCTCTTGGGCTGACGAGCTCCCATCCGTCCTCTGGTCTTATCGGAAGACCTCGAAAGAACCAACGCGCGAGACACCCTTTAGCCTCTGTTACGGGACTGAGGCGGTGATCCCGGTCAAAATCGGGCTTTCAAGTCTTAGGGTAGAGTCTTTCAACTCACAGACCAACTCCCAGAAAATCAGGGAGCACTTAGACTTGTTAGTGGAAGCCCGCGACGCCGCAGGAATACGGATAGTAGCCTACCAACACCGAGTTGCCCGGTACTACAATAAAAAGGTGAAAGCCCGGCAATTTGACATTGGGGAATTGGTCCTATGAGGCGTCGAGGCCACAGGCAAGTTGGTCGGCCGCAACAAGCTCTCCCCTAATTGGGAAGGGCCTTTCTTAGTCTCCGCCGTCTTGCAAAACAAAGCATACAAACTCCAAAACCAGGACGAAAAGTTGGTCCCGCGAACATGGAACGCGATCCACCTCAAACGCTACTTCTAATAGGGAACACAGGTACGCACTTGCCCACCTGTGTGCATTCATTCACATGCTTGTTTAATTTGATAAAATGAGAAGTTTACTTAGCATATAGAATTTTAATCTTTGTGTGCATACATATAAACTGCGTTTGCCTTGGAGGTTTACCCAACCTAGACTGCCCCTAAATCGGGAGGGTCTTCATCCTCTCGTTGTTAAACCTTGGTCATCCAGGTGGCCCATAAGCGGTCTTAAACCCTGGTCATCTAGGTGGCCCACGAGCGGTCTTAAACCCTGGTCATCCAGGTGGCCCATAAGCGGTCTTAAACCCTGGTCATCTAGGTGGCCCATAAGCGGTCTTAAACCCTGGTCATTCAGGTGTCCCATAAGCGGTCTTAAACCATGGTCATCCAAGTGGCCCGTTAGTGGTCAAAATCTTAGGGGGCTAATGCAGCACACGCGACGACCTCCCTCACGGGGAGTAGCAACGTCAGTCAACGACGGTCGAAAGGGAGAAATATTTCTTCTCCAACATTGACTACCTAAGTCATCACTTGTACGGCGCCACCTGGGCTGGTTAACACCACCGCTTGCCCAGCTTAAGGACCTTACTCCTTAGTCAGCCAAGGACTTTACTCCTTAGGCAGCCGGCCAACCAGGTTGGCCGCCCCACGCGATAACCCTCTCTACGAGAGGGTAGTGTGATTGTGTAGCAACGAAAAGCATTCCTTCTCTACACTGGCTGTCCGAATTACCACTTGGGTGGCACCGCCAGGCTGGTTAATACAACCACCTGTCATACCCAAGGACTTAGCTCCTTGGGCAACCAAGCATCAGTCACCGGCCAACCAGGTTGGCCGTGCCATGCAACAACACACATCGACACAAAAAGCAGTATAAATCAATGGACGCCAATCGGAGAAAATTCCCATTTTATTTCTTTAATTGTGTTGCGTGGTTACATCAGTACAAAAAAAATAGAAGGGGATTACAACGACCGTCTCAGGCTGTCACAGGGGGTCCCTCACAAGGTCCTCTTTGTGCTGCGTCGCCCTGTTGGATTGATTAATGAGTTCAGTCGAAAAATTGGGATCAATCAGCCGCGCAATGCACCGACTGACGTTGATCCCCTCTAACAGCCGTGCGTGCAGCATGCCTTCAAGCTCAATGGGACAGATGCGGAGGGCCAGATCATTCTCCAGGTCAGTGATCCGGTCAGTGAGCTGCTTCTTGACTTTATTATGTCGATCATCCTCCTCCTTCAAGCGGGCGACCTCGACTTTCAGCTCAGCGTTCTCCGCCTCCATGCCCGTCATGACAGCCTCAAGAGCAGCAGTTTGCTCACGGAGCTGCCCTCCTGATGCAGCCAGCCTGGCCTCTAGCCAGGCGATCTCAGCCTCCCAATCCGCAATGATACGATCGCGTTGCTCCACCTCCTGGGAGAAGGCTGAGATCAACCTCCTTGACTGCACAAGACAAAAGCGAAGTGTAAGTTACAAACACAAGGAAGAAAGAAGTACAAGGAGGCAATTGCAGAAATCATACCTCGTAAGTCTTCCTCAAGGGCCTCATGGGCTTGGACTCTAGAGCTAGCCCAGTTGGCGGTGGACCACGAGATGATGAACCAGGAGCATCCTCCCGCGCCAAACTCGCAGCTGCCTCATCCAAAATGCGATCCAGGAACGCATCATCCACATCCATGGCAGCTGGGGCTCCTCTCCTGCAGCCTCCGGAGTAGCAGCCGCAGGCTCCTCTCTGGCGGCTCTGGAGCAGCTGCTAAAGAGTCGAGCCCCACTATTGGCTCCACAGTAGAAGTCTGCGTGGCCGTCACCGTCTCACAAGCCGGCCCCTCAAAAGATTCCATCAACTCAGCACTGGGAACCGCTTGCGGCACAGGCTGCACCAAGATGACTCCTGAGTCCGCGGGCCAATCCTCATAGGTCTTTTCCAGGCCCGCGGTGCTGCCACCCTCGGCACAGATCCTCGTGGCAACATAATCAATAAGCGACGACGATGATGAGGGCGTCTCTATCACCTTCTCAGGCAGCGGGCTGGTAGACCCTTCGTCAGGACGTCGCATACGGATAATTATCCCTTTTGTCTCATCGGGGTTCGCCATCCTCACGGGCGGCATAGGTTTTCTAGTTGGGGAGGGCGGACCCCAATTTGCATTCCTTGTTTCCTCTTGAGAAACCAAAAAATCCCGAGCAAAATCATCCAGATTCTCCGTTATTGCTTTCGTTAGCCATGTGTACGCTGCCCACTCCTCCAGAGACGGTGCCCCAAAGTACGCCTCCTGAACTTGGTCCCAATCCTTCGCGAGGGGCTATTTGGCCCCCACACTCATGAAGAAGAACTGGTTTTTCCAGTTCTTCAGCGAGTCTTGAATGGCTTTACTAATTTTTATTCCGGTACGGGGAGAGAGCGATATCCACTCTCCCCCTGGTTCACTTTAAACATAACCCTAATGTCGGACATCTTAAACTTCTTACCAAGCTTTCAAGCAAAAATGCACATGGTGCAGAGATACCTCACGGCGTTGGCATGGAGCTGAGCAATGGGAACTCGCAGAGCCTTCATGAACGACTCTAGCTCCTCCGGCAACGGCAAGCGGAGGCCGCTCCTCGGATGGGCCTCGTAAACAGTGATGTGCCCCTCCGGTGGAGAATAAGCCCTGTCGTCCTTGCCCGGAATTCTCTCGGCAATCTCCTTTGGAATATTGAATTCGATGCACAGAGCTTTGACGTCGCTTTCTCTTAGAGCGGAAGCAAAATCGGAGGTGGAAGCCATGGTTACACGGAGAGTTAGGTTTTTCAGAAAGAGGAATTGGAAGGAAGAAGACGACGGACTGAAGGCATAAAAAATTTCAAATTACGGAAGGGAAACTTAAGCGCCAAGCACGAGACCCCTCATCATTGACGCCGCCAAACCCGCCACGTGTCGCCTCCCTACTTGACCTTGCAAAGGACGAATATCTGGCGTGTTAATGGCCAGGATATCCGCCCAACCAAAGAGAGACACGTGTCGCTCTCTACCCTATCAACCGACCAAAGACTGGCAGAAAATGCTCCCGGAATTGGCCAAGACGGTCAACGATGCTGGTGCTCCGGAATTGACCAAGACGGTCAACAATTCTGGTGCTCCTGAATTGACCAAGACGGTCAACAATTCTGGTGCTCCAGAATTGACCATGAAGGTCAATAATTCTGATTCTCCGAAATTAACCAGGACAGTCAACAATTATGGTTCTCTGGAATTGGTCAGGACGGTCAACAATTCTGGCCAAACTCTCCTCCACGCCTTTCATGAAACTCCATGGGACCCTTTGGGCAATAAGGGGCATCCCATCATGAACATACTGGAGCCCAGACTTTTGGCCACCAGCACGGGGGCTAGTGATGGGTATACCGTTGCTGGGCTGGCCCCAAAAGTTAACGGAGGCCCAAAATGACGGTCAACACTCTAACGGCCCATTTAGAGAACAGGCCCAGAAGCTGAAAAGTCCAGGGCGGTCAATGCCAACGTTGACCGTCCGGCAGCCAACTCTCTAGCAGACGGTCAACTCAAACGTTGACCGTCCGCGTTACGCGCGTTGGGCCCAAAGAGGCTTTCTTATAGTAACGGGCCTGGTCCGTTTAGGCCCACGAATTATCAAAAGGCTAGCAACGGCTTTCCAGGGATATTCCACGATCCCAGCTGGCACCAAAAAGGATATTGGTAATATTGGCGCCTCCCATATAAGGAAGGCGCCAGATTTCTCCAAATCTTTGCCAACCCAGGCTCTCCATTGGCAACATGCACAGAAGGAAGGTGTCCGGTTTGGAAAGCTGTCAGTCACCTCAAAAGAAAACTATCCTTCACAGTTTGGCAATCAACATCAGCCCCAAAAGGAAGGCCAGCCAGCAGATCACTGAGGTAATCCCTCCTTCCAAAGAAGGAGGATCGCCCTCTTCACCATAAAAGAAACCTCGGATCCACCATCCAAGGCATGCTTTCAATTACGCTCTCAAACATTGAAACTCTCAGAACTACACAAGCTCTCTGCTACTCCAAACACATTCATCCTCAACCCTAAGGCAAACAAGCGCGCCTCTCATGGCCGTTTACTGCCTTCCCACCTCCCATATTCAAGAGGACCTCACGTCTCTCTTTCGTCTGGGAAAACACTCTTTCTGTTTCTCTCTCTTTCTCAGTTTCAGTTTCACTCTTTTGAAAACTGTTTTACTGACTTGAGCGTCGGAGTATTTTCGGTGGGACAACTTTCCGTCGACACACTGACCTCCTGTTCTGTTTAGTGGTGTGCAGGGTCCAACTCAGGGAACGAAGCCCGAACCATATCAAGAGAATCATTCGAATCTGTTCGAAATTTGGATCCAGGGACGCATCACATTTATATTCAATTAATACATTTTTATCAACAAAATTATTATTTTTATACTAAGACATATGTAATTTAGTCTTTCATTAATGGAATATAATTTTAATTATCAAAGAGTTAGTAATTAGGTGACAAAAATTATACCAGGGATACAAAAATCCACCATCCTGCCTTTGGCTAAGATCATGAGCGATTTTGTGGCCAATCGTTATATATTGTATAAATGCTTCCATAATAAGAAAGTTATCACTTTTGTAATATAATATTCATAGTTTAACCTTTTATTGACAAAACATGATTTTGGCTACCTAAAGTGGTGATAATTAGGTGATGATGATGCTATCAAGAAAACTAAAATTCATCATCGCACATTTGGTTGAGATAACTGTAAGGTACCAGTTTTTAAGATATGGTAAATAGGAGTAATTAAATTAAAATAAGTAAATCGAGGACTAAGTGTAAGGACCGAGATTTCATTATTTATAATTTAGTAAACTAAATTAATTCATATAAAATTAAGGTCAAAGAATAGTAAAAACTTAGAAGTTAGGAACTCACACCGAAATGTGATAAAAATTTATTTGATAAAATCGACTATACTTTTGTTTAATAAATGATAGAATGAATGATATGAAAGTAATTCAGTTAATAAATTCTCAATCGATTAATAATTAAATAAATTTAAGTTGACGACAAGATAACCCGGTTATCAAAATTACACCCGATTAACAACCGAACTTGACTCGATTGATTAAATATAGCTTAAATCAAATAAGAATTAAATCATTAAACTTAATTTGTAACCGAACAAGTTTCGGTTGATTAAATTAGTGTTCCGGTGGACCCACCACCAGCTCGGATGCTGCCAAAACTTTCGGGCAACAACCTAACTAAAATTTATTATTGAAATTAATATTTAGAAGAATCTAATAGCAGCCATATAAAATTTTATATACTTAGAAAAATTGGTAGAAATAGAAAATTAGAAGGGGGCCGGCTGACATATATAAATTAAACCAATTTTAATACACAATTAACAATTAAATTTTAATTAGTTATTGAAGGATACATGTCACCCCCTTCAAGCTCCAACACTTATAAAAAAATTGAAGAAGGAAATGATTTTGGTGAGGCTAGGGGAGAAGGAAGACACAGGCAGCCACTCACACAACACACAAACCCCCTCCACATTTCCCTCTTTTACTAATTAAAAGAAAAATATTTTTTGCATGATTAAATTTAGGGGAAACATGGCACTCAAGAAGGCTTAACATATATCCAATTAACCACCAATGAAATTCCAACAAGAGGCTTAAGGAAGGAGCAACAACTTCGTATTTTGCATGATTGAATCATCCATTGGGCAGCTGAGAATTTGTCACCTTATGAGGTAGGTAGCAATACCAAAAAACTTTAACCAATGTCTCAACATTTTAGGCGACAAATATATCTAGAAATTCATAAAAGAAAACTAAAAAAACATTGGAAAAATCAGGAGAAAGTGCTAACCAATAGAGTGAGAGAAGCAGAGCCAAGTGAAGCCACTGGCTCTTTGGAGTTAGAAGTTCAAAAATTATTCTACATTAATTTAAGCAAGAATGCCTCTCCCTCATTGATTTTTTGTTAAATGTTTGATCTTATTTGGAGTATTGTCAGTCAAATACTTAAAATTTTTATTAAATCTATACTAAAATGAGCAAAGTTCAGCAACATGTCAAAATAGGACTCTATTGCTGAACTCTACTGCACCTTGCTGATATTCAAATTTTTTCATCCACATTTGATTGATTCATCGCATGAAGTTTTACTGTATATCCTTTAATATGTTGGCTAATTACTCATATTTTTATTCTGAAATAATCCTTCCCATTACTATACTAAAATGAGTAAAGTTCAACAATATGTTAAAATGGGACTCTGTTATTGAACTTTGCTGCACCATACTGATGTTTAAATTTTTACATGCCTTATTTGATCGATTCATGCCATGAAATGTTTACTAAATACACTTTAAGATGTTAGATAAATTACCAGATTTTTGTTCTGGAATAATATTTATCGTTACCATGCTAGAATATTCAAATTTCAGAAACATGCATCATGAAGTTGGTTCTACAATCTGTTGTTATGCTTGCTGATATGCTAATTTTTACATACTGTCAATGGCCAATTTATCCCATAAAAATTTTATTGAAGAAGATTTAATATGTTGGATAAATCATCATATTTTTATTTTAAAATAATTCTTTACAAAATCGGCCAGTTCGATGAAAACAAAGTAGATTGACAGATTGAACTTGATAAAAATATAGCAGCTACTGGCGCTGACTTTGGCTGCTATTTCACAAAGTATTAGGCCGATTCAAGCTCCACAAAAATTATGTAAGATACTTCAATGAACAAGAAATATGCCATAAAATTGGTGTAATTTTATCAGCTCAAAATCTGATCGATTCAGCCTAAAGAAAAGGAAGTGTCACTAAACTGGCTAGAAGCAAAGTTATGACGGAATGGATTTTTTTCCTCTAATGCATTCCGTTAATGACCACACAAAACTGAAGCTCCAAAATAAAATCCTAAAGTTCTAAGGAAAAACGGGCGGAGTTTTTTCTAAAATTGGGCTAAACTGATACAATCAATTTGAATAAAACATATAATTGTACAAATTCAATCTTCAGTATGCATTCACATTTCAATCAGAGGATCATCAGATGCCATAATTTCATCCATGGCTTTAATTTATTAATCCTATCCACTATACCAAAACTCATACAAGAGATGTCAGACTTGCGCAAATCCAAAAATAGAAAAGCGAAAGCAGAACTATTTCCATAAAATAAACTTGTGGAAGCATAATTCATTGTTCCAACAAAATGAAAGACATACTATGACCATTTATATATACGCAATATCCATCCACAAGATATTACATGCAAAACTATCAAAATTTTCAAAATCTTCAAAATGACTTCAAGGTTTCAAATCTTTCTTGCTAAACTCTGCCTATTCTTGCTCGTCAGGAACCAATTCTATTGTTCATCTGGAGGGGAGGAATATAATAGAGTGAGTCGAAACCCAACAAGATACCGTAAAAACATGCAAGTGAAATTCTTTTATGCGGAACATTAATATAGATAAGTAAAATCATAGAATTATTCAAAGAATAGAAACATATAAGGAAATAAGAGAAAGTAGAAATTAGTATAACATGCTTCGAAAATCATAAATTAATATAACAGGCATCAGAAATCAAAAATTGGTATCAAACTCTATAAATTCTAGAAATCACACTTTACTATCCGAAATAATTGAGGATAGATTGTGTTATGTCTACAATTAGAGGCCAGGAACAGAACAGGAATATCTCTTCTGGTGGGATTATATACAGGAATACCTCCCAAAGGCAGGTCTAACACAAAACTCTACCCTCTAAGCTAACGTCTCGAGGAAGGGCGGACCACGCATAACTCCATGGATGGAGTTATCCTCGATTATCACCGTAACATTCTAAGGCATATCGGAGAACCTTACTTGACTGTATATTAATCCTATGTCCAAATTAATAGAATTGGAAATGTCTTTCTTTTTATTTCTAAACTTTTAAGTCATTGTGCTTTAGAAAGCCAGTTAGATTTATATAGATAACTCTTTAGATAGCTTCAGAAATTTACAGTAACGTAATAGTATAATTCCATGTAAATTTTTTTTAGATAAAAATCATAGCATGAGCAATAACCCTTTACAACTCAACATTTACATCTCAAGATTTAAGGATTTTAAACGCTAAATTCCTTATTTTCGTTCTAAGGTTTCACACAAAGCTTCCAAACTTAAATTGAACACCAAACACATATTTGTTGATGAAATCAATGCCATATATCACAATACATATACAAAAGTATGCATTTAAACCAAAAATTCCCAAAATTTTGAGCTAGGGTTTCGTACAAAGCTTCCAGACATAAACCAGACACCAAACACATATTTATTTGTGAAATTAATACCATATATCAGAATATATATGGGTAAATATAAAATCTATCCAAACAAATAAGAGAAACATGCTTCATTTGCATTAATCATGGAAGAAGAAAATTTTAGAGCATAAATACCAATTTAGAGGTATTAAAAAGTGGTAAAAATAGAGAATAACGTCCGAGGTACACTTCCCTTCACCCGATTTACCATTTTCCTCACTTTGATCGGATGAAAATTAGTGAACCCTTTCTCTTCTCTTTTCCTTCCCTTCCTCCTTCATGCTTCTATTGTTTGTGCCCCAAGTTCACTCCCTCTTCTCTTTTTAAACAAAAACGAATCAGGTCGGCTGAAGTAAAATCGCGCCTGCACTAGAGCCATGGTAGGCACGCAACGAGTGCCAGCTCGACCACGGCCTCGCTCCAGTGCCTCAGGAGAGCAACAAGCGGAGCCTTACTGGTTTTTGGTGCCTACTACTGTGCTCAAATGCGCGGCTGGTGCCGTGCTGATGGGCAGCATATTAGTATACAACAGCCCAGTTTCCTCTCTTTTCACTTTCGAAACTCATTCTCCCATAGATATTTAGCCTCATCTTGATTATTATAATTTTAATTACTTTTAAATTATCATATTTTAGGATCAGGATTTCACAAGAGTTGTGTATGAAAGATCAGTACATAACTTTAAATCGGGTAAGAATAAAATTGGAAAATTCATATAAATTGGTCCTAAATTATGTGCTAATTATAGAAATATATGGAAAGTAATTTTTCATGGTGATTTAATCACTAAACTGAACCCAAAATAACAACTAAACCAACGTTTGTGTATCTGATACTGAAATTGATAGTTTGGGAAAAACAGGCCGAACTGACTTCTATCCAACCACTAAACGGGCTCAAAATTGGTCACCAACTAATTAATACCCTCATTAAGAGTGTGTAAAATTGGCTTATAAAAATGGGTTGAATGAACTGTTGAATCGGATCCCCAAATGAGCAGCCAAACCTTACATCCATGTGAATGCTGAATCTGACAGTCCATTTGATGGACTAAATTGGCCATAAACAAGTTGAATCAAAAGCCAACTCAGTCATATTATTTAGTATTAGGGTTGATCTATCACCATGTAAAACAGTTTCCAAAAATACCTCGATTTGGTCACTAAACCGGCCCTAGAATTGAAATTGCCACTAAACCTGCAGATTTTGCTAATTTAGTGTGAACCAGCAAGGAAATAAATAATAAACTGGCCATATATGGCATGTTAAATTAGTAATCAAGCTATTCATCATGTTAATCGATTGACTATTATAAGAACTAGATGTTAAAAATATTTAATGAACTGGTTTCTAATGAACTTGTTAATTTGGTAAGTGAACCTATTTATGTATAATCTTTAAAATGATGAATCGGCTACTTATTATATGAATAATGGTGAACCGACTCATGTGATAGAACTAAAAAAATATTATAAAAATTTGAACCAATCCATAAATCGGATTTGTGATCTAATTGGTTAAAGAGATAAAATAAAATCGATCCGATTAATGCACCAATAAATTATGAAATTTATGGACCGAGAATTGAATAATACGCTGTCTAAAAGTAAGTCCAGCACATGTTAAAATGTATGTGAACTTTTATTATGCATTAATATAATTTTATTATAGACATATACGATATATTTTATCATAATTTCATTATGAATATATATGATATGTTATGCATGAGTGAAAACTAATATGATACCAAAGATATGAATTTTCTATAAGATGAAAAAATTAAGAAAAAGAAGTAAGATTATGAATAAGAGTTTCCACTATAAAATATTAAGAAGTAAAAAAACTGAATGAAGGATTTATTTCAGCAGATAGTATTCTGGCATGCTTTAGAATATTATAGTGTAGATCGTTATTTGAATAAGTATAACTGTGTGATTTTAGCCCCGTTTACTAGGAGACAATAGGTAGTACCATCATGTCTTCTCGATATAAATAAGAAAGATAAGGTTTTTGATTTGTGTGGAGCGAACACGATTTATCCTGTCTTCATGATATAAATAAGGAAGAAAGTATTGTTATGTTATGCAATTTTGACTTTTTATTGTGTGGAGTGAACACAATCTAAATATCGATTAAATGCTCTATTAGATGGTAAGGTCTATTAGCCCTGGTTCCTTAAGATATATAATGTAAAAATGTGCTGACAAGTAATAAAAATTAAACACAATAAAAAAAAAGTCAATTGTATCATAAAAATATTTTGAAAGTATATATGTACTTTTACATGCATCATGATCCCTATTCTTCATTATGAATTATTTTAAAGATAAATATGCATATCCTTAACTATTATGTTCTTACTGAATATTTAGCTCACTCTGTTACTATTTTCTTTTCCTTCAAATGTTTCACAGGAGTTCAAGCTTGGTGAATAAAAAGTAAAGAAGAACCACTAAGTATGCAGTAATTAGTAGTGATGTAATTAGTTTAGTTTAAGTGATGATGAAAGAACTTGTAAATTTATAAACATATCAGAAATGTAAATTTTGGTATTGGTAGTTTAGAAATATGCTCGACAAACTTTAATGGTAATCATATAAAATTTGTTACAATTTTATAAGATGAATCGGGGGTTAATGTCGGGTGCCCCATCCAACCACGTTGCACCTGTCGGGCACTTGAGCACTAACAAGCAGTCGCCATTTCCAACATGCTGGCGCCCGAAGCATGCTCAAGCGTCAGTCTATTATAAAGACACATTGGGGCTTTTTACCATTATAATTTTTGGAAATCTAGAGGGAGGAGAGAGAGACAGAGCACAAAGGAGATGAGAGAGGAGGAAATTGAAGCTCTCGGGTTTGAATCTGGCTTGGAGCTAATTGGAAAAGTGATAAATCGGGTCGAGATAAGTGTACCCATACTTTTTTTGTTCTCTTTTTGATTTTTGTTCATATCTCTTGGGTATTTTTGTTCCGGTAACCATCCAAAATTTGTATTTTATGGAACCACCCATGACCTTTGTATGATTTATTTGTTATTTGATATCTGATTTTTTCACATTTTGCGCGAGTTTAGCTTTGGCAAAATCCTAACCCACGCCCGGCTCATGTTTTCACATTTAGTTTATATTCCATGCATGATTTGGCTTTAATTATGATTTACCCATATTTTGAATATGAGTATTTATCAGTTTGGTGTTTGATTTTTAGGTTTTGATTTGTTTGGTGCATCTAGGAACCCTAACCTGCGTGCGGGCACTATTCACCCGAGGCAATTGAGTAATTTTTGCATGATTCCATCGTGTTTAATTGTTATTTAAGTTATATATATTTACATATATTTAATTGTATATTCTGAAAAATATTATTATAACCATTTTGAAGGATTATTTCATCCGGAAGCTCCAAAGTCATATTTGGGCCTGACGGGGTAAGGAATTTATATCTCTCCAAGTATCATGTTAAATTATGTATGTGTTTGAAATCATTTAAAGACTTAAATTATGAGAAATGATTATCTGTATTTGTATATATATAAATTTTGCAAGATATGCAAAGCTTTTAAGGGACTCCATAAGCTGTTATGTCTGATGATCCGTTCTCCGGGGAGTGAGAACTTTCTATAATAATTTAGTGGACCTTTCCTTAAGAATAAGTAATTCTAAAATCTAGATTAATGAGTTGTATTTCTGAGGATAGTATTCCATAGTATGCCTTAGGATATTATAGTAGTATATCGAGGAATGCTCCTTGACTATGAGAGATACTCTGGTGGCATATCTGTTAGCTGGCCTTATATATTAGCAAAAAATATACCGTCCACCACAGGACGTTAAAACTTGAGATATTGTGGCAGTGACTTAGAATGTGTGGGGTATATACACATTCAATTCCTTGATTGTCTGCTCCGTTAGTTAGTGAGGCCCACTAGCTCTGATTCGAAAAGATAATAAAGATTTCTACATGTTTTAGAATCTAAAGGAATCAAAGATAAAATTTAAAAAGTTATATGTGTTCTGAAAACATATTTGATCATACTTCATGTTATGCATCATCATCATGTTCCTAATCCCTTCCTTTTGGTTCATATTGAGTATACTGCATATGTCTTTGCTATATTGTGCTTACTATGTTTTAGGCTCACTCCTTACTAAATTTTCTTTCCTTCAGATTAGCACAAGCTTGTACCCGATGTGACAGAATAGAGGCTAGAAGATCGCTAGCCGCAGGACTTGGAAGATTTATTCGAAGATTTACACTTTTGTAGTTTTGTATACTTTATGAAGGGCTATATATATATTTATGTCGGACTTGTTGGTGTATATTGTAAAAATGATGGACGATCAGATAGTATGGTCTGCTATGCATAGATGTATATGTATATACTTTTGCAGGTAATTATGATCTGATTCAGATACTTAGTGGCATCTCTCTGTGTTTGATATTATGTCCGGGGACATAACGTTTGAGCCACAAAATAATTGTGACAAATTTAGGATCTTGTGTAGGTTAGTTTGTATTTGTTTGGATGTAGAGTTTATTAGGATGGATTTTTTTGATGTGTTGTGGTTATATATCAGTTGTACAGGGTTAATGTATAGATTTTGTATTTATTTGGTGGTCGTTTTTTGTCAAAACTAGGTTGGATTTTTGATAGGAAATGTAATCCGTCACAGTAATGAGTGATTTTCAGGTCAATCATTTATACCTTAAATCAATGTGTTGATACATTTGTGATTATTAATCTTATATATGAAATTATTGTTTAATATTACATCTTCGAATTTCGTTTCAATATCTCAAAGTGGTAATAATTGAGTAACAAAGAGGCCTCACCAATTATCGAATTTTGTTCTAGTTTATTGTTAGCTGAGGAAATAATAGATGTTTAGGTCAATCGTTTACATGCTAAATAAATATATTCATAATAGTAGTAATAATAATAATATTATTATTATTATTTGACGTATAAAGTTTATTATTATGTTAATAAAATGTGATTTCGATTGTCTAAATATATAGAAATTAATTGATGAATAGGTGATGATGAGCATGGAAATTGGCTTTGCTGATGCCAAGGTCAAGGCTGTCACTTTTTTTCCAATTAAATTCAAGTAATTAATTTATGTAAAAATTTGGGGGAAACCTCTTATATGAAGGCAAGACATGAGGTGATGTGTTTTTATTAAATGCAATGGGTCATTGCTCGATTTTCTTTAACCGGTGAAGGAGCGCTTAAGTAGTGTTGGACCATATTTGGCTGAATCGGTAATTTATGAATTTTATTCTAGAAAAATAAAATAAGTTAAAATTTATAGTTATTTGATAGTGACTTTTAACCTCGATTTATAGTTATTTGATAAAATAAGAAATCATGATGTTAAGGAACAAGAACTGTGGTATTGTGATTTAGTTTATTGTTATTCGGTATTGCTTTTCATATCTTGAGGCGATTGAGATTTATATTTGAAGGGATGCTGATAGTCTTATAAATAATATATATTGATATATCAATAGATATCATAATGAAAAGTACTAGGTTAAAAATGATTTGAAATAGAGTATTCTTTTTACCCCATTTGGGTGTGGATCCTAATTGGATCATGAGAATAAAAGTGTGGCATATTCTAATGATAATAATGTTTGTATGATTTGAGTTCAATAGTATAAGGTATGAATCGTGAAAATTATTTTTATAATTCTAAATTTAATTAAATTAATATTTTTAGGTTAATTGTAGATTCGAATAATTACTAAATATTGGATCAAAATAAATTAGGCCAAGTGACGTCTAATATGCACTTGACACATACATGAACATGTTTTGGCTAAAATATTTGAATTTGAGGTGTGGTCGAGTGGTACTCTTGTATATTTTAACCGGAATATTGGTGCATGATGGATTCCTAAGGGGTTTTTATGCATAGTATGGGATTAACTTCTACGCCTAAGCCACGCTTGACCCACATCTTGTAAGGTTTGAGTTTTCAAATTCCATAAAATCATGATTTATGAAGTTAATATTATTGATATTAAGGATATTGGATGTGAAAAATGGGTTGAAAGGTTCAAAATTCGACCTGAATAACTCGTTCCGGTGTTGGCCAGTGGCGTGCCCGAGGAGCAGTCAAGGCACGTTTTCCATAATGTTGTGCCCGAGTAGCACCCAATCAGCGCTCGAAGCATGTTTTTCAGAACCGTCATGCCCGAGTAGTGCTCGACCGGCACTCGATCGCTAAAGTGGTTATAAAGTGTGACATGCTCCTTTTTTTGCCATTTTTACACTATTTATGCAGAGAGGAGAGAGAGAGAGAGAGGCGAAGGGGAAGGAAGGAGAAGAGAGAAAAGGTGAAGGAGGGGTTCCAAGAGCTCGAATCTAGACGATCCGAGTAAAAAAACTAGTAGATCGGGTTAAGACAAGTGCACTTTAAGCATCCTTTTTCGATTGTTGTTGTTTATTCCCATTTATTTTGAGTATTATTATTATTCTAATACTCATCTTCGTTGAAAATTTGAAATAGGAATATGAAAAATGTGTATATTTATTGTTTCACCATGTTTTTATAGAAAAATTTGTCAAAAATCACAGTTTATTTGTTTGTATCTTAAAAATGCACATTATGAAAATTTTCTTTTCATGTTTAAAGGCTAAATATCCTGTTTCTACATAATTGTGCTTCACGTTTATGAGTTTTAAATTTGTTCCATGTTATTTACGCAAGTTTAAAATATATTGTATATTTAATATTTATATATCGTGTTTTGTTTTACTATTTTAATATTTTATTTCATCTGTATTATCGATGAACTCTTATGACTAAGAAATAGCTATGGTAAAAATGTGCAAGTTTTATAAAGAAGAATTATGGATGGATATTCTGTACTATGTTAATGACTTATGAATTGTTCTCTAAAGGGTAAGAACCATGAATGTATGAACTTAAGTGTAGAATTCCCTAAGGAATTAAAAAGTTAAGAAACTGGACCAAGAAATGTTCATTAGATAGTATATTTCAGCATACCTTAGTATATTATAGTGAAAAATCGTTATCTGCTAAGGCCCGCTTTACGGCTACGGTATCGTCTATAGGGTTATATGTAGACGGCTTGCCTCTGAGTCTTGAATAGGAGGAGAAGGCTTTTGATTATGTAAGAGTAAATACAATTTAGGCTTCGATCAACTGCTCCTTTAGCTAGTAAGGCCTATTGGTCCTGATCTCAAATGAAAATATATTTTCAGTATGATTTAATGAGTAAGAAAATGGAAAGAAATTGAAGAAAAATTGAAATGTATTATCAAAGCATTTCTTTTCTAATCATGTTTTATGACTATTCATTTGTCTCTATTCCATCCGATATATACTATTATGTTCCAAATATAAAGTATGTATGTTCATTGATATATGTATATGTACTTTGTTGAGCATTTGGTTCACTCCCTTACTATTTTCGCTAACCCCTCAAATGATAAGCACGAGTTTATGAGTGATGAGCAGGAATGAAGGATCAGTGCCTAGTTTTAAGGCTTGAGGATGTTGTATAATGTATTTTAGACATTATCTTTTGTATTTTTGGTATAGTATTGATTCTTTTGGATTGAAGAGTTAAATGTATGTATTATTTTGTAATCACAAAAGTAGATGTATGTTTTAGTTGAAACCTAGTATATATTGGATTCATCAAATACTTCTGCAAGTTTGATGGCATTCACTGACATCTTCCCAAATTAGGTCTGATAAGGTAACATGTTTCATTTCGTTGTCGGAGCCATTAGGCTATGGTATATTGTGGATCCTATGTATATATGGATGTTTATTCGATGGATTTTATATTATGATTTATATTTAATTTGATGGATGTTAGGATAGGGGATATTCTGTAAACGGGTCCGTCACACATCTAACCCATCCACATGCACTCCGTCACACATCTAACCCATCCATATGCATCAATTTCTTATAAATAGGCCTTCTAACTAATTCCATCTCATTTCTACTATGTTTTTGAGAGAAGAGAGAGAAAGAGAAGATGAAAAGATAGAGAAGAAGAGAGAGAAAGAGCAGGCAAATTTGAGAAGAAACAAGCAATCTTTTGATAAATTTAAGTGAAAATAAGTGCATTTAAATTATTTCTTATTTTGTTATTACTTTTTTATTTAATCTTTGAGTATTTCTTATTCCAATACTTCTGTGGTTTTTATACTCAAGTTGATTATACTTTGTATGTATGTCAAATTATTTATATTTTATAAAATTTTATAAATTTTATATCTTAAATTTATATAAATCATGTTTAAATACTAAATTTTTATATAAATATCCTTGCATGTATTTGAATTTTATATTTATGTTTCTGCAAGCCAATAAATTCTACATATTTATTCTTCTATGCAAACTATATACAGGAAATTGATGAAAGTTTATAAATTATGTTGACTTTCTGAAATTGCAATATAATTAATTTTGCAAGTCATGTATATTTTGTTTTGGATTTGATAAAAGGAATCAGATTCTCCAACATAAAAATATATACATATATATTTGTATTTTGTGTAGAGTTTTTTATTTGACTAAATAATGACTATTGTAGAAAATTTATAGAATATATTCGACAATGTCCTAATATATTATTTATAAATCGAAGATCAAATTGAACATTAATGAGTTAAAAATTGACGTTTAATCTTGACTATTGAAAATAACATGTAATTGGTTTATCTATATGCTGTGAATAATGGTATACTTTATTGGTAAGGTTATTATCGATTTTTAATTCTTATATATTAGTATGATTTTTGTATATATTTATATTTATGTTTGTATTATCTGATATTCAAATGTCATGGTTTTAAGCATTTATATAATTTTTAGCATGATTTATATAATCCTATAGATTTTGGCATGTCTGGATTAGTAGTAAAAATTTTTTTGCATACTTTATTAAGAACTTGATATTATCAGTATTTAGATTTTGATCATAACATTATTCTTCGTATGTTTCATTCATTATATTTATATATAAAAATGTAGAAACTTTATTGAGTGTTAGACTTATTCTTACTATTATTTGCTAACTTTTTATATTGGAGGGTTCGGTTAAACTTGTAGAAATTTTTGAATGTGGAAAGACTTTTGAAAAATTGTCTTTCATATGTTTAAATTGACGAAATATAATTTTGATATTTTAGATTGACAGCTTTTGTTGAATTCGATTATGTTTATATATGACCACCAATTAATGAAATTGTAAAATTAAGCACTATGTTTGAAGTTATCTTTGGATTAAGATATTTTTTTACCTATTGTAATATCCTAAATTTTTATCCTATTTAATTGAAATTATTTATTATTTTAGATAATTTAGGTGTGATAAAAATTATTTAAATATTATAAAAATTTGAAAGATATTTGGATTAATTGGGCTAGCACCCGAAGTGCATTCGTGCTATTGCCCGAGTATTGATTTAGGTTTTGGAATAAAAGAAAAGAAAAATAATAATAATAATAATAATAATAATAATAATAATAATAATAATAATAATAATAATAATAATAATAATAATAATAATAATAGAGGAAGAACCGGAAGCAGAGGGTTTAGGGAAGAAGAAGAGGGGAAAGAAGAGGAGAGAGAGAGGGCTGAGGGAGTAGAGAGAGAAGGATGAAACTGATGTCCTCAAGTCCGATTTCGATTTTGAACTAATTGGTAAAGTGATAGATCGGATCGAGGCAAGTGCACCCATACCCTTTTCAGTTTTTTTTTTAATTTTCATTCGATCTCCATTGGATATTATTGTCTCGATACCTGACCCATACACAGATTTTGTGAAATCCACGACTTGGACACTAGAATTCATCAATTTGTTGCCTGATTTATCGTTTTTGCACGGTTTTTGCATTCTAAAACCCTAACCCCATGTCCGAATGCCTTCACTTTTTGATTTTTGGGGGCATTTGTCTAAATTGGCTCTAAAATATTATTACACATACCTTTATATATTAATTTATCGATTAGATATCAAATTTGATAGTTTTATGTGAAGTTACGTTCGTCGGAACCCTAAGCCATGCCGAACCTCGTTTAATCAATTGTTTGGAGTTTTATATATGATTTGGCTTTTGATATTGAAAACCCATATCTTGAATATGATTATGTACCGATTGGGTGCCCGATTTTACATGTTTTGTCCGATTTTATACATACGGGACCCGAAACCCATGCCCGACACTGTTCACCCGAATTAATTAGGGCTTTTGCATGATTCAATTTTATTTATTTGGTATTTAATCATATATAATTGTATATACTCAATTGTATATTTCAAAAATTACGTTATATGTATTTATAAAGAAAATTTATTGTCCGGAAGTTTTAAAGTCATGTTTGCTCACGGTGGTAAGAATTTTTATTTTTTCATGCTTTATGATGTTCATACATGTAATTTAAGTCATGTGAATACTTAAACCCATAAGAAATATAGAAATTATGTAAGTATACAAAGGGAATGCCACAATTTGATATATGTATGATTTATTCTCCCAGAGTGAGAACTTTGTAAAAGAAGTTTGGTCGATTTTTCCACAAAGAATAAGAAATGGTGAAACCTGGACCACAGATTTGTATTTCAGAGGGTAATATTTCCTAATATGCCATAGGTATTACAATGAAAGTTCAAGGATTATCTTAGCCGTGTATTTTAGCGGGTAATATTCATTGGTATGCCTTAGGGTATTACTATAAAAGAAAAAGGGCTATCTCTGCGCCACAGGGGACATGGTGGTACATGTGATATGACCTCGTATATCGGGTTAAAGGTATACCGCTCGCCATGAGATATTGAATTGCATGGTTATATACTTTAGAATATGTAGGGACAAACACAATCTTTTCCTCGTTCTCCCAAATCGTTAGTCAGTAAGGTCTAGTGGCCCTAATTCGTAAAGATTAAGAAATTTATATATGTTTTAAAACCCTAAGAGCAGAAAGATAAAATATAAAAAATTATTTATATTTTGAAAACATATTTATTCATATTTCATGCTATGCATTATATATCACACTCCTATCTCCTTCCTTATTCCATTTTAAATATATTGTATATTATCATTGATTATATTATATTTGTTAAGTATTTGGCTCATCCTTATGGTTTTTTCTTCCTTTAGATGAGTACGAACCTCTGCCAGACGTGGTTGAGTAGGGCTTAGGAGTTGGCTAGACTGTGGATCTTGGAGGAAGAGATTTGTGGACTTAGTCTCGTAATTTTGCACTATTATCATAGAGTATTTGGTTCATTGAGATGATTTGTATATTGATGTATATGTAGGATGATGATGATGCTGTATAAGTAGTCTAGCTTCTACTGTATTGGATGGATGTAGATGCTTCCATAGATTTTGTAAGGTACCGATTCCGAAGCATGGTATATTCAAATAATTAAGTTGGAATAGGTAAATTGGGGTCTTAGGACTCGGGAGGAATCAGATTTCAAGACCAAAGACTTGGAATTGGTGGAATTAAAAATCTTAGTGATAATCTCAAAATATTAATATGTAAATCTAATTCAGATTTTAAATAATGGTAATTTTCGGGTATTAAATTAATTTAACATCAATTAGGCTTGAGGTATGTGGAGGGATGCGTTTCAGGTAAAAAATTGGTTGATTCCATGCCGAGCGGGCTATTGGGCAAGCAGTTCAGCAGGTCAATGCCGGCCGGGCGCTTGAGCTCCCGACGAGCGTAGGATCCTAGAGTGGGCTCACCTATGCGCATAAAAGCCATGTGCGGCTTTCTTTAAAATGTGTAGAACACGTTTTGGGGGAGGAGAGAGTGAGGGTTTTGGAGGAGAGAGAAGCGGCAGAACGAAGCCCTTCAGGGCGAATTCCGGCTTCGAGCTAGTTGGAGAAATCATAGAGCACATTGAGGCAAGTACATCTATATCCTTCTCTTCCATTTTTGTGGATTTTTGTTCAATCATCTTCTAGTATTTTTGTCTCAATACCCGACCCCATGCATATAATTGTGATGCCCATAATCTAATTATGTATATATGTGAAATTCGTCATCCGATTCATTATTTCCATACCGTTTTGCACGTTCGAAACCCTCACCAACGCGCATGTACTTTTCATGCATGGTCGGGTGGATTTTGGCCCCCGATTTTTGGGGCTTTTGTATAAATTGAGACTAGAATACCATTACCCACACTCTAGGTAAGTTAATATGTCGATTGGGTACCTAATTTGGTGGAATTATCTGAATTCCCATTTGCGAAACCCTAACCTTGCTCCGGGTGGTTTTGGTCTTCAATTTTTGGGGCTTTTGATTTATTTAGGACTAGAATATGATTATGCATGACTTTGGTAAGTTAATTTACCGATTAAGTATCTGAATTTGTGAAATTTGATAGAATTTCGTTTGTGAAGCCCTTAACCTGCACCCGGACACCGTTTGATCTTCGATTTGGGGTTTAATGTATAAATTGATTTTGGATTATAGTTACCGGGCCTTGGATTTGTTAATTTACCAATTGGATGCCAAAAATTTCCCAAAACATGCACCGGGACTGTTCATGCCGCAGGTACTGTTCACCCGAGGCTTTATGAGGAATTTCACTCAATTTTGCATTGTGTAATTATTAATCAGGTTGCATATATATATTTGCATATGTTTAATTGTTACTCAAGAAAATATGTTCGTTAACTAATTGTGAAGAAATTGTGATCCGAAAGTCTCTAAAGTTATAATTGCCTTTTAGTGATAAGAATCTTTATTCGTCCCTATGTTTATGAAATTCGTATATGTAATTTAAGTCACGAGAAGACTTAAATTCGAAAGGAAGATAATAATTGTATGTGTGATAGAAGGGAAGTCCACAATGTGATATGTGATACATGAACGATTGATAAGGGAACGTTTGACTCTTCTGAATGGAGAAAATGTGAATTGAATTGGGTATGGTGGACTTTCCATCAATTGAAGAAGAATAATAAAATTAGGACCATGGAGTATGTTACGATGGGTAGTATTTCTAACGACCCAGATTTTTGAACATAGAAAATTTCCAGTCATCAAATCCTTATAATTCGGTCAACGCCAGTTGACTGGAAAATGTAATAAGAAAGGGTAAATCGGCCTTAAGATGAAATCAAGCTCGGCCCTTACTTGATGAAAATCTAGTCCGGATTTCCTTGATGAAAAGAAGTCTGGAATATTTCCTTGATGAAAAGAAGTCTGGATTTCCTTTGATGCAAAACAAGTCCGGTTTCATTCTTAAGAATCAAGTCCAGCCAAGGTCGGAGTACATTATATGAATGTAAGGCCGAAGTGACTTGAAGACTGGAGTGGCTTTATGGAGGCAGGAGTAGCATTGTGGTTAGTGAGGCCGAAGTGGAATTGTGGAAAGAAAGCCGTTGTTGATGATCCGGTCAACAAGTGTTGACCGAAAGTCGTGTAAGAGTAATCCGGTCAACACCGGTAGTTGACCGAAATATGATTAAATGGGAAATCTAAATTCTGTTAAGTTAACCAGGCATTTAATGTGTTTACATGAGAAAGTTAAATCCTGCTAAGTTCAGTTAATCAGGAATTTAATGTGTTCACATGAGAAAGCTAAATTCTATGAATCAGGAATTAATTGAGAAATCTTAATTCCGTTGGGTGCAGGAATTTATGAACTCCTTAGGAATTAATGATCTAATTATTACGGAAACTTTTTGAAAATTAATATGAAACATTTTTTCTGTACTACCAATCATTAATGATTATCATTAATAAGAAACATTTCCCCTGTACTGCCAATCATTAATGGCGGTTATCAGATTCAAGGCCTATAAATAAGAACTAGAAGAATGAGAAGGAGACACATAATAGAGTTGCTTGTAACAGAAGGCCAAAAGATCAAGGCAAAGAAGTAAAAACCCAGGGAAGAGTAAAGATCAAGGTAAAGTAGAAGAAATCCAGGTAAGATACTCACCCCTGTTTTCAAGTTCATGATTATGCATGATTTCTATGCTAGTATATTTGGTATTATATGAACTTATATGATGTTTATTCTGTTCTTTTCATATCTGATGCTTAAAGTATGATTATTTATCGATAATTGCATGTTTAAGGAAAAGACTTCATGATGTTCGGTTTGGTATGATTATCTGTCAATTTATATGAACTTTGATAATTGTATGTTTTTGAGGAAAAAAGTACTCCGCCTTTGAAAAAGAGCTCCGCCCTTTTTAGAAAAGTACTCCGCCTTTGAAGAAGAACTCCGCCTTTTGAGAAAAGTACTCCGTCCTTTTACAAAAAAGAGTTCCGTCCTTTTGAAGAAAAAGCACTCCGTCCTTTTACGAAAAAGAGCTCCGTCCTTTGATGAAAAAGCACTCCGTCCTTTTGAAGAAAAGTACTCCGTCCTTTTACAACAAAAGAGCTCCGTCTTTTTGATAAAGAAACACTCCGAATTTTAAAGAAAAATCACTCCAGTTTTAGAGCTTTGGATTTTAAAGAAAAATCACTCCGGTTTTTAGAACTCCAGTTTTAAAGGAACTCCACCTTTTAAGAACTTCGGATTTCAGAAAAGAGCTCCGCCTTTTGAAAAGAACTCCGGCTTTTGGAACTCTGGCTTTTTATGTAAAAGAACTCCGGCTTTGAACTCCAGTTTTTATGTAAAAGAACTCCGGCTTTGTGAAGAACTCCGGCTTTGACAAAAGAACTCCGGCTTTTGGAACTCTATCCTTCTATTTGAAAAAGAACTCTGGCCTATGTATATGAATATGAAAATGCATGTAATCCGGATAGCAAGTGGAACTCCACGACTTTCGACTTCCGAACTATGAAGTATGGCCATTAAAGGACAAGAACTATGAACCGAGTCTCCATTAAACTTGCTTTTAAAGATGGATGAAGTATATTGGAGTGACACTTGAGGATTGCCTCCTGGGCCACGGGAGGGGACTTTCTAGTGGCATAAGAACTATGGACTATGGCCCCATATGTCGGGTTAACGGCATCACCTCCCGCCCCGGGGAACATAATGAGTGGATACGGGTTTAGGTTGTGGGGTTACACACAACCCGTCCTCGATATTGTCCACACCCGTCCGGTCCCTAAAGATGATAAGAATTCTCAATGGTTTTTATAAGTTTTCAGTAGACAAGATAAGAAGAAAAAGACTAAAGAAGTTCCGAACTAAAAGACATGATGATTTTCGTATGCTAAATTATATTCGCTTATATATGTATGTTTATGTTCTCTATTTTCTGCATGTGAGTATTTTGCCTGGCTTTGTAGCTTACTCTTGTTGTTTTCAGATGATGAAAGGCTCATGGAGGACGAAGTTGAGTAGAACCTTATGGTGTAGCCAAATAGTTCGGTTGGCCGGAGTTGATTAAATGAAGACCTTAATTTTATTTCCTTTTGATGCTTTGAGAAAATTGTAAAATGATTCCGCTGTTTATGACTTTATGGATGTTGTCAGTATGTTTTCGTGATTTCTTTATGGTTAATGTATTGAAAGATTTAGTAAGCGTCTCAGACTTTCAAGTCCGGCTAAATGTTGGCCGGCCTGGTGTGAAAATTATCGGAAGGCCAACTCATGCAGTTCGGCTTTAGGCAATCCTGTGTAAAAGAAAAGAAAAATTTTTATGTCCATATTCATTATTTAAGACCTGATGGTGACTTTATATGTGTAATAATGAACGGGCCGTCACAGTATTCTTGGGCATGACATGAGTATCATAGTGAAGTCTCAAGGATTATTTTGGCCAAGCATCTTGGTTGCTTACTGAAACGGGTGACACTCTTGTCAAGCCTTAGAATATTACTGTGGAAGGACGATGATTGCCTCGGACTTATGGGAGAGAATGGGTAGTGGGTGACATCGCTACATCACGTGGTGAACGGGCCTATGTTGGCCAATTGATGCCTATATTGGCAGATCGTTGATGGACGTTGAATACATCATATGACCTTAGATCATGGGGTTGTCACGATCCTTTTCTCGTCCTCCTGCACCTTTTGTTAGTAAGGCTTATTGATCCTGATCCGTAAAAACAAATAATGACATGAAAATCCTAATCTAAAAGGAAAAATAAACCGTATACCAAAGCTTACTCGATCATTGCTCTTATAATGTATCTCCTTCATGCTTAAGCCTATTCTTGCTTATCCTTGTCTATATTGGTTATCGTCAAGTTATGATATACTTGCAGGGCTTTATAGCTCACCATTGCTTCTCATTGTCTCCAGTTTAGCACATGTTTGATATACCCGACGGTTTGGAGTAAATGCTAGAAGTGGACTAAGCATTGGATTTAGAAGGCCGCATTGAAGATTTAGAACTTGTAGTTCAATTTACAATTGGATGAAAATGTATATATATATTTGTATTCTTCTTTTGGAAAGATTGATGTATATTGCACAAAATGACAGATAATTGAATAGCTTAGTTTTTGCTGTGTTTGGAGTTTATTTATACTTCTGCAGGTTACATATAGATTTGTAATAGGTACCTAGTGGTATCTCTCTTAGATCCAACATGGTAATTTTGGTGTTTGTGTTGAAGCCATGTATGTTATGATGGACCAGGTTATTCTCCTTAAGTAACCTCCGTCAATGATAACATAAACTTATGCCGATAATTTATCTTTATGGATTCTGCAGAAATTTTGGCAGAGTTTCCTCTCCAACTTGACAAAAAATAAAAGATACAACCTATTTAAAATAACCTGCACAAGCACATAACTATCCAATTTGGATATTTTGGACTACAACACAACACACAGACCACATCGCCATTCCATCCATGGCTCAAACATAGTATTCCTAACTACCGTATTGCGTCTGAAGAGATTCCATCTAGGACTACATAAAATCCAAAACATCCAATATTATTGTGGAAGTATATAACTAAATCCAGAAACCTACGGAAGTACAACAATAACCATAAATAATAACAAACCGTATTGAATTACTAGACTGTTTACATTCTATTACAACAAACGTATCCAAATCTTTAGGACTTCGACATTCAGCTAATCTCCTCAAGTAAGTCTCTCTCATTGCTCTAATTAATCAGGCACTGGATTAATGTTCTCATCTGGAAGGAGAAATAGCAAGAGTAAGCATACAGCTCAACAAATATAATCATACATCACTAACTATAGCAAATAAAAGAAAAAACAGTAATTGGGCAGGGGAAACATATAACTTGAATAAAAAGGAAGCATGCGAGGAGAGGGAACATCTAGGATCATTTGGTTTGCATGTTTGTTCTGGTTACATTTATTCATTTTTATTACTTTCATTAATCTTTGTGGACCCGAGCTAGTAAGTCGTACTAACCAACAATGTGAGAGAACGAGGAAAGGAATGTGTCTGCCACACATTCTAAAGCCGGCTACATTTTAGGTCTGTAGCACTCGGCCATCGGCTACATTTAGGCCTGCAGCACTCGGCCATCTCAACTCGCCCTATATCCACCCGGGACTAGGGCAATCCTCGTTCTTCAACAGTAAAATCCTTGTAACGACCCAGATTCTAAATCATCAAAAGTCCCTGTCATTGAATTAATATAATGTTGGAGTAAAAGAAAGTTTATCCGGTCAATGCCAGTTGACCAGAAATGTGAAGGGTACTTATCTGGTCAACATTGGTTGACCAAAAGTAATGAAGGAGCAATTATAAGACTAGAAGGCAAGACGGGGTAGTTAAGTTGATCGGAATTGTGTGATTGTTAACCGAAAAATATAATAAGAAAGTAATCCAGTCAACGCCTGTTGATCGAAAAACGTGAGGGAGAATTTAACCGGTTAACTCCAGTTGATCGGAAAGGAAGGAAGGAGCTCGGAAGTGTTGAGACAATAGAAAGAAGGAAAATTTAATCCGGTCAACGCAAGTTGACCGGAAAGCGTGAAGAGAGGCCAAGGGAGAATTGACCACCTGACTGATTGATGTAATGACTAAATATGATTAAGGTCAGGATGACCATGTCTACGTAGGTAACCTACTCCCAATCGCCCCGTCGACCTTCTAGAAAGACAAGGGGAGCAAGTAAAGAAGTACAAGCAGTTAACCTACCCTACCTACTGCCACTAACCCCAACGTTTATAAGTAATGGCCCTGGGGATTAGGATAGGAAGTTAGGCAATTGACCTGGTGAAGGCACTAAGAACTTCGAGCCAGAACCAAGTAAGGGGTTCATAGATCCAATCCAGGCAAGAGTGCTCACCTTTTTGATCATGTGTTTAATGAAAACGTACTCCCTATTTTTAAGTTCATGCAAGTGTACTTCGGACGTTACTCTTTTTAGATTATAGCTTTAAGAATATTGCAAGAGTACTCACCTTTTTGATCATGTGTTTAATGCAAACGTACTCCCTGTTTTTAAGTTCATGCAAGTGTACTTCGGACGTTACTCTTTTTAAGTTATGTTTTTAAGAATATTGCAAGAGTACTCACCTTTTTATCATGTGTTTAATGCAAATGTACTCCTTGTTTTTAAGTTCATGCAAGTGTACTTCGAACGTTACTCTTTTCAAGTTATGTTTTTAAGAATATTGCAAGAGTACTCACCTTTTTGATCATGTGTTTAATGCAAACGTACTCCCTGTTTTTAAGTTCATGCAAGTGTACTTCGAACGTTACTCTTTTCAAATTATGTTTTTAAGAATATTGCAAGAGTACTCACCTTTTTGATCATGTGTTTAATGCAAACGTACTCCCTATTTTTAAGTTCATGTTTCTAATGCAAGTATAACTAATTGAAATCGGCTTTGCATTGGATTTGAAACCGGCATTTGATTTTGAAACCGACCTTGCATCATATTTTGAAATCGGCATTAGTACTGTGATTTCGAAACCAGCCTTGTATCGTATTTTGAAACCGGCATTTGCACTGTGATTTCGAAACCGGCACTTGTATTTTATGGTGTTCGATTAATTGCATATTTGACTTTGATTTTCGAAAAAGCATGATTTGTGGAACTAAGTGTTTGGATGGCCGAGTAGTTGCAGGCCTTAAATGTAGCTGTTTTGGATGGTCTTGACTACGGACTTTAAATGTAGCGTTTTGATTGGTTATGACTACGGACCTTAAATGTAGCGTTATATGATTCAGAGGGTCAAGTAGCTGCAGGCCTTAAATGTAGCTATTTGATTTGGTTATGACTACGGATCTTAAATGTAGCATTATATGATTCAGAGGGCCGAGTAGCTGCAAGCCTTAAATGTAACCGTATGATGGTCGAGAGCTGTAGACCTTAAATGTAGCCGGTTTTTGACGGAAATGAATTTGGAAACAGAAGCATGTTTTTGGAAATCAAATTGCATAAAAATGACTTTGAAATCTGTTTGCATTGACTCCGGCCATGTTTTATGAAACTGCATGCATATACGCCTTTATTGCATTCATGACTATGTATGATTTACGCATGAGTACCTTGCTGGGCTCTCTAGCTCACCCCTCCTATTTTTCGATATGATGATGAGGAGTTTATGCCGCATAAAAAGATTGAGGTTCGATGGACTAGCTAAGTCGAATAACTGACCAAGATTAAGTAGCAGCGCATCAGTAAAATTGATGTACTTTCTTTTGATTATTTTGGGAAACATTTTGTAGGACACGTCCACTGTGAAAATTGTGAAAGATTAATGAATATTAGTATGCTTCCACACGATATTGTGGTTTAAGAAATTTGTGATTTCTAGTGGCATTTCAGTTTGTTTGGGACCTTCATGTCTCTGACTGACCTCATCTTGGCTGGTCAAACCACGACCCCTGGCCGCCAACTCACGAAGTTGGGCCTTACACACGATCCTGTGCACGCGATGTAATATATATATAAAAGAAAAGAAAATTTTGAGTCCACCTTTTTAACAAGAGTTTATGATCAATTTTGATCGATGGGCGGCCGCATGCGGTGGAATGTGGCTGGTCCGTCACAATCCTGAAGCGTACCATGAATATCACCCACTTCCACGAGCGGCCAGAATACATGGCCAAGTATTCCTTGGGTTCACACTGTAATGGACATGGCAAACCAGAGAATACTACCTCTATAAATCATGGTCTTAGTTTCAGGATTAATCCTTCCTTGTGGGAAGATCCACCACAAGTACATCACATTTTCCAATAAGGAAATCACATTCTCATCCTTATCTCCATCCGGGAGATCAAATTTATTACATATCTCCATCTAAGAGATCAAATCTATCATATCATACTTTAGTGGATTCCCCTCCATTTACTTGCTCGGTTCCTTCCTTTCTTTGGAACTTAAACATTTTTTGGCATTTAATTCAAGCTCACAAGAGAGTTTGGATTTACTTATCTCCGGTGATCAAATACCACCCTAGAAGCCTCCGGGACACGTTTCTTTGCTTTCGGTGCACATTTGCACATTTCTAGTGCTTACAATTTAACATAATTAATTAGACACAAATTTCTTAATTATTAAATGGTGGAAGTATGCAAAGTTCTCCATTTAAACTCAGGTGAACAGCAACACGGGGCTTTTAGAGCTCCCGGATGCCACAAAAGGGTCAATTCTTGCGAAATCAAACGTCGTTGATATATACATACAATTGGGATGTGGAGATTCATATTTTGGGGTCAATTTAATATAACACGAGGGTGAAAAGATGCAAATTTTCCATTTCATTTTGGATGAACAGTAACAGTGTACTTTTAGAGGGTTCAGAAGCCCCGAACGGGTTAAAACATGCAAGATTGATCACGTTGCCGACTTATATACACATTTGGGACGTGGTGATTCACATTTTGGGGTCAATTTAACAAGATACAGTGCGAAAATGGAAAACCACCAATTCCCATAGGTTAGGGTTTGGTGGAACTCCACCGACTAGATCGGTGAGTAAATCGGATAATAAACTACATAATCCTTCATCTCAAGTCATGGGTAATCCATTTTCTATGCTTTGGGTGGGCATCGAGATGAAAATACCCAATGATAAATGAAAAATATCGAAAGAGAAAAGTTAATGAGTATGAGTACACTTGCCTCGACACGTATTACCATTTTTTTAACTAGCTTCCAGATGGATTTGGACTTCACGGGCTCGATCTCCTCCTTCCTCTATCTAGAATCTCTCTCTCTCTCTCTCTATTTGGTTCGTGGAGAAAATAGAAATCGCAAAGCAGCATGTGGCTTTAAAACGGGCTGGTGCTTGAGGGCGCAACAAGCGCGCGGTGAGTGCGGCCGTACTACCCAGGTCGGCTCAAGTGCGCGGTGAGCACAGACAATCTGGATTATGTACTTTCCGTGCACTTGAGCCCACGGAGGGCGTGAGTCAGGCCCGCAATAAGCTTGCAGCAAGCTTACTTCGCATTTTTGCCGTTCAGGACCCGTTTTGACCATTCTTGTAACGACCCAGCTTCTGAAGCATGGAAAATCCCAGTCATCGAGTCAAAATAATCAAAGAAATCAGTCCGGTTTTCCAAGTGAAGAAATTAGTCCGGTTTTCCAAGTGAAGAAATCAGTCCGGTTTCCTTAAGGCAAAAATCAAGTCCGGCTTTGTGCAGTCCGGCCTTGAGCGTGTGAAAATCCAGTCCGCCCGTTTTACACGAAAAATCAACTCTAGCCCTTTGAAAAAGAAGTCCGTCCTCCCTTAATGTAAAAGCAATCCGGCTTTGTGTGGCCGGAGTAGTATTAGGGGAACAAGGTGAAGAAACCGAGTCAACGAGACGGTGATGGATGGAGTGAATGAAAAGAAGTTGATCGACTTCTTAGTAAAAGTTGACCGGATTCAAGATACTCCCGGCCAAGGCATGTGAGGAGAAGGAAAAAATCGGTCAACGATGTGACCGGAAAGCATGAGGAGGCCAAGTGGCTTTTTGAAGCCGGAGTGCATTGTTGAAATGAGGCCAAGTGTCCTGAAGACCGGAGTAGAATTTATGGAGAAGAAATCCGAGTCGATGAAGGAAAATAAACCAAGTTGATGAGAAAGTGACGACAGAGTGAATAATAAGAGGAAGTTGACCGGCGTTAAATGGAAGAGTTGACCGGATTAGAAGATATTGACCAGAATTGGAGAATCGACCGGCAGCATTGGCAATAAATAAGGAGCAGTTGGTCGGAATAAAGTAATGGTAACTGAGAAAAAATGAAAACTTTAGGATTCAGTTAGAATCCAACTAGGCGGCGACCAAATGGAGTGGGTGAACTAATCTAGTTAGTCCACCTACCATCTGTAAACAAGTACCAAAGTAAGTCACCTACCCCACTTACCCCACCAAACCCCTCCTCTATATAAAACCAGCGTCGGGTGGCTGCGTATGGAAAATGGCAAAACGCAAGCAGTAAGGAGGGAGTGAAGGAGGACGCCAAGGAGAAACCAACTGTCAGGTAAGAAGGGAAGGAAAATTGAGTCAGCACATTAGGCAAGTGTACCTCGGACGCTGTTTTTAAGTTTATTACAAGTGTATTCTGCTCTGTTTCTAAATTCATACTTTATTGCAAGTTACTTCGGACGATGTTTTTAAGTTCAGCTTTTAGTTCACTTGCAAATGTATCGCACTGCTTTACCGCAAGTAAGTTTGACGTTAACATGTTTTTAGTTTTCGTTTGAATCGCTCAAGTTCATGATACCTGTTTTCCTACATTCTGAACTTACATGAAATCCGGACTAAAGGTTACAACTGGCATTTGACATGAGAAACAAAACCGGCATTCTGCATGTAAAACGAAACCTGCATTTGGCATGAAAATGACATTTGCTTGAAAATGAACTCCATCCTGTGTTAAAATGAACTCCGGCTTGTGTTAAAATGAACTCCGTCCTGTGTCAAAATGAACTCCGTCCTGTGTCAGAATGAACTCCGACTTTTGTTAAAACGAACTCCGTCCTGTGTTAAAATGAACTCCGTCCTGTGTCAAAATGAACTCCGTCCTGTGTCAAAATGAACTCCGACTTTTTGAACTCCGTCTTGTGTCAAAATGAACTCCATCCTGTGTCAAAATGAACTTCGGCTTTTGTTAAAATGAACTCCGTCCTGTGTCAAAATGAAATCCAGCTTGTAATTCTGACTTTGAACTGAAACTGAAAATGAACTCCGTCCGTTTCAAAAAAAAAGAACGCCGTCCTTTTAAGGAAAAAGTACTCCGTCTGTTTCAGAAAAAGAACTCCGTCTTTTAAACGAACTCCGGATTTAATGAACTCCGGCTTTGAGGTTACGCAATGAAAGAAAGAACTCCAGCTTCGTAATAGAAAATGAGATCCGGCTTTGAGAAATGAGCTTCGTCCTTTGAAATGAGCTCCGTCCTTTGAAAATGAGCTCCGTCCCCTTGAAAGCAAAGCACTCCGTCCCTGTGAAAGTAAAGCACTCCGTCCCTGTGAAAGTAAAGCACTCCGTCCCCTTGAAAGTAAAGCACTCCGTCCCTGTGAAAGTAAAGCACTCCGTCCCCTTGAAAGTAAAGCACTCCGTCCCCTTGAAAGCAAAGCACTCCGTCCCTGTGAAAGTAAAGCACTCCGTCCCTGTGAAAGTAAATCACTCCGTCCCCTTGAAAGCAAAGCACTCCGTCCCTGTGAAAGTAAAGCACTCCGTCCTTTGGAAAGTAAAGCACTCCGTCCCTTTCAAAGTAAAGCACTCCGTCCTTGTGAAAGTAAAGCACTCTGTCCCTTAAGAAAAGAGCCCCGTCCTTTTTGAAAATACACCGTCCAAAAAGAGCTCCGCCCGATTGAAACCAAGATCTTCGGCTTTTTGAGCACTCCAGAACTCTTGCTTTTGCACTAAAAATGAATTCCGACTCCAAATTGAAAATGAGCTCCGGATTGTACTGAAAATGAAACCGGCTTCAAAAGAGCTCCGACCCTTGATAAAAATCTGCACCGGTCCCCAGTAAAAGATGTTTCCAGAAATATGTCTAGCCTTTCCTTGATAAGAATCTGCACCGATCCAAGTATAATATGTGGATACTTAAAAATAGTTAAAGATATATTATGCCAAGTCTGATTTCAATAAGGGGTTTTTGATAAAAGATGAATGATAGCCGTCCTCGGGGCTTGGTACACGGAGGTAATGATAGCCGTCCTCGGGGCTTGGTACAAGGAGGGAATGATAGCCGTCCTCGGGGATTGGTACAAGGAGGGAATGATAGCTGTCCTCGGGGCTTGGTACAAGGAGGGAAACAATATGAAGTACCGTTTACCGTTTTACCGATATGTTATATTACAGTAAAACGATGATAATGTATGAAAATGGATCGTATACAGTGAAAAGATGATAATGAATCATATACAGTGAAAAGATGATAGAGCGAACAATATAGAGTATTGTTTTCAGTTTTACCATGTATCGAAAAAGTTTATAGTTGTCGTTTTACAGTCTATAGTATAATGATTTATGAAGTATAAGATTTGATATCGTTTGATTAAACATTCTGGTTCTGCATGATATTATTATCGTTTTGGTATAACTATTTTACAGTTCATATACATGTACCTTGCTGGGCCTCGGCTCACTGTTTTATATTTTTCCCCACAGATGAAGTGTTAGAGCTTGTGCCTGACGAGTTGGAGTGACTAGAGCTTGTCTGAAGGATTAAAGACCTTGGAAGCTTGTTTTGGAAAAATATTATTGTAATAACTTGGTGAACTTCTATGGTTAAACATTTTTGGCCATGTACTTGGAAATGAATATTTAGGAATGAATCTGAATGCTTTCGCAAATGTTAGAATAACTTCTGCTATACTACTTATGGATAAAAGTATATGGGTCCTAGACGGCATCTGAGATTCTGTGTTACACCTAACTGGTTTAGTTTGGGTTTTCAATTGTGTTTCTGTTTGACGGAAGCTTTTAAGGACAAAAAAAAATAAAAAAAAATCCGTTCCGTTACAATTCTAACCTAATCTTTCACATCCTTGGACCTTACTTTTGATTATATAACCTTAATAAGTCATGATTATCATAATTTAAAATCTAAAATCTTATTTACAAATTAATATTTCACGGCATACAATTTTCGTTCCCGATTTACCAATTCCGGCTCTTTAAGCTTTTCAATCCGATTCCTCTCTTACCTTTTGACCATAATTCACCTTTGTTAACTTAATTACATTCTAGTTATTATGCTCTTAAGTGGAACCTCACAACTCTTGCACACTTACAAAAATTTCGTCCTCGAAATTTGCCGAGCCTCAGGATTTATAATTGGGGAAAATTCCTTTCAGAATTCCTTCTTCACTACCTACGTCACATCGTTGATCAAACGACTTATCCTAGGGGGCCTTGATCTCAAGAAAATTCCTAGTCTCCAAAAAGCTTAACCCAAATACATACTGATTTCCTTGACTATCGATACAAGGGAGACTTCATTACAATCACAAGAATTCCGGAAGCGACCTAAAAATAATGCTAGCCATTCCTCTAGCCTAATTCGATACTTCAAGCGAACCAATGAACTTCCACTTCAGTTCATTCCAAGCCTTAAAAAGGATTCGATCACAAGGAATCTCAACCTTATTCTGAAATTTTGGGGCCATGAGCCCACAACGCTTTCACTGCACTACTCTAATTAATTTTCTAGTTACGAATCATTCCATTGAGATTTCACCACCATATCAAAGTCAGCTTGACGTCCCAAAGATTCTCTAATTAAGTTTTACTGAGGTTTCGATGCAAATCTTAAATCACAATCAAATTTTAAAATCAGAATAATTTATATTCTCGCTATTTCATTGGTAAGTCGACAAACCGACATATTTCCCAAAATACATAACCCATATCACACACTCAGAATATATGGAAATCTTGATTAAAATAATCCTAGGATAGTCATACCACAAAGATGAATCTCACAATCATCCAACTACAACCACATTCAAAACTATAATCATAACGATCACCCAAAGATTCAACATAGCTTTCGATCATCCTCCCCGTAACCTCAAAATCTGATTACTGAGCAACCTCAAAATCTTGTTGGCATACCAATGAGCCAACTAATCCAATCCAAACACATCTTCTATGATTACGATCTGTAGGTCGCTCTAATTGTCCTAAAATAAAACCATAAGGACTTCATATTTCATAAATTCATAGCTCCAATACTTCGAATACGATTCTGTCTCCCAGTTTAAGAATATGACATCCTATCATCCAAGTATTTGGACCTACTCACAATATACCTTTCACATCTCCTACAAAACTTCGAAGACATATTAAGTTTAAAGACTTGTAGCATCAATTGTCAGCGTTGATGTCCGCTTTTAAAAAAAAAACACCAAGGTTTATCTTCCCAATTTTTAAACAAATCTGTCCACATGCAATACCATATGATCATCTTTCCTTTATGATACATCTATTCTGGCTCTTAAAATTTTAATAATGGCTATCTTTAAAGACAACACCCATAAGTTCTCAAAACGAAGACTTCAATCGCTAATTCCAATCTACACGTGGAGTAACTCTAATTATGAACTTCTCCCTCACTTAATCCGAGGGTAGCCACCAATCATGATGCAAGAATAACATAATCCTATCATTTCTCAAAAGCATTACATTCTATGATAATTTACCAAACCCATCAAAGGTCAATCCAAATGACATGGATGTCAATTAACCCTTTGCAGTCCCCAGAAATAACCTTTTCATCTTTTGTTCTAACCATTACACATCTCTTCTAAGTCAAACGTTTCACTGACACTCTAATCCTTGAGGAATACTTTTTAGGTCACTTAATAACTTCGGTTAGACCCAAGATGGCCATATGCTTCCATGGCACTATTCGGTCTTCCCAATTAGCCATCACTTAAAGTCTTATGGATTTCAAAATCATGCTACCAAAGAACCACATGCTTAACAAGGCATTTCCTCAAACTAAACTCGCATTCCCTTCTCAATGGGGCATACAGATTAACAACCGTTGACAATTTATGATATAATCCTCAAATAAATTGCATACACCCTATGTCCCTTTGAATTCATCAGTGAAGTCACCTCAACACGGGCCCAAATATGACCAAAAGATCTATCCCATAAAATTTCATGAGACACCCGCGAACCTACAAAATCCAAATGGTGTTTCTGAACTTCGCAGTAGCTATATCCTTATCTTGAATACCGCCAGGTCTACAACCCCCACTAATCCACAATTAACACGCTATGGACCCAAATCAATCTTAGCAATCATCAAGCCTTTATAACAGCCCACATAATTCACCTATCCATTCACAAAGTCTGCTTATCAAATCATTAATCTCTCAGGCAACCCCATTTTCGAAATTCATGAACAACCTTGTCGGCTCATCTTATTTATCTTGAAGGTTTTAGAGTATTCCACTTTGATGCAAAACTGATACCTCTTCATCTTTACATGGAATCGTCAACGATCGGCGTTGATTTTGATACAATTTTGAATTACTGACCAAAGATAGATCAGCTTACTCTTCCTTCTGATAACATCCTCAAATATTCACATGGCCGAAACCCCTTAGTGACCACAAAATGACCTTTGGGCATGGTCGCATATATGAATTGGACTTAGCGCAAATCCTCATTAACTGATTTGCAGGAAAGACGACACTAATCTACTGATTCCTCGATCAATTTCAGACTTATGCTTTAGATCCCACAACCCGATTGTAGGATGCCATCTCTTTACCAGTCCAACCCAATCTAGCACAGCGGTTTGCCCACCAAACTACTACTAAGATCATATTAAAACTTGATACCTTAGCTAACTCAAGCTCATGCCCAAAATCACACAATTCAATTGCAAGACATAATATGTTTACCAATCCAATTCAAATCGACTCGACGACTTACTGATCAAATCATCCATAATGTCACATCAAGATGGGCACCACAAAATGGTTCAGATTAACCCAACCAATTGCATCTACGAACCCAAGAAAATGTCATAACCCTCGATACCGCTTTTATCAAGCTTCGATCCTTAAATAAACAAATAAACTTAGTAATCATAGAATTATTTGTTCAGGATGCCAAATGATACTGGTCTTGTGACATCAAAGTTGAGAAATCTCGACTTCCATCACGGCGATCAACATATTTTCCTTATGCGTCATCACCACCAAAACTTCGATCCAAGGCACTGAATTTCTTCACTACTAGGCCGGAGGATATGAACTATCCTGAATCTAGAGATCAAGCTATCTACGACTTAGATCATAGTCCCAAAATCTCTTCAGGAAGACATTTGTCTAAGATTCATCCATGTACATCCACCTTAATATATCTTTTATCCTCCCGAATATTGGCTCACCTTTGTCACTATTGCAATGCCTAGGTCTTCCAATTATACATAATTAGAAAACACAACGCAACATGGACTTGGAATCCCCAAAACGATACCAGGCTACAATATTAAACTCAAGAGCCTTACCTCTTATTACAACAGGCGACACTTAGCACCCTGAGTTAATACATTAGAATCCTGATTCAAAACACTGGACCTCTTCACCGTCCGTCCCTAGATAAGGATGTTCCTCAATCTTGCGATCAAATTGATTACAATTAGAATCATACTTCTTAACTTGTCAGGAAGAATACTTCATTGATTAAAGAACACC
Organism: Nepenthes gracilis; assembly: GCA_033239525.1. Classification (NCBI taxonomy): domain Eukaryota; kingdom Viridiplantae; phylum Streptophyta; class Magnoliopsida; order Caryophyllales; family Nepenthaceae; genus Nepenthes; species Nepenthes gracilis. The sequence goes on along the minus strand of BSYO01000005.1, from coordinate 15,539,333 downwards.
CATGCAGATGTTCTACAATACTTCTAATCTTCCCGAGCATTTGGCTACCACAAACACCATTTCAATACTTATGATCTATGTCTCAATTTCCACAAAGTCTGAGTCACTTAGAATTCAAACACTTAACCGTTATTCATCCCACTTGCTAGATTGATCAGGTAACCCTTCTTAGCATATTACTAGCCTTAGGACCTCAATCTAGAGCAGGGCAAACTTGAACTTTGATCTAACACCAATTAACTTAGGCCTCGAATCCTCACTGATTAATTTAAATACTAAGTCAGCACCAATGAAATTAAAACCTCAAGGTGCCTCCTTACAGCTTCTACCGACCTCACGATTGACCACTACCATGTGTATTCCATTGACTAAAAACCATGTTACTTCCTTTGACTACAAACATCACAATATTATGAATCCTCCAATAATTAGATTAGAGGGAGGGGCTAAGATTGATGTATTTCAAAATTAACCCCCCAAGCCCAAGTGTTAAGCATTTTCTCTAATCCGAACTACTTAATCTCGCCTCAACGTAGAATAAATTAACCTGAATCCTCAAACCTCAGTTGATCAGCTTAGGCTGACGTTCGGTATCAACTAGCTTAAACGCTAAGTTCCAACTGAATTCTAGTCTAGTTTAGGCAAACTAAGATACCTCAAACTATTCCAACTTAATCATCCCATACCTTAATCTACATATTTCGGTTAAATCTTAGCTGGTCCTAAGCTTCTGTATACGATTCAGATCAAACCTAAGGCATCTCTTTTTCTCTGATACCAATTGTGATGGACTGGGTTATTCTCCTTAAATAACTTCCGTCAATGGAAACAAAAACTTATACCCATAATTTATCTTTATGGATTCTACAGAAATTATGAAAAACTAAAAATACAACCAGTTTAAAATAACCTGCACAAGCATACAGCTATCTTATTTAGATATTTTGGACTACAAATAAATACACAGGACCACATCGCCATACCATCCATGGCTCCAATATAGTATTCCTAACTACTGTATTGGCTCTGAAGAGATGCCATCTAGGACTACATAAAATCCAAAATATCCAATATTATTACGAAAGCATAGCTAAATCTAAAAACCTATGGAAGTACAATAATAAGCATAAAATAATAACAAACCGCATTGAACTACTAGAATGTTTATATTCTATTACAACAGACTTATCCAAATCTTCAGGCCTTCGACATTCAACTAATCTCCTCAAGCAAGTCTCTCTCCTTGCTCTAATTAATCGGGCATCGGCTTAATTTCTCATCTGGAAGGAGAAACAGCAGGAGTAAGCGTATAGCTCAACAAATGTAATCATACATCACTAACTACAGCAAATAACAAGAAAAATAGTAATTGGGCAAGGAAAACATATATCTTGAATAAAAATGAAGCATGCGAGGAGAGGAGACATCTGAATCATTTGGTTCGCATGTTTGTTCTGGTTACGTTTATTCATTTTTATTACTTTCATTAATTTGTACGGACTCGGGCTAGTAGGTCATACTAACCAACGATGTGAGAGAACGAGGAAAGGAATGTGTCTGCCACACATTCGAAAGTTGGCTATATTTTAGGTCTACAGCACTCGACTATCGACTACATTTTAGGCTTGCAGCACTTGGCCATCTTAACTCGCCCCATATCCCCCGGGACCAGGGCAATCTTTGTTCTTCCACAGTAGTATCCTAAAGCGTACCACAAACATCACCCGCTTTACGAGTGGCCAGAATACATAGCCAAGTATTCCTTAGGTTCACATCGTGATTGATATGGCAAACTAGAGAATACTACCCCTATAAATTATGGTCCTAGTCTCAGGATCAATCCTTCCTTGAGGGAAGATCCACCACAAGTACATCACATTTTCCAATCGTAAAATCAAATTCATATCCTTATCTCCATCCGGGAGATCAAATCCATACATATCTCCATCTAGGAGATCAAATCCATCATATTGTACTTTGGTAGATTCCCCTCTATTTACTTGCTCGGTTCCTTCCTTTCTTTGGAACTTAAACCTTTTTAACCATTCAATTCAAACTCATAAGAGAGTTTGGATTTACTTACCTCTGGTGATCAAATACCACCCTAGAAGCCTCCGGGACGCATTCCCTTACTTTCTGTGACGGACCGGGTTATTTTCCTTTTCAATAACCCTTCCGTCAATAAACCAATATAATTTAATATTATAAATTTCTGTAGAAAATTGGGCAGAGTTCCGTTTGTAACTTGAACATTTACCAAAATACAAGTACCTGTAAGAAACTCTACACAATATCCACAGATACATTCAACATCATACATGTGGATCTCGGATCCACTAAAACCCTCAGAGTGGCACCGGCGTCATAACTTAGGCATGACGTCGGCTTAGGTAAAGATGCCAACTATAAGAACCCAAGCATAACCACAAACACAACTGCGGAAGCATAACAACCATCGTATACAAAAATCAAAACCATTCATCCACAAAAAGTACCATGCCATACATAATCAAGCTAGATCCTCGAGGCTTCTTCAAAATCCACGTCGCCTATCTTGCTTCTTTGTCCTACTCAGTCTCGTCGGGCATCAGGGCATTTTTATCTAAAAAGAGAGAGTGCAAGGGTGAGCTTATCGCCCAGCAAGTGTCAACACACATCATTACCAAAAGCTAGAATCATATGGAAACGATAATGGGGTGGGGGAGACCATGTAAAGGAGTGAAGAGAGGCAATACTTAGAAGAACCAATTTGTCATTTGTCATGTTCTTAATTACCATTTGAACATACTTTCTCAAGTTACTTTCATCTTTGCGGACCAGGGCCAGTAGGTCGTACTAACAAATGATGCGAGAGAACGAGGAAAGGATCATGATACTCCACATGATCTAAGGCCGTGAGGGATTATCTTTTACGACCCATCCGGGGGGTCGTGCATATCGTGCCGTAAATCGCCCCATTCCTCGGGGTACTGGGGGGCCCTCGTTCTTTCACAATAGTATCCTAAGGCGTGACATGGATACCACCCGCTTACACACAAGCGACTGTAATACGTGGCCCAAGTATTCTTCGGTTTATACCGTGATGGACGTGTCAAGCCAGAGAATACTACCCATCTAAAAGTCCATGGTCCTAGTTTCATGATTCTATTTCCATGTTCTTTTGAGGGAAAGTCCACCGTATCTCATGTATCGTATCTCCCGCCATTTGGGAGGTTCCATCATTCATAACACATTTTGGACTTTCAATGAATTTACTCATCGGTTTTTCATTTCACTTGAATTTAAGCATTTATGTTTACTAAAGATTAGGAAAGATTTGGAATCTCTTACCGTTCATGAGCCAATTTCAGATCGGGTCCCTGTGGAGCCCATATCTTGTCAATTGATGCAATCGATGCTTTATTTCATACGTTCAAGCTTGCATTCACATATGGTTGGTTAGAATAACGATTATCTTAGGGAAGAACATGTAAAATTTCCATTGTACCTCGGATGAATAGTAACCGTAGCATTTTAGAGCGTTCGGATGCCACGAACGGGTCATTTCTTGTGAAATCGGATGCCCGGTTGGTATGTATACATATTCGGGACGTGGTGATTCATAATTGGAGGTCAAACTATCATAATTTGGAGGGGAAAAACAGTGAATCCCGAATTTGAGTGAGGGTTAGGGTTTCACGATGAGACATCGAACGATTCATCCAACGAGAGGAAGAAATAATCACACATTTATGGAGTATAATTCATGGGTTATACATTTTCCATATTTCGGGTAGGTATCGGTACGATAATACCTGATTGAGATCGAATAAAAATTGAAAGAGAGCAAATAGTGAGTATGAGAACACTTGGCTCGACGCGTGCTATTACTTTTGTAACTGGCACCCGGACGGATTCGGACTTTATGTCTTGATTTCTCCCTTTCTCTCACTAGGCTTGGCGTTCTCTCTCTCTCTCTTGCCAGAAAGCTGTGGAAAAAGTGGGGAAATATGTGGGAAAATGAAGATTCGTGAAGCTGGCCGGGTATTTATACTAGTCGGGCCGCTCGAGCGGCCAGCGAGCGCCGAGGCTTTCTGGAAGATTCTGAAAAATTCGCCCAGGTGGCTAGCGAGCGCGGGAGCTTTCCGAAAGGTTCTGGAACATGCGCTCGAGCGCGCCTCGAGCGTGTAGCAGGTGGGAAGGCTACTGGTTCTTTGGCTCGAGCGGGGGCTCGAGCGTGTAGCCCGCCGGCGGTACTTCAACCACAATTTCCAAAGATTTTCTCCAAGTTTCCTCCAATGCTCTTATTTAGGCATCCAATAAGCCTAGTATTATTTATTGTTATGATGATTGTCTCATATTAATTATATTTTAAATTTGGAACCTCACAACTCTCCCCCTCTTATAGAAATTTCGTCCCCGAAATTTAACAATGCTAAGAATCGAAAGAACGTTACATACCTCAAAAAATATGGGGATACTTTTCCCGAATCTCGTCCTCTCTTTCCCATGTTGCTTCTTCACGGGAATGGTTTCGCCATAATACCTTGACGAGAGAGATTACTTTTGAGCGTAAAGTTTGTTCTTTGCGGTCAAGAATCTCTACCGGTTCTTCCACATAAGATAAATCCCCGTTGATAGACAAGGGACTATAATCAATCACGTGCGTGGAGTCATAAACATATTTTCTCAACATCGAGACATGAAAAACATTATGCACCTCGGCTAGACTAGGTGGCAATGCCAATCGGTATGCCACTTCACCAACTCGTTCAAGGATCTCAAATGGTCTGATGAAGCGTGGTTTTAATTTTCCTTTAACACCAAATCTGGAAACTCCCTTCCTTGGTGATACCTTAAGGAAAACAAAATCGCCGACTTCGAATTTGAGCTCGGCCCTCCTTCGATCAAAGATAACTTTCTCGCCGACGACTGGGCAATCTTGACTTTTCAAAACTACTGCAATCTTTTCTGATGTTTCACGGATTACATCAGGGCCGAGTAAACGCCTATCTCCCATCTCTTCCCAATGTATGGGTGATCGACACTTCCTGCCATAAAGTGCCTCAACGGGGGCCATTCCGATACTCACCTGGAAACTGTTGTTGTAGGCAAATTTGACTAGTGCTAAGTGATCATCCCAATTTCCTTTGAACTCCAATACCAAAGCTCGAAGCATATCTTCTAATATTTGAATTGTTTGTTCAGATTGACCATCAGTTTGAGGATGATAGGCCGTACTAAACTTCAACTCCGTTCCCAATTCACGATGTAAGCTTTCCCAAAATTTAGAAACGAAACGTGGGTCATGATTTGATACAATTGATACCGGCACACCATGAAGTCTAACAATTTCATGAATGTAAAGTTGTGCTAAGCGATCACAAGAGTAGGTGGTTCGGATGGCAATGAAATGAGCGGACTTTGACAGTCGATCTACGATAACCCAGATCGCATCGTGGTTCCTTGGAGTTCTTGGCAACCCGGTCACAAAATCCATCAAGATATCCTCCCACTTCCAACTGGGAATGGGCAGGGGCTGTAGTAATCTAGAGGGTTTCTTTCTCTCTGCTTTTAGTTTTAGATCCTGGTACATCTTGTTTACTCCAGGATGGATTGTATATTTAGACCGATGTTCCTCTTTCATTATCTCCTCCTTAAGGTCTTTGTCATCTGGTACACATAACCGTTCCCAAAATCTCAAAATTCCATCATCGCGTTTATTGAAATCAACACGGAAATCCCTACTGAGGTCGCTGGCAATATCTGTAAAAAACGGATCCTTCTTTTGTCCTTCCTTGATCCTCTGGAGGATCTCGGGTTGCACTTGCAAGAAGGATAATATCATTCTATTTCCTTTCACAAATCGTCGAATGTCGTAGGACTTTAAGCAGTCTAGCATCTCCATTTGCTTGACTTGTAAACTTGCTACGAAACTGGTCCGACGACTCAGAGCATCTGCAACCACATTTGCCTTCCTGTGTTTATAAAGTATATCGCAATCATAATCTTTAAGAAATTCGATCCACCTTCGTTGCCTCATGTTTAGCTCTTTTTGCGAAAATAAGTACTTGAGGCTTTGATGGTCGGAGTATACTAAAAACTTTTCACCATATAAATAATGTCTCCATATTTTTAGCGCGAACACCACAGCAGCTAATTCTAAATCGTGAGTCGGGTAATTTTGCTCATGGATTTTTAATTGTCGAGATCCATAAGCTATTACCTTACCCCTTTGCATTAGGACACAACCGAGGCCATACTTAGAGGCGTCGCAATACACCTCGAATCCTCCTGAATTATCAGGAAGGGCCAGAACAGGTGCTGATGTTAAGAAATCTTTTAATTTCTGAAAGCTTCGGTCACACTCGTCGGTCCAGACAAAGCTTACTTCTTTCCTTGTTAGACGAGTGAGGGGTAATGCTATCCGAGAGAAATTCTCCACGAAACGGCGATAATAGCCAGCCATCCCCAAAAAGCTACGAACTTCCGTCACAGTCGTGGGTCGACTCCAATTGACCACTGCTTCGATTTTCTGTGGGTCTACCGAGACACCTCCATTAGAAATTACATGACCCAAGAATACTACCTTATCCAGCCAAAACTCACATTTCTTCAATTTTGCAAACAATTGGTGTTCCTGAAGAGTCTGAAAAACGATCCTCAAATGTCCCTCATGTTCCGTGTGACCCTTAGAATAAATTAGGATATCGTCGATGAAGACCACCACAAACTTGTCTAAGTATGGTTTCAAAATCCGATTCATCAGATCCATAAACATGGCCGGGGCATTGGTCAGCCCGAATGGCATCACAAGAAATTCATAGTGTCCATACCTCATTCAAAAGGCCGTCTTTGCCACATCTTCATGCTTAACACGGAGCTGATGATATCCGGATTGAAGATCAATCTTTGAAAACACATGGGCTCCTTGCAGCTGATCGAAAAGATCATCAATCCGTGGTAACGGGTATTTATTCTTGATTGTGATTTTGTTTAGCTCACGATAGTCAATGCATAACCTCAAAGTCCCATCTTTCTTTCTCACGAATAGGACTGGAGCACCTCATGGAGAAACACTGGGCCTAATGAAACCCATGTCCAGGAGGTCCTGTAATTGTTGCTTTAACTCTTTTAGCTCGGCAAGAGCCATACGGTATGGGGCTTTTGAAATAGGTGCCGATCCCGGTACAAGATCAATCCCAAACTCAACTTCTCGATGAGGGGGTAGAGTAGTCAATTTATCAGGGAATACATCATCAAACTCACACACCACTGGAATATCCTTAATTGACAATACATGGCTTTCTTTCATAGTAACATAGGCCAAATAGGCTTGACATCCACTTTTTAACATATGATGGGTTTGCAGTGCCGAGATGAAGCTAGACGATTTCACCCATCTGACTCCTTGAATGTGAAAAGATTCACATCCAGGAATGTCAAAATCGACCTTCTTATGATAACAGTCAATGGTTGCATGATTTCTGGACAACTAGTCCATTCCCAAAATAACATCGAAACCCCGCATATCAAGGAGAATCAAATTGACATTAAGGGGTAATCCATTTACCTCAACTACACACCCTGGATAAGAAACATCAGTAAAAATGGAAGTGCCCATGGGTGTGGATACTGCTAAGGTATAATCAAGGCATACGGGTGAAATTGTAATTTGACGAGCTATTCGAGGAGAAATAAAAGAATGCGTAGACCCGAAATCAAATAATACTGAACAAGGAATCCCACAAATATAGAGAATACCTTCTACCACGTCATCTGATACTTTGGCCTCATTTGCAGATACCGCAAAGGCTTTTCCTTGAATAGTAGGCTTCGGGGCACGAATTGCCGGCGGTTGAGGGCACTCTTTTGCTTTATGTCCTACTTGTCCACAGTTATAACAACCCCCAATCATTTTAAGACAGGGCCTATTCCCATGCATCTTCCCACAATGTTTACATGACCCTACCGATGCTTGGGAGGATGACGAGACCTGTCCACTCTTTTGATCAAAACTCAGCTGCTTGGGCTTTTTAGATGGTCTCTCCGAACTAGCTCGTGAGCTGGTGCTTATTCCGGATTTACTCAATGATCTTCTCTTGAAAAAGTCCTCTTTTGCAAGCTTTTGTTCACAGATTAAGGCTCGATCCAATATATCAGCATACGTTGTCAATTTGAAGGGGGCCAATTGCTTGCGGATATCATCCCGCAAACCCGACAAAAACTTCCTAGCCTTCTTCTCTTCCTCATCCACCATATAAGGAGCAAATCGTGACAATTTCCGTAAACCTAGCATCATATTGTGTCACGCATCGATTACCTTGTCTTAATCAAGAAATTCTTCTTCCTTCGGATACGGAGGTGGAGGAAAATATTTTTCCAAAAATGCGTCCACAAACATCTGCCAGGAAATCTCCCCCTCCGGAACACCCAAGGCTCTCTTTTTCATTTGCCACCAATGATGGGCCTCGCCCTCGAGCCGATAAGATGCAAATAAAACCCGATCTTCTTCTGGACATCGAATTACAGAAAACACCTTTTTTATTCTTTCTAACCATGTGTCTGCTTTAACGGGGTCTGGCTCCCCCAAAAACTCCGGAACCCGCTTTTGAACGAAGCAGTCATATGCAGATGGTCCCGGATTTGCAGGGGCCGGGATTGGAGCAGGAATAGGGTCGAGATTTCGCTGTCCCAATGCCTCAATAACATCTGCCATTCGGCCCAACAGATTCATATACTCAGCCTCTCGATCTTGAGGCTGGTCATTGCCTTGAGATCTTCTACATCTGGGTGGCATCTTTTACTTTGATGAAGATTGTTTCTGAAACGAAATCATTAGTTAGAATCTGACTAAACTATGTAACTTTAATGACTAGGGTTCTCGATCCTAAGCTTCCGCAAAGGATTCGATTCAGTCCTATGGCATCTCCCTCTCTGATACCAACTGTGACGGACCGGGTTATTTTCCTTTTCAATAACCCTTCCGTCAATAAACCAATATAATTTAATATTATAAATTTCTGTAGAAAATTGGGCAGAGTTTCGTTTGTAACTTGAACATTTACCAAAATACAAGTACCTGTAAGAAACTCTGCACAATATCCACAAATACATTCAACATCATACACAGGATCTCAGATCCACTAAACCCCTGTAGTGGCACCGGCGTCATAACTTAGGTATGACGTCGGCTTAGGTAAAGATGCCAACTATAAGAACCCAAGCATAACCACAAACACAACTGCGGAAGCATAACAACCATCGTATACAAAAATCAAAACCATTCATCCACAAAAAGTACCATGCCATACATAATCAAGCTAGATCCTCGAGGCTTCTTCAAAATCCACGTCGCCTATCTTGCTTCTTTGTCCTACTCAGTCTCGTCGGGCATCAGGGCATTTTTATCTAAAAAGAGAGAGTGCAAGGGTGAGCTTATCGCCCAGCAAGTGTCAACACACATCATTATCAAAAGCTAGAATCATATGGAAACGATAATGGGGTGGGGGAGACCATGTAAAGGCGTGAAGAGAGGCAATACTTAGAAGAACCAATTTGTCATTTGTCATGTTTTTAATTACCATTTGAACATACTTTCTCAAGTTACTTTCATCTTTGCGGACCAGGGCCAGTAAGTCGTACTAATAAATGATGCGAGAGAACGAGGAAAGGATCATGATACTCCACATGATCTAAGGCCGTGAGGGATTATCTTTTACGACCCATCCGGGGGGTCGTGCACATCGTGTCGTAAATCGCCCCATTCCCTCGGGGTACCAGGGCAGTCATCGTTCTTTCACAATAGTATCCTAAGGCGTGACATGGATACCACCCGCTTACACACAAGCGACCAGAATACGTGGCCCAAGTATTCTTCGGGTTTATACCGTGATGGACGTGTCAAGCCAGAGAATACTACCCATCTAAAAGTCCATGGTCCTAGTTTCATGATTCTATTTCCATGTTCTTTTGAGGGAAAGTCCACCGTATCTCATGTATCGTATCTCCCGCCATTTGGGAGGTTCCATCATTCATAACACATTTTGGACTTCCCTCCGTTACTCATCGATTTTTCATTTCACTTCGGAATTTAAGCATTTATGTTTACTAAAGATTAGGAAAGATCTGGAATCTCTTACCGTTCATGAGTCAATTTCATATCGGGGTCCTGTGGAGCTCATATCTTGTCAATTGATGCAATCGATGCTTTATTTCATACATTCAAGCTTGCATTCACATATGGTTGGTTAGAATAACGATTATCTTAGGGAAGAACATGTAAAATTTCCATTGTACCTCGGATGAATAGTAACCGTAGCATTTTAGAGCGTTCAGATGCCACGAACGGGTCATTTCTTGTGAAATCGGATGCCCGGTTGGTATGTATATATATTCAGGACGTGGTGATTCATAATTTGAGGTCAAATTATCATAATTTGGAGGGGAAAATAGTGAATCCCGAATTTGAGTGAGGGTTAGGGTTTCACGATGAGACATCGAACAATTCATCCAACGAGAGGAAGAAATAATCACACATTTATGGAGTATAATTCATGGGTTATACATTTTCCATATTTCGGGTAGGCATCGGTACCATAGTACCTGACGGAGATCGAATAAAAATTGAAAGAGAGCAAATAGTGAGTATGAGAACACTTGCCTCGACGCGTGCTATTACTTTTGTAACTGGCTCCCGGACGGATTTGGACTTTACGCCTTGATTTCTCCCTTTCTCTCACTAGGCTTGGCGTTCTCTCTCTCTCTCGCCAGAAAGCTGTGGAAAATGTGGGGAAATAAGTTGGAAAATGAAGATTCGTGAAGCTGGCCCGGTATTTATACTAGCCGGGCCGCTCGAGCGACCAGCGAGCCCCGAGGCTTTCTGGAAGATTCTGAAAAATTCGCCCAGGCGGCTAGTGAGCGTGGGAGCTTTCTGGAAGGTTCTGGAACATGCGCTCGAGCGGGCCTCGAGCGTGTAGCTGGCGGGAAGGCTACTGGTTCTTTGGCTCGAGCGGGGGCTCGAGCGTGTAGCCCGCCGGCTGTACTTCAACCACAATTTCCAAAGATTTTCTCCAAGTTTCCTCCAATGCTCTTATTTAGGCATCCAATAAGCCTAGTATTATTTATTGTTATGATGATTGTCTCATATTAATTATATTTTAAATTTGGAACCTCACACTTTCGGTGCACACTTGCACATTTTTAGGGCTTACAATTTAACATGATCAATTAGACACAAATTTCTTAACCATTAAATGGTGGAAACATGCAAAGTTCCCCATTCAAACTTGGGTGAATAGTAACAGGGGGCTTTTAGAGCTCCCGGACACCGCGAACGGGTCGATTCTTGTAAAATTAGACATCCAGTCGATATATACATACAATTGGGACATGACGATTCACATTTTGGTGTCAATTTAATATAACACGAGGGTGAAGACATGCAAATTTCTCATTTCATTTCGAATAAACAGTAACAGTGTGCTTTTGAGGGTTCGGACGCTGCAAACGGGTCGAAACGTGTAAGATTGATCACGCGGCCGACTTATATACACATTTTGGACGTGGTGATTTACATTTTGGGGTCAATTTAATAAGATACAATGCGGAAATAGAAAACCCCCAATTCCTGTAGGTTAGGGTTTGGTGGAACTCTACTGACTTGATCGGTGAGTAAATTGGACAATAAACTACATAATCCTTGGTCTCAAGTTATGGGTAATCCATTTTCCATGGTTTGGGTGGGTCTCGAAATGAAAATACCCAATGATAAAGAAAAAACATCGAAAGAGAAAAGTTAGTGAGTATGAGAACACTTGTCTCGACGCGTATTACAACTTTTATAACTAGCTCTCGGACAGATTCGGACTCCACGGGCTAGATCTCCTCCTTCCTCTCTTTAGAATCGGCGCTCTCTCTCTCCAGAAGGGTTTGGTTTGTGGAGAAACTAAAAATCGTAAAGCAGCACGTGGCTTTAAAACGGGTGGTGCTTAAGCATAGCCTTACTGCCCAGGTCGGCTTGAGCACGTAGCGATCTCGCGGTGAGCACATACAATCTGGATTTTGTGCTCTCCATGCGTTCGAGCCCACGGAGGGTGCGGGTCGCCCGCAGCGCAAGCCTGCAGCAAGCTTACTTCGCGTTTTTACCGTTTGGGACTTCTAACCCAATGTTTCACATCCTTGGACCATACTTTTGATTATATAACCTTAATAAGTCATGATTATCATAATTTAAAATCCAAAATCTTATTTACGAATTAATATTTCACGGCTTACAATTTTTGTTTCCGATTTACCAATTCTGGCTCTTTGAGCTTTTCAATCCGATTCCTCCCGTACCTTTTGACCACAATTCACCTATGATAACTTAATTACCTTCTAATTATTATGCTCTTAACCTGGAGTTTCACATATGTTATGGCAATTGTGGTCCTGTGGATGTGTTGTAGGATAAAATGTAAAATTTGAATAGTTGTGTGCTTGTACAAGTTTATTCTAAACAGGTTGTATTATGGTTTTCGTTCAATTACATAGGAAACTCTGCCGAAATTTCAGCAGAAATTCATAATATTAATTATGGGCTTTTATTGTGAATTTTGACGGAGATTATTTTTAAAAAATAATTTGGTCCATCACTGTTGGTATCAGAGAAAAAGAAATATCTTAAGTTTGATTTGAATCGTATGTGAAAACTTAGGTTAGATTGAGATTGATAAAATAAGTTGATGAAGACGTAGGATAATTAAGCTAGTATGGGTAGTTTTGGTTACCCCAATCTCAATAAGATAGGCTAGCACTAAGTTAAGAATGATAATTCAGTTCAATTATCTAGCTTATGTGTCTTAGCTAGTATTCTAGGGGTGGCCTAATTTGAATTATTCTGATTTCAAGGAAGTGTTAGCAATGGCTCATAGATGGGGACTACTAGTATTAGTGGCCGATCGCAGGGCTGAGAGGAAGATGGTGTGTGGAGATACCTTAATGTTGGAATTTGATTGGCACCAATTTCATGCCTAAATTGGTCGGTACTGATTTGAGGCCTAGGATTAATCAGTTGTGGTTTGAAGTTTAGGCTTGATCGACCCTAAATTGAGGTCCTCGGAGTAGTAGACTACTAAGGAGCCCTTGATTGATGTATCAAGTATGATAAAAGGGGTGAAAGAGTTAGAATAATTAGGAGCTAATTTTTTGAGGTTAACGAATTGTAGGATGTCGATTTATAATCGATTTGAAAATACTCAAGTGTCTGAACTTTTGGGAGGCTTGGAACCTATAGAGGATAAGGTCATGTTACCCACATAAGAAAGAAGGCAGAGTCGGCCTCAAGTGATCAACGTGAAAAGGATTATGGGTCTCGAGGATGAGAGATATCATAGGAATTGTTGTGAATGCTATGAGCTTTTTATTTTGATGGGACTTTTGGGACCATGCTTCAAGTATGGATAGTTCTATGTATGAATAGGGATTGCCCTATATCAAGTTAAACGTATAGCACTCGCCACGGGATATTAAATTGCGTGGTTATGCGCTTTAGAATATGTAGAGACAAACATAATATTTTCCTCGTTCTCTTCACCGTTAGTCAGTAAGGTCTATTGGTTCTGATCTGCAAAGATTAGAAAATTTATGCATGTTTTAAAGCTCTAGGGGAAGAAAGATAAAATATGAAAAGTTATTTATATTTCAAAAACATAATTATTTATGTTTCATGCTATGCATCATATATCTTGCTCCTATCTCCTTCCCTATTCCATTTTGAATATATTGTACATTATTATTGGTTATATTACACATGCTGAGTATCTAGCTCATCCTTACTATTTTTTCTTTCTTCAGATGAGCATGAGCCTCTGCCTGACGTGGTAGAGTAGGGCTTAGGAGTTGGCTAGGCTACGGATCTTGGAGGAAGAGCTTTGTGGACTTAGTCTTCTAATTTTGCACTATCCTCATGGAGTATTTGGTTCATTGAGATGATTTGTATATTGATGTATATGTAGGATGATGATGATGCTGTATATATAGTCTAATTTCTACTGTATTTGGTGGATGCAGAAACTTTCACAAGTTTTTATAATTTATTTAGGTTCCTAGTGGCATCGTATCTGAGCTGACATTATAATTTGAATTATGATGTCAGTCCCACGTGTTTTGTTGTGGCTTGTGGATCTTGTGTTGTAATGATGTGGATTATGTATGTTGTACAGGGTTAATGTACATGTTTTGTATTAATCTGACCGCCGTTTTTCTGTCAAAACTCTGCCGAATTTCGGTTAGTAATGTGGTTCATCACGGTTGATATTAGAGAGAAAGAGATGCCTTAGGTTTGATTTGAATCTTTTGCGGAAGCTTAGATTAGAGTAAGAAAGATTGAATAAGTAGACGAAGATGTAGGATAGTTAAGCTAGGTTGGATAGTTCTAGTTGTCCTAGATTTAATGACTTAGGTTAGAATTAAGTTAGAATCGGTAGTAAAGTCTGATTGTCTAGTTGCGGGACCTAACTAGTGTCTTAACCAAGTTAAATTAGTTCACTTAGGCAAGAACTAAGTTAGGATCAGTTAGTTATATTTGACAGCAGAGTGAATAGTGCCCTGGTTAATATTCGAACTGAGTTTCAATTTAACCCATATCATTCTTATTTCAGAAAGAATGTTAGTTGTTGATCATTCCTCCTAGACAACGATTTAGTGGACGACGATTGGCAAGAAAATCAGGTTTTGTCTGCTATGTGTTTGGTCAAATCCTAACAGCTACAAGGTCTTGCTGGAAACTGTTGAAGACAAGAATACCCTTGTAGAATCCTTCAATCTAATTTCATAATTAGTCATGGACGATCAATTTGAGAGTTACGTCATATATCCTTCTACCCTTTCCGGATCTCAGAAAATTTAAATAAATGAATAACTAAGTTTGCATTTTGATATATCTTTATCCCATTTTCCCCCAAAATTTCCCCCTCTCAAAATTTCCAGAAGTTTAGCAGTGGCTCTGTCTGATCTTCAATTTTTGCTATCCTTGGGCTCAGATGCGGAGGAAGGAAAAATAAGTTCCATGCTATTGCTACGGCTGCTGCCGTAATTAAACATCACATCGGCCATATCCACCACCGGATGATAATCAGCTTCCCTCCCGTGGTGAACATCCGACGGCCCTGCGCCACCGCTATCAACCATGGAAAACCATCTACTCGGCTCAGCAGGAGCAGCCATGGTAAGATGTTGGGAGGCGGCGGCTTCTGTGGACGGCGGCAGAACTGACGACGATGCCGTCGATGACATATGACAGGTGTGTTCGCCGCAATATACAATCACAAAAGTGCTTGGATCGTCGTCGAGGCGTTGGACTCGTTTCTTGGCTGGGCAATTGTATAGCTTTTGGTAAGTGCATCTATAATATGCCCTGTGAATATAATTACAGCACCAAAATTGAATAATAATTATAATCACGGACAAAGTACAAAGCATTGAAGGAATTCCTTAAAAGCATAAATTGCACATATAAAATTTGAGTAGTTTTATGGATGTGACAATTTCTATATCCTGTTAACAAATGATTAGATCTTTATTTTCATATGAACTAAATGTCTTGCCAACGTAGCTTGGCTCAAGATTTGTTATTAACAATTCATAAATCTATCCACTTCGTCTGAAAAATGAGCTAGCTGTCCCTAATGTAGTTGGTAAAACTAACTACATAATAACGATAACCTAATTTATATTTAAATAGGTCTTACAAGCCAAACAATTTAAAAAAAAAAATCAAAAGCAATAAATCTTAGCAAGTAAAAAAAAAATGCATAGGGAGACGTATTCATTTGTTAGATGAAAAAAATTTGACAAATGAAATTTAAAATTAAAATATATATTTATGAAAAAAAATTTAGAGTATGGGAGAGATTAAAAGGATGAGATAGAGATAGAGAACTTAACTCTATATTTTATGTAAAAATAAGTATGTTAAAAGGATTATACTTTGTTGCTTATTTTTCAAACTTCATCCCTTTACTAAGAAAATGTGCCGTATTTATAATTATATTGTCAGTTGATGGAGATTTTTTGCTACTGTATGCATTCTGATTATGAGACTGAGTTTAGGCAGTTAACATCTAAATATAAAACTAACAATGATGGTATATATTTTTAATTAGTTTAAAAATCCTCACTTAAGTTAACTATAAAGTATACAAACTACTCAAATAGATGGAATCACTCAATTATATCAATAGCTCAACTAAACATTTAGATATGCAGTTATTCTGGTATATAACCTAATCTGCTCAATATTCACATAGCCACTTAATCACGCATTTGATATTGATTTATTCTAACTAGAGTTAGGTTAAAACCAAGCTCTGTGTTCTTTGATGTTAGGCCTTTGTGTCAGCCAACATTTTCTCCTTTTTTGAGCTAACTATTTATTGGCTCACTGTACTAATCAATCAAGTTAATTCCAATTAATTCCTTTGAATTCAACCTATTGAGGAGGTTGAATTCAACTTCTAAGATGCCTAAAAGAAGGATCATATCAGTCTGTCATTTACACTATTTGTGTGCTTTTTCTCAACGGACTCAAAGTCAGTAAGTTGTTATTACTGATTGACTATGTCAACCAAATCTTGCTATCTTGTGGCTTTGGTAAAAATTCCTTAACTACTTATTGCATGCCTTTTCTTCAAAATACTTCCTTTCCTGGCTCATTTTTTTTCATAAAAAAAGTTGATCTTTCAACCTATCTTTTTTATCTGATTTTCATGTAATAACAACCAATGGGGTTGACCGAATCTTTAAACCCTTTCCTTGCATGGTGAATGTTTTATTTTAGATAGAAGAGAGATGATCTTGATGTCAAGATATTTTGTCAAGTATCATTGATAATGCCTATCTTGATTCTCTTTTAGATATAGGGTTATCTTAGTTTTTCTTTTATACATAACAACCTTAGTCAGATCGATTTTTCTAGCTACTCAGCAGGAAAACTTTAGGCCTCTAGGTTTATCCAAGAACATGCATCCCTTTTATAAAACTAGCATAAGGGCAAGGATATGCCCACTGTGTGCATCTAGTTGCCTATCATCAATTTATGGGGGTCATTTGGCTAGGCATTGCTCTTATTCTCTTTCCAATGAGACAAGCTATCATTGGAGTGAGGCATGATGATTCTTTTGTTGCTGTTAAGATTCATCCCCCTAATGTTTTTTTCCTATTTTTCTTTTTATAAGTTAACTGACTTAATATTTTCATGATAGAATGTATCTTGTATAAGATTGTTACCAATGATGAACAAAAAAGTTATACTTTTTGTTTTTCATATTCCAATTGCATTCTTTAATTTGTTCATATCTTATTTTAATTTGTGTACATCCATGTGGAAAAAATTATAGAAAGCTCTAATTAATTAACAAATTTGGAAAAAATTTCTTGATTCTTGAATTTGAGACTTAAGAGTATGCTAAGTGCTAACCTGACAACTAATTTTTAATTTTGATAAAATATGACAACTCTATATTTTGACAAGTCAGAGTCCTTAAACAAACTAAATTGAAATTTTAAATGCTTAACTAGTTCATCTCTTAGGACTAGTTGGATTTTGATTTCATTAGATGTAAACAACTGGTTGAATTGCAAATAATAATGATATTAGTGCCACAAAGACTTATAATTGAGTTAACCCGTTGATGGCACATTTAATACTACAACAAATGGCCTTCTTTTCTTTGTGACACATGACAAGTCCTTTGAAATTATCTCTTTGCCAACTATCAATATGTAAAGTTTTGATTGATCCAAATGGAATGAGAAATGTGTCTTAATATGAGAGGTTTAAGAAAAAACATGTCGTTTAATTCATTATTTTTCTTAAAACATATCATTTTTAATCTTTAAACGTTTTTTCAAATGCTGGTGCTTCCTTTTCCTCCATTTAAATTTAGATCAATCATTCTTCCTACCACTACTCTCTCTCAAAATGAAAATTTTTGAACCCTAAGTTTTCAAAGTCCCACAATCTCGTTTATTGCTGTTAACAATGGCTCTGCAAGAAACTCTTTAGAATGTTGATGGAAATACTTTATTTCTAACACTATTGGATATATCATATATCTATGATCGATATGACACTTAGATTGTTGTTCCACACATTGCCTTCTCACCAAATGAGATGGCATGCTCTCCATGTGGTGACTTCATTGTTATTTATGAAGCCCACTTGAAAAATAGAATTTGCATCCCTATGACTAAAGAATTTGTGAAGATAATAAAAGTATTAGAGATTCCTATTACACAACTCCATCCAAACACCATTTAGTACTTGGTAAACTTGTTTGTCTTTTTCTAACATCATGAGCTTAGACTGGATACCAATACGGTAAAAATCATTATTTAATTTAATTAAAAAAATAATTAGATTTCTTTAACTCCAAGAAAAGGTTTAAAAAAAACAGAGGAAATCCTAACTTTGTTAAGAATTAAGATAATCAATTCAGATCAATTCTTTTTTTTTTTTTTGAAGTCTTGGCTAACTGAGTGCTATCAAATGATTAGACTAATATAAATTTAGCCTATTCCAGTTTGATTCGGGAAAATGAATTTTTTTATTAGAGGTGATGCGGTTGTTGATTTGCTTTCTCATCCCTTAAAAATAATGAGGGGTATCATATTGGAGATGTCCCCAAGGATTCACCCTTATGTTGGTCGGTCTAGAGATCATGTGGTAACCTTTCCACCTACCTCTATTACTGAAGAAGTATCAAAGAAGGTCATAGCTGATAAGGAACAGGTTATGAAAATAGAGTCTAGTCAACTTATGTTGACCGACTGTTGGGCATAAAGGGCTGCTTTTGTGAGGTAGAATGTGCCAGACAGCTTTGCCGGCCTGCTTGAAGATACAAAATGCCGGGCAGCATTTTGAAGAGGAAATTGCCGGATAGCTTTTGCCGGCCTGCTTCTGATACAAAATTTTCGGGCTGCTTTTGTGACACAATTTTCGAGCAGCTTTGAGGTTCTGAGCTGCTGTTGTAAGCAAAATGCCAGGCTGTATTTTTTTAAAGCCAAAATATCAGGTAGCTTTTTTAATTCACTTTGCTGGGCTGCTCTTAACACAAAAAAACGGGGCTGCTCTTAAGAAGAAAATGTCGGGCAGCTTTGAGATGATGATTGCGGGCCTGTTTTTGAAACAAATTGCCGAGCTGCTTTCGAGGACTAAATGTCGGACAGCTTTGAGGATAAAATTTCGGAGACCTTGGATGAAATTCCCGAGGCCTTGAATGAACAATTTTTGGAGACTTTGAAGATAATTTCCGGAGACAATTAAGTAAGTTTTCAGAGACGATTTTTGGAGATGATTGCATAAGTTTTCGGAGATGATTTTCGGAGAATGTGAGTTGATCGGAATAAGGGAGCGTTGACCGGCCCAGATGACAATATGACAAGATTTTCGGAGACAATGATTCCGGAGACCTTGATTCGGAGAAAATTGGGTAATTTTCGGAGAGAATTTGAGAAAGAAATCAGAATGGATTTTCAGAGTACTTTTGCAAGTATAATGTCAAAGGAGAGAGTTGGTAAGTCTATCAGACTAGCGACTCTTACTAGACAATCATCAGAATCAGTGCAAGCCCATACCTTACTCTCAACCACTCTGCTGACTTTCTAGAAAGAAAACTGGAGCAAAAAAGGAAGTACGAAGTAGTTAACTTGTCCCCACCAACTTCCACCTACCCAATTGCCTATAAATTCTGAGTCCGGGAATTTGGGAGCAAAGTTTTGGGAGATAAAGGAAAGGGATACCAAAAGATAAAATTAACAAAAGAAATGAAGGAGAAAGAAGGAGAAAAAAAAATGTCCGGCCAAATGTAAGTAAGGAAGTTCATATATCCGATTCCAAGCAAGTGTACCATATGTTTTTGATAAATCCATGTTTAAAATCTGTAAAGTAATATCGTTTTCATGCTCTCTCAGTTATTGTTTATGAATGTATCATTGAAGAACTTTGATAAATTTCATTAAGGAAGAACATTAGTTAATTGCATGTTTAAAAGAAGTCTGATTAGTGCAGATAAAAGATGTCCGACTATTCGCCTGTTTGAAGATGTCTGGTTATTTACTTAATTGTATGATGTCCAGTTATTTACTTAAATGCATGAAGTGTGGTTAATTGTTGATCTACATGAAGTTTGATATTTTGCATATTTAAAAAATTTTGACATACAATGTCTAAAGAAATCCGGTGTTTGTATGATTTAAGAAGTTGCATGAAATCTAGTTGTATGCATCATTGAAGGATTTCGATTACATGCATTATAAAAAGAACTGTGACCCTTTGCATGTTTGAGAACTTTGGACCTTTGAGCAAGACGATACTATTTCAACTTTGGATTTTTGAAAGATCGTGGTTTACGGAAATAGAGTTTGAAGGTCGAGAGCTATAGGGTTTAAATGTAACTGTTTTAATGGTCAAGACTACAGACCTTAAATGTAACATTTGATGAGATATGATATAGAATATGAACGGTCGAGAGCTGTAGGCCTTAAATGTAGCGGTTATGGTTGGTTAAGAGTTACGAACCTTAAATGTAGCGGTTATTATTTGTCAAGAGTTACAGACCTTAAATATAGCGGGATTTCAGTATTGGATTTTAAATCGGCATATATTTTGGAATGCATTCGCATGAAAATGAATTCAGCTTCTGTTTTGAGATTCCTGCAAATGACTTTGACCCTTGAATTATAATCAGGACCTTAACCCACGCTTTATACTTGTGCTTTATATGCATCCTGTTATCATAAACGAAAATTATTTGTGGTCATATATTTCTTCATATGGGTATCTTGCTGGGCTTATGTGCTCATTCCTCTCCTGTTTTCCTTCAAATGATGATGAACTTATGCTTGACAAAAAGGAATAGGACCAGACGGTTAACTAGGAAGAAAAAGGAAACAGTTGATGTGAACACTTGCAACAGTTGACGATTGACCTCAATGTATTTTGGGATGTTTTGGAAAATTTTGTATTATGGATTTGCTATGAAAATAAAATGAGTTTTTAGATGTTTCCGTCAAATTGCATGGTTTGTGAAATTGGTCCTTAGTGGCATCTCACTATCTTTTGGTTTTGCATTATACTCGGCCTATCTTATTTCCTTGCTGGTTAAAATAAGGCTGACCAGTGACTTTGGTGGCCAATTCAAGGAGTTTGGCCTCATGCGATCCTGTGCATGCATGGTATAAGAATAGAAAAATTTTTAAGTCCACCCCTTCACGTCATTTTTTTTAGAATTTATGTATTTAATGTTAGTGTTCGTAATTAAACGAAGGTCATATATGGTGGAATATAGCCGATTCGTCACAAGTATCTAATTAAGGATCTTGGGTTTTTTTACTGGATGTCTAGTTTAAAGAGGATATAAATATTTGTAAAAGGATTTCTCTTATGGCTTCTAATTTTTCCGTCACCTCCTTGAACAGAAGGAATTCTAGAACTATTTACCTCATAAATTAAAGATTTTGAGGCCCAATAAAATCATCAGGTCCGTCCCTGCCTCCAGTGCTATGCATCAATTGTACGGTTATGCTGTTAAATTTTCCTTTCCTAAATTTGTAATACAATTTTATAGCTTTCCAAGTAGATGATATAATTTATACTCTAATGAATACTTCCTGAATTTTTTGAATTACTATGTAAGCAAGACTAATTCCCATATGTGAATGTAGATACTAGGTTTTGGCCCCCGAACTTATGAATCTTGAATCATTGATCGTGTAGTTGTTGAACTAGTTCCCAATTAAGTAATTAGATTATCATTACTAGTGAGAGAAGACTTTAATCTTTAATCGTATAACTAATTGTGCATGTCCCGTAGAGGAGTTCATCATCACTTATGTACATGTAGCATCGTTGAGATTTAGTTGGTCAGATGACTATCCTTATAGTCGTGTCTCGAAAAGCCTAAACTCAACTAATAGTTTACCTGTCAAAAGGATACCAAACACTTTGGTCTTATGCCTTAGTCTTATGGTATTTTAAGTATGTGGCCACATTTATGGCTGTATAGTTTCTTTGAACCTATACTATGATTGCACATTTAGGATCAACGAGTTTTAATAGACAGGGTGTTCAAACTAACTATTCGATTCAAGATTAGTCTTGGTCAAACTAGTATACCTACTAGCAATTTATACACATATATGTATGTAAACTTGTATAAATTGTTTTTATTGATAATGTATAATATGTTTACATTATCCAAGCAATCCAATGTGTGGGGTTGGGAGTACCTCTAAGCTCTTAGGTTGGCCCCTTTGCTAATTATATATTTTGAGGTAGAGGGTATTCTAAGTGCATGGGGCAGGCTTTTTGTTTGGGTGGGTTACTTACCCTATTTCAAAGTATTGTGTATATTATGAATGGTTTTTTTCAAGTTGGGGATAACTTATAATTGTGTGCTAACTTTCCAATGGCTTCCATATTACTTAACATCAAGTCACCGACTTCGAATGCTCATGTTTTAGTATTTCTATTGTAATATCTAGCAATTTTTTTTTTGGTAGGCTGTCACATGGGCCACTTCTCTAGCTCTTTCAAAAGATCCAAATTATATCTAAGGAGCAAAGAATTTTGTTCTAAAATAAAATCTTCTACTCGTTAGCTTGGTAAACTTATTTCCATTAAAATCACTGCTTCTATTCCATATTAAAAGCCAAAAAAATGTCTCCCAAGTGGGTTCTCTTAGAGTCATTCAGTATGCCTAAAACACGGATAAAAGTTCACGACCCAAATACTTCCAACCTTGTCTAACTTAGTCTTCAAACTATTGATGATCATCTAGTTGATCACTTATGCTTACCCATTTGTCTATGGGTATGAAATTGATGTAGGAACCAATCAAACTCTTAAACGTGTATGGTATTTTGTGAACCTTTTTATCTGAGAGTTGAATACCATAATCGATGATTATGATTTTTGGTATTCCAAATCTGTAGATAATACTTCAGTGTGTAAATTTTATAACATTTTATTTTGTAATTTAGGCCAACAAAGAGACTTCTATCCACTTTATAAAGTAATCAACTATGACAATAATAAATTTTCTTTAGCTAGTTATTAAAGAAAAAGGACCTAATATGTTTAGCTCCATTGCACAAATAGATAGGGGGCCAGCAAGGCTTGGAGTTCCATATATGGTTACTTAGAGACATTGTTGTAAATTTGATAGTTATTACACTTTACAAACTTAATAGCAACCTTTTTAATTGTTGGCCAATAATAACTTGGTCACATAATTTTGAAGGTCAAATTCTTTCCTCCCATATCCGCCTCACATATGCCGAGATGCATCTCTCTTAGGATATGGTTGACTTTTGTCAGAGCCAGGCAATGCATATACAATACCAAATAACCCATTTTATACAATCATCTATCCACATTTTTATACCAACCTATAATTTTTGCAATCCACTCTCCATCAAATCGATCTGCAATATTTTGTTTTGAATGTATTTCACATAAGGGTTCATCCAAATTACCTGATCCAATACTCGAAAATTTTCATCTTCTTCTTCGATATTAGCCCTTTGGAGAATCTCTCGCACTTCCCATCCACATTGCTTTGGTTAGCTTAATGTTGCCATCTTAAAAAAATAATCAACTTTTTAGTTATTTTTTCTAGGGATATGAGTGATCTCAAACCTATCAGTAAAGACAAAAGAGCTTGGATCTTGCAGAAATATTTGGATAGTTCTAGATTTGTAGATTTGAAGTTATCTAATACTTGATTGATTGTTAAGTCAGAATCACTATAGACTGTTAGATTCTTAATAGAACATTTATCGGCCAACATTAGATCGGTTGGCAAAGTTTCATACTTAAGCATATTGTTAGTTGTTAGGAACCCAAATATGATCAAGTATTTGACCTTAGCCCCTTTGAGTAACGTCAGAATTATTCTAGCTCTGCTACCAGTCTAAGAAAATGCTCTATCTACGTAGAGGCTCCACCTCAATGGTGATGTGTTGAGTGTAGCCCCTGAGAATTCTTTGGTGAACTCATCCAAGACTAGGACTATTGACTTGATAATGAAGTCCATGAGGATTTGACCCTTTATAAAAGTTCTAACCTAAAACTATATATCAAACTCATCTAATTCAATTGATCACTTGATCAAATGTCCAGATATGTCTAGCTTCTATGAAAACCTTTTAAGCAGTTGATCAATTAGAACTATAATTTTATTAGTTTAGAAATATGGTCAGAGTTTTCTTATAATAAAAACTAAGGCTAAAGTGACCTTCTCCATTTGTTATATCGAGTTTCTGAGTTGGGTAAGAATTTATTGATATAGTACACTGGTCATTGTATTCATAATTCTTCTCTAACCAAAATGACATTCAAAGTTATTTTTGAAATGGTGAACTAAAGATATAGATCATCATCCTCCTTAGGATGAGTTAACAAAGGTAGATGTGCCAAATATACCTTCAAGTCTCAAAATTTTTGTTGGTACTCATCCATCTACTAAAACCATTTGTTTTTGCTTTCCTCAATGCTTTGAAGAATGATAAGTATTTTTTAGCTAGTTTCATCATGAATAAGGATAGGGCTAGAAGTCACCCGGTCAACCTTTATATATCTTTAATCATTTGAAGAGACTTCATATCCATAATGACTTTGATCTTTTCTGAGTTGGTCTCTATCCTACGCTAAGAGACTCTATAAAACCCAATAACTTATTGGACATTACCTAAAAGGCGTACTTGATTAAGTTTAATTTTATTCAGTATGATTTGAGTACATCAAATATTTCTGCCAAATCTTTAATATGGTCATTGGCAAGTACACTTTTAACAAGAATATCATCAATATACACCTCCATATTTTTTCTGATCTATTGCTCGAATATCTTATTCACAATTCTTTGATATGTAGCGCTATATTTCTTCAAATCAAAAGGTATCACCTTGTCACAGCAAGTTCCTTGGTCTATAATGAATGAGGTCATCTCTTCATCTTTTAGGTTGAACCAAATATAATTGTACTCTAAATAAGTATCCATAAATTTCAGTAATTGGTGAATGATATTGAATCTGCTAGCTAATCCATCCTTGATAGTGGGAAATTATCTTTTAGATATGCCCTATTAATGCTCGTTAGGTTGAAGCACATCTTCCATTTTCTATTACGCTTTTTTATTAGGATAACATTAGATAATCAATTTGGGTAATTAACCTTTCAGATGAAACCAATGTTGGTTAATTTTTTGATCTCTTCATGAATGGCTCATTTTCTATATAATAGTTTCATCTTTTTTGCCTGACTAGCTTATTTTCAAGAATGAGACTCAATTTGTAAATTATTATTTTTATTGGAATCCTTCGCATATCAGTCAGTGTCCATAAGAAGACACCACTCTTGCTCTGCAAAAAGTTTATCTATATCTACTTCATATCTTGATCTAGATAAGATTCAACCTGAACATATTTATTTGGGTCTATTAAATTCAAAGGTATCCAAAGTGATTACTTTCAAGTTAAGCCTGTTGAAGGAAAGCATCATCCCAAAGGTCAAAATCTTCTACTAGTTGTGAGGAAGTTGGACCATTAGTCTGTGTCAAGTAATGCTTTCATCCATTAACCTGGTCTCCATTAACTTCTCTGAATCCGTATTTAGTTAAGAACTTTATTTTTAGATATAGGATAGAGATGATCACTCTGAGTATTATTAGGCATGATTGCATTATAAACTTAGGGAAGATCTATTACCAAAGAAGGTAGTCAATGGGAGGTCATCTTCGGATATGTCCCCCTTGTAACTTTTGGGTGTATGATCCCCTTAATCTCAACTGATTCATCATCTAGCCCATATAGCAATCCATCTGATGGTCCATTGGATTAGATTTTTGTTCTGATTTAATAAACGTATCAAAATAAAGAATATTTTTTGAACTTCTATTATCAATGAAGATTTGTTTTAGTTGATAGCTCTAGAATTTATCAAAAATTAGTGTAGTTGCAATAAAATGGTCAAAATGGGTAATGATTACATGTGTCATATGGTCATCACTAAAACTAATGACTTCTTTCTCTACTCATAATTTCTATCTCTTATTTATGATCTTGAATTGCCGTCCTAATAGGTTTGGTTGAGTATATATTGATGACTTGCTCGGGTGTCTCTTCATCTTCCTTGCCTATGTCTAGGACTACCCTATAATATTCCACATATTTTTTGAGGTATTGTTATTGGATTAGGACATCAATCTCTTTTTAAAATGTTTGATAATCTTCAATGTTGTACCCCAGAGATTGACAGTAGAGACAATATTTCATTTGGTCTCTTTTCTCCAATTTTTTATCACTCGGGCTACTTCAAAAATTTGTTATTCTAAATCTATATTAGAACATTAATCAGTTATCTATGAGGAGTGTAAGATATAGCGACTTGAACTCTTGGCAATCTCCTGGCTTAGTTCTCTATTGTTTATAATGTTTCTAAGCTGGTTCGCTGCCATTGTTTCTCCTTCTACCTCCCTCGATCTATCCTAAATACTATTTGTTGTTTGGCCATTTTGCCTTTTTGCATTATTTGCCTCTTTTGCCACGATGTCGGCCTTAGTAATATCTTCTGTCTCCAAGAATATTTTAAATTCCTACTAAACCAGTGACTTAAAAATATTGCCGGTTGAATAGTCACCATACAAGCATTTAGCTTTACCTCATCAATGAGTTTTGATATAACTTTAGCCTTGACATTAAATAGTGCTAGAAAATACTTTAAGATCTCATTAGGAACATGTCTAATTCGAACCAGATGTCAAGGTTAATTTCTTTCCTCTAGATAGAAACAAAATAGAACAGGAACTTGTTGGCTAATTTCTCAAAGGTCTTAATAAATCTGGTTTAGCCTATAGAATTAAATTTGTATATCTCCCTTTAAATTTAAAGGAAAATAGATGCACAATGCAACATCCTCTAGATTTTGGAATTCAAGCAAGGTGTGAAAGTGGCCCAGATTATTCATCAAATTGGTGCTTCTATCATTCACCTTCAATATTGGTATTTTGAACTTATACCGATGTCTCTTGATCTTAGAGGTGAATAGCATATGACCAAGTTAGGTTGTCAAACTAGCGGAGCTTCTTGAAAGACCTGCTACTCTATCCTTTTGATGTACTTTTCTACTTCAATTATGAAGGAAATTCTCTTTGCATTCAAGAAGTCATCCAACTCTAAATAATCGGCAGATATGTATGGTATTTACCTGGCTAAGAGGGTTTAAGGCATTCTAGTACATGTTTCTTTGCCCTCAGATAGAGTGGCACCTAAAATCCCACATGTGCTGAGGATTCCATCACTTTGAGCTCCCCTCCCTGACTACGAAGTTGAGACAACCTTTAAGTTATAAGGCAACAACTTAGTTTTGTACTTTTAGAGTTAATGGTGTCTTTGGCTAAAAGTGGCTTCCCATTGAAGAAATTTTCTTACCTTTCAATCTCTTCTTTGATATTGAATTTTGTGGGTAGAGGGCCTTAACTCCATGAGTTTGGACCTCAAATCTATTTCAAGGGACTTCAACGTCTTTAACATATCTTACAATTGAGCAACCATGACTCTAACATCCAGAATGGTTGCTGAATGAGTACTTTCTTAATTGACTTCTTAAAAGAGGATGTCGGGAGAAGAGACACCCTTTGACAGTTGGCTCAATTGTCCATGTGCTCTTATATTTATCACGTTCACTAATTTGTCAAAGATTGTAGATTCATAGATTTTTGTGGGTGTAACTCTATTCAAGTAAGAACAAGTGGCATGATTATGTTTTCTATAGATAGTGTCAATAATCCATACCTAAAATCTAAATTATAATTTAACTAAACTTAGATTAGATTATTAAACTTTCTATCTGAATATTATACACCATAATAGTAAACAAAAACTCTGAATGGATGGAGACTTATTCTCTAATATATCTTTCAATATTCAAATAAGTAAAATTTTTAAAATTTTAAAATATGGGAGAGATTAAAAGGATAAGAGAGAGAGAGAGATGGAGGATTTAACTCCATATTTTGTGAAAAAAAAATGTGTCAGATGGCTATAATTTGTTTCTTGTTTTTCAAACTCCCTTCCTTTTCAAGGTAAATTAAGTATATTTATAGTTATATTATTAATTGATAGCAGTTTTCAAAAAAAAATAATCGACAATGATCTAAATGGTTAGATTAGTTGAAAATTGATTAGTTTAACTACCATCACTGTAATATTCTGAATTTTTATCTGATTTAATTGAAATTATTTATTATTATTTTAAAAAATTTGGATGTGATAAAAATAAATTAAATATTTTAAAATTTTAGAGGATATTTGGACCTATTGGGCCGACGTTCAATGTGCGCCCATACTATCGTCCGAGTATTAATTTGGATTTTAAAATATAAGAGACAGATAATAATAATAATAATAATAATAATAACAATAATAATAATAATAATAATAATAATAAAGTTTTTAAAAAAAAAAGAAGAATGAATGAATGAATAAGAAGGGAAGAATCAAGAATGAGGGAGTAGAGGGTTTCAGGTAGAGAGAGAGGGAGGAAGAAAAGAGAGAGAAGAGGAAACCAAGGTCCCCAAATCCGATTTTGATTTTGAATTAGTTAGAGCAGTGATAGATCGGGTCAAGACAAGTATACACATACCTTTTTCTTCTATTCTTTTTCATTTTCGTTCGATCTCCATTGGGTATTATTAACCCGATACCTGACCCAAGTATTTATTGGTGATACCCATGATGTATGCATACTTATATGTTAATTTTATGTCCGATTTTTTAGTTTTTATCCGATTTTCGTACGCAAACTCTAACCCCGTGCCCGGACCCTTTTACCTACGAATTTCTGGAACTTTTGCCTAATTTGGAACTAGAATATCAATACACGTGTCTTATATATGTTAATTTATCGATTGGATATCCAATTTGATGGTTTTATATAAAAATCTATTCATCGGAACACTAAAATGCGCCCGGACCATATTTAACCAATTATTTCAAGTCTAATGCATGGTTTAGCTTTAATTATGATTTACCCATGCTTAAATATGAATCCCTATTGGTTGGGTGATCGATTTCCAAGTTTTGATCCGTTTGGTGTATCCGGAAGCCCTAACCGGCACGCTGGCATTGTTCACCCGAAATTAATTGGGCTTTTACATAATCCCATCTTATTAAATTGGTAATTAATCATATGAAATTGTATATGTTTAATTATATATTCTGAAAATTACGTTATGCGTATTTGTAAAGAAATTATCGTCCGGAAGCTCCAAAATCGTGTTCGACTCGATGTGGTAAAAATTTTCTAATCGTTCTAAAGTGTCATATTAAATTATGTATATACTTAAAGTTATGTAAAGATTTAAACCCATAAGAAATATGAAAATTATGAAGATATACGGAGAAAATTTTATAATTTATTATTTAATTAATTTATTCTCTTAGATGGAGAAATTTGTAAAAGATGTTGGTGGACTTTCCCTCAATGATTAAAAAATCATAAAATCAGGACTACAAATTTATATTTAGAGCGTAGTATCCTATGGCATGCCATTGATATTACAACGGAGAGTCAAAGATTACCCTGGTTGCATATCCTTGGCTACTTATTAGAGTGGGTGATATCTTTGACACACCTTAGGATACTATTGTAAAAAAATGATGATTGCCTTTGGACTGCGAGAGGTTAAGGAGTATTTTATTGGCCCTGTATACAGGGTGATAGGTATACCGCTCGCTATATAGTGTTTGGCCTTGTATATAAGCGAAAGTTTGCTATGAAACGTCCAGTATGTCATTTGGCCTTAAATCATGTGGAGTATCATGATCCTTTCCTCGTACTCCCGCACCTTTAGCTAGTAAGGCTTACGGACACTGATTTATAAAGATGAGTAATTATACATAATTTACATCAAAAAAAATGGATAAAATATGAGAAGTCAATTGTATTTCGAAAGTACATTCGATCATATTTTATATGTACGCATCCTCATTATACTTATATATCTCTCTTTTGCTTTATTCTGTATATATTATTATCATCTTTAATTATAATGCACTTGTTAAATATTTGGCTCACCCTTACTACCTCTTTTTGCCTTCAAATTAACACAGGCCTATTATACCCGATAGGGTAGAGTGGAGACTAGAAGTGAACTAGGCTCTAGACTTGGAAGATTATATTGAAGACCTTTATTTTGTAGTTTGTATATATTGTGGAGAATTGTATATATATAATTTAGTTTGGCTTGTTGATATAAATTGTACATAAGGCTAATGATTAGATAGTTTAATTTTCGTTGTGTTTGGATTTATTTATACTTTCGCAGGTCATTGTAATCTGTAATAGGTACCTAGTGGCATTTCTCTTTAACCGATGTTGTGTTTAGATACACAACATTAGAGCCATAAATAATATGTAGCAATTGGATCCTATAAGGAGTTATTGTTGTGTCTTGTTGTTGGTTATGTGATGAATGTTGTACTGTTGTCTTAATGTCATTGAGACATTTCTGATTGATTATGTATATTATTCGGGATATTTTACATGTTTTGAATAGTCTGATAGCGTATTATAGACAAAACTCTATCAAATTTTTGATAAAAAATATGGTCCGTCACAGTTGGTATTAGATAAAAGAGATGCCTTAGATTTGATTTGAATGTAATGTGAAAGTTTAGGTTATATTTAAGATTGATTGAATGAGTACTTGAAGGTGTAGGATGATTAAATTAAACTGGATAATTCTAGTTATCCTAGTCCAGTAATTTAGGCTAACACTAAGTTATGATTGGTAGTTAAGTTCGTTTATCTAGTTTAAATTATCCTAATAAGTGTCCTAAGTGCAAGCTAACTTGAGTTCTCCCTATTTTAGAAAGAGTGTTAGCATTAGCTCCTAGATGGAAAACTTCTTGTGGTGGCCAACTGCGAGGTCGAGAGGACGGGTTGTAGGGTGATGCCTTGAGGTTTAGATTTAATCGATGCTGAGATAGTGTTTGAGTGCATCAATATCGGTTTGAGGTTTAGGTTAATTGATTTTAGTTTGAGGTTTAGGTTTGATCTGCTCTGGGTTGAGGTCCTCAGGCTAGTAATTTGTTAAGAATGAATGCTTGAATAATATATCAAGTATAATGGGTAAGGTGAGATTGATGGCTCGAGGTCTGTATAACTTAGAATCAAATTTGGTGAAGAGATTCCAAGGATGTCGATTTATAATCGATTTAATGATGCTTAAGTACCTAAATCTTTGGGTAGCTCGGATCCTATATATGTTACAGTATGAATCCTAAGAATTAAGATGATGTTGCGATCATCCAATGCTCGGAGGAGAATAAGGTCATGTTTCCCCACATAAGATAGAATGTGAAGTCGACTTTGGATGGTTGACGTGATAAGATTCATGGGTTTCGAGAATAAAGAAATATCGTAAGATATGTTTATGGATGCTCTATTGATGAGGATTTTGCTTTGATGGGATTTTTGGAAGCATGTTTTAATTGTAAACAATTCGGCCGCATAGTTAGGGGTTGTCCTTACTCTACGGGTCGGACATTGAAGAAGCCTAATGCCTTTGATCAAGGTTTCTCAATAATGGTACAAGTGCAGGAGTGTCGCTATCGTGGTAGAAGATGAGATTCCCGAATCTTGACATTTTAAGTATATGTGTTATTTGGGATTCTAAACTTATATTTCTATTTGTACTTTCTAAGCTTATTTGTTTATTTGAGAATCATAGACTTGTGCTAGTTATATCGTGATTTGTGACATTTTCTTAAGACTGTAGATATGGTTGGTTGGGATGAACTAATTGCCTTACGGTGTTAAGGCATGATATGATATTGAGGATGTTTCTTAGAGGAAATTATTAGCCCAAATTGTCTTCTGATCGTTAAATAGAGGTTACTGTAGAGGTTGTGCTAGGATTGGCACTAATTTTGGGGACCCTGCATAGAACTAACGAGGTATCAGTTAAGTGTCTTACTGTGAGGTGTTTCAGTACTTTTGGGATGAGTAAGATGAACTAACAAGGTTATTTGGGGGCAACTAAAGACTTGGTTGCTTAGGAGACAGATGGTTTGATAAGCCGATATTAGGGAAATAAATAGGTGGTTTGTTTGATCTACTACAAGGGCTTAATATTTCCTGATGGTGATCTATATCCGTAGTGCTATCAATTGTGGATAATCGAGAATTATGTCTATGATAACTTTTAAAATTAAGATATAGCCATTACGAGTTTCGATAATGTCGTTTGGGTTTTGTAGATTCGTTGGTATTTTCATAGGATTTATAAATTGGACCTTTCGGTCATAATTAGGTCAATTTTGTGATGACTTCATTGATGAATTCTTAGAATCACTAGGATGTATGAACTCTATTTGAGGATCGTATCATGGATTGTGAAAGACAGTTAGCCGTGTGCTCAATTATGAAAGGAATGTAAGTTTGATTAAGGAGAAATGTTATATTGGGCATGTAGTTTCCTTAATAATATGAATGTGATTCCTTAGAATTTGGAGCGTTGGTCAATTTAGGAAAGACAGATTGATATCTTGAAGATGTGTGGCTTTGTTGAGTCTAGCTGAACCCGGAAGGGTGATCTAATAAGTATTTCTCAAATATTGTAGTGCCATGAGGCATTTGGGCTTCAAAGTGATCGGTATTAATTGGAATGGGACAAGTGAGGGTAGTCTTCAAGGAATTAAGGATTAATCATCGACCATGTCATTTGGGTTGGCCCCTGATCAGTTTAATGAGTTATAGTAGAATGTGATATTTTTGAGAAAATATTTGAGATTGTATTTTTTTTCTATATCCTACATAGGTGGTTGCCCTTGGGTTTAGTTAGTAAGAAGCCTATGATTAGAATTGCTCTACCTATAGTCTGGAGTTAGCCATTGAGACCTTTGCTTTGAGGATTGGTAGGGATTGGTAGGTGTTACTTGTGAAAATATTTATTATCTAATGATCCTAAAGGATTGAGAAGTCGTCTCGTAGGAAGAGATGACCATAAAATTGTGCAAGGGGGTGAAATCTGCATAAGGACCGTAATGGTGTGTTTCAGTATCTTTCAAGAAATGTGAATATTATTACTAATAATTAGATATCGAGAATCTTTGGATTGGGTATGCCTTGGTGCATCATAGGAGTTATTGTAGGGTAAATCTTGAGTAGCTCCTAATAACTAAGTAAAGAGGGTGCTCTGCCTTTGGTTTTGGAGGGAGAGTTGCCTCATACGTAGTAAGGTTATGGAATTATAATATGAAAAGTCCTCACCATTTCGGTTTCGAGGATGTTAACGGTGGCAAGAATTAGGGGTACCATTTGGATATTATAAAATTAGCAGATTAGGATAGCCCATTCAATGTGAGTTTGGGTGATACGATCGAAATGCATAGGTTGGCTCTTTGATATGCCAACAAAACAATAAGTTTGGTAAGTATTCGAGTTCGAGGTTTTTGAGTAATTGTTTCAATTGCGTTGCCTAGGTTAATTGTAATCTAAAAATTTTGGGTTTTGCCTTAATCATGTCGATATCCTTAGGATTGTTCTTAGATTTATAACTACAAGAA
Source organism: Nepenthes gracilis (assembly GCA_033239525.1). Classification (NCBI taxonomy): domain Eukaryota; kingdom Viridiplantae; phylum Streptophyta; class Magnoliopsida; order Caryophyllales; family Nepenthaceae; genus Nepenthes; species Nepenthes gracilis. The sequence continues at coordinate 15,505,742 of BSYO01000005.1, read as the reverse complement.
AAACCAAGGTGTCTTATATGAATAAGTATACATGAGTTATAAGAAAATTCTTAGTATAGTAATAAATAGTTAATCAGAATAGCATAATAGAAGCATGTGAGCCATTGGCTCAGAAATTTCAGAATGGGGTTAAGGCTCCAAGTAGATGATCCTTCTGAAGGCATAGGAGGTATCGAGGTGAGAGCCTGTTAGTTCATTTGAGATTTTATATTAAATTAGAGAGGTAGTCAATAATTATGCTTATCCTTAAATTTGGGTAGATTATTATAATATCTCTCGTATATCGATAATTGAGGAAGTAGGTTTATGATCGAGTTTAACCATTGTAGGAGATTATAGATTGTCTTATAATAAGGTTTCAATCTTGATTTTAGATAAAATACGTTAGACGTTGAGGATCATGATTATTCGAATGATTAAAGTTCGCTAAAAATAATCGTCTATCCAAGAAAGTAATTTGGGAGTACGGAGGCGAAATCTAAAAGGACGATTCCTCTATTGTTAAGTTTTAAAATTTGTTAAATTTTGAGGACGAAATTTTTATAAGTAGGGGAGAATGTAATATTCTGAATTTTTATCCGATTTAATTTGGATTATTTATTATTTTTTAGATAATTTAGATGTGATAAAAATTAATTAAATATTATTAAATTCTGAAGGATATTTGGACCTGCTGGACCGGTGTTCGAGATGTGCCTATATTATTGTTCAAATATCGATTTGGATTTTAAAATATAAGAAACAAAACCTGATAATAATAATAATAATAATAATAATAATAATAATAATAATAATAATAATAATAATAATAATAATAATAATAAAGTTAAAAAGAAGAAGAAGAAGAAGAAGAAGAAGAAGAAGAGTGAATAAGAAGGGAAGAATCAGGAATGGGGGAGCAGAGGGTTTCGGGTAGAGAGAGAGGGAGAGAGAAGAGAGAGAGAGGAGGAAACCGAAGTCTTTGGGTTTGATTTTGACTGCGAGCTAATTTAAAAAATGATAGATCGGGTCGAGATAAGTATACTCATATCATTTTTTTCATTCTTTTTGATTTTTGTTCGATTCCCTTTGGGTATTATTGTCTCAATACCCAACCCATACATGTATTTGTGATACTCATGATGTATGAATGCTTATATATTAATTTCATATCTGATTTCTTAGTTTTTATTCGATTATCATACCCAAACCTTAACCCCATGACCAAACCCTTTTATCCACGAATTTTTGGGACTTTTACCTAATTTAGGACTAGAATATCAATACCCATGTTTTGTATATGTTAATTTATCGATTGGATATCCAATTTGATAATTTTATGTGAATATTCATTTGCCGAAGCCCTAAGATGCATCTGAACCATGTTTAATTAATTATTTCAAGTCTAATGCATGATTTGGCTTTAATTATGATTTACTCATACCTTAAATATGAATACCTATTGGTTAGGTGATCGATTTCCAAATTTTGATCCATTTGGCACGTCCGGGAGCCCTAATCGGTGTGCTAGTACTGTTCACCCGAAATTAATTGAGTCTTTTACATAGTCCCATCTTGTTAAATTGGTAATTAACCATATGAAATTGTATATATTCAATTATATATTTTAAAAATTACATTATATGTATTTGTGAAAGAATTATCATCCGGAAACTCCAAAGTCACGTTTGATCTGATGTGGTCATGATTTTCTAATCGTTCTAAAGTGTCATAATAAATTATGTATATGCTTAAAGTCATGTAAAGAATTAAGCCTATAAGAAATATGAAAATTATGAAGGTATATGGAGAAAATTTCACAATTTGTTATTTGCTTGATTTGTTTTCCTGGATGGAGAAATTTGTGAAAGAAGTTGGTGGACCTTCCCTCAAAGATTAAGAAACCATAAAACTAGGACCACGAATTTATATTTAGAGGATAGTATCCCTTGACATGCCATTGATATTACAGTGGAGACTCAAATATTACCCTAACCGTGTATCTTGACCGCTTAATAGAGAGGGTGATGTCATTAGTGCGCTTTAGGATACTATTGTAAAAGAATGATGATTGCCTCTGAATTACGGGAGGTTAGGGAGCGTTCTATTTTCCATGTATACCGGGTGATAGGTATATCATTTGCCACATGGTATTTGCCTTTGTATACAAGTGAAAATTTGCTACAGAAAGTCCAGCACGTTGTTTGGCCTTAAATCATGTGGGGTATCACGATCCTTTCCTCGTACTCCCACACCTTTAGCTAGTAAGACTTACTGACCCTGATCCTGTAAAGATGAGTAATTATGCATAATTTATATTTCTAAAAGAAGAAGGATAAAATAAGAGAAGTCAATTGTATTTCAAAAGTACATTCGATTATATTTTATATTAACACATCCTCATTATACTCATATATCTCTCTTTTTCTTTATTCTACATATATTGTTATGGTCTTTATTTATAATGCACTTGTTGAATATTTGGCTCACCATTGCTTCCTCTTCTTACCTCCAAATTAGCACAAGTCTGTTATATTCGTTGGGATAGAGTGGAGACTAGAAGTGGATTATACTATAGATTTGAAAGATTATATTGAAGACTTTTATTTTGTAATTTGTATATATTGTGGAGAATTGTATATATATATATATATATATATATAATTCAGTTGGGCTTGTTGATATAAATTGTATATAAGGTTAATAATCAGATAGTTTAATTTCTGTTGTATTTGGATTTATTTATACTTTTGCATGTCATTGTGGTCTGTAACATGTACCTAGTAATATTTCTCATTGGCCGATATTGTGTTTAAATACACAGTATTGGAGTCACAAATAATATGTGATAATTGGATCCTATGATGAGTTATTATGTCGTGTTATTAGCTGTCTGATAATTATTGTGCTGTTATCTTAATGTTATGGCGACATTTATGATGGATCATGTTTATTATTTAGGATATTTTATAGGTTTTATATAGTCTAATGGCTGTATTATAAACAGAACTCTGTTATATTTTTGGTAAAAAATACGGTCCGTCACAATCATAATCGTTCTGATCGTGGGGTTGACTAGATATAGTTTAATGCCTAAACGTCAAACTGATAATTATCAGCAGTTGATATTTGTTAGTTCAACAATTCTTACTTAGGCTATTACAAAGTGTACAAACTATTCAATCAGATGAATCGCTTGACTAGACATTCAAATATGTAGCATTTGGGCATATAATCTAATCCACTTTAAAACTATCCAGCCACTTGATCACTTGCTTAATTTTGATTTATTTTAACTAAAGCTAAGTCAAGACCGACCTCTGTGTCATTTAGGCTAAGACATAATTGACCGGTTAATACTTTCTTCTTTTGGGGCTTGCTATTAATAGGCTCACTATGCAAATCAATTGGGTCAACTCAGTTAATACTGTGCTCAACAACTATTTATAATTTCATTATATCTTTTATTTTCTACAATTAAATTTTTGTTTAATGGTAAAAATTAAAGATGCACGAAAATGTATAGCCTTGAATTCTAGAGAAGACATCAAAGACAAATATAAATAAAAATAAAGGACTCCTCACCCTCTAACAGAGGCAATAGCTCCTCCCCTTCCCCAAAACCAACCAAAAGCTACCGCGGGCAAATCCTTCTCCCGGCGGTACAGCACTGTTCCAATCTCCTCCCCCATCCCTTCCACTCTCTTCCATCCGCGTCGGCTCTCCTTATGTACGACATCCACAACCCTAGATGAGATCAAGCGTAGGTAGCCTCGCCACTGCCTGCGAGGCCAAAGGTGGCTTTACGATTGTGTCAAAGGTCATACAATGATAGCTACATAGCAAAAGGCCTCTTCTTCCATATCCCTTGGCCTCAGGGGGGCGGGTGACCGTATGCCTAGCTGGTGGGAGGGATTCGCTGCTCCGGGAGACAGTGCATTTATCCAATGGCCAGGCCAACATTTTCGCGAACCTAAATTCTTACGTCATGGCCAATCGGGCCAAATTTTTTAAAATAATGTACAATCATATATTGTGCGAAAAATAAATTTGGTAATTTTGTGAAAGCACACGGATGGATAAAATTTGCCATAGTGCTGGTAGAAAAGAAAATTACTTACACTACGCTATACATGATGGTGCTTTTATTATAGATTATCAGTTATGGTACGTGTATTTTCTATTACAGAATAACAAAATCCGCCGTGAAACGGCTGATTTGTTATATCTATTGTTATAGTTTGAAACTCATATAGATAAGTTTCATATACTTCTCTCTATTATGAAGCTATAAATAATATGCGGCTGATCCTGGCTTGTGAGTCATAAAAATATAGAAGATTAATGATGGGGTACCTGGGAAATCTTGCCCGAAGGATCTCCTTCTGGCCATATTTTCTCCAACTGTAGTCATCCTCCGGCGGGATCTCCGTATTCCCGATCTGCGGAGCGGCCACCCGTACGGTACGTTTCTCCCCGTCAGTCCTTCCAGATATGCACCCCCAAAAAGAAAAAGAAAAAAAAATCATTAATTCCGTCGGTTTTGGGCTGTAAAGCAATGCAACTAATCCTGCCTAATTATCTACCCTTCTTTCAGCTTTATATGTTATTTTAGTCGGAGGAATATAAGCTTGACTTCAAAAAGTTACAAAATCAGATGAAACAAGAAGTACTTTCCTTAATTTATTTGACGCTATCATTGATTATTGATAGATGCTATGTATTTTTAATATATGCATTAGATTTGATTCATAATTAAAATATCTTATAATTACGTTATTTTTTGGTAGTGAATTGACAACTCAATAGAACATGGCATTCAAACTTTTGTATGGTTTTTGAAGCTACATGGCACAAATGCCCCACGTATGATTTTGTAAAAGGTGCATATTTTTTTTGTCCGTTCAATTAAAAATTCCAACGGTAAGGTTTGAAACTTAAAAAAAAATTATCTAATGGCTATATTTTTTTAAACATTTTTATTATTTAGTTAAAATATTAAATAGATGTTGATATTGTAAAAAATTTCAGTAAATACTATATATAATATTTTTACATTTTAAAATCTCGACCATTAAATTTTCATTTAATAGCAATAATGGAACATGTAACTGGTGTATCTCCTTTGAAAAATATAACATCCCTGAATCCCACCACGAGTCCCTGTTAAGTTCTCCCGTAAAAAAAAAAAAAAAAAGAAGTTGTAGAGGTTTTTTAATCCCAAAACGAGAATAAAAAATTATTCATTGTAAAAAAACTTCAATGGGTATTGCATAAACATCTCATCGCTAAGGTTTGTTTACTGTGCGGAATGTCCCGTAGTTTTTCAAGTGTCATCCCCAGAGAGAAGGGCCATCAACACAGGCTGACAATTGACAAAGCATTAGACAGACTTGATCCTCCACTTATAAAACCAGATGTGGTGGATCCAACCTCAGTGCAACTTGAGGTGTCAAACACTTGACGGTGATGGAGAAGCATTTATGTTAAACCATGCATCAAAATTAAGGCCGTATCGTTTATACATATGCATTGCAGCAGTGAACTAACTTATTTTGCTGCCTCGGTGGAGTTTAGACAGTAAAGTCGATGAATAAAATGTTCTTGATCATTGATCGCATCTTAATAAACTGCCTTTTATGCTATAAAGATTATACGCTTCAAAGCACCGGTGGGGACAAATCTACAATGGTATGCAATGGCTCGATGTATGACGCATAGAAAAAATAATAGTACTTAAAACAATGGGATAGCCTCTTGCATGACTATAAATCTGTAGCGTTAATTTCCATATAATTGGAATATATATTTTCAGTATATAGGAGGCATTAATTATTACCTCCTCCGCGTCCTCGGTGAGGCTGAAGTACTGCCGCCTGGCTGAGCCTCTCGCCTGTTGCTCCACCACCTTATGGACGCTTCAGCACCCCCAGTGTGCTGCTTGTGTGTCCCGGCATTGCCAGGAATAATGGCAGTTGAGGGAACCTCCATGCCCAGCATTGCGGCCACTGCTCCGTGTCCTCCTATTTCGATCTGTCCAGGAAGCGGTTCCGGAATCTCCTGATCGGGAAGCTGCAGGCTTGAGTCAATTCGCATGTGTTGATTGCGAGAGCGAAGATGATCCCTAGCACTGGTAAACATATAGATGATATGCTCAATTTGCTGTAGAAGAACATCATGGTGGTTGGACAAGCCTTCTAGGTTTGAGTCGAGATCTTTGGCTAATTTGCAGCAGTAACTTACTAAAGCTGTCACCTCTTCCATTTTACACTGCTGCCTTTTGGTTGTCCTCGATCTACTTGTAAGTACTTTTATATTCGATTGTTTGCAGAGGGCACAGATGAGCAACCCTATAAGAGAAACTTTATTAAACGGGGCTTCTTTAATTTTCGAGGTAATACTTATATATATATATATACATATATATATATACATGTTGAAAGGTCATAGAAATTTCAACGGTAAAATGTTTTAGTTATTTATTTATTTGTTTTTTATAAACACGCTGCTGAGAGAGAATTTGCAAAGATGACCAAGTCATGGTCCATTATATTTTCCTTCCAGTCCACGAGAAGACTTCGTCCTTTCGTTGATCCTAACTAAGGAATTTTCCTAGGTTTGAAGAGTTCTCTACGACAATGGCACTTTGGTACTTCTATGCGAATCCTCCTGGTCGGTAAAATATTTAATGAATATTTAGTTGAAGTTAATTATCAATTGGGCCTAACTAATATTACATATACAAATATTGAAGAACAAGTAATAACCCATGTTCCTGTTTCTCTATTCCCCCCTTTTTGTTGGGAAGAAAATGAGTTCATTCATATGGAAAAATATTTGAAAATGGCATGCAGTGTGAATTGTCACTTGGACAACTCTACTTGTATTCAAGAATATATATATATATATATAGTAATAACCCATGTTCCTGTTTCTCTATTTCCCCCCCTTTTTTTGTTGGGAAGAAAATGAGTTCATTCATATGGAAAAATATTTGAAAATGGCATGCAGTGTGAATTGTCACTTAGACAACTCAACTTGTATTCAAGAATATATATATGAATGAACTCATATATTTTTCAAATATACAATTCACACTGCATGCCATTTTCAAATATTTTTCCATATGAATGAACTCATTTTCTTCCCAACAAAAAAAGGGGGGGAAATAGAGAAACAGGAACATGGGTTATTACTTGTTCTTCAATATTTGTATATGTAATATTAGTTAGGCCCAATTGATAATTAACTTCAACTAAATATTCATTATATATATATGATAGGTCCAGCATGGAACTGGGTTAGGATTAGCGATGCCCAATAAAAAGGACATGGATCCAGCAGATTGAAGAGCACAAGCCCAACTACGGTGTCCCAAAGAAACTAGAGACGCGGCCCACTTGTCATCCCAAACAAATAGTCAATCAGCATGCACGTGTTTGCAAAGACAATTGCAGGCGGCCAACGCTGGAGGCGCCAGCTCAGAAGATACTAGCCAATGAGAGATGAAGTCAACGCTGACAAGTTACAACGCATGCTATCCCCGCAGCCACTCAACTAATCCAAGATACTAGCCAATGGTCTCCTCACCTTCATAAGGTGAAGTCGACACCACCGGCCACCACCAAGTTACAACGCATGCTAAAGAAACCAACAAATACTTTCTTCTACTACGGGAGAACAACCGATCCTCGAATCCATTCCAAACTTCCCGAGAGAGCCAAGCGCCGATCGGAGATCAAGCATTTGAATCCCTCACCGAGCGCTTAAGGTTTCAAGGAGAAAGAACCGGAGGCGCCACTGTAAGATACTAGCCAATGAGAGATGGTCTCCGACAAGTTCACAACGCATTCATAAGGTGATAATCCAAGCACGCCACACCACTTTGGCCACGTCCGACAATGGTCCACCACATTCATAAGGTGATAATCGATAGCGGTCGGTAGCGAATCCCGACGAGTCACTTGTCGGGGATTCCGGCTCTCAAAGCCTCTCTAAAGAAACCAACAAATACTTTCTTCTACTACGGGGAGAACAATCGATCCTGGAATCCATTCCAAACTTCCCTGAGAGAGCCTAAGCGGTGATCAGAGATCAAGCATTTAATCCCTCACTGAGCGCTTAAGGTTTCAAGGAGAAAGAACTAGCTCTCTTTCCTCGAGCAATCGCTAACGGTGACGATAGTAAGCCACCTATAGCAATGCAACCCACGGAGTCCAGACCTTCTCAAACATCCCACACACTCCATTCCTACATCACTGCATTCTTATCACGTTTACATTCGTGCGTGCATCTATCCGTTCATTGCAAGAAGGTTTCGATTTGAGCATCGAAGAGTATCGGAGTGTTTACAATGAGACAATCTCCTACCGTCCTCTAATCTCTTATTTATAATTTGTGGTGCATAGGGCCTAGGTTGAGAGACGCGAAGACCGAACCCGTTTGCAATTTAACCCAACTAAGGAATCCGAAGACTCTCAAATCCTCACGAGAACTCGGACCTAAGGACGCATTATTGGCATTGTCTGTAGGAATAACAAAAAAGTTTAACCACCAATCCCAATGTTCACTCTCTCACTCTAAAGATGGTCAACACTAGAGCACAGGCTAATGCACCAGTGAGGGACACTGCCACTCATGGCGATGACCTCTCAGTGGATAGCCATGCTTGTGAGTAGCCTAAACTTGATGTGCATAAGTTAGCTGCAGACGTGGATGACATTAAGCAGATGCTTCAGGCGTTGTGCGCTCGAGTTGGAGCATAATGGATGGGAGCCTCTCCCTCGAGGCCCCAGGCGTCAACTTCCAGATGGAGGAAGCTCGGGGCGAGGGCCCCAGCAGCAAAGACAACTAGGCCTGACGATGCTGAGGCCCAAGCGGTCTTCGGTAGCAGGACCCAGACGACAGCCTGGATCCTCCCGAGCGATGACGCGTGGGAAGAAAGTCTAGAGCGACGGAATCCCCACAACTCTCGCAATGATAGGAGGTCCATGACTAGAGGAGAGGGCTCATGCAGTACGTAACCACCTCGTGTGGGCGGTCGCCACTACATGTGTAGCCTCCAAGAGATCTCTGAATTTTGAAACTTCATCAATGCGAAAAGGAGTGGTCCACCCCTCTGATAGAGGAGAAAGTGGAAAAATATGACAACACGTGTTTAAGGTGGAGTCCAAATGACCAGCACTAGACCTGCAGAGGTTGCCGTTCGCTATGGACATTCGAAAGCAACCCCTCCCCCTCAAGTTCAAAATGCCTACGCTGGATCCGTACAATGGAAGTACAAACCCAATGGATCACTAGACTACTTCCGCACACTGCTGTCCTTTCACGGGGTGAGCAAAGCCATCATGTATCAATACTTTCCCCTAACAATCAACGAGGACGCCAGGCTCTGGTTTCATGGCCTTCGGCCCAACTCGATTTGTTCTTTCGATGAGCTCATAGACTACTTCCTGTACCAATTTGCTTCTAGCTGGTGAGAAGAGAAGCAGCCCTAGCACCTTGTCCGCCTTTGCCAGAAGTCAGAGGAGAACCTAAAGTGGTTCCTCAACCGCTTCACTGTCGAAACTCGCTAAATCCCCAAACTCTCTGACGAGATGAAGCTGAGCGCCTTCATCGCCACATTTGCGGCTGGAGAGTTCTTCAAGCACATTGTGCACCAGCGCCCCTAATCCTTCTAGGAAGGTGAGGCCATCGCTTGGGCCTACATTACGGCCGAGGAGGCCAATGAAGTTAAATATTCTAAATGTGCGGACCAACAACCAGAAGAACCAATCGCTTGGAAGAAGAGAAATGAAGACGGAGGCCACTCTTGGGAACCTCGCAAGCAACCGAAATCTAAGCCAAGTGTCTAAAGGGAGTACAGGCCTTTGACCCTGACTCCCCTGAATGATACACGCTCGAACATTTTGATGCACATTCAAAACGAGAAGTTCCTAATGTGGCCCAAAGCACTGAAGAACCCAGAGGGCGAAGAGCAGATGAAGTAGTGCCTCCACCACCGGTCTCTAGGGCATACCATTGAGGATTGTCGGACCCTGCAGTGAAAAATCGAAGATCTGGTCTGATGTGGGCACCTCACTCTATTCTTGAAGAACTCAGGGCAAGCCTCTGAGTCCGCCGATGATGAAGCCAGAGATCTGCCAAGGAACTAAGTTGTTGCCGGCGTCATTAACATGATCTTAAGCAGGTCGGCCAAAAAATGACCGCAACCAGCCAGAAGTCGCATCTAGCAGCAAGAGAGCGAGAGTAAGGGTTAGGACTGATGTTATTAGTTTTAGCAACAACGATATGACACATGTAACGTTTCCTCATTCAGATCCTCTTGTTGTATTAATCCTCGTCTTAGACGGTATGCTTGACTACCAATTGAGATAAATTTTTATTGATAATGGAAGCTCTCAATATTTATTGTACCTTGATGTGTTCTTTAAATTTTGTTTAAAAAAGAATCAGATGAGAGCAGCCGAATGACCCATCTACAGCCTGGACAATGAACCAGTACCCATGTAGGGAGAGATTTAACTGGAGGTCACAATTGGGACCCACCCGCGTATAGCTACACGAACACTCACTTTCCTCGTTATCGACCTACCATCGACTTACAACACCATTCTGGGCCAACCGTTCTTGGCCACCTTTAAAACAGTGACGTTGATACCTCACATGAAGGTGAAGTTCCCAACACCGTATAGAATTGGAGAAGCATTGGGCGACCAGATGATCGGGCAAATGTGTTACCTATCCCAAGTTGCGCACGCCACTCCAAGTCGACCAACTGAAGATCTAGACTTCCACGATGAGGCGTTGTTGCAACAGGCTAAGTCGAGCGAGGCAACGGAGCTGGTCCCCTTAGACCCGGCAAACCAAAAAAGTGTGTGCACATCGGTGGATCCCTCTTCGAGCTAGGCCAAAGCCACCTTTTGGACTTCCTCAGGTGGAACTCTAATGTCTTCATTCCCTCCGACATACCTAAGATACCGACCAGAGTAATGGTCCACAAGTTGACTCTCGATCCCAATCACAAACCCGTTAGGCAGAAGCGCAGAAATCACTTCGTCAAAAAGCTAGTGGCCATAAGAGAAGAGGTGAAGAAGTTGTTAGATACCAGGTTCATAAGGGAGGTCCAACACCTAGATTAGCTGTCAAATGTTGTACTCGTAGAGAAGAGCAGCAGTAAATGGCGGATGTCCATCGATTTCACCGATGTGAACAAGGTCTTCCCGAAGGATAGCTTCCTACTTCCTCAGATTGATCAGCTGGTGGACTCCACATCTGGGTATAAACTCTTGAGCTTCATGGATGCCTACTCAGGCTACAACCAAGATAAGAATGAGTCAGACGATGAGGAGCACACCTACTTCATTCCTAACTAAGGGGTATACTATTATAAGGTGATGTCCTTTGGTCTGAAGAATGCCAGTTTGACCTACCAGTGGCTGGTGAATAAGAAGTTCAAAGCCCATATCGGTAGGAATGTGGAGGTTTACATAGATGACATGCTTATCAAGAGTAAAGTGGTTGACGACCATGTTCGATATCCGGCAGAGACCTTCAAAGTGCTACGAGCCCACAGGATAAAACTCAACTTGGCCAAGTGCGTGTTAGGGGTGACCTCCAAAAAATTCCTAGGCTTCACAGTATCCTGCGCGGCATCAAAGCAAACTCGAAGAAAATCAGAGCCATCCTCGACATGAACCCTTTGTTGATCATGAAGGAAGTCTAGAAGCTTACAGGGCAACTCACTGCCCTCTTACAATTCTTAACTAAGTTCGCGGAGAAGTATCTGTCGCTCTTTAAGGCCCTCAGGGGGACAAATACATTCGGGTTTTGTTCGATGGATGAGTGCAAGGCTGTGTTTCAGGAGCTAAAAGCGTACCTTGCCAGTCCTCTACTCCTATCCTCCCCTTCGAAAGGCAAGGACCGTATCTCTACCTAGCGTGTCAGACACGGCTCTAAGTTTAGTACTTATTTGACAATAGGAAAATGTGCAACGACTCATGTATTACATAAGAAAAGTGCTGATAGACACTGAGTCCCAATACCCTCATGCTGAGAGAATCGTCTTAGCCCTCATCTATTCTACCTGAAAGTTGAGGCCATACTTTCAAATGCATTGAATCATCGTGTTGACCAACCAGCCTCTAAAGGCAATCCTCCAGAAGCTCGAGTCATCCAAATGACTAGTTAAGTGGGCCATAGAGTTGGGTGAGTTAGACGTAGAGTTTCAACCAAGGCCTGCCCTTAAGGGCCAAGCCCTCGCAGGCTTCATGGTCAAGACAACGACCCCAATTCTCAGCGCCCCAAACCAGACCAAAGACACGAGCACTGTGGATGCTCCGGTATGGACCCTCAATGTCGACAGGTCATCCACTTAGACAGGTAGTAGAGTTGGAGTCATGCTCGGGACTTTGGATGGCTCAGAGATCAAATACTCACTAATGATAGCATTCCCAGCCACTAGCAATGTTGCAAAATACGAAACCCTCCTCGTAGAGCTCTGGCTGGCGAAGGAATGCTTTGTAAGAGCATTGGTCGTACGCAGCGACTCAAAGTAAGTGGTCAATCAGATTCAGGGAGTCTTTGAAGCAATAAACCCGTAGCTCACTAAATACATCGAATCTTTCCCAACGGAGCATCAAATCCCTTCAACACGCCTGAAAGGCTGCATGTTCACATGGGGAAGGAACGGCGTCGTTGAGAGACGAAGACCAGCACGTCTCGAGGAAGTCCTCGCGGACAGTTGGCGGGACCCACCTTTGACATGTCAGGCCCTTACAATGAATTGTCCCCAGGCATGGAGGTAAGTGATGGGTCCAGCACGGAACTGGGCCAGGATCAACGAGGCCTAACAGAAAGGACGTGAGTCTAGCTAACAGAAAGGCCCAAGCCTAGCTACAATGTCCCAAAGAATCCAGAGACACGGTCCACTTGGCATCCCAGATGAGCAGCCAATCAACGCACGAGCCTGTAGAGACGATTGCAGGCAGCCAGTGCGAGATGTGCCGGATCAGAAGATGCCAGCTAATGGGAGAAGAAGTCAATACTGACAAGTCGCAGTGCACATCACCCCCGCAACCACTCAGCTAATCTGAGCAAAGTAAGTAGGCCTGGCGTTGGTCGCGCCCAACAACGGTCTCCTCACCTTCACAAGGAGACAACTAACACCGCTGGCCACCACCAACAGGTAACAACTGATGAATATTAGCGAGCCACTTGTCAGGGATTCCTGCTCCCAAAGCCTTCCTAAAGGAGCTTCTAAATAGTCTCTCTTGCTACGAGGAGAACAAGCAATTCTGAAATCTATTCCAAACTTCCCTAAGAGAGCCTAAGTAATGACAAAAGATCAAGCATTCGATCTCTCACCCAGCGCTCAGGGCTTCAAGGAGAAAGAACCAACTCTCTTCCCTGGAACCATCTCCACTTCATGGTGACGATAGTGAGCCACCCATAGTGGTGCAACCCATGGAGCCCAGACCTCCTCAAACATCCCACACAGCCTCCTCATTCCTACATCATTGCATTCTCATCACATTTATATCCGCGCATGCATCTTTTCGTTCATAGCAAGAAGGTTTTTATTTGAGTGTCGGAGTATTTATGGTGGGATAATTTTCGTCATTCTCTGACCTCTTATTTATGATTTGTGGTACGTAAAGTCTAGGTTGAGAGACGTGGAGACTGGACCCGTTCACGATCCCACCCAATTAAGGAATCTGAAGGCTCTCTAATCCGTACAAGAACCAGGATCCAGGGACGCATCAATATATATATATAATGCTTATGTAGAAAATCAATTGAACTTAGACCTTTTAATTGTGATATAAAGTCTTGTGACGACCCAGATTCTAAAACATAGAAGTCCCAGTCATGGGATCAAAATAATCAAAGAATCGAGGAAGATTGAAGGATGCTTAAATTTGGAAAAGACCGGCCTTATATGGGTCAAAAGGAGGTTCAACTTTTCCTTGTGTCTAAAATCAAGTCCGGCTTTGTGCAGTCCGGCTTTGAGCATGTGAAAATCCAATCCGCCCTTTTTACACGAAAAATCAACTCTAGCCCTTTGAAAAGAAGTCCGTCCGGCTTGTGCATAGTAAAATTAGGTCCGGCCTTAAGAAGAAAACGAACTCCGGTTTTAAAGGAAAGGCACTCCGTCCAAAAGAGAGCTGTGTCCTTTTTAAAAGAACTCCGTCCAAAGAAAAGAGCACCGTCCTTTTTAAAGTACTCCGTCCAAAAAGAGCTCCGTCCTTTTGAAAGTACTTCGTCCAAAATGAGCTCCGTCCTTTTGAAAGTACTCCGTCCTTTGGAAAAGTGAGCTCCGTCCTTTGAGGAAATGAGTTCCGTCCCTTGAGAAAACGAACTCCGGCCTCAATGTGAAAACAACTGTAGCCCTTTTGAAAAGAGGTCCGTCCGGCCTGAACATATCAACTTCGGCCATTTACATGAAATAATCCAGTTAGGCCCTTTGCATAAAATAATCAAGTCCGGCCCTTTTCAAAGAACAATCAAGTTCGACCTGCCTTGCAAGGAAGTCAAAGAATCAGTCTGGTTTTCTTAGTGAAGAAATCAGTCCGGTTTTCTTAAGGCAAAAATCAAGTCCGGCCTTGTGTGTTGGTAAAACTGGAGTAGAATTATGGGTGTAAGGAGAATAAAATTCGAAGCTGATGAGAAGATAATGGACGGAGTGAATAATAAGAGGAAGTGGACCGGAATTGGAAGAGTTGACCGGATTTAGAGTTGTTTATCGGAATTAGAGAATCGACCGGCAGCATTGGCATTAAATAAGGAGCAGTTGGCCAGAATAAAGTAATGGTAACTAAGGAAAAGGCAAACTTTATTATTTAGTTAGAAACCCACTAGGCCTCGACCAAATGGGGTAGGTAAAAATTAACTCATTACACCCTGAGAAAAAGTACCATAGTGAGTAGCCTAACCCACTTGCTCCCACCTACCCTCTGAAAAGAGGTACCGAAGTGGGTGACTTACCCCACCAAACTCCTCCTCTATATAAACCAGCGCTGGTTGATGCAAGAAGAAGGAAGAGAGTGAAACCAGTGCTGGTTGATGCGAAGGCAAATAGAAGGAAAAATAAGGAGCGAAGGAGGGGAGAACTTTGAGTCGGCCAAAGAAGGCAGTCAGGCAAGTGTACCTCGGACGCCGTTTTAAATTCATGCTTTAAAGATATTGCAAGAATACTCACCCCTGTTTTTAGAGTTCATGATTCTGCATGTTTGCTACGCTAGTGTGAAATTATGTATGTATGATACTTGTTCTGTCCTTATGATTTATCATTCGTAATGGCATGTTTAAAGGAAACCATGATATTCATGATATTAGATTTTTATAATTGATTGTCGACTTTTATGAACTCTGATAATCTTATGAAAAGACTTCTAACTTTAAGAAGAAGAGCTTCGGACTTTGAATGATAAAGAACGCCGGCTTTTAAGAACTTCGAATTTGAAGAAAAGAACACCGGCTTTAATGAATTCCGGCTTTTAATAAATTCTGTCCTTTATAAAAGAAATGAACTCCGGCTTTAAGGAACTCTGTCTTTTAAATGAACTCCGCCCCTTAAAATGAACTCCGGTCTTTATGAAAGAAAGAACTCCGTCTTTTGAGTTTACGCACTCCGGTATTTATGAAAGAAATAACTCCGTCTTTTGAGTTTACGCACTCCGTCCTTATGAAAGAAAGAACTCCGGTTTTAAGAGGAAAACGACCTCCGGTTTTAAAGGAAATGCACTTCCGGTTTTAAAGGAATGTCACTCCGTTTTTAAGAAGGAATTTGCACTCCGGATTTTCTGAGCACTCTGGCTTTTTAAGAAAAAGCACTCGGGCTTTTTGAGAAAAAGCAAAGCACCCCGTCCAGTTGTGAAAAGCGTTCCGTCTCTTTATGAAAAGCACTCCGTCCTTTGAGTTTTGAGCACTCCGGCCTTTAAGCCACTCCGGCTTTTCAAGCACCCCAGTTTTTGAGGAAATGCACTCCGGCTTGTTAAGTTAGTTCACTCCGGCCTTTATGAAATGCACTCCGGCTTTGTTAAGTTAGTTCACTCCGGCTTGTATTGAAAGTAAATTCCGACTCCGAACACAAAATGAAGTCCGGCTTTATTGAAAATGGCTTTTCAAGAAGGAAGTATTTCTGTTTCTGTTATTTTAGGACCCGGGACTGACTACAGTTCGGATAAGTTCCTCGGCATGCCTTAGGACTTTTTGGTGGTAATCGAGGATAACTCTGTCCATGGAGTTATTTGTGGTCCGCCCTACCCTCAGAGAGTTATGGACAGAGGGAATTACCGTTACCAGCCTACCCTCGGGTGGCATACCGTACCGATCCCGTGAGATGGGATACCCACATGACAGTACCGACCTTAGATTGTGTGGAGTGAACACAATCTATCCTCGATTATTTGCCCCCTCAGCTAGTAGGGTATCTTGGCGAGTGGTCTCTTACCGATATGATATGAAGTACCTGCCATCGCTTTTTTCTTGATATGTTATGTTACCGTACCGATTACCAAATATAAAGTACCGATTATCGAACATGCAATGCTGTTTACCAATATGATATGTACTGTTCACCTTTTATCGTACCGATTACCGATATGTTATGTTACTGTTTACCGTTTATTGTACCGATTACCGATTTTGAAGTATAGCACTATCAAGGTATGTTTTCTCTATTTCTTGGACTGCATTCCGATTTACCGTTCTGTTTATGCATAGTTACATGACCGTTCTGCATCATCATTTTACTACCCACGTGCATGTACCTTGCTGAGCCTCGGCTCACTGTTTTATATTTTTCCCCCACAGATGAAGCGTTAGAGCTTGTGCCTGACGAGTTGGAGTGATTAGAGCTTGTTTGAAGGATTAAAGACCTCGAAAGCTTATTTTGGAGAAATATTATTGTAATGACTTGATGGACTTCTATGATTAAACATTTTGGCTATGTACTCGGAAATGAATATTTTGGAATGAATATGAATGCTTCCGTAAGTGTTAAAATAACTTCCGCTATATCTATTATGGTTAAAAGTGTATGGGTCATAGATGGCATCTGTGATCCTGTATTGCACCTATTTGGTTTAGTTTGAGTTTCCAATTGTATTATGTATGACGGATCAAAAAAAAAAAAAGAAAATTCGTTCCGTCACAAGTCTTGAATCGATTTTCTATGCACCACAAATATCGCAGGAGGATTCTCCCAATAATCCCTCCGACACTCAAATTAAAAATATTTTAAATAATAATATTAGTAAATAAAAAATATTAATATAGTTGAAAAAGATAATTTACTATCCAAATACATCGAGTGTGGAGGTTGAGACCTATCCAATTTGGTTGGCCCTTTAAAAAATGGAATGGTCTTACCATCCTGTGCTCCTATTCCTTTTGGCCTATCCAAACCTTATATTTCGAATAGGCTCATCTAGACTTTCTATCTAAAATAGGCCTATACTGGCCTTAAATATGGGTTTGTGTAACTTGAGTAGCTTGTTGTGTCTGATATCAATATAGTAATAATAGTATTATCCTGTGCCCTAATAGTGACTAGAGAGCACCATTTGGTGGCAACCATGGCATGGTCCAAGACAATAGAATGGCAACCAATGCCATCTAGAAGCAACGATAGGCTTGGCAAGGTTTAGACGAGGGGCTAGCATCGATGAGGTGTGTGCGTGGGCTATGTGGCCACCTGGCCCAAGTGGTAAATGGCATGGTTGTGAACCAGGAGTGTTGTCACATCTCAAATCTCAAATTCATAATTAATACTTACTCAATTATTAATTAATCAAATTACTTTCTCTTAATATTTGAATATAAATTTCACGTCGATATCTCGATCAACCATGATAATATAGACACAACATTATACACAGGACCCAGATTGATAGCCTTATCACTTGTGGCTTCGATGCTGACTCATTCGTGACTTCGGTTTTTATATAAGGAGCGATGCCTATCCAAATATAATCAGAGTATATAACTGCAAAAATAAAATAATCCATAACTTGCTCTTTGACATTCAATATTTCATCATTTTAGACATCTCAACTGTCCTAAAAATCGATAAAATATTTTAGAACATGCTAAAATTGTCTAAAAATTGAGACACTATAATCTGAATAATTGAAGAATCAACATAAACAATTCTAAAGCTGTCGAAAGCATAATACAACAAATTAGTTATTGTCTAACCACGCTTCACAATATATTAACCGCTATCCAGAAGATCACACTACACCATACAACAAGTTATAGCTGTCCGAACCTAAACTTAATACAGTAACTGTCATCCAATTAAAATATCATCATTTGAAATAAAATATCAAACTACAATAGTATTAAGTACATTAACCATTATCCGAAAATCATAAAATGACAGCAAACATTACTAGACATCAGATTACAAGTCTTCCAACGTAAGCCTACTTCATTCCTATTCACTGAGTAAGTACTCATGTATCTCATTTGAAAAGTTAGTAAAAATAGTAATAAGTGAGCCAAAAGTTTAATAATGTATTATAGTTAACAATGAATATATACATATCTTTGCATTAAAAATATAACGGAAGGATAATATATTAAATTTCAATGATATACCATGAATTTTTATAACACATGTATGAATAACTTATGCATAATTTTGATTATTTTTATCACGTTCATATTTCATTTAAATTATCAAATCATACTTAATTTTTATTATTTTTTTAGATACTAGGGCCAACGGGCATTACTTACTAAAGGAACAAACAATCAAAACTTGGGTTGTATATTATCTCAAACAACGAAATGTCATGTACTATTATTCAAGACTTATAGGTAGAGAATTTACATATCACCCTATAGAATGGGACAAACGCCACTTCTCATCCATAGATGATAAGTTTGGATATAGATATATTACTATAATATATTACCCGAAAAATAATAATCATGGTCCAATATTTATTGTTAAAAAAGGTCTATACTTTTTTTAATTCTTCTTAATTTTCTCATCTTTAAAGAAAATGATTATAATTTCTTAACATACTTGTAGAGTTTTTACATACTTTCATATTTTCATATCGTGAAGAACATAAACTTTCTGTATAATGTAAGCTATGGTGAATTTTCAATACATATAATTCTAATTTAGGCAGGAAATTTAGCATAAGATGTAAAGTTCAGTAACTTTAGTATAGAGATTTCAACAATGTTTATGATTTAACATGTACAGATTTTTTTAAATTTTAGACTATAAAATTCAGTAATTAAAAAAACATACAGAGTATATTTTTATAAAGTGACATGCAGAACTGTTCTCATCAAAATTTTGCAGAGGAATTTAGCAAACGGTACAGCAATTTCAGCAAAATTGCAGAAATTTTGCTTATGGACTTTTATGCAGAATTATTATGTGAAATTCTGGGGAATTCAAGTTGACTTTTAGTACATGCAAGAGTTTGCTTATCATAATTAAAATTTATATAAATGAAATTCAAACGTGGATGATCATTATACTTTAATTTCAGTTCATGCATTGAATATATTGCAAATTTTAAACCTATATACCTTGTACATAAACTTGGGCATGAAACTTTATGAAATTTTGCTACAAAAATGATGAAAATCTAATATGCATGCTAAATATAAACATTATACTTCAGATTTCAAATCACACATGAGAATTTAAACAAGAAAATACTCAGAAATCAATAAAGATTAGCAATAAAGAAAAGAAGTTTAAAAATATACTTACCTTGACTCTAAATTATAAAATTTAAGTTCTGATTCACTTAATTTGATATTTCTCAAATTTTCTCTCTCTTCTCATCTCTCTTCTCCTCATCTCCTTATATCTCTTCATTGAAAGTTTCCTAAAAAACATGACTGAAATTGATCCAGAGTCCTATATATACTATACGGCGCTCAAACACTAATTCAAGCGCACGTCAGGCATTGGTCCATGAGTTTTGGGGCTCAGGTGCAGATTTAGGTGCGCTTTAGGCATTGGGTTATGGGTTTTGGGGCTCAGGCGCAGATTTAGATATGCTTTAGGCATTGGAGCATGGGTTTTGGGGCTTAGACACAGATTCAGGCATGCGTCAAGCCTTCCTCAGACGCCGAGTTAACCAGTGCCTAATTTTTTTATATTATTTGACCATAATTTTAATTATATTAATTTAATTAATTATGATTATCATAAATTAAAGATTGGAGTCTTACAAGTGTCGTGGTAGCAGAATGGCTAGTGGGTGGTGATGGCGAAGTAGCTAGGCATCTCTCCAAACTCTCTCCTCTCTTTTCTTCTATTTTGGCTCCTTTTAGGCTTCCTCTCCCTCATCCTCAGTCTCCATTTTAAATAGAAGAGAATTGAAAAAATCTTCATAATAAAGTGAAGAAGACATCTTAATAGTGAAGTAAGGGGAGATTCTTGATGGTAAATTTATATTCCACTATTAGGTGGGTGATACAGTTTGGAGCCCCTAATTGCTTCGTATATACAAAGCTTTTTGATTGGTCAAGTGATGCCAATGAGAGCCCCTGATTGATCCAATTATTTTGAACTCACCTTTAATTGTCTATTTATCTATTCAAATCTTTAATATATATATATATATTGGGTCTCAGTCATTTGGATCCTTGATAACTAACCAGGGTAAAAAATAAATAAAGGACTTGAATAACAAAATTGATGGGTGTACTGTAAATGGGCTGGCCCAATAGTTAAAGACGGCCCAAATCCACTGTAGGAAGGTCAACGTTGGCCAAACAGGAAATGAGGGTCGAATTTCTGAAATGCCCAAACACGTGTCAGACGGTCAACGCCAACGTTGACCAATTGTCTGAGGCACAGGCGGATGGCTTACTTGCGCTCAGGATCGTCAACCCTTGCATTGACCAGAATCACTGTAGCAACAGGCCAAGAATAAAAAGGTTTTTCACGGGCTTGACCTGCTTTCGCCCATGCTCCAGCAGGTGGTCAGCAATGGTTCTTTTCCTAATTTTGCACCTTCCATAAATCCAACTAGCTCCAAAAAGGACATTGACAAGAGCGGCGCCTTTCCCATAAGGAATGCGCCAGATCTTTCCAATTCCTATCATTTGAAGCTTTCCAACGGTAATATACACGAAAGGAAGGCAGGAAACTTGGAAAGCCACTACCCGCTAGAGAAGGAAGCAATCCTAGTTAATTAGGCAACTTGTGCCTTTCTCACAAGGAAGGCCACCTAAACATGGCACAAAGATCACACCTTCCAACCAAGGAAGATCACCCTATCGCAATTAAAACGAGCCCTAGAGTCCTCACTCAGGGCACGCCTTCTATTACGTCTACTACTATGCTCTCTACTACACAAATGCATTCTCTCAACTACGCATTTCGAAACGATTTCGTACTATCTCTCTGCGAAGCATCCAAACGTACTGAGAGAAAGAACACAAACCAAAGGCATACGGGCGCTCTTCCTGTTAACAGATGCCTGCTGCTTTCACCCACCGTCCAGATTCAAGAGACTGCATTGCCTCTCTTTCATTTGGAAACCCACGCACTCTTATACTCTCCTTCTCAATTCTTATTTTCAGTTACCTTCCCAAATTTTGAAGGCTGTTTACTGACTTGAGTGTTCGAGTATTTTCGGTGAGATAACTTCCCGTCGATACACTGACCTCCTGTTCATTTTAGTGGTTTGCAGTATTCAAACTCGGTGAACGGAGTCGCAACCAGACAAGCGGATCGGCCGAATTTGTTTGAAGGTTCAGATCCAAGGACGCATCATTGGCGCCATTTGTGGGAAGCGCTTACGAAAAGCCAACCACACTCCCCCAGAACATCCTCTTTTCACCACTAGACTCATTTGCAATGGTGAATATGAGAGTCCAAGCTTGCGATCCCGCTAGAGATGCCACTTCTCCTGACCAGGACCACGCTGCAGGAACCCTGGTTAACGGGACGACAGATGGGGCGCCTGTACCTTTCTTTCAACGACTAATGGAGCAGATGCAGACGAACAACCGTCTGTTCCAAATACTCTACTAGAGCAGCCACAGCTAGGGGGCTCCACCCGTAACCGTCCCTACCCCGACCACCCAAAAAGGTGGCCGAAGGAAAAAGAAGCCGACCAAATGGCCGAGGAGGCCAGCAAATGATCAGATCCCAACCTCTTCCCGAGCTCCAGGCCAGAACAGGCCTGAAGAGCGCTATAGGAGCACAACGCCGGGAGAAAGTCTGGAAAAAGAAAACCTTGATACTCTCAGGCAGAGAATGAAAACTCAGTCCAGGAGCAAGCCTCCAAGATTGTCAGGTCCGCTGGAGGCTGTAGCCGGTCGGCTACTAGACCCTCCGGGGACAAAACAGAGTTGAGAGCTTACCTCAACTCTAAGAGATTTGCCAACGCTGCTCGCGTAGATCCACAGGTGGATAAGATTTGGAACCGTGTGTTCAAGGATGATGAGCACGCTGTTGACCTTGACAAATCTCTCTTCACAGCGGAGATCCTAAATCGTCTACTACCCACCAAATTCAAGGTGCCTTTCCTTGACTCATACGATGGGAGCAATGATCCAGTTGACCATCTGGACCACTTCTGTACCCATCTGAGTATACAAGGTTGGAAGACTCAACAATGTGCTGCTACTTCCCACTCACGCTGAAGGGAGATGCTCGTATCTTGTTTCATCACCTCCCTTTAGGCTCCATCAGCAGCTTTCGGGAGCTCACAGATCTCTTCCTAGTTCAATATGTCTCTAGCCGACGGAAAGAGAAGCAGCCATGGCACTTCTCCCACATCAAGTAGAAGTCAAGAGAAAACCCGTGGAGATTTCTGGATCGTTTTGTGGCAGAGGCCAGGTGGATTCCCCGGATCACGAAAGAGATGAAGTTGGGCAGTTTTATTTCTGCGCTGACCTACGTGGACTTCTTTAAGCACCTGACCCATAAAAATCCCCAGACCATCCGGGAGGTAGAGTCAATCACCCGAGCTTACGTAGCGGCAGAGGAAGCCAACGAAGCAAAATGCCTAAAACGGGCAGACTAGCCTCGACCATTCCTTGGAGAGGGAAAAAGAAAATACATCGGCGGTGATCACTCCTGCTGGAAGCATCACAGAACTTGGCTGTCAGAACGCAGAGACTACGGGCCCATCAGGTTTACGCCCCTGATGGACACATGCCCAAATGTCATTATGCAGATTTGCAGGGAGAAATTCCTGAAGTAGCCAAAACCACTGAAGAAGAACATCAAAAAATAGTACTGCAATTTTCACTGCTATGCTGGACATTCTACTGAAGATTGTAAGACATTGTAGAGGGAGATTGAGGAGTTGATTCACAGGGGCCACCTTACTAAGTTTGTCAAGGGCCCTGGGCGGAGTTCTGGAGCAGCCGACGGAGAAGGGCAAGAGCTGTCTCCTCCCCAAAATCGGGTTGCGGCAGGGGTGGTTAATATGGTCGCAACCCGATCTGCCAAAAATCCAGCCGATAACAAGGAGCAGCAGACTGGGAGAAAGAAGTAGTGTACGGCGAACAACACAATTAGCTTCAATGATGATGACTTGACTCATGTAATGTCCCCCCATGCTGACCCCCTTGTTGTATCCGCGCTTGTTTCAGACGGTAGTGTTGACTACCAGTTGAAATGAGTGTTTATTAATAATGGTAATTCAAAAGACTTACTTTACTTGGATACTTTCTTTAAAATAGGCTTAGAAAAGAACCAATTAAAACTTGATGAGGGCCCACTGTATGGCCTTGACAACGAGTCACTGCTCGTCCAAGGGACAATCCAACTGGAAATCACCCTGAGCACGTATCCAAAAACAGCGAGTCGTACGCTCACCTTCTTGGTGGTCGACCTGCTCTCTGTTTACAACGCTATACTAGTCAGACCTACTTAATAGCATTTAGGGCAATCAGCTCGATTCCACACCTCAAGATGAAGTTCCCAACCCCTAACGGTATAGGGGAGGTGTTAGGTGATCAAGTTATTGGGCGGACATGTTACATGTCTCAAATTTCCCCTAGCGGCAGCACTGGAACGGTTGGGGAACTCGATCATCGAGATGAGACAACCCTACAGTAGGCACAGTTTGGCGAAGTCACAGATCTGGTCCCACTGAACCTGGAGGAACCGGAAAGGTGTGTACAGATTGGTGGCTCACTCGTTGGAATACTACGTGATGAATTGATTGCGTTCCTATGACGAAACACTGATATTTTTACGTGGACTCTAGCAGACATCCTTGGGGTTCCAGCTGAGGTGATGGTCCATAAGCTGGGGATTGATCCTAGCTGAAAGACCGTCAGGTAGAAGCAGAGGAACAACTTCGTAGAAAAGTTGATCGCCATCTGGGAGGAGGTGAAGAAACTACTGGATGCAGGATTTATTAGAGAAGTCCACTACCCTGATTGGTTCTCTAACGTCATCTTGGTGAAGAAAAGCAATAGAAAATGGCGGATGTGCATCGATTTCACCGACGTTAACAAAGTCTGCCCAAAGGACAGCTTTCCCTTGCCCAGGATCGACCTGCTGGTTGACTCGACGGCCAGACATGAGCTGCTAAATTTCTTGGATGCCTATTCGGGTTACAACCAGATCCAAATGAGTCCAAAAGATGAGGAGCAGGCCTCATTCATGACAGATCAGGGCACCTACTGCTACAAAATGATACCCTTCGGATTGAAAAACGCTGAAGCAACCTATCAATGACTGGTCAACAAGATGTTTGAAAAACAGATCGGTCGTAACATGGAGGTTTGCGCCAACGCATGCTCGTCAAGAGCAGAGTCACTGGTGATCACATTCGTGACCTGACAGAGTCGTTTGAGGTGCTCCGCAAACATCACATGAAGCTGAACCCGGCTAAGTGTGTCTTTGGGGTAGCCTCTGGTAAATTCTTGGGTTTTATCGTCTCCCAATGGGGGATTGAGGCAAACCCAGAGAAGATTAAGGCCTTCGCAGACATGGCTCCCCTACGGAGCGTAAAGGACGTCCAGCGATTGACAGGACGGCTAGCAGCATTGTCCCGCTTCCTCGCGAAGTCTGGTGACAAGTAGCAACCCTTTTTTAAGGCCTTAAGAGGGACAAAATCCAACGGGTTTCAATGGATAGCAGACTGCCAGACGGCCTTCGATGAATTGATGCAGTATCTGGGTAGCCTGCCACTGCTGGCATTGCCCAAGGGCGGAGAAGAGCTGTATCTCTACTTGGTAGTGTCGGAGGTATCCCTCAATTCCGTCCTCGCACACCAGGACTCCGACATCCAACGACTGGTCTACTACGTGAGTAAAACATTGACCAGCCCAGAGATGCGCTACTCACGCGCATAAAAGCTAGCCTTAGCACTTATATTCTCTGCGCGGAAGTTAAGGCCATACTTTCAGGCACATCGCGTAGTGGTTCTTACTGACCAGCCTCTGAAAAATATACTCTAGAAACTTGACGTTTCTTGATGGCTGGTAAAGTGGGCTATTGAGTTGGGCGAGTTCGACATCGAATTTCGGCCTAGATCTGCTATAAAAGAGCAGGCTCTGGCTAACTTCATTATTGAGACCACGACCCCAGTTCTCGAAGAACAGCCCGCAGAAAGCACAGTATAGCTTAACAAAGTTCCAGAATGAGTACTCTACATAGACGGATCGTCTATGGACACCGGCAGTGGCGCTGGAGCAGTCCTCATGACCCCAGATGGGTTTGAAGTGAAGTATTTCCTCAGACTCTATTTTTCGGCAACTAATAACGTTGTTGAATACGAAGCCCAATTAGCCGGATTACGATTAGCAAAGGAGTGCTCTGTCAAGAGGTTGGCAGTTTACAGCGACTCTGAACTGATCATTAACTAGGTTAACGGAGACTTCGAGGTAAGCAACCCTCACCTGGCCAAGTACTTGGCAAAGGCGAGGGGGACTGCCTAAGGTTTTGACAAACTAACCCTGGTTCATGTTCCCAAAACTAAAAACTGGAAGGCAGACCAGCTGGCTAAAGCCGCTGCAGCAGAAAATCTATAACAGTACTCGAGGGACATGAGGGAGATTCTAAATGCTCCCAACATAGAGAAGCAGGAGGCGATGCCGATTTCTGAAATGAAAAACTGGATGATGCCCTACCTTAGCTATTTGGCTAACGGATCATTGCCAAAAGACGCAGAGAAGGCCAAGCGAATAAAAAAGACAGCCGGCTGGTATACTGTGGTTGATGGGCGGCTATATCACCGTGGTTACTCAATCCCATACCTCCAATGCCTAACTTCCGAAGAGGCTGACTACACATTGGGCGAAGTGCACCCAGGGATTTGTGTAGCACATGTTGGTGGAAAAAACTTAGTCTTCAAGATCATGCGGCAGGGTTACTACTGGCCCTCAATGAAAAAGGACGCGCTCAAATTTGTGAAGAAGTGTGAAAACTGTCAACTTCACAGTAACCTTCACCACCAACCGTCTACTCACCTGAAGGCGCTTCAAGCCCCTTGGCCCTTCATGCAATGGGGGCTCAATATTCTCGGCCCATTTCCTATTGCCACGGGGTAAAGGAAGTTCATCATTATTGGCATCGACTACTTCACCAAGTGGGTCAAGGCCATCCCACTGGTGAAAATCATAGAGTACAACACTCTTGAATTCCTTCACCAGAACATTATTTACAGATTTGGCATCCCAAAGGTCATCGTGACCGACAACGGGACCCAATTCTCAAGAAAATGCTTCACTAAGTATTGCGCCAGCCTTGGTATCAAGCTAGTCCGCACTTCGATGGCATACCCCCAAGCGAATGGATAGGTGGAGGTCACGAACTGAACGCTACTCCACGGATTAAAGACAAAGTTGGAAGATGCAGGGGGCTCCTGGGTAGACGAACTCCCCTCAGTTCTCTGGTCTTACCGGACAACCCCAAAAGAACCAACGCTTGAGACACCCTTCAGTCTCTGCAATGAGACTGAAGCGGTAATCTTGGTTAAAATCGGGCTTCCAAGTCTTAGGGTGGAATCGTTTGACCCATGGGGTAACTCCCAAAAAATTAGGGAATACCTAGACTTGTTGGAGGAAGCCCGCGATGCCACCAAAATACGGACTGCAGCCTACCAATATTGAATCGCCCGATACTACAACAAAAAGGTAAAGGTGCGACAATTCAATATTGGGGACTTGGTCCGACGAGGCATCGAGGCCACAGGTAAACTGGCCGGCCGCAACAAGCTCTTTCCTAATTGGGAGGGGCCCTTCCTAGTCTCCGCCGTCCTGTGAAACGGAGTGTACAAACTCTGAAACCAGGACGGAAAGTTGGTCCCATAAATGTGGAACACGATCCATCTCAAACACTATTTCCAATAAGGGACCCAGGTATGTACTTGCATTATTGAGTATACGCATTTGCCTTCTTATTTCAATTTGTCAAAACAAGTGTTTCCTTAGCATACTGCCTTCTCTTTTCTGTGTGCATATATATATATGTGTGTTTTCTTTGCAGGTTTACCAGACCTAGGCTGCCCCTAAGTGGAGACGGTCTTCACCGTGTCGTTACTAAACCCTGGTCATCCAGACGGCCCATAAGTGGTCGAATATGAACCTCGGTCATCCGAACGGCCCGTTAGCGGTCATACTTAAACCTTGGTCATCCAGGTGGCCCATAAGTGGTTTAGTATGAACCTCGGTCATCCGAGCGGCCCATTAGCGGTTGTATTAAACCCTGGTCATCCAGGCAGCCCATAGGTGTTCGAATCTAAACCTTGATCATCTAAGTGGCCCGTTAGCGATCAAAATCCTAGGGGGCTTGCATAGCAAACACAACGACCTCCTTCACGAGGAGATAACATGATTAGTCAATGATGGTTGAACGGAGAAAAATTCTTCTCCAAGGCTGGCCGCCGAGGTCAACACTTGGGCAACGCCACCAGGCTTTACTCATAAGCCGCCACTACTAGGCCGGCAAACACATACACAACCGCCTACAAAAAAAAAGCTAAGGATTTTACTCCTTTGGTAGTAATGCAATGGCCGCCAGCCAACTGAGTTGGCCGATCAGTACAGCAAACATACGAACCTAAAGCAGTAAAAAGAAATAGACACAAAGTAGGAAAATTCTCATTTTATTGCTATCAAATGTATTACATTATACATAATACAAGTAAAAAGGGAAGACCAAAAATAAAAAGGCTAGGGAGGCGGCGGAGGCAGCACCTGATCGTCTCGCGGATCACTCGCAAGACTATCGTGGGCCTTGGCAGACCTATTTAACATATTAAGCAGGTCCACTGGAAAATTACGGTCAATAAGCCGCACGATACACCGACACATATTGACCTTCGCACATCCGCGACCACATCAGTTGCTAAATCTTGTGGCGGCATATTCAGAGGCTCAGGCGGTTCTCAGGCTCTGTCAACTGCCCGCCACGCTAGCTAAGGCGCCGGTAATCCGCTCGTTCTCCTCCCGCAGTCGAGCATTCTCCTCTTTTAGGCTAGCATTCTCAGCCTTCGTGTCAACAGAACGGTCTGCAAGGCCGTAGCATCTAACCGGTGTGCCACCCCCGAAGCCATTAGCTTCGTGTCCAGCCAGCCGATCTCTTCCTCCCTGTCAAAGACCACCCGATCCCGCTGGTCAATCGCCTTCACCACAGCATCCAGCACTTTCTGCTTCTGCACCAAATGATAAAGCAAGTCAGAGACTTTAAAGGAGAAGTTGCGTAGAAAGCGTCGTAGAAAATTATACCTCTCAGACTCTCCGTGTGGGCCTATCCAGTCCGGCCTCCTAGTCTGCCTCCAGCGGCGGAGGGCTGGAAGCGATGCCCTCATGAGCGGAGCTGGCGGCGGCCTCCTCCAGGAGTCCCTCATCAATGTCGTTCGCGGCGGCAGCAGGCTTCCCAGCGATGGCCTCCACTTTAACCGCAGGATGATCAAGGTCAATCATCGGCTGCTCAACCGGCAGCTGCATGGCTGGTGAGCCGATTGACAGCTTCTGTGCCTCCGCCGGCGGCTCACAGGCTGGCTCTGGTAAAATCTCTGTCGACGCCGCTCAAAGAACCACCTGTGGCGCAGGTTGCGCCAGAATAACGCCTTCAACCCCAGTTTTTGGCCTGTCCTCAAATGTCTTCTCCATCTCGGTGGCACTGCCGGGATCGCTGCAAATCCCAATAGTGATATAGTCTGGCCCGGAAGACGATGAGGAGGGTGTCTCCACAGCCATCCTCATGGGCCTTGGGCCGATGAAATCATAGTCAGTCGGACGAGGGACGGATGAACATGTCCCTGGAGGCCTTCGTTCACATCATAATTGCCAGCGGCGGTGCCTTGAACTTCTGAACGGGAGAGGGTGGACCCTAGTTCACATTCTTGGTCTCTGTCCTAGAGACCAAGAAATCTCTCTTGAAGTTAGAGAGATGGGCCTTGACCAGTTTGGTCAGCCACTCCAAGGACGCCATCTCCGCCACAAACAGTGTCCCCGTATAAACCTCCGGCACTTAGCCCCAATCCTTTGCCAGGGGCCAGGTCTCAGTCACCCTCACAAAGAAGAACCGGTTCTTTCAGTTTTTCAGTGAGTCGTAGATGGCTGTATTAACCTTTAGGCCACTATGTGGAACCAAGAAGATCGACTCTCCTACCTGGTTTATCTTGAACAGTCCCTTCACCATAGACATCATTAACCGCCTAGAATGCTTACGGAGAAAGATACAAAAGGTGTAAATATACCGTACAGCATTGGTGTGGAGTTGGGCGACGGGAACACGTAAAGCTTGGAGGATCGACTGTAAGTCGTCCGGAAGAGAAAGATGGAGACCACTCTTCAGGTGGGTGTCATACACCGTTACGTGTCCCGCCAGCAGAGAAAAAGCCCTGTTGTCCTTGTCCGGAGCCCTCCACGCGGTGTCTTTGGGGATGTTGAACTCAATGCACAGCTCTTTTACGTCGTTCTTTCGGAGAACAGAAAGAATATCAGCAACAGAGGTCGAAGCCATGTTTACAGAAGGATTAGGGTTTTCTCTTTGGAATGAAAGCAAGTTGAAGACAAAGAAGTAGAGCAAAAGACATGAAAAAATACTAAGTGTGAAGGAGGGAAGCTTAAAGGGCAAGTGTGGACGCCTTAAACCTCCTCGAGAAGGCATGCCATCATTCCTGCCACGTGTCGCATCCCAAATGAGCCTCTTTTGAACAAATCTTCTGATGCATTAATGGCAGGGACAGTGGTTCAACCGTGTGAAGACATGTGTCCACTTTTAACCTGACAGGCCGGCTAATGGCCACGCCTTACTCAGGGCTCATACAAAGTTCTTCGAAATCTGGCCAAAGACGGCCAACAGACCCGATTAACTTTCTTCTCCGGATCTAACCAAAGATGGTCAACAGATTCGGTTGACTCTCTTCTCCGGATATGACCAGAGACGGTCAACAGATCTGGTTAATTTTCTTTTCCCGATCTGACCAGAGACGGTCAACAGAGCTGGTCAATTTTCTTCTCCGGATCTGACCAAAGACAGTCAATAGATCCTGTCAATTTTTCTTCCCAAAATCTGACTAGGACGGTCAACAGATTCGGTCAACGCCTCACCCTTTCATGGAGTTCTCCGAAATTTTTAAGCAGCAAAGGACAGTGAGGAGCGTCCCATCATGAACATGTCGGAGGCCAGAATTCTGGCCACTGGTATGGGGGGCTAGTGATAGGTGTATTGTAAATGGGCTGGCCCAATAGTCAAAGGTGGCCCAGATCCACTGTTGGACCATCAACGTTGGTCCAACAGGAAATGAGGGCTGAATTCCTGAAAGGCCCAAACACGCGTCAGACGGTCAACACTAGCATTGACCAACTGAGGCACAAGTGGGCGGCCTACTCGTGCTCAGGATGGTCAACCCATGTGTTGACCAGAATCATTGTAGTAACAGGCCAAGAATAAAAAGGCTTTTCATGGGCCTGGCCCACTTGGGCCCATACTCCAACAGGCGGTTAGCAATGACTCTTTTCCTAACTTTTCACATTCTATAAATCCAACTAGCTCCAAAAAAGGATATTGACAAGAGCAGCACCTTTCTCGTAAGGAAGGCGCCAGATCTTCCCAATTCCTACCATTTGAAGCCTTCCAATGGTAATATACACGAAAGGAAGGCAGGAAACTTGGAAAACAGCTACCCGCCAGAGAAAGAAGCAATCCCAATAATTAGGCAACTCGTGCCTTTCTCACAAGGAAGGCCGCCTAAACATAGCACAAAGATCACACCTTCAAATTAAGGAAAATCACCTGCCGCCATTAAAATAAGCCCTAGAGTCCTCACTCAGGGCACGCCTTCTATTACACCTACTACTACGCTCTCTACTACACAAACGCATTCTTTCGACTACGCATTCAGAAACGATTTCGTACTATCTTTCTGCAAAGCATCCAAACGTACTGAGAGAAAGAACACAAACCAAAGACATACAGGCGCTCTTCCTGTTAATAGATGCCTACTGCCGCCACCGATCGTCCAGATTCAAGATACGGCATTACCTCTTTTTTATCTGGAAACCCACGCACTCTTACACTTTCCCTCTCAATTCTCATTTTCAGTTACTTTTTCAGATTTCAAAGGCTATTTACTGACTTGAACATTGAAGTATTTTCGGTGGGATAACTTTTCGCCGATACACTGACCTCCTGATCGTTTTAGTGGTGTGCGGGATCCAAACTCGGTGAACGGAGTTAGAACTAGATAAGCGGATCAACCCGAATTTGTTCGAAGTTCAGATTCAAATACGCATCAAATATATATATATATATATATACATACAGTATGTATATATATATATATCTATGTATGTATTTTTTTTTTCAAGGTGTTTATAATGGATAACAAATAGATTAATTCAAGAAATTGTTTTCACCAATAATGGAACGATTATTGCTTGAGAGCATAGAACGTTAAACTAATAAAGGTTGCTGTTCTTGAGTTATCAAATGAAATATATATTTTTTAGGTTACCATTTAAGTTTTTTTTTACATGGAAGAAGTTGAGTTATTTTTAGCATGGCAATAAATATAAGCGAAAGCTTTTCTAGTAATTATAAAAATACCACCTAATTATAAGATGCAATGCAATTACAATATAAGTCATACGGTGGGTATGCCGTCATTTCTAAATTATAGTAACTTGCTTATGAATAATGATTGGCGCATGATTCTCGACTGTTTCTTTTATATTGTTTAGACCACAAATATGTTTACCGTCTAAAGTTTATATATTTTAAATATATTGGAAAATTATCATCTTAATTATCAAAAAGATGGTGCAACAGCTTTTTATTTATAGTAGTATGCCCTACAAGCCAATTAAATTTGATTTGATGGGTTACTATTTATACACTTTCTAATTTATATTTATAAAAGACATTTATCTTTATTATACTTTATATTGTTTACATAAAAAAATCTAAAGACTAAAGCAATACAATTACAATCACAATGAGATTATATTTTTGACTTATAGAAATTTTAAAATTCTAGCCTGAAATATTACTAATTATAAAATTAATAAGATGGATATTAGTGATGCAATTAAAGCAATACATTTGTAAACAAAAGTCTTCACCCGTAGAATTTGTAAATATGATTCTTAAATTTGATACCACATTAATATCTAATATTGGATTTGTTATACCGTAATGTTACTAATATTGTCCAAATCTGAATTTGCGGATATAACTATTAGATACGATAAAAAATATATTGAGATAGATAAATAATTTATAAATGAATTGTCACCTCTAGTATAAGAGATATCCCATCTGATTAATTAAATTAATTATTCATAAATTTTTGGTCAAATTAGAATATAAATTAGAAAAAAATTTTCAGTTTTGTTAATTAAATTATTTATTTAAAATTATATAATACAAATAAGGATTAACTTTTTTTTATACTCTTAGTTTATTAGTATATAGAATGATTGTAGAAATTTTATTGCCCAGTTATTTTTGAATAAGTTCATTTAGTGGATGATTATTTTGTTCACTTTATCTAGACAGTCATAATATAGTATAAGGTATAACTCATGATTTGTAATAATTTTTAATTAATTATTATAAATAATTATTTTTAAGAGAAATTGAAAGAGTTTAATTATAATTTAAAATATTTTAATTATTTAAATGAGATTTAATATATTTTTACTATCAATTTGATGTTAAATCTAATAAATCATATATATTATGACATTACACTTGTTGTAACATATAAAGTATTTGTTCATATATTAATTATATTAGAGATGTAGGGGAGATATGGTAGATGATTGTGAACCATATCTATTCTGGTTGTCAAATGGTTAATGTGACGGACCGAATTATTTTTCTAATAAATAACCTCCGTCAATGGCAACACAAACTAAAGCCCATACTTAACCCATGGACTTTACAGAAATTTTGGCAGAATTTCCTCTACAACTAGATAAAAAATCAAAAATATCACCTATTCAAATATATCCTATACAAGCACACATCTAACAATAGGCTTAACACAAAGCCTACAACACGTCACACAAGATCACAAGATATGCCATATCTTCCATGGCTCCAATACAGTACTCCTATCTACCGTATTAGATCTAGAGAGATGCCATCTAAAATAAAACGAAGCTCAAAACATAAAAATAAATGCGAAAGTACAACTAAATCATCAAAAATTGTGAAAGCATAACAAAACCATAAAATAATAACAACGGGCCACATCCATCCATGAGTGGCTGCTACATTTCATTACAATAAGAGGACCAAATCTTCAAAACACTTGACGTCCAGCTAATCTCATCAAGCAAGTCTCTCTCCTTGCTCTAACTATCAGGCGTCGGCTAAGTGTTCTCATCTGGAAGGAAAACAACAAATAGCAAGAGTGAGCTTACAGCTCAACAAGTATAATCATAAACACATCTCATAGACATATACAAGAACTGGAACGGTGGAGGATACAAGGAATCTCCACAAACATGAATCAGGAGAAGAAACAGGAAACATCTTGAATCACTGGATTCACACGGTTCTCACGATTACATCGATTGGACATTATTCATTTTCATTATTACATTATCTTTGCGGACCTGGGCTAGTAGACCGTACTAGCCAACGATGCGGGAGAACGAGGATAGGAATGTGTTCGCTACACATTCTAAAGCCACGGCTGCATTTTAGGTCGGCAGCACTCGACCCCTGGTTGCATCCACGCAACAATCAACGAACAACTACATCTCGCTATGTAGTGTTCAACCGACACACCCCACACCCCGGGGACCAGGGCAATCCTCATTCTTTCACAGTAGTTTCCTAAAGTATACCATGAACATCACCCGCTCCCACGAGCGGCCAGAACACTTGGCCAAGTATTCCTCGGGTTCACACCGTAATGTATATAGTATGCTAAAGAATACTACCCCTGTGAATTATTGTCCTAGTTTCAAGATTAGTTTCCACACTTGAAGAGGAAAATCCACATTTTTCGTACACATTCACAACTCGGGAAAACCCATTCCTATCACATACATCTCCAATCGGGAGATCGTTCCATCACACACATCTCCATCCAGGAGATCATATCATCACAAAGCACAATGTGGATTCCCTTCCATTCATTGGCTCGGTTCACAACCTTTTGTGGAACTCAATTTCCTTATTCACAATCTATGGGACTCAATTTCCTTACTTACAACAAATCATTCCAAGTTCACGAGAGAGATTAGATTCCTTACCTCCGATGATCACATATCACTTTGAAACCTCCGGGACTCATTCCCTTGCTTCCAGCACATGGATACACATTTCGGAGCTTACATTTACGTTTAAACAGTTAAACGTTACTTCAATAACAATTAGAGGCATAAGAGATACATTTCTCATTTCTTTTTGAGTGAACACATTTTGGAACACTTGGACGCCGTGAACGGTTCGATGCTTGTGAGATCGGACGTCCGGTGGACACGTACGCACAATTGGTACACGATGATTCATATTTGAGCTCAATTTAACATAACACGATGATGGAAGTATGCAACTTCCCATTCATTTTTTGATAAACAATAACAGAGGACTTTTAAGGCTCCCAGATGTCACGAACGGGTTAAATCTTGCAGAAACCGGCGTCCGATCAATATGTACATACACTTGGGATATGGGGACTCATAATCTAGAGTCATTTCAACATTTCATGAAGGTGAAATCATGCAATTTTCACTTTGGGTCTCGGGTGAACAGTGTTAGGGCAAATTTAGAGGGCCCGGACACCGCGATCGGATCGAAACGTGCAAAATCAAACCCACGGCCGGCATATATACATCATTGGGACGTGGGAATTCACATTTCGAGGTCAATTTCATGATACACAGGAGGAAAACGGGAAAATCCCCAATTTTCGTGGGTTAGGGTTTCGGTGAAACCAAACCGGGCGGATCGGACACGATTCAGACAAACAACTACATATTCTTGGACCTCAAGGCATGGGCTTCATGATTCTAACATTCACGGTGGGTATCGATACAAAATACCTAACAAAATCAAGCAAAATATCGAAAGAGAACGAGAAGTGAGTATGAGAATACTTGCCTCGACGCATGCTTTCACCTTTATAACTAGCCTTCGGACGAATTTGGATTCCATGGCCTCGATCTCCTCCTTTCTCTCACTAGGATCGGTGCCCTCTCTCTCTCTAAAACCCTAAACCGAGCAAAAAATGACGAGAAGGCAGGGAGTGACTTATATACTGCGCCACCGCTCGAGCGCGGCTCGAGCGGGCAGCGAGCGGCAGCGGTGCTGGCTTTCCCTGCTCGAGTGTGGCTCGAGCAGGCAGCAGGTGGGGCCGGTTCTGGTTTTGGAGCTCGAGCGGCCAGCAGGCGGGACTGCCTTTGGATCTCCTGCTCGAGCAGAGCTCGAGCGGACAGTGGGCGGGCGAGCTACTGGAAAATGTGCTCGAGCCACGGCTCGATCTCCCAGCAGACGCAAGCCTGCTGGCAGTTCTTCAGCAGCACAAATTCAAACTTTCCTCGATTTTTCTTCCGATAATCAACCTTATTCGTTCCATAGGTCTAGTATTAATCATTAGCATACTAATCACCTCATCATTATCAAGTTTTTAAATCCGGAACCTCACAGTTAATTTAGATAGTTGTAAATCGTATCTATTTTGGGTGTCAAACGGTTAAATCATTAGGATTTAAAATGATTTATTCTTTTGGAATTGGTTGGTCAAATCGAACTATCCATGTTTACTCTCCTTCTCCCTCTCTATGAGGTTCCGATTATCAAATTATAGTAATTAGGAATAACTAAGTTAATATAATAAAAATTAGGCTAAAAGTATACGAAAAATTAAGTTTTAAAAGTAAGATTGGAAGGAGACCCGGCGCCTGAGTGGAGCTCGAGGCGCATCTAGGGTGTGTTTAGCAAAATGGCGCATTCAGGGCACGCCTAAGGCGCACCGGGGCACGCCCAAGGCACACTCGGGTCACATTTTCTAGTATGGGCATGCCCGAGGCCTACCCAATGAGCGCTCAAGGTACGTTTTCCAGGGCTGTGGTGCCCGAGCAGTGCTCGAGTAGCATCTAACTGACATTCAAGCACCAGTCAAGGTATAAATACCCACGAGTTAGCTTTTTCGGTCATTTTTTTGGAAGAGAAAGAGAGTGGAGAGAGAGTGTGTGGAGGAGAAGAGAGAAAAGGAAGGATTCGAGACTTTCGGGTCCGTTTTCAGCTCAGAGTTAGTTGAAAAAGTTGTTAATGGGTCAAGACAAGTGCACTAATATGATTTTCTTTCTCTTATTGCTCTTTTCATTCTGTTTCTTCAAGGTATATTTTTGTTCAAATGCCCGTCTAAGTATGTATTTTGAAACACATATATTGAGCATGCATATATGTTTACTTCGTGTTCGATTTGGAAGTTTGGTGAGGTATTTCATTATTTTGGAAAAACCCTAACCCTTGCCTACGTCTCTCTCCCATTATTTTTTATTTTGTGTGGAATTTGGCTTTGATAATTGGAATACCTAGATTTGTGAACGTGATTGCCTTAATTATTTGATATTTATTTACAGGTATTTTGTATATGTTTTTTGTATGTTTTAAAAATTATATTGTGCACTTTGTATGAGAAGATTGTTGTCCGAAAGTTATAATATTTTGATTGGCTTAATGTAGTAAGAATTTTTTAGTTTTTCCTATGAGGTCTTGAGCCCAAAATATGATAACTTAAAAGTAATTAAAATAATTATAATCAGGATGAGACCAAATAAGCATAGAAGAATGAGTTCCGGAAGTGAAAAGAGTGAAAAATCGGCTGCTGTGTACTGACCTGCCATACAGCAGCCGGGCGCCTGCCGCGCGCTCGAGTGCGGCAACAAGCGCCAAAAATCCAGTAAGGGCCTGCTCGCCAGGCACCTGCCACACTCGACCGATGGCCCGATAGTGACCCTACGCTCGCCGCACGCCTACGGCGCACGCACAATTTTCATCCACAGACCCTCTTTCGTTTATACAAGAGGGAGGTGAGGGGGGGCATTCTGGGGTGCGTCGAATGACAGCAGTGAAGAGCGAGGAAGGAAAAGAGAAGAAAAGAGGAGAGAAATCATCCGTTCTGATCCGATCCAAGTAAGAAAAACGATAGCTTGGGCTAAGGCAAGTGTATTTTTAACCTTGTTCTTCGTTTTGACTGCATTTTGATTTCTCTATTTCTGTTTTTTGCTCTAAAATCCTCACCCCTCGTGATTTAATGCAAATGATGCATGTTTCCGATAAATATACTACTAAACTTGATGTTTATACATGATTATCATGCGTTGTAGCTCCGATTCCATGATTTGGTTCCCGTTTCGCGTTCGTTTTGAGTCTAGACAGATTTACTGAAACCCTAACTCAAAAATTTGGGGTTTTTTAGTTTAATTGCATGATTTTGTATATGTATTTGAATTATCGTTTCGATTTCATGAATATTCATGTATTTAGTATCTGTTTTATGTCCGGAAGATTTATGTGAAACCCTAGGTACGAAAATGAAGGGATTTGGAAATAAATTCTATAAATCTTGATATGTAAAAGTTAATTTGGGAAAAAGGGTAATGTTCATTCTATGATTTATATCTAAAGACTTACATGGAACTACACTTTTAAGTTTTTGTGGATTTTTAAAACAAATTTGAAGGGTTTCAAACTATTTATGTATATTTTGAAGTGAAATTGAAAGGTTTTAGATTGTTACTATATATTCTGAAATTGACTAAAGAGTTATTGTGGAACTCGGCCTGACTTCTGAAACTGAAAAGAGTTTTCAGTTAAGAAATAAGAAGAAAAATATTTCTGGTAGTGTTAATTAGGACCCATGACAGATATACAGTCAGATTAGGTTCTCCGACATGGCTTACAACGTTATGGTGGTAATCGATGATAGTTCTGTCCATGGAGTTATATGCGGTTCGTCCTTCCACAAGGCGTTAACCTAAAGGATAGTTACTGTTACTGACCAACGTACTGTACTGCATCTCGTAAGAAGGGATGTCCCATGAGATAGGATGACTGTTACTGGCTTTGATTGTGTGTAAACATAATTTATCCTTGACGCCCCTCTGCTAGTAAGGTCTACTGATTAGGTCATTTACTGATAGAAAAAAAATTTTCTATAATTTATAGAGTTGAGACCAATTTCTACTTTCTAAAACTTGTCTTAGCGATTTATTATTAACAAAGTATGATTACACTGATTTCTAATTTCTGAAGCTTGAGTGTTTCTATTTTCTGACAGTTCTGTAACCTTCTGCATTATTTTTTACTATAGTTTTTATAAATCACTACTTTAGAATATTTATACTTTAATATGCATCTGTATCCATTTTACTGTATTCTGTTCTGTATAAAAATTTTACTACATGTCTGCATGGTACTTGTCGGGTTTTGACTCATTGTTTACTATTTTTTTCCCTCCAGATAAGGTTATAGAGACAATAGTGGATGATCAGGCCTAGTTAGAGATTAGAAAGGAAGATCCTGGAACCTCGGTAAAGTCTCGAAGATTTATCTTGGAGTATTTTGGGAGATATGATAGTGTTAAATGTTCCATAGAATTTTGTAAAGAAAATTATGTATTAATAACAGTGATTTATTTTGTATTCTGATGGAATAGAAATTATGCTTTTGCAGGTTTATATAGATACTTCCGCTATATATTTTCTAGATTCTGTACAAGTCATAGATGGCATCACCTAAATATTTCTGATTTAGTGAATAGGATTATATTTGAGATATGGATGGAAATGGCAAATTGGTGGTCTTGTGTATGTGTGTTGTAAGTTGAAGTGTGGTGTTTGAATAGCTATGTGCTCATACATGTTATAATATACAGGTTGTATATTTAGGTTTTCATCCAATTTTAGATAGAATTCTGCCAAATTTCTACAAAAATTACTGAAAAAAATATATAGATTTTGTTTTATATCTGTCTGACGGAGAGTCCTATGAGAATTAGGATCCGTTCCGTCACATTCCCAACACTTTATGTCTATTTATGAGTGTTTTGAAGACTAATGGAATTAGAATTCAAAAAATATGATTTATAAAAATTATCTATAAAGTTACTGTTATCTGTTCATCTATTTATGCCAGGAATCATCGATTTCAAAAAGTCATATTTATCTGTAAGTTTACATTTTGAGAAAAATCATCTGTTTCAGTCTACGACTTGAATTCACAAGAATATGAACCTATTCATCTATATCTGCAAGAATATGGTAATCTGTATCCATATCTACGAAATATAAAAATATGAAATTATGAATCTGTATTAAGAAATTAAAACTCTGTAATTTGCTATCTGTTATGTGTTATTTGAAATTTTCTACCACTATAAGAAAATCAAAAAAGAAGAAGTATGAATATTTGTGTAAAGTTTTCAATATAAAATATGAAATGAAATCATGAAATTGGATTGAAGATTTTTATTTCAGCAGGTAGTATTTCTTAACATACCTTAGGATATTACAATGGTGGAATTGCCCTAAAAGGTAAGATACCTTAGATGGTGTAGAATAACATGATCCTTTCCTCGATTTGGATAATCCATTAGTTAGAAAAACCTACGAGCCCTAATCCCTAAATATGAACGAATTTCTACATATTTTAAAATCTAAAGAAATTAGATATAAAATTTGAAAAGTTAAATGTGTTTCGAAAATGTATTTCACCATGTTTCACATTTATG
Source organism: Nepenthes gracilis (assembly GCA_033239525.1). Taxonomy (NCBI): domain Eukaryota; kingdom Viridiplantae; phylum Streptophyta; class Magnoliopsida; order Caryophyllales; family Nepenthaceae; genus Nepenthes; species Nepenthes gracilis. The sequence goes on along the minus strand of BSYO01000005.1, from coordinate 15,465,594 downwards.
CATATGTATTAGGCTCCTATTCCATTCCTTTGAATTATTTTGAGTACATTACTTATTATCTTTGATTATATTATGCCTTATTGAGCATTCGGCTCACTTTTTACTATTTTTTTACCTTCAGGTGAGTACGAACTTATACTTGATGAGGTGGAGTAGAGATTTTCAGTTGGCTAGGCTATGCATTTGGAAGATAATTTTGTAAACTCAGATTATGTGGATTTGTTCATATGTATGGAGGACTTGTGTACTTGTTGGATGGATATGTCGATGTATTTTGCTTATATTGATGATATTCAGATGAGTTTGGTTTCGCTGTATATTGATAATTATATATGCTTTCGTAAGTTATTATGGTTTGATTTTAGATACCTAGTGGCAAATCTATATGCCAACGTTGTATTCGGAGATATGACGTTGGAGCCACACATTAGATTTTGTTGCTTTTGGATCCTATGTGCTTATTGTTATGATATGTGTATATTTGTACAGGTGAACAGTACATATTTATGTTTAGTCTGATAGATATTTTACAGGCGGGACTATACCGGATCCTGGGTAAACTCGGTCCATCACAGTTGGTATCTGATAAGGAGATACCTTAGGTTTAATCTGAATCTTATGCAAAAACTTAGGTTAGAGTAAGACATATTGAATAAGTAGATGAAGGCGTAGGACGATTAAGTTAGACCGAATAGTTCTAGTTATTCTAGTTTAAATAACTTATGCTAGAACTAAGTTAGAATTAGTATTTGTGTTGAATTGTATAGATTGTAGTGCTCTAGTTAGTGTCCAAAGTGTGAACTAACCTTCATTGTTTTTATTTCAGAAAAGATATTAGCAACTGACTCATGGCACCTAGATGAAGAATTGCACATGGTGGTAGCCAATCACGAGATCAAGAAGGAGAGTATATGAATTTGCCTGGAAGGATGGCGGACATTATAGAGTCTATGGTGCGGTGGAAGCCATGATAGACTAAGTACTCGCCCAGACTAAGAGTAGGGATGCTTGCATAGCATGGCAAGTGATATGGATGGGGTAGAATTGGTGGCTCGAGGTCAGTATATCTTAGAGTCCATTTCTGGTATTAGCGAATCCAATAATGTCGATTTATTATCGATTTAATAATAATGAAATGTCTGAATTTTTGGACAGTACGGATCTTGTAGAAGTTGAAATATAGATCTTGAGAATTGAAATGGTGTTTATGGTAATCCAATGTCTGAGAGGAGATAAGGTAATGTTTGCCTCATATAAGTTTAAAGGCAAAGCCAACCATGGGCGATTGATGTGAAAAGAGTCATAGGTTGGGAAGATAAAGAGATATCATAGAATATGTTCATGGATGCTTTTATGGATAAATTTTTTCGATGCCTTTTTGGGAGCATGTTTCAAATTGTGGACAGTTTGGTCACATGATCAAAGATTTCTCTTATCCCATGGGTTGGACAATGAAGAAATCCAGTGCCTTAGATCGGGGTTTTGCGGTGATTGCACAAGGTGCAGATGTGTTGTCAACCGTGGTAGAAGGTAAGATTTTTAAATTTTGATATTTTAGTATATGTGTTATTTTAGATTCTAAATCTATATTGTCAATTGTGTTTTCTAAATTTATTAGTTTATTCGAGGATCATAGACCTTATACTAGTTGTACTGAGGTTTACAACCTTATATTGGGGGTGATTTGATTGGTGAGTCGCCATGCTACTATAAATTGTGTTGGTAAGGATATTATACTTTGCAATCGAGTTGTGAAATTTTGAGTATGAGGCAGAGTTGATTGAGTGGCGACAAAATTAGTATCATTTTGCATGCAAGTCTTTTATTAAGGATATATATCGAGCTTACTTAGCATATGAGACCACATTTAGAAGTCGTCTTATAGTCACTAAGAATTTTCGGCTATGTAAGTATTCGAGGATATTTTTCGGAGGAAAGGATTAGGCTAGTTTATCTTTTGATAGGTAAATCAAGGTTGCTGTTAAAGTTGTGTTGGGATTGGTACCGATTTTTAAGAATTCTGTATAGAATCAAGAAAGCATTGGTTGGGGACCCGCCGTGGAATACTTTAGAACCTTTAGGGTATGTAAGATGTACTGATGAGGTTACTTGTCGATTACTAAAAATTTAAATTGTTCGGAAGATGAATCTTTGATAAGTGGATATTGGAAAAATAAATAAGAGACTCGTTCGATCTATTGTAAGGGTTTGGTATTTTCTAAGATCAATCTGTATCATAGTGTTGTCAATTGTGGATAATAGAGAATTGTGCCCACGATAGCTTTCAGAATAAAGATACAGTCGTTACAAGTTTTGGTAATGCCTCTTGGGTTTGTGGTCTCACTGACATTTTAGTGAATTTTATGGATTGGATTTTCATGCCATATTTAGGTCAATTTTGTGATAACCTCATCGTTGAAATCAAGAATTATGGGGGTGTATGAACTCTATTTGAGGATTGTATCATAGATTGTGAAAGGTAGTTAGTCATGTGCTCAATTGAGAAAAGAATGTGAGTTTCTTTGCGGGAAGTATTATGTTAGGCATGTGACTTCTTCGTTAGCATGATTGTGGGTCTATAGATAATTGAGGTGGTGGCTTACTAGGAAAGGTTGATTGTACGGTTTTCTTAGGTTTAGCTAAATCCAATAAGTTATCCTCAAGGACTGCAGCGTCCACGGGGCATTTGGCTTTGAAATGACTAGTATTCGTCGGAATGAAATATGTGAGAATAGTTTTCTAGGAATGAAGGGTAAATTATCGACCATATTATTTGGGTTAATATTTGATGGATCAAGTGAATTGTAGCAGAGTGTAATACTTTTGAGGAAGATTTAGGATTGTGTTTTTTCGCAATGTGCATGGGTGGTTGCCCTTTGATTGAGTCAGTGGTCGGGATCTTCGCTTTGAGGATTTATAGATGTTACTTATGAAGATAGTTATTATCTAATTGATTCTAAAGGTCTGAAAAGTTGTGTCATAAAGAGGAGATGATTATGCGACAGTGCAAGTGGGTAAATTTATTTAAGGACTTGAAGGTAAATCTCGGTTCTTTTAAGGAAAGCGAATATTATTACTGATAATTTGATGTTTGGAGTCTTCAAATTTGGTATGTCTTTGATGCTTCATAGAAGATGTTGAAGGGTGAACCGTGAACAACTCCTAATATCTGAACAAATTGGGTGCTTTGCTTTTGGTTTTTAGAAAGAAGAGTTGCATCCAAAATATTGAGGTTTTGAAATTATGAAATGAGAAGCCCTCGTGGTTTTGTTTTGGGGTTGTCAGGACGGCAAGGATTATAGGTGCTATTTGGATAATTGTGGATTGGTTGATAAGGACGGCTTATTTATTGTGAATGTAGATGATAAATTTGGATGGAATAATTTGGTTTAAGTTTGCTAAGTATTCGAGTTTTGTGGCTTTGGTGGTCCTTTGAGGCTGTGCTGAAAATTCTTGGGTACTTGCTTTAATTATGCTTCTTAAGCTAATTGTAGTTTGAGAATTATGGGCTTTACCTTAGTTGTATTTATATCTTTGGGATATTTCTTAGGATTACGACTGGTATTTAACCTAGGTGTTCGATATGAATTAATGGATATGAGTTATAAGAGGATTTTTGGTACGTAAATAAACAGTTAATCACAATAGCGCAATGGAAGCGTGTGGGCCTATATAGATTTTGAGGTTCGGTTGAGGCTCAAAGTGAAGGATCATTTTCAAGTCTTAGGATAAATTGAAGTAAGAGTTTATTAGTCCTTTGAGATTTTGTATTAAGTCGGAGAGGTAGTCAATAAAAATGGCTTGCTTTTGAATTTGACGGATTATTATGATGTCTCCCATGTATCGATAATTGAGGAAGTGAGTACGTTATTCGGTTAAGCCATTGTGGGAGATCAGGAATTTATCTTATGATAAGGTTTCAATTTAGATTTTTAATAGAAAGCGTCAGGTATTGGGAATCAGGATAATTCAATTGGTTAAGGTTCTCTAGGAAATATTGTAAGGTACCGGATTTCAAATATCATAATTATGAGTAATTAAGATAATATAATCAAAATTATATTTAATGAACATGAAAAAAATTAAGTTTCGTGAACGTAGACTGAGGTGGCGGAGGAAGCCCCCCGGGCGCCTGAGGCGGCGGCACGATAGACGCAGGATCCAGCTGGCCTACGCTTGCTGAGCACCAGGCTAGCACTCAAGCGCCAGCCAGGGAAATAAAAATCCATGAGGGTTTATTTCAGGCATTCTTCCGGGTTTCCATGCGAAGGAAAGAGAGAGTGTGTGAGGGAGAAGAGAGAGAAAGGAGAGATTGAGGTTCTTGGGTTCGAATCTAGCTTGGAGCTAGTCAGAGAAGTAATAGATCGGGTCAATGCAAGTCCACCCATATCCTTCTCTTTTGCTCTTTCCACTTTTTGTTCCGTTTTCTTCGGGTATCCTCATTTTAATACTTAATTAAGTTTATATTTTATGGAACCCATGACTTGAGTATACACATATGTTGATTTTATGTCTGATTTCTTAATTTTTACCGGTTTTCAAATGTGGAGCCCTAACCCTGCACCCTGAACGATTTTACTATTTATTTTGGGCTTTTTGCATAAATTGGCTCTAGAAAATTATTACCCATATGTTGGATATGATTATTTATCAATTGGATATCCGATTTGGTAGTTTTATATGGTATTATACTCATCGAAAATCCTAACCCGTGCCCCCTTTAGTTTTACTAGAAATAATTATATTTTTGTATAATTTGACTTAAAAAATTTGTAACCCTAGTTTTATGGATATGGATACTCCATATATTTGCTATTTATGCACATAGATTTTATATATGTTAATTTTATGTATTTTAAAAATATTATTGGATATGAATAGTGATATTTAATTGCATGTACGTTAATTATTTTAACTTGTATATGTTCCGAAAGTTATGTTATATGCATTTGTGAAGGGATTTGTTATCTGGAAGCTCTAAAATTATATTTGGCTCACGATGGTAAGAATTTCTATTTTTTCATACTTTATGATAATCATGCATATAATTTGTGTGAAGACTTAAACCCATAATAATTATACAAATTATGATAAGTATAAGAAAAAAATTTCATGATATGTTATATTTGATGAACCGTTTACCCAGAGTTAGAACAATATTTTATGAATGAGTATAAAATTTTTTAAGAATAAATAATTATAAAATTGGACAAAGGATTTGTATTTTAGAGGGTGGTATTCCCTAGTATGCCATAAGATATTAATATGAAAGCATGAGGATTGTCTCGAGGCCACGGGGGACATGGTGGCATATGCGATGGCCCCGTATATCGGGTTAAAGGTATACCACTCCCCATGGGGTGTTGAATTGTATAGGTTGTGTCTTAGAATGTGTGGAAGTATATACATTTCTTTTCTCATTCGATCGCACGGTTAGTTAGTAAGGCTTACTGGCCCTGGTCCGCAAAATAAAAAGGACTTTCTGCTTATTTTAGAACTTAAAGGAAGAATAAGTAAAATGGAAAAGATAAATGATCTCTGAAAATGTATTTATTTATGTTTCATGTTTGTGCATTTTCATTTCACTTTTATATCCTTCATCTTCTTTATTTTGCATATATTATTTATTATCTTTGATTACATTGCACTTATTGAGCATTTGGCTCACCTTTACTAATTTTCTTCCTTCAGATGAGCACGAGTTTAAATTTGATGAGGTAGAGTAGATAATTTGAGTCAATTAGGCTTAAAGACTTGGAAAATACTTTTGAGGACTTAACTGTTGTGATTTTTGTACCTTATGGAGTATTTTGTATTATTTTATAATGGATTTGTATATTAATGTCTATGATGATGATGATGCATGTATAGTTTAGTTTTCAATATATTTGATCGATTTATATACTTCTGTAAGTTATTATGGTTTGATGTTTGGATATTTAGTGATATCTTATCTAACCTGACGTTGTAATCGAAAATTATGACATTGGTGCCACATGACTGTTGTGATATTTGGATCCTGTATTGTGATATTATGGTTATTTGTATTATGATGTATAGGGTTTTCGTATAGGTTGTATTGGTTTGAAGGTCGTTTTACAGTCGAAACTCTACTGAATTTTGGTTAGAAAATGCGGTCCGTCACAGTTGGTATCAGAAAATAAGACGTGTAATATCCCTTAGTAGGCCATTGATATTACAGTGAAAACTCAATGATTATCTAGATTGTGTATTATAGCGGTGATATTCCTTGACATATCTTAGGATATTATTGTGAAAGTACGAGGACTACCTCTAGACTACGGGAGGTTAGGGAGCATTTTACTGGCCATGTATAATGGGTGATAGGTATACTGCTCGCCACGTGGTGTTTAGCCTTGTATACTGGCGAAAGCATATACCATCGGTTACGGGACGTTAAGTATGTAGTTCGGCCTTAGATCATGTAGAGCATCATGATCATTTCCTCGTTCTCCCACACTTTTAGCTGGTAAAGCATACTAGCTCTAATACGCAAAGATAAATGTAATTTGAAAAGTGTATTAATTCATATTTTATATCTTCATGCATCCTTACATATTGCTTCTATCTCATTCTCTGTTTCATTTGGAATATATTACTCATTATTTGTTAAAATTATACTTGCTGATCATTTGGCTTACCTTTACTTCTTTCTTCCTTCCAGATGAGTACGCTCTTATATCTGACGAGTTCGAGTAGGACGTAGAAGCAAGAAAGGCTATGGATCTTGCATTGCAGAGCTTTTGAGACTTAGTTTATGATTTTTGTACGTGATGGAGTACATTGTATTATTTTGATACGTATATATATATCGATATATGTGCATGGTATTGATGGATAAGTAGTTTAGTTTTCACTGTATATGATGGATGTATGTACTTTCACAGGCTTTTATGGTTATATTTGGCTAACTAGATAGCATCTTGTCTGAACTGACGTCGTACCCGGAGTTATGATGTTAATACCACTTATTGTCCTTTTGACAGTTGGGATCCTGTGTATGTATAGTGTATATACTGTGGTTGTTGTTAGACAGATATTTGTACAGGTTTTATATTAATGGATGTCTATATTACAGATAAAATTCTGCCGAATTTTCGATAGAAAATACGGTCCATCACAGTTTGTATCAGAAAATGAGATGCCTTAGATTTGATTTAGATGTTATGCGAAAATTTAAGATAGTATAGGTTAAGACTGAATAGGTGAATGTAGGAATAGAATGACTAAGTTAGGATGGATAGCCTTAGTTATCCTAGCTCGCATAACTTAGACTAGAACTAAGTTAGGATGATAATCTTAATTAATTACGTAGATTACAATGTCTTAATTAGAGTCTGATCTTTTGACTAATTCGCAATTGTTCTTGTTTCAGAAGTTTCATTGAAAGCCGATCATGCCACCTATGAGAAGTGGTTCGCAAGGAGGCGGTCAACCATGAGACCAGGAGGCCGAGTATTTGAATCTAGTGGGTCATATGGCAAATATTATTGAGAATATGGAGCAATGAAATCTCGCCCCTGTTCCTGCTCCGACTCTTGTGCAGGCTTCTGTTATTCCTAGACCTTCTACCTATGATCACTTCGTCTAGGAGTGAAACTTGGAGTTTTGGGGGGAACCTAACCCCATTAAAGCGGACACATAGTCTAAACGGTTGAAGTAGGTGTTCGCTGTCATCCGTTGTCCCGAGAAGGACTGGATTCTGTTTATGTCCTACCGACTGGAGGGCGAGGCACATCACTGGTGGCAAATGAAGAAGAGAGCCTTTGTGGTGCCTAAGGATGAGATTACCTGGCCGATGTTTAAGGAAGCATTCATTAAGAAATATTTCCTGTCTAGTCTCCGTGTTCAGAAGGAGAAAGAGTTTATCCGTTTGAGGTAAGGTACCTGGTTGGTTGTTGAGTACGATTCCAAGTTTACTGAGTTATTACGGTTCGACCCATATATGGTCGATGATGAGGAGAGGAAGGTAAGGAAGTTTTTACAATGCTTATGGGATGATATCCGCAAGTAGTTGGCGACCTTAAAGTTGATGACTCATGTAGACATATTGGATTGTGCCCTAATCCATGAACAAGAGCTTGCCAAGGAAGATGTAGCGAAGACAGCATTCTGAACGAGATATGGCCATTATGAGTTTCCTATTTTGCCATTTGGATTGACGAATGCTCCCATTGTATTTATGGATTTGATGAATCGGGTTTTTCAACCCTATTTGGATAAGTTTGTCGTAATCCATATCGATGATATCCTAATCTATTCGAGGAGTGATGTGGAGCATGAGGAGCATTTGAGGATTGTCCTCCAAACCCTCTGGGAGCATCAATTATTTGCGAAGTTGAAGAAATGTAAATTCTTGCTTGAGGAGGTTATATTTTTAGGCCATGCCATTTCAAATGGAGGTGTCTCGGTAGATCCGAAAAAGGTCGAAGTCGTGATCGGTTGGGATCAACAATGACCGTGACTGAGGTCTGTATCTTTTTTATTATGGCTGCCTACTATTGTCGATTTATGGAGAGTTTCTCTCGTATTGCATTACCACTTACCCAGTTAACGAAGAAGGATGCTAGATTTGAATGGACCGAGGAACGTGATCGTAGTTTCCAGGAGTTAAAGGAACGGTTGACTTCATCACCGATTCTGACTTTTCCTAATGATTTTGGTGGTTTTGAGGTTTACTGTGATACTTCTAAGGTTAGGCTCGGATGTGTTTTAATGTAAAACGGGAAGATGGTTGCATATGGGTTTCAACAATTGATTGCCCACAAGAAGAACTATCCGACCCATGATTTGGAGTTAGCTGCTGTGGTATTTGCATTGAAAATCTAGAGGCACTATTTATAAGGTGAGAAATTTTTAGTGTACTCCGATCATAAGTGCCTCGAGTATCTATTTTCGTAGAACGAGTTAAATATGTGGTAGCGGCGATGGATTGAATTCCTTAAGGACTATGATTATAAGATACAGTATCGGCTAGAGAAGGCAAATATGGTTGCAGATGCCCTGAGTCATCGGACTAGTTTAGTGGCGATGATGCACATAAAGCAGATGGAGATGCTGGATTGTCTAAAATATTGTTACGTCCAGCATTTTGTCAAGGGTAATCGTATGATGCTATCTTTCCTGCAAGTGCAGCCCAAAATCCTCCAAAGGATTAAGGATGGGTAGGCGATTGAACTATTTTTTATGGACATTGTTGGTGATCTTGGTAAGAATTCCTAGATTGATTTTAGTGTTCGTGTTGATGGAGTTTTGAGATTCCGGAAATAACTATGTGTGCCTGATGCTAAGGAGTTGAAGGAAGAAATCATGAAGGAGGCGCATCAAACCAGGTAAACTATCCACCCTGGGATCAATAAAATGTACCAAGATTTGAGGAAGATGTTCTAGTGGAGGAACATGCGTAGAGAGATAGTTGCTTTTGTTAGGCGATGTCTCATTTGTCAGTAGCTTATGGTTGAGAGGAGGAAGCCTTTGAGATTGTTGCAACCATTGCCTATCCCAAATTGAAAGTGGGAGGATATTTTGATGGACTTTATTTTCAATTTGCCTAGGACCCTAAGGAATCATGATGCAATTTGGGTCATTGTAAATCGGCTGGCAAAATCAGCTCATTTTATAGCCATTAGGACTACATATTCCCGTGATCACTTGGCGCAACTGTATATCAACGAGATTGTTAGATTGCACGGTGTGCAAGTATCTATTGTGTTCGATTGTGATCTGCGCTTCATCTCTATATTTTGGGAAAGTTTACATCGGAAGTTAGGGACGAATCTGAAATTGAGTACGGTGATCATCCCTAGACCGATGGTCAGTCAGAGCAGACCATTCAAAATTTGAAGGATATGCTTTGAGCCTCGGTGATGGAGTTTAAAGGATGTTGGGATGATCACCTGGGCGTTGGCGAGTTCACGTACAATAACAACTTCCAGGCAAGTATTGGCATGGCTCTGTTTGAAGCACTATATGGTAGGAAGTGACGATCTCCAATCCATTGGGAGGTGATTAGAGCTAGACGACTTATGGGGCCCAATGTGATTAGAGAGATGTCAAAAAAGATTGCGGTGATTGTTGATAAGTTGAGAGTTGCCTAGAGTCGGCAGAAAAGCTATGCAAACTGAAGAAGATCAGAGCTTTGATTCGAGGTCGGTGATTTTGTGTTCCTTAAGGTTTCGACGTCGAGGGGAATCACGAGGTTTGGCATCAAAGGAAAGTTGAGGTCGCGTTATATTAGACCGTTTGAGATTTTGGTGAAGGTCAGAAAAGTGGCGTATCGGTTGGCATTGCCACCGAATTTGTCCGAGTTGTATAACGTCTTCTATGTATCAATGTTGAGGAAGTACTTCTACGATTCAACACATATTATTGATTATGGTTTTTTGGTTATCAACGAGGATTTATCGTATTTGGAGGAACCAGTGGAGATTTTAGATTGCAATGATCAGATTTTGCGTTTGAGGAATCATTCTGCGAGGAGGCGACGTGGGGAGAGAGTGGACGAAATCCGGGAGAAGTATCCCCATCTATTTCGAGGTACGTAGGTTTAATTAATTCTTATGATTCGTTAATTTTGAGGATGAAATTTTTATAAGGGGGGAGAATGTAATATCCCAAATTTTTATTCGATTTAATTGTATTTATTTATTATTTTGGATAATTTTGGTGTGATAAAAATTAATTAAATATTATAAAATTTTAGGAGAAATTTGAAATTATTGGGCCGGTGCCCAAAGTATGCTCGCTCGGTCGTCCGAGTATTGATTTGAGTTTTGAGATTTAAAGAAAAAGGAATAAGTGCATATATATATACATATAATAATAATAATAATGCAATAAGGAAGGGAAAGGGATTTACTCGAGGGAGAGGGTTTCGGGAAACAAAAACGGGGAGGAAGAAAGGTGAGGAGAGAGAGAGAGAGCCAGCAGATAGAGAGAGGAGCGAAAACAAGGCTCCCGAGTCCAATTCCGAGCACGAGCCAGTTAAAGAAGTGGTAGATCGGATCGAGGCAAGTGTACTCATACTCTCTTTATTGTCTCTTTTTATTTTTATTTGTCTTCTCTTGCGTATTTTTGTTCTGATATCCACCCAAAACAAGTAAATTACGAAACCCATGATTATTGTATGAATTATTTGTTATTTAATGTCTGATTTTCCCCTCGTTTTGCATAGAACAACTTTACCCAAACCCTAGACCCATGCTCGACTTTTGTTTGCTCATTATTTTGAGTTCCAAGTTTAAATTGGCTCTAAATAATGAAAACCCATATCTTGAATAGGGTTATTTATCGATTAGGTGTCCGATTTTTCATATTTTGCTTGGTTTGGCATGTCCGGACCCCCAAACCTGTGAAGTTAGTATTCACCCGAGGCTTTTAGGTATTTTTGTATGATTCCATATGATTTAATTGTTATATAAGTTATATTTATTTGCATATGTTTATTTGTATACTTTGAAAAAGTATAATTGTTAACCATTTGTTAATGAAATGTTGTCCAGAAGCCTCTAAAATTATATTTGTCACTCGATGGTAAAAATTTCTATTCTTTCCTATATTTTATGATGTTCGTGCATATAAATTAAGTCATGAAAAGATTTAAATCCGAAAGAAAGATAAAAATTATACAAGTATACGTAGGGAATGATACAATTTATTATATGTATGATTTCTTATTTTGGAGGGACAAATTTATGAAAGAAGTTTGGTTGGCATTCCTTCAAAGAATAAGAAATCATGAAATCAAGACCACATATTTATATTTCAGAGGGTAATATCCCTTAGTAAGCTATTGATATTACAGTAGAAACTTAAGGATTATTTTGGCCATGTATTATAGCGGGTGATATTTCTTAGCATGCATTAGTATGCTACTGTAGAAGTATGAGGATTGCCTCTAGATCGTAGGAGGTTAGGGAGCATTTTATTGGCTCAGATGTCGAGTGCTAGGTATCTTTGCTCATAATGTGGTATTTGACCTTGTATACCAGAGAAAGCGTACACCATTCGCTACGGAAAGTTAATTATATAGTTTGGCCTTAAATCATGTAGAATATCATAATCGTTTTATCGTTCTCTCACGCTTTTAGCAGGTAAGACCTAATGGTTCTGATATGCAAAGATAAATGTAATTTGAAAAGTGCATTAATTCATATTTCATACCTTCATGCATCCTTATATATTACTTCTATCTCATTTCCTATTTCATTTGGAATATATTACTTATTATTTGTTTATGTTGCACTTGTTAAATATTTGGCTCACCCTTAATTTTTTATTCATTCCAGATAAGTATGCTCTTATACCGATTTAGTCGAGAATAGGACGTAGAAGCAAGATAGGCTGTGGATCTTGCATTGAAGAGCTTGTGGGACTTAGCTTATGATTTTTATATATGATGGAGTACATTGTATTATTTTGACATGTATATGTATATCGATGTATGTGTATGGTATTAATGGATATATAGTTTAGTTTTCGCTATATATGATAGATGTATGTGCTTCCCACAGGCTTTTATGGTTATATTTGGCTACTTAGTTGGTATCTTGTTCAAACCGACATCATACCCGGAGTTAGGACATCAATGTCACTTGTTGTTCTTGTGGCAGTTGGGATCCTGTGTATGTGTAGTGTGTATATTGTGGTTGTTGTTAGACAGAGATTTGTACAGGTTTTATATTGACGGACGTTCGTATTACAAATGAAATTCTATCAGATTTTCAACAGAAAATATGGTCCGTCATAGTAAAATAATAAGCAAACGGAAGCCGGGCACGGGTCTAGGGTTTGAGTGAAGCTGTTCCACACGAAACGAGGGGAAAATTAGATATTAAATAATAAATAATTCATGCAATAATTATAGGTTCCGTGATTTACATGTTTTGGGTTGGTATCGGAATAAAAATACCCAATAAAATACAAATAAAAATTGAATGAGAGAACAAAGAGAGTATGAGTATATTTGCCTCGACTCGATCTACCACTTCTCTAATTGGCTTGTGCTTAGAATCGGATTCGGGAATCTTGTTTTTGCTCCTCTCTACCCCCGCTGTCTCTCACTCTCTCCTCACCTTTCTTCCTCCCCACTTTTGTTTCCCGAAACCCTCTCCCTCAAGTAAATCCCTTTCCCCTCCTTATTGCATTATTATTATTATTATTATTATTATTATTATTATATATACTTATTCCTTTTTCTTTAAATCTCAAACTCAAATCGATACTCGGGCGACCGGGCTGACTTATTTCGGGCACCGACCAAATAATTCCAAATATCATCTAAAATTTTATAATATTTAATTAATTTTTATCACACCCAAATTACCTAAAATAATAAATAAATCCAATTGAATTGAATAAAAATTTGGGATATTACATGATGCCTTAGGTTTGATATGAATCTTATGCGAAAGTTTAGGTTAGAGTAAGATTAATCAAATAAGTAGATGAAGGCGTAAGATGATTAAGTTAGACCAGATAGTTCTAGGTACCCTTATTTAAATGACTTAGGTTAGAACTGAGTCAGAATCGGTAGTTAAGTCTCATTGTCTAGTTGCGGTGTCCTGGTTCATATCTTAATTAAGTTAAGTTAGTTCACTTAGGTCAGAGCAAAGTTAGGATCAGTTAGTTACATTTGATCGCATAGTATTTAGTGTCCTGGTTAATATTTGAGTTGAGTTGAAATCTAACCTATATTGTTTTTATTTTAGAAAGAATATTAGTAGCTACCTTGATACCTAAATGAAGGATTGCTTGGGATGATGGCCAATCGTGAGATCAAAAAGCAGAATATACAAATTTGCCTAGAAGGATGGCGAGACTTAAAGATCTTGGAGGATCTAGTCCGGACAAGAATCAGAAGAAAGAAAAGTTGAAGGAGTATACCTTGAGGATTAACTTAGGTTAATCTTGACCCAAGGACTAGAATTGGGGATACTTGGTTTGCATGGCTGGTAAGATGGATAAGGTGAAATCAAGGGCTCGAGGTCAGGAAGACTCGGAGTCAATTTCTAGTGTTAGTGAATTCGAGAGTGTTGCTTTATGCCCAATTTAATAATAATAATAATGTGCTTGAATTTTTAGGTGGCGCGGATCTTGTAGAAGTTGAAATGTGGATCCTGAGAATCACCCAATATCCGAGAGGGGATAAGGTAATATGTGCCTCATATAAGTCAAAAGGCAAAGCCAACCACAAATGGTTGATGAGAAAAGAGTCATGGGTTAAGAGGATAATGAGATATTGTGAAATGTGTTTGTGGATACTTTTATAGACAAATATTCTTCTCGATGAGTTTTTGGGAGCATGATTTTTACTGTGGACAGTCGACCACATGATCGAGGATGGTCCTTACTTCATGGGTCAGACGACGAAGTTATTCTAACATTGGCGGAAGCATTCATATTCCTTCCAAAATATTCGTTTCTAAGTACATAGCCAAAATGTTTAGCCATAGAAGTCCATCAAGTTATTACAATAATATTTCTCCAAAATAAGCTTCCGAGGTCTTTAACCCTTCAGACAAGCCCTAGTCACTCCAACTCGTCAGGCACAGGCTCTAAAACCTCATCTGTAGGGGGGAAAATATAAAACAGTGAGCCGAGGCCCAGCAAGGTACATGCATATGAGTAGTAAAACGATGATGTAGAACGGTCATGTAGCTGTGCATAAACAGAACGGTTAAGCAGAATGCAGTCCAAGAAAAATAGAGAAAACATACCTTGACAGTACTATACTTCCGAAACGGCAAACGGTGAACAGTAACGTAACATGTCGGTAATCGGTACGATAGACGGTGAACAGAACATATCATATCGGTAACAGTATTTCATATTCGATAATCGGTACTTCATATTCGGTAATCGGTACAGTAACATAACATATCCGTAAAACAGTGAACGGTACTTCATATCATATCGGTAACATAACACGTCAGTAAAACAGTAAACAGTACTTCATATCAGTACGGGCCCTGCCAGTATTCCCTACTAGCTGAGGGGGGGCGAATAATCGAGGATAGATTGTGTTCACTCCACACAATCTAAGGCCGGTAACTGTCATGTGGGTATCCCATCTTACGGATCGGTGACGGTATGCCACCCGAAGGTAGGCCGGGAACGGTATCCCTCACGGATCGGGTACGGTATGCCACCCGAAGGTAGGCGGTAACGGTATCCCTCACGGGATCGGTACGGTATACCACCCAAGGTAGGCCGGTGCAATGTATATCCCATCTCAAGGGATCGTAACAGAGTGCCACCCAAGGTAGGCCGTAATGTAGTATCCCATCTCAAGGGATCGTAATGAGTGCCACCCAAGGTAGGCCGGCAATGTAATATCCCTTTTGGCGTGATCGGCACGGTATGCCACCCGAAGGTAAGCCGGGTAACGGTAGTTCCTCTGTCCATAACGCCCGAGGCAAGGCGGACCATAAATAACTCCATGGACAGAGTTATCTCGATTACCACCGAAAGATCCTAAGGCATGCCGGAGAATCTTTCCGGATCGTAGTTAGTCAGTGGACCAAAATAACACAGAAACAGAAATACTTCCTTCATATTGTTTACTGAAAACCATTTTCAAATCGTATAACTTAATCCGAGAATCATATCCTTAAATACACTTGAGGCCTGTTGAGATGGCATAAAATATACTTGGGCCGGTTGATTTTCATATGAGGGCCGGTTTCGAAAAAAGGGGGCCGGTTTCCATTTCCTTTCAAGGGCTGGTTTGATTCTATGCAAAAGGGGCGGTTGGATTGTTCATATGAGGACCGGCTTCGATTTTCTAATCAGAAGGCCGGTTTCAAATGCCCAAGGGGCCGGTTTCGATTTTTCCATGAAAGAGGCCGATTTCGACTTTTACATACAAGGGGCCGATCTCGAACCCAACCTGTCAGGGCCGGTTTCGATGAAGGGACCGGTTACGATATCAAGGCCGGTTTTGATTTTAGCATTCAAAGCTGACTTCGAATCTGAACATGTAAAGGCCGATTCTGATTTTATACTTGCCAAGGCCGGTTTCCATGCAAAGGCCGGTTCCGATTTTTAAACCTATCGAGGCCGGATTCAAATGCAAGGGCTGATTCCGATTTTAAGGGTATAAGGGCCGATTCCGATTTTAAGAGTACAAGGCCGATTCCGATTTCAATGCAAAAGGGCCGATTTATATTTTTATAGCAAAGGGCCGATATTGACTTTGATGCCCAAAGCCGATTCTGATTTCAATGTAAAAGGGGGCCGGTTCTGATTCTCTTAATGGTTGGCCGGTTTCGATTTCAACACGTAAGAGGCCGATTTTGATTTTCATCACATAAGGGCCATTTTCGATTTTCATCACCAGGGGCCGATTTCGATTTTCTTTACACAGAGGCCGATTTCGATTTTTATCACACAAGGGCCGATTTCGATTTTCATTACACAAAGGCCGATTTCGATATTCATCACACAAGGGCCGATTTCGATTTTTATCACACAAGGGCCGATTTCGATTTTCATTACACAAAGGCCGATTTCGATTTTCATAACACAAAGGCCGATTTCGATTTTCATCACTTTCGATTTTCATCACCAGGGGCCGATTTCGATTTTCTTTACACAAAGGCCGATTTCGATTTTCATAACACAAGGGCCGATTTCGATTTTCATTACACAAAGGCCGATTTCGATATTCATCACACAAGGGCCGATTTTGATTTTCATCACACAAGGGGCGATTTCGATTTTCATCACACGAGGGCCGATTTCGATTTTTATCACACAAGGGCCGATTTCGATTTTCATTACACAAGGGCCGATTTCGATATTCATCACACAAGGGCCGATTTCAATTTTTATTACACAAAGGCCGATTTCGATTTTCATAACACAAAGGCCGATTTCGATTTTCATAACACAAAGGCCGATTTCGATTTTCATCACTCAAGGGCCATTTTCGATTTTCATCACCAGGGGCCGATTTCGATTTTCATCACCAGGGGCCGATTTCGATTTTCTTTACACAAAGGCCGATTTCGATATTCATCACACAAGGGCCGATTTCGATTTTCATCACACAAGGGGCGATTTCGATTTTCATCACACGAGGGCCGATTTTGATTTTTATCACACAAGGGCCGATTTCGATTTTCATTACACAAGGGCCGATTTCGATATTCATCACACAAGGGCCGATTTTGATTTTTATTACACAACGGCCGATTTCGATTTTCATAACACAAAGGCCGATTTCGATTTTCATAACACAAAGGCCGGTTTCGATTTTAACTTGCAAAGGTCGGTTACGGTTCTCAAAGGCAAGGGCAGATTTGGAGTTTTCATGCGTAAAGGGGCGACTCTGATTTTCATAAGATGGAAGGCCGATTCTTGACAAGAGTCGGCCGGATCTAATTTTCGTGATGCAAAAGGGGGTTCCAGTATATGCGTCAAGCAGGATTCAAATACACTCAGTGCGGCTTCGTTCTTTGTTAAAATTGAGTTCAATTTACATGCAGTAAATCGAGTTCAAACTGATGCTGATTTCATGCCAAAAGCCGGTTTCATATCGAGTTTGGATTTCATGCAAGTTCATAAGGCAGAAAACAGGAGTCATGAAAACGAAACTAAAAGACGCTTAAGATATAAAAACAAGTGCAACATAAATGAACTTTAGAAGATAGGCGTCCAAGTATCTTGCCCGGGAGCCGGTTGCCTAATTTCAACGTCCGAAGCGTTCCTCTTTCCTTCGCACCAGCTGAATTCTCCTTCCCCTTCTCCTTCGCATCGATCGATTTATATAGAGGAAGGAGTTGGGGGCAAATCGGGTAGGTCACCCGCCCCGCACTTATTTTCGGGGGCAACGAGGTTGTTTTACCAACTTCCTTTGGTCGCCGCTCTCGCCGCGCTTCGTTGGAGTCCAACGAGTTAGGTTTCTCCCACAGTGCACGTGCTTGGCCGAACTTGAGGGGCCGAGCTTCATCGTTGGGCTGATTTTACTTGAGGGCCGGTTTCAACCGGCGAAGGGGCGAAGTGTAAGGGTTGGGCCGTTTCGTTTTTGCATAAGGCGCTTTTCACGCTACTTAAGGGCTGGTTCGATTTAAGCCCATAGAGCCGATTCCTCTTGACGTAAAAAGGGGCAAGACATTTGTAGCTTGGGTTTCACAGTACACGGGCCGATCCTCATGGGCCGATTTCATTTGCATAAGGAGGCGAATCCTCTTTTAATCAGTAGAGTTCGATTATGCCCACTTAAGGGCCGGTTTCATAGTTTTAGCGTTCGAAATTTTGGATCTCACAGATTGTTGATAAGTTGAGAGTTGCCTAGAGTCGGCAGAAAAGCTATGCAAACTGAAGAAGATCAGAGCTTTGATTCGAGGTCGGTGATTTTGTGTTCCTTAAGGTTTCGACGTCGAGGGGAATCACGAGGTTTGGCATCAAAGGAAAGTTGAGGTCGCGTTATATTAGACCGTTTGAGATTTTGGTGAAGGTCAGAAAAGTGGCGTATCGGTTGGCATTGCCACCGAATTTGTCCGAGGTGTATAACGTCTTCTATGTATCAATGTTGAGGAAGTACTTCTACGATTCAACACATATTATTGATTATGGTTTTTTGGTTATCAACGAGGATTTATCGTATTTGGAGGAACCAGTGGAGATTTTAGATTGCAATGATCAGATTTTGCGTTTGAGGAATCATTCCTGCGAGGAGGCGACGTGGGAGAGAGTGGACGAAATCCGGGAGAAGTATCCCCATCTATTTCGAGGTACGTAGGTTTAATTAATTCTTATGATTCGTTAATTTTGAGGATGAAATTTTTATAAGGGGGAGAATGTAATATCCCAAATTTTTATTCGATTTAATTGTATTTATTTATTATTTTGGATAATTTTGGTGTGATAAAAATTAATTAAATATTATAAAATTTTAGGAGAAATTTGAAATTATTGGGCCGGTGCCCAAAGTATGCTTTGAGTTTCGGTCGTCCGAGTATTGATTTGAGTTTTGAGATTTAAAGAAAAAGGAATAAGTGCATATATATATACATATAATAATAATAATAATAATAATAATAATAATGCAATAAGGAGGGGAAAGGGATTTACTCGAGGGAGAGGGTTTCGGGAAACAAAAACGGGGAGGAAGAAAGGTGAGGAGAGAGAGAGAGAGCCAGCAGATAGAGAGAGGAGCGAAAACAAGGCTCCCGAGTCCAATTCCGAGCACGAGCCAGTTAAAGAAGTGGTAGATCGGATCGAGGCAAGTGTAATCATACTCTCTTTATTGTCTCTTTTTATTTTTATTTGTCTTCTCTTGGGTATTTTTGTTCTGATATCCACCCAAAACAAGTAAATTACGAAACCCATAATTATTGTATGAATTATTTGTTATTTAATGTCCGATTTTCCCCGCTTTTGCATAGAACAACTTTACCCAAACCCTAGACCCATGCTCGACTTTTGTTTGCTCATTATTTTGAGTTCCAAGTTTAAATTGGCTCTAAATAATGAAAACCCATATCTTGAATAGGGTTATTTATCGATTAGGTGTCCGATTTTTCATATTTTGCTTGGTTTGGCATGTCCGACCCCCAAAACTCGTGAAGTTAGTATTCACCCGAGGCTTTTAGGTATTTTTGTATGATTCCATATGATTTAATTGTTATATAAGTTATATTTATTTGCATATGTTTATTTGTATACTTTGAAAAAGTATAATTGTTAACCATTTGTTAATGAAATGTTGTCCAAGCCTCTAAAATTATATTTGTCACTCGATGGTAAAATTTCTATTCTTTCCTATATTTTATGATGTTCGTGCATATAAATTAAGTCATGAAAAGATTTAAATCCAAAGAAAGATAAAAATTATACAAGTATACGTAGGGAATGATACAATTTATTATATGTATGATTTCTTATTTTGGAGGGACAAATTTATGAAAGAAGTTTGGTTGGCATTCCTTCAAAGAATAAGAAATCATGAAATCAAGACCACATATTTATATTTCAGAGGGTAATATCCCTTAGTAAGCTATTGATATTACAGTAGAAACTTAAGGATTATTTTGGCCATGTATTATAGCGGGTGATATTTCTTAGCATGCATTAGTATGCTACTGTAGAAGTATGAGGATTGCCTCTAGATCGTAGGAGGTTAGGGAGCATTTTATTGGCTCTGTATGTCGAGTGCTAGGTATACTGCTCATAATGTGGTATTTGACCTTGTATACCAGCGAAAGCGTACACCATTCGCTACGGAAAGTTAATTATATAGTTTGGCCTTAAATCATGTAGAATATCATAATCGTTTTATCGTTCTCTCACGCTTTTAGCAGGTAAGACCTACTGGTTCTGATATGCAAAGATAAATGTAATTTGAAAAGTGCATTAATTCATATTTCATACCTTCATGCATCCTTATATATTACTTCTATCTCATTTCCTATTTCATTTGGAATATATTACTTATTATTTGTTTATGTTGCACTTGTTGAATATTTGGCTCACCATTAATTTTTTATTCATTCCAGATAAGTATGCTCTTATACCTGACGAGTCAGAATAGGACGTAGAAGCAAGATAGGCTGTGGATCTTGCATTGAAGAGCTTGTGGGACTTAGCTTATGATTTTTGTATATGATGGAGTACATTGTATTATTTTGACATGTATATGTATATCGATGTATGTGTATGGTATTAATGGATATATAGTTTAGTTTTCGCTATATATGATAGATGTATGTGCTTCCACAGGCTTTTATGGTTATATTTGGCTACTTAGTTGGTATCTTGTTCAAACCGACATCATACCCGGAGTTAGGACATCAATGTCACTTGTTGTTCTTGTGGCAGTTGGGATCCTGTGTATGTGTAGTGTGTATATTGTGGTTGTTGTTAGACAGAGATTTGTACAGGTTTTATATTGACGGACGTTCGTATTACAAATGAAATTCTATCAGATTTTCAACAGAAAATATGGTCCGTCATAGTAAAATAATAAGCAAACGGAAGCCGGGCACGGGTCTAGGGTTTGAGTGAAGCTGTTCCACGAAACGAGGGAAAATTAGATATTAAATAATAAATAATTCATGCAATAATTATAGGTTCCGTGATTTACATGTTTTGGGTTGGTATCGGAATAAAAATACCCAATAAAATACAAATAAAAATTGAATGAGAGAACAAAGAGAGTATGAGTATATTTGCCTCGACTCGATCAACCACTTCTCTAATTGGCTTGTGCTTAGAATCGGATTCGGGAATCTTGTTTTTGCTCCTCTCTCTACCCGCTGTCTCTCACTCTCTCCTCACCTTTCTTCCTCCCCACTTTTGTTTCCCGAAACCCTCTCCCTCAAGTAAATCCCTTTCCCCTCCTTATTGCATTATTATTATTATTATTATTATTATTATTATTATTATTATTATTATTATTATTATTATTATTATATATACTTATTCCTTTTTCTTTAAATCTCAAAACTCAAATCGATACTCGGGCGACCGGGCTGACTTATTTCGGGCACCGACCAAATAATTTCAAATATCATCTAAAATTTTATAATATTTAATTAATTTTTATCACACCCAAATTACCTAAAATAATAAATAAATCCAATTGAATTGAATAAAAATTTGGGATATTACATGATGCCTTAGGTTTGATATGAATCTTATGCGAAAGTTTAGGTTAGAGTAAGATTGATCAAATAAGTAGATGAAGGCGTAAGATGATTAAGTTAGACCAGATAGTTCTAGGTACCCTTATTTAAATGACTTAGGTTAGAACTGAGTCGAATCGGTAGTTAAGTCTCATTGTCTAGTTGCGGTGTCCTCGGTTCATATCTTAATTAAGTTAAGTTAGTTCACTTAGGTCGAGCAAAGTTAGGATCAGTTAGTTACATTTGATCGCATAGTATTTAGTGTCTGGTTAATATTTGAGTTGAGTTGAAATCTAACCTATATTGTTTTTATTTTAGAAAGAATATTAGTAGCTACCTTGATACCTAAATGAAGGATTGCTTGGGATGATGGCCAATCGTGAGATCAAAAAGCAGAATATACAAATTTGCCTAGAAGGATGGCGAGACTTAAAGATCTTGGAGGATCTAGTCCGGACAAGAATCAGAAGAAAGAAAAGTTGAAGGAGTATACCTTGAGGATTAACTTAGGTTAATCTTGACCCAAGGACTAGAATTGGGGATACTTGGTTTGCATGGCTGGTAAGATGGATAAGGTGAAATCAAGGGCTCGAGGTCAGGAAGACTCGGAGTCAATTTCTAGTGTTAGTGAATTCGAGAGTGTTGCTTTATGCCCAATTTAATAATAATAATAATGTGCTTGAATTTTTAGGTGGCGCGGATCTTGTAGAAGTTGAAATGTGGATCCTGAGAATCACCCAATATCCGAGAGGGGATAAGGTAATATGTGCCTCATATAAGTCAAAAGGCAAAGCCAACCACAAATGGTTGATGAGAAAAGAGTCATGGGTTAAGAGGATAATGAGATATTGTGAAATGTGTTTGTGGATACTTTTATAGACAAATATTCTTCTCGATGAGTTTTTGGGAGCATGATTTTTACTGTGGACAGTCGACCACATGATCGAGGATGGTCCTTACTTCATGGGTCAGACGACGAAGAAGTCTAGTGCCTTAGATTGAGGCCTTGCGATGATGGGACAAGGCGTAAAGGTGTTGTCTACCGTGGCAGACGGCAGGATCTTTAAGTTTTGACAATTCAGTATGTGTGTTATTTTGAAATTTCAAATCTATATTTTCATATTGTGTTTTTCAAGTTTATCTGTCTATTTGAGGATCATAGACTTGTGCTAGTTATATCAATGTCTACGATATTTTCTTAGGCCATAGATATAATTGGTTAGATTGATTTGAATTGTTTTGTGGTACCGAGTTTTGATCTGATTTTGGTGGTGTTTTGGTTAGTGAGTCGTCATGCCAAGTATGAATTGGGTTTGTAAGGATATTATATCTTGCAATCGGATTGTGGAATGTTAAGTATGAGACAAAGTTGGTCGAGATATCAAGAAATTAGTGTCATTGTGCCTGCAAGTCGTTTAATCAATATATGTGTCTAATTTATTTAGTATATGAGATCACATCTGGAAGTCATCTTGTGATCACTGAGAAATTTTGGCTGTGTAAGCATTTGAGAATATTTCTTAGAGGAAAAGATTATATTGATTTATCTTTGATCAGTAATTCGAGGTTGTGTCGGAGACAGCACCAGTATTTTTAAGGATTCCATATAGAATCCAAAAAGTATTGGTCAGGTTCCGCTTTTGGTTGCTTTAGAACATCTAAGGTTGGTAAGAGGAATTGATGAGATTACTTGTGAATGACTGAAAATTTTTGTTGTTTAGGAGATGAATGGTTTGATAAGTGGGCACTATGAATTAATAGGTGATTTATTTGATTTATTGCGATGGTTTGATAATTTCTAAATCTGATCTGTATCCATAGTGTTGTTGATCGTGGATTATTAAAAGTTGTGTCGGTGATAGCATTTAGGATAAAGATATGGCTGTTGCATGTTTCGGTAACGCCATTTGGGTTTGTAGGTTCATTCGTATTTCTATGGACTTTATGGATTGGATCCTCATGCCATACTTAGGTCAATATTGTGATAGCCTTATCAATAAATTTAAGGAATTATAAGAGATGTATGAACTCTGTTTAAGGACTGTGTCATGAATTAGGAAGGCAATTAACCATGTGCTCAATTGGGAGAGAGTATGAGTTTGATTAAATGAAGTGTCATGTTAGGTATGTAGTTTCTTTGATAGCATGTATGTGGTTCTGTAGAGATTTGAGCAATGGCTCATTTGGGAATGACTGAATGATGTCATGAAAGTGTGCATTTTTATTGGGTCTGGGTGAATCCGAAAGATGTCCGTTAAGTGTTTCTCAAATTCTATAGCGTCCATGGGGCGTTTGGCTTCGGAGTAATCGGTATTCGTCGGAATGAGATATGTGGGAATAATTCTCAAGCAATGGAGGGTAATTGTCGACCACGTTGTTTGGGCTGATTCTTGATGGATCCAATAAATTGTAATAGAATGTGATACTTTTAAGAAAGATTTAGGATTATATTTTTCCTGTATCATATGTGAGTGGTTGCCATTGGATTAAGTGGGGGAGAAGTCCCTGATCAGAGTTATTACGCCCGTAGTTTGGAGTTTGCAATTGAGGTCTCTGTTTTGAGAACTTATAGATGTTATTTTTGCAAATAATTATTGACTAATGATTCTAAGGATCTGAATAGTTGTGTTATAAGGAGATGATCATGCGACAAAGAAAGCGAGTGAATTTATTTAAGGACTAAAAAGACAAATCTCGGAATCTTTTAAGGAAAGCGAATATTAGTGCCGATAATTTGGTGTAGGGAGCCTTTAGATTTGAGATGTTTTCGATACTTCATAGGAAATGTTGAAAGGTGAATCGCGAGCAAGTCCTAATGTCTGAACCGATGGGATGATCTACTTTTGATTTGGGAAAAAGAATCGTATTTGAAGTATTGAAGCTATGCAAATTATGAGATGAAAAGTCCGTATGATTTTATTTCAGGGTTGTCAAAATGGCAATGATTTTGGGTGTTTAGATAATTGTGAATTAGCTAGCAAGGATGGTCCATTTATCACGAATTTGGATGACGTATTCTGATCAAATAGGTTGTCTTGTTAGAATGCCAACGAGATTATAAATTTACGAAGTATTTAGGTTTCGAGGCTTAGGTAGTGATTTAAGGCTGTGCCGAATTTTCAGGTGATCATTTCAGTTATATTTCTTATATTGATTATAATTTGAAGATTATGGGTTCTGCTTTAAATATATCGATACCTTTGAAATGTTTTAGACCTATAGCTATCGTGTATCCGAGGTATCTAATATGGATCAATGAATTCGAGTTGTAAGAGGATTTTTAGCAAGCTAATAAAGAGTTAATCAGAGTTGCGCAACGGGACGGATGACCATATATTTTAAGGTTTAGTTTAACATTTGAAATGAACGATCTTTTCGAGGCTTAGGATGAACTGAAGTACAAATTTGTTAGTTCGCTTGAGGTTCTGAATTAAATCGGGAAAATAGTAAATAAATTTGGTTTGCCCTCAAATTTGGTGGATTTTAATGAAGTCTCTTTTACATCGATGGTTGAGGAAATAGGTATTTGATCGAAATAAGCCTTTGTGGGAGATAAGGGATTAGTCTTATGATAAGGTTCCAACGTAGATTTAGATAGAAAATATTAGACATTGGGAATTAGGATAATTAATCTTGTTAAGATTTTCTAGGAATGATTATTTCTTCAAATATGTGTTATAGGAACATGAAGTAAGAATTTGAAAGGATTTTTCCCGATTGATGAATTTTGAGGTTCATAAAATTTTGAGGACGAAATTTCTATACATGGGAAAGAGTTGTAAAGTATTGAATTTCAAATATCGTAATTAGAAGTAATTAAGGTAATATAATCAAAATTAGATTTAATAAATATGGAAAAAATAAAGTTTTGGGAACGTAGATTGAGGTGGTGGAGGAAGCCCGCTGGGCGCCTCGGGCAACGCCACGGCAACCGCAAGATCTAGCAAGCCTGTGCCAGCCCAGGGGATAAAAACTCGTGAGGGTTTATTTTGAGCATTCTTCGGGCTTTCCACATGAAGAAGAGAGAGAGGGTGAGGGAGAAGAGATATGTGCGATCCCAATCCTGGAATATGATAATTATGGAATAATTATATAGATAAAAATTATATTAAGGTTTAAGTATAGTGAAAATTTTGATACCGAATCAAAATGAGGCGAAACAGGCTAAGGAGCACAAGGCACTCGATTACCGCTCAAGCGCTCCTCGAGCGTAAAAATGTAAAAGTTATGCTCGATGGTGCACCCGAGGCAAGGCGGGAGCGATCCCGTCTACGAGCAGTGCGCTTGAGCACCGCTCGAGTACCACTCAAGGGCACATCTGCGAGAGTGGGCGCTCGAATACCACTCGACCGGCGCTCAACCGCCGATCAGGTGTTGTGCACGTGACCCTCTTTCCCTTTGTGTTTTAAAAAGAAGGTGAGGATTTTGGTTGTAGCAGTCGACGCAGAACCGAAGGAGAGAAGGGAGGAAGGAGAGAGAAGAGAAAGAAAGGGAAAAAAATCTTCGGTCCAATCCCAATCAGAGTAAGGGGAACTGTAGATCGAGCTCAAACAAGTATACTTCGGACGTTATTTACTATTTTTACAACCTTTCTGTATCTCAAAAATGGTATTTATACTCTAAATCCATATTTCCTCATATTTATCGTAAATAATGCCTGTTTTTCCTAATTAATCAGACAGATTTCATATTTATTAGTATGTACTGCTATATATACCTCTAATTTTATGAAAATATATGTGCTTGGTGTTTGTTTATCGTCCAAAAATTTTGACAAAACCCTAGGTACAAAAATTGAAGATTTGATTCTTTATTTTCCATAATTTCTGATATGAAAAAGTTAATTTGTAACGTGATAATTTTACTGATGTGATTTATATTTGAAAAATTTACACAGATTTATACTGTTGAATTTCTGAGGATTTCTAAATCTAAACTGAAGGATTACAAACTATTACTGTATATTCTAGAAAAATCTGAAGAGTTATTTTGAAACTCTGACTGACTTTTAAAATTGAAAAGGTTTTCAGTTAAGAAATAAGAAGAAAAATATTTCTGATACTATTAATTAGGACCCAGGACTGATATACAGTCAGGTTAGGTTCTCCGACATGCCTTAGAACGTCACAGTGGTAATCGAGGATAACTCTATCTATGGGGTTATATGTGGCCCAGCTTTCCTCAGGACATTAACTTAGATGGTAGTTACTATTACTTGTCAGCATTACCGTACTGAATCCCGTGAGAAGGGATGTCCCACGGGAAGGGACAACTGCTACTGGTTTTAGATTGTGTGGAGTAAACACAATCTATCATCAATTATTCGTCCTTTCTACTAGTACGGTATACTAGTTAGGTCATTTACTAATAGAAAAGGAGATTTTCTATATTTTATAGATTTTGTATCGGTTTCTGATTTCTAATTTATGTTTACCGATTTCTAATTTTCTAAGCTTAATTATTATCATATTATGTTTTACTCGTGATTTATATATATGTTTCTATTCCCTGACAGTTCTGTAATCTTCTACATTTAAATTCTGCTATAGTTTCTGTAAATCATTGTTTTATAGCATTTATGCTTTAATATGTAATTGTTTTCATTTTACTGCATTCTGTTCCGTATAAAAATTTTACTGCATGCTTGCATGTACTTTGTTAGGCTTTTGCTCACTATTTTACTATTTTTTTCCTCCAGATAATACTATAGAGCTAGTACCAAATGAGAAGGAATAGTTAAAACTTAACTTGAAGACATTCTGGAGACTTAAAGTATTTTGGAGAATCTTGGAAAGATACAGTTGAATATAATTGCCTAATTTTGTAGATGGATCTTGTATATATGGATACCGTATATAAAATATATGTCATGCATGTGATGAAATAGAAAATTATGCTTTCGCAGGTTTATAGTTTTGCTTCCGCTATATGTTTTCTGGATTCTATATAGGTCCTAACCGACATCTCTATTCCGAATTGTTAATATAGTGGATAGGAAATGTGAAATATAAGCTGTAGGAAATTATACGGCGTCTGTGATCCTATGTCTGAAATAAGAGTACTTGTTGATGGATATGATGATATTATTCTGCATGTTTGCAGGTTATAAATAGGATTTGTATTTCCATTTAGCCCAATTTTCGGGAGACTTTGTCCTGTTTTTTCCTAAAACTTTAGGTTATTAATTGGATTTAGGTTTCTGTTTTCTGTAATGATAAAAAATTTTGAAGACAATAAAAAATTCTTTCTTCACAATTGGTATCAGAGAATATGATATGCTTTAGGAATGATCTAAATCATGCGCAAAAATTTAGGAAACGATTATGACTGACTGAATAAATAGGTATAGGCATAGGATGAACTAAGTCTTAGGTATTCTAGTCTGTCCAAGTTAAAAATTCACCTGAATTAGGATGTAGTGATTTAGTTAATTGATATTGAATGTACGGTAGACCTAGACCGATCGATTTAGATTTAAAGATTCAAGTTGAACTATTCTGTGTTGAGATAAAAATGAAGTGGTTAGAATTAGATGAAATGTTAGGTTTTTGCCTTATAGATTTAATTTGAAATGCATTGATTATAACCCTCCCTCTAATCTAATAACTTGAAATTAGGGATCTCGTGATATTTGTAGTTATAGAAAATAGTACAACCTTTAGATGATGGCCTTCCCTGGGATGTTGGTCGACCGCAAGGATAAGGAGAAGAAATTGCCTAGGAGCATCTCAAGATTTTTTTAAATCTAGTCAGTACCAAGCCAGTAATAAATGTGATAGTACCTAAATAAGGTCTAAGTAGTTGGTTTAGTTTGAGGTAAATTCAATTAGCCTTGGGCAAGATTTTTAGGATTAATGTGCCACTAAGGGGGATGCTTAAGTTTGATGATTAAATATGATGGATATGATAGAATTGGTAGCTTAAGGATAAGATGTAAATCCTGTGGATTTTGAAGGTGTTGGTGGTATTGACAATAATCGGATGCTTGAAATAAGATTACCTCCGGTAAGATAAAAGGTGAAGATTACCTTGGGTATGAATTTTAAGAATAAAATGATATTACGAGGAATGTTGTGGTCTTGATATGGACAAAAATTTTATTGAAAAAAAAAGTTTTTGAGAGAGTGTTTTACTTGGGATAATTTGATCGCATGATAGAGGATTTCCTATGTTCGAGTCGGATAGAAAGGAAGTCCGGTACCTGAAATTGAGGTTTCGCAGTGCTAGTATACGTATCGAGATAATGTCTATCATGGTGAAAAGTGATAACCTTGAATATTGATATGTCAGTATACGCATTATTTGGGGCTTTTAATCCATATATTGTCTATATTTCCTAGGTTCATCCGTAATTGAAGAAACTTTGATACGGTATTTAGAGACGTTCCTTAACGACGAAGATCTAATTGATTTTCTATTAAGTAGTCTTCTGAGGCTGTGTTGAGGCCAGTTAAGGATGCAAGGGAATGAGTATATATGTGTTTCAAATTCTAGAATAAAATTTGATGATGTCAATCCCTAAGGGGCAACCCTTGTTTGAAGGAATTACGAATTTCAATGTCCAATTTGGATTTGTGAATGAGTTAACCTTGATGAGATATTAAGATGATCTAGTTGGCAAATCGTCCCAATTGAATCGATGATTCAAAAGGAATAATCTAAATTGTAATTAGGCTCACGTATCAGATAAGTTGTAAAAGAGGTAATGGAGCTAATATGTTGGTATTTGCAAGTTATATAATGAGGTGTGTGCTATAGATGGCGTATTTGGTCATACCTGGAGAGTTATTAAATGAATGAGAAAATTTAAGGAAACTGCTAAAGAGAAGATTTGCCTATTTGATTGACAAATAAGGTTACTATTGAGGTTATGCCAAGATTAGAAATGATATCGAGGATTCAAATATAATCGATAAGGATATTTGGTGGACTTTAAAATAATCAGAAGTTAATGATTTGATAGTTGGGAGTCTTTAATATTAAGATATCCATAAGATAGGTGAAGGATGACTACGAACCGGTCCCGCTATTGGAACAAGTATGGTTATGAAAATATGAAAGGAGAACCCTTATAATTTTGTTTGAGGTTGATCGAATGGTAAGGCCCCTGGATTTTAGTCAGATTATTGTGAAAGATTGAGTGATTTGATTTGGAAGAATAATTTAGTTTGACGATAGAAAATTAAGTTGCTAAATATTAAAGTTTTATCGGTAATTGGGAATTGTGGTAAGTAGTTAGATGAGTATTCGATTGGAAGAAGGAATATTTATTTTATTTGGTTAATATGGCGAATAAGTGGAATTGATGATCTGGAATTGATCTTTTAGTGGTGTAAATTCTTTTAGTGTTGAAAAAATGCTCGAGAGTATCTGTGTAAACTACATCGAAAGGATATGATGCCCTACAATTAGGTTATGCATTCTGAATGAGAGGCAATGTTAATCAAATTAGGAAATAGACATTGAGTTTAACTCGAAAATGAGGCAACCCTTTTGAAATCGGTAGATGGCAGGTCGAGAATATGGCTATAAAAGTACTAAGGATGTATGCATTTGGAAGAAAAGATCAAGCCAAACTGTTTTAATGGGCGGATTAGAGGCAAATGAAATTGGCGCTAGTCTCTCAAGATTTGTGCAAAATTAGAAGAGTATCGGTTAGAAGTTGTTGAAGAAGCCTTAAGGCCTCTGAAAAGTAGGATTAACTAACGGGATAGGTAATGTAACATAGATGGTGATACTCTTGAGAAGGATTAGAATTTTGTTAATTCTGTATTGATAAGGTAATTGCCCACAAGCAAAGTGGGGGAGGAGCCCATAGGTTGAACTTATTTCCCTCATGATTGAAAATTTTATAATAAGGTCATCATCCTGAGAAATTATGGATGATGTCTTGGGGGGAAAATTAATATCTTGCGAATCTAAAAGTTGAAAACTGTAATAGGTGGATCTCGGTGTATTCAAGGAACATGAATGTTAGGATCGATTGTTGATATTAGAAGCCTCTATTTGAGAAACTGTAGAATTATTTTGGAGATAATTTTGATCTAATAATTTTATGGATTAAGGTAATTATGTTATGATGGAGAAGTAACCTTAGGAGATCTGGAGCGGATTAATCTGTATAAGGATTGTGTTTTCCTGTATCGCTTGTAGATCAATACTCCTGATATAAGCAGGAGAGGAATTCCTAGTTAAGAGTTGTTCTTACATTGATTGAAATCAGCGATTGGAAGTCTCTGTTTGAGAAATTGTGGAGACAGTTTTGGATGATAGCTTTGTCTTGGGAGAATTTGTGGTTATGTTATGACTAAAGTCGACCTTGGGATTTCGTAGGTAGATATACCTGTCTAAGGATTACATAGATGAATTTCGGTATCCTGAAAGGGGAACGAACATCAGCACTGATCATGAATGTTAAGCATCTATAGCTTTGGTGTTGATAGTGAACCTATGGATAGGCTCAATTGCTGGGAGTAATAGGCTGTTGCATTCCTAAGTTGGGAAGCAGATTGTGTCTGAAGTATGGAAGTCCTAAAATTGGAAATAAAAAGCCCTGTGTTCTGGTTTTAAAAATGAACAAATGATCCATTCATGGTGATTTCAAATGACGTGCTTGGGTTGAATTAGTTGACTCGTTAATATACTAACGATGTCTTAAAGTTGGTAAGTGTATAGGTATTGAATTGGATGATGAATCTGAAGCCACATTGAACCCGTGGTAACTGCATATATTGTAGTTTCTGATCTTGTTACGGTTTAAGGGTTTGTGGGAGTTGTTTCCTTGGTATGAGATTTTGAGATTCTGTGTTTGTTAATTGTTAAGGATTTGAGATTTTAGATAACGATCTGAAATTGTATTGAACCTATGGTGACTATTACAGTTAGGACTTCTTATTTTGTGATGAATGGAGGATCTGTGAGAGTTATTTCTATGGTATGGATATTTTAGAATCGATTTTAATCAAAGTTATTGTATAAATTGAATGTTCGGAGGAGAATATGTACCTTAAGGAAATGTCAATTTGGGGACATACCAACAATATGGTGAGAATGTAAAGTATCCCGCTCTTGAAGATTAACTGTGACTTGAAATTTATATCAGAATCTTAATCGAGCTTGGTAAAGGAATTAGGATGTTAGGTTGAAATCGTGATAGTAAATGGTAATCGGATGATTAGTCCTCGTATATTAAAATCTAAATTTTAAAATTCGAGGAGAATGCTCCAAATTTGAGGCATTTTGCTTGTGCAAGTTTCGGAACTAAGATAGAAAAGTGGTTAATGAAATAGATTTGTCTTCGAACTTAGTGAATTTGGATCTTGAAAAGACATGTCAAATAATGATGATCAAGGCACTTTTGATGTTTATGTTTTTCTAGGATAACAATCCTGATTTAGAAATAAATTAGAGACATTAAGAAGGTTCCTTGACTCTGAAAATTTAAGGATCGTTAAATTCTGATGATGAAATTTCTAGAAGTGGAAGAGAGTGTGAGACCCCGATCTCGAAATATAATAATTATGAAATAATTATGTGGATAAAATCATGTCAAGGCTTAAATATAGTGAAAAATTTGGTATCGAAGTAAAATGAGGCAAAATAGGTTAAGGCACGCACGGCGCTCGATCACCTCTCAAGCGCTCCTCAAGGGCAAAAATACGAAAGTTGTGCTTGAGGGTGTGCCCAAGGTAAGGAGGGAGCTATCCCCGCTACGAGTAGTGCGCTCGAGCGCACATCTGCAAGAGTGAGTGCTCGAGCACCAGTCATGTGTTGTGCACATGACTCTCTTTCTTTTCGTGTTTTAAAAGGAAGGTGAGGGTTTTGGTTGCAGTAGCCGACGCAGAACCGAAGGAGAGAAGAGAGGAAGAAGAGAAAAGAGAAAAGAAAGGAAAAAAATCTTCTGTCCAGTCCCGATTAGAGTATGGGTAACTATAAATCGAGCTCAGCCAAGTATAGTTTGGATATTATTTACTATTTTTACAACTTTTCTATATCTCAAAAATGGTATTTATACTATAAATCCATATTTCCTCATGTTTACCGTAAATAATGTCCATTTTTCTTGATTAATCGGACAGATTTTATATTTACTAGTATATACTGCTATATATACCTCTGATTTCATGAAAATGCATGTATTTGGTGTTCGTTTTTAGTCCAAAAATTTTGGCAAAACCCTGGTATGAAAACTGAAGATTTGATGCTTTATTTTCCATAATTTCTAATATGAAAAAGTTAAACTGTAACGTGATAATGTCATTGATGTGATTTATGTCTGAAGAATTTACATGGATTTATACTGTTAAATTTCTTAGGATTTCTAAAACTAAACTTTGATTACAAGCTATTATTATATATTTTGAAACTAACTAAAGAGTTATTGTAAAACTCTGACTAACTTCTAAAACTGAAAAGGTTTTCAATAAAGAAATAAAAAGAAAAATATTTCTGGTACTATTAATTAGGACCCGAGACTGATATACAGTCAGGTTAGATTCTTCAACATGCCTTAGAATGTCACGGTGGCAATTGATGATAACTTTATCCATGAAATTATATGTGGTCTACCCTTCCTCAGGGCGTTAACCTAGAGGGTAGTTACTGTTACTGGCCGGCGTTATGTATTGAATCTTGCAAGAAGGGATGTCTCACAGGAAGGGACAACTGCTACTGGCTTTAGATTGTGTGGAGTAAACACAATCTATCATCGATTATTCGCCCCCTCTACTAATAGGGTCTACTGGTTGAGTCTTTTAGTGATAGAAAAGAAGATTTTCTATATTTTATAGATTTTGTATCGGTATCTAATTTCTGATTTATGTTTATTGATTTCTGATTTTTGATTTATGTTTACTAATTTCTGATTTATGAAACTTGATTATTATCAGATTATGTTTTACTCGTGATTGATATAAATGTTTCTGTTCCCTGACAGTTCTGTAATCTTCTACACTTAAATTCTACTATAATTTCTGTAAATCACTGTGTTATAGTATTTATACTTTAATATGCTACTGTATCCATTTTATTGTATTCTTTTTCGCATGAAAGTTTTATAGCATGTTACATGTACCTTACTGGGTTTTGACTCATTGTTTTACTATTTTTTACTCCAGATAATACTGTAGAGCTAGTACCAAACGAGAATGAATAGTTAAAGTTTAACCTGAAAATATTCTGGAGACTTGAAGTATTTTGAAGAATCTTAGAAAGATACAGTTATATGTAATTGCCTAATTTTGTAGATGGATCTTGTATATATGGATACCGTATATAAAATGTATGTCATGCATGTGATGAAATAGAAAATTATACTTCCGCAAATTTATAGTTCTTCTTTTGATATATGTTTTCTGGATTCTATACAGGTCTTAGATGACATCTCTATTTTGAACTGTAAGTATAGTGGATAGAAAATGTGAAATGTAAGCCGTAGGAAATTATACGACGTCTGTGATTCTATGTCTGAAATAAGAGTACCTGTTGATGGATATGATGATGTTATTCTACATGTTTGTAGGTTATAAATAGGATTTATATTTCTGTTTAGCCCAATTTTAGGGGAGACTCTGTCTGTTTTTTCCTAAAATTTTAAGTTATTAATTGGGTTTAGGTTTCTATTTTCTGTAATGACAAAAAACTCTGAAGACAATAAAAAAATTTGTTCCGTCACAATAGAGAAAGGAGAGATCGAGGCTTTCGAGTTCAAATCCGGCTTGGAGCTAATTAGAGAAGTAATAGATCGGATTGAGGCAAATGCACCCATACTCTTCTCTTTCGTTCTTTGCACTTTTTATTCTATTTTCTCTGGGTATCATCGTTCCGATACCTGATTAAATTTATATATTATGGAACCCATGACTTGAGCATACACATATGTTGATTCCATGTCCGATTTCTTAGTTTTGACCATTTTTTGAATGTGGAACCCTAACCCTATGCCTCGAATGATTTTACTATTTATTTTAGAATTTTTGTATAAATTAGCTCTAAAAAATTATTACCCATATCTTAGATATAATTATTTATCGATTGAATATTCAATTTGGTAGTTTTATATGGTATTATGCTCGCAGAAAACCCTAACCTACGCTTTCTTTAGTTTTACCCAAATTAATTGTAATTTATATATGATTTGGCTTTAAAAATTTGTAACCCTAACTTTATGGATGCAGGTACTTTGTATATTTGGTATTTATGTGCATAGATTTTATATATATTAATTTTATATATTTTAAAAATATTATCAAATGTAAATAGTGACGTTTAACGGCATGTATGTTAATTATGTTAGTTTGTATATACTCTGAAAATTATGTTATACACATTTGTGAAAGGATTTATTGTCAAGAAGTTCTAAAATTATATTTTGCTCACGGTGGTAAGAAATTTTATTTTTTTATTATTTATGATGATCATGCATATAATTTAAGTCACGTGAAGATTCAAACCCATAAGAATTATGCAAATTATGAGAAGTATAAGAAGGAAATTTCATGATATGTTATATTTGATAAACTATTCTCCCGGAGTGAGAATAATATTTTATGAATGAGTATAAAATTTCCTAAGAATAAGTAATTATGGAATTGGACCAAGAATTTATATTTCAGATAGTAGTATTATTTGACATACCTTAAAGTATTACTGTTAAAGTATAAGGATTGCCTCTAGGCCACGGGGTATATGGTGGCATACATGATGGCCCCATATATTAGGCCAAAGGTATACCACTCATCATGGGGTATTAAATTGTAGGGGCCATGTCTTAAAATGTGTGGAAGTATATACATTTTTTTCCTCGTTCGACTGCACGGTTAGCTAGTAACGCCTAGTGGTCCTAGTCCGCAAAGTAAAAAAGACTTTCTATATGTTTTAGAATCTAAAGAAAGAATAAGTAAAATGCAAAAGATAAATGATCTCCGAAAATATATTTATTCATGTGTCATGCTTATGCATCTTCATTTCGCTTCTATATCATTCCTCTACTTTATTTTGCATATAATATTTATTATCTTTGATTATATTACACTTCCTCAATATTTAACTCACTCTTACTATTTTTCTTCATCTAAATGAACACGAGTTTAGGCCTGATAAAGTAGAATAGAGAATTTGAGTCAACTAGGATTAAAAACTTGGAGAATACTTTTGAGGACTTAGTTGTTGTGGTTTTTTAATTTATGGAGTATTTTGAATTATTTTTGTGATGGATTTGTATATTAATGTCTGTGATAATGATGATGATAATGCATATATAGTTTAGTTTTTGCTATATCTGATGGATGTCTACTTCCGTAGGTTATTATGATTTGATATTTGGGTACCTAGTGGCATCTTATCTAAGTCGACGTTGTAATAAAAAATTATAACATCGGTGTTACATATCTGTTGTGGTATTTGGATCCTGTGTTGTGATGTTGTGATTATTTGTATTGTCCTGTATAGGGTTTTTATACAGGTTATAGTGATTTGATGGCTATTTTACAGCCAAAACTCTATCAGATTCTGGTTAGGTAATGCAGTCTGTCACAAAGATCATTTAATCAAGAATGTGACTTTAGACCGTAAAGAAGGAATCTGAAAGGATCTTTCCCAATTGTTGAGTTTTGAGATTTGTTAAATTTCAAGGTCAAAAGTTTTATAAGTAGGGGAAAGTTGTAAGGTTCCAATTTTTAAATTATAGTAATTAGAAGTAATTAAGTTAATATAATAAAAATTAGGTTTAAAGTACACAGAAAAATAAGTTTCGGAAGCAAAATTGAAAAAAGGAGGCTCGGCGCCTGAGTTGCACCCGAGGTGTGCCTAGGGTACGTTTAGCAAAATGTCCCGCCAGGGGCATGCTCGAGGTGAGCCCGAGGTGTATTTTCCATAATAGGCGCACCTGAGACTCGCTCGATGAGCACTCGAAGTGCGTTTCCCAAGGCTATGCCGTCCGAGCAATGCCTGATTGGCACTCATGCACCAGTTAGGGTATAAATACCCATGAGTCAGCTTTTTTGGTCATTTTTCCAGAAGAAAAAGAGAGAGGAGAGAGAGAACGTGGAGGAGAAGAGAGAAAAGGAAGGGTTCGAGGCTTTCAGGTTCGTTTCTGACTTAGAACTAGTTGAAAAGGTTGTAGATCAGGTTGAGATAAGTGCACTCGATATACGTAGGTAGGCCTTAGCATATGTGGAAAAACATGATCATTTCCTCGATTTGGCTACCTTGTTAGTTGGTAAGACCTATTAACCCTAATCTCTAAATATAAACGAATTTCTACATGTTTTAGAAACTAAAAAAATTAGATATAAAATGTGAAAAGGTAAATGTATTTCGGAAATGCATTTGGTTATATTTCATGTTTATACATATGTATTATACTTCTATTCCATTCCTTGAAATTCTTTTGAGTACATTACTTATTGTCTTTGATTATATTGTACCTTGCTAAGCATTTGACCCACTCCTTATTATTTTTTTACCTTTAATTGAGTACGAACTTATACCCGATGAGGTGGAGTAGAGATTTTCAGTTGGCTAAGCTGTGGATTTGGAAGATAATTTTATAGACTCAGATTATGTGGATTTGTTCATATGTATGGAGGATTTGTGTACTTGTTGGATGGATATGTCGATGTATTTTGCTTATATCAATGATATTCAGATGAGTTTAGTTCCGTTGTGTATTGATGGTTATATATACTTTCATAGGTTATTATGATTTGATTTTAGATACCTAGTGGCATCTCTATGTGCCAATGTTATATTCAGAGATATGACATTGGAGCCACGCATTAGATTTTGTGATTTTTAGATTCTATGTGTTTGTTGTTATGATATGTATATATTTGTATAGGTTAACCGTACAAGCGAATAGTACTGGCTTATGTTTAATCTAACAGACATTTTTCAAGCGGGATCATGCCAGATCCCAAGTAGACTTGGTCCATCATACTCTCCCTCTATCCCTCCCTTCTCTCTCCTTTACTTGAGAACCCTCAATTTCCATTAAGTAGGAGTCTTACTTCCCCTTTAATGGAGTCTTTTGATATGGGGAGTCAGTAGGTTTCTTCCTTTATAAGTTCCATTAAGGGGGGAGGGGGTTTTACTTCCCCTTAATGGAGTCTTTTTAATATTGGGAGCCAGTGGTTCCCTCCCTCAATACTTTAGAGGGAGTTATGGTTTCCTCTGACTATCTTCCTCCGCTTTTATTTTTTTTTATAAATAGAATGGGTTGTATTCCCAATGAACTGACAGTTGTATGCTTACACTTCTTACCCATCATCTCAATTCTGCCCTCATTTTTATTTGAATGTAAAAAAATATATAAAAAGTTAATAGAAATGTACCTAATATTCTAAGCCTTAAAATATAATTATTAAGTGGTAGTGCACATATTAAGTGGTTTAATTTATTTGACAATATAACAAGTTGAGATTATAGCGTGGATGCCATAGACACTGAACACTTGTACAATTTATCATTTTTATTACCAATGTTATGTACGTATTGCCCTCGCTCTTTGGTATTTTTAGTGATTTTATATTTATATATATAATTAAATATTTAAAAGTTTTCTTATTATTTAATTGATAAAAAGGAAGATCTCAGTGTGAAAATTACAAAAATTTTATTACTCATAGCGTTTTGTTCTATAATTTTCTCACAGTCTTCTCAGAGCAATCTTTTCATTTACCGGT
The DNA here is from genome assembly GCA_033239525.1 of Nepenthes gracilis. Lineage (NCBI taxonomy): Eukaryota > Viridiplantae > Streptophyta > Magnoliopsida > Caryophyllales > Nepenthaceae > Nepenthes > Nepenthes gracilis. The sequence goes on along the minus strand of BSYO01000005.1, from coordinate 15,427,262 downwards.
TAAACAATAAGAAAGTCAGAGTGTCTGTGCATGATTTCATATTTTTATGCTAATCGAGTATTGATCCTTTAATATGAGGCAATTATCAAAAAAATTAATGGATACAAATTTTTTCAGATTTATTTGAGCATTTTATAATTAAAGTGAAATTAATACCGAAATACTTTAATGTTTTAATTGGATTAAATCATATGTGTTATATAGTTGAGTTTTATTTGTAATAATAATTGTTACAAATTGATTCTTATGTCTGAATTAAATATAAATATCTTACATGAGACACACGTACGCACGTGCGTGTGCACGCGCGTGCACACACACAGATATATATATATATATACACTTTTTTCTATAAAATATTGTACTTGATGATACTGTTCAAGTGGGAATAGTTTCAGATTTGACTTACACCTAATGTTTAACGAATCTAAGAACAGTAAAATCATCATTTATAAGATACATAGACAACTATCTACCTTTATATGACCGAGGACTTAATGCGTCTCTAGAGTTAGACATTAAGATGACAATATGACTTATATGGCATGCCACATCTTATATTTTTTTATTTCACCATTTATGTATTAAAATTGATAAGACTTAATATTCTAATAATATAATATTAAGTTAAAAACGATAAGATCATTGGTGAATGTTAATCGTAGCCATCTATTATGGTAAGGTGATAGTTTTTTTTTAATGAATTGGCTATGTGCGAATACTAGATTCATAAAATTACAAAAAGGCTATCATTTTATTACATTAGATGTTTTACGGGAGAATAGTAACATATTTTTGTTGTGTTATCATAAGGGATGTGTCATTATTCTTATATATATATAATAATGGATTTGATGTGACAAAAAGATTATGGTTTATTGTGCTCCCAAAAGGTCATATATCTTCTTGAGGTAAAATTTACTCAAGAGTTATATAAGATAATACAATTGATAAATGCTACCTACCTATAAAATAATGTTAATAATTTATTGTAATTTATAAGATTATGACATTAGTGTAATGGGAACTTGACCCTACATGGTCAATTTGTTACCCGAATTCTTTTTTAGAAGGTTGCAAAATTTTTATCAAAAGTGAAAATTGTCTCCTAAGATTATGACATTATCTTTGCAGAGTGTGTGTGTATATATGTATATATTTTTAATGCGTACCTGGATCCGACTTCGAACAGATTCGAATTCTTCTGGATGATGCGAACCGACCCCGTTCACCGAGTACGAATCCTGCACACTACTAAAATGAACAAGAGGTCAGCGTTAACGGCGGGAGGTAATCCCATCGAAAACACTCTAATGCTCAAGTCAGTAAAACAGCCTTCAATGGAAGGAACTGAAAGTAGAGAGAGCATTGGGAGAGGGGAAGAGAGTGCTTTGTTCCAGATGTCAGAGAGGCGCAAGGCCTTCCTCGTATCTGGATGGTGGGAAGGCAGAGAACGGCTGGAGAGACTCGTTCGTTGCCTTGGAGTTTAATTGTGTTTTTAGAGTCTGGCTGCAGGGAATCAGAGCTTGTTTCTCAGAGCACTTAGGGTTTTTCAGTCTGAATGAGAGTTTCAATGAGAGCATGCCCTGGATGGTGAATCCAGGGCCTTTTTTATGGTAAAGAAGGCGATCTTCCTCCTTTGGAAGGAGTGATCGTCCCTGTGATCTGCTGCTGGCCTTCCTTTTGGAGGCTGATGCTTGTTGCCTAATTGTGGAGGATTGTTTCATTCTGAGGCGGCCAATCGCTTTCCAAGTTGGGCACCTTCCTTCTGTGCATGCTACCGTTGGAGATCCTGGGTTGGCAAAGATTTGGAGAAATCTGGCGCCTTCCTTATGTGGGAGGCGCCAATATTACCAGTATATTTTTGGTGCCAGTTGGGATCGTGGAGTATCCTTGAAGAGCTGTTGTTGACCTTTTGATGATTCGAGGGCCTAAATGGGTTAGGCCCGTTACTGTTGAAAGGGCTTCTTGGGGCCCAATGTGCAAAGCGCGGACGGTCAACGCTCGGGTTGACCGTCTGCTTGCGTGCTGGCCGCCCTTATGGAAGGTATCCGTCGTCAGCCTCCAGATGGGCTATGGGCCTGAGTGAGTCAGGCCCATTACTGTAGAGGAGCCTTATTTGGGCCCAATGTATAGGGAGCAGACGGTCAATGTCTGAGTTGACCGTCAGTGTGTTGGCCGCCTTCGCGGAGAACGAAGGGAGAGCGGCTGGCGATCAACTGATGGGCTGTGGGCCATAACAGAATAGGCCCATCACTGTTACAAAGCCTCTAAAGGCCCAACCAAACTGGTCAACGTTGAGTTGACCGTTTGTGAGTAAGTTGGCCGCCAAGACGGTCAACGTTGAAGTTGATCGTCTTGGGCTTTCCAGCTTCTGGGCCCGTCTTCTTACTGGGCCCTTAAAAATATTGACTGACCTTCTTGGGCTTCCGTTAACCTTTCTTTGGGCCAGCCCATCATTGGTGTATCCATCACTAGCCCCCCATGCCGGTGGTCAGATTTTCGGCCTCCAGTATGTTCATGATTGGACGTTTTTCCTTGCTTTGAGAATCCTGTAGAAATTTATAAAAGCGTGAAGGAGGGCCTGACCGGAATTGTTGAACGTTTCTGGCCAATTCCGAAGCACCAGAATTGTTGACCGTCTTTGATCAATTCCGAGCACCAGAATTGTTGACCATCCTGGTCAATTCTGGAGTACCAGAATTGTTGACCGTCCTTGGCCAATTCTGGGAATGATTTCTGCCAGCTTTTGGCCGGACTGCAAGGCAGAAAACGACACGTGTCTTCCTTTGGTTGGGAGGAGATCCGAGTCATTAATGCGCCAGAGATCCGTCCTTTTGCAGGGTCCAGTGGAGAGGTGACACGTGGCAATCTCGACAGTGTCATTAATGAGGGGTTTCGTGCTAGAGACCCGTCCTTTTGCTCGGTCAAATGAGGAGGTGACGCGTGGCAGGACTGACGGCGTCCTTTGCATGCTTGGCGCTTAAGTTTTCCTTCCGTTTTTTGAAATCAGTTACGCCTCCCAACCTTCATCTTCCTCATTCCCGTTTGTCAACTAAGTCCTTCGAAAAAACCCTAAAACTTTTCCCAATTATGGCTTCCGTGGCGGATTTCTCATCCGATCTGAGAGAGAACGACATCAAGGCTTTGTGCATCGAGTTTAACATCCCTAAAGAGATGGCCTGGAAGGTCCCAGGCAAGGACGACAAAGCCTTTTCTCCACCGGAGGGCTACATTACGGTTTACGAGGCTCATCTGAGGAGCGGCCTCCGCCTGCCATTGCCGGAGGAACTTGAAGCGATCATGAGGGCATTGCGAGTTCCCATCGCCCAACTCCAAGCCAATGCAGTGAGGTATCTCTGTACTTTGTGTATTTTTGCTCGAAAGTTTGGCAAAAAGTTTAGGACGACTGGCGTTAGGGTTGTATTTAAAGTAATTCAGGGGGGAGAGTGGATATTGCTCACCCCTCGTGCCGAAATAAAAATTAGCTCGGCCATCCACGATTCGTTGAAGAACTGGAAAAACCGGTTCTTCTTCGTGAAGGTGTCGGAGAAGTGGCCTCTTAGCAAGAGCTGGGTCACGATTCCGGAGGTCTACTTTGGGACGCCGTCTCTGACGGATTCGTCTGCTTATGAGTGGCTGCTTGATGGGATAAAGAAGAATCCTGACGACTTTAAGCGGGATTTTTTGGTTTCCCAAATAGAGTCCAAGAAAGTTAACTGGGGGCCGCCATCTCCAGTTCAGAAGCCGCAGCCCCCGATTAAAATGATGAGGCCTGAGGACTCTAAGGGTGTGATCATCCGCCCAAGGTCCTCGGAGGAGGCCGTTGAGAGGGCTACTGCTACGCCCTCATCGTCCCCATCGTAAATTGACCTTGTGGCTGCTGGGATCTGCGGTGGACCTGGCAGCACTTCTGGAGTGGAGAAGTCCATCGAAGACTGGCCGGTGGAGGCCAGAGGAGTTATCCTGGCCCAGCCTGCGGCGAAGGTGGTTCCAAGCACTGAATTGGTGGGACCTTTTGAGGAGCCAGTTCATGAGGCGGTTGCGCGGACTTGAGCTGCAGAGCCAATGGCGGGGCTCGACTCTTTAGCAAGCTGCTCCAGAGGCCGCCAGAGAGGAGCCCGTGGCAGCTACTCTAGAGGCTGCAAGAGAGGAGCTCGCCGCTGCTGTTGATGTAATGAGCTTTTGGATCGTATTTTGGATGAGGCAGCGGTGTGTTCGGCTTGAGAGGGTGCTCCTGGCTCGCCATCTCCTATTCCACCGTCAGCTGGACCAGGCCTGGAGACCAGGCCTGTGAGGCCCTATAGGAAGACTTATGAGGTATGACCTCTGCAACGGCTCTCTTGTACTTCTTTCTTCCTTATGTTTACAAACTCACATTTTGCTTTGGTCTTGTGCAGCCAAGAAGATTGGCCTCAGCTGTCTCCCGGGAAATGGAACAGCACGAACGCATCATTGCAGACCGGGAGGCTGAGATAGCTTGGCTAGAGGCCAAGCTGGCCGCCTCAGGAGGGGAGCTCCATGAGAAGACTGCTGCTCTTGAGGCCGTCATGGCGGGTATGGAGACAGAGAATGCCGAGCTGAAGGCGGAGGTTGCTGAGCTGAAGGCGGAGGTTGCTTGCCTAAAGGAAGAGGATGATCGAAAGAAAGCGAGCAACAAACGCCTCGCAGATCGAGCCGCCGCCGCAGAGAGCGAGCTGGCTACTGGATAAGCCTTCATGAGGTCGGGGGCGCACTGCATGCCTGGCTGTTGGATGGGCTTAACATTGGGCGTCACGTTGCGCGGTTGGTTGTTCCTGACTTCCCAGTGGAGTTTATTAATCAAAGAAACCGCGCGGCGCAACGCAAGGAAGACCTGGAGGGAGAGCCCCGAGACATCCAGGGTGATCCGCCCCCCTGTAGCCTTTTGTATTTCTTTTATTTTTTGGACCGTATATAAATTGTAACATACTTTTGCGAACAATAAAACAAAAGTTCTTTTCAGTTTAGCGTCCACTGTCTTTTATTACTTTGTGTATGCTTATGTTGTTGCATTGGGCGGCCAACCTAGTCGGTCGGCGGCCGTTGCTTGGTCGCCTAAGGAGCTGAGCCCCCAGGCTTGGCAGGTGGTTGTATTAACCAACCTGCGGTGCTGTCCAAGTAGAAACATGGGCAATCAGCGTTAGAGAATGAACGCTTCTCGTTATTGCTTGATCATACTATCCTTTCGTCGAGAAGGTTAGTGCGTGAGGTAGCCAACCTGGTTGGCTGGCTGCCTAAGGAGTAAGATCCTTAAGCTGGGCAAGCGGTTGTAAGAACCATCCTGGTGGCGCCGTGCAAGTGAAAACTTGGGCTGCCAGTGTTGGAGAAGAAGTGTTTCTCCCTTTGACTGTCATTGACTGACGTTACTGCTCCCTAAAAGGAGGTCGTCGCGTGTGCCCTTCTTGCCCCCTAAGGTTTTTAGACAGCTATGGGCCACTTGGATGACCAAGGTTTAGTACGGCCGCTATTGGGCCACTCGGATGACCGAGGTTTCAGACCGCTCATGGGCCACTTGGATGACAAGAGTTTGCACCGCTCATGGGCCACCCGGAGGACTGTGGTGGTTCGAGATCGCTCATGGGCCACCTAGATGACTAGGGTTTAAAACCGCTTATGGGCCACCTAGATGACCAGGGTTTCAGACCGCTTATGGGCCACCTGGATGACCAGGGTTTCAGACCACATTTTTGGCCACCTAGATGACTAGGGTTTAACGAGAGGGTGAAGACCCTCCCGACTTAGGGGCAGTCTAGGTCGGGTAAGAACCTGCAAGGCGAACACATAACATATATGCAAGACCTAGGATCCTATATGCTAAGTAAACCTCCTCATTTTATTAAAGTAAAAACAAGCACGCGAATGAATGCACATGAGTGAGTAAGTGCGTACCTTGGTTCCCTATTGGAAGTAGCGCTTCAGGTGGGTTGCGTTCCACGTTCATGGGACCAACTTCCCGTCCTGGTTTCGGAGCTTGTACGCTCCGTTGCGCACGACGGCGGAGACAAGGAAAGGTCCCTCCCAGTTGGGAGAGAGCTTGTTTCGGCCGGCCAGCTTGCCTGTGGCCTCGATGACTCGTAGCACTAAGTCCCCAACGTCGAATTGCCGAGCTTTCACCTTTTTATTGTAGTACCAGGCAACTCGGTGTTGGTATGCTGCTATCCGTATTCTGGCTGCGTCACGGGCTTCCCCTAGCAAGTCCAAGTGCTCCCTGATTTTCTGGGAGTTGGTCTGTGGGTCAAAGGACTCCACCCTGAGACTTGGGAGCCCGATTTCAACAGGAATTACCTCTTCAGTCCCGTAACATAGGATGAAGGGTGTCTCGCACGTTGGTTCCTTCGGGGTTATACGATAAGACCAGAGGACGGATGGGAGCTCGTCAGCCCAGGAGCCCCCAGCGTCCTCCAACTTAGTCTTTAACCCGTGGAGTAGCATACGGTTTGTGACCTCCACCTGCCCGTTAGCCTGGGGGTATGCCACCGATGTGTGGACCAGCTTGATTCCAAGGCTGGTGCAATACTTGGTGAAGCATTTTCCAGAAAATTGGGTCCCGTTGTCGGTCACCATGACCTCTGGGATGCCAAATCTGCAGACAATGCTCTGGCGAAGGAACTCCAGAGCATTGTGTTCTGTGATCTTTGCAAGCGGGGCAGCCTCGACCCACTTAGTGAAGTAGTCGATGCCCGCTACGATAAACTTCCTTTGCCCCGTGGCAATGGAAAATGGGCCGACAATGTCAAGCCCCCATTGTCCGAAGGGCCACGGAGCCAGAAGGGACTTCAGGTCAGCGGACGACTGGTGATGAAGGTTGCCATGAAGCTGGCAGTTCTCACACTTCTTTACAAACTCAAGCGCGTCCTTTTTCATCGAGGGCCAATAGTAGCCCTGCCGCATAATTTTGAAGGCCAGGTTTTTCCCGCCTATGTGTGATCCACAGATCCCAAGGTGAACTTCGCCCAGCGCGTAGTCAGCCTCCTCGGGAGATAGACAGCGGAGATACAGAGCTGAGTATCCGCGGTGATACAGCCGCCCATCAACTACTGTGTACTAGCTAGCTGTTTTTCTAATTTGCTTGGCCTTTTTGGTGTCCTCTGGGAGTGATTTGTCGGCCAAGTATCTAAGGTAAGGCGTCATCCAGTTTTTCGTCTCGGAAATCTGCATTGCCTCCTATTTCTCTATGCTCGGAGCGTTCAGGGTCTCCCGCATGTCCCTCAAATACTGCTTTGGGTTCTCGGCAGCAGCTGCTCTAGCCAGCCGGTCTGCCTTCTAATTTTCGGCTCGAGGAACGTGAACCAGGGTCAGCTTGTCGAAGCCCTGGATGGCCTCCCTTGCCTTCTCCAGGTACCTGGCCAAGGAAGGGTTGTTTGCCTCGAAACCCCCATTGACCTGGTTTACAATTAATTCAGAGTCGCTGTGAACTGCCAACTTCTTGGCGGAGCACTCCTTTGCTAACCGTAAGCCAGCTAGCAGGGCTTTGTACTCAGCGACGTTGTTGGTCGCTGCGAAATCAAGTTTTAGGGAGTACTTGATCTCGAATCCATCAGGGGCCGTTAGGATCACCCCTGCCCCACTGCCACTGTCCGTGAACGATCCGTCTACGTGGAGTGTCCATTCTGGGACCCCATCGGGCTGTTCTTCGTTTTCTAAGGGCTGTTCCTCTTGAATTGGGGTCGTGGTCTCAACGATGAAGTCAGCCAGAGCCTGCGCTTTTATGGCAGGTCTGGGCCTGAACTCGATGTCGAACTCGCCCAACTCAATTGCCCACTTTACCAATCGCCTCGAAATGTCAGGTTTTTGGAGTATGCCTTTCAGCGGCTGGTCCATAAGGACCACTACGCGATGTACCTGAAAGTATGGCCTCAATTTTCGCGCTGCGAAGATAAGTGCCAGTGCCATTTTTTCAGCGCGCGGATAGCGAGTTTCTGAGCTGGTCAATGTTTTGCTTACATAGTAGACCGGCTGCTGGATATCGGATTCTTGGCGCACAAGGACGGAGCTGAGGGACACTTCCGACACTGCTAAGTAAAGGTACAACTCCTCTCTGTCTTTGGGTGATGCTAACAACGGTGGGTTGGCAAGATACTGCTTCAACTCATCGAAGGTGGTCTGGAAGTCAGCCGTCCACTGGAATCCGTTTGATTTTGTCCCTCTCAGAGCTTGAAAGAAGGGCTGGTACTTGTCTCCAGACTTCGCGAGGAAGCGGGACAGAGCAGCCAGCCGCCCAGTCAATCGCTGGACGTCTTTTACGTTTCGCAGGGGAGCCATGTCAGCCAGGGCCTTAATCTTTTCTGGGTTTGCCTCAATCCCTCGCTGGGAGATGATGAAACCCAAGAACTTCCCCGAGGCTACCCCAAAGACACAGTTGGCTGGATTTAGCTTCATTTGGTGCTGGCGGAGCACCCCAAATGACTCTTCCAGGTCACGTATGTGGTCGCCCGTGACTCTGCTCTTGACGAGCATGTCGTCGACGTAGACCTCCATGTTGCGACCAATTTGCTTTTCGAACATCTTATTGACTAGTCGCTGGTAAGTTGCTCCAGCGTTCTTCAGTCCAAAGGGCATTACTTTGTAGCAGTAGGTGCCCTGGTCCGTCATGAATGAGGCATGCTCCTCGTCTTCCGGACTCATTCGAATCTGGTTGTAACCCGAATGGGCGTCCATGAAGCTGAGCAGCTCATGTACAGCCGTAGAGTCAACCAGTAGGTCGATCCTGGGCAAGGGAAAACTGTCTTTCGGGCAGGCCTTGTTGACGTCGGTAAAATCGATGCACATTTGCCATTTTCCGTTGCTCTTTTTGACCAGGACGACGTTTGAGAGCCAATCCGGGTACTGGACTTCTCTAATAAATCCAGCGTCCAATAGTTTCTTCACCTCTTCTCGGATGGCGATCAGCTTTTCGACGGAGTGGTTCCTTCGCTTCTGTCTGACCGGCTTTCGGTTAGGATCAAGGCTCAGATTGTGGACCATCACCTCAGCTGAAATCCCAGGCATGTCCGCGGGAGTCCAAGCAAAAAGGTCCGCGTTCCTTCGTAGGAACGCGATCAATTCATTGCGTAGTGGTCTGGTGAGTGAGCCGCCGATCTAGACACACTTATTCGGTTACCCCGGGTCCAGTGGGACCAGATCCGTGGCTTCACCGGGCTGCGCCTGCTGCAGGGTGGTCTCATCTCGGTGATCGAGTTCTCCCACAGTGCCAGTTCTGCCACTGGGGGCAATCTGGGACATGTAGCATGTCCGCCCAATTACTTGGTCGCCTAACACCTCACCAACACCGTTGGGTGTCGGGAATTTCATTTTGAGGTGCAGAATCGAGGTAACTGCCCCAAATGCCGCCAAGCAAGGTCTGCCCAGTATAGCGTTGTATACTGAGGGCAGGTCAACTACCAGAAAGGTTAGCATGCGACTTGCTGTTTTCGGGTAAGTGCCCAGGGTGACTTCCAGTTGGATTGTCCCTTGAACGGGCACCGATTCATTGTTAAGGCCGTATAAAGGTCCTTCAGCAGGTTTTAGTTGATTCTTTTTTAGGCCTAATCTAAAGAACGCGTCCAAGTAAAGCAAGTCTTTAGAACTACCATTATCAATAAAGACTCGCTTCACCGGTAGTCCAAGTACCATCCAAACGAGTGCCGAGATTACAAGGGGGTCAGTATGGGGGGAGATTACATGGTTCGAGTCACAATCACTAAAGCTAATAATGTTGTCTCATCGTGGCGCCGCTTCTTCCTCCTGGGCTGCTACTTGCTGTCCGCCGGGCTCGTCGGGCAGGTCAGGTGGTGACCATATTAACTACTCCTGCCGCAATCCGGTTCCGGGGAGGCGTCTGCTCCTGCCCCTCTTCATCAGCCGCTCCTGAGTTCTGTCCAGGTCCCTTGACGAATCGGGTGAGGTGTCCTCTGCGAATTAGGTCTTCGATTTCCCTCTGCAGCGTTTTACAGTCATCGGTTGAGTGGCCAGCAGAGCGATGGAAGTCACAAGATTGACTGATTTCCGCAGTCTTTCTTGATGTCTTTGGCCACTTCAAAACTTTTCTCCACGGACCGCATTAGAACGTTGGAGCGCGTGTCTGTCAAGGGTGTGAAAGTGGTGGGCCCGTGATCTTTGCGTTCGAGGCCCAGTCCGACGCCGCTTCGATGGGAATGTTCTCCGCCACCGTATTTTCTTTTCCCTTCACCGAGGAACGGCCGAGGCCGATCCGCCCTCTCGGGACGTTTTGCCTCGTTGGCCTCTTCGCCGCCTGCGTAGGCCCTAGTAATGGATTCCCGCATCGCGAAAAGTCCGAGGGTTCTTGTGGGCAGTGTTTGAAGAAATCTCAGAAAGTTAGTGCCGAGATGAAGCCGCCTAACTTCATCTCCTCCGCAATCCCGGGAATCCTTTTGGCCTCGGCCCACGAAGAGATCTAGGAAGCGCCGTGGGTTCTCTCCCGCCGCTTTATGTGGGAGAGATGCCACGGCCGCTTCTCTTCCCCGTCGGCTCAAGCGTACTGAGCCAGGAAGAGATCCGTGAGTTCACGGAAACAGCTGATAGTGCCTGTAGGGAGATGGTGAAACCAAATTCTAGCGTCTCCCTTTAGCGTGAGCGAAAAGCAGCGGCACATCGCTGAATCTTCTAGCCCTTGTAGACTTAGATGGGTGCGGAAGTGATCCAGGTGGTCAACCGGATCACTGCCCCCATCGTATAAGTCAAGGGACGGCATTTTAAACTTGGACGGCAGTGGACGGCTCAAGATTTCTGTAGTGAAAGGAGACCTGTCCAAGTCGATGGCGCACTCGTCATTCTGGAACACGTGGTTCCAGATTTGGTCCACTCGCGGATCGGCACGAGTGGCGTTTGCTGATCGCTTGGAGTTGAGGAAATTCCTTAACTCCATCTTGTCCCTGGCGGGTTCAGCAGCAGGTCGACCGCCGCCTCCCCGTGGATCCGGCGCCCCGGAGAGACTCGCCTCGGATCAGATGGGCGGTCTTCCGCCCGAGAGTATCGAGGATTTCTCCTTTCTAGGCTCTCTGTTGGAGACGTACTCCCGGAGCATTCCATTGGCCTGTTCTAGCCAGGAACGCGGGAGGACGCTGGAGACAGATTGTTTCCAACTTTTTCAGGCCTCTTTGTCGGCTTCTTCTTCCTCTGGCCACCTTTTTTGGTGGCAGGAGCGGGAATGACTGCTGGTGGAGCCGCTTGTTGTTGTTGTTCTTTCTGCGTACAAAGCAGTTGGAGTAGGCGATTGTTGGACTGTATCTGCTCCACCAGTTGTTGAATGTAAGGCGGTGGAACTCCGCCTGTGGCCCCGTTGACCAGGACATCAGCAACATGGTCCTGGTCGGGGTTAGCAGCATCTCTAGCGGGGTTGCTAGCCTTGCTCTCGTGTTCACCATTGTTGAAGCAGAAGGTGACAGAGAGAGTTTGTGCAGATTTTTTGTGGTAGGCTTTTCGTAAGTGCTTCCCACAGACGGCGCCAATGATGCGTACCTGGATCCGACTTCAAACAGATTCGAATTCTTCTGGATGATGCGAACCGGCCCCGTTCACCGAGTACGAATCCTGCACACCACTAAAACGAACAAGAGGTCAGCGTTAACGGCGGGAGCTAATCCCACCGAAAATACTCCGATGCTCAAGTCAGTAAAACAGCCTTCAATGGAAGGAACTGAAAGTAGAGAGAGCAATGGGAGAGGGGAAGAGAGTGCTTTGTTCCAGATGTCAGAGAGGCGCAAGGCCTTCCTCGTATCTGGATGGTGGGAAGGCAGGGAACGGCTGGAGAGACTCGTTCGTTGCCTTGGAGTTTAATTGTGTTTTTAGAGTCTGGCTGCAGGGAACCAGAGCTTGTTTCTCAGAGCACTTAGGGTTTTTCAGTCTGAATGAGAGCCTCAATGAAAGCATGCCCTAGATGGTGAATCCAGGGCCTTTTTTATGGTAAAGAAGGCGATCCTCCTCCTTTGGAAGGAGTGATCGTCCCTGTGATCTGCTGCTGGCCTTCCTTTTGGAGGCTGATGCTTGTTGTCCAATTGTGGAGTATTGTTTCATTCTGAGGCGGCCAATCGCTTTCCAAGTTGGGCACCTTCCTTCTGTGCATGCTACCGTTGGAGATCCTGGGTTGGCAAAGATTTGGAGAAATCTGGCGCCTTCCTTATGTGGGAGGCGCCAATATTACCAGTATATTTTTGGTGCCAGTTGGGAGCGTGGAGTATCCTTGAAGAGCTGTTGTTGACCTTTTGATGATTCGTGGGCCTAAATGGGTTAGGCCCGTTACTGTTGAAAGGGCTTCTTGGGGCCCAATGTGCAAAGCGCGAACGGTCAACGCTCGGGTTGACCGTCTGCTTGCGTGCTAGCCGCCCTTATGGAAGGTATCCGTTGTCAGCCTCCAGATGGGCTATGGACCTAAGTGAGTCAGGCCCATTACTGTAGAGGAGCCTTATTTGGGCCCAATGTATAGGGAGCAAACGGTCAACGTCTGAGTTGACCGTCAGTGTGTTGGCCGCCTTCGTGGAGAACGAATGGAGAGCAGCTGCCGATCAACTGATGGGCTGTGGGCCATAACAGAATTGGCCCATCACTGTTGCAAAGCCTCTAAAGGCCCAACCAAACTGGTCAACGTTGAGTTGACCGTTTGTGAGTAAGTTGGCCGCCAAGACGGTCAACGTTGAAGTTAACCGTCTTGGGCTTTCCAGCTTCTGGGCCCGTCTTCTTACTGAGCCCTCAAAAATGTTGACTGACCTTCTTAGGTTTCCGTTAGCCTTTCTTTGGGCCAGCCCATTATTGGTGTACCTATCAATTTTTATTTATTTAAATATTAGTTAATATTATTTATTGTATATTTTAGCTACGGTAAATAATCTGCTAAAATATATTATAGATTCAAATTGTTTGGTTGGACAAAATTATGTTGACTTGCTAAAGAACTTGAGAATTGTTTTCACACTCGGTAGCTATCGCCTATATTCTTGAAGAACATCTTCCCGAGTCTTCTAAAGAGAATGCTTTAGATGAGAAGAAGGCCGTTTATAACAAGTGGAAGTATAATAATATTTAAGCTAGTTGTTATATGCCTGCATCTATGCCTAATGAATTGTAAAGACAACATAAGAAAATAGACAGTTGTATTATATTAGGCCACTTGTAAGAGTTGTTTGGAAAACATTCTATAACTGTAAGATATAATTTGTCTAAACAGTTTATTCATGCTAAAATGGTGGAAGGATTATCTACACATGTACATATACTTATGATGATTAATCTTATCAAGCAATTGGTTAAACTTGATTTCATTAGCAAGACTGAATTAAATATTGATTTAATTCTTCAATCTTTACTAGATTTATTCTCTCAATTTGTTTTAAACTTTCACTTAAATAAGTTGAAAGCTAGTCTGTAGGAGCTTCTTAATATACTAAAAACAGTTGAGAATACTATTAGGAAGGAAAAGCCTCATCTCATACTATTAGGTCTTCTTCTAAAGCTAAGAAAATAAAGGTTAAGAAAAAGATCCAAAAGGCAAAAGGAGGCGTGGAGATGGTTAAAGTAGGCTCTTTAAAAGAAAAGGCAAATTGCTTTCAATATGAAAAGCAATGACATTAAAAGAGAAACTACAAAAAGTGTATTCCTTTCTTAAAGGACAAAAAACATGGTGATATTTCAATCGGTATGTTTATGATTGAACTAAATTTTTAGTTTATAACACATCTTATTGTGTATTGGATTTCTAATGTGGCATGTATATTTGCAATTTATTGTAATTACTAACAAAAAGTGAGGTTTTTAAACCACAATAAGATGAGCCAGGTAGTAAAAAAATAAATTAATTATTGCTGCATTGACTATAGGATCATATTACTTTGGGTTATCTTCCGTTAAGAATTGAAAACTATTTATTATGTATTAAATATTTTGAAAAGCATTGTTTCTATTTCTACTTTAATAAATGAGAGTTTTGAATTCTCCTTTAAGGATAGTCATTATTTATTTATGTTTAATAATAAGTTATTCTAGTATAGTATATTATTAATTGGTCTATATATTCTTCAAATTTATAATGTGTTGTCAAATCTAAAACAAACCAATAAATGGGAAAAAAGATGATTGCCAATTATGCACACCTTTAGCATTGTAGGTTGAGACACATTAATGAAGCAAGAATCAACAAATTGCATAAAAATGGATATTCAAATCCATTTGATTATAACTTGTATGCAACCTATGAATCCAATCTCATGACTAAGATGACTAAAACACCATTTGAAAAAAGTGGAGGAGCATCAGATCTATTATGACTAATCCATATGGATGTTTATGGGTTCATGTCTACACATGTTAAAGGTAGATTTTTATATTTTATTACATTTATTGATGATTTATTAAGATTTAAATATTTATTTTTGATGCAACACAAACATGAAACTTTTGAAAAATTCAAGCTATTTAGGAGGGAAGTAAAAAATCAATTTGGAAAGAATATTAAGATCATTCGATCAAATTGAGTTGATAATATCTTAGTACTGAGTTTCTTGATCTCCTTAAACAAAATGGGATTCTCTCTCAGTGGTCTCCTCATAAAACTCCTCAATTAAATGAGGTGGTGAAAAGGATAAATCAAACTTTACTTAACATGGTTCGATTGATGATATGCTCCACAGAACTTGCTATGCCCTTTTAGGGTTGGTTATATCCTTGAAACAATTATGCATTTACTTGAATGGGTTCCTTCTAAGTCAATTTATGAAATTCTATAAGGGATGTGTAAAATAGGAAACCAAATTTTAAGCATATTAAGAATTAGGGTGTCCTACATATATAAAATACTTAGAAACTGATAAGTTAGATATAATATCTATTAAATGTAAATTTGGGAGATATCTAAAAGAATGGTTTGGATATCATTTCTATCATCTCGCTGAGCAAAAAGTATTTGTCTCAAAACATACTATGGTCTTAGAAAAAGAGTTTATTCTCGAATGGAGCAATGAGAGTAGCATAGAATTTGAATAACTATAAGAACCACATATTACGCGAGATCAACTTATAAAACTAATACAACTACAATCTCTTGACACACAACTAGTTCATAGATCGACTAAGGTATCTAGGCCTAACATGAGATATTTTAGTTTTCTCATGGACTAATGTACTAAAGTTTACATAGATGATGAGGATCCTACAAATTATAATGAGGCGATAACTAGAATCAACTCACAAAAGCGGCATGAAACTATGAAATTCAAAATGGACTCTATGTACACCAATGAGGTTTGGAAACTTATAGACTTGCTATTGGGCTTTAAAACCATTGGACATAAATAGAAATTTATGAAAAAATATGAAATAAATGAAAAGATGAAAACCTATAAAATAAGGCTAGTCATAAAAGGCTATATTCAAAGATAAAGAATCGACTATATGTAAATCTTTTCACCAATAGACATATTAAATTTTATTAGGACTATGTCAGCCATTGCGGCATATCGTGACTATAAGATATGGCAAATAGATTTGAAAATAGCTGCCTTTAATAGTTTTCTTTAGAAAGAAGTGTATGTAACACAGTCAAAGTGTTATAAATGTAATACCTGATTTTCGTCCGAATTAATTTGACATTATTAGTTTATTTTAGGTTAAATTGGATATATTAAAAATAATTATATAAAGTAAATTTGAAAAATATTTAGAGTAAGGAATCAATTTTGGCACTTGAGACATATCCAATGTGCGCTCATACGTATTTTTCAGATTGGGATGCACTCAAAGAGTACCTAAGGTGGCGCTCGAGTGCGGAATCCAAAGCAAGCACACTCAAGTGGCACTCGAGACAGTGCTCGTTCATGCATCAGGTTTAGTGTGGCACCTGATGCATGTATAAATAGTGCTCATGCGTCGATTTAACTATATAAATAGCAGTACATATTGTTTCAGTCATTTCATGCAGAAAAGAAGAGAATGAGAGAAGGAGAAGAAAGAGAGAGAAAGATGACAAAAGGAATTTTTAGGTATCATTTTGTCAAATATGCTAAGTTAAGGCAAATATTCTTACACCCTATTTTTAGTCTATTTTTATTTTTAGTTACTTTTGCTTACATTTGGTGAATTTAATATATATACATGTTATTTTACTAACCCTATTTGATTCCATTATGCATATGTGTTACTTTTACTTGTTATTTTTGAGTTTTGCTTAAGTTTTGGCAAATATTTGAGAATTTTACTTATTTTGTAAAAAATAGATAAATATTTCAAGATATTATGTTTTAATATAATTATATTTGTAAAAGAAAAATCATGAAAACTTGCATATGGGCCATGCATGTGATATCCATGTATTATACTTTGTGTCGAGCTTTATTTTAGTTATGTGATTCAATATGTATATATTTTTCGAGGGAAAATTTTATATTTGACCTTTTTGAGTAAAAGATTCGTACTTTTTCATCATATAGAAAATTTTTTGTAATATATAATATAGAGACCCCTCTCAATTTGTATTTTTATAAGAACTATTGTGAGGAATTAAACAAAATTAATATATTCAGATGTCCTAATATATTTAGACAAACTTGAGGAGTATACCCATTTCATGAGTGGTAAAAGATAGTGGTTTTATTCCTATCTATATGACAAAATATATAGATAGCCCTATCTATGGCTCAAAATAGTAGAAGTATGGCCTAAAATTACCGATAGTAAGAATAACTTTTCCTCAAGTTAGTCTCTTGATCTTCGATTTTCTAATTTGTATATGTTTTAGATTTTCGTTATATTTTACCTACATTGTTTTGTATTTGAGATTTTGTTGAAATTCGTAGATTTCACCCACAGTTGAGCTTCGTTTGGTTTCGTACATTTAAACATTATGGTTTTGTTTTGGACATTTTTTTTTGGCTTTTTATGGATTTTTGTATATATTTCAATTTCCTTCATTCTATTTATTGATGAGTCAGTTTATTATATATATTATATACAGATACTTGTTGAACATTCGGTTTACTTTTTCATTACCTCCGACCCTTCAAATTATTGAGCTTTAGATACATTATAGGAATGTTGGAAGCAGATTTGATTGAAGTCTCACTTATATTTGGTGAGTATCAGCCATGCATTCGAATTGTAATTGTATCAAATGTATTTTGGTATTATTTGGAGCATCAATTGGGATGAAGGCTGTATGTTATATTGTCAATGAAATAGAGTCAAGATTATCTAATTAATTGGATTTGGTGATATTTAATTTTCTTTTGGTTTGGTAATTCTATTTGCATTATCATTGGTCACTTCTTCCTTACAAAATTTTTGAATAAGTTATAATTATTTATTTATCCAAATAGGTCATTCAGAGAGATCTTCTAAATGAATGATAGTATTCTTGTTATGGTCAGACTATTGGATGTTTCGTCAGTTCACACCTAGATTTGGAGTTTTATTTTGGTTATCATTTTATATTAATTGGTATTTAATTTTATGAGTCATAATCATTTTAAAATATTATTAGGACCTTTTTGGTACAGGGCCATGACAATAAATGTAAAGAACATCCTAATAAAGTATGCAAGTTATGAGATCCCGACCCTGAAAATTATGCTAAGGTTTAAGAATTTGAGAAATTGAGTTCAGTAGTAGGAAAAGGAAGTTAGGCCCCGTAAGTTTCCGATTTTTAAGATATGATTAATATGTGGAGAGTTTTTGGATTTTCAAAATATAGTAATCAGAAGGTAATTAAGTTGAAATAAGTGAACTATGGTAAAAAGGAACGGGAGGAATCGGATTGAAAAACCCAAAGTTCCAGAATCGGTAAAATCAGGGATCGAAGTAGTGAACCGAGAAACTTTAATTTGTAAATAAAATTCCGGGCTTTAAATTATAATAAACATGGCATATTAAGGTTATATAATTAAAATTAGGGTCCAAGAATATGAAGAGTTGGGTTGGAAGGGTCAAAACGGGTCCCAGATAGCAAAAACACAAAATAGGCTTGCTGCAAGCTCGATGTGGGCCTGACCGCGCCAGAGTAGCGCTTAAGCGCAAATGGGGTGCGAAAAACAAAATGCACCGCTCGAAGTGCGCTCGAGACGCCACCCGAGCGGATTCGACAAAACCAAGCGCTAGAAGAGTGCTCGGTTGGCGCTCGAGCATGCCCACCAAATTACATTGGGTGCCTACTTGGCGCTCGAGCGGTGCTCAAGCGCCGATCACGGGCCCAGTCACATGATCTCTTTTCTCCCGCGTTTTAATTGGGGATTTAAGAATATTAGGGCTCAGCTTGCAGCAACTCTTGGTAGTCAATGAAGGAGGAAGGAAAGGAAGAAGAGAGAAGAGAAAGGAAAGGGGGAAATCGGCCATTCGGCTCTTGGTAGTGTCTTCTTTAAGAAGGACTAAGGATATATTTCTGATGTATGGAAAAATAAATTAAAAATTAAAGTATTTGTAGACACAAATTTTCAATCTAACCTAAATGACAGTAGATCCATTTCAAGGTATATTTATAATCTAAATAATGCAGTAATAAGTTGAAAGAGTTCCAAACAAGACACTACTATTGATTCAACTACAAAAATTAGGTATATCATAGCTAATGAAGTAGTTTGGATCTAAAAATTTGTTGTTCAATTGAAAGTTGTTCTAATTATTAGTTGTCCAATAAAGTTGTATTGTGACTATTATTGCGCTATAGTGCTTACAAGAAAACCAAGGTCTTGCCAATGGACTAAACATATCCTTAGGCATTATCGTATTTCATCTGAGAGATCGATAGTAGAGGAGAAGTAAAAATTTGTAAAGTAGTGTCTTTAAATAATATAACAAATCCTATAACTAAGGTATTAAGCCAAATATTATTTGATCTCCACGTAGAAAAGTTTACAATAATATACTAGGATGATTGGTAGTCGTGCAAGTTGGAGATTATTAGTAGTAGTATGCCCCACATGATAATTGAACTTGGTTTATTTGGTTACTATTTATGTTCTTTTTAACTCATATTTATAAAAGACATTTATGTTATTATATTTTATATTATTTGCATGATAAAATCCAAAGATTAAAGTAATACATTTACAAGTATGATGAGATTATGTTTTTTATATATAATGTGATGGACCGTATTTTCTGCCGAAAATTTGGCAAAGCTCAATCTGTAATACGGATATCCGTCAATATAAAACCTATATAAATCCCTATATAATGTCCACAATATACACAATCACACATATATAGGATCCAAATTGCCACAATAAATAACAGGTGGCGTAGATGTCATAACTTCGAATACGATGTCGGTTCAGACGATATGTCACTAGGTAACCAAATATGATACAAAACCCACAGAAGCTACTACATTCATCAAATATAGTGGAATTAAGCTACGTATCCGTCAATATCATACAATTACATCAATATACACATACGTACTAAAATAATACAATGTACTACGTGACATATGAAAATATCATAAACTAAATCCCAAAAGCTCTTTAATACAAGATTCGTGGCCTATCCTACACCTGCGACCTACTCGGACTTACCAGGCATAAGAGCGTGCTCATCCGAAAGGGAGAAAGAAGTAAATGTGAGCCAAAGCTCAACAAGTGTAATATAAACCAATAATAAGCAATATATATACAAATGAAACATGAATGGGGATGGAAGCAATATGTAAGTATGTATGAAAATATGAAATATGATTTAATACATTTTTTAATTTACATTTATCTTTACAGATTATAAACAGTAGGCCTTACTAGCTCAAGGTACTGGAGAATGAGAAAAGGATCATGATGCCTCACATAATCTAAGGTCGAACGACGTACATGACGTCCAGTAGCAAACTTTTGCCTTATACAATACCAAACACCACGTGGGGAGCGATATATCTATCACCCGATATACAGAGCCAATAAAACGCTTCCTAACCACTCGCACTCCAGAGGCAATCTTCGTCCTTTTACAATAACATCCTAAGGCTTGTCAGGGAATATCACCCATTATAATATACGATCCAGATAATCCTTAAATCTCCACTGTAATACTAATGAAATGCCAAAGGATATTACTCTCTATAATATAAATATGTGGTCCTAATTTCATAATTTCTTATTCTTTAAGGGGAGGTTCACCAAATTTGTTTCACTAATTTTTCCATCTAAGAGAACAAATCAATCCGATAACAAATTGTGGGATTTCCTCCAAATACTTATATGATTTTTATCTTTTTTTCGCATTTAAATCTTTTCACTACTAAACTTTTCAACATAAGCATCATATAACATAAAAATGTGAAAATTCTTAGCACTGTGAGCCTAATTTGACTTTAGGGCTTCCAGATAACGATTATTTTCACAATTTCTTAATAATAATATTTTCTGGGATATACAATTAAGTATAGGCAAATATGAATAACTTAAAGGGCAATTAAATAAAGTAAAAACACGTAAAAATACTCATTAGTCTCGGGTGAATAGTGACCGCATGTAGACTAGGGCTCCCGGATGCTCTAAATAGGTCAAAACTTCAAAATCAGACATTGAATTGATAATTGCTTACATTCAAGACATGGGTTAATCTCAATTAAAGCCAAATCATGTATGAAAATTAAAATAAATGGGTAATTACAAGTCGGGTGCAAGTTAGGGTTTTGGCGAAGCCAAACCCGCGCGATGCATGGGGAAGTCGAGTATCAAACGGTAAATAAATTATACTAGGGTAATGGGTTCCACGAAATACACGTTTTGGGTAGGTACCGGAATGAAAATACCTGAAAAAAACGAATAAAAATCGAAAGAGAGAATAAATAGGGTATGGGAATACTTACCTCGACCCGATCTACCTCTTTTCCAACTAGATCAAAGTCAAAATCGGTTCAAAAGCCTCCATTTCCTCCTCTTCTCCTTAGTGCGGTTTCTTTCTCCAGCTCTCTTTCTCTCCGCACGCCGCCGCTGCTCAACCCTCCAGCAGCCGACAACCATCGGTGCACACCTGCTGGCGCCACTTCCACCTTGCAGCCACCGCCTTCTCGTGCAAAACCCTCCACTGCGCCGCTCAGTGGCAACGAAACCCTAACCTCCCTCTATCTCTCACCAAGCCCCCTTCTCTTGTTTCTTCCTTCTGTTGTTGTTATTATTATTATTATTATTATTATTATTGTTATTATTATTTCTTTTGTTTAATCTTAAAACTCAAATTGATACTCAGACGAGCGTACAGACACACCTCAGGCGTCCAAATTAAATCGGATATTTAATTAATTTTTATTATACACAAATTACTTAAAATAATAATAAATAATTTCAATTAAATTAGATAAAAATTTAGAATATTATATATAAATCTTTAAAACTCTAATCTAAAATATTCTCAATTATAAAATTATTAAGATGGGATATTACTAATTTGATCAGATCAGTACATATTATGTTAACCCATTAAGTGGGCTATCGAGCTTATTATCACTTATGTAGAAACATTATGATAAGTGTGCATGTACTTATTGTAGAATGAGTTTAACAAATTGACTCAATAAATGATATTTTGAATGGGTGTTTTGCTTAAATGTCAACAAAAAGTCCTCGTATAAAATTTGTGCATATGATCCTTAATTTTGATATCACCTTAATATCTAACATACAATTTATCATATTTTGCTATTATTGACATTGTCTAAATTTGAATATGTGAAGGCATTTATTGGATACAATAAAAAAATATTGAGATATACAAATGATTTATAAAGAAATCGTCACCTCCAGTATATGAAGAGATGTATCATACGATTAATGAAACTAATAATTTATAAATAATTGGCCAATATAGAATATAAATTAGAAAGGAATTTCTAATTTTATTAATTGAATCATTTATTTAAAATTATATAAAACAAACATTATAAGGGTTGATATCTTTTCCATATCCTTAATTTGTTAAGATATAGGATGATCGTAAATGTTTCATTGTATTGTAATTTTATAGATATGTTCTTTTAATAGATGATTATTTTAATCATTTCATCTAGACGGTCATAATATATTATTAGGCATTACCCATGACTTGTAGAAACTCTTGATGGGATCGTTTGAACTTAAAATTTTCCTCTTTACGGGATAGGTCGGTCAAAATGGACCAACTCATATTTCCCCTCTCCCTCTTTCCCCTCACTTCGCTACTTAATTTTCATCAGAGGGGAGTTTTACTTTTCCTTAATGGAGTCTTTTAATGGAAAGAACCAATTGCTCCCTTCCTCCTTTGTTGGTAGGAGACAAATGATTGACTCCCTGAATATTTTAAAGGGTTTTACGGTTCCCTCTAACCATCTCCCTCCTTTCTTTTGGGTTCAGTAAAATGATACTTGTATGCTAACACTTGTTCCCCATCATCCCATTTCTCTCCTTATTTTTGTTTGAGTGTACTATGATACATACCAAGATAATTGTTTGAGCTCATTATTTTAAATGTTTAAATATAATTATCAAATGAGTCCTAACACATATATTTAGTGATTTAATTTGTTTAACAATACAACAAATCGATATCGATGTAGATACTGTAAATACCCAATACTTGTACGGTTGATTGTATTTATTATAAATAGTCTATATGTATCACTCTATTCATTTAATATATTTAGATATTTGATTTTATATTTACATATAATATTAAATATTTGTATATTTTCTAATTGTTTTATAGATAAAAATGAAAATCTTGGCATAAAAATTATAAAAATTTTATTTTTTGCTATATTTTACCCCTTAATTTTATTAAACTTCACATTGGAAGGCACATAGTGATGTATCGTGGAAGCTTTTGATGTGCATTTGATGCGTACCTGGATCCGACTTCGAACAAATTCGGATTCTTCTGGATGGTTTGAACCGGCTTCGTTCACCGTGTACGAATCCTACACACCACTAAAACGAACAAGAGGTCAGCGTTAACGGCAGGATGTAATCCCACCGAAAACACTCCGATGCTCAAGTCAGTAAAACAGCTTTCAATGGAAGGAACTAAAAGTAGAGAGAGCAATGAGAGCGGGGAAGAGAGTGTCTTGTTCCAGATGTCAAAGAGGCGCAAGACCTTTCTCGTATCTAGATGGTGGGAAGGCAGAGAACGGCTGGAGAGACCCGTTCGTTGCCTTGGAGTTTGACTATTTTTGAGAGTTTTGGCTGTCGAGAACCAGAGCCTATTTCTCAGAGCACTTAGGGTATTTTAGTTAATGCAGCGTCAATGAAAACATCAATCAAATCCTGAATGAGAGCATGAATCAAAGCATGCCTTGGATGGTGAATCCAGGGCCTTTTTTATGGTAAAGATGGCGATCCTCCTCCTTTGGAAGGAGTGATCCTCCCTGTGATCTGCTGCTGGCCTTCCTTTTGGAGGCTGATACTTGTTGCCCAATTGTGGAGGATTGTTTCCTTCTGAAGCGGCCAACTACTTTCCAAGTTGGTTTCTTTCCTCCCCAGTATGTTACCGTTGGAGTTCCTTGGCTGGCAAGGAGTTGGGAAGATCTGGCGCTTCCTTCTTTGAAGGGCGCCAATCTTGCTAATATTCCTTTTGAGATCGTGGAATATCCTTGGAGGATCGTGGTTGGCCTTTTTATGCCTGGTGGGCCTAAACGGGTCAGGCCCGTTACTGTTGAAAGGCTTCTTGAAGCCCAACGTGCAAAGCGCGGATGGTCAACGCTCGGGTTGACCATCTGCGTGTGTGTTGGCCGCCCTTATGAAAGGTGCCCGTCGTCAGACTACAGATGGGCTGTGGGCCTGAGTGAGCCAAGCCCATTATTGTAGAAGAGCCCTTTTAGGCCCAATGTGCAGGGCGCAGACGGTCAACGTCTGAGTTGACCGTCAGCGTGTTGGCCGCCCTCATGGAGAACGAAGGGAGAGTGGCTGGCGATCAGCTGATGGGCTGTGGGCTAGAATGGAATAGGCCCATCACTGTTGCAAAGCCTCTAAAGGCCCAATCAAACTGGTCAACATTGAGTTGACCGTTTGAGAGTAAGTTGGCCGCCAAGACGGTCAACGTTGGCCAACGAGTAAGTTGGCCGCCAAGACCTTCAACGGCTTTTAGCCAAGACGGTCAACGCCAAGGCGTTGACCGCCTTGGGGCTTTTCTGCCTTTCCGGGCTGTCTTCTTACTCGGCCATCAAAAATGTTCACCGACCCTCTTGGGCTTCCGTTGACCTTTCTTTGGGCCAGCCCATTATTGGTGTACCCATCACTAGCCCCCCATGCTAGTGGTCAGATTTCTGGCCTCCAGTATGTTCATGATGGGATGTCTTTCCTTGCTTTGAGGATCTCGTGGAAATTTATAAAAGTGTGAAGGAGGGCTTGACCGGAATTGTTGACCGTTTTTGGCCAATTTTGAAGTACCAGAATTGTTGACCATCTTTGGTCAATTCCGGAGTACCAGAATTGTTGACCATCTTGGTCAATTCCGGAGTACCAGAATTGTTGATCGTCTTGGTCAATCCCGGTGTACCAGAATTGTTGACCGTCTTTGGCCAATTCTGAGAATAATTTCTGCCAGCTTTTGGCCGGATTGTAAGGCAGAAAACGATACGTGTCTTCCTTTGGTTGGGCGGAGATCCTGGTCATTAATGCGCCAGAGATCCGTCCTTTTGCAGGGCCAAGTGGAGAGGTGATATGTGGCAATCTCGACGGTGTCATTTATGAGGGGTTTCTGCGTCAGAGCCCGTCCTTTTGAGGGTCAAATGAGGAGGTGACGCGTGGCAGGATTGACGGTTTTCTTTGCATGCTTGGCGCTTAAGTTTCCCTTCCGTTTTTTGAAATCAGTTACGCTTCCAAACCTTCGTCTTCTCCATTCCCACTTCTCAGACGTATTTCTTCAAAAGAAACCCTAAAGCTCCTTCTAACCATGGCTTCCGCGGCGGATTTCTCATCTGATCTGAGAGAGAACGACATCAAGGCTTTGTGCGTCGAGTTCAACATCCCTAAAGAGACGACCTAGAAGGTTCCAGGTGCGGACGACAAAGCATTTTCTCCACCAGAGGGCTACATTACTCTTTATGAGGCCCACCTGAGGAGCGGCCTCCGCCTGCCACTGCCGAAGGAGTTTGAGTCGATCATGGCGGCTCTTCAAGTACCCATTGCCCAGCTTCATGCCAATGCGGTGAGGTACATTTGCACTCTATGCATTTTTTTTCGGAAGCTTGGCCAAAAGTTTAGGATGTCTGGCCTTAAGGTTATTTTTAAGGTGACCCAGGGGGCGGAGTGGATTTCACTCAGCCCCCGTGTGGGAATAAAAATAAATAAGGCCATCCACGACTCCCTGAAGAACTGAAAAAACTGGTTCTTCTTTGTAAAGGTGGGAGAGAAATTGTCCCTTGCGAGGAACTGGGGTAAGGTTCCTGAGGTGCACCTGGGCACGCCGTCTGCGACGGAGAGCTCCGCCTATGCCTGGCTGACCAAGGCAATACGGCTAAATCCCGACGAGTTTAGGAGGGATTTTTTGGTTTCCCATGAGGAGACCAAGAAGGCTAAATAGGGACCGCCGTCCCCAGTTCAGAAGCCGCACCCTCCGATCAAAATGATGAACCCTGAGGTCTCAAAGAAGTTGATCATCCGTCCAAGGTCCTCGGAGGAAGCTGCTGAGAGGGCAACTGCTACGCTCTCATCATCCTCGTCGCAGATTGATCTTGTGGCTGCCGGGATCTGTGGCGGTCCCGGCAGCACTTCTGGAGCGAAAAAATCCGTTGAGGACAAGCCAGCGGGGACCGAAGGAGTTATCCTGGTCCAGCCTGCGGTGGTTCCAAGTGCAGCCTGGATGGAGTCTGCCTCGAGCCAGCTCGCGACATGCCTGAGGGTTCACGTATTTATATCGTGGAGCCATCGATGAGAGCCGATTCACCAGCTGCTGTTCCAAAGGCAGCCAAGAGAAGAAGGCCTATTGCACTGGCTTCAGAGGCTGCAAAAGAGGAGCCCGCCGCTGCCGTTGAGGATGATGAGTTTTTGGATCGCATTTTGGATAAGGCAGCGGCGTGTTCGGCGCAAGAGGGTGCTCCTGGCTCAACGTCTCCGATTCCACCACCAGTTGGGCCTCGCCTGGAGTCTAGGCCAGTGAGGCCCTACAAGAAGACTTATGAGGTATGTCTTTTGTAATGGCTCACTTGTATTTCTTTCTTCCTTATGTTTACAAACTTCACATTTTGCTTTGGTCCTGTGCAGTCAAGAAGGTTGGCCTCAGCTGTCTCTCGGGAAATGGAGCAGCGTGAACGCATAATTGCAGACCGGGAGACTGAGATAGCCTGGCTAGAGGCCAAGCTGGCCGCCTCAGGAGGGGAGCTCCGTGAGTAGACTGCTGCTCTTGAGGCCGTTATGGCGGGCGTGGAGACAGAGAACACTGAATTGAAGGCAGAGAACGCCGTGCTGAAGGCGGAGGTTGCTCGCTTGAAGGAAGAGGATGATCGACTGAAAGCGAGCAACAAACGCCTCGCAGATCGAGCCGCCGCCGCAGAGAACGAGTTGGCCTCTTGGATGACCCCTCATGAGGTCGAGGGCGCACTGCACGCCTGGCTGTTGGAGGGGCTCTACATTGGACGTCGCGTTGCGCGGTTGATCGCTCCTGACTTCCCAGTGGAGTTTATCAATCAAAGAAACCGCGCAACACAACGTAAAGAAGATCTAGAGGGAGAGCCCCGAGACAGCCAGGGTGGTCCGCCAGCCCTGTAGCCTTTTGTATTTCTTTTATTTTTTGGACCGTATGTAAATTGTAACATACTTTTGTGAGCAATAAAACGGAAGTTCCTTTCAATTCGGTGTCCATTGCCTTTTATTGCTCTGTGTTTGTTGTTTGCATGAGTCGTTGTATTGGGTGGCCAACTTGGTTGGCCGGCGACCGTTGCTTGGTTGCCTAAGGAGCTGAGCCCCTAGGCTTGGCAGGTGGTTGCATTGACCAACCTTGCGGTGCTGTCCAAGTGGAAACTTGGGCAGTCAGCGTTAGAGAAGGAACGCTTCTCGTTTTTGTTTAACCACACTATCCTTTCATCGAGAAGGGTAGTGCGTGGGGTAGCCAACTTGGTTGGCTGGCTGCCTAAGGAGTAAGATCCTTAAGCTAAGTAGGCGGTTGTTAAAACCAGCCTGGTGGCGCCGTGCAAGTGACGACTTGGGCTGCCAATGTTGGAGAAGAAGTGTTTCTCCCTTCGACCGTCATTGACTGACGTTGCTGCTCCCCGAAAGGAGGTCGTCGTGTGTGCCATTCTTGCCCCCTAAGGTTTTCAGACCGCTATGGGCCACTTGAATGACCAAGGTTTAGTACGACCGCTATTAGGCTGCTCGGATGACCGAGGTTTCAGACCACTCATGGGCCACTTGGTGACCAGGGTTTCAGACCGCTCATGAGCCACCTGGATGACCAGGGTTTCAGACCGCTCATGGGCCACCTAGATGACTAGGGTTTAAGACCGCTTATGGGCCACCTAGATGACCAGGGTTTCAGACCACTTTTTGGGCCACCTAGATGACTAGGGTTTAACGAGAGGGTGAAAACCCTCCCGACTTAAGGGCAGTCTAGGTCGGGTAAAAACCTGCAAGGCAAACACAGTTCATATATGCATGACCTAGGATCCTATATGCTAAGTAAACCTCTTATTTTACTCAATTTACACAATCATGTGAATGAATGCACATAGACGAGCTAGTACGTACCTGGGCTTCTTATTGGAAGTAGCGCTTCAGGTGGGTTGCGTTCCACGTTTGTGAGACCTACTTTTCGTCCTGGTTCCGGAGCTTGTACGCTCCGTTGCGCATGATGGCAGAGACAAGGTCCCTCCCAGTTGGGAGAGAGCTTGTTTCGGCTGGCCAGTTTGCCTCTGGCCTCGATGCCTCGTAGGACCAAGTCCCCAACGTCGAATTGCCGGGCTTTCACCTTTCTATTGTAGTACCGGGCAACTCGGTGTTGGTACGCTGCTGTCCGTATTCTGGCGGCGTCGCGGGCTTTCTCTAGCAAGTCCAAATGCTCCTTGATTTTCTGGGAGTTGGTCTGTGGGTCGAAGGACTCCACCCTGAGACTCAGAAGCCCGATTTCAACAGGAATTACCGCTTCAGTCCCGTAACATAGGCTGAAGGGTGTCTCATGCGTTCGTTCCTTGGGGTTGTACGATAAGACCAGAGAACGGATGGGAGCTCGTCAGCCCAGGAGCCCCCTGCATCCTTCAACTTAGTCTTTAACCCAGGGAGTAGCGTACGATTTGTGATCTCCACCTGCCCATTAGCCTGGGGGTATGCCACCGAAGTGTGGACCAGCTTGATTCCAAGGCTGGTGCAATATTGGTGAGGCGTTTTCCAGAAAATTAGGTCCCGTTGTCGATCACCACGACCTCTGGGACGCCAAACTTGCAGACAATGCTCTGGCGAAGGAACTCCAGAGCATTGTGTTCTGTTATCTTTGCAAGCGGGGCAGCCTCGACCCCATTAGTGAAGTAGTCGATGCCCGCTATGATAAACTTCCTTTGCCCCGTGGCAATGGGAAATGGGCCGAGAATGTCGAGCCCCCATTGCTCGAAGGGCCACGGAGCCTGAAGGGACTTCAGGTCAGCGGACGGCTGGTGATGAAGGTTGCCATGAAGTTGGCAGCTCTCACACTTCTTTACAAACTCAAGCGCGTCCTTTTTCATCGAGGGCCAATAGTAGCCCTGTCGCATGATCTTGAAGGCCAGGTTTTTCCCGCCTACGTGTGATCCACAGATCCCGAGGTGAACTTCGCCCAGAGCTTAGTCAGCCTCCTCGGGAGATAGACAGCGGAGATACGGAGTTGAGTATCCACGGCGATACAGCTGCCCATCAACTACTGTGTACCATCCAGCTGTCTTCTTAATCCACTTGGCCTTTTCGGTGTCCTCTATGAATCAGGTCCTCGATTTCCCTCTGCAGCATTTTACAATCTTCGATTGAGTGGCCGGCAGAGCGATGGAAGTCGCAGTACTTGGACTGATTTCCAGAGTCTTTCTTCAGCGTTTTTGGCCACTTCAAAAACTTTTCTCCACGGATCTGCATTAGGACGTTGGAGCGCGTGTCTGTCAGAGGCGTAAAACTGGTGGGCCCATAATCTTTGCATTCTGGGGCCCAAATTGTCGGCCCCGCTTCCGGGCAGAATGTTCTCCGCCATCGTATTTTCTTTTCCCTTCACCAGGGAACGGCCGAGGCTGATCCGCCCTCTCAGGACGTTTTGCCTCGTTGGCCTCTTCTGCTGCTGCGTAGGCCCTGGTGATGGATTCTGCCTCGTGAAAAGTCTGAGGGTTCTTGTGGGCCAGGTGTTTGAAGAAATCACCGTAAGTTAGTGCCGAGATGAAGCTGCCCAACTTCATCTCCTCAGTAATCCTGGGAATCCTTCTGGCCTCAGCCGCAAAGCGATCCAGGAAGCGCCGTGGGTTCTCTCCCGGTTTCTGCTTTATGTGGGAGAGTTGCCACGGCTGCTTCTCTTCCCGTCGGCTCGAAGCGTACTGAGCCAGGAAGAGATCCGTGAGTTCACGGAAACTGCTGACAGTGCCTGTAGGGAGATGGTGAAACCAGATTCTAGTGTCTCCCTTCAGCATGAGCGGGAAATAGCAGCACATCGCTGAGCCTTCTAGCCCTTGTAGACTTAGATGGGTGCGGAAGTGATCCAAGTGGTCAACCGGATCACTGCCCCCATCGTATAAGTCAAGGGACAGCATTTTAAACTTGGACGGCAGTGGACGGCTCAAGATTTCTATAGTGAAAGGAGACCTGTCCAAGTCGATGGCGCGCTCGTCATTCTGGAATACGTGGTTCCAGATTTGGTCCACTCGCGGATCGACGCGAGTGGCGTTCGCTGATCGCTTGGAGTTAAGGAAATTCCCCAACTCAGTTTTGTCCCCGGCGGGTTCAACAGCAGGTCGGCTACTGCCTCCAGTAGATCTGGCAGTCCTGGAGGCTCGCTCCTGGACTGTGCGGTGGTCTTCCGCCCGAGAGTATCGAGGATTTCTTCTTTCTAGGCTCTCGTCGAGACGCACGCCTGCAGCGTTCCATTGGCCCTGCTCGGCCAGAACGCGGAGGACGCAGGGAGATTGTTTCAGCTTTTCGGGCCTCTTGGCCGGCTTCTTCTTCCTCTGGCCACCTTTTTTGGTGGCAGGAGCGGGAATGACTGCGGGTGGAGCCGCTTGTTGTTGTTGCTCTTTCTGCACGCAAAGCAGTTGGAGCAGGCGATTGTTGGCCTGCATCTGCTCCACCAGTTTTTGAAAGTAAGGCGGTGGAACTTCGCCTGTGGCCCCGTTGACCAGGACATCAGCAGCATGGTCCTGGTCGGGGTTAGCAGCATCTCTAGCGAGGTCGCTAGCCTGTGCTCTCGTGTTCACCATTGTAGAAGCAGAAGGTGACAGAGAGAGTTTGTGCAGATTTTTTGTGGTAGGCTTTTCATAAGCGTTTCCCACAGACGGCACCAATGATGCGTACCTGGATCCGACTTCGAACATATTCGGATTCTTCTTGATGGTTTGTACCGGCTCCGTTCACCGAGTACGAATCCTGCACACCACTAAAACGAACAAGAGGTCAGCGTTAACGGTGGGATGTAATCCCACCGAAAACACTCCGACGCTCAAGTCAATAAAACAGCCTTCAATGGAAGGAACTGAAAGTAGAGAGAGGAATGGGAGCGGGGAAGAGAGTGTCTTGTTCCAGATGTCAGAGAGGCGCAAGACCTTTCTTGTATCTGGATGGTGGGAAGGCAGAGAACGGCTGGAGAGACCCGTTCGTTGCCTTTGAGTTTGACTGTTTTTGAGAGTTTTGGCTGCCGAGAGCCAGAGCCTGTTTCTCAGAGCACTTAGGGTTTTTTAGTTAATGCAACGTCAATGAAAACATCAATCAAAGCCTGAATGAGAGCATGAATCAAAGCATGCCTTGGATGGTGAATCCAGGGCCTTTTTTATGGTAAAGATGGCGATCCTCCTCCTTTAGAAGGAGTGATCCTTCCTGTGATCTGCTGCTGGCCTTCCTTTTGGAGGCTGATGCTTGTTGCCCAATTATGGAGGATTGTTTCCTTCTGAGGCGGCCAACTACTTTCCAAGTTGGTTTCTTTCCTCCCCAGTATGTTATCGTTGGAGTTCCTTAACTGGCAAGGAGTTGGGAAGATCTGGTGCTTTCCTTCTTTGAAGGGCGCCAATCTTGCTGATATTCCTTTTGAGATCGTGGAATATCCTTGGAGGATCGTGGTTGGTCTTTTTATGCCTGGTGGGCCTAAACGGGTCAGGCCCGTTACTGTTGAAAGGCTTCTTGGGGCCCAACGTGCAAAGCGCGGACGATCAATGCTCGGGTTGACCATCTGCGTGCGTGTTGGCAGCCCTTATGAAAGGTGCCCGTCGTCAGACTACAGATGGACTGTGAGCCTGAGTGAGCCAGGTCCATTATTGTAGAAGAGCCCTTTTGGGCCCAATGTGTAGGGCGCAGACGGTTAACATCTGAGTTGACCGTCAGCGTGTTGGCCGCCCTCGTGGAGAACGAAGGGAGAGTGGCTGGCGATCAGCTGATGAGCTGTAGGCTAGAATGGAATAGGCCCATCACTGTTGCAAAGCCTCTAAAGGCCCAATCAAACAGGTCAACGTTGAGTTGACCGTTTGTAAGTAAGTTAGCCGCCAAGACGGTCAACGTTGGCGTTGACCGTCTTGGGCTTTCCAGCTTCGGACCCGTCTTCTTATTGGGCCGTCAAAAATGTTGACCGACCCTCTTAGGCTTCTGTTGACTTTTCTTTGGGCCAGCCTATTATTGATGTATCCATCAGCATTGGTAGCCAAAGTGCGATGTTGATGACAGAAATGGCCGTTAGGACTGTTTGGTGGAAGAATTGGTAGAAGTCTACGCTGTATCCCCTACGTCAGTTCATCACTGTGACGCCAATGGCCATCGTGGGATTCGCCTCCTTTATTTCATATATGACGTAATTAAAATTATATAATATAATTACAATTTTTACAATTTTCAGTAAAAATTTATTCCTTAGGTCCGTACGAACCCCCCAATTTTTCCGGAGAACTCATATCATATAATTAGTTTAGGACACTTAATTATTTTTTTAAAAAAGATGTGTTGGACTCGTTAGTTTCTATTGCAATTGTGATTATTATTTTAAAAAATATTTTCTATGATAAGATATATAATTTATTTATTTATTAAATTTAAATTAAATAATATAATTTTATATTATTGTTTTTGATATATTAATTACTTGTAATTAATTAAAATAAAATCTTTTAAAAAGACATACTTATTAAATATGCACCATTTGATGGAAAGGATGAGTATTTTATAATTAAAAAATGGTCCACTCTCATTGTATGAAATATCATCTATACTTATATTATTGAATGATTTTATATGTCATGATCATTTTATCTGTTGTAGACAATTTTAATCGATTTATATGAATCATAATATTTATTAAATTCTATCTTTTTGTTGATTAGGTTTTCATGTATCTTTATTAAATTTTCAATGCATGATTTTCGGATAAATACTTCATTTTCCTTAGAATAAATAAATAAAGTTCATATGCCGTCGGGCAAGGATATCTAACAGTGACCTCCCCTCAGTGTTGGGCCGTAAGTATTTAATTAAATGATAACGAAGGAAGAAAAATGTGTCTTCTTCGTTTTGAATGTTGACCTCTTGGTTAGGAAACTTCTAACCGCTTGCACTTACATAGTTTGTCGTATCTTTTGGGTGGGGATTTATTTTATTTAAAATCTATTTAAGTGTATAATAAGAAAAAAGTGAAAATGAGGCGACAGGTGGGGTCAAACCCCTAACATTGGAACATCATGGCCACCTTATAATTGTCATGTCCCTTAACTTATCCGAAAGTAATAACAAGATTATTACATTATAAATTAATAATTCTAAATAATGTTGGGCGTGAATTACAAGTTGATTTTACAATCGATTTAAAATAAAATAAATAATCAAACCACATGACTTAAAAATATCACACTCGAAAGTGATTCCGAATACCAACTATACCATAGTGTTGAAGCATGCGTAAGGAAACACGCCTATACAAAATCAAAGTAAACAAATAGTCATATAAGATAATCGAAATCTAACTACATTGCCAATTAGAACATCACAACTTTAATATAATACAAGTGCCATTGTAAGGATTGGTTTTTTTTAGAATTTAGTCTCTCAACCTTAATAGAAAAATTAGCCTAAATAGTATGTTGACCGGATTGGTTTATGGACCGGCCTTAACGGAAATGGCCGAGGAAGCTATTATAATAATGGCCAGACTAGTAAGATGGCCGGACAAGAATTGTTGACCGGTTGGACTAAATTGTTGACCGGCTGGACTAAATTGTTGATCTGGCAAAAGAATTGACCAGATTTGACGTATAGTTGACCAGCTTTAATGGCAAGTTATTCGGAGAGAGTTTCCAGAGAGGATTAAGTAAATTTTCGGAGAGGATTGAGTAAATTTTCGAAGAGTTTCTGGAGAGGATTGAGTAAATTTTCGGAGAGAGTTTTCGAAAAGGATTGAGTAAATTTTCGAAGAGGAATTTCAGAGGAAATTTTCAAGAAGAACAGACGACAAGGATAAAATGTTGTCCGGATAAGAGAATTAACCTGATAAAAATAGTTGACCAACTTTAATGACAAACAACAGAAGAAGTAGATGGTCGGTTAGGATGGCTTACCGGATTAGATAAGCTGTCCGAAAATTTGTGAGCTGTCCGGAAGAAAAAGATGGACCAGATTTATAGTCGTTGACCGAAATTTGGAGAAATAACCGAAATACCCAAGAAACTGCGGATTATAAATAAACAAAAACAATTGTGGATTTATGATAAAGATCGAGGACTTAGAAAGATTGTAACCGGACTGGTTTGTCTGCCGGTTTGATTAAAGTCCGATTAGCCAAATCAAAGTTGGTTACCTAATCCGACCTACTTTGTTAACATTCTAGAAGGAGAAATGAAAAAAAGAAAAGAAATACCAAATAGGTGACTTACCCCCACCTACTCCCGCCAACCCTCTAGTCTATAAATGTTGAACTTTGAGAGTTAGAAAAAGGGTTGAGCCAGTTGTGAGAGAAGCACAAAGGAGAACAAGAAGAGGAAGAGTTTTCGGCCAGATCTGAGTAAGGGAAGAATTTCAGGCAAGTGTACCCATGTTTGACCTTGACTGTTTCTCGTCTGAAAATCGAATGTTATTTTAACATTGTTCTTCATTATATTTCTATGTGATGCATATGATGGTATTTACCTCTCATGTTTTTATGAATGAATTTCATGATCAGCACAAGTGTTATGTTTTACATATGAAATTCTGATCCACGGTTTATGCTTGAAAATTGTGCATAGAAAAGTTATCTCACATGTTTAATTACTATTAGCGAATTAGTTTGCATATTTAAGACCTCACCCGATTGCATGTTGTTCGCCGCTTGTAAAAGTAAGATTACATATTTTAAGGACTTCAGTCATTTGAAACTCAAGATAGTTTTGATGGCCGAGTAGTTACAGGTCTAAAATGTAGCCAGTTGTGATGGTTGAGCAGTTACAGACCTTAAATATAACCAATTTGTTATATGATGGTCGAGTAGTTGCAAACCTTAAATGTAACTAGTTTGTTTTGTAATCTCCGAGTAGTTACAGACCTAAAATATAGTCAGTTGTGATGGTGAGTAGTTACAGACCTTAAATGTAGCCATTTTATTATATGATGGCCGAATAACTACAGGCCTAAAATGTAACAAGTTGTGATGGTCGAGTAGTTGCAGACCTTAAATATAACCAGTGATTTGGACGAAAATCTGGTTTTGGATTTGAACTCATTTTGAAAAACCAGTACTCATGAAAAATGTATTTGTCCCATTTTTTCTACTTCTGTATGCAAAATGCTTTCATTCCATTCAATACTATAATTATACGTGTTTTCTGCATTGGTACCTTACTGAGTTGTCGCTCACTCTTTACTATTTTCTTATCCTCAGATGACCAAAAACTTATGTCGAACAAGAAAGTGTAAAGTCAAACGGTTTAGCTAGACAGAAAAGCCAATCGAGATTTTTGTAGCAGTGTTAGACCGACCTTGATGTATTTTTAAAATATTCTGAAAACTTTTGTATAATAATTTTGCTATGTAAATAAAAAGGATGTTTAGACCCTTCCGTTGAATTTTATGGTTAAGAATTTTTGTTCCTAGTGACATCTCATGCGTCTTTGGCCGACCGACTTAGATTCTTGGCCAGTTAAAATGTGACCAACCTAGTTATGACCGACCTACTTTTGGCCAACTTGATGACTGGTTGATTGCGATCCTGTGCGTACAAATGAAATTTTAAGTCCACCCATTTACATATCTTTTGTGTAAAGTTTATTGTTTAGCTTAGATGTATGATTATTGACGGAGGTCATTGGTGGACTATGACTGTGAGATTTCGATCCTAAAATATGATAAAAGATAAGTAATTAACTTAAAATAGGTGAATTAAGGTCAACGGGTATGAGAGGAATTTGATTAAAAGCTCAAAAATCTAGAATTGGCAAAATCGACGATCGAAGTTGTAAATCGAGAAATGTTAATTCATAAATAAGATTCTAGACTTTAAATTATGATAATTATGATTTATTAAGGTTATATAATCAAAATTAGGGTCCAAGGATGTGAGAAATTGGGTTAGAATGGTCAAAACGGGTCCCGAAAGGCAAAAGCGCAACGTTTCCGTGCTGCAGGCTTGATGCGTGCTTGACGTGCGCTTAACTTGCACTCGAGCACCCGGGAGGCACCATCGAGGTAAGGCGGGAGCGAGTTGCCTACGACGAGGGTGCTCGAGCGCCCCGACTGGTGTATAAATGCGTACGCATTTTTTTCTCTACATTCTAGCCGATCCAATGAGGAGCAGAAGGAGAAAAGAGGGAAAATAGGAAGAGAGGAGGAGGAATCCGGCCGTTCCACTCCGATCCGAATAAAAATAATGGCAGATCCGATTCAGGCAATTGTACTCCGGACATTATTTACTGTTTTTACAGAGTTTTAATATCTCAAACATTGTATTTATATTCTAAATCCATGTTTCTCCATGTTCTGCATAAATTTCTGCTGTTTCTATAAATTAATTGGACGGATTTCATACTTACATATATATGCTGTAACTTAAGGCATCGATTTTATGAAATTGCTTGGATTTGGTATCCGTTTATCATCCAGAAATATTATTGAAACCCTAGGTACGAAAATGAAGGGTTTTAATGATTTTTATCCATAATTTTTGTTATATAAAAGTTAACATGTACTGAAATAAAGCTCCTGATGTATTCTGTATCAGAAAGTTTCATACGGATTTATACGGATAAATTATTGTAAACTCCTAGAGATAAACTGAAGGGTCTTTAAATTGTTTCTATATACTCCGAAGTAAACTAAAGGATTATAAACTGTTACTATTTATCCTGAAACTGATTGGAAGGTTATTGTAAAATTCTAACTGATTTCTGAACTAAAAAAGAGTTTTCAGTTAAGAAAATGAGAAGAAAAATATTTCTGATACTGTTAATTAGGACCCAAGACTGATATTCGTTCATGTGAGGTTTCTCCGGCATGCCTTAGGCTATTACGCTGGTAATCGGGGATAACTCCGTCCATGGAGTTATACGTGGTCCGCCTTCCTCAGGGCATTAAGTAATGAGGGCAGTATACTGATCCTGGAGGATGATAATCCTTCATTCTTAGAGGATAATAATCTTTTGTCAGCCTTGGATTGTGTGCCATAGAATACAATCGGTCCCTGTACAGCACTGGTACTTGCCCTGGAATGTGTGGAGTAAACACAATCTATCCCCGATTATTTGCCCCTCGGCTAGTAGGATACGCTAGTGGGTCCTCAGGATATTTAACTAGAGTTTCTGACGAAAGCAAATGAGATTTAGAACTATTTTATGAAACTGTTGCCTCTTTAAATAGAATCATGTTATGCTCTTGTTTTCGTGAACTGCTTCTGTTCTTCTTATATGATTTTAAGGTGTTTTTATGTCCTAACATGATTTATGTTTTCTGAGAGCTTTTAAATGGAAATTATACTTTCTTCATAATTATTGTACATGTTTCTACTCATCTACACATATATTCTGCATGAAAGCATAAATAATGATTTCTAAAACTTGTTGACGCTGGATCGTACCTTTCTCATGTTTTCTGTATATTATCTCTGCTCTCTGACAGTTTATAGAATCTTCTGTGTCTATATTCTATATGAGGCTATTATAATTTATATGTTTTACTACTTTGCTGGAATTCGGTTCACTGTTTTATTTTTTTCTCCAAATAAGGATATAGAGAAGGCATTGGAGGACCATGTGTAGCTAGAGATTAGCAAGGAAAGTTCTGGAGCCTTGGTGAAATCTTGAAGATTTATCTTGAAGTATTTTGGGAGATCTGATAGTTCTACATGTTCCATAGAATTTTATAAAGAAAATGATATATAAATGACTGTAGTAGTTTTACAAACTTTTAAAAACTTTATTTATGCTTCTACAAATTATATCTTGGATATAGATACTTCCGCTGTATGTTTTCTGATTTTTTGTACAGGTTCTAGACGATATCTCTTGTCTGAATTCTAATATAGTTGATAGGGTTGTTAAATTAAGGCCATGGATGGCTCTTGTGGTCCTATGAATACGTATTGTAGGAAAACTATGGTATTGTGGATAGTTGTGTGCATGTACTGATTCTGCTTTTGTATTATGGTCATTATTTTAAAGTCTGGATATTATGTATGCCCTATACTAATGTAAATAAGCAGGTTGTATATTTGGGTTTTAATCTAGTTTTAAATAGAACTCTGTCAAAATTTCTATAGAATTCATTGATAAAACTTATGATTTTGTTTTAAACCTGTTTGACGAAGGATCCTATGGTAATTAGGATCCATTTCGTCATAATTGGTATCAGAGAAAATGAGATGCCTTAGGAATGATCTGAATCGTATGCGGAAGTTTAAGAAATAATCCTGACTGACTGAATAGGTAGGAATAGACCTAGACTGAATAAGTTAGGTTAGAAAATCCTAAGTGTTTTAGCTTGTATAAATTAGGATCAACTTAAGCTAGGACTTAATGATTAGGCTGAACAATTAACTTGATTTACAGTGGCCTCAGGTCTAGGTTGATCGGTTTGAATTTTAGGCTTAAGTTTATGATGATCTGATCTAAGACAAAAATAATTTAGGATAAAAATTGACCGACAGCTTAGTGACTAAGCCGTATCGAAGTAGGTTGAAGGTTGAAGGTTCAGGTGGGACTGCTTTGGAGATGAGGTAAGGTATTTTGGCTCACTCTAGTTTAGAATTAAGTTGAGAGAACGGCCAATGAATTGAGATTGGGGTATTAAAGAAAGTAATTAAGGTTCTTGATTATCCTGGTAAAGTTCAGCTAGCTAAGGAAGAGCAAGGCTGATAGCGGATTTCTGAGTGTCACACCTCATTTCTTGGGATATTTCTGGAACTGAATGGGTTTAAAGAGGACCATTCTCTTCATTGAATGTTTTTGGGTGGCCAAAAAGGTGAAGCCAGTTAATGATGACAAGGGAATGAGTATATAAGTGTTCCAATTTCTAGAATAAAACCTGATGATGTTAATCCCTGAGGAGCAACTCTAGTTGAAGGGATTACGAATTTCGAAGTTCGGTTGGGAATTGTGAATAAATTAATCTTGATGGAGTATTAAGATGATCTGGATGACAAATTGCCACGCCAAAACTGATAATATTGAAAAGAACGGCTTGAGTTGCAATTGGGACTGTAGATTTTAAATTGTTAGATA
Source organism: Nepenthes gracilis (assembly GCA_033239525.1). Taxonomy (NCBI): domain Eukaryota; kingdom Viridiplantae; phylum Streptophyta; class Magnoliopsida; order Caryophyllales; family Nepenthaceae; genus Nepenthes; species Nepenthes gracilis. The sequence goes on along the minus strand of BSYO01000005.1, from coordinate 15,388,498 downwards.
AATTACAAAAGAAGTAATGGAACCGATGAGATGTTTGCTAAGTATAGACGACATATTAGGCCATACTTGGAGAGTTACTAAGTAAATGAGGAAATTAGAGGAAACTATTGAAGGAAAAGATTTGCCTACCTTATTTTCTGACCGCCAAATAGAGGTGCTGTTGAGGTTATGTTGAGATTGGCAATGATTTTGAGGATTCGAATAGCATCGATGAAGATATTCGACAAACTTTGAAAATATGGTTAACTAAAGAGTTAATCATTTAATGTTGGGAGTCCTTAAGATGGAGATGTTCGTAAGATAGGTAAAGGTTCGCTACAAATTGGTTCCGTTATCGGAATAAGTATGGTTATGAAAATATGAAAGGAGGGCCCCTGTGATCTTATTTGAGGTTGATCGAACGATAAGGCTCCTGGGTTTTAATCAGGTTATTGTGAAAAAAATTGAGTGGTCCGACTGGAATGAATAAATCCGCTTGACTATGAGACATTAAGTTACTAAATGTTTAGGTTTTGATGGTAATTGGGGATTGTGCCGAGATTTTAGAATAATTGTCTTACTAGTGATTTTGTGAGATTTCGAAATCAAAATTTAAAATAAAATATTGCTACTTAAAAATCAGAGTGTTTTGATTTCGACTTAAATCGAAGTGGCCTTGCACTACTCGAAGATCAGAACTAATGGTAATCGAAATGTTGACGGGTATCATGATACTGACCGGCGCTAAAATATTGACCAATGACGAGATATTAACCATCGTCGAAATGTTGATCGGTGTCATGATAGTGACCGGCGTCAAAATGTTGACCAACACCGAGATATTAACCATCGTCAAAATGTTGATCGGTGTCGGCATCAAGATGTTGACCGGAAGGTTGACCAAAGGGTTGCTCGGTTTTTAGAAATATTGACCGACCTTGAATAAGAGAAAAGAAATGATTGGCCGGCTTTGTGTAAAAGTTGGGCCAAATTAGAGTACGCAGCGTGGACCAAAAAATTAACCAATAGAAAGGTTGGCCAGTTTTGAAGAAAATATTGACCAGCTAGAATTGACTACCGAATTCAGAAGACAATGACCAACTTTGTTGTTAGATCCTAACTAGATCCCAATCTAATCAGAGTAAGTGAACTATCCCATTGACCTTCTAGATGAAAGTACCAAGTAGGTAACTTACCCCACTCACTCCGACCTAACCCCTAAAGGGAAGTACCGAGTACGTGACCCACCCCATTTACTCCACCTAATCTCTCCTCTTTATATACTAAGCTTCAATTGAGGGACGGGTGTGGAATTCCTGGCAAGGAAAGAAGGTAAAGAGTGAAGAAGGAGGACAGCTTCAAGTTAGTTGTAGTGGGCGGTCAACAGTCAGGCAAGTGTACCCCCATTTTCAAGTTTAAATTATAATAATGCAATTGTAAACCTTTTACTTTTTAAACGCTTTAAGAAATTTCACAAGTGTTCTCTTCAATTTAAATGTTTTCAAGTCCGACTTGCTATTTTAAAGAAAATTGCAAGTGTTCTCTTACGAATTTAAATGTTTATGATTTTGATTTCATGATTAATTCATGCCTTCTACTTTCTACTTTCCAGCTCAACATAGTATATTGTACAAAAATGAAGACTTGCTTTGAGTCAAAAATTTTAATTCTTGTTTGATAAGTTGTATCAATCGATGTCTTACTTGACCGAATACGATCTAAAGGACTAGAAATATGATTTTGATTTCATGATTAATTCATGCCTTCTACTTTCTACTTTCCATTTTCTGCTCAACTTATGATTGAACTTGAATTGTACAAAAATGAAGAAGTAAACCGGCTTTGAGTCATAAAAAAATTATTGACCGGAATGAGATTTATGAATGTGAAACCAGCTTCATGTCAACTGAAAGTCTTTATACTTGACCGGAATAAGAAAAACGAATTTGAAATCGGCTTTATAAAATGACAACGGAAAACTTTGTGCCCGTCCAGAATGTGAACTAAAGGAAAAGTAAACCGGCCTTATGACAAGGTAAATAAGATTAGACTTTAGTACTGGGAGATAAAATTCTCTTGCATGCCTTAGAACATTATGATTAGTAATTGACCAAGGATAACCTTAGTGTTAAAGGGAGAATAAAAAAATCCTCACAATTGATATTAGAGAGATGAGATGCCTTAGGAATTGATCGATCGAAAACTTGGAAGCATAGGTTTAAATCTTCGTACTAAATTTCCATAAAAAGTAGGCCAAGGTAACTTAGGCAACTAGAGTCCTAAGGAAGCTTGAAACACAGCCTAAATTCAATTTTAATGAGCTGATGGATACTTTTTGGGATTATAATATCGAGATGGATGTTTTAAATTTTTGCATTTTAGGCTTTGTACACAAAGAAAAGGAAGTGAGCAGCCGTTATGCCATCCCGGCTCCAACCACGCTTTATATATGTTTTGCATATTTTAGAGGTATTACCATAGGTTTATTTTTTCCCTCCAGATAAGGATATAGAGAAGATACTGGAGGATCTAGAGTCCTAAGGAAGCTAGAGTTTATTTTAAAGGTTTTGGAGCCTTGGTAAAGCCTTCAAGATTGTTTTAATTGCAAATATCTGAATTATGGATGAAATTATGTACAAATAAAGATGTGCACAATCTATTAAGGTTATATCTTCTATATGCGATTTTATTGTCCCCTCCATATGAGTTCTAATATAGTAGATAGTCCTTCTAAAACCATGGATAAAAATAAAATTAGAAGAGAAATTTTTATAATATTTGTTTGTACATGTTAGTAAATATACATGTTGTATGGTTTCTATCTTTTCGTATAATTTAAAGGATTTAAATTGATGGATCCTATTCTATAAATTTGATTTAGGATCCATTCTAATATAGTAGAAGAATAATTGATCTAGAAAATGAGATGCCTTGTGAAAAGTTTAGGATGTGAATTCATGACCTTTTTGCATTATGTATTTGCCATGATTTCAGGCTTAGACCGATCAATATATAAGTGTTTCTATCTATCCATTCCGTATAATTTAAAGGGATGAAATCCTAAGTGTTCTAGCTTTTATAAGTTAGAATTGGCCTAAGCTAGGATTTTATAATATTAATTGTCTTAAGTTGAGGTAAGATAAGGATAGATAAGATTAGATGGAATGTTTAAGGTTCAACCCTAAGAATTTTCTTAAAATGCAACAATATTATCTAATTAATTAAGGGATATGTTTGAAAAGGATATTGGTTTATGAAAAAGATAACTTTCCTTCGAGAGGCTAGATAGATTCTTGAAAGGGATGACGAATGCAATAAGTGATGGAGCAATGCCAATTTATGCGGCTTAGGATAGATTTAGGAAAGAAAGAGCCCTGAATTTTTAGGTGACCCCGACCAGTGAAGAAGGCGAGATGTTTGGGTTAGGAGAATGAAAAAAAATATTTATAGTGATTCAAAATCGACTTAAAAATGTTACAAAGTTTGAAAAGGCTTTTATGAAAAAATACTTTCCTTTGAGCCTCCAAGATCAGAAAGAACAAGAATTTATGCGGCTCAGGTAAGGAAACTGTACTGTGACCAAATACGATGCAAAGTTTACTGAACTATATCGGCATGCACCATATTTTGTAGAGGACGAAGGAAGGAAAGCTAAAAAGTTTCAGCGATGATTGAAAGCTAGAATTAGGAGGCAATTAGTGATCCATAAATTTCAAACTTATGCAGAGGTTTTAAATAAAGCACTGATCTTTGAAAGAGAGTGAGAAACTCAATCTCTCAGCTAAGAGGGTAGCTAGCCGAGCAAGTTGTAATATGAATACAAATGTGGGATCTTCAAGGCCCTCTAAAAAGGTAAAGACGGCCATAACAGGAAACAAGATTACTGAAAATTAGGCAGAGGCTTATTTTAGGTGTGGACAATAGGGTCACTTGGTTAAAAATTGCCCACTACCTAGGAAATCGGAAGTAAAGAAGTCTACAGTTTTAGCAAAAACTTTTGCACTGACAGTCTAAGACACTAAGACATCGTCAAAAGTGGAAAAAGGTATTCTTCTTATGGAAATTTGATTCCTGCTTTATTTGAAATTCATGCATGCTTTTAACTTCCCATAAATTATATGTCATGCATACATTTTTGTTCAATGGTTATGTGTTGTGGAAATGTTTATGAAACTTGTGATAATGGGATTCTGTGTAGAAATGTGTTAAGATTGTTGCTAGCTATCGGAGATCGACAATAATGAATATCTTAGGAGATCTTATATCTTTTGTATAGTTGGACGACCGTATTATAAAAGGAACCCTGTCGAATCTTCAGCAGAATATATGGTCTAACACAAATGACCTTTTCAATAGCACAATTTGAAATTGAGGAAATAAAAAGTGATAATTGACTGAAATTTAAGTAATTAATCTCGAACCAAGTGGGGGAGGAGTTTATAAGATAGCCAAAAACAAGTCGATGAAGATCTGTACATATAACTTTGAAGAATTTGGTGTAAAACTGTTGGCTACTTGCTTGGAGTTGACCCCGATGGGTTCTGATGCAATGTGGTAGGATGCAATACCCTTAAGAAAGGAGTCTTCGATTGAAATTGCCCTGCTCATAGTTAAAACTAATTGAAGAGGTTTTTGTTTGAGGAAATTGTATATGTTATTCCATGAATTTGAAGGTTAAGGAAATATGACCTGAAGAAGGAACAAGATATGTAATGATGCACTTTGAGGAAACCATGATGTTTTTTTGTATTGTGAGAATGGATTATCTTTGGAGTAAGTGATAGAGGCGTCTTTAATCAGCACTACTCCACTATGAGTCAGAGAAAATGATTAAGGTTCCCATTTAAAGAAACTGTAGGCCTTGTCTCCAGAATTAATTTTTATTAAATAATTTTGAAAGCATATGATTGCACCACCAAGGAAAGATGATCATGTGATGTTGTGAGTGGGTAAACCTGTTGAAGATCTCTGGGATGAATCTCGATGACTCTAGGAATAAGGGACCCTTGTACTGGTAGATGATACTGGTAAAGAGTATTGGGATAATCAGGTGTTGTATTCTAGAAATTAAAGACTGAACCATATTCAAAGTATTAGTGTTATAAAATTTTGAAATGAGAAATTCTTGAGGTTATGAGCTACTGATTGAGTTTTGAGAATTGAGTAACAATTTAAGCTTGATGTTAACTTCTTGGAGACTGATATAATTATAGTTTCTAATTTCATGGTGATTTAAGGATTAGAAAGATATCAGTTAGGGACATCTTAACGAAAAAAAAATGTGAAGTGTTTTGCATTCAAGGTTTATCCGTAATGTGAAAATTATATTGAAATCCCAACTAAGTCGATTAGAAATATTGTGGGCAATAGGCTAAGTTAGAAATGATGAAAAAGTATAGTTATATAACTGGTTAGAGAATTGTATCCGGAGCATTAAGGATATGAAATCTTGAATCCGGGAGTCATCATGATTTTATTTCAAGATCGTTAGGACGACCCGCCCATCATGAATTATGGTAAAATGTTCGGATGGAATCAAATGGCCTATTGATGTGCCAACGAGATTCTAAAATTGCTAAGTGCTTGAATCTGAGAGTTTGGGGACTATCACCTTGGGTAATATAGATTTTCGATTAATTATTACGACTGAAATTTCTAAATTGATTATATATCGAGAACTTGTGAGAATTGTTCATATGATATAGATGTTTTAGGACTCGTTTATTAAGTATTTAACATGGTTATGAATTTTAAGGAGATGTTGGTTTAGTGGCATACCAATGAATCTATGAGGATATAGAGCATTCTGATTTGGGATTTAATTGTAAACTAAAGCATTGCTGAAATTTTTATTAATTTGATTGAAAAATCGTGGATATTGAGTTAAATTTGATTAGAAAGTAAATTGCAATTAGATGGTTCTAGTTAGGAAATTAATGAAAGTGTACAGTGGAATTTTGGTGAGTCCGCATAACTCGATGTCCGATTTTTTATTCAAAAAAGGGATAATTATTTTCGAGGCCTAACGTAAGCAGAAATAAGGAAATTTTGCCTGTTTATAGTTTTGAACCATATAAGAAAAGTAGATAATAAATTTAGGTGGACATCGGATTTGATAGACTTAGGTAAGTATAGAGCGAGTCAAGTATTAAATGTCTGGACAGTTTGAAAGATTAAGGTTTTCTAGGATAACCGCAGTATTCTGGACAAAATCTGGAGACGATAACAAAGTTCCTTAATCTTTGAAATTTAAGGATTATAAAATTTTGAGGACAAAATTTCTGTAAGTAGAGGAGAGTGTGAGATTCTGACCCCAAAAATCATGCTAAGGTTTAAGAATGTGGGAAATTGAGTTCAGTAATAGGAAGAGGAAGTTAGGCCCTGAAAGTTTCCGATTTCCAAGATATGATTAATATGTGGAGAGGTTTTGGATTTCCAAAATATGGTAATTGGAACGTAATTAAGTTGAAACACGTGAATTGTGGTAAAAAGGAATGGGAGGAATCAGATTGAAAAGCCCAAAGTTCCAGAATTGGTAAAATCAAGTATCGAAGTAGTGAATCGAGAAACGTTAATTTGTAAATAAGATTCCGGGTTTTAAATTGTGATAATCATGGCCTATTAAGGTTATATAATAAAAATTAGGGTTCAAGGATGCAAAGAATTGGATTGGAAGGGTCAAAATGGGTCATGGATGGCAAAAATGCAAAGTATGCTTGCTGCAAGCTCGATGTGGGCCTGACTCGTGCCCGAGTAGCGCTCAAGCACAAACGGCGCATGAAAAACAGAATGCACCGCTCGAAGTGCAATTGAGGTGCCACCTGAGAGGATTCAACAGAATTGAGTGCTCGAAGAGCGTCCAGTTGGTGCTCGAGCATGCCCACCAAATTACACTGGGCGCCTACATGGTGCTTGAGCGGTGCTCGACCACCGGTAACAGGCCCAGTCACGTGATCTCTTTTCTCCCGCGTTTTAATTGGGGATTTAGGGATTTTGGGGCACAATTTGTAGTAGCTCTCGGTAGTGAACAAAGGAGGAAGGAGAGGAAGGAGAGAGAAGAGAAAGGAAAGGGGGAAATCAGCCGTTCAGTCCCGATCCGAGTCACGGTAACTGTAGATCGAGTTCAGGCAAGTATATTTCGGACGTTATTTACTGTTTTTACCGTGTTTTAATACCATAAATATTGTATTTATGCTCTAAATCTCTTACTCTTTGATATTTGACATGAATAATGCATGATTCTTGTGATTTTTGGACTAGAGTTCATGATTGTTTATATATACTGTGACCGATAACTCCAATTTCATGATTTGGCTCATGCTTTGCTTTCGTTTCATGTCCGGAAGCTTATTGCAAAACTCTAGCTCGAAAATTGAGGATTTGGTGCTTTAAATCCATAATTTCTGTCATGTAAAAGTTGTTTTGTAACGGAATACTGCCCGTGTTCTGATTTATAACTAAAAATTTACATGGAAGCTCGTTGTTAAGTTTTCTGTGGATTTCTGGAGCATTCTGAAGGATTGATTGTGAAATGCTAACTTGTTTCTGAAGCTTGATGAATTATCCATTGAGAAATAGAAAGAAAATGTTTCGAATACTGTTTGTTAGGACCCAGGACTAATAGACGATCGTGTGAGGTTCTCCGACATACCTTAGGACATTATAGTGGTAATCAGGGATAACTTCGTCCATGGAGTTATACGTGAGCTGCCCTTCTTCCTCGTTCCTGTGGAGGCTATTAATATTCCGATCCTGGAGGCTAATAATCCTCCGTTGGCTTTGAATTGTGTGCCGTAAACACAATCGGTCCATGTTATCGTTTCTGTTCCTGTTCTTGGATTGTGTAGAGTGAATACAATTTATACCCGATTATTCGCCCCCTCGGCTAGTAGGGTATGCTAGTTGGGTCCCTAGGATATTTAACTAGAGTTTTCTGATAAAAGTAACCGAGATTTTAAATTGTTTTATGAAACTGTTACATGTTTAAATAGAATCATGATTTGCTCCTATTTCTATGAACTGCTCCTATTATTCAGACCTGATATTAATGTGTTTTTCTATCCTAGCATGATTTATATTTTTTGAGACCTGTTTATATAGAAATTACGCTTTCTTCATGATTATCGTACATATTTCTACTTATTTGTATTTTATGACCTGAATATGCTTCCGTAATCACTGTTTTATCGCATTCATGTCTTGTATGTAATTGCAACTGCCTTACTGTATTATGTTCTGCATGAGAGCATTATGTTCTGCATATTTTAGTACATTGTTGGATTTTGACTCACCGTTTTATTTTTTTTCTCCAAATAAGGATATAGAGAAGACACTGGATGATCACGTGTAGCTAGAGTTTAGCATAGAAAGGTTCTAGAGCATCGGTAAAGTCTTGAAGATTACCTTGGAGTAATGCTTTGGGAGATTCTGATAGTTTTAATTGTAAATATCTGAATTATGGATGGAATTATGTATAAATGACTGTAGTTTATTCTGTAAACTGTTAAAATAGTATTATACTTCCGCAGGTTTCTGTTAAGGTTATAGATACTTCTGCTATACGTTTTTTTGATTTTTGTACTGGTCTTAGACGACATCTCTTATATGAGTTCTGATGTAGTAGATAGAATAACTGATCTAAAGCCATGGATAGCATTTGAGATCCTGTGAATGCGTATTGTAGGATGTGAATTATGATGTTTGGTTAGTTGTGTGCTTGAATAGGCTTGTTTATATGGATTTATATTGTACACGTTAGTAAATATACAGGTTGTATTTATGATTTCTGTCTAATTACGAATGAGACTCTATCGAAATTTCTGTACAATTTAAAGGATTTAAATTGATAGATCCTGTTCTATATCTGTCTGACGGAGGGTCCTATGAGGTTTAGGATCCGTCCGTCACACGAGTGGAAATAGTTTATTTATTGATTAAAACTGTCCTCTTAAAATTGGAATAAACATTTTGATAATATATATATAAAAAAATTGATTTTATCAAAAACCCAAAAGAATCATTTGCGTATAAGAAAATAAGTGGGAGTAAGTAGTATTTTTGGTATTTATGTGGATGATATACTACAACTCATTGGAAACGATGTTAGTGTGCTACAGTCGACATAAGGTTTGTTATCAAAGAATTTTTCAATGAAAGATTTGGATGAAACAATTTATATCCAAGAGATTAGGATCTATAGAAATAAATCTAAAAGGTTGTTTTGCTTAACCCAATCAAGGTAAATAGATCTAGTTCTAAAACAATTGAGCAAGAAAAATTCTAAGAGATGGCTCATTCTGATGAGTCATGGCATTATTCTTTCAAAAAATATATCCCCAAAGATGCCTCAAGAGAAAGCTCATGAGCAAGATTCCTTTTATTTTGACAATAGGATCCATCATGTACACAATGCTATGTACTAAGCTTGATGTAGTACATGCTCTTAATGTTAAGAGCAGACATCAGTCCAATCTTCATGAGATTATTAGAAAATAGCTAAAAATATCCCTGAGTGTTTAAAAAGGACTAAGGATATATTTCTGATGTATGAAAAAATAAATTAAAAATTAAAGTATTTATAGACACAAATTTTTAATCTAACCTAAATGATAGTAGATCCATTTCAAGGTATATTTCTAATCTAAATAGTGCAGTAATAAGTTGAAAGAGTTCCAAACAAGAAACTACTATTGACTCAACTACAAAAATTAGGTTTATCGTAGCTAATGAAGTAGTTTGAATCTAAAAATTTGTTGTTCAATTGAAAGTTGTTCTAACTATTAGTTGTCCAATAAAGTTGTATTGTGACTATTATTGCGCTATAGTGCATACAAGGAAACCAAGGTCTTGCCAATGGACTAAACATATCCTTAGGCATTATCGTATTTCATCTGAGAGATCGATAGTAGAGGAGAAGTAAAAATTTGTAAAGTAGTGTCTTTAAATAATATAACAAATCCAATAACTAAGGTATTAAGCCAAATATTATTTGATCTCCACTTAGAAAAGTTTACAATAATATACTACGATGATTGGTTGTAGTGCAAGTTGGAGATTATTAGTAGTAGTATGCCCTACATGATAATTGAACTTGGTTTATTTGGTTACTATTTATGTGATTTTTAACTCATATTTATAAAAGGCATTTATGTTTATTATATTTTATATTATTTGCATGATAAAATCCAAAGATTAAAGTAATACATTTACAAGTATGATGAGATTATGTTTTTGATATATAATGTGATGGACCGTATTTTCTGTCGAAAATTCAGCAGAGCTCAATCTGTAATACGGATATCCATCAATATAAAACCTATATATATCCACGTACAATGTCCACAATATACACAATTACACATATATAGGATCCAAATTGCCACAATAAATAACAGGTGGCGTAGATGTCATAACTCCGAATACGACGTCAATTCAGACGATATGTCACTAGGTAACCAAATATGATACAAAACCCACAGAAGCTACTACATCCATCAAATATAGTGGAATTAAGCTACGTATCCGTCAATATCATACAATTACATCGATATACACATACGTATTAAAATAATACAATGTACTGCGTGACATATGAAAATATCATAAACTAAATCCCAAAAGCTCTTTAATACAAGATTCACGGCCTATCCTACACCTGCGACCTACTTGGACTTACCGGGCATAAGAGCGTGCTCATCCAAAAGGGAGAAAGAAGTAAAGGTGAGCCAAAAGTTCAACAAGTGTAAAATAAACCAATAATAAGCAATATATATACAAATGAAACATGAATGGGGATGGAACCAATATGTAAGTATGTATGAAAATATGAAATATGATTTAATACGTTTTTCAATTTACATTTATCTTTACAGATTATGAACAGTAGGCCTTACTAGCTAAAGGTACGGGAGAACGAGGAAAGGATTATGATACCTCACATGATCTAAGGCCGAACAACGTACATGACGTCCAGTAGCAAACTTTTGCCTTATACAATACCAAACACCACGTGGGGAGTGATATATATATCACCCAATATATAGAGCCAATAAAACGCTCCCTAACCTCCCGCGCTCCAGAGGCAATCTTCATCCTTTTACAATAACATCCTAAGGCTTGTTAGGGAGTATCACCCACTACAATATACGGTCAGGATAATCCTGAAATTTTCACTGTAATACTAATGAAATGCCAAAGGATATTACTCTCTATAATATAAATCTGTGGTCCTAATTTCATAATTTCTTATTCTTTAAGAGAAGGTTTACCAAATTTCTTTCACTAATTTCTCCATCTAAGAGAACAAATCAATCCAATAACAAATTGTGGGATTTCCTCCGAATACTTATATGATTTTTATCTTTCTTTCGCATTTAAATCTTCTCACGACTTAACTTTTCAGCATAAGCATCATATAACATGGGAAATGTGAAAATTCTTACCACTGTGAGCCCAATTTGACTTTAGGGCTTCCAGATAACGATTATCTTCACAATTTCTTAACAATAATATTTTTTGGGATACACAATTAAGTATAGGCAAATATGCATAACTTACAGGGCAATTAAATAAAGTAAAAACATATAAAAATACTCATTAGTCTCAGGTGAATAGTGACTGCATGTAGACTAGGGCTCCCGGATGCTCTAAACGGGTCAAAACTTGAAAATCAGACACTGAATTGATAATTGCTTACATTCAAAACATGGGTTAATCTCAATAAAAGCCAAATCATGTATGAAAATTAAAATAAATGGGTAATTACAAGTCGGGTGCAAGTTAGGGTTTTGGCGACGCCAAACCCGCGCGAAGCATGGGGAAGTCGAGTATCAAATGGTAAATAAATTATACTAAGGTAATGGGTTCCATGAAATACACATTTTGGGTAGGTACCAGAATGAAAAAACATGAAAAAAACGAATAAAAATCGAAAGAGATAATAAATAGGGTATGTGAACACTTACTTCGACCCGATCTACCTTTTTTCCAACTAGATCAAAGTTGAAATCGGATTCAACAGCCTCCATTTCCTCCTCTTCTCCTTCGCGTGGTTTCTTTCTCTGGCTCTCTTTCTCTCCGCACGCCGCCGCTGCTCAATTCTCCAACAGCCGACAACCACCGGTGCACACCCATCGGCACCAATTCCTCCTTTCGGCCACCGCCTTCCCTTGCAAAACCCTCCACTGCGCCGCTCAGTGGCAACAAAACCCTAACCTCCCTCTATCTCTCACCGAGCCCCCTTCTCTTGTTTCTTCCTTCTGTTATTATTATTATTATTATTATTGTTATTATTATTATTATTTCATTTTTTTTAATCTCAAAACTCAAATTGATACTCGAACGAGTGTACGAACACACCTCAGGCGTCCAAATTAAATCAGATATTTAATTAATTTTTATTATACACAAATTACTCAAAATAATAATTAATAATTTTAATTAAATTAGATAAAAATTTAGAATATTATATATAAATCTTTAAAACTCTAATCTAAAATATTCTCAATTATAGAATCATTAAGATGGGATATTACTGATCTGATCAGATCAGTACATATTATGTTAACCTATTAAGTGGGACATCGTGCTCATTATCACTTATGTAGAAATATTATGATAAGTGTGCATGTACTTATTGTAGAATGAGTTTAACAAATTGACTCAATAAATGATATCTTGAATGGGTGTTTTGCTTAAATGTCAACAAAAAGTCCTCATATAAAATTTGTGCATATGATCCTTAATTTTGATATCACCTTAATATCTAACATACGATTTATCATATTTTGCTATTATTGACAATGTCTAAATTTGAATATGTGGAGGCATTTATTGGATACAATAAAAAAATATTGAGATATACAAATGATTTATAAAGAAATCGTCACCTCTAGTATATGAAGGGATGTATCATATGATTAATGAAACTAATAATTTATAAATAATTGGCCAATATAGAATATAAATTAGAAAGAAATTTCTAAATTTATTAATTGAATCATTTATTTAAAATTATATAAAACAAACATTATAAGGGTTGATATCTTTTCCATATCCTTAATTTGTTAAGATATAGGATGATGGTAAAAATTTCATTGTATTGTAATTTTATAGATAGGTTCTTTTAATAGATGATTATTTTAATCATTTCATCTAGACGGTCATGATATACTATTAGGTATTACCCATGACTTGTAGAAACTCTTGATGGGATCGTTTGAACTTAAAATTTTCCTCTTTATGGGATAGGTCGGTCAAAATGGACCAACTCATATTTCCCCTCTCCCTCTTTCCCCTCACTTGGCTACTTAATTTTCATCAAAGGGGAGTTTTACTTTTCCTTAATGGAGTCTTTTAATGGAAAGAACCAATTGCTCCCTTCCTCCTTTGTTGGTGGGAGCCAAATGATTGACTCCCTGAATATTTTAAAGGGTTTTACGGTTCCCTCTAACCATCTCCCTCCTTTCTTTTGGGGTTGTGTGTTCAGTAAAATGATACTTGTATGCTAACACTTGTTCCCCATCATCCCATTTCTCTCCTTATTTTTGTTTGAGTGTACAATGATACATACGAAGATAATTGTTTGAGCTTATTATTTTAAATGTTAAAATACAATTATCAAATGAGTCCTAACACATATATTTAGTGATTTAATTTGTTTAACAATACAACAAATCGATATCGTTGTAGATACTGTAAATACCCAATACTTATACTCTTGATCGTATTTATTATAAATAGTCTATATGTATCACTCTATTCATTTAATATATTTAGATATTTGATTTTATATTTACATATAATATTAAATATTTGTATATTTTCTAATTGTTTTATAGATAAAAATGAAAATCTTGGCATAAAAATTATAAAAATTTTATTTTTTCCTATATTTTACCCCTTAATTTTATTAAACTTCACATTGCAAGGCACATAGTGATGTATCGTGGAAGCTTTTGATGTGCATTGGTAGCCAAAGTGCGATGTTGAAGACAGAAATGGCCGTTAGGACTGCATGGTGGAAGAATTGGTAGAAGTCTACGCTGTATCCCCTACGTCAGTTCATCACTGTGACGCCAATGGCCATCGTGGGATTCGCCTCCTTTATTTCATATATGACGTAATTAAAATTATATAATATAATTACAATTTTTACAATTTTCAGTAAAAATTTATTCCTTAGGTCCGTACGAACCCCCCCCCCCCCCCAATTTTTCCGGAGAACTCATATCATATAATTAGTTTAGGACACTTAATTATTTTTTTAAAAAAGATGTGTTGGACTCGTTAGTTTCTATTGCAATTGTGATTATTATTTTAAAAAATATTTTCTATGATAAGATATATAATTTATTTATTTATTAAATTTAAATTAAATAATATAATTTTATATTATTGTTTTTGATATATTAATTACTTGTAATTAATTAAAATAAAATCTTTTAAAAAGACATACTTATTAAATATGCACCATTTGATGGAAAGGATGAGTATTTTATAATTAAAAAATGGTCCACTCTCATTGTATGAAATATCATCTATACTTATATTATTGAATGATTTTATATGTCATGATCATTTTATCTGTTGTAGACAATTTTAATCGATTTATATGAATCATAATATTTATTAAATTCTATCTTTTTGTTGATTAGGTTTTCATGTATCTTTATTAAATTTTCAATGCATGATTTTCGGATAAATACTTCATTTTCCTTAGAATAAATAAATAAAGTTCATATGCCGTCGGGCAAGGATATCTAACAGTGACCTCCCCTCAGTGTTGGGCCGTAAGTATTTAATTAAATGATAACGAAGGAAGAAAAATGTGTCTTCTTCGTTTTGAATGTTGACCTCTTGGTTAGGAAACTTCTAACCGCTTGCACTTACATAGTTTGTCGTATCTTTTGGGTGGGGATTTATTTATTTAAAATCTATTTAAGTGTATAATAAGAAAAAAGTGAAAATGAGGCGACAGGTGGGGTCAAACCCCTAACATTGGAACATCATGGCCACCTTATAATTGTCATGTCCCTTAACTTATCCGAAAGTAATAACAAGATTATTACATTATAAATTAATAATTCTAAATAATGTTGGGCGTGAATTACAAGTTGATTTTACAATCGATTTAAAATAAAATAAATAATCAAACCACATGACTTAAAAATATCACACTCGAAAGTGATTCCGAATACCAACTATACCATAGTGTTGAAGCATGCGTAAGGAAACACGCCTATACAAAATCAAAGTAAACAAATAGTCATATAAGATAATCGAAATCTAACTACATTGCCAATTAGAACATCACAACTTTAATATAATACAAGTGCCATTGTAAGGATTGGTTTTTTTTAGAATTTAGTCTCTCAACCTTAATAGAAAAATTAGCCTAAATAGTATGTTGACCGGATTGGTTTATGGACCGGCCTTAACGGAAATGGCCGAGGAAGCTATTATAATAATGGCCAGACTAGTAAGATGGCCGGACAAGAATTGTTGACCGGTAGGACTAAATTGTTGATCTCGCAAAAGAATTGACCAGATTTGACGTATAGTTGACCAACTTTAATGGCAAGATATTTGGAGAGAGTTTCCAGAGAGGATTAAGTAAATTTTCGGAGGGTTTCCGAAGAGGATTGAGTAAATTTTCGGAGAGTTTCCGGAGAGGATTGAGTAAATTTTCGGAGAGGATTTTCGAAAAGGATTGGGTAAATTTTCGAAGAGGATTTTCGAAAAGGATTGGGTAAATTTTCGAAGAGGAATTTCAGAGGAAATTTCTGGAGAAGATAGACGACAAGGATAAAACGTTGTCCGGATAAGAGAATTAACCTGACAAAAATAGTTGACCAACTTTAATGACAAACAACAGAAGAAGTAGATGGTTGGTTAGGATGGCCTGCCAAATTAGATAAGCTGTCCGAAAATTTGTGAGCTGTCCGGAAGAAAGGAGATGACCGGATTTATAGTCGTTGACCAAAATTTGGAGAAATAACCGAAATACCCAAGAAACTGCGGATTATAAATAAACAAAAACAACTGAGGATTTATGATAAAGATCGAGGACTTAAAAAGATTGTAACCGGACTGGTTTGTCTACCAGTTTGATTAAAGTCCGATTAGCCAAATCAAAGTAGGTTACCTACTCCCACCTACTTTGTTGGCATTCTAGAAGGAGAAACGAAAAAAAAAAAAGAAGTACCAAATAGGTGACTTATCCCCACCTACTCCCACCAACCCTCTAGTCTATAAATGTTGAACTTTGAGAGTTAGAAAAAGGGTTGAGCCAGTTGTGAGAGAAGCACAAAGGCGAACAAGAAAAGGAAGAGTTTCCGGCCAGATCAGAGTAAGGGAAGAATTTCAGGCAAGTGTACCCCATGTTTGACCTTGACTGTTTCTTGTCTGAAAATCGGATGTTATTTTAAGATTGTTCTTCATTATATTTCTATGTGATGCATATGATGGTATTTACCTCTCATGTTTTTATGAATGAATTTCATGATCAACACAAGTGTTATGTTTTACATATGAAATTCTGATCCATAGTTTATGCTTGAAAATTGTGCATAGAAAAGTTATCTCACATGTTTAATTACTATTAGCGAATTAGTTCGCATATTTAAGACCTCACCCGATTGCATGTTGTTCGCCGCTTGTAAAAGTAAGATTACATGTTTTAAGGACTTCAATCATTTGAAGCTCAAGACAGTTTTGATGGCCGAGTAGTTATAGGTCTAAAATGTAGCCAGTTGTGATGGTTGAGCAGTTACAGACCTTAAATATAACCAATTTGTTATATGATGGTCGAGTAGTTGCAAACATTAAATGTAACTAGTTTGTTATATAATCGCCGAGTAGTTACAGACATAAAATATAATCAGTTGTGATGGTGAGTAGTTACAGACCTTAAATGTAGCCATTTTATTTTATGATGGCCGAATAACTACAGGCCTAAAATGTAGCAACTTGTGATGGTCGAGTAGTTGCAGACCTTAAATATAACCAGTGCTTTGGACGAAAATCTGGTTTTGGATTTGAACTCATTTAGAAAAACCAGTACTCATGAAAAATGTATTTGTCCATGTTTTCTGCTTCTGTATGCAAAATGCTTTTATTCCATTCAATACTATAATTATACGTGTTTTCTGCATTGGTACCTTACTGAGTTGTCGCTCACTCTTTACTATTTTCTTATCCTCAGATGACCAAAAACTTATGTCAAACATGAAAGTGTAAAGTCAAACGGTTTAGCTAGACAGAAAAGCCAATCGAGATTTTTGTAGCAGTGTTAGACCGACCTTGATGTATTTTTAAAATATTCTGAAAACTTTTGAATAATAATTTTGCTATGTAAATAAAAAGGATGTTTAGACCCTTCCGTTGAATTTTATGGTTAAGAATTTTTGTTCTTAGTGGCATCTCATGCATCTTTGGCCGACCGACCTAGATTCTTGGCCGGTTAAAATGTGACCAACCTAGTTATGACCGACCTAATTTGGCCAACTTGATGACTGGCTGATTGCGATCCTGTGCGTACGAATGAAATTTTAAGTCCACCCATTTACATGTCTTTTCTGTAAAGTTTATTGTTCAGCTTAGATGTATGATTATTGACAGAGGTCATTGGTGGACTATGACTATGAGATTCCGATCCTAAAATATGATAAAAGATAAGTAATTAACTTAAAATAGATGAATTAAGGTCGACGGGTATGGGAGGAATTGGATTAAAAGCTCAAAAATCTAGAATTGGCAAAATTGACGATCGAAGTGGTAAACCTAGAAATGTTAATTCATAAATAAGATTCTGTACTTTAAATTATAATAATTATGATTTATTAATGTTATATAATCAAAATTAGGGTTAGAATGGTCAAAACGGATACCGGAAGGCGAAAACACAACATTTCCATGCTGCAGGCTTGATGCGTACTTGACGTGTGCCTAACTTGCACTCGAGTGCCCGGGAGGCACGCTCGAGGCAAGGCGGGAGCGAGTTGCCTATGACGAGGGCGCTCGAGCGCCCCGACTGGTATATAAATGTGTACGCATTTTTTCCTCAACATTTCGGCCGATCCAACGAGGAGCAGAAGGAGAAAAGAGGGAAAAGAGGAAGAGAGGAGGAGGAATTTGGCCGTTCCACTCCGATCCAGGTAAAAATAACGGTAGATTAAGTTTAGGCAAGTGTACTCCGGACATTATTTACCGTTTTTACAGAGTTTTAATATCTCAAATATTGTATTTATATTCTAAATGCATGTTTCTCCATGTTCTGCACAAATACTACCTGTTTCTGTAAATTAATTGGATAGATTTCATATTTACATATATATACTGTAACTTATGGCATCGATTTCATGAAACTACATGGATTTGGTATCTGTTTACCATCTAGAAATATTATTGAAACCCTAGGTATGAAAATGAAGGGTTTTAATAATTTTTATCCACAATTTCTGTTATATAAAAGTTAACCTGTACTGAAATGAAGCTCTTGATGTATTATGTATTAGAAAGTTTTATACAGATAAATTATTGTAAACTCCTAGAGATAAACTGAAGGGTTTTTAAACTATTTCTATATACTCTGAACTAAACTAAAGGATTATAAACTGTTACTGTTTATCCTGAAACTGACTGGATGGTTATTGTAAAACTCTGACTGATTTCTGAACTAAAAAAGGGTTTTCAATTAAGAAAACGAGAAGAAAAATATTTCTGATACTGTTAATTAGGACCCAAGACTGATATACGGTCATGTGAGGTTCTTCGACATGCCTTAGAAAATTACAGTGGTAATTGCGGATAACTCCGTCCATGAGGTTATACGTGGTCCGCCCTTTCTCAGGGCATTAATTAATGAGGGCAGTATACTGATCCTGGAGGATGATAATCCTTCATTCCTAGAGGATAATAATCCTTCATCGGCCTTGGGTTGTATTCCGTAGAATACAATCGGTCCCTGTATAGCACTGATACTGGCCCTAGAATTGTGGATAAACATAATCTATCCCCGATTATTTGCCCCCTCGCCTAGTAGGGTACGCTAGTGGGTCCTCAGGATATTTAACTAGAGTTTCTGACGAAAGCAAATGAGATTTGGAACTATTTTATGAAATTACTGCCTGTTTAAATAGAATCATGTTATGCTCCTATTTTCATGAACTGTTTCTGTTCTTCTAATATGATTTTAAGGTATTTTTCTGTCCTAACATGATTTATGTTTCTTGAGAGCTATTTATATAAAAATTATACTTTATTCATAATTATTGTACGTATTTTTGCTCATCTACACATATATTCTACATGAAAGCATAAATAATGATTTCTGAAACCTGTTCACACTGAATCGTACCTTTCTTATGTTTTCTGTATATTGTCTCTGCTCTCTGACAGTTTATAGAACCTTTTGTATCTATGTTCTACATGAGACCATTATAATTTACATGTTTTAGTACCTTACTGGGATTCGGCTCACTATTTTATTTTTTTCTCCAGATAAGGATATAGAGAAGGCACTGGATGACCATGTGTAGCTAGAGATTAGCAAGGAAAGTTCTGGAGCCTCGGTGAAATCTCAATTTGGAGAATTGAGTATGGATCTGGATCTGGATCCATACTCAATTCTATTGAGTATGGATCTGGATTTGGATCTGGATCTGGATCCATACTCAATAGTGAGCCTCGGCTCACTATTGAACTTACTTACGGATCTGGATGAGTATGGAACAAATCAAGTACTAAAGATTTAGAACAATTTGGAGAATTAAGGTTATATTAGGATAACCACCTGAATCTAAAAATGATTTGGAGACATTAGGAAGTTCTATTAATTAAGAAATTTAATGATCGTTAAATTTTGAGAATGAAATTTCTATAAGTGGGGAAGAGTGTGAGATCATGATCCCAATATATGACAAAAGATAAGTAATTAACTTAAAAAGGTGAATTAAGGTCAAGAGTTAGGGAGGAATCGGATTAAAAGCTCAAAAATCCATAATTGGCAAAATCGGCGATCGAAGTTCTAAACCGAGAAATATTAATTCGTAAATAAGATTTCGGACTTTAAATTATGATAATCATGATTTATTAAGGTTATATAATCAAAATTAGGGTCCAAGGATGTAAGAAATTGGGTTAGAACGGTTAAAACAGGTCCCGGATGGCGAAAATGCAACGTTTCTGTGCTGCAGGCTCGATGCATGCTTGACGTGTGCCCGACCTGCGCTCGAGCGCCCGACAAGGGCGATCGAGCACCACTGGTATATAAACACGTGCGCATTTTTTCCTCGACATTTCAGCCAATCCAACGAGGAGCAGAAGGAGAAAAGAGGGAAAAGAGGAAGAGAAGAGGAGAAATCTGGCTGTTCCACTCTGAACCGGATAAAAATAACGGTAGATCAGGTTCAGGTAAGTGTATTCTGGACGTTATTTACGGTTTTTACTATGTTTTAATATCTCAAATATTGTATTTATGCTCTAAATCCATATTTCTTCATGTTTTGCATAAATACTGCCTGTTTCTGTAAATACTATAACTTATGGTATCGATTTCATGAAACAGCATGGATTTGGTATCCGTTTATCATTCAAAAAAATTATTGAAACCCTAGGTACGAAAATGAAGGGTTTTGATGATTTTTATCCACAATTTTTGTTATATAAAAGTTAACCTAACTGAAATAAAGCTCCTGATATGTTCTGTACCTAAACGTTTTATATGGATTTATACGGATAAATTACTGTAAACTCCTGGAGATAAACTGAAGGGTTTTGAAACTATTTCTGTATTCTTCGAAACTAAACTGAAAGATTATAAACTGTTACTATTTATTTTGAAACTGACTAGAGGGTCATTGTGAAACTCTAACTGATTTTTGAACTGAAAAAAGGTTTTTAGTTAAGAAAATAAAAAGAAAAATATTTTTGATACTGTTAATTAGGACCCAAGACTGATATACAGTTATGTGAAGTTCTCCGGCATGCCTTAGGACATTACGGTGGTAATCGGGGATAACTCCGTCCACGGAGTTATACGTAATCCGTCCTTCCTCAGGGCGTTAATTAATGAGGGTAGTATACTGATCCTGGAGGATGATAATCCTTTGTTTCTGGAGGATAATAATCCTTCGTTGGCCTTGGGTTTGTGTGCCGTAGAACACAATCGATCTTGTACAGTACTAATATTAGCCGTAAAATGTGTGGAATAAATATAATCTATCCTCGATTATTCGTCCCCTCGACTATTAGGATACGCTTGTTAGGTCCTTATGATATTTAACTAGAATTTCTGACGAAAGAAAATGAGATTTGGAACTATTTTATGAAACTGCTGCCTATTTAAATAGAATCATGTCATGCTCCTATTTCCGTGAACTACTTCTATTCTTCTGATATGATTTTAAGGTGTTTTTCTATCCTAACATGATTTATGTTTCTTGAGACCTGTTTATATGGAATTTATACTTTCTTCATAATTATTGCATGTGTTTCTACTCATTTGCACATATATTCTGTATGAAAGCATAAATAATGATTTCTAAAACCTGTTCATGCTGAATTGTATCTTTCTTATGTTTTCTGTATATTGTCTCTATTCTCTGACAGTTTATAGAACCTTCTGTATCTATATTCTGCATGAGACCATTATAATCTGCATGTTTTAGTACCTTGTTGGGATTCGACTTACTGTTTTATTTTTTTTCCCTCTAGATAAGGATATAGAGAAGGCAATGGAGGACCATGTGTAGCTAGAGATTAGCAAGAAAAGTTCTGGAGCCTTGGTGAAGTCTTCAAGATTTATCTTGAAGTATTTTGGGAGATCTGATAGTTCTGCATATGCTATAGAATTTTAAAAAGGAAATTATGTATAAATGACTGTAGTAGTTCTACAAACTATTAAAAACTGTATTTATACTTCCGCAGATTATATCTTGAATATAGATGCTTCTGCTATATATTTTTCGATTTTCTGTACAGGTCCTAGACGGTATCTCTTGTCTGAATTCTGGTATAGTTGATAGGGTTGTTAAATTAAAGCCATGGATGGCTCTTGTGATCCTGTGAATACGTATTGTAGAAAAACTATAATATTATGGATAGTTGTGTGCTTGTACTGATTCTACTTTTGTATTATGGTCATGATTTTGAGGTATGGATATTATGTATGCTCTGTACTGATGTAAATAAGCAGGTTATATATTTAGATTTTTGTCTAGTTTCGAATAGAACTTTACCAAAATTTCTACAAAATTCACTGATAAAAACTTATGATTTTGTTCTAAACCTATCTGACGGAGGATCCCATAGTAATTAAGATCCGTTCCGTCACAATAACCCATTCCATCACAATGGTATCAGAGAAAAAGAGTTGCCTTAAGTTCGATCTGAATTTATGCGAAAGCTTAGGATAGTTAAGAGTCATTAGATGACTAAATAAAGGTATAGGACAACTAAGTTAGACCGGTTAGACTTAGTTATCTTGGTCCAATTAACCAAACTGGCACTAAAGTAGGACTAGGACGTTGTGTTTCGAAAGTATTGTGTCATAATCTAACTGAGTGGCTCTTGTTTTAGAAGTTAAAGTGTCAACTACAAGAACGTCAAATAGATGAAGACGAACTGCTTATAATTTTCAGGATAGGGAGGCATAGTACTTGAATATATTAGGAAGGATGGCCAATGTTATGAAAGCTATGGGACAACATAGTTTGGCTCTAGTTCCCATAGGTCAGGGGACATCGGCATATGATCGCTTAACAAATGAGCGAGTTCAAGAGTTCTTGGGAGAATTGGATCCATTAAAGGCAGATATGTGGATCCGGCGACTTAAGAAGGTGTTTGTGGTCATTAATTGTTCGACCGATGACAGAGTCTTGTTTACGACTCATAAATTGGAGGGAGAGGCTCATCACTAGTGAAAAATGTATAAAAGAATATTCGAGGTACTGGAGAATAAGATTACTTGGGCCATATTTGAGGCGGCCTTTGTGAAAAAATATTTCTTGATAGTCTCCGTGGGCAGAAGAAGGATGTGTTTTTACAACTAAGACAGGTCAATCATACTGTGGCCGAGTACAACACCAAATTCACAAAATTATCCCGTTATACTCTGCACATAGTAGAGGAAGAGAGCAGGAAGGCGAGAAGGTTCTCTCAGGGCTTGAGAGACGATATTAGGAAACATTTGTCGATGTTGAAATTGTCGACTTATGGGGAGGTATTGGACAAAGCCATTATCTATGAGAAAGAACTCGAAGGAGAGGAATTTTTTAAAAAGAGGATGTCTAGTATGAGTGGCTCAGGAGCCAGCTCTAGTGTGGGACCAGAGAGGTCCCGAAGAAGGCAAAGCAGCCGAAGTCAGGGAAAGAGTCTAGCCTAACAGCACCAAGTTCTAGGGCATCAACCAACCCATGTCCTCATTGTGAAAAGCTGCATCAAAGCAAGTCTTATTCTAAGATGTTGGGACTTTATTATAATTGTGGACAGCCAGGACATATGATAAGAAATTGCCCTCAATTGTAGTGAACCCAGAGCCCAAACCAACTGTCCTGGTTAAGGCATTTGCAGTCTCTGCAAAGGAGGCTGACGTCTAAATAGAGGTGGTGGAAGGTAAGATTTTCAATTCTTAATATTTCAGAATATGTGTTATTTTGGAATTCTGAATCTACATTCTATTTATATTACCTGAGTTCATTTGTTTGTGGAACGTGGATTTTATACTAGTTGCCTCGAGGCCTGCGATATTTTTTCTTGGGTCTGTAGGTAAGATTGGCTTGGCTGAATCAATTTGATTTGAGATACCAAGCTTTGATCTAATTTTGAGTATGAGTATGATTAAAGAAAAATGTTATGATGGGTAAGTGATTTCTTCAATAGCTTGAATATGGTATTATTCAGTATCGAGCGATGGTGCAATTGGGCAGTACTAATCTTTCTTAAGATTGATTAGAGTCCATACTCCAACTGTGAATGGAGTGAGCAATTGGGGTCGTTGCATTGAGGATTTATGGGTTTTGCCTTAGAAATATTAACATCCTTGAAATTTTCTTAGTTCTATAGTAACTGTGTAACCTAAGTATCTTATATGAACCAATGGATGAGACTTGCAAATTGATTTTAGCATACAAGTAAATGATAAATCAGAGTAGCACAGCGGTAGCATGTGGACCCATAGCCCAGAGATCTCAGATAAAGATTGAAGATCCAAGTGAATCATAAATTTTGATATTCGTCAAAGATCTTTCATAAGATTGATTAGAGTCCATACACCAATTGTGAATGGAGTGAGCAATTGGGATCATGGCATTGAGGATTTATGGGTTTGCCTTAGAAATATTAACATCCTTGAAATTTTCTTGGTTCTATAGTAACTGTGTAACCTAAGTATCTGATATGAACTAATGGATGAAACTTGCAAATTGATTTTAGCATGCAAGTAAATGATAAATCAGAGTAGCGCAGCGGTAGCATGTGGGCCCATAGCCCAGAGATCTCAGATTAAGATTGAAGATCCAAGTGAATCATAAATTTTGATATTCCTAAAATTTTGAGTTATTTGGTTGTTTATTTTGTTTAAGTTATAAATGATTAAAAAATGAGAAAGTTGCATGTTTCAACTATGAATCGAATTTAAAGTTTATTGAATCTAGACATTATAATTGATAATTATTTCTAAATGAATCAATACTATATATTGTAAAAATTAAAGTTTAGATCTGTCAATTTTTGTTGTTATAAAATATTTTATGCTCAAATCTATACTGATAATTTTATCATATTTGTCATAGCCTCAATTGAAAAATCATAATATCACTGAAATAGAACTCTAATTTAATACATCTCAAATCCCACAACTTGAATTCATTTCCATCACATTAGACATTAATTTAAGATCCAAAATTAATTATTTAATTAACCAACTTAAATCCCACCAAATGTTGGGACTCAAATCTATAATAGATACAGTTAAATAGTTCAAATATGATATGTCTCTGGATTTGAATTATCGTATGAATTAGGGAGCTATTTAATCTTGTCCAATAGGTTGAACTGAAACAGCTTCGGTTTTTGTCCACTAGAAATTCAGGTCCTTCACACCATAACAAGCAAACGAAAGGTCAGAGGACGGCGGGACTCACTCCTTAGTATATCTCCCGACTCTCAAGTCAAAAATCTTTCTTCGATGGAGAGAAAGATGAAAAAATGTAAAATGCATGAAAGTTTGAATGTGAGAAATTGAGTATTGAATGGAGGATTAGGCTCTAAGAGGTGCACTCGGATGGGAGCAGCTTTGGAAGGGTGCACTCTTTAAGAAGGGTTGTGACAGCCAAACTTCTAAAACATAGTAAAATCCTATTAATTAACTTGATATAATTAAGTTTGGAATAAGTGAAATTTGAAAAATTGAGAAAATAACTTAATGCAGTAAAACTATAGCGTTAGGCTCGCTGCAGCTTGAAGGCCAGAAAGAGACGCTAATTTTGGTAGGGTTGGACTCACTGTAGGCTCGAGCTCAAAATGAGGCACCAATTTCAGTAGGTCCCGGGCTCACTGTTGGCTTGAGTCTAGATGGCAGTGTTAATTCCAAGGGCGACAGCACCCGCTGTGCGCTCGCTGGGCGCTCTAGTGCCAACTCACTAAACTCGCCACCGACCTTACGTTTCGCGTTTTAAAAAGGGAAAGGGAGGAAAGAGAGGATCAGCGAACAATAGAAGCACAAAGGGGGGAGAGAGGAAAAGGGAAGGAGGGATTCTACGCCACATCCGATCTTTCAGAGTAAGAAAATCAATAAATCAAGTTGAGACAAGTGTTCCCTAAACTTTATTTTCAATTATTATTGCTTTTTAATATCTCCACTTCGATATTAATGCCCTAAACTCTCTTTCTCTAAGATTTACTCCAAATAATGCACGTTTTTCATGATTTATCGGATAGACTTTATATTTATGTGTATATATGGTGATGTATGATTTCGGTTTCGTCGTTTAGCAAGCATTTTGTGTTCGATTTGCATTCGAAAGTTTCGCCCTAAACCCTAGCTCGAAAATGGAGTATTGGATATTTATAAATCTTGAGTTTTGTGGTAAATAATTGTTTGGTGAAATGTTTAAGCTTAATTAGACAATTTTTATCCCACAATTTTGTAAAAGTTATGCCGCCTAAAATTTGTTAAGAACTTTTGAACATCTTATTCTCGGGATGTAAATAATGAGAGATTAATTGTTAAGAACTTTTGAATATTCTGCCCTCAAGATGTAAATAAGGAGGACTTGTTCGTTAAGAATTTCTAAAAACATCCATGTTTTCGAGATTAGGAGCTCCAATAATATACGAAGACTTCGGCCTGTATTTTCCTTAGCATGCCATGAGAATGACCCCGTTCATTGAGTGATGTGTAGTCCACCTTCCGCGGGGCGTTAAATAACAATTAGGCCTAATTGGACATCTTGTCCTCAGGATGCAAATAAGGAGGATAAGTGCTTTTGAACTTTGAACTAAGAACTTTTGAACATCCTGTCCTCGGGATGTAAATAAGGAGGAATCTTTTGAATAAGAATATTAGATCTTTGGATAATTTGAATAAGAATTTCAGATCTTCGGATCTTTTGAATAATAACATTGGATCTTCGGATCTTTTGAATAAGAACATTGGATCTTCGAATCATTTGAATAAGAACATTGGATCTTCAGATCATTTGAATACGAACTTTGGATCTTCAGATAATTTGAATGAACAGTCAAGAATAAGAGAACCATCCTATCCTCTGTACGTAAATAAGGAGTAATTCATGTTTAATCTGTTTTCAGATAAGAACTAAGAACCTTTGAACATAATTCCTTTATGATTATGAATCATTTTCATACTTTTGCCTTGTTCGCACAAATGTTTGATTTCTCAAATTTCTTCTAAGTTTCTTCGTCCTTATACTTTTACATGTTTTATATGAAATTTGTATATTCTCACTATTTCTGGTACCTTGCTGGGCATTGCTCATCCTTTCTTTTTGTTCCCCTTCCAGATAAGCTGACTCCTGATAAAGACTGAAGATATGATTAGTTAGAAGGAAGAAGGCTTGTGGACTTGAAGACCTTGAAGATTTTGAAGGCCCTGAGGACTTGTGAATGTATTATTTTTGCTTCCATAGGTTGATTTATGGTTATAGTTGCTTCCGTATTATTTTTGATATTTGGATTTATTCTGATCCTAGATAACATCTCTCTTAGATTCAATATGGTAGTTTAGGAGTACTGTATTAGAGTCACGGATAATATGGCATTTGTTGATCGTGTATTTTGAGATGTTGTTGAATTATGAGATTTAATTGCTAGTATATCCTGAATAGGTTATTTAATACAGGTTTTTTGTATGGGTTTTGTCCATTTTTAGAGAAAACTCTACCCGATTTTCTGCAAAAATTAATATGTTTAATTTTATGGGTATCAGTTTTGTATATTTATTAACAGAGATCATTAGTGAAAAATAACCCATTCTGTCATAGTTGGTATCAGAGAGAAGAGATACCTTAGGTTTGATTTGAATCGTATGCGAAAGTTTAGGATCAATTAAGATTAATCAATAAGTATATTAAGGTGTAGGATGATTAAGTTAGATTGGAAAGCTCGAGATATCCTAGTTTGTACCCCTTAGGCTTGAGCTAAGTTGGCATTTGGTGTTTAAGCTGATTGATATTGATTTTTGGCTTAGGCTAATCGATCTTGGTTTAAAGTTTAGGTTTGATCTATTCTGAGTTGAGGTTCTCAGGTTAGTAAGTTATTAGAATAGTGTGCTTGGGTCAACTTAGCAAGTATGACGGATAAAATAAAATTGATGACTTGAGGTTAGTGTAACTTGGAGTCGATTTTCGGTATAGTAAAATTTAGAATGCCGATTTATGATCAATTTAGTAGCGATCGAGAACTTGTAACGATTTTCGATGATACGAGTCTTGTAGACTTGAAATGGGTAAGGGTAGTTCAGATTAGGTGAAATGTTTATGTAACGAAACGACTCGAGTCCCAAAATACGATAATTAAGGGAAAGTTGGCCTCTGTAACGGTACCGATTCCAAAAATATAACAAAAGATGAGTAATTAAGTTAAAATAGATGAATTAAGGTCAAAGGATACGGGAGGAATCGGTTTGAAAAGCCCAAAGATCTGGAATTGGTAAATCAAGAATCGAAGCTGTAAACTAAAAAATGTTAATTTGTAAATAAGATTTTGGGCTTTAAATTATGATAATCATAACTTATTTAGGTTGTATAATCAAAATTAAGGTCCAAGGATGTGAAAAATTAGGTTAGAAGAGTTGAAATGCGTCTCGGACAACGAAAAATGAAGTAGGCCTACTGCAGGCTCGACGCGGACTTGACCAGTGCCTGACTAGTGCCCGAGGCACCATTCGAGCATGAAAAATAGAACCTCATGCCTGAGGAGCACTCGAGGCGCCACCAGCATGCGAAAAATAGAATGGCGCACTCGATACTCGCCTGATGAGCACTCGAGCGCAGCCCTTTGGTTATCCCAGCGCCCAATGAGTGCTCGAGTGCCATTACGCGCATAAAAGCATGCAAGGGTTTCTCCCGTTATATTTTTGGCCATTTCCACATTTTAGAGAGAGAGAGAGAATGAAAGCTAGAGAGACAAAGAGGAGATGAAGGCTCACGAGTCCGAATCCGTCCGAGAGCTAGTTAAAAATGTGATAGATTGAGACGATGCAAGTACACTCATACCCTCCTCTCTCATTTTCTTGCACTTTTGTCTTATTTTCTTCGGGTATTCTTATTCCGATACCTAGATAGGTTTATATTTTATGATTCTCAAGACCTAGGCAAGCATATATGTTAAATTGGGGTCCAACTTTATAGTTTAGGTAAGGTTTCAAACAACGTAAACCCTAACCCTTGCTCCCAAGCATGAAACCCACGAATATTTGGAGCTTTAGTTTAATTTGGGACTAGACTATGCTTACCCATGACTTGGACATGTAATTTTATTTATTAGGCATCCGAAGTTATGGTTTGAGATGGAAATTAGTTCATGGAGCCCCTAACTTGTGCCCGAATGCCGTTGAAGTTTTGATTTGGGGTTTAGTGTATAAATTGATTTGGGATTATAGTTACCTATGCCTTGGGTTTGATAATTTACCCATTGAATGTTCGAAATTCTAAGAAATAATCCGATATGTGTAATCCGTGCACTGTTCACGGGCACTATTTACCGAAGACTCTAAACGATGTTTTGCATAATTTTTCGTATTTAATTGCTAATCAAATGATATGTATATTTATATAAATCCAATCGAATAATCTGGAAATTTTGATATATGTATTTGTTAAAGAAATGTGCGTCCAAAATCTCTCAAAGTCAATCTACTATTCGATAGGTAAGAACTCCAAGTCTTCTCTATACATATGATATTCGTATATAAATCAAGTCACGAAAAGCTTTAAATCGGTAAGCAAGATAATAAGCCTATGAATTATTGGAGAAAAATTTTACATTTAGGATTCTGACGGATTTGATCTCCAGGATGGAGATATTTGAGAAATAAATTATATATGTGAAATAAATTTGGTAGATCCTCCCTCAAAAGAATAAGTAACCATAAAATTAGAATCTAAATTCATATTTTGATGGGTAATGTCCCCAGGCTTCTCACTAGTATGATAGTAAAAATTCAAAAAATTGTCCTGGCCACATGTTATAGTGGATGATACTATGGTCATGCCTTAGGACGTTATAGTGGCAATCGAGGAAAACTCTATTTCTAAATCTGGAAAGATTGTAGGGAGAGCCACAACTTCTGTTCTAAGTTTGACCTTTGATTATGTAGAGTAAATACAATCTATCCTTGATTATTTGCTTTTTTGGTTGGTGGGGTCTACTAACCCGAGTCCGTAAAGATAAATAATTATATTTAATCTACGTTCTAAAGAAAATAAGAACAAATGAAAATAAGTAAATTGTATTCTAAGCAGAGCCGATCAAGTTCATGTTCATATATTTCCTTCTACTTCTGCTTAACTTGCTTATATTATTTACTACTTCTGAGTATGATTGTATTTGTTGAGCTGTTAGCTTACCCTTACTTCTTCTTCTTTCTAGATGAGAGCCATGAACTGACGCCCAATTAGTTAAAGTAAGGCAAAGGACTCACTTAAGGAAATTAACTGGACTTCGGGGACTTAAGACTAGAGCATGAATGATGGAATTAAAATGTAAATAGTTTAGTTAGTTTATTGTTATATATGATGATGATGTAGTATGTTTGTATTATGATAAATGTATCGTTTAGCTTCCACAGATGATTTTATGGTTTTAGTTTGCTTCCGTAATATTTACTTTGTGATCTTGGATTTTATTATGGTCCTAGATGGCATCTTTCATAGATCCAATATAGTAGTAGAGATATTGTGTTGGAGTCATGGATGATATGGCTTTATTGGTCCTGTGTATGTTGTGGTTGTGGCATAAAACTAAAGTTTAGTTACTATATGTCTTGCACAGGTTTTATTATACAGGTTGTATGTATGATTTTGGCCTATTTTTAGAGGAAATTCTGTCTGATTTTCTATAAAAATTTTATGCTATTTTATTATGGGTATTAGTTTGGTATGTTTATTGACAGGAGTTATTAGAGAAAAATGACCCGTTCCGTCACAGTTTAGGTGCTAGCCCCTAAGTTTAATTCTGAAATTCCTCGATTGATTTTAACCCCTCCCTCTAATCAGATTATTTAAGGTCAACTAACCTTGTGATGTTTTGATTATAGGATATTAGCATGGCTAATAGAGGAAGAAGAAATACTCTTGGAGGTGCTAGTACTCCCCAAGATTGTGAGGCCAAATATCTAAGGTTGTTGGGGAGGATGACTAACATTCTCGAATCGATGGAACAACGTCACATGGCTCTGATTCCTGCACCAGAGCCAGCCCTAGTAAATCTCATCCCAACGGCATATGAGAAGTTTATGATAGAGAAGGCGCCTGAATTTTTAGGATAGTCTGATCCAGTGAAGGTGAAAATTTAGATTCGGAGACTAAAGAAAATATTTATGGTCATTTAATATTCTGATCAGGAAAATGTTACTTTTACAGCCTACAAATTAGAAGGAGAAGCTGATAGTTGGTGGTCGATAAAGAAAAGTGTGTTGGGTACGCCCGATGAAAAAATTTTTTGAGAAATATTTGAGGAGGCCTTCCTGAAAAAATATTTCCCTTCTAGCCTCCAGGATTGAAAGGAAGAGGCATTAATGCTGCTTAGGCAAGGAAATCGTACCGTGGTAGTGTATGATGTAAAATTT
Organism: Nepenthes gracilis; assembly: GCA_033239525.1. Lineage (NCBI taxonomy): Eukaryota > Viridiplantae > Streptophyta > Magnoliopsida > Caryophyllales > Nepenthaceae > Nepenthes > Nepenthes gracilis. The sequence continues at coordinate 15,357,210 of BSYO01000005.1, read as the reverse complement.
GTTGAATTGTCACGGTACACACTAGATATTATGAAAGATGAGTTGAGAAAAGTAAAGAAATTCCAACAAGGATTAAGGGATGAGATCAGAAGTTAGCTGGTGACACAGGAGCTTCAAACTTATACTAAGGTTCTAGATAGGGCTCTGATATTTGAAAAAGAGCTTGAGGCTCAGAAACCTTTTGCTAAGAGGGTCGCTAGCCAAATGAATTTTAGTACGGGATTATATTGAAGACCCTTAAGACCTTCTAAGAAGATGAAAGTGTCTGTTAAAGGGAAAGGTAGCATTGAAATTCAGTCAGTGTCAAGTTCTCAGGTATCAGTAGCAAGCTGTATTCACTGTGGAAAGAAACATTCAGGGGAAACTTGCTCCAGGATAATGGGGGCTTGTTTTCATTGTGCTCAACAGGGCAATTGAATTAAGGATTGTCCCCTACCCAACAAGCGGGAAGCAAAGAAACCCGCTGTTTCAGCTGAAACATTTGCGATGATGGATTCAGGACGCTGAGACATCCCTAATTGAGGTTAAAGGTATTCTTCTTTTTTGTGGAATTTTAGCTTTTGTTTCAAATTGATTCAGGACCTCTGTATTCTTTTATTTTCCCCATGGTTTGCCTGTTATACCGCATCTACTCCGAGGATTTTAGAATGTCCTCTGGCATGTATTTACGCTTTTTTTGTGGACTCTATGAATTGTAAAATACAGTCAACCTGTACTCATTGAAGAAAGGAACATGAATTTAGTTAAGGAACAATATGATGTGGGCATGAAGTGTTTAGCTTTGAAGTGATTGGTACTAAAAGATGTAGAGCATGTAAAGGTAGTTTTCGAGGAATTAGGGATAAATTATTGACCGTTGTGTTTAGGTTAACCTTTGATGAGTTTGATGAGTTGTAGGAGAATGTAATACTTTTGAGAAAGGTTAGAATTATGTAATTCTTGCATCATGATAGGTGACTACCCGCGAGCAAAGTGGGGGAAAAGTTTATTGTTTGAAATTGCTTCGTCCATAGTTGGGGCTATTCAGCGAGGCCCTTGCCTCGAGGATTTATAGGTTGCTTATGGAAGATCATTATTGTCTAATAGTTCTAAAAGTTTGAGAAATTGTATCGTAAAGAAGAAATGAGTATACAATAGTGCAAGTGGTAATTTGAGGACTGAAAAGGTGAATTTTAGCATCTTTTGAGGAAAGTGAATATTGGGATCAATAATTGATATCGGAAGTCTTTAAATTTAATGTGTCTTTCGTGCTCCATATAGGATGCTTACCTTGATTCTATAAGGAGGACATTGTATTCAAAGCATTAGGGATATGAAATCATGAAATGAGGAGTCCTCATAGTTTTATTTCAAGAAGATTAGGATGACCCGCCCATCATAATTATGAATAACGCGTTCAGATGAAATCAGTTGGCTTATCGGTTTGCCAACGAGATCTTGAGATTACTAAGTATTTGAGTTTGAGGTTTTAGGTGATGACCTAAGGCTGTAGAGATTTTTGGGTGATTGTTACGATTGTAATTCCTAGTATGGTTGTAATTTGAGGATTTATATGAATTATTTTTATGGTATGGAATATCCTGGGATTTGTTTTAATTATGGCTGCCGTATAATCTAGATATATATTATGGATTATGTATTTTAGGAAAATATCAGGCTGTCGACATACGAACAAATTAATGAGGATATAAAGTATTTTTGATTTGAGGTTTGATTGCGATTTGAGGTTTATTCTGAAATCTTACCCAAACTTGATCAGAGAATTATGGGTGTCAAGTTAAATTGGATTTGGTGGTGGATTACAATCGATGGTTCATAGATAGAAAATTAATTAGAATTGCATAGTGAAATTGTGGTGAACCCATATAATTTGATGTTCGATTTGAGGCTCAGAAAGAATGATTATTTTCGAGGCTTAGCGTAAATTGAAGCAAGGATCTTTGGCCGTTTGAAGTTTTAAACTGAATCAGAGAGGTAATTAATGAATTGGGTTTGCCTTCGAACTTGGTGAATTTAGAATTCGATAGAACACATCGGGTAATGAGGATCAGAATGATTCAAATGTTTAAGGTTCTTTGGGATAAATCATTTGATCGAGGCCATGATTTGGGAACGCTAGAAAGATTTTCTCAAATTAGGAAATTATGAGATTCGTTAAATTTTGAGGACGAAATTTCTATAAGTGGGGGAGGTTGTGATGGCCCAACTTCTAAAACTTAGTAAAATCCTATTAATTAACTTGATGTAATTAAATTTGGAATAAGTAAAATTTAAAAATTTTAAAAAATAACTTAATACGGCAAAACTACATGGTTGGGCTCGCTGTAGGCTCGAGCCTAGAAGAAGGCGCCAATTTCAGGAGGTCCCAGGCTGGCCGTTGGCTCAAGCCTAGATGTTGGCATCAATTTCAGGGGCTTGAGCGTCTACTGTGCACTAGCTGGGCGCTCGAGCAAGCCACGCTCGCCTGCCTGACGGTCGAGCGCCAGCGCCAGCTCAGTAAACTCGCCACTGACCTTATGTTTCGCGTTTTAAAAAGAGAATGGGAGGAGAGAGAGGATTAGCGAACAGCAGAAGCACGAAGGAGGGAGAGAGGAAAAGAGAAGGATGAGGGATTCTATGCCACATCCGGTTTGATTAGAGTAAGAAAATCGATAAATCAGGTTGTGGCAAGTGTATCCTATACTTTATTTTTCATTATTATTGTTTTTAATATCTCCACTTCAATATTAATACCCTAAACTCTCTTTCTCTAAGATTTACTCCGAATAATGCACGTTTCTCATGATTTATCGAATAAATTTCATATTTATGCGTATATATGGTGATGTATTATTTTGATTTCGTTGTTTAGCATGCGTTTTGTATTCGATTTGCATTTGGAAGCTTCGCCCCAAACCCTAGCTTGAAAATGGAGTATAGGGTATTTATAAATCTTAAGTTTTGTGGTAAATTATTATTTGATGAAATGTTTAAGCTTAATTAGACAATTTTTATCCGACTATTTTGTAAAAGTTATGCCACTTGAAATTTGATAAGAACTTTTAAACATCTTGTCCTCGAGATATAAATAAGGAGGGATTATTTGTTAAGAACTTTTGAATATCTTACCCTCGGGATGTAAATAAGGAAGAATTGTTCCTTAAGGACTTCCAAAAACATCCACATTTTTGAGATTAGGAGCTCTAATAATATACGGAGGCTTTGGCCCGTATTTTCATCAGCATGCCATGAGAATGACCCCGCCCATTGAGTGATACGTGGTCCGCCTTCCGCGGGGCATTAAATAACAATTAGGTCTAATTAGACATCCTATCCTTGGGATGTAAATAAGCAGGATAAGAGCTTTTGAACGTTGAACTAAGAACTTTTGAAGATTCTATCCTCGAGTTGTAAATAAGGAGGAATCTTTTGAATAAGAACATTGGATCTTCGGATCATTTGAATAAAAATTTTGGATCTTCGGATCTTTTGAATAAGAACATTGGATCTTTGAATCACTTCGGATCTTCAGATCTTTTGAATAAGAACATTAGATCTTCGGATCATTTAAATAAAAATTTTGGATCTTCAGATCTTTGAATAAGAACATTGGATCTTCAGATCATTTGAATAAGAATTTTGGATCTTCGAATCATTTGAATGAACAACCAAGAATAAGAGAACCATCCTATCCTCAAGATGTAAATAAGGAGAAATTCATATTTAATCTATTTTTTTGATAAGAACTAAGAACCTTTGAACATAATTCCTTTATGATTATGCATCATTTTCATGCTTTTGCCTCATTCGCATACATGTTTGATTTCTTAAATTTCTTCTAAGTTTCTTCATCCTTATGCTTTTACATATTTTATATGAAATTTGTATATTCTCGCAATTTTGGGTACCTTGCTGGGCATTGCTCATCCTTGCTTTTGTTTTCGTTCCAGATAAATTAAAGCCTAATAAGGACTGAAGATAAGATTAGTTAGAAGGAAGGAGACTTGTGGACTTGAAGACCTTGAAGATTTTGAAGGCCTTGAGGACTTGTGAATGTATTATTTTTGCTTCCGCATGTTGATTTATGGTTATAACTGCTTCTGTACTGTTTTTGATATTTGGATTTGTTCTTATCTTAGATGGCATCTCTCTTAAATCCAATACGGTAATTTAGGAGTATTGTATTGGAGTCATGGATTATATGGCATTTGTTGATCTTGTGTTTTGAGATGTTGAATTGTGAGATTTAATTGCTAGTATATCCTAAATAGGTTGTTTAATATAAGTTGTTTGTATGGGTTTTATCCATTTTTAGAGAAACTTTTGCCCAATTTTCTATAGAAATTAATGTGTTTAATTTTATGGGCATTGATTTTGTGTATTTATTGACAAAGGTCATTAGTGAAAAATGACCTGTTCTGACACAAGGGCGGCTTGTGAGGGTGTTGCAATCGTGGGTCGAGTGGCTTTGGATAGGGTGCACTCGATTGACAGAGCAGCTTTGCTTGACTACATCATCTCAGCGTGTTGGAATGTTTGAGCTTTATGAGCCTTTTTGTAAGATTAAGAGTTGATCCCCTCCTTGCAGAGGAGGGGGTATATTTATAGAGTGAATACCCGTTTAGCCATCCTTAAGTCTCATAGCTGGTGATAATTAATCGCGTGGATCCTCTGAGTTGGCTCAATGATCATGGTGGCCAATTATGGTAACAGTTGCTATTTGGGAATATTCGCTCTACTGTCTAAGAGATTATGAAGGCACTATATGGTAATTGCTGCCTAAGAAGATCAACTAAGTCACAACTGCCATCTTAGGGTGATACGCAGTCATAGGGTGATATTTTGGATATATTTGCTGAGATGCTTAAGCGATTATAGTAAGTGCTACTTGCTTGTATTTGTTGAGTTATGAAAACTGTCGATTGTTGAGTAGGAGGGGCAACCACAAAGGCAACGTATCGTGTAGCCCTAATTATCCATTTCCTATTAGATGATTTCGGGTTAGCCCATTTGGGCTAACTGTATCGCTTTCTAGATCTTGGGTTAAGTGAGCGTCTTGTTAAGCTTTCGTTTCTTAGGCCTCTCTTCCTCTCACGGGCTGAATCCTTGGACCGGCCCATGGGTTACCATACCCATCAAAATAATAATTAAATATCTAAATATATGATCCAAAAGACATACTAAAAAATGGCTTAGAAGCTCAACAACTGTAGGACTTAAACTACAAGTAATGAAAAATATTTTAAACCAAAATTAGAGTATCCAACATCAAATATATAACAATGTGCTGAAATTCTAAACTATCCTCAATTGCTAGCCCAATGCAGACATTTATCAAAACTAAAATAACTGCCAATCTGAATATTTAAAATACATTTAAAATATTTAAACATTCTAAAAACTATTAAATTGAAAGCTTTTCCACTATCCAAAATTTCTGTAATTTTATCTAAACCTACTATTCTAAAAAGATTGTAAAAATATAGTAAGAGTGAATCTAATATTCAACGAAATATGTATAAAATTTTAATATATGAATATAACAGATAAACATCTAAACGATAGTATTCATGATAAAAATTTTAAATACCGATTATATCAAATTTCCATAAAACATGCAAAAATAGTAAACAAGTATAAGAATATCAAATATACCAAAATTGTGTAAACCTGTAAACAAGCTGAATTCGTGCAACCATTTACAAATATAAAATTTGCAAAAATTGTGAATGAATGAGAATATAAAATATACTAAGATCCTCCCAATACATAATAATCAAGAACCGGTGAAACCTCGCTAATAATAGTTATTATTAAAATTCAGGTTATGATTATTTTTATATAGGTAAAAATCATGCACCACTATTTATAACCTGTAGATGGATAGGCTACATATTATTTTATATAGTTAGAGTTAAACATTATTTTTCTGACTCATAAATATTATATTTAATCTTTAATTTATAAATAATATATTAAAATATGTTTAAATATATTTTATTAATTCTTTACAATAATTCTTATTTAGTCAAAATTAAAACCTATATATAGAGATAGAAATATACATAAATTTCTCAAATTGGATAACAAATTATTTTCATCAAAGTTAAAATAGAGTTTTTGTCAAATTTTTAGGAATATTTTTAGGGCAATTAATAACATGCAAAAATATAGATATGAGAATTTATGACATGCAAATATATATATATATATATATATATATATTATATTGACATTTTAGGAATTTAATGTAGTTTGTATGATTTTAAGATATGAGTTTTGTAATACCTCATGAGAATGAAATAAATTAAAATGAATACAAAGTAAAATCTTATTGAATAAAAAAATGTCACATGTATAAATATTTAAATAAAAAATACTTAGAGATTTCAAAAAAAGTTTAATAATTAAGGAATAAGGAGGTTTAGATACATTGGTCTTTACTTGAAATTTTCAAAGATTTGCTTGGATTTCCTTAAAAGTAACTTGGATTCACTTTCTCTTTCATTCATTTTTTTTTCTCTAGTTTTCTCTTTTCTTTCTCCCTCTTCTTTCAAAACTCAGTCAAAAATAAGCTGAAATCAGCTAGAGGGCCAATAATAAATGGGTATATGTGCATCGATCAAACACAGTTTAGGTACAAAGGTAAATTGCATACCACACACAAGTGTTTAATAGATATGTATTATGCACCAACATCTTGATTTGACCACGCATGAGGGCCGCCTGTGCATACCTTAGATGTGACTATTTTGTCAAAAGTATGCTTATGTGCGAGTCAAACATACGTTAGTCATCACTTGAATTTAACTCATTTCAATCTAACACTAAATTTTCAATCCAAACCCATAATTAATATTAATAATTCATTAATTTATTTAAATTAAAAATCTTTAAAATAATTCTTGAGATTCATACTTTATATTGCTTCACTCTATAAAAATTTCGTTCTTATAATTCATGTACCTCAATGGAAAAATAAGTTGAGGTTCTTTTCCTGAATTTTGTCTTCCCATTTTCACGTGGCTTTCTTAGAAGAATAATTTTTTTGTAACACCTTAGTTAGGGCACCTAATTTCGTTTTTCTAGAATTTGAACCAATTTTTTGATATTCATTGAATCATTATTGATCCTTAATAGTTCATAGCCATAATGTACGAAGGGTCGAAAATATATTTGTAAAGTGTTGAAACATAAAAGACATTATGAACATCTCTTAAACTTGGAGGTAAAGTTAATCAGTAAGCCACTTCACTAATTTTTTTAAAAAAACTTGAATTATTTAATAAATCTCAGCTTTAACTGCCTTTTCAACCCAAATCTGAAAACTCTATTTGATGGAGATATCTTTAAAAATACATGATCCCTAATTTCGACCCTCAACTTAGATTTTCTATAATTTTCATAACTCTTTTGTCATCTTTGATCAATTTTAAGCCAATTGCGGATTAAATAGATTTTATCCAATGTCTTCTGGATCATCTCTACTCCCAAAAGTTTCAAATATCCAAGTTCTTCTCAATAAATTAGAGAATGACACTTTCTCCCATATAATGCTTTAAGAGGTGACATATCGACGCTTGTTTAACAATTGTTATTATAGGCAAACTCCGTTAGTGATAAATTGTCATCCTAACTTCCTTTCATTTCTAAATTTGATGACCTTTACATGCCTTCCAAAAATTTAAATTATCCACTCTGACCACCTGTCTATTTGTCGATAAATTATGCTCAACTTTAAATATGTACCCAATTCTTGTTGTAAACTTTTTTAAAATTTTAATATAAATTTTGGATCTCAATCTAACACAATTGAAGTTATAACTGCATGAAATTTGACAACTTCATTTATATACAACCTTACCAAATGATACCTTGAAAACGTCATTGTCACGGCAATAAATAGGCTAACTTAGTTTGCCACACCCATACTACACTATGGTAGGTCAACATTTTTTGAAAATTCATCATAAAATCCATCATTATGTACTCTCAATTTCAATTAAGAGTTAGCATTGGTTACAAAAAGCCTAGTAGCTTTTTATGCTTAGCCTTCACTTGCTACCAAATTATACACCTTCCAATAAAAGTCGCAATATTTTTTTCATATTCCTCCACTAAAAGGTCTTTTATCAATCTTAGTATATCTTAGTAATTTTCATGTCGATAGTGTGGTTAGATCGATAACCTTCATTAAATATTTTTGCCTCCAATTTATCAAAATCAGTATACATATGTGATCCTAAAACCTCAAAACTCTATCAGCTTGAATGTTAAACTTCACTCTCGACTCCCTACTCAAGTCTCTAGCTATGTCTAATAAGAATGGATTATCCGTTTCCACTCTCTTTCAATTATCTTTAATTGCACCTAAAAATATAACAAAATTATATGTACACCCTGATAATAACTTCTAATATCACACACCTTCATGTTATCGAGCACTCGATGTCTTTAATTTTCAATTGAGCCATCAAATAAGTTGTTTGTGACTCAAGGTACCGGCTACTATATTGGTTTTTCCTACTTGGTATTAAGTTTCATAGTCAAAGTCCTTCAATAGATCTATTCATATTCTCTAACTCATGTTCAATTCCTTTTAAGAAAATAAGTATTTCAAACTTTTATGATTTAAGTACAAAAATTTTGCCTCATACAGAGAACGACTCCAAATTTTTAATATGAAAATAATTGCTAATAATTTTAAATCATGGATAGAATAATTTTTTTCATAAGTCTTTAACTTTCTCAATCTATAATTAATTACCATCTCATACTACAATAGCATACAACCCAACCTATTCTTGAATAAATTATAATAACTTATATATCCCCAAAGTCCTGCAATAGCTAAGATTAGGCAATCAACAAATGGTCATTTAAGTCCTAAAAATGCCTTTTGCAATCTTCATCACAACAAAATTACACCTTTTACATCAAGTAAGTCAATGACATCGTAATTTTTGAAAACTTTTTACAAACCTTTTAAAATATTCGGCCAACCTAAGAAACCTTCACATTTCTATCATGGTTATCGGTCATCTCTAACTTGCCACTACTTTAATCTTTTTCAAATTAACTAAAATACCCTCTTTAGAAATTATGTGGCCTAGAAAACTATTTCTTTGAATCAAAATTCACACTTTTTCAACTTGGCATGTAATTTTCTCTCCCAAAGTATTTGTAAGGTGATCATCAAATAAACCGCATGCTCTTTGTTGTTTCTTTAATATATCAATATGCCTTCGATGAAGAGCATCAAAAATTTATTGAGGCAGGATTGAAATACCCGATTTATCAAATCTATGAATATTGTATGTGCATTAGTTAACTACAAAAAGTATTATTAAGAACTCGTAACGGTAGTACTTTGTTTGGAAGGTTATCTTTACCACGTCCTCCTTATTGATCCTTGGTTAATGGTACCTCGATCGAAGGAGAACATTTGAGAACATGTGTACTCCTTACAACTGATCAAATAAATCATCTCTTGCTGACAATAGGCACATATTTTTTATAGTTATCTTATTTATCTCCCAGTAATCTATATTCAACCTCATAATCCATCTTTATTATTTAAAAATAGAGCTAATGCACCTTGAGGTGATACAAGCAAATAAAACTTTCTTCAACTGCTCTTGTAACTGTTTATTTGATTCCTTCTACTCCAAAGGTGCTATTCTATATGAAACTTTAGAAATTGATGCAAAACCTAGCATCAAATATATTTCAAAAGCAATCTTCCTATTAGGCAGCAAACCAGGTAAATCTTTTAGAAATACATCCTTAAACTCCCTAAATACTAAAATATTTTCCATCGGCATATTGTAGCTTCTAATAATGACAACATAATAAGTATACTAGACATTTCCCTTTCATTAGATGGCATGTATGAAGGATAGAAATCATATACGTTAACTTTTTGTCTGTCACCCTAAAAATAACAAGGTTGACAATTCGAATTGAAAAAATACACTCTTTTGTGGAATAGTTTGTATTCGCATGATAACATACTAACCAATTTATACCTAAACTTCATCAAAATTATACATATTTAACAAAATTAAATCTACCACCAACTTTAACCCATTTATCCAAAGAATACACGTAGGGTATACAATGTTGGTTATTAAAAACATACCAATAGGCGTAGATACCACTAATGAATAATCCATAATTTCAGACAATGAATACAATAGCCATACAAACTTCAGGGGATACAAATTCATGTGTAGACCACGAGTTCAATAATACATGTGTTGAAGTAACAAAAGTTGAAAGCTGATCTTCTTCAACCAAAGGAGATGCATCCTTGTCCTTAGCCATCACTATAAAAGCTCTCTCCAAAAGTATTTGACTTTCTATCCATGTACCTCAAGGGGTAGGGATAATGTTTGATTATATGACCAAATTAACCACAATTGAAGCGTATTCATATGAGCTGGTAACAAGGCTTTCCTCCATGAAATTTTCATAGTGGTACATGAGCTTTGATTATTGTTGTTCTTGTCCTGATCCACCATAAAGTTCTATCCCATCCTTGTCCCCTTATTATACAACTTTAATCTTTTGTGGGATCCACATGATTGTGAGCTTTGGCATCTGCGACTAACATTTTTTTTGTAAAATTTTTCTCTTTCTAACTCTTACTCATGCAATATGACCCGATTGAGAATTTCTCCATATATCCTTAACTTTAACATTAGTAGCTTCTTCCAAATTGTATCATTTAGCCCTTATAAAAATTTCCTTACTCTCCTTATCTCATTTACCACCAAGTGTGGAGCCTAATGAGCCAATTTGGTGAATTCAGTATCATACTCCACCATGGTTTAGTTTTCTTGTCCCAAATTGGTAAATTCACCGTCCTTTGGCTCTTGCAAACTAGTATGAAAGTATTATCCCAAAACGTCTTCAGAAATAAGTTACATGAAATTTTCTCATTCTCCAGTTTTAAGATCCTCTTCTTCTCCAATTTTAAGATTTTCTTTTTCGTCGTCCACCAATTATTTGTCTCTCTGTCCATCTTGTACAAAATAAAATTTATCTTATCCTAATCCGGACAATTAATTACCTTAAAATTTTTTTAATGTGATGGACCCAAATCTCAGTCTTTATTGGATCCGAATCATCCAAAAACTCTAGCATTGGTTTATTTATGAACCAATTACAAGCAGTCAATACAACTCTTGGATTCAACATAGTTGGCTCAAAATTTGGTTGCATTTGGACTATTTAGTCCATCACTTTTGCCACCACAGATATCATAGCAAGATACTCATCTTCCCTACTAAAGCTTGATCCACTTTATTCAACCAATATTTTAGTACCAATCATAGCACATTTAATTATTTTAATTCCTCAAATCAAATAATTTGCAAACCTTTGATCAGTGTCAAATATAATTTTACAAATTAATAGATATTAGGTTCAATCATTAATTTATAAATAATATACTAAGATATATTCAAATATATTTTAATAATTCTCTATAATGAAATATTTAATCAAAATTTTAAAAAAACTGTACATCAAAAAATAAATTTACTTACTTTTTCTCATGTTTGAAAAATAAATTATCTTTATCAAAATTATTGTAAAATTCTCACCACAATTCTTGCATAAGAGAGACATGTAAGGACTATTTCTCTAGAATTTTAATATTTCAAGATAAAATATTTAAATTAAAGAACAAGTCTTCAAAATCTCATGAAATTGATGTAAAACTAACATGGTTGCAACATAATATCAAAAATCGTAAGCAAATGTTACATAAATGTATATTTAAATAAGAAATTATAGGAGATTTCTAAAAACTTTAGCAACAAACGAAAGATGAGTTTAGATGTAATTGCCTTAATTTAGATTTGCCAAATCTTTAGTTGAAATTATTTCAAATTTACTTTCTCATTTTTTCTCTCTCTTCTTCTCTTCGTCCTCCTTTTCTCATTCTTTCTCTTCTCTCAAATTTTCATGAGAAATGAACAAAAATCGATATAAACATCTTTAAATAGTAATATTAGCACACATATGTCAGTTAGGTATAGGCCATGTGCAAAAGGCTAATTTTATCTAGTATACGAGTATCCATTATGTGTCACGATTCTAAAACAAGTGTTTATCAGACGTGTAGCAAGCGTCGTGATTATGGGACAAATATGTTCATGCATGCCTCAGGTGCATATTAGGCATCATTCATGCCTATATTATTATAGTCCAATACTTAATTTTTAATTCAAATCCTCAATTAACCTCAACAATTCTTATATTTGCTTAAATTTAATATCATTATATAAATATTAGAGCTTGGATCTCACAATTTTATTTCCCACATAATTAATTTTTTAAAAAATATGATAATAAAGATCATGAGAATTAAATTTTGTATCTCATCAAATAATTCTTACATGTTATATAACTCACAATAATTTGTTACACTAATAACTTCCATGATATTTTTAATATATGTTTTCTTTCAATTTGGAAATCGTTTTGAGTAACCAAGCCCTAGTTGTATTTTGTTCTCGTAGCTTATCATTATGTATATTTTGCATTCAACTAACCTTGCTACGGTACTGCACACTACCCCAAGCTTGCAATAGATATTTTCTTTTGCAGGAGTTTTATGCAAATCACCTACATTAGGCATTTGATTTGCCAAGCATGTCATCCTCTGTATCGTTAGAATCTAAGTAAAGTGATAAGGAATATGACCTATTTGATCTAATAAATGGTCTTCTTCAGTAGCTTAGTCAGAAGGAGACCAAAGATATAAGTAATTGAATCACAATTACATTATCCAGTCATTTGCTATGTCATCTTCCCTTATTGTTCACTATATTAATGAAAGGCATAGGATAGAGCAATTGACCCAACTCTAACAGTTGTGGCATCAAATTGAGGTTCTAAAAAAGCTTTAGAATCTACCAATGTATCAAAAGCGGTAAAGATATGGTTTAAAACGTTAGATTATATTAAATTTTAAAAATGAAATGCTGGGCTAGCTTGTGACAAGAAAGTTAAGAAGAAAATATTAGATGAGGGTATATTAGTGTGAAAAATAGTGCTATTCATTGGAGATAAAGACAAGAGATATGGGATGACTCTTACCTTATTCATGCCACAGGTTCAAAAGGAGCTTCTTTCATGAAAGATCTCAATAGGTAGATCCATACAAGATACATTAATAAAAAATATTTAAAAAATATCAAAAAAATGTGGATGTATGGAGAAGTGAACAAATATACTGCCATCTCTCAAACATAAGTTGTAATGTACCGGTTCCTGAATATCGTAAATACGGATAATTAAGATAATATGATCAAGATTAGCTTAATATATTTAAAAAAAAATTAAGTTTTAGGATCGTGAGTCGAATTGGCGGAGTTGGCCCGCAAGGCGCTCAAGCACTAGCCTATGATTTAAGCAGCTAAGGAATTTTTCCTTGGCCATTTTTCGGGTGATTCCAGGGAGAAGAGAGAGAGGGAGAGGAAGAGAAGAAAGAGAAGGGGAAATCTGAGGTTCTCGAGTTTGATTCTGAGCTTGAGCCAATTAAAGAAGTGATAGATCGGGTCAAGACATGTACACTCATACTCTCATCTTTCATTTTCTTACACTTTTATTTCATTTTCTTTGGGTATCCTCATTCCAATACCTGAATAAATTTATATATTATATTACCATAACCTAAGTATGAAAATATATTGATTTCATGTCCAAATATGGAGATTTAAGCGATTTTTTACAACCTGGAACCCTAACCTGTGCCCAAACCTGTTTCAATATTTATTTTAGATTTTATGTATGATTTGACCTTAGATAATTGTTACTTATGACTTGAACATGCAAATATGTAAATTTCGTGCCCGATTTAGTAGTTTTGACTTATTTTTGGACATGAAAGCCTAAACCCGCGCCCCAAAGGAGTTCACCGATTAAATTGAGATTTATATATAAATTAGCTTTACAAGATTATTACCCGCACCATGAATATGTTAATTTATCAATTGGGTGTCCGAATTTGTAGATTCGTAGGGTTTTATGCTCACCGGAATCCTAACTCGTACCTCCTTTGGACTTTATCCGAATTAACCATAATTTATGCATGATCCTAAATTCAAAAATTATATAGTATGCTTTTGGGAAGGTATTTGATACTCGGAAGCTTTAAAATTACGTTCATCTTATAGTGATAAGAGTTCCTTACTTATTCCAAGTCTTATGAACATTTACACATATATTACAAAAATGTTAATTAAATATATTCCAAAAACCATGTCATGAATTAATTACGAAAGAATTTTCTATTTGGCATAAAATGAGAATGAATTCTTAAACCCCCAAACTTCAAAGAAGAATTATGCATGAACTATGATTGCGATAGAACCCAAGTTCATAAGGAAATATGAAAATCTGATGATTGAGGAAATTCTGTAATTAAGTATTGAACCTATAAATTGATTGAATTATGAAACGTTCTTCAATAGACTAGGAATGAAGAATTATGTGTTTAAGAGTAGAATTTTCTAAAGAAATAAGAAACTAAGAACTTGGATTGAAGATTATGGATAATAAATTTTGACATACCATAAATATTATAGTAAAAACTCAAAGATTACTCTGATTGTATATCCTGTGCCATATTTTATAGCGGATGATATTTCTTAACATGCCTTAATATATTATAGTGAAAGGTTATTATCTGTTATAAATGCCGCTCGCAGCCTATTAACTATGGCCCCATCTATAGGATTTATATATAGATGGCCCTCCTCAGAGTCGAGAAATAGGAGGATACCGGCCTTAAATTGTGTGAATTGAATACAATTCAAGCTACAACCGATCATTCCTTTGGTTAATAAGGCTTATTAGCCCCAATCCCTCGACAAAATAAGTTTTTAGTAAGAAATTAATAATTAAGAAAATGATAAGGAAACGAATCAAAGAAATATTGAATGAATCATGAAAACATTCCTTTCTAAATCATGATTTATAATCTCATGTGCTCCTCTATCCTTCATATTTGTATTATTATATTTTAAACATGAAATTATACATGTCTTTTGATATATGTATATGTGCCTTGTTGAGGTTTTAGTTCACCCTTACTATTTTTCTCTCTCCAGATGAATATGAGTTGCACCCATTGAAGTAGGATGGAGGCTTTGAGTCCGCTAGGCTCAAAGACGATGAAGATGATCTTAGGGACTTAGTTTTACAGTCTTATCTCTTTTGATGGGATTATTCAGTATTTCTATTAGATTTTATTCACGAATATATGCATGTGATGATGTTGATGATAAGAAAATGTCCATAGTATAGTTTCCATCATATCGATGGTTGTTTATATTTTCGCAGGTTTTTATGGTTTGTTTCAACTACCTAGTGACTTCTCTCTGTATCCGATGTTGTGTCTAGAGACTTAACATTGGAGCTACAGGATGATTGTAGCAGGTTTTAGGATCCTGTGTTAGTTTGTTGTGTTGTCTAGAAGTTGAGATTAATACTGATAGATTTTTGGTATTGTTGAGATCGTATATTTAATGTACAGGATTATTATACAGGTTTTATATTTAGTCGACATCTGTATTACAGCCGAAATTCTATCGGATTTTTGGTTAAAAATACGGTATGTCACATAAGTCAATGAAGTAGCAAAATTGGTGTAGATTTTGAAAGTAAATCAAACATACCATATCAAATAAAAGTATAACCGATAAATTTTCATTATTTCCTAAAGTGAAATCTTAAATATTTCAAACAAAATAAAAAAAAAATGTGATAAAATATTGTTGCCACACCCAATCCATCGATTTACATTTATAATATTATAATTTTTATATATTGGATAAATATTATTAAATATTAAGGGTAATTGCATAACAATTTTTTTTTTTTAAATTAAGTTTGAATGATTGAGGTTCAACATCTAATGCGCATATCAGTTGTGCTTGTGCACGTTTGAGATGAATCACTAAACCTAAGGTGTAATATGCGCTTGTTCATGGGTCTGGCAGTAAGTGTGGTTCTCGTGTCTAGAGAGGAGCATGTGTATGGTTTGAGCAAAATGAGTCACACTTGTGTGCATACAAGATTAAGCCTTGTGCCTAATACACGTATGATTGACACTCGTGCATTAGTCTGAGTATATAAAACTCTTTGCTTGATTTTCGGGCACTTTTCATAAATAGAAGTAAGAAAAAGAGTAGAGAGAAGAGAAGACAAAAGTTGAAAAAAAAAAAATATGATTTTAAGACTATTTCGTGTCTATCAAATGAATTTTTTATTTGATTCCAAAGCACTAAACTCATTTTTGGGTTTATTGTTAAACACTTTTGATTTTTGTCGATTATCAATTAAATGTGTATGCATATCATCTTTTTTTTGTTTCCTTTGAGTATTTATTCCATCCATGTCTTTTTTTTTAATAATCGGATATTTTGAAAGTTTATTTTTTTATTTGAGATATTGTTTAAAAGATCATAAAATTTTTGAGTATTTGACTTTATATATTATTTTTATTTAAGTATTTGATAAGAACTCTACTTTATAAAATGAAACAAAGAATTTACTTTTTATTTGATTTGAAAAAGTTTTTGATTTGTTATATGTGATATAAAGATATATGTTTTGATCAAATAAGAACCATTGTAAAGTATGGATATATCATATTTGGATATATCATAATATATTTTATACAATTTAAAAATCACACCTATCACTCAAAGGTGGTTAGGAAAAGTGACATTCAACCATATCTATAGGGTAATCTAAATTGTCAATTTATGAGTCTTAAATAGTAACATTTGAGCATCAAACTAATGAAAATATGATAGCCTAATATTCAAAGTTTGCTATTCAATTAGTCAGTTTGTGAGCCACTAGTCATTGATTTTTAAATTTTTATATGTTTTCAGCATAATTCTTAATATTTTTATGTTTTTGATACATTTTTACATGTGTCATATGGACCTTTGTGTATTTCATATATCCGTATATATTGGACATTTCATTTAAAATTATATTTTAGAACATGTTTATCAAAAATTAAACATTTTTTATTTTTGCATATGATCATATTTATTATTTTTTAGCCTATTTTATTAATGTATATTCATATATTATATATATAATTTGTTAAATATTAGACTCATGCTTGAAATATTTTAAAATCGCTCCAAATTAGTAGGCATTGGATCTTATAGGATTGGACAAAGAACTGTTGAAGGAATGTACTTATAAATTTTATTTAGAGTTTTAGGTTTGTCTTTTATTTTATTTTAATAGATAGAATTAAAATTTAGTTTTTACAATTTGGATTTAAACCGGTGTGCTATCATGAATTTATACATGAGATTTTAGTATTTATATATTTAGATTTTTAATCAAATACTTTGCCTTGCAATGATTTGTGGAATGAGCAGGTAAGTATTTGTTTGGACCAAACGAGTATAGTTTGGCCCTTCTTATGATTTATATTTAAATATTTTTCTTATTGTTTTAATATATAGTGTCCAACCCGATATTGGTTGTTAGCCCTCAATTATGGATAAGTTTTAGTCTAGTGTTATTATTATTACCTATTTATACTGGAATCGTAACAGTAGTACCTTTAGAAAGCTAAACCTTAACTTGTACCAAATTTCCTTAGTGGTCATGTTGTTGCGGTAGCCTATTTGGCCTGAGATTCTATAGTTTACGACCAAATCCTTACCTCACCACTTTTATTCTATACTGACCTGCCTAGCGAATCACAGGCTCTGTATCTACTCCCTGCACTATATATGAACTACATTTTCCACAGGTGTGTTGGACAATTTTGAGAGTCCCGAACTAACTTGATCCTTGCAGGGGAGTCTTAAAGTGATATCCCAGGCACCTCCAAGCTGTCCACGTGCGTCCTCCGTGTTGAGAAGATGTTGGGTTCCGAAATCTGGGATTTACGGTTACACACGGATTGGCATTCATACGGTTCAGTTTCGAAAACCGGCAAATATTCTGAAAAAAGTATACAAATATATGTAAATACGAGAGAATTTTCCACGGACCGCTCTTGTTGTTTCCGAGATAATACAAAAATTTAAATACTTTCTGTGGCCCACATTCCTGTGACCGTTGATTTCTGGTGCTTGACCAGGGGAAACAACCGTCCTGTTACCCACCGGAATCTCAGAGGAAGAAGCAGCCGACGGAGTGTTGTTTGGTTTGGTCTGAGTCTACCACATCATTGGATCGATTGACCCGCTGCCCCCTTCCCGGGACTATCTTATGCTCTTTTGCTGAGCCTTTTTTTCTTATTTATTTTTATTTCTATTTTTATTTTTTTAAAAAAAGACACTCGAAAAATGCTTTGTTAGCGGGGATGTGAGTTAATACGATTAACTAACGTTTCTTATTTCCTTCCTTATCCCCCAATTTAGAGGTCGAGAAGTAAAATATTTTAACATCATTTCCCGAGGTTTGGGATCTTTTTTTGAATCAACCTTTCCTAATTATACCGCTCGATCAATATTAGACAGACGATTGAGATCTCTCTTTTAAAAAAAATTAACACACTTTCACTTTAACAGAAAATAATAATAATATAACCATTTAATTAATATTAAATAGTTATTATTATAATGGATTACTTCTTTAAAAAAAAAAAAAAGAGATAGATTTTCCGGATGCCCATTTGCCCTCACATGGAGGAAAAAACACTCTGAAATTTACCAACCTTCTGCATACATCCTTATGCATGCCATGCCCTTTATATATTCTTTAATTTATTATCCGGCCATATGGAATTTTATAAAAGGTTCGGATAATCCATACTTGAGTGAATATGGTTCTTTAGTAAAGAAGATTGACCAAACATGACATTTTGGATTTCCCTGTAAACAAAACACACACAATTGTCGCAACGAAAACAAACTCCTAAATCCCCTGTTAGTTGTCTACTACCAAATACCGTGAAAATGTAAAGAATTAAATCATACAACCGAATACATACAAGTTATGTAATAATATTTAAATGAAAAATTCTTGTCAATAAAAAAAAATTATAAGACAAATTTTAAATAAATTTATTATAATAGTATCCGGTTAAAAATATAACCCGCTATTAGATCATTTCCCTATAACCCCAATAAATAATAATTAAACTCAACCCCCAACACACCTTACAATCTATAAAAGAAGAATATATCAATAAAACAAGTAACCAAATTGAAAATATGTTTTAGAAACAAACTAGACCAACGTATTTGAATTTGACAAAAAATGAATTGAATTGGACCTTAATTAGAAGCAGAAACCATTTCTACTCTCTCTTTTCTCTCTTCCTATGGCATCTTATGTTGAAAATAATCTCTCCTTTTAACGTAAAAATCATATAGGATTTTTGTAGTTAAACACTCCATTAAATATAGAACCCATAAAAAATGATTCAAAATCTAACATGACTTACACCTATGGGTATCACATATACATATGTGGGTCGGACGTCGGGATAATAATACCCAAAGGAGATCGAACGAAAATAAAAAAGAATGGAAGATAAGGGTATGGATACATTTGTCTCGACCCAATTTATCACTTCTCCAACTAGCTCGAGTTTGGATTCGTACCTGAGAGCCCCCATTTTCTCCTCTTCTCCTTCATGCGGTCTCTCTCTCTCTAGCCCTCTCTCTCACTGCGCGCCACCGCTACTCAACCCTCTAGGAGCCGACGACCACCAGTGCACACCCACTGGCGCCACGTCCTCCTCGCGGCCACCGCCTTCCCCTATAAAACCCTCCACTGTGCCATGCCTGGAGTGAAACTCTAACCACCCTCTCTCTCCCAATACTCTTTCTCCCCGATCCCCCTTTCTCATTTTTTTCCCTCTGCTATTGTTATTGTCATTAAAAATAGTAATAATAATATATATATATATATATTGTTTTCTTTTGATCTCAAAATTCAAATTGATATTCGGACAATTGAACGGGCGCAACCCAGGCGCTAGCCCAACAAATTCTAAATATTCCCTAAAGTTTTTATAATATTTAATTAATTTTTTATCACACCCAAATTACCCAAAATAAACAAATAAATCTAATTAAATTGAATAAAAATATTCGAGACATTATACTAATTTATTAATTGGGTATCCGAATTTGTGATTTTATGTGGAAATTTCATTCGAGGAGACTCGAACCCACGCCCAAACCCTGTTTAAGCTTCGATTTGGAGTTCGATGCATAAAATGACTTAGGATTATAATTACCCATGCCTTGAATTTGATAATTTACCCATTGGATGTCAAAAAATTTGAAAATTAACCGATATACGTATCTGGATACTATTCATGTGTACTGTTCACACGAGTTCTTTGGTGATTTTTGCATGATTCTGTATTGTTTAATGGTTAATTAAACTGTACATACATTCGCATATGATTAATTATTATTCCAAAATTATGTTCATTAATCGATTGTGAAGGAAATGTGAGCCAGGGCCTCTAAAGTTATAATTGCCCATCGGTGGTAAGAATCTCTATTCTTCCCTATGTTATGATATTCGTATATGTAAATGAGTCATGAGAAGATTTAAATCCAAAAGAAAGATAATAATCGTATATGTAATTGAAGGAAAGTCCACAATGTGATACGTAATCAAATCATTCTCCCAGACGGAGATATTGCGAATTGAATTATGACAGGCCTTTTCTCAAATGAATAAGCAAATAAATAAGGAATTATGAAACTAGGACCATAGACTATGTTACAATGGGTAATATGCTTTGGCATGACATGAATGTCACAATAGAGACTACAGGATTACATTGACCATGTATCTTGGCCGCTTATTGGAGCTGGGTGATACTATTGGCAAGCCTTAGGATATTACAGTGGGAGGACGAGGACTGCCTCTGGATTGCATGAGGTTAGGGTAGCATATTTATAGGTCCTATATGACCAGGTGATATGCATACCACTATGCCACGTGGTGGTTGATAGCCCCCCTCTAGGTCAAGAATAAGAGCTCACGGCCTTAGATCATGTAGAGTATCATGATCTTTCATCGTCCACTTGTACCTCTAGTTAATAAGGCTTATTGACCTTGGTCTATAAAGATGAATAATCATGTATAAAGCATATCCCAAAGAGAAGTAAATTATATTCTAAAGTATATTTGATCATGTTCCCATTTATGCATCTCTTTCATGAATTATGTCACTTTCCCTTACTTATCTTCTTTGATATTGTCTATCATTTTTTATTATGATACACTTGTTGAGCTATTATCTCACCCTTACTTCTTCTTTCGTCTAGGTGAGAGTTACAAGCTGACGCCCAATTAGTTAGGGTAATGAGAGGGATTTGCTTAAGGAGATTTTGCTGGACTTGAAGGCTTAGAGTTTTGAATATGGTTAATGTATCAAAATATAAAGAGTCAAGTTAGATTAATATTGTGTATTAAATTGTGGCATATTATTATTATTATGGATTATTGTTATACTTTCGCAGGTTATTTATGGATCTAGTTTTGTTTCTATAGTTTTGATTTTAGATTTGTTTAAGTCTAGATGGTATCTCTATTTAGATCCAACGAAATATTTAAGGAGTACTGTGTTGGAGCTATGGATGATATGGCATTTATTGATCCAGTGTATGTGTTATGGTTAAAATTTTTAAGTCTAGATATTTATATACTTGTACAGGTTTAATTAAGCATGTTGTATATATGGTTTTCGTCCAATTATATAGAAAATTTTGCCCAATTTTTCACAGAATTAGATGTTTTAAATTGAATTCTAATTTGGATAAGTACGTTTATTGATGGAGGTCCTTAGAGGATTAGGACCTGTTCCGTCACAATATGGGTTCACTATGCTTGACCACGGCTCGGCGTGCATCAAATATATAGTTATTGCCTTTGATCGCTCGAGTATCCCTCATGCACACATTGAGCGTGAGCAATCTTCCAATCATGCGCTCGGGCGCCTGTCAAGCATCCTTCAAGTGTTGTGCCATAGGTTTTGGCACTCAAACGCAGGTCAAACCTCAATTAGGTATCAAGTTAACTGATTTAATTTTGACTCTTTAACATAATTTTTTGATATCCTTTTACCTTGATTTTAATTAAATTGGCTTAATCATTCAAGATTATCATTAATCAAAGACTCAAACCTTACACCAAAGACCCAATTTATGAAAATGGCATGTGAATTTTATGGTAAAAATCATGTCGAGAGGATATGTTATCGTCAAAGTGGAGCATGTTTTAATTGTTGCCAAATTGGCCATATGGTGAAGCATTGTCTAACCCCTTCGAAGCATCCAGAAAGGAGGACCACAATTCTCGAAAGAGCTTATGCAACAACAGTAAGAGATGCTAGGGCGGATCCGTCGATGGTTGAAGGTAATATGTAAATTTTTAGTTTTATGGCACATGTTTTAAGTGATCCCGAGTTTACGCATTCTTTTGGGACCCCTAAATTTTCTTGTAACTTGTATGTGCCTTCTCAAATTATGGAATGTGCATTGGTGGTATCTACCTAGGTGGATAAATCTTTGTTGGTTGATATTGTGTATCCATAGTGTCCGGTTTAGGTCAACGAGTATGAATTATTGCCAGACTTGATTTTGCTTGACATGCCAAATTTCGATATTATTTTGAGAATGGATTAGTTGGCGTATTATCACACTAGTATAGATTGTTATAATAAGTCCTTATTATTCTACATTCCAAGGTGTGAATCTTTTGAATTCCAAGGAAGAGTCGGAAGGGAGACGACTGGACTGATCTCCACCTTGCATGTGAGCCATTTGATGAAGGATGAGTGTCAAATTTATTTGGCATACATGACCACATCTCGGAGTCATAATGTGGCCATTGAGGAGATTTCAATGGTATGCGAATTTGATGATGTCTTTCGAAGAAATTACCTGCTTTACCTGCTAATCGGGAGATTGAATTTTCCATTGACATTATACCGAGATCTACACTGATTTCAAGGACTCCCTATACAATGGCTCTGTTTGAATTGAAAGAGTTGAAGTAGCACTTGCAGGATTTGTTGAAGAAAAAATTTATTCAGTTGAGTGTATCGCCTTGGGAACACTAGTGCTCTTTGTGAAAAAGAAGGATGGATTGATGCGGCTATGTGTGGATTATCGAGAATTGAATAAAATCACAATCAAGAATAAGTATCCCCGATTGAGAATAGATGATCTGTTTGACCAATTATAAAGAGCTCAAGTCTTTTTTAAGATTGACTTGCATTTGATGTACCATCAGTTGGCGATTAAACATGGGGAGGTACCCAAGATGGCCTTCAAAACGATGTGAGACCATTATAAATTATTGGTAATACCTTTTGGATTAACCAACGTGCCACCAGTATTTATGGATCTTATGAATCGAGTTTTTCTGCCTTACCTGGATCGATTTGTGGTTGTTTTTACGAATGATATTTTAAATTATTCAAAAAGTTTTGAGAAACATGAAACTTATTTAAGAATTATATTGCAGACCTTAAGGGAAAGGCAACTGTTTGCTAACTTGAAGAAATGTGAGTTTTGATTGGAAGAAATATTATTTTTGGGGCACATAGTTTCCAAATGAGGTGTTTCAGTGAATCCAAAAAGGATTAAAACTGTAGCAAGTTGGGATAGATCAGCCAATATTATAAAAGTACGGAGTTTTTTAGGTCTGGCTAATTATTATAGATGATTTGTTAAGAAATTCTCGAGGATTGTGGTGCCACTAACGTGTTTAACTCAAAAACGAATGATCTTTCATTGGGATGAGGATTGTGAGATGAGTTTTCAAGAGTTACAAAATTGATTGACCTTCTCACCGATATTGTTGATTCCGAATGGATCAGGAGGCTTTGTGATGTATTGTGATTCTTCTAAGAAATGCTTGAGTTGTGTGTTGATATAACGTGATCGCGTGATTGCCTATGGGTCAAGACAGTTAAGGGGTCCTAAATAGAATTATCTCACCCATGATTTGAAATTGACAACCATGATTTTTATGCTAAAGATTTGAAGATATTATTTGTGTGGAGATAAATTTATAGTATATTCTAACCATAAGATTTTGAAGTATTTATTCTTGTAAAAGGAATTGAATATATGGCAATGTAGATGAATGAACTTATTAAAGGATTATGATTGTGAAATCTAATATCAAATAAGGAAGGCAAATTTGGCTACCAATGCCTCGAATCGAAAATCTTTGAGTATGATAACCCATTTGATGATTAGGGAATGGGAGATATTGGATGGAATGAAAAGTTGTACTATTCAGTTACACTCCCAATGGTCGAGGATGATTTTATCATATCTTTAAGTGTAGCATATGATTATGGAGAAGATTTAGGAGACACAAATAAGAGACCCATATTTGGTGGAGATTGCCGGAGATTTGGGTAATGTGTTACAAGTAGATTTTAATGTTCGAGCAGATGAAATTCTTCAATTTTGGGATAGGATCTGTGTACCTAATATTAAGGAATTGAAGGAAGAAATTTTAAAGGAGACTCATAAGTTCAAGTATATAATTCATCCCAAAGTAAACAAGGTATATCAAAATATGAAGAAGAGTTTCTAGTAGCGTTAACATAAGGCGGGAGATTATGATATATGTGGTAAGGTGTATTATTTGCCGACAAGTTAAAGCTAAGTATAAGAAACCTCTAGGATTTTTACACCCTCTGTCAACTCCCAGTTAGAAATGGAAGAATATTATGATAGATTTTATTTTGGGTTTATCGAGATAGCGAAGAATTTGGATGCCATTTGGATGATTGTAGATAGGCTGACAAAGTCAACTCACCTTTTGCTAGTTAGGACAACATTCTCAAGGGATAGGTTGGCTCGTCTATACATAAATGAAATTATAAGATTGTTTGGTATTCTAACTTCGATAGTTTCTAATTGTAATTTGAAATTTATGTCTAAATTTTGAAAAAATTTGTATAAAGAGTTAGGTACCAAATTAAAGTTTAGTACGGCATTTCACCCACAGATTGACAGTTAATCAGAGAAGGTCATTCAAATTTTGGAGGATATATTGAGGGCATCTATGTTGGAGATAAAAGGAAATTGGAATAATTATTTGCCGCTAACAAAATTTGCTTATAACAACAGTTATCAATCGAGTACTATGATGTCCCCTTTTAAGACTTTATATGGACGAAGATACAAATTTCCTATTAATTTGGAAAGAGATCAATGACCAAAGACTTTTAGACCCCGATATTATTCAGGACACTTTCGATAAGATTAAGATTATTTGAGATTGACTGATTGTTGCTTAAAGTTGCCAGAAAAGTTATGGCGATAAAAGGAGATCCGACTTGAGGTTTTAGGTGGATGATCATGTATTTTTGAAGGAATCTCCTAGGATGGGAATCTCAAGGTTCGAAGTAAAAGGAAAACTGAAGCTAAGATTTATTGAGCCGTTCGAGATTTCACAGCAGGTTGGAGAAGTGACCTATAGGTTAGCTTTGCCTTCGAATTTGACAAATTTCCATGATATTTTCCACGTATATATATTGAGGAAGTACGTGTATAATCTTTCGTATGTGAACAAGTATGAACCATTGCAGATTGATAAGAATTGGACATATGTTGAGGTTCTAATTCAAATATTAGATAGAAATGATCAAGTGTTGAGAATAAGATGATTCTGTTGATAAAAGTGCTTTGGAGGAACCATTTGATAAAGTGACATGACAAAATGAGGATAAAGTTCGAGAGAAATATCCCTACCATTTGAGTATTAAGGTATGTAAATTTCAAGGATAAAATTTTGTAAGGGGTGGAGAATTATAATACTCGATTTTCGTTTAATTTAATTTGATAATATTAGTTTATTTTGGATTAATTAGATATATTGAAAATAATTGTGCAATGTGGAATCTAAAGGAAATTGGAGTAACGAAGTAAACTATCTCCTGAGGGATGCTCGATGCGCACTAGAGTGTGTTTTCTAGATTGAGCGCACCGGATGAATGCCTAAGGCAACGCTTATGCACGAAATCTAGCATAGGCGCACCTGAGGGCACCTGAGGTGGCACACGTGCACAATGAGGGTTTGGGCGTGATGTGTAATGTGCACCTAAACAGTGCTTATCATGTCCCATATCCCAATCCCATAATTAACTCTTAATCAGATACTATTAATTTAACTAAATTATCCTCTAAAATTAACTTTCGAACATGAACTCCACTTCGATACCTCGACCGACCATAATAAAATTAATACAATAATATACACATGATCCAAAACAGGTGCCATGTCTCATATAGCTCCGACATTCACCCAACAGTGACGTCGGACCTTATGTAAGAAGCTTTGCTTGTCCAATACGAATATCAGAGTATACAAACAATGAAATTAAATCATAAACCATAATCTAATAGCCAATGACAAATCATCAAACATGCTAAAATAATTATAAAACCACAATAACATTAACCCATAATTTGCTATCCGACACTCAACATTTCATCATTTTAGACATCTTAAAAACTGTAACGAAAATTGATACAACATACAAGACATTCTAGAGCTATCAAAAAACTAAATTATAACAATCTGACTATAATCGGTTCAGACATACGTTATTATTCAAGACCAGAAGGTAAGCTGTCTACATATCACCCCATAGACGGAATCGAATGCTGTTTCACACTTGCAGATGATAGGTTCGGATATCGATTACCACTATAATATATTAAGACACACAAAAATATACTACCCGCTAAAGAATAACTATAGTCCAATGCAATTCTTAAAAAAACTCTATACTTTTCTTCTTAATTTATAATTTTCTCACTCATAAAAAAACTACTCATAATTCATATCTTAATTATAGAGTTTTCTTTCATAATTTATTAAAATGACACCGTGTAAAACATAAACTTGCTGTCTAATAATAATTTGAATTATAATATGGGAAATTCAGTATAGACTTGTAAAATTCAGCAACTTTAGTAAACATACAGTTTTTACAACACATGCAAGACTTGTACTTCTTGCAAAAATTTAGCAAAGTAACCCTTAATAACATGGGATGTTAATTTAAAAGAATTATACAGCTGAAACTCAACAAGAGTGCAAAAATCAGCTCATTGACATAAATGTAGAGATTCTACTTAAATTTCTAGAACACTACATGAATTTTCAGAAGATATATAACCTATACTTAGCATTTTGTAAATATGCAAGAAGGTTACCTACGAAATTAAACATGTCAGATTAATATACTAGAATTTTAGACCACACATGAAGTTGGAATGCAATATTCAAAACATATACACACTATACTTAAATTTAGGCATGAGTTTTTCTAAAATGTTACTATAAAATTATGAAAAACTAACATGCATGCTCAATACTATCATTAATACTTCAAAATTATATCATAATTGAGTAATAGAACAAGAATTACTCATAAAAATTAGAAAAAAAATATAACAACAATAGAATGAGAAGTATAAAGCACACTTACCTACACTCCAATTTACCCAAAATCTAACTTAGATAAACTAAATTTCAACTTCTATGGCCCCCTCTTTCCTCCTTTCTCTTCTCCTTATCTGCCTCTCTCTTCTCTGGAAAGTCTGAAGAAAAATGACAAAATCAACCGGCTAGTCCCTATTTATATTGCACAGCGATCGAGCGCTGATTTAGGCGTGCATTAGGCAACTTAGGGTGCTTAGGCACGGCTTTGGTGTGATGGACCGTGTTTTTTGCCGAAAATTTGGTAGAGTTCCATATGAAATTGTAACGACCCAGATTTTTGAACATAAGAAATTTTAAGTCATGAAACCCTTATAATTCGGTCAACGCGAGTTGACCGAAAAATGCAATAGGAAAAGTAAAATCGGCCTTAAAATGAAATCAACTTCGGTCCTTATTTAATGAAAACCCATTTCGGACTCCTATTGAAAATCTAGTCCAGATTCCCTTGAAAAAGGAGTCCGGAATATCCCTTGAAAAGAAGTCCGGATTTCCGTGATGGAAATCAAGTCCAGCCATGTAAGGCCGAAGTAACCTTGAAGGCCGGAGTGTATTTGTGGCCGAAGTTGTTGATCCGGTCAATGCCAGTTAGTTGACCGAAATGCGTAAATAAGGAAACCAAATATGGGGGAATAATAATTAATAAGGAAATCCTTAAATAAGGAAACGGAGCAAAAAGAAATAACTAGTAAGAAAACTTCGTAATAAGGAAACCGCGTGTATAAGGAAATGATAAATAATAAGGAAACTTTATAATTTGGAAACCCTACGAATTTCCCGAAGGTTGCCAAACCCTAATGACGGTTACCAGGCTCAAAGGCCTATAAATAAGACTTTAGAGAGCGGGAAAAAGGGGGCATTCGATAGGGCTTGACCAAAAGTTCAAGGCGAAATAAAGAAATTCAGGCAAGATACTCACCCCTGTTTTCAAGTTCATGATTATGCATGATTTTTAGTATACTTGATATTATATGAACTTATACGATGTTTGCTTTGTTCCTTTCATATCTGATGCTTAAAGTATGATTATTTGTCAAAAATTGCATGTTTAAGGAAAAGACTTCATGATGCTTGATTCTGTTTTGTTGGAAGCAGGGTTATATGTTGATTTATATGAATTTTGATAATTGTATGTTCAAAGAGAAGAACTCCGCTTTCATAAGAAAAGAGTTCCGCCTTTTAAAGAAACCCTCCGTCCTTATTAAGAAAATGCACTCCGTCCAAAGAACTCCGATCTTTTTAGGAACAAAGTACTTCATCCTCCTTTGAAAAAGTACTGTGGTTTTTAAGAAGAGGAACTCTTGCCTTTACATTTTAAGAAGCACTTCGTCCTTTGTTTTGAAAAAGAACTCCGTCTTTTGTTAAGGAAAAATCACTCCGGATTTTAGAGCGTCATATTTTAAAGAAACAGACCCCCGGCTTTTAGAGCTTCGGCTTTTAAAAGAAAAAGAACTCCGGATATTAAAGAAAAGTCACTCTGGCTTTAGCACTCCGAGTTTTAAAGAAAAGTCACTCCGATTTTAGAGCTCCGGATTTTAAAGAAAGAATCACTTCGGATTTTAAAGAAAGAATCACTCTGGATTTTAAAGAAAGAATCATTCCAGATTTTAAAGAAAGAAGCTCTCCGATTTTAGAGCTCCGGATTTAAAAAAAAAGAATCACTACGGATTTTAAAGAAAGAATCACTCCAGATTTTAAAGAAAGAAGCTCTCCGGTTTTAGAGCTCCGGATTTTAAAGAAAGAATCACTCCGGATTTTAAAGAAAGAAGCACTCCAATTTTAGAGTTCCAGATTTTAAAGAAAGAATCACTCTGGATTTTAAAGAAAGAATCACTCCGGATTTTAAAGAAAAAGAAGCTTTAGAGCTCCGATTTTAAAGAAAGAATCACCGGATTTTAAAGAAAGAATCACTCTGAATTTTAAAGAAAGAAGCACTCCGGATTTTAAAGAAAGAAGAGCTCCGCCCTTTTGAGAAAGAACTCCGCCTTTGAAGAAGAACTCCGGCTTTTGGGCAAAGTTCGCCGCTAAGAGCTCCGGTTTTCGAAATCCATCCTTTTAAGAAAATGACTTCGGCTTTAAGATGATTAAAGAAAAAAGTACTCAGTCCTCTTTAGAAAAATAGCTCCGGACTTTTGGAAAACGTAATCCGTCCTTCTTGATGAACGTCGCCCTTATAAAGCACTCCGGTCTTAAGGAAAAGATTCTACTTTGACGAATAAGACTTATGACTTTTAAGAAAGGAATCTTCGGCTTTAATATGAAGGAAAGGTTATACGGACTTCAACTGATGAAGTTAAGAACAAAGGCTTTAAGAAGAAGAAAAATTATTAATCCGGACAGCAAGTGGAACTCTATGACTTCCGACTTCCGAACTACGATGTATGGCCATGAAAAGATATGAACCGTGAACCGAGTCTCCCTTAAATTTGTTGTTAAAGATGGATGAAGGATATTGGAGTGACACTCGAGGATTGCCTCCTGGGCCACGGGAGGGGACTTTCTGGCGGCATAAGAACTATGGATTACGGCCCCGTATGCCGGGTTAAAGACATTACCTCCCGCCCCGGGGAGCATAATGATGGGATACGGCTTTAGGTTGTGGGGTTACACACAACCCGTCCTCGATGTTGTCCGCTCCCATCCTGTCCCTAAAGATGATAAGAATTTTCAATGGTGTTATGAGTTTTCAGAAGACAAGGTAATAAGAAAAAGACTAAGGAACTTCCGAACTAAAAGACATGAAGATTTTTGTATGTTAAATTATATTCGCTTATATATATATATGTTTATGTTCTCTGTTTTCTGCATGTGAGTATTTTGCTGGGCTTTGTAGCTCATTTTTGCCACTTTTCAAATGATGAAAGGCTTATGGAGGACGAAGTCGAGTAGAACCATATGATATAGCTAGTAGGCCGGAGCTGATCAATGAAGAGCTTGTTTAATTATTTTGATGTTTTGTAGAGACTTGTAAAAATGATTCTGTTGTTTATGTCTCTATGGATGTTGTTAGTATGATTCCATGATTTTTCTTATGGTTAATGTTATTGAAAGGTTTAGTAAGCATCTCAGACTTTCAAGTCCGCTTAAATGTTGGCCGGTATGGTGTGAAAATTATCGGAAGGCCAACTCATGAAGTTTGACCTCTTGAATCCTGTGTAAAAGAAAAGGAAAAATTTTTAGGTCCTTATTTATTATTTATCCTTTTAAGACTTGACGGCGACTTTATTTGTGTATTTAAATACGGGCCGTCATAGAAATATGGCTGTCAAGCTGATACAAAAACCTATACAATCTCCTGTACAAAATAAAATATGTCCAAATAATTCCTCATCTCAACAACATACAACAATAACTCACAAACCACACAGCAACTCCTCATAGGATCCATTTTCCACATATAATTTGTAAGGTATAAATTTTTGGAGTATGGTATATCCAAATAATTAAGTTTAAATAAGTGGACCGAGGTCTATGGACTCGAGAAGAATCAAATTTAAGGGGACGAAGACTCAAAATTGGTGGAGTTATGAAGCGGCATTATAATTTTAATATATTAATCCGAAAATATGATTCGGGTTTTAAATTATGATAATCTCGGGATATTAAATTAGTATTATTATAATTAGGCTCAAGGTATGTGGAAGGATTTGTTTGGAGGTCAAAAATCAGGCGGCGGTGCCAGACATGTTGCTTGGCACGCAACCCAGCAGATTGGCGTCTGCCGATTACTCGACTGCTCGGCGAGTGCCGTTTTCAGTGTAGGTGCTCCTACTGCGCCTTGCAGACCGCACTCGAGAGCCTATCCACGTAAATTTCATGTCGGGCTTTTTATCTCCGTTGGGGATGCGAGGAGAGGGAGGAAAAAAATAGAGAGCCACGGGTAGAGAGAGAGTGAGGGAGAGGAGAGAGAAGTGGGCAAACGAAGGCCCTCGGGATGGACTCCTGCTTCGAGCTAGTTGGAGAAATCGAAGATCGGGTCAAGGCAAGTGCATCTATACCTTCTCTTCCGTTCTTGTTAATTTTCATTCGATCTCCTTCGGGAATTATTATCTCGATGCCCGACCCTTGCATGTATATGTGATACCCATATCCTAATTATATATATATATGTGTGTGTGTGTGTGTGTGTGTGTGAATTCCATGTCCAAATGCTCAGTTTTCGTATGATTTTCACAATCGAAAAACCCTACCCACGCATGGTACTATTCACCGACTCGACCCCTTTTTACTCACAAAACGTTTGGGATTTTTGGATAAATTAAGATTAGAATATCATTGCCTATATCCTAGGTAAGTTAATTTATCGATTGGATATCCAATTTGGTAGATTTATATGGATTTCCGTTCGTAAAACACTAGTCCCGCGCCTAGACCCCGTTTAAGCTTTGATTTGGAGTTTGATACATAAAATGACTTAGGATTTTGATTATCCATGCCTTGGATTTGATAATTTACCCATTAGATGTCTTAAATTTTGAGAATTAACTGAGATATGTATTTATGCACTGTTCACGTGTACTGTTTACGTGCACTGTTTACCCGAGCTCTTTGGTAATTTTACATGATTCCACATTATTTAATTGTTAATTAAGCTGCATGTACATTCGCATATGATTAAATGTTATTCCAAAAACATATTTATTAATCGATTGTAAAGGAAATATGAGCTAGAAGCCTCTAAAATTATCATATTTAGCACAGATTTGATATACTCAATGGGACAGTGTAGAGATTCGAAGTGGACTAAGTTTGGATTTGGAAGATCACGCCGAAGACTTTGAAATTGTAGTTTTACTTATGTCATAGGAATTGTATATGTTTAGATTTCAACTGAACTTATTTATGTATATTGTATAAATGGCTGATAAGTATAGAGAATAGCTTCTGTTGTATTTAAATTTATTTATACTTCTGCAGATTATTATGATTTGTAACAGGTACCTAGTTGCATCTCTCTTGGGCCGACATTGTGTTTAAATACATCATGTTAAAGCCATGAACTGTATGTGGTATTTGGATCCTGTATGATGTTATGTCCTGATTGTTGTATGTTGTTGAGACTTAGAGTTACTGGGATGTGTATGCGTGAGTTGTTGAGATGTTGTGGCATTTAGGGATGATTTTTATATATTGTATAGGATGTTTCACAGGTTTTTGTATAGTCTGATGGCCATATTATAGAAAAAACTCTATCAAATTTTTGGTAAAAAATACGGTCTGTCACAGTTGGTATTAGAGAAAAGAGATTGCTTAGATTTGATTTTAATCGTTTGCAAAAGTTTAGGATAGATTAAGATTGATCAATTAAGTGGGTGTAGGCGTAGGACAATTAGGTTAGATTGGATAGTTTTAGTTGCCTTGGATGGCTAGCTTAGGCTTGAACTAAGTTAGATATTGAGAATGAGTTTGGTTATATAACTTATAAAATCCTAGTTAGCATCTGAAGTGCAACCTAACCTGTGTTGCATTGCCTTTAGATAGGATACGAGTAACTGTTGTGGCTCCTAGACGAGGGTTTACTCACAGTAGTGGTCGACCGTGAGGTTGAGAGGAGCTGTAAGGAGGCACCTTAAGGCTTAAATTTGATTGGAGCCAATTTGGTGCTTAAATTGATCGGTGTTAATTCAAGGTTTAGGTTAATTGATTTTGATTCAAGGTTTAGGTTTGATCGGCTCTGGGTTAAGGTTCTCAAGGTAGTAACTTGCTAAGAAAGGAATTCTTAATTGATGTATCATGCATGATGAATAGGGTGGAATCGATGGCTGAGGTTAGAATAACTTAGAGCCAATTCTAGTGTAATAAGTCCTAGGATATCGATTTATAATCGATTTGGAGATGCCTTAGTGCCCAAACTTTTGGGTAGTTCAGACCCTATAAAGGTTGGGATATGGAACCTGAGAATTAAGATGATATTGTGGTGATCCAATGTTCCAAAAAAGATAAGATAATGTTTCCCTAGTCAGATTACAAGCGAAGTCGACCTCAGGTGATTGATGTGAAAGAAAGGGTTATGAGTCTTGAGGATATTGGGATACCGTCGGATATATTCTTGGATGCTTCTTGGATAAATATCTTGTTCTGCTGAGATTTTTTGGGAGCATATTTTAAGTGTGGATAGTTTGACCGCATGATTAAGGACTGCCCTTATTCCTTAGGCTGGACAGTAAAGGAGCTCTATACCATGGATCGAGGCTTTGTCATGATGGCGCAAGGTACGGAAGTGTTGTCCATCGTGGCGAGAGATAAGATTCTCAGATCTTGATGTTTCGGTATATGTGTTACCATGGAATTCAGAATCTATTTTTTATTTGGGTTTCCTAAGTTCATTTGTTTATCCGAGGATCGTAAGCCTTATACTAGTTGTATCGAGGTTTACAACATTTTCTCGTGTTTATAGATATAATTGATTAAACTGATTTAATTGCCTTGTGGCGCTAAGGCTTGATATGACATTGATAGTGTCTTCATTTGGTGAGTTGCCATGCCAGCACGAATTGTAGTGATAGGATATGATACTTGCTATCAAGTTATAAAATTTTGAATACGAAGCATAGATGATGGAGTAGCGACAAAATGACGTCATTTTGCCTACAAGTCACTTAAAGAATATAAGTGCCAAGATTAGTTCGCATGCAAGACCACACTTAGGCGTTGTTATGTGGTCACTAAGGAGAGTGAACTGTGTAGGTTGTTAGGATCATTTTTATGATTGGCATATTTTGAGAACATATATAATCATGTGTCGATGTCGGGTTGCGTTTTGTCAAAGTGCTACATCAACATATTTCCATAGTTGTCCATTCCGACTTTCAGAAGTACCACGGCTGCCATGAGCTCTCCACCTGGTCAAGCCAGAAGCCTTGCACTCGCCGTGAGCTCTCCACCCGCTAGAGCCCAAAATTTCGAAGCCCTATGTTACCGTGTACTTGAGTTCCAAAACCCCCGCTTGCTTCTCGCCACCTTCCCACTCGAGCGTGTATAGGGTTTCTCATGAAACCCTTGGCGCGCTCGTCACGCGCTCAAGCCAAGCTCAAGTGCCGCGACAACTGGCAAATTTTTAAACTCATTTTTTCGAGCCTTCTATATATATGCACCTTATTTTCAGTTGCCCTAATGCTTGATTTATGCATTTGGACCCGTCCCACTTGAGAGAAAAATCATTTCCTACTCTTTAATCATGCTCCAAATTGAGAAAATCGATCTTTCATCATTGTATTTCTTGTGCTAGTTGTTTTCTCACTACTTGCTCTTTATCGATCTATCACCTCTATCATTCTATCTTCGTTGGTGACGTCGGTATATTGAAGAAGGAGATCCAATCGTATTTGACAATTTAACTGGCTCAAGAGGGAAGATTGTTGTGAAGACTGAAAGGCATCTTGTTTCATTGCCGCGAGCAAATTTAAGGAGTTCTTTGGTAGGGATCACAAGATGGGAGTAAGTCAGCTAGGTTAGCACGTTGTTACCACCCGGTCTGTGAGTTAATTTTCATAGTGCATTTCTTCCTTGGCCGTTGAAACCCAGAGAATTTTTCTTGATTATCGTGAATATCAAGTTTTTCCTTTGTCACCAAAAATTATATCTTTTTATTATTATTATTGGTTTATTTTTATATTTGTATTGCTCATATCATCTAGTCATAAATATTCTTTACGTGTATTAAATATTTAATTTTGTACTGCTTTCGCTAATTTGTTGTGGGGGTTGAAACATTATTGTACTATTTGGGACGAAACATCCTTTTTTAATTGTTATCAGAAACTTACCCCAATCCGCGACCCCCGATCTAAATGTATATGAGTGGATAGCTCTCCGTACCTCCCTTCTTTGATGGGAGCAACTACACCTATTGGAAGGTTCAGATGAGAGCCTTCCTCAAATCGATGGATGAATGCATGTGGGCTAGTACCCAAACTGGGTAGACTCCACCCAAAAGTGGTGATGAAATAAAAGTTCTATCTTTGTGGTCAAAAGAAGAATTTGATGCTTGTAATTGGAACAGTAAGGGATTACATGCTATTTTTATGGCCATATCTCCCACAAAATTTAAACGTATATCTATATATGAGACTACAAAATATACGTGGGATATACTTAAAATTACTCATGAATGAACCAAACTTGTAAAAAATTTAAAATTGTAAATGCTAACTACCAGATTTGAAGATATTCGTGTGAAAGATGATGAAACTTTTAATGAATTCTATGCTAAGTTGAACGATATTGTGAATTTCACATTTAATTTAGGAGAACGGATTCCTAAAAATTGAATTGTTAGAAAAGTTCTTAAATCACTCCCTGAACGATTTAGACCTAAGGTCACCGCTATCGAAGAAAGTAAAGACCTTGATAAAATGAAAATTGAAGAACTTATAGGATCCCTCCAAACTTATGAGAAAAAAATAAATCGATTGCTCTAAAATTCGTTAGGGAAGAGAGAGATCATTAATCTGACGAGGATTTGAATAGCGATGAAGATTTTATCACATTTTTTAGAAATTTTAAATAATTCTTAAAGAAAAATGAATCTTTGTCTGAAATACTAAGTGTAGATTTAAAATGAACTCTTAAATCTGACAAGAAAGGTCGACATGAAATTAAAGAATCCAAATCAAAAAATACCCAAAATGTTCAATGCCACGAGTGTAAATGTTTTGGTCATTATCGTGCTGAATGCCCAAATCTTAAATGCCATTCTATAGGATGTCTTCGATATCGATGCCCCTCCTAGCATAGTCTCGATCCCAAATTCAATATCATAGTGCGGTGGTATTCCTTGTAGATCTTCCAAAAAAATGTCTTTAAACTCACATACTATTGGAATGTCCTTTACTGGAACACTATGACTCCCAATGGTGCTTGCATAAGCCAAATAGGTTTGACAATCACTTTCCATCAAGTGAAAGCTGGCAAAATCAAAATCAAATAGGAAAATTCCTTTATCATTACACCTTGAAAATAAAATGATTTACACCTGAGAATAGCAAAACATACCCTTTTGTGGAAGCAATCGATATTAACATAGTAACTTACTAATTAATCCATAACAAAGATCACATCAAAGTCATGCATGTCTAATAAAATCAAATCAACCATCAATTTTAATCCATTGACCCAAACAATACACTTTGAGTATACAATATTCATAACCAAAGATGATCTTGTAGGTGTCAACAGAACTAATGTATGGTTTAAAATCCTCGAGCTGACAACAAATATTGCACAAACTTAGAAGATATGACCTAATGTGTAGACCTTGAATCCAAAAGTAGATGTGCTTGAAGTGCCAAAATAGTAAGGTTACCTTCCACCGCCAAAGCAAACATATTAGCATCTTGTGCCGTAATAGCAAAATCTCGTCTCAAAACGTTAAGCTTCTTCGCCATTGGCCTCATAAGATGAGGGCAATCATTAATCATATGGTCTAACTAACCACAATTAAAGCAAGCTCCCAAAACTTTATAACAGGGCCTCCTTCCATGCGATTTACCACAATGGGGGCACACCGGCGTTGTTGATTATGGGCCCGGTATTCCTTGAATTTTAGCACCTTTCTTCCCTTTCTCTGTTGGCTTTGCCTTCTTGTTGGAACCTCCTGATCCCAAACTTGCCCTCCTCGACTGGCCGTCTTCTTCTTGAAAAGCTTCTCCCTTTCCAACTCCTTTTCAAATAGAAGAGCTCGGTCGAGCACATCTCCATCTATCCTCAATTTCAGTGTCACAAGCTATATCTGAATGGCGTCATTAAGACCTTGTAAAAACTTCCTAGCCTTCCTTGCTTCATCATGCACCATGTGTGAAGTATAGTAAGACAACTCTGTGAATTTAGCGTCGTACTCAACCACGGTCTAGTTCCCTTGCCTCAATCAAGCAAACTCATCTTCCTTTTGCTCTTGAAAACTCATCGGGAAATACTTGTCCATAAAGGCCTCCACAAATATATCCCACATGATCTCATCATCGTCTAGGCTCATAGCTCTCTTTCTCATAGACCACCAATTGTCTGCCCCACCTTCAAACTTGTATGTAGAAAATGTCACATTATCTTCTTCTAGGTATTGGATCACCACAAAGACTTTCTCGATTCTTCGGATCTAAATTTTTGCCTTGGTTGGATCCAGATCACCCATAAATTCTTGAACCAATTCATTAGTAAAATAGTCATATGCCATTGCTCCTTGATTCACTAGCACCGAAATTGGCTCTGGGTTAGGCTGACCCCAAACCATCAATTCTATTACATTTGTCATCCTTGCCATGATGTTCAGATATTCTTTCTCCATGTCCAGGCGAGAACTTGGTCCAATGTTGTTTCCGTGTCATACCATCCTTTAATCCTATTACAAAATATTCATTAGATTAGAACCTTAAACAAAGATCAATCAAATTAAATCATTAGACCAACTGAGGTGTCTCCTTACAACTTCTCTAGTACTACTTTAACTTGCCATGTCCCAAATCCTGATCCCTAATTAAATCTTAATCAATTATTATTAATCTAAGCAAATTATCATCTAAAATTAACTTCCGAATGTGAACTCCATGTTAATACCTCAACCGATCATAATAAAATTAACACAATATTGATATACTATTACAATATACTAACCGCTGAATAATAACTATGGTCCAATTCAATTCTTAAAAAACTCTACACTTTTCTTCTTAATTTATAATTTTCTTACTCATAGAGAAAATGCTCATAATTCATATCTTAAGTGTAGAGTTATCTTTCATAGTTTCTTAAATTGACATCATGTATAACAAAAACTTGCTGTCTAATGCTAATTTTGCTTATAATGCAGGAAATTCAGCATGGACTTGTAAAATTCAACAACTTCAATAAATATGCAGTTTATACAGCACATGCAAGACTTATATTTCTTGTAAAAATTTAGCAAAATAAACCTTAAAAACATGGGATGTTAATTTAACCCAATTACATAGCCGAAACTCAACAAGAGTGCAAAAATTAGCTCATTGACCTACATGCAAAGATTCTACTTAAATTTTTAGAACATTACATGAATTTTCAGAATATATATAACCTATACTTAGGATTTTCTAAACATGTATGAAGGTTATCCATGAAATTAAACATACTGAAGCAATAAACTAGAATTTCAAACCACATATGGAGCTGAAATGCAATATTCAAAACATAGACACACTATACTTAAATTTAGGCATGAGTTCTTATGAAATTTTATTATAAAATTATGAAAAACTAACATGCATGCTCAATAATATCATTAATACTTCAAAATTATATCATAGTTGAGTAATTGAATAAGAATTTCTCATAGAAATTAGAAAAGAACATCAATAATAGAAGGAGAAGTATAAAGTGCACTTGTCTTCACTCCGATTTATCCAATATCTAACTTGGATCAACTAAATTTCAGCTTCTATGGCCCTCTCTCTCTCCTTTTCTCTCTTCTCCTCATCTGCCTCTCTCTCTTCTCTAGAAAGTCTGATAAAAAATTATAGAATCAGTTGGTTGGTCCCTATTTATACTGCACAATGCTTGAGCACCAATTCAGGCATGCATCAAGTGACCTGGTGTGCTTAGGCATAGCTTGGGTGTACCGCAGGCGCTGAAACCATGGGTTTTGGGGCTCATGTGCGAGTTAGGCCTTCATCAAACACAATCTAATCTACTTTTCATGCACGGGCGCACCTTAGACTCCAATTGAGCATCCCTTACTAGATTTGACTTGGTCCAATTTTAACTCTTTAATTTAATTTTTTACATATTTTAACATCAATTTTAATTATATTAACTTAATTAATCATAATTATCATAAATTAAGAACTCGGGCCTTACAGCATTCATGTGCCAATTCACCTATATAAGGTGCAACATGCACTATTCGACCATTTCGCACAAGAAAGAATACAAAGTAAAGAGAAAGAGAATGAGAAGGAAGAGAGAGAAAGGGGAGAATAGATAGTTCAAAACAACCTTTTATCAGATCTACAAGGTTGAAAGTTCAAAACATGCACTATTATTTTACTTACATTGTTTAATTTCCTCGTGCATGTATGTCCCTTTTACCGGTTGTTTTAAGGGTTCTACTTTAGCTTGGAAAAATATTTAAGGATTTTGTTCATTTTATGAAAAATGAGTTAATATTTTGAAATATTATATTCACGTATCAGTATATTTATAAGAACAAAGTCATAAAAACCTATATATAGGCTGTGCATGTGGTATTTATGCATTGTTGCTCCGAGTTAGACTCTATCTTTGTTATGTGTTTCAATATGTGACCTTTTTTCGGGAAAAAAGCTTTGTGATTTGACCTTCTCAAGTGAAAGTTTTGATCTTTTTTTTGCGAAATAGAAAAAGCTTTGTGATATTTGATATAGAAACCCTCCCCAATTGTATTTTTATGAGAACCATCGTAAAATAATTAAATAAAACTAATATATTCAGACATTCTAATATATCATACAAATTTTTGTATTACACCTATCGTCCACAGATGACAATAGAAAGTGACGTTTGGTATTATCTATAAGAGATAATATATAATCAGCCCTCTTATGAGTCAAATAGTAGTGATATGGCCTCAAATTACCAGGAATACGTGTAACCTTTCATCAAGTTAGTCTTTCGATCTTTGGTTTTCTAATTTGTATATACTTTGGATTTTGATATGTTTTCCTGTATTGATTTGTATTGAGACCTTATTTGAGATTTGTAGGTTTTATCCAC
Source organism: Nepenthes gracilis (assembly GCA_033239525.1). Lineage (NCBI taxonomy): Eukaryota > Viridiplantae > Streptophyta > Magnoliopsida > Caryophyllales > Nepenthaceae > Nepenthes > Nepenthes gracilis. The sequence continues at coordinate 15,317,007 of BSYO01000005.1, read as the reverse complement.
AGTTTGGATTTGAATAATCTCATACATTTGGATATATAGTTTCATTTTGGATTATGCGGTTATCTTTGAAATTATGCTTTTGATTACAAGATCATGTTCAAATTTTCGTTGATGAGCATTTTGGAATTGTAGTCTGTTGAACTTTAAACTTATATTTTCATTTTCTTATTCCCTTTAAATTAGTGGGCTTCGAATACGATGTAGGGAGCTTGGTCACAAATTAGATTGAAGTCTTGCTTATTTTGGCAAGTATTAGTATTTTGTTCAAATTGTGATCATGTTAGTTATATTTTTTGGGTCATTTTGTTGCTTGGTAATTGATGTCATTGATTAGTGTTGGATTTGTGGTCTGTTGATTGTTGTCTTTCCTTGCGACATTGTGGAGCAAGTCGTATTTATGCTATTTGTCTGGATAGATTGTTAGATGAAATCCTATGAATGATTTGTATTTTGATTTATTATTATTGAATATTGAGGTTATATGGTTTGTTATCCGGTCAAGCCCAAATTTGAAATTTATTTGGTTATTATTTCATATTTAGGATTTAAATTTGTAGGACTATAATTAATTATAATTGTTAAACCTATTTTGATCCGGGGTCGTGACACATTAACCACAGAATATGACATTAGTATCAAAAAAGAATAAATTATATTAATGTGCCATAACCTCCAATTCAACTAAATACTTTAGTACGTTGATCCACTCTCTTCTACATAGTCACAAAGTACCAAGAATATACTCATGTGAATCGAAAGAAATGTAAAGAAAATCATGAATATCAAGAATTAGTAGGAACACTTAAATATTTTACACGGTCACCTCATACTAAAACCACAAAATCATCTATTCATCAAATTTACCTTAATATCTTTTATTTTACTTATCTTTATAATTAATTCATATAAAGAAACCTTTAATGAGCCAATAGTTTTCCTTAATTTGGCAATTACCATCTGGCTACTAAGGAGACCATTAGCTCTCTTTTAAACTATAAAAAACGATTACCCGTATCATCCTACTATCCCAACTAAATCTGCAATGGTCCAAACAGAAATATAAAATGTCCTTAATATTCATCCTTAATTTAACTTATAATTTCAATACATATACACATACACAATTATATACACACTGTCATATACATGTATATATAAATATATACAACCCACAACCTCTACAAACATACATATATATGTACCTCCTGTATACATGTATATATACATATATATGTACACATATCACTTGCTTACCTACATATGTAAATGCCTGTGTATATATATATATTTCATTAGCTTCCATATACATACGGGTCAAATACAGCTCCCTTACGTCCTCTATGTACAGCATCCTATATATATACACATATATATATACATCCATATCCATATACATATACATGTAATGCATAAGTCTGATATGGCTCAAATACGCTTCCTAATTACCTTGCCCCTTAACCATTTTCGGTTCACTGCACCAATTTGGGTGACCCAAAGAGAGCATGGTGCTCTATTTCTCTTCCCTCTACATTAGCACCGAATCCATGAAATCTAAGATTTCAAATTCTAACATATAAAACAAAGATTTTGTAGCCTCATTGAATAAATTATTAAGCCCTGATTTAATGTGGAACCATTAAAATTCATGGTCTTTCACCAAATCAACCAATGGTGCTGTTTTGCCCCTATTTTCACATCCACCAAATTTTGGCCGATTTTTCCAAAATTAAGGCATGCAAGTAGAAAATCAAAGTCAACAATAAGAAGGAAAATATTTACTTGCTATAAAAGGAAGGTCATAAATGTTGACTGTTCAGTTTCAAAAAGAAAAATTGAATAATTAGAATTGATGGTCCCTGTTTGGTAACCGGTTGCCTTAACTCTTCAGGTAACTGCCATTAGATAATTTGATGAAAATTTTCTATTTATATGGGGTGATTTTGATTTTGTCCCTAAGCCTAATTCTCTAAGTATACACCATCGATAAGGGATTGAAGGCTTGGAAGATCAAAAATCATAAGTGAACATTTTCGTAGAAAAATAGTGTAGAGAAATAATGACGGGGGGTTAATCGATCCTTAATTTTATTCTGCATTTTGGTCTTTTTATGGACGATTAGACCGGTTATTTATCTAACATTTGGTATCAGAGACATTGAACCTCTGCCTTGAATCTGTTATGTATTTTTTTCCATTTTTTTGATTTTTAAAATTTTTAAATTTTCAATTTTTGTGAAGATTTGATGAAGAATAATGTCAAAAATCATTAAGAAATTTGATTTTCAATATTTTCATATATTTTATATCAATTTTGGTGTAAAAATGGTAAAATTTTTATCGGGTCAAAAATCGGATAAAATTGGGTTTGGGTGAACCGCCAAAGGTTGACAATGACCATATACGACGTCATTTGCTACAGTATCACTACATTAATTTTTTTTTTTAAAAAAAAAATTGGGCTTGCTCTGTCATCAGCCCACTTTCACGTGTCCGCATACCTACGCACGCGGCCTGGGCCTAGACAAAACCGCACGGCCTATTCATCAGGCATTTGTGCGCAACCTAGAGACTCTGGGCCCAATTCGATAAAATCATTTTTTCTAGCGAGTTGCAAGCGTCAAGTCTCGAACCCAAGAGTTCACGCGTGGGCAGGGAGCAGGCTACGCCATAGGGCTATCGCACTCTCATTTGTTAATAACATAGGGGTTTTATTCCCTCTATACTATAATTACATATTATCAATTTTTATAATGCATGTATATAATTATGTATATATATAATTATATTTATTATTATATATAAAGTTTATTATATAATGTTTAAAATTAAAATTATATATATATATGTGTGTGTATAATATCTAGTGATTAATATAATTTAATTAATTAGGAATTGGTCACAACGTTCTTAATTAATAAAATTATATTTTATTATCATATATAGTATAATGATATTAATTGTGACTAATTATTTTTTATATAATAAAACTCATCACACAGAAAATTTTATTATATTAAATTGATTAATTCTGATAAAATATCAAATTATTTTTCTTAATTTACCCACAGGAATTAAAAATTTGAATATAATTTGATTGTTTTATCATAAAGTTTGTGATGAATCTATTTGAATTAAAAATTTAGCCAATAAATAATTTTTATGTTAATTGATTCATGCTATATACTTTATATTAGTAAAACATATTCTGTATTTATTTGTTAGCCTCATATATTGTTTGTTAAGTATGTAATTTTATTTTATTTTTAAATTAAAAGGTGATAACTATAAAATTTAGAAGGAGAAAGTTCTTCTTCATTTAGGGTGGATGGACATTGATTATGCTATAAAGAAAGACGAACTATCCGCTCTTACTGAAACCAACACTCTGGTTGATGTAGCTCTTTATGAACGATGGAAGCAATCTAATCGTCTCAATTTTATATTCATAAAGATTAAAATTTTTGTGGGTATTCGTGATTCTATCGATCAATATAATAATATACGGAATTTACCGAAGGCTATTGATGAACAATTTGAAACTTCAGATAAAGTACCTGCCAACACTCTAATTATAAAATTTTTATCTTTAAGGCTCACTAGTATTAAGGGTGTGTGTGAATACATTATACAAATAAAGGATATAGCGGCTCAATTAAAGAATCTTGAGATAGATATGTCTTAATTGAATCTTATGCACTATATTTTGAATACACTTCTACTACAATATGGGATATTCAAAATCTCTTATAACAAATATAAGGATAAATGGTCAATTAATAAACTTATAATCATATATGTTCAAGAGGAAAGAATGCTTGTGATGAAACAAAGTGAAAGTGCATTTATGATTAAAGAATGAAAGAATAAAACTCAAGCTAAGAAGAAGAAAAAAGGTAAAATACCTCCTCAATCTATCATCAAAAAAGAATCTAAGTGCTTCTTCTATAAAAAAATAGACACATTAAGAAGGATTGTGTCAAATATCAAAATTGACTTGAAAAGAAAGGTATTTCATCCTCTTTTATATGTTATGAATCTAATATGGTTAATATTTCTCATGACATATGGTGGATTGATTCTGATTCTATAATCTACATTTTAAATTCCTTATAGAGTTTGTAAAACCTAAGGAAACCAATAGATAGTGAACAAAGTATCTTCTTCAGAAACAAGATGCATTCACATGTGGAAGCGATCGGAAGATGCAGTTTAATTTTGAGCAGTGGCTTTGTTTTGTGTTTAGAAAAAACCTTTTATATTTCGAATTTCTTAAGAAATTTGATATCAGTTTCGAGACTTGTATCTTTTAGATATCCCGTTATATTTTTAGACACATCTTTTAATTGATGTTATAAGTCTGATATTATTAAAAATGGTATATTGTCAGATGGTCTTCATTACTTAAATTTATAAAATAATACCTCTTATAATATTATGCATGTTGATGCTAGCATTAAATGATATGTTGTAAATGAATATTCCTCTATATTATGACATTGGAGATTAGGTCATATCTCCATTAAAAGAATTAAAAGATTAGTAAATCATAGAGTACTTAATACTCTAGATTTTACTAATTTTAAAACTTGTGTGGATTGTATTAAATGAGAGTAGACTAACAAGACTAAGAAAAATATCAAGAAGAATTCAGACATATTAAAAATCATACATACGAAAATTTGTAATCTAGACATTATGTGACAGAATGGATTTTTTTTCTTAGAAACTTCTGTCAAGACAGAAATAGGGTTTAAGACCAAAATATAAAGTATTACTTCTGTAGAAATTTCGACAGAGTCTTCTTTGTAACTAGATGAAAATCTAAAAATATAACTTGTATAAAATATGTATAACCAACCAGTACAAGCACACAACTATCTATTTATACCATAAATTTTTTCCTACAATACGCGTACACAGGTTCACAAATGACATCCATGGCATTAATCTAACAAACCATCTACTATATTAACAGTTCATGAGTGAGATATCATCTAAGACCTATACAAAATATCCAAAAGTATAGAGCGGAAGCAGAACTGTTAACCTGCAGAAGCATAGTTTCCTATTCATCACATGCATTACATACATTTCTATACCGAACCCATATATATATATATCCATAGGTATAAAATCCATATACAAAACCACATGTCAAAATCAAGTCTTTACATCCAACTAATCCTCTTTGGCAACTCTAAAATGATTCAGATCCTTAAAAGTCTTCAAAATAAGTTTTAAGTCACTCTTTCTCGTCAGGTACCAATTCTATAATCTCATCTGGAGAGAAAAAATAGTAAAACATTAAGCCGAGACCCAGCAATGTACATACAAATATGCAGTAAATCAATTATGTGGAACAGTTTATGCAGAATAGGACATAGAAAACAGAGAAAGTATAATTAGACAATAATTAAACTCAAAAATAAAAATCGGTGTAATTTAAAAAGTGAATCGAAACTTTTCTTTATATTAGTACGAGAAGTAATAATGAGTAGAACAAGAAAGAAACGGAACAATAATATGAGTAATAAAAAATAGTAACGGACCCTGCCAATAGACCATACTAGCGAGAGGGCGAATAATCAAAAATAGATTGTGTTCACTCCACACAATTTAAGGATAGAAATAGAAACAGGAGATCCCTTCCCATGGGATCAGTGCAGGTGTGCCTCCCGAAGGTAGGCTAGGTTCAGAATCTTTCCTTTTGACCGTAACGCCCCAAGGAAAGGGCGGACCATGCATAACTCCATGGATAGAGTTATCCTTGATTACCACCATAACGTTCTAAGGAATATCGGATAATCTAACCTGACGGCATATTACTCTTGGGTCCTAAATAACAGTAAATAAATCAAAACAATAAGTACAATATTAGAAATAGTTTCTTCTTATTTCTTAACTGAAAACCCTTTTCAGTTTTTAGAAGTAAGTCGAGTTTCACAATAACTCTTTAGTTCGATTCAGAATATACAGTAACAGTTTATAATCCTTCAATCTCACTTCAAAATATACAGTATTACCTTAAAACCCTTCAGTTTTGCTTCAGCAATCCACAGTGATTTATCAGTATAAGTCCGTATAAAATTTTTAGAAACCAATTACATCAGGAGCTTTATTTCAGTACATATTAGCTTTTATACAATAGAAATTATGGGTAAAAATCATTAAAACCCATCATTTTCGTACCTAGGGTTTGGCTGAAATTATTGGATGATAAACGGACACTTAACATGTGCATTTTCATGAAATCGATACTAGATATTGCAGTATCTTCATGCAAATATGAAATTTGTCTGATTAATTTACAGAAACATGCTTTATTTATGTAGAATATGGAGAAATATGCTTTTAGAGTATAAATACAGTTGCAGAGATATTAAAACACTGTAAAAATAGGAATTAGCGTCCAAAGTACACTTGCCTGAATCCAATCTACCATTATTTTTACCCGTGAACAGTGCACGTAAATAGTGCACATATACACAAATTGATTAATTCTCAAAGTTTTGAACATCTAACAAGTAATTTATCAAACCCAAGGTATGGGTAATTATAATCCCAAGTCAATTTATACATTTAACTCGAAATAGAAGCTCAAACGGTGTTCGAGCGTGGGTCAAGGGTTTAAGAATGAATTTCCACCAAATTTTACAATTTCGGATACCCAATAGGTAAATCAACTTGCCCAAGTCATGTATAATCATAATATAATCCTAAATAAATCAAAAGCCCCAAAAATTGAAGCCCGAAACCACCCGGAAGTAGGGTTAGGGTTTCGTGAATGGAATTTCACATAATTCCACCAAATCGGGTACCTAACCGATTAATTAACTTATGGGGGATATGGGTAATCATATTCTAATCTTAATGTGACGGAACAGATTATTCTCCATCGAATAACCTCCGTCAATGACAACCCAACCCTAAGCCCATAATTAAACTATGGAATTCTACAGAAAATCCCGCAGAGTTTCCTCTGCAACCGGATGAAAACCCGTTAAATATCATCCCGCAACAAGCACACATCTATCGAGGCTTAACTCAAAGCCCACATCGGCCATATCATCCATGGAAGACTCCTATCTACTATCGGATCTAGAGAGATGTCATCTAAATGAAACAAAACTCCAAACATATATATACGTACGCGAAGCATACTAATTCATCATAGGCGGAAATATAACAAAAGCATAAAACAACAACAATAATGAGCCACGCCCAACTCTAAGTGGCTGCTCCAAAATCCGATCCAACTCTCGTCCAAATCTTTATTGCGCTCCGTCTGTTAATCTCATCAAGCAAGCCTCTCCTTGCTTGCATCGACGTCGGCTAAGTGTTCTCATCCGAAAGGAAAACATCAAAACAAGAGTGAGCTAACAAACAAAGAACGTAATCATAAACACCCCTCCAAGACATGTTTCAAACGGGAGGGAATACATACTCCATGGGAATCACTTGATTTACGATTCTCACGATTACCAGTTGGTCATCATTTGATTCACAAGATTCTAACAATTACATCTTGAATCACCGGTTTTCACAGTTCTTGCGGTTCATATCTTGAGTCATCGGATTCACAGTTCATCAATTGGATATTATTCATTTTCATTATTACATCGTCTTTCACGGACCCCGCTAGTAGATCGTACTAACCAACGATGCGAGAGAACGAGGATAGGAATGTGTTCGCTACACATTCTAAAGCCACGGCTACTATTTTAGGTCAAGAGCACACGACCTCGGTTGCATTCTAATCATCACAGAGCGACTACATCTCATACGTTGCACACACCCCCACACCCCGGGGTCCGTGGCAATCCTCGTTCTTCCAAAGTAGTTTCCTAAAGCGTACCACGACATCACCCGCTCTCATGGATTCCTCGGGTTCACACCGCGATGGATATGGTATACTAAAGAATAATACCCATATGACTCGGGGTCCTAGTTTCAAGGTTAGGTTCGACACTTGGAGAGGGAAATTCACATTCGCCACACACGATCAAATCTTGGGAAATCCCATTCCCATCACAATCATCTCCAACCGGGAGATTACATCATCACAAGCTCAATGTGGATTCCCTTCCATTCACGCCACGGTTCACAATATCCAATGGGGCTCAATTCCCTTAATCACAATCCGTGGGACTCAATTCCCTTAATCCACAACCAATCGTTCCAAATCCACAAGAGAGACTAGGATGATCACATATCATTTTGGAACCTCCGGGACTCACTCCCTGCCTCCAAAGACATGATTCATATTCGGTTCTTACTTTTACGTTTAATCGCTTAAACGTTACTTTCATTACGATTATGATCACATATCACTTTACATTTCTCATTTCGTTTTGGGTGAACATTATCAGATTTCTCTTTTGACCCGAATACACGGTTTGATACTTGGAGATGGATTTGTACACACAATTCTTACACAATATTTTACATTCGGGTTCGATTTCTTAACACCCATGCAACTTCCCATTCACTTTCGGTTTACGATTACGAATTCTTTCAAGGCTCCGGATGCCATTTAAGCGGTCAAATCTTGCGGGATTCGGCATCCGGTCGATATATACACACAATTGGGACATGGGTATTCATATTCTAGGATCATTTCATCATTTTCGAAGGTGACAACAGAATCCACCTTCGGTCTCGGTGAACAGCACCAAAGGTGCCGTTTAGAGGGCCCGGAGCGCAAACGGGTCCAAACGCTTGACCTATATACATCATTGGGACGTGGGGATTCCAATTTTGAGGTCAATTTCATGATACGAGACCGAAAACGGAAACCCCCAAAATCCCGTGGGTTATTACTTTCGGGCGAAACAATGCATAACTAACTACAATCAAGGCATGGGGAATCTAACGTTCCCGTGGGGTAAAAATACACAAAACATCGAGAGAGAAAAGATATGAGAACACTTGCCTTGCTTTCACCTTTATACGGAATCGGAGCTCGATCTTCCTTCTTCTCTCTAAAAATCAGCATCTCCTCTCTCCTCAAACCTCGGTCCCGTGCGAAAATGGGAGAAAAGAGGACGCGGCGATCTGCGGCCGCTGAGCGGTGCTCGGCGGCCACGGGGCGGCCATGCCACCGGCCACCGCTGAACAAAGCAGCGCAAGCCCCTGGCGCAGGCTTCAGCAGCCCGGACCTGAATAGTTTTCCTAATTTTTCTTCCACAAACCTTAATCATCCCATAGGATTAGTATTAATCATTGACATACTAATCACCTCAAATTTTTCACAAATCCGAACCTCACAACTCTCCCCCACTTATAAAAGTCCTCGAAATTTTCAGGGGAACTTCTCAAAGACTGAAATCAGGACAATCCCTATTTTAAAACCTATTGGCATTGTCCTAGTTCTCATCACAAAACAAATCCTTAGCCTCTCAAACGGCTCAACCCGGTCACTTATCGATTCTCTCATTCAATACAAGGAAAACCTCATAACGATCCTCCAAATTTCGAAAGTGACCTACAATCATGCCGGACATCTCCCAACCCAATCCGACACTTCCAATGGATTATTGAACTTTCACTTGAATTCATTTCATCGAAAGAAATTTCAAACTTATCTAGAAACCTCTGGGCCACGGGCCCACGACGCTTCCACTACGCTACTCTGATTAATCCCCAAATCATCAAATTATGCCACGATCAAAACTCTAATCATGACGATCACCCAAAGAGTGAACAGAACTTTCAATTAATTCTCAAAATTCCGATCATGTAACCTCAATATCTCATCGGCATTTCACAAGCCAACTGAACCCAATCTTAATACAGTTCTATCTCTCAACAAGAACACGACATTCTATCACCCAATCATCTGGACTTACTAGTGGTTCGTCCTTCACATCCACCATGAAGCTTCAAAGACATAAAAGGCCCAAGACTCGCAACATCAATTTCCAACATTGATGCCCGCCCTCCCAAGGAAGACACCGAGGTTTACTTTTTCAACCTTTAAACCCGATCACATGCAAGGCCATATGATCATCTTTCTATCTCCAAAGGCAATACTTAGTTTTCAAAAGAAAAACCTTAATGGCCAATTTCCGACATCAATCTAACTCCTCCCCCACTTATCTCAAGGGTATTACATTCCACAAGAACTTATCAGAGACCCATTAGGTCAACCCAAATGTTACGAGCGCTGACACCCTATCCGGTTAGATTCAAGATGACTATACATTTCCACGACACAAATCCCTAATCGGCCACTACTTAAAATCCTAAGTCCTCAAAATCACGCAATCACCAAGCCACAAGCTCGGGAAGGCTTTTTCTCAACTAAATCAATTCTATCCACAAATCATGAATCAATCCTTAAGCAATTGCACACCAATATCTTTGAATTCCTTAAGGAAGCCACCTCAACATGGACCCAAATATGGCCAAAAGATCAACCCATAAAATTTCATGAAACGCATGACGAATCAACAAAACCCAAACGACGCGTTTCTCGAACTTCATAGTGGCCATATCCATAACATGAATACCGTGGGCTACAAACTACCACCGATCTACAATCAACACAGAATGTGGACCCAAATCAATTTTATAATTCATCAAGCCTTTACAACGGCTCAGAACTACACCTATTCATTCACAAAGTCCGATTATCAAACCATCAATCTCCTAGGCAACCCCATTCCAAAATTTCGGTCCATCTTATTTAATGTTCTCGAGCACTTCACACGATGCAAACTGATATCTCCTCGGCTCTTACATGGAATCCTCAACAATCGGTGTCAATTTTGGACATAACCTCAAATTCGACTCATACATCAACCTAATCTTCCTTTTGATGACGTCCCCTCGGTCCAATGATCTATAAGAAAGACGATATCAACTTCTTGATACGAAATTTAAACTCATGCTTCAAATCCCACAACCCGATTGGGATCGCTATCTTTACCAATCCGACCATATTAGCACCGGGGTCCACCGAACTAAAATACCTTAACACCTTAACTATCTCAAGTTTATACCCGAAATCGCATAATTCAATCACAAGGCACAATAGGTTTACCAACCCATTTCAGATTGACCCATAAAGACCAAATCATTTAAACGGCACCATAGGACGATTCAAGTTAACCCAACAAATCGTATCCACGAACTCTAAAAATATCACAACCGTGACACCACTTGCAACGAACTTAGATCCTTGATCCCTGGAATCACAAAACCATAAACATCATCGGGGTCTTCAAGACGCAAGTGTTGTGACATCACAATTAAGAAATTTCATTTCCAATCTCGGCAATCCACATATTTCTGCATGCACCATCACCGCCGAAACTCTGATCCTACGGCGTTGGATTTCCTCATTCCAAGATCAGAGGATACAACCATCCTCAATCCAACATTAACACTACTGCCAAACCTAGGTCCTCCCCAATACACAATTTCAATCACAATCCCAACATGGGTTCAGAATCCTCAGAACAACGTCGGGTCACAATACTAAACCCAAGAAGCTCTCCTCCTGCCATGATAGGCGACATTAACACTTGGGTTCATATCATAGGATCCGGATATAAACACTGACCCTTCTTACTGCCTGTCCGTGACTAAAGGCATCCTTAGATCTCGCGATCTGACTATCCACTATTGAGACACACTCCCAAGAGTCTCATCGACACGAACATTAATCCAAGAAACTTCCATAATACATGGGACCATATTTCTTAATCCTCGAGACCCAAGATCTTTTTCACGTCAACCACCCTAGGTTGACTCCATTCCTACACATCACGGGGCAGCACGCCATGTCTTCCATCTGACATGGGGTCACCGCAACAATATCTTAAACCTCAAAATCCACATCTCAATCCCAAAAGGATCTAGACTATCAAGAAGTCCAGACACTTCATGAATTTCCAACCTAGAGCTTCATATGCTCGATCTTAACTCCACCCAATTCATCACGCTCTCTGAGCTGACCTGGCAACCTTTCGAAGCAACATACACATCTAGGGACTTCAACCGAGAACTGATCAAACTTAAATCTCAAACCAAGATTAATTAACTTAGGCCTCGAAGCAACACTGATCAGCTCAAGGACCCAATCAACACCGATCAAATTCAAGCACTAAGGTGTCTCGACACACCATCTTTCTCTCTCCCCTACAACCAACCACAAATATTAGTAGTCCCCAACAAGGAGACACTACTAATATTTCCTTAAAACCGAAACAATTCGAATCTAGCCACTCCTAGAACACAAGTTAGGACGCATGAGCTAGCTAATCGAACTAAGTTACCACTTCAAACTTAACCTAAGTTCTGGGTAACCAAAACTACCCGACTAACTCGGTCCTCACGAGGCCTTCATTCGCAAAACGATCAATCTTAATCAATCCTAAGCTTCCGCATATGATTCGAGATCAACCCGAGACATCTCTTTTCTCGATACCAATCTGACGGGAACGATTATTCTCCATCGAATAACCTCCGTCAATGACAACCCAACCCTAAGCCCATAATTAAACTATGGACTTTTACAGAAAAAAGTTTCCTCTGCCGGGTGGATGAAAACCGAAATCGTTAAATATCATCCCGCAACAAGCACACATCTTGAGGCTCTCAAAGCCTACAACACGCCACATAGGATCACACATCGGCCATATCATCCATGGCTTCTCCTATCTACTATAATCTGGATTAGAGAGATGCCATCTAAATGAAACAAAACTCCAAACATATATCAATCGAAGCATACTAATTCATCATAAATGGGAAATATAACAAAACCATAAAACAATAACAATAATGAGCCACGCCCAACTCTAAGTGGCTGCTCAAAATCCGATCCAACTCTGGTCCAAAATCGCGCCGCCGTCCAGCCAATCTCATCAAGCAAGCCTCTCTTGCTCTTTAAGGCTAAGTGTTCTCATCCAAAGAAAAAAACATCAAACAAAGAGTGAGCACAGCAAATGTAATCATAAATACCCCTCCAAGACATGTACAGAGGACCTAAACGGAGGGGAATACATACTCTCCAAAATCGTGGGAACAAGGAGAGGGAACGAGGACAATCTGAATCACTTGATTACGGTTCTTTTCATCATTTGGATTTACAAGATTCTCACGATTACATCTTGAATCTTGGTTTCACACAGTTCTTGCGGTTCATATCTTGAGTCTTTGGCTTTGTTCATCAATCGATATTATTCATTTTCATTATTACATCATAAGTAGATCGTACTAACCAAATAAATGTGTTCGCTACACATTCTAAAGCCACGGCTACTATTTTAGGTTAAATGCATCCATGCCACAATCATCACAAAACTACATCTCAATATAGTCGAGCGACACAACAATGGCAATCTCGTTCTTAAAAATAACATCACCCGCTCCCACGAGCGGCGGAACGTGGCCATGTATTCCTCGAGTTCACACCGCGATGGACATGGTATACTAAAGAATACTACCCATATTGGGGTCCTAGTTTCAAGGTTAGGTTCGACATGAGAGGGAAATTCACATTCGCCACACACGATCAAATGGGAAATCCCATTCCCATCACAATCATCTCCAACCGGAGATTACATCATCACAAGCTCAATGTGGATTCCCTTCCATTCATTTTCCATGATTCACAATATCCAATGGGACTCGATTCCCTTAATCACAATCCGTGGGACTCAATTCCCTTAATCCACAACCAATCGTTCCAAATCCACAAGAGAGACTAGATTTCATACCTCGGATGATCACATGTCATTTTGGACCTCTCGGGACTCACTCCTTGCCTCCAAAGACACGGATTCAATTCGGGTTCTTACTTTTACGTTTAATCGATTAAATGTTACTTTCAACGATTATGATCACATATCACTTTACATTTCTCATTTCGTTTTGGGTGAATATTATCAGATTTCTCTTTGGCCACCCGGGCCCAGTACCACGGTTGTTACTTGGAGAGTATTATCTTGGAGCAATTCTTACACGATATTTTACATTCGGGTTCGATTTACCTTACGAGGGTGGAAGTATGCAACTTCCCATTTCGGGTTAACGATTACGGAATTCTTTCAAGGCTCCCGGATGCCACGAACGGGTCAAATCTCGCGGATTCGGCATCCGGTCGATATATACACACAATCGGGACATGGGTATTCATATTCTAGGATCATTTCATCATTTCAACGAAGGTGACAACACGCAAAATCCACCTTCGGTCTCGGGTAAATAAAGGTGCCGTTTAGAGGGCCGGATGCCGCAAACGGGTCCAAACGCCGCAAGATCTTTGACCTATAAACATCATTGGGATGTGGGGATTCCAATTTTGAGGTCAATTTCATGATACGAGACCGGGAAACGGAAACCCCCAAAATCCCGTGGGTTAGGGTTTAAAAATCGGACACGATTCGGACAACTAACTACATTTTCTTGGACCTCAAGGCATGGGTTTCGAGATTCTAACGTTCCCGTTATCGACACAAAATACCCAACGAAAATACACAAAATATCGAGAGAGAAGAAGTGGATATGAGAACACTTGACGCGTGCTTTCACCTTTATAGGCTCTCGGGTGGAATCGGACTCTCGGGCTCGATCTCCCTTCTTCTCTCTCTAAAAATCGGCGCCTCCTCTCTCCTCAAACCCTCGGTCCCGTGCGAAATGGGAGAAAAGAGGGCGCGGCGCATTTATATTTGCGTCGGCCGCTCTCGTTCATTTTAGTTTCGCGCGGCTTCCGGACCAATAGTTTTTCCGAGTATCAAACCTTAATCATCCCATAGGATTAGTATTAATCATTGACATACTAATCACCTCATAATCGGGTTCAAGGAACCTCACACTTAATTCATGAATTGTTAGGGTTTGCAAACGAATTGGCATTTTCGCAAAAGTATATTTCCTCAAATTTGGACATGCAAATATATGTGCATGCTAGAGTCATAGGTTTTACAATTACATGCATTTCGGGACAAAAATACCCAAAGAGGATCGAGCGAAAATCAAAGAAACGGAAGACGGTAAAGATGTACTTTGCCTCGACAACTACGATTTCTACTAGCTCAGGCCGGATTGGACTCACGGCCTCGATCTCCTCCTTTGTCTCTCTTATTTGTCGTCCTCTCTCTCTCCAAAAGGGTTTGGTTGCGTGAAAAAATGGAAATTGTGAAGAGGGCTTTAAAATATAGCCTAACGCTTACCATGACCTTTACCGCCTTGGTCAGCTCGAGCGCGCAGTGAGTGTAGCCAATTTGGATTCTGTGCTCTCCTTGGGCTTGAGCCCATGGAGGGCGCAGGTCAGGCTCGCGCAAGCCTACTTTGCATTTTTACCGTTCGGGACCCATTTTGACCATTCTAACCTAATCTTTCACATCCTTGAACCTTGCATTTGATTATATAACCTTAATAAGTTATGATTATCACAATTTAAAATCCAAAATCTTATTTACGAATTAACATTTTGTAGCTTACAATTTCGGTTCCCGATTTACTAATTCCGATTCTTTGAACTTTTCAATCCGATTTCTCACGTACCTTTTGACCATAATTTATCTATTTTAACTTAATTACCTACCAATGATCATATTTTAGAATTCGGGTTGTCACGCATTGACTCATATAGTCTAAAATATTTTATCACCTTTATAGATGATTGTTCACGATATATGTATCTCTACTTATTTCATAATAAGAATAAAACGTTTGATACTTTTAAATTATTTAAAATAGAAATAGTGAAATAATGTAAAAAATAAATTAAAATTGTGAGATCAGATGGAGGTGGAGAATAGTATGTTATATATACTGAAGATGGACAAATGCCTTATCCATATGCCAAGTTTTTTCGAGAACATAGACTATTCCCCAATATACTATGCCTAGTTCTCCAGACCAAAATGGTATAATAGAAAGAAAAAACTGAACGTTATTGGATATGATACGGAGTATGCTTAGCAACTCCAATCTTCCGAAATCATTGTGGACTGAAACTTTGAAAACGGCAGTATACATATTAAATCGGGTTTCAACAAAAGCTGTTACAAAAACTCCTTTTGAGTTATGGAAAGGTTAGAAATCAAGTTTGGGAATACTCATTTGAAGTAAGAGTTTATAATTCACATGAGAAGAAGTTAGATCCAAGGATCATCAGTGGACATTTCATTGGATATATTGAACGGTCCAAAAGATATAGATTTTATTGTCCATCTCACAGCACTAGAATTGTGGAATCAAGAAATATAAATTTTTTTGAAAATAATTTAATGAGTAGGAGTAAGTGATTCAGAAATATAGTTTTTGACAATTATCATTTAGATTCTCAACCTTCCACTTCATATGATAGGTTGATTGTTATACACAATACCTCTCAAGACTAAATTGGTATTGTATAACCAATCAATATCATTCCACAAAATGCTGATATTATACTAGTTGACCTTGATATTTAGGATTTACTTGAAATAATTATATAATATACTCCTATTAATAATATTGATATAATATTGAGAAGGTCTGCTAAAATGAGAAGATCAACAATTCTTAGTGATTATATTGTATATTTATAGAAGTTTGACTACAATATTGAAACCAAAAATAATCCCAAAACGTTTTCATATGCTATGAATTGTAATGATCAGAATTATGGAATAATGCCATGAATGAAGAGATGAATTCCATGAGTAGCAATAGAGTTTGAAATTTTATTGAGTTGCTTTAAGGGGCGAAAGTCATAGGGAATAAATAAATTTTTAAGACAAAAAAAGACTCATTAGGCAACATAAAAAAAATAAAGTAAGACTTGTTACTAAATGATTTATTCAAAAGGAAGGAATTGATTACACGGAAATATTTTCTTCTGTATCTAAAAAGATTCTTTTCGTATTATTTTGGTATTAGCTACTCATTTTGATATGAAATTATAGCAAATGGATGTGAAAATAGTATTTCTAAATGGTGATCTAAAGGAAGAGGTTTATATAAAAAATCAGAATGATTATCCTCTAGTATTGGTGAGCAATTGGTATGCAAGTTTAAGAAATCCATATATTGATTGAAACAAGCCTCCGGTTAATGGTATTTAAAATTTAATGATGTTATCTTTTCATTTGGTTTTGAAGAAAATATTTTTATCAATGTATATCGTAGAAGGTCAATAGGAGTAAAATTTATTTTCTTATTTTGTATGTGGATGACATTTTACTTACATCCAATGATAAAGGTTTGCCATATAAGGTAAAATAATTTCTCTCTAATAAATTTAAAATAAAAGATATGGGCGATACATCTTATATTATTGGTATTAAGATTCATCGAGATACACCACAAGGTATTTTAGGTTTGTCTCAAGAAACCTATATCAATAAAGTTTTACAGAGATTTTGGATAAGGTAATAGATTCAATTTGAACCAATGGCTGAAAAAAAACTTTTAAACGGGAATAAATAAAAAACATTTCATATGCTTCCACTGTTAGAAGCTTAATGTATACTCAGGTATGTATAAAATCTGACATCGCCTTTATAGTTAGAATGTTGAAAAGACTTCAGAGTAATCCATGTATGAATTACTGAAAAGCTGTTAAGAAAGTGATGATGTATCTCCAATGTACCAAGGATTACATACTTATATATAGACGAACCGATAATTTAGAAGTATTGGGATACTCTGATTCAGATTTCGTTAGATGTGTTGATTCACGTAAATCAACATCAGGTTACATTTTTATGTTTATCGGTGGACCTATATCATGGCGGAGTGCAAAATAGACCCTGATTGCTACTTTCATTATAAAAGTCGAGTTCGTTACTTGTTTTGAGGCTAAAAAGCATTGTGTATGGGTGAGAAATTTTATGTCTGGGCTTAGAGTAGTGGATTCCATCTCAAGGCCATTAAAGATATATTGTAACAATTCAACTGTTATTTTTCTAGCTAAAAATAATAAAAGTAACAGTCAAAATATATATATTGACATTCAATTTTTAGCCATAAATGAGCGCATTAAAGGAAAGAAAATTGCTATTAAGCATATTATCACTAAATTGATGGTCACTGATCCTTTGACAAAAGATATGCCACCATTGAGGTTCAAGTACCATGTAGCTAGAATGGAATTAAGTTCAATTACGTGATTTTCATTATATTGATAATGATATTTAATGAAATTTCTATTTGTTTGTAATATTTTTTAAAATTTTTGTGTACACATTTGTTGATTATTTTAAGAATATCATCAATTGTTGAATAAGGAATAAATATAATATTTTTTTATAAAGTAATGTTACCATATTCAGATATATCTTAAAAAATATAATATATTGTAATATATTGATGATACTACTCATTCATAGAGGACTTACCTCTATGATTCGTGTATTTATTTCTTAAGATTAAGGATTGATTGGTTTTGGTTATCACAATAAGTAAAATATGGACCAAGTGGTAGAATGTTGACTGTTCAGTTTTAAAAAAATTAAACAATTAACATTGATGGTCCACGTTTGGTAACCATTTGGCTTAACTCCCCAGTAATCGCCCATTAGATAATTTGATAGAGATTATCTATTTATATGGGGTGATTTTGATTTTATCTCAAGCCTAATTTTTTGAGCATATACTATCGATAAGGGATTATATGCTTGGAAAATAAAAAATCATAAGTGGATATTTTCGTGGAAAAACAAAGCAGAGAAACAATTGCGGGAGGTTAGTTGATCCATAATTTTATTATGTATTTTCTTCTTTTTATAAATAATTAGACCAATTATTTATATAACAATAAATTTACTTGTTTGGATTTTTCATCTCTCTGTAGTGGCACGGGAGTGATTGGACTTATCAGTCAAACAGCATATAAGGTTTTGGCTTCTGTCCTCCTCAATCTGACGCTCTCCTTCCCTTCTTTTTCTACTCATTTTGAAAGCAGTGCTATCCCGCTGCTCCAGGAGGCGTACAAACAATGATCTTTGGCGACCGAGAAGGAAGGAGAGTGGTTAGAGAATTTGACTTGGCCAACCGTTTTGCCGGAGATGAGAAATCGCAGCGGAGAAAAGTCAACCGGAATTTCCTCTCACTTCTTTCTTTTTCTTCTTATTTATTATTATTATTATTATTATTATTTCCATTATTATATTATTATTATTAACATTATTATATTATTATTATATTATATATGATTTAATTATTATTTATTATATTGTAATATATTTACATTTTATTTTATTATTATACATTATTTAAATTATCTTCTTTAAATCGACTAAAATTAATAACATAATTTAATATCCTACTCAACTTCTTTATTTGGCCCATATAAGTTTAACCTAAGAGTAATAATCAACGCATAATTAAGTCTAACTTTTTGGGTCCAAATATCTAAATTCTAGGTCCATTAGGCCCAAAGATCCAATATTTACTCTGAAAAATATTCTCTCTTATTTAATTATTTCAATTAAAGATAATTACAAAATTAACAATAATAAGAAAATTGGGAGTGTTACACTGTGTATAAGCATATTTACGACAAAATCATTGAGCTTGATGCATGTTTAATGGGTGTTTGTACACAAGTTAAAATTAGCCTTCATTAACTAATGGGTACTAGATTTGCTAATAATTGGTGCGGCTATATCAATCTTGTGACAGAACGGAATTTTTTTTTTTTGGCATTCCGCCAACGATCTCCAAGAACTGACACCAAGTTTCGATGGTCCGGTTCGGGCCGATCGTGCCTTTCAAATCACAAGATCACAGATGTCGTCTAGGATTCATACATATTAGTCATCAACATATAGCGGAAGTCAATCTATTATCCAATGGAAGCATTTATATTCATTCCCATAAAAATTCATTCTTGAATACATATAACCATGATCGTCCAATCACAAAAGTTTATCGATTTTAACAGATTATTACATTAATTACTTCTTCATAGCGGTTATCAAAAATGTGCTTCAATCCTTCTTGGCCCTTGAGATAGGCTCTAATCACTCCATCTCGTCGGCACGAGTTCTAAATTTTCATCTCGAGGGAAAAAACAGAAAAGCAGTGAGGCGAAACTCGACAAAGGTACATTAGATATTCCATAAAACGGAAAAATGAGCCTAAAAAAAGCAAGTATCATATTTAGTCAAAAAGGAGTCAATAAATCGGATGAGAGGTCAATGGATGAAAATCAATCAAATTTTAGAATAAATCCAAATCGCCGATAAAATAATTCCAACCAAAATCCAAGATCCAAATTTCAAAATTCAATGGTAGTCTCGTACTCAAATCAAATGTCCAAGTCCAAATAAATGTCTAAATTTTCAAAATAGTCCTCGTCGGGACGTATATATATATATATAAACATATATATAACCAAAACAGAGGTGATCCGAACCAGTTCCAAAATCGATGTCGATCCGAGTCCGAGTCCAAGTCCAAGTCCAAGTCCAAATCCAATGCCCGATCAACTTGTGATCTGAGACAAAATCCGATAGTCGAATGATCCAATAGCGTGCGCAGAGACTGATGCAGCACCACGACGAATATTCCAAAGGTCCGGATCAAATCAAATAATCAAAATCATTTGTACGAGACATACCAAGCCCAATTATAGGCAAAATCGGCGAAACTCAAATCAAATTCCAAAAATCCATATTCAAATCAAAGTCCAATTCCAATCAATGCAAAAATACAAATTATGCACCAAATTTGGGTTCTAATTATTTAAAGACTAACTTGAGGAAGGGTTACACATAATCCCGGTAACCTTAGGCCAAAATCCATGTATTGTGTACCCATAGATAAGGTTGCTCACTATGTTTTACCACCCGCGGCTTTGGGTGCATTCCTCAAGTTTGTCAGATATATTAGGACGTCCGAATATATTCTAAGGTCAAATCAAATTATCCAAATGGGAAGGGTCACTACTCCAAGCCTTTCCTACCGGCGGAAAGGGATTTCCAAATAACAAAGTAATCTCTCCGTCGGGAGCTGGCCAGAGTCCAATAATCCAAATCCAAATGTAGTGACCACAACCCGGCACGTACATGGACTGTACGGCCAATGGAAAGTTTCATGCTCATTTTTTATAAAAATATATTAATTTAAAAATATACAATGTCCAATAAATTATTCAGACTTTTAGAAAAATATTAAACTCTCCAAAATCATAAAGCCCAATCCAATAATCACCAAAACATCTAATGAACTACACATGCATGTCCAAAATAATTAAATGGGTGTACCAAAATTCATGCATGGTATCAAAACATATCGTAAATTAAATTTGACCAAAGGGGGTTTACGAGAACACTGGACCTCATACTTTGCAGATCTGAAGAAATAATGTCCCGAAGTGCTCCAATCGAGCCTTTCTCTCTCCACTGCCGCGTCCTCTCTCTCTCCTCACCGCACGGGCCACTGCCGCACGCCGTCGCCGCATCTCCGTCGCAAATCCACCACCGCGCCGCCTCACTTGGCCGTCGCCGACCTCCTCGGCCTCACCCAGCCGACGCCGGCGCCGTCACGAGGCCGTCGCTGCTCTTCGCACAACCGACGCCGACTCACCCGACACCGATTTCCTCACCCATCGCCGCCGCTGCCTCAATCCACAACCACCGCAACAATCGCGGCCACACCCACGACCACCATCGACCGTCGTTCACCTACGATGCTGCTGCCGTCGCCGTCTTCCTCTTCTCCCTTCTCCTCCTGCGGCTTCACCGCCGATCTCTCTCTCTCTCCTCTTTCTTCCTCTCTCCCCGATCTTATCTCTTGCATTTTCTTTTCTCTTTTTTTTTCTAAATTAATATATATATATATATATATATATATATGTATATATATAATATAATATTATTATTATATATATATATATATTATATATATTCCATTTTTAAATTTTCTTTTATTTTTCAAAATCCAAATCAATATTTGGGCGACAATACGGGCGCACCCCGGGCGTCAACCCAATCGATCCAAATATCCTCCCAAAATTTTTTAATATTTAATTAATTTTGTCATGTCCAATTTACCCAAAATTATAATCAATATTTAATTAATCCGAACAAAATCCGGGATATTACATTCTCCCCTCCTTACAAAAATTTCGGCCTCGAAATTTACGAATCTCAATCTTAACCTCAAATATCATATAATGATGATATTCTTTCAATGTCATCTTCGCTCTTCTCAAACCACTTCCTCGATCGAGTGATTCATCCAAAATCTGATCCTCAATAGTGGATCATTTCCATTCCGAAATTCGAATTGAAACTTTGGCTCAACACAAATTCTCGTCGATGGATGACGATTCCAATCCAAACACATCTGAATGAGCATTCCCATATTTATCATACAATTCACATAAGACATATAATGTCCATACATCAAATTAAGAGATAAGGACCGTCTCTCCGATCTACCGAACACTTGAACCTTATCTTCAAATAACCCGACGACCTCCAAATCAAAATTCTTCTCTTCAAGGTGCTTCCATAAACATCTGACCATCCATATCGAACTTCAAATCGGACTGCGAATCCATCTCCTACTTGAAGCGTCAAATCATACCTTGTGACAATTAGCCAAAAGTCTACACGCTTCCGCTGCGCTACTCTGATTGATTATCCATCTCCAAACAAAATCAGAAGCTTCAAAATCAAAATATTTTATAATCTTCTCATCTCGACAACATGCCAACAACGAATCTCAGGAACGACATCCTGATCGGCAAGATAAGAGCTAACTCCATCAACTCATCCATCATCGTCCAAATTACTACCACGATCTTCTAGTCATTCAAGGTAGACCTTAAACACAAATCTCGAGGTTTCATCTTCTGCTCGACTTCATCTTTAGGCACGGATATACCTTGCCATACAGGCCACAACCTCACGCTTTATATTTTGCCTACAAACCTCGACACATAATCAATCTGCCATCAATATTCTCTCCACTCCGCAAGGTGGAGAATCTTCGACGTTCCCATCGAACTTAGACAAATCCAAACTCAATATAGCTGCTAACAACTTCATTTGCTTCCGAACTTCCACCCAATCAACGATACTCAAACGAGAGAATTCTTGCGAACATGCCTCCTCTCAAACGTGCAAATGGAAAGCACCGGTACAGAATGCCCGAGATTGCCAGCTCAATCGCTTTCAACTTTAATGTAGCTCATCCAAAAGGGCTTCATTCTGATCTTCTCAAAAGATTCTCCCCCAGGATAAAAATTTCGTTAGAATCCAATCCCGAGAAAGAGAAAATTCTTACGACGAAGTCTTCCCATTGGTATCTTAGACATAGCACTTCACACAAAAATCCTCCAAACGGTGTCGACGGCTTTCGAAAAGAACATCACCATAGATCCTCATAAGAACTTCTCCCATAAATAGAATCTTAGTTTGAAATCCAATGCGACAATAAGGAAAGAAAATACATCGGCCCAATCCTCATCTTGGCATTCTTGCCACGGCACCTTCAAGCAAAACCCTCTAGATTGCGTCGCACCCCCCAAATTGTTTCTTGGATAAAGCGCCCGACCATACAAAATCCAAACATATCCAAATATTTCTCGGAAGCATTGCAGGCGCTGCAATCCTTCTAATCCATCGGGAATCGCGTTTAACCGACATCGAAGATAATCTATTCTTCAATTACCAAAAACTTTTCTCACCAGCATCACTTTATTTGAATACTGATCACTTCTATTCCAAGGGTGCCACAACACTAAAATCTTTGAGAAACTTTTAACAAATCTCCCATCACAATCAACAAGATCGAAGAAACTCCACACTCCAACTGGCCATTTTCAATTGCCACTACTTTCACCTTCTTCGAATTTTCAAATGCCGCATTAAGGACAATATGAACCAAAATGACACATTCTCGAAATCTATAACAAACTTTCCAATCGGATCTCATATTTCTCAATATTTTTCAAATAAATTAAAAAATTGTTGATACAGCCCTCACAACTAATCCAAACACGATCAAAAGTCCAATCGACCAAATCCATAAAAGACATTAAAATATTTGATAGCCCAAAAGCACTATCAAAATTTATAATGGCCACACATTGACCTGAAAGATGTCTTATACACATACTCCCACTGAAACCTCGATTAAGGACACATCGAGCACAGATCAATCTTAGAGAAAACCCAAATTTCTTCAAATAGATCCAACAAATCCCCGATCCATGAAAACTGATACATATTTAATTTCCAAATAATCCAAACATAGATGTATCAATCCAATTTCATTCGCCAGAGAACACTAAAGCATTCTACGCCAAGACACTTGGCTGAACAAAACCCTTCTCAAAACAAATTCTGCAATTGCTATATCAATTTCTTCAACTCAGACAAGACTACCCCATACGGAGCCTTGAAATAGATTACAGATCCAATCACAACATTGAAAACAAATTTGATCTCTCGATCCAGGAGTAAACAGTTGAATCCTCTGAAAAACATCTTCAAGCTTGCAGATAATCAAAATACCTTCAATGATCACATAATGACTCCCAAATGTGACCATATATACCAAATGAACTCAACATCGATCTCTCAATAGATAACTTAAACACAACGCCACAAAATAACCTTTAAGCCTTCGTACTAATTCTTCTTTGAAAATCATGAGACTCATATCCTAAATGCAAAATGTGACGGACTTGCCAAAATAAAGGATCCAGCTCTAACTTCACATTACGCAAAATGCCCCGCCAAAATAGTCGACTTCTATCCGGACGCCCGGAATCCGAATGTTTGGAATTTAAACGATCCCTTGACAAATAGCATATCAGGCAGCAATTTGAAGCAGACTCTCTTTAGGACGGAGCAAACTCGTCTCGCAAACTTCTTCCCGCTAAACTTGCAGGCTGATCATGCAAACTCAAACTTCCGGAAGACGACTTTGTTTCACTTGAGTTTCTTTTAACTTGTCTTCTGAATAATAAACAAATCCATCCTTCGAGCATTAACTCCAATTTCTGATTACTTCTGGAAACGCTTCTTCTGAAGCCACTCCAACTTGATCAACAAGGTATGATCCAGCTCCTCGTCATAAGTGCGTCTGAATGATACCAACTACTTCCCGATTGAATCTTGAAGTCCTCATCTACTATCATGCTTCAACAAATCTTTCAAATTCTTCAACCTCTTCCTGAGCATTGCTTTAGGAGATCGAACCACGAACTTTGTCCTTCGATTCTTCAGCGATGAAAGATTTGCATGGACGACTATCCACTTGATCACAGCGATGAGTGGGAATGGACAATCTTCAGTCTTTCTCTTGCTCCAATAATGGCTTCAGACTTCTACACGATCAGCATCATCGCTGCCAACGAGAGCGGACTTGCACTTCATTGTTCAGTCTTCTAGCAAGCAGAAATGAATTGATTTGACTTGAACTTCTTCATCTTTATCTGCGGCATCCAATCTTGAAGAATCTTCATTCATCTCCACTTTCACCGTTAATCTCTCTGGCCAATCAAAATCTCCTTCTATTCCGTGAGATTTCTAGTCGACCAATTTTATCACCTATCCCTCTACCGACCAAAATCTCCTTCTACTCCGCGAGATTTCGGACCAGCTCCAATTTCAGACCACTGCTATTTCATAGTTGCAAATTCCAACAAAATCTCCGCATTTTGCAGAAACCAAATAAAATTCTAATTCAACTACCATATCAAATCATACATTATGTCACTTGTGCGACTCATCATTATCAAATGATCATCCTTCCAATCCAAACCAAAATCCCAACGATTCGACCTTCTGATTCAAACCCAAATCTTTACAGCTCAAATTTTCTATTGTTAACAAAAGGTAATACTTATTATACCCAAATATTCAGCCAATTATTTATCCAAAATAATCCAAAGTACCTCTCCTTACAACTTTTCTCTGATACCACCTCTGTCACGAACCCGAACCAAACAGGTCAATTTAAATAATTAACTATAATTTCTAAAATCTAAAATCCCAAACAATTTTAAAGAGGTAATACTATGTCCCAAAATTCGGGTGTGACAAATCAAAATATACACTCAATAAAATTAAAATCCTCACAGGACCTCTTCGAACAATCGTCCGAACAATATAAATGTGACCTGTTCTACAATCATCGTAAGGGAGGTGATAATCCGATCCAAAAATCATCATCAAACATGACATAATATTCAAACTATTTCCGAAATATAACAATAAGCTCATATCCGGCCAATTCCATAATCTAAATACATCAAATATCCATATAAACCATAATAAAACTGAAACTCACCAAATCGGATGAATATCTGACCGATCAAGTCTGTACTCCTGTACTGCATCCGAACCTTCTACTCTGAAGGGACAAAACAGAAAAATGAGCCTAATGCCCAGCAAGTATCATATTTAGTCAAAAGGAGTCCAATAAATCAGATGATAGGTCAATGGATGAAAATCCAATCAAATTTCAGAATAAATCCAAATCGCCAATAAGATAATTCCAACCAAAATCCAAGATCCAAATTTTAAAATTTAATGGTAGTCTCGTACTCAAATCAAATGTCCAAGTCCAAATAAATGTCCAAATTTTCAAAATAGTCCTCGTCGGGACGTATATATATATATATAAACATATATATAACCAAAGCGAGAGGTATTCGATCCAGTTCCGAGTCCAAGTCCAAGTCCAAATCCAATGCCTGATCAACTTGTGATCTGAGGCAAAATCCGATAGCCGAATGATCCAATAGCGTGCGCAGAGACTGATGCAGCACCACAACGAATATTCCAAAGGTCCGGATCAAAACATATAATCAAAATCATTTGTACGAGACATACCAAGCCCAATTATAGGCAAAATCGGCGAAACTCAAATCAAATTCCAAAAATCCATATTCAAATCAAAGTCCAATTCCAATCAATGCAAAAATACAAATTATGCACCAAATTTGGGTTCTAATTATTTAAATACTAACTTGAGGAAGGGTTACACATAATCCCGGTAACCTTAGGCCAAAATCCATGTATTGTGTACCCATAGATAAGGTTGCTCACTATGTTTTACCACCCGCTTTGGGTGCATTCTCAAATTTGTCGGATATATTCGAATATATTCTAAGGTCAAATCAAATTATCCAAATGGGAAGGGTCACTACTCCAAGCCTTTCGCCGGTGGAAAGGGATTTCCAAATAACAAAGTAATCTGACAGTCCAATAATCCAAATCCAAATGTAGTGACCACAACCCGCACGTATGACATATTTATACGCCAATGGAAAGTTTCATTCATTTTTATAAAAATATATTAATTTAAAAATATACAATGTCAATAAATTATTCAGACTTTTAGAAAAATATTAAACTCTCCAAAATCATAAAGCCCAATCCAATAATCACCAAAACATCCGATGAACTACATATGCATGTCCAAAATAATTAAATGGGTGTACCAAAAATTCATGCATGTTAGTAAAAATCCAAACAGTATCCAAAACATATCAGAAATTAAATTTGACCAAAGAGGAGGTTTACAGATACTTGCCCTGACCTCTACTTTGCGAGATGAAGAAATAATGGAGTGCTCCAACCGAGCCTTTCTCTCTTGGCGTCCTCTCTCTCTACGCGCCCGTGTCGCAAATCCACCACAAGGCATCCACTCACTTGGCCTCCCGCCAGTGCCTTCTCGGCCTCACCCCCAGACAAGAGCGGCGAGGCCAGTTGCTCTTTGCACAAGCGCCGACTCACCCGACATCGATTTCCTCACCCAGCCATTGGCCTCAATAAGCCACACCCCCGACCACCATCGGCCGCCGTTCACCGCGACGCTGCCGTCGCCGTCTTCCTCTTCTCCCTTCTCCTCCGTGGCTTCGCCGCCGATCTCTCTCTCTCTCCTCTTTCTTCCTCTCTCCCCGATCTTATCTCCTGCATTTTCTTTTTTTTTTTTTCTAAATTAATATATATATATATATATATAATAATAATATTATATATATATATTATATATATTCCATTTTTAAATTTTCTTTTATTTTTCAAAATCCAAATCAATATTTGGGCGACAATACGGGCGCACCCCGGGCGTCAACCCAACCGATCCAAATATCCTCCCAAAAGTTTTCAATATTTAATTAATTTTGTCATGTCCAATTTACGCAAAATTATAATCAATATTTAATTAATCCGAACAAAATCCGGGATATTACAATAATACAAGGCCGTTTTCAAAAATTACAATGCAAATGCCGGTTCAAAATCACGATATAAGGTCAGTTTCGAAATCACAGTACAAATGCCGGTTTCAAAATACGATACAAGGCCGTTTCGAAATTACAGTACAAAGCTGGTTTCAAAATCACATAGCCAGTTTCAAAATTACATTATAAGGGTGGTTTTAAAATCACAAGGCAAATGCCAGTTTCAAAACTACTTTACAAGACCGGTTTCAAAATCACAAGGCAAATGCCAGTTTCAAAATTTCAACGCAACTGCCGATTTCGATTAAGTCCGATTTCAATTATTCTTAGTCGGTTTCAAATTAATATACAAGGCCGGTTCCAAATTAAAATGCAAGGCCGGTTTTGATATTTACTTAAGCCGATTTCAAATTATACTATAAAGCCGGTTTCCAATTATTTTACTAATCAAGGCCCGTTTCAAATTTGGATAATTCAAGTGTCATACAAGCCGATCTACTCTTTCCTTTTCATGCACTCTATTTTAAACATGAGTTTCGTAGAAGGTAGAAAGCATGCATTCGAACCAGAATATAACTTATCAAATAGTAATTAAAATGGCATGCATTTAACCTAAATGGGAAAGGAAAACTGGCAGTTTCGTGAAAGCTGGAACTTGGAGACGGAAATATAAGTGCTTGAGCATGAACTTTAAAATCTGGGTACACGAACTTAAAAAGAATGATCGTCCAATATACTTGCAATATTCTAAAATTAAAACAGAATATTAAATCATGAACTTAAAAACAGGGGGATACACTTGCAATATTCTTAAAAACAGAAAGAATAACGTCCGAAGTACACTTCACGATCGTTCGCCCACCATTGGAATGTTCTTCTTCTTTGGTTTCTCGTGCCAGCTTCCTCGATCGAAGCTGAGTATATATAGAGGAGGGGTTAGGTAGAGTAAGTGGAGGTAAGCTACCTACCTCGTACTTCTTCTCAGACATTAGGTAGGAGTAAGTAGTTTGAGCTTCTTACTTTGATACTTCTTCTCAGACAGCCAATGAGGTGGTTCACCTACTTCATTTAGTTAGGTCTAGTTGGGTTCTAACTAATTAGTAAAGTTGGTCATTGTCTTTAGTTGCCCTTTATTTATTCCAGTCAAGTCTTTGGTCAGTGCTCAAGGTCAGCCATCGTTTCACTTCTTTTATTTAAGACCGGTCAACCTTTCTCAAGGCCAGTCAACTTTTGGTCGGTCAATATGTTGACGCCTAGTCAACATCTGGTCAATATCACAGTTTTTGGTCAACTCTTACTCATAGCAAGTCAATATTCTAAAGCTAGTCAACCTTTTGAAAGCCGGTCAACCTTCTAAAGCCGGTCAACCTTCTAAAGCCGGTCAACCTTACAAGTTTCGGTCAACTTTATCTATTCCGGACTTCGAGCAATCCGACCTTCTATGGCACAAACTACTCCTGTTTTAAGTGGCATAAGGCCACTTGGCTCTAAGTGGTATAAGGCCACTCCGGCCTCCGAATTTCCATCCTTCTTCCGGTTCAAGCCGAAAACTTGGCTTTAATATTTTATTTCGATTTTAAGTTCTTTTTGATTTCGAAATCTCACAATCCTCCCCTACTAAAAAAAAAAAATTCGTCCTCGAAATTTAGATGGAGTTACATACCTTAAACAAACAAGTGAGGATGCTTGCTTCAGATTTCTTCTTCTCATTCCGAGGTAGCTTCTTCAGGTAAGTGATTTCTCCATAGCACATTTACTAGAGGAACCGTATTCGTATGCAACCTTTGCTCCTTCTGGTTGAGGATTTGTAGTGGCTCCTCGATATAGGATAGATCCTTGTTGATTTCTAAGGGTCCGAGCTCAATCACGTGAGTAGATTCATAAACATACTTCCGAAGCATGGATACATGGAACACGTCATGCACTTCCGTCAAACTTGGCGGTAGCGCTAATTTGTATGCCACTTCTCCGATCTTCTCTAAATCTTAAAAGGGCCAACAAACCGTGGCTTCAATTTTCCTTTCATTCCAAACCGTGACATTCCTTTAGACGGCGAGACCTTCATAAAAATGAATTCTCCTATCTCAAAGCTTAATTCTTTCCTCCTTCTATCCGCATAACTTTTCAGTCTACTCTGAGCAACCCTCAAGTTACCATGGATTAGTTCGATTTTTTCAGCCGTTTCTTTTACGATTTTGGGACACAAAATCCTTTTATCTCCGGTCTCCTTCCAATGAATTGGCAACCTACACTTTCTTCCATACAAAGCCTCAAATGGTGCCATACTAATACTAGCCTAATAACTATTATTATAAGCAAATTCTGCCAGTGCTAGGTAGGTATCCCACGTTTCTTTCATTTCCAATACAGAAGCCCTTAACATATCCTCAAGAATCTGAATTGTACGCTCAGATTGGCCATCTGTTTGAGGGTGGTAAGCAGTACTGAATTTCAATTCAGTCCCCATTTTCTTATGCAAACTCTTCCAAAATCTTGAGAAAAACGGGGTCTCTATCAGATACAGTGGAGGCAGGAATTCCATATAGTCTCACGATCTCGTTCACATATAGTTGAGCCAATCTATCACGTGAATACATTGTTCTGATCACCAAGAAGGGGGCTGACTTTGTCAGTCGGTCAACTATAACCCAAACGGCGTCATGATTCATAGGAGTCCTTGGTAAACCTGTCATGAAGTCCATAGCGATATCTTCCCACTTCCAATTTGGAATCGGCATTGACTGTAATAATCTAGAAGGCTTCCTCCTCTCAGCCTTCAGTTGTTGACATACCAGGCATCTCTCCACATAAGCCATGATATCTCTCTTCATATTCCTCGACCAGAAGGTTTTCTTCAGATCCTAATACATTTTATTCGTCCCCGGGCGGATCATAAATCGGGATCGGTGAGCCTCCTTCAAAACCTTCTCCTTCAACTCTCTATCATCCGGTACACACAATTGGTCTTTAAACCTCAACACACCATCAGTTCTGACGTTAAAATCAGCTCGGGATTCCTTACTTAGATTACTAACAATATCCATAAGGAACGGATCATTTACCTGCTTCTCTTTAATTTCACTAACTACTTTTGGTTGGATTCAAAGATACGACATGAGCATTCTGTTACCTTTAGCATAACATTGGATATCACATTGCTTCAGGTAATCCAACATCTCCATTTACTTGACCTGCAAGTGTGCCACATAACCCGATTGGCAACTCAACGCTTTTGCAACTACGTTGGCCTTTCTTGGCTTATACTGTATTTCACAGTCATAATCTTTCAAGAAATTAAGCCATCTCCTTTGCCTCATGTTAAGTTCCTTTTATAAAAATAGATACTTCAAACTTTTGTGATCCAAATACACAAGGAACCTCTCACCATACAGATAATGCCTCCAAATTTTCAGGGAAAAGACAATAGTAGCAAGTTTGAGGTCATGAGTAGGATAATTCTTCTCATGCACTTTCAGTTGCCTAGATCTATAAGCCACAACTTTACCATGCTGCATTAGTACACATCCCAAGCCTGCCTTGGAGGCGTCATAATACACCTCATATCCTCTTGATCCTTCTGGAATCACCAATACTGGACCAGTAGTCAGGCGATCCTTCAGCTCTCAGAAACTTTGATCACACTCCTTAGTCCATTCAAATTTGACTTCCTTTTTCAACAATCGAGTCAGAGGCATAGTAATTTGTGAAAAGTTTTTACAAACCGCCAAGAGTAACCTGCCATGCCCAAAAGCTTCTAACCTTGGTTACAGAAGTTGGCTTACTTTAGTTAGTAATAGCCTCTACTTTCTTTGGATCCATAGAGATACCACCACCAGAAATCACATGACCTAGAGACATCACTTTTTCTAGCCAAAACTCACATTTCCCCAACTTAGCATATAACTTCTTCTCATGCAGTATCCTCTAATGGGTTTCGTGCTCCTCATAGTCCTTAGAATAGAATAGAATATCAGCGATAAAAACCACCTCAAATTTATCCAGATACTGCCTAAATACTCTATTCATTAGGTCCATAAATGCCGCAGGGGCGTTTATAAGTCCAAAGGGCATAACAAGAAACTCATAGTGGTCATATCTTGTTCGGAAGGCAGTTTTGGCCACATCTTCTGGCTTAATCCTCAATTGATGATAACCAGACCTCAAATTAATCTTTGAGAACACCCGAGATCCTTGTAATTGATCAAACAAATCATCCATACGGCAGAGGATATTTGTTCTTGATCGTGACTTTGTTTAACTCACGATAATCAATACATAGCCGCAATGACCCATATTTCTTTCTTACAAACAAAACCAGCGCTCCCCAAGGAGACACACTTGGCCTAATAAAGCCTTTGTCCAATAGCTCCTGCAATTGCAACCTCAATTCCTTCAACTCAGCCGGAGCCATTCTGTAAAAGTCTTAGAAATTGGACCGACACCGAAAACGATAGAAATTTCAAACTCAATCTCTCAATGCGGGGGCAATCCAGGCAACTCCTCAGAAAATACATTTTCAAAATCACGAATGATGTGGATGTTCTTAGCCCGCACCTCATGACTCCCAGTGGTGCAGGTCTAAGCCAAGTAAGCCTTACATCCACTTTTTACTAGATGTTTAGCATGCAAAGCCGAGATCATTACCGGCATCTTCTTTTTCTTGATACCTTGGAAGAAAAAGGTTTTTCTCCTAGGGATACCAAAATAATCCTTCTTCCTAAGACAATCAATAGTGGCATGATTCTCAGCCAGCCAATCCATCCCTAGAATCACGTCAAAGCCTCCCATGTTTAGTAACACCAAATCCACCACCAAACATCTCCTATCTATTTTTATCACACATCCAGAATATATAACATCGGTGACTATCGGGGAATCCAGTAGGGGTACATACTGATAATTCATAATTCAATATGTAAGGAGCAGTAACAATATGACATGCAAACTGTGGAGAAATAAAAGAGTGGGTAGACCCGGAGTCAAACAAGATAGATGCAGGAATGCCATAAACAGGAAGAGTCCCTTCCATGACGTTTGGCGATACCTCTTGTGAGGTTCCGGATTTAAGAACTTGATAATAATGAGGTGATTAGTATGTTAACGATCAATACTAATCCTATGGAAAGATTAAGGTTTGGTGTCGGAAGAAAAATTGAAAAAATTATTCGAGTCCAAGCTGCTGAAGCCTTGCCAGCAGGCTTGCGCCTGCTGGGCGCTCGAGCCGTGGCTCTAGCAGAAAAACCAGAAGTGAGGCTGCTCGTTGGCCGCTCGAGCACAGCTCGAGCAGTGGACAGCCCGTGGCACGGCGCAGTATAAATACGCACTGAGTTTCCTTCTCCCTCATTTTTCAGATCGACGAGGGTTTTAGAGAGAGGGGCGCGTCTAGAGAGAGAAGAAGGGAGATCGAGCCCGGGAGTCCGATTCCATCCGAGAACCAGGTATAAAGGTGAAAGCACGCGTTGAGGCAAGTGTTCTCATACTCACTTCTTGTTCTCTTTCGATGTTTTATGTATTTTCATTGGGTATTTTGTGTCGATACCCACCGTGGATGTTAGAATCTTGAAACCCATGAGTATGGGCTAAGGAAAATGTAGTTGTTTGTCCGAATCGTCTCCGATTCGTCTGAGTGGGTTTCACCGAAACCCTAACTCACGAAAAATTGGGGATTTCCCATTTTCCGCCCATGTATCATGAAATTGACCCCAAAATGTGAATCCCCACGTCCCATTGATGAATCACAGGTTCGATTTTGCACATTTCGACCCGTTCGCGGTGTCCGAGCCCTCTAAACGGGCACTGTTACTGTTCACCCGAGACCGGAGGTCATAATTGCGCATTGTCACCTTCGTAAAATGTTGAATTGACCCTAGAATGTGAATCCTCGTGTTCCAATTGTGTGTATATATCGACCAGATGTCAAATCCCGTAAGATTTGACCCGTTCGTGGCTTCCGGGAGCCTTAAAAGTTTCCCGTTGTGGATAATCCGAAAATGAATGAGAAGTTGCATACTTCCTCCCTCGTGATAAGTTAAATTGAACCCAAATGTGAAATCTCGTGTACAAAGAGTGTGTACGAATCCACTGGACGTCCGATTTCCAAGTATCGAACCGTGTACGGTGTCCGGGTGTTCAAAATGAGATCCGATCATGATCACCCAAAACGAAATGAGAAATGTAAAGTGATATGCCTTCAAAATCATTGTGAAAGTAACATTTAACTGATTAAACGTAAATGTAAGCCCCGAATGTGAATCCGTGTGCTGGAGGCAAGGGAATGAGTCTCAGAGGTTTCAAAGTGACTTGTGATCGTCTGAGGTATGACATCTAATCTCTGCTGTGAACTTAGAATGATTTGCTGTGGATTTAGGGAATTGAGTCCCACCGATTGTGATTAAGGGAATTGAGTCCCATTGGATATTGTGAACCGTGACGTGAATGGAAGGGAATCCACATTGAGCTTGTAATGATGTAATCTCCTCGATGGAGATGTGTTTGATGATGTAATCTCCCGGTTGGAGATGATTGTGATGGGAATGAGATTTCTCCGAGATGAGATTGTGTGTGTGGCAAATGTGGGTTTCCCTCTCCAAGTGTTGAACCTAATCTTAAAACTAGGACCCTAAGTCGTATGGGTAGTATTCTTTAGTATACCATGTCCATCGCGGTGTGAACCCAAGGAATACTTGGCCACATATTCCGACCGCTCGTGGGAGCGGGTGATGTCTGTGGTACGCTTTAGGAAACTATTGTGAAAGAACGAGGATTGCCATGGACCCCGGGGGTGTGGGGTGTGTCTTTCGACGCTACATATTGAGATGTAGTCGTCTGTGATGATTGTTGCATGGATGCAACCAAGGGTCGTGTGCTACCGACCTAAAATAGTAGTCGTGGCTTTAGAATGTGTAGCGAACACATTCCTATCCTCGTTCTCTCGCATCGTTGGCTAGTACGGTCTACTAGCCGGGGTCCGCAAAGATGATGTAATAATGAAAATGAATAATGTTCAAGATATGAACCATGTGAATCCCGTGATCCAAGATGTAATCATGAAAACCGTGAGAATCAAATGAATCCGAATGGTTACCAATTAGTGTAATCGTGAGAATGGTAGGAATCAAGTGATCCCAATTGTTCCTGTTCCCTCTCCTATTTCTTGATTATGGAGAGTGCATGTATTCCCTCTTGCTTCAGTTCTTGTACATGTCTTGGAGGGGTGTTTATGATTACATTTGTTGAGTTGTTAGCTCACTCTTGTTGTTGTTGTTTTCTTTCAGATGAGAACACTTAGCCAGGCGCCGGATTGGTTAGAACAATGAGAGGCCTGCTTGTTGAGGCTGGCTGGACGGCGAATGCAGAAGGATTTGGACTTAGAGTTGGAGCGGATTGTAAACAACCACTCAGGGTTGGATGTGGCTTATTGTTATTATTTTTATGGTTTTGTATGCTTCTGCATTCATAATGATTTAGTTATGCTTCCGCGTCAGTATATATATATGTTTGAGTTTGGTTTCATTAGATGGCATCTCTCTAGATCCAGTATAGTAAGTTGTGTACTGTATTGGAGCCATGGATGATATGGCAGATGTGTGATCCTCTGTGGCGTGTTGTAGACTTTGAGTTAAGCCTTTGATAGATGTGTGCTTGTTGCAGGGGATATTTAAACAGGTTGTATTTTTGGTTTTCGGTCAGTTGCAGAGGAAACTCTGTCGGATTTTCTGTAGAATCCATAAGCATTAATTATGGACTATAGTTGTGTTGCCAATGACGGAGGTTATTCAATGGAGGATAATTCGGTCCGTCACACTTCTGGCTTCTGAATAGCCATTGCAAAGGCCTTAGCCGAAACGGTAGGTTTTCTCTCTTCAAGTTTCAAGCAATCTTTGATCAAGTGGTCGTGCTGTCCACATCTGAAACAAGCTCCCGTTGCCCGGCGGCACGCTTGTCTGGATGTACCTTTCCACAGGACGAGCAGTGTGCAACCGAAGTCCTAGAATCAGCCATTGACTGAGTCGGCACAACACACTTTCCCTTCTCAGTCGTCCTCATCTTTTTGGATGACCCAAAAGATCCCCCAGCAGCTCCGCCACTAACACCTACCCGGCTAGCTGCCCTCTTTGCGTAGAATTTCTCTATCACCACCTCTTATTAGTGAAGGACCGCCCGGTCCAAAATATCAACATATGTCTCAAGCTTTAACGTGGTTAGCTGTTTTCGAATATCATCCCGCAATCCTTGCTAAAACTTCTTTGCCTTTCTTAATTTATTTTCCATATAGAAAGGCAAGAATCGGGACAGCTCGGTGAACTTAGTATCATACTCTGTCACTGTCATGCTTCCTTGCCTTAGTCACATAAACTCCATCTCCTTTTGGTCCCAGAGTATGACGGACTGGCCTTATTCCACAGCATAAAGCCGCTGTCAAGCCTAAATCCTTGCATCAAAATAGATAATAGATAACAACTAGGTGGACATAAAAAAATTTTCTTTTCTTTCATATGATTAAACCTTTCTTTTATACACAGGATTGCTTGAGGCAGAACTACATGAGCTGGCCTTCCGGTTTTAATTTCATACTTGGCCGGCCAACACTAAGGTTAGCCAGACATGAATGCCTTGATATGACCTGAGATGCTACTAGAAATGTGGATTTTATTTATCAATAAAGTAATTACGGAAACATGCTAACATCCATAAATTCTTATACAGCGTAACTATTCTACAAGTCATTCTCAAAACATCAAAAGAAATAAATCAAGTTCTTCATTGATCAGCTCCGGCCAGCTATGCCATCTAGTTACTTCATATGGTTCTACTCAATTTCATCCTCCATAAGCCTCTCGTCATCTAAAAATTGACAAGAGTGAGCTACAAAGCCCAGCAAGATACTCACATGCAGAAAATATAAACATACATATAATCAAATCAAAGTAAGGATTTATATCATAACTTTAACATATAAAATCACCATATAATTTCTTCTTTAGTTCAAAATTTTCTTATTCTTATT
Source organism: Nepenthes gracilis (assembly GCA_033239525.1). Classification (NCBI taxonomy): domain Eukaryota; kingdom Viridiplantae; phylum Streptophyta; class Magnoliopsida; order Caryophyllales; family Nepenthaceae; genus Nepenthes; species Nepenthes gracilis. The sequence continues at coordinate 15,279,848 of BSYO01000005.1, read as the reverse complement.
CTTATTATCTTGTCTTTAGAAGATTCATAAAAACTATTCGAAAATCTTATCATCTTTAGGGATCGGATGGAGCGGACAACATCGAGGAAGGGTTGTGTGTTACCCCACAACCTAAAGTCGTATCCTCCCATTATGCTCCTCGAGACGGGAGGTAATGACTTTAACCCGGCATACGGGGCCGTAGTCCAAAAGTCTTATGCCACCAAAAGTCTCCCCCCATGGCCCAGGAGGCAGTCCTCAAGTGTCACTCCAATATCCTTCATCCATCTTTAACAGCAAGTTTAATGGAAACTCGATTCTTAGTTCATGTTTTTTGATGGCCATCCGTCATAGTTCGAAAGTCGAAAGTCGTAGAGTAATACTTGCTGTCCGGATTACATACATTTTCCTTGTTCTTGTAGCCTTTGTTCTTTAACTTCAATAATTGAAGTCCGTATAGCCTTTTAATCATCTTAAAGTCGAAGATTCTTTGATCAAAAGTCAGAGGTCCTTTTTCGTCAAAGTAGGAAATCTTTTTCTTAAAAAAATCGGGGTGCTTTTCTAGCAAGGGCGGAGTTCTTCTTCTAAAAAGGCCGGAGTTCTTTTCTAAAAAGGCCGGAGTTCTTTTCTCAAAAAGGAGGAGTTCTTTTTACCAAAAGGCCGGAGTTCTTTTCTAAAAAGCCGGAGCTCTTTTCTTAAGAAGACGGAGTTCTTTTCTCAAAAGGTCGGAGTTCTTTTCTAAAAAGCCGGAGCTCTTTTACTCAAGAAGGCGAAGTTCTTTTCTCAAAAAGTCGGAGTTCTTTTCTCAAAACATGCAATTATCAAAGTTCATATAAATTGACAAATAATCATACTTCAAGCAGAACAAAACCGAACATCATGAATATCAGGGTTTCTTTTTCTAAAATGCAATTAAGAACGATTCTTCCTTAAATCAAAGGAGCAAAACAAATATCATACATACTGAAACATAAGTTCATAAAAATATCAGATATACTAGCGTTGTAAACATGCATAATCATGAACTTAAGACAGGGGTGAATACTCTTGCCTGGATTTCTTTTACTTCGCCTTGAACTTTTGGTCTCCTTTTACTAGAAAACTCTATTGTGTACCTCTTTCTCACGCCCTCTAGTTCTTATTTATAGGCCTTGGGTCTGGCGGCTGTCGTCAGGGTTTGGCCACACTAGGGGGGATATTTCGGAGTATGTTATTTATGGCTTTACATTCCCGAAGAGTTTTCTCATTAAATTTCTAGGTTATTTATGGTTCTACATTTCCAAAGAGTTTCATTATTAATTTTCAGGTTATATATGGTTTTACATTTCAAAAGAGTTTAATTTTATGATTCTACATTTTCAAAGAGTTTTCTTATTAATTTTTGGTCAACTGACCTTGACCGGATTTATGTTTCTCATTTAAATACATTCCGATCAACTAACTAGCGTTGACCAGATTACTTTCCTCTTTCCTATCCTTCCTTCCATTCACGTTTTTCAGTAAATATTTTACATTGACCGGATTACTCCTTCATCACGCCTTCCGTTCAACACTCGTTGACCGGATTACTCCACGCCAAGTGTTGACCGGATTACTATCCTTAACTCATTTTCCTAGGTAATTTTAACTTGACATCGGAGATTTTCTATATTCTAGGATCTGGGCCATTACAATCTCCCCCACTTACAGGAATTTCATCCTCAAAATTTTAAATGAAATTACTAACCTCCAGAAAATAGATGGGGATACTTGTTTCGAATCTCTTCCTCTCGTTCCCAAGTTGCTTATTCAGGTGAGTGATTTTTCCAGAGTACCTTTATTAAAAAGATTGATTTGGTACGTAGTCTTTGTTCCCTTCAATCTAAAATCTATATTGGTTGTTCTACGTAAGATAAATCCTTGTCAATTGCCAAAAGCTCGAATTTAATTACATAAGTAGGATGATGGACATACTTCCTAAGCATTGATACATCAAACATGTCATGTACTTCTGTCAAGCTTGGTGGGAGTGCAAGCCTGTAAACCACTTCTCCGATCCTTTCTGAAATCTCAAAAGGGCCAATAAATCGTGGTTTCAGCTTTCCTTTTACCCCGAATCTGTACATCCCCTTAGATGGCGACACCTTTAGGAATGCAAAATCGCTTTCTTCAAATTCTAATGCAAATCTCCTCCAGTCTGCATAGCTCTTTTGTCTGCTCCGGGCTACTATTAGATTCTCATGCACTAACTTTATCTTTTCTGTCATCTCCTTAATAATTTTTGGACCCAAAATCCTTTTATCTCCGGGCTCCTCCTAGTGAATCGGTGATCTACATCTCCTTCCATACAAGGCCTCAAAAGGAGCCATGCATATGTTGGCCTGATAACTGTTATTATATGCGAATTCTGCCAAAGCTAAGAAATTGTCCCAAGTCCCTTTCATCTCTAATATCGAGGCCCTTAACATATCCTCAAGGATCTGAATCGTCCGTTCTGATTGGCCGTCAGTTTGCGGATGATAAGCGGTATTAAATTTTAATTCTGTTTTCAATTCTTTATGTAGACTCTTCCAAAACCTTGAAATAAAGCGAGGGTCTCTATCTGATACAATAGAGGCAGATACACCATGAAGCCTGACAACCTCATTTACATACAGTTGGGCCAGTTTATCACGGGAGTAAGTCATCTAGATTGCCAGAAAATGGGCTGACTTTGTCAGCCGGTCAACAATAACCCAAACAGCATCATATTTTCTTGGTGTCCTTAGCAGGCCGATCACAAAGTCCATGGCAATATCTCTCATTTCCAGCTTGGAAGTGGCATTAGTTGTAATAACCTAGACGGCTTCTTTCTTTCTGCATTTACTTATTGGCGTACAAGACATTTTTCCACATAAGTTGCAATATCCCTCTTCATATTCCTCCACCAAAATGTTTTCTTTAGGTCCTGGTACATCTTATTGATTCCCGGGTGGATTGTATACCGGGATCTATGGGCTTCCTTCAAAATTTTCACCTTCAATTCTTTGTTGTCCGGCACACATAATCAATCCCTAAACCTTAATGCTCCATCCGACTTAACATGAAAATCACTTTGGGAATCTTTGTCGAGATCACTCATGATATTCACAAGGAAAGAATCATTCGCCTGACCTCCCATAACCTCATCTATCACCTCTGGCTAGACTTGAAGGTATGCTAAAATCATTCTCTTCCCTTGAACATATCGTTGGATGTCATAGTACATTAGATAGTCCATCATCTCCATCTGTTTGACTTGCATCCTTGCCAAAATACCTGGTTGTCGACTTAGTGCATCGGTGACTACATTGGCCTTACCTGGCTCATACCGGATTTCACAGTCATAATCCTTCATAAATTCAATCCACCTTCACTGCCTCATGTTCAGTTCCTTTTGAGAGAATATATACTTTAAACTTTTATGATCGGAATAGACCAGAAGTTTCTCACCATACAAGTAATGTCTCCAGATTTTCAGTGCAAACACTACAGCAGCTAATTTTAGATTGTGAGTTAGGTAATTTCTTTCATGATCCTTCAACTGTCGTGACCCATAGGCAACTACCCTTCTGTGTTGCATTAACACACAACCCAATCCAATCTTTGAGGCATCACAATAGATAGCCGGTCTTTTAATTCATTTGGAAAGCTCCTTCACGATCATCGGTCCACTCAAACTTACCCTCTTTCTTTGTTAGTTGTGTTAGTGGTAAGGCGATTTGGGAGAAGTTTTTCACAAACCGTATGTAATATCCGGCCAAGCCTAAGAAGCTCCGTACTTTGGTCATAGAGGTTGGCCGGTTCCATTTCACCACTGCCTCTACCTTCTTAGGGTCAATGGAAATTCCTTCTTTGGAAATGACGTGTCCAAGGAATCCCACTTCCTCTATCCAAAATTCGCACTTATTCAGTTTGGCGAACAGTTGGTCTTTCCTAAGGATCAGGAGTGTGGTCCTTAAACAAAGATGTCATCAATAAAGACTATCACAAACTTGTCCAAGTAGGGTTGAAAAACTCGATTCATCAAGTCCATAAATACGGCTGGCGTGTTAGTCAACCCAAAAGGCATCACTACAAACTCATAGTGCCCATATCTAGTTCGGAAAGCAGTCTTTGCTATATCATCCTCCTTATTCGAAGTTGATGGTATCCGGATCTAAGGTTGATCTTTGAGAATACACAAGCTCCTTGTAACTGATCAAGGAGGTCGTCAATCCTTGGCAAAGGATATTTATTCTTAATGGTAATTTTGTTCAGTTTTTGATAATCCACGCATAACCTCAAGGTCCCATCCTTCTTTCTTACAAATAGGACCGGTGCACCCCATGGTGACACACTTGGCCGAATGAAACCCTTATCTAAAACTCCTAGAGTTGTTGTTTTAACTCTTTAAGTTCAGCCGGCGCCATCCTATATGGCACTTTGGATATTGGTACTGATCTTGGCACCAATTCTATTCCAAATTTCAACTCTCGCTTCGGCGGCAGCCTAGGTAACTCATAAGGGAATAGGTCTTCAAACTCCCGTACCATAGGAATCTCTTTTGCCAAAGTTCCTTGACCCTCAGTCACACTAGCAAAGGCTAAGTAAGTTTGGCACCCATCACCAATCAAGTGCCAGGCATGGAGGGTCGAAATGAAGCAAGATGCTTCCTTACGCTTGACTCCCTGAATATAGAAGGGCTTGTTTCCAGGGATGGCAAAATCCACTCTTTTCGGAAACAATCAATACTGGCATGATACCTTACTAACCAATCCATTCCCAAGATTGCATCGAAGCCCTTCATTTCTAGCAAAACCAGATTAACAGGTATCACGCATCCATTTGATTCTATCGGACACTCTGAATATACCACATTTAAAATTACAGATGACCCTATGGGTGAGGCGACCATCAATGGGCATCTAAGAACTTGAGGGAGGTTCAAAGATACTTTGTAAATTCATGGGAGACAAATGAGTGGGTAGATCCTGAGTCAAAGAGTACATGACTAGAAGTGCCACAGATAGAAAGTATCCTTCCACAACCTCCGTAGAGGTTGCGGCCTCCTTTGCAGAAACGGCAAACACCTTAGCTGGAATGGGAGACTTAAATCCTGAGGCTTGTTTAGCGAGTGGACAATTCTTGATCATGTGTCCAGCCTAGCCACAATTATAGCAGACTCCTAGCTTCTTATAACACGGATTCCCTTCATGTGATTTTCCACAATGATCACATGCATTGCTAGATGCTCGGGAAGTTTATACAGTTTGGTCCTGCTCCACATGGGACCTCAACGGTCTCACTTTCTTAGAAGGGCCTCCACTAGCACTGGCCCTTGAAGCTTGACTAAAAGTCCTTTGCCTGAGAAATGCTCCTCTCTCCAGCTCCTTCTCATAGATGACAGCCCTTTTAGCACCTCTCTATACGTGGCCAACTTCAGAGTTGAAAGGTGCCTCCTAATATCGTCTCTTAATCCTTGAAAGAACCTCCTAGCCTTCCTCACCTGGTCTTCTACCAAATAAGGAGTATAACGAGATAGCTCTGCAAAGTTTGCATCGTACTCAGCCACAGAGCGAGTACCATGCTTTAAGCGAAGGAATTCATCCTCTTTCTGTCCGCGAAGGTTAGCTAGGAAGTATTTTTTCAAGAATGCTGCTTCAAAATTTCCCAAGTAATATCCCTGTCTGGTACCTCAAAAACTTTCTTTTGTAATTCCCACCAGTGGTGGGCCTCACCAGTCGGCTTATGGGTGACAAATAGAACCATATCTCTAGCAGGGCACTTAATCACCACAAATACCTTCTTTAGTTGTTGGATCCAGGTATCAGCCTTCAATGGGTCGGGTTCTCTTGAGAATTCAAGAATTCGCTCGTTGGTAAAGCGATCGTAGACCGACCTCTCCTATTGAACAAGAATTGGGGTGGTCATCGGAGTTAGTGGAGCCAAAGCTTCTATAACATCAGCCATCCTGTCTAGCAGGTTCGAGTACCTTACCTCCGGATCCGAAGAGTTGTTAATTCGGACGATTTGCCTTCCTTGCCTCCCTCTATTAGACATGACTTCAGTGACGACTTTGATTTCTAAAAAGAACATTTTGTCAGTCTACTTGCCAAGGGTGGCTATCACAAATTACTCCGTCCAAAGCATAAGTAAAGCTAACCCCCTTCTTACCTTAACTAATCCTGTCCTAAGTTTTCGTATTGATTTAAATTGACCTAAAGCATCTCAATTCTTTCTCTGATACCAACTGTGATAGACCGATCTTATTCCACCGCATAAAGCCGCCGTCAAGCCTAAATCCTTGCATCAAAATAGATAATAGATAACAACTAGGTGGATATAAAAAAATTTTATTTTCTTCCATATGATTAAACCTTTCTTTTATATACAGAATTGCTTGAGGCCGAATTACATGAGCTAGCCTTAGGGTTTTAATTTCATACTTGGCCGGCCAACACTAAGGTTAGTCAGACATGAATTCCTTGATATGACTTGAGATGCTACTAGAAATGTGGATTTCATTTATCAATAAAGTAATCACGGAAACATGCTAACATCCATAAATTCTTATACAGTGTAACTATTCTACAAGTCCTTCTCAAAACATCAAAAGAAATAAATCAAGTTCTTCATTGATCAGCTCCGACCAGCTATGCCGTCTAGTTACTTCATATGGTTCTACTCAATTTTGTCCTCCATAAGCCTCTCGTCATCTAAAAATTGGCAAGAGTGAGCTACAAAGCCCAGCAAAATACTCACATGCCAAAAACATAAACATACATATAATCAGATCAAAGTAAAGATTTATATTATAACTTTAACATATAAAATCACCATATAATTTCTTCTTTAGTTCAGAATTTCCTTATTCTTATTCTTATTATCTTGTCTTCAGAAGATTCATAAAAACCATTCGAAAATCTTATCATCTTTAGGGACCGGACGGGAGCGGATAACATCGAGGAAGGGTTGCGTGTTACACCACAACCTAAAGCCATATCCTCTCATTATGATCCCCGAGACGGAGGTAATGCCTTTAACCAGGCATACGGAGCCGTAGTCCAAAAGTCTTATGCCACCAAAAGTCTCCCCTCGTGGCCCAGGAGGCAGTCCTCGAGTGTCACTCCAATATCCTTCATCCATCTTTAACAGCAAGTTTAATGAAAACTCGGTTCTTAGTTCATATCTTTCGATGGCTATCCGTCATAGTTTGAAAGTCAAAAGTCGTAGAGTTCCACTTGCTTTCCGAATTACATACATTTTTCTTGTTCTTGTAGCCTTTGTTCTTTAACTTCAATAATTGAAGTCCGTATAGCCTTTTAATCATCTTAAAGTCAAAGATTCTTTGATCAAATGTCAGAGGTCCTTTTTCGTCAAAGTAGAAAATCTTTTTCTTAAAAAAAAAACGGAGTGCTTTTCTAGCAAGGGCGGAGTTCTTCTTCTATAAAGGCCGGAGTTCTTTTTCCAGAAAGGCCGGAGTTTTTTTCTAAAAAGTCGGAGCTCTTTTCTCAAAAAGGCGGAGTTCTTTTCTCAAAAGGCCGGAGTTCTTTTCTAAAAAGCCGGAGCTCTTTTACTCAAGAAGGCGAAGTTCTTTTCTCAAAACATGCAATTATCAAAGTTCATATAAATCGACAAATAATCATACTTCAAGCAGAACAAAACCGAACATCATGAATATCAGGGTTTCTTTTTCTAAAATGCAATTAAAAACGATTCTTCCTTAAATCAAAGGAGCAGAACAAACATCATACATACTGAAACAAAAGTTCATAAAAATATCAAATATACTAGCGTTATAAACATGCGTAATCATGAACTTAAAACAGGGGTGAGTACTCTTGCCTGGACTTCTTTTACTTCGCCTTGAACTTTTGGTCTTCTTTTACTAGAAAACTCTATTGCGTGCCTCTTTCTCACGCCCTCTAGTTCTTATTTATAGGCCTTGGGTCTGGCGGCTGTCGTTAGGGTTTGGCCACACTATGGGGGATGTTTCGGAGTATGTTATTTATGGCTTTACATTCCCGAAGAGTTTCCTCATTAAATTTCTAGGTTATTTATGGTTCTATATTTCCAAAGAGTTTCATTATTAATTTCCAGGTTATTTATGGTTCTACATTTCCAAAGAGTTTAATTTTATGGTTCTACATTTCCAAAGAGTTTTCTTATTAATTTTCGGTCAATTGACCTTGATCGGATTTATATTTCTCATTTAAATACATTTCGGTCAACAAACTGGCGTTGACCGGATTACTTTCCTCTTTCCAGTCCTTCCTTCCATTTACGTTTTCTGGTCAACACTTTATGTTGACCAGATTACTCCATCGCGCCTTCCGGTCAACACTCATTGACCGGATTACTCCTTCATGCCTTCCGGTCAACACTTGTTGACCAGATTACTATCCCTAACTCGTTTTTCTAGGTAATTTTAACTTGACATCGGGAATTTTCTATATTCTAGGATCTGGGCCATTACACGGAGACTGGATGGAAAGTATTTTTCCAGAAAAGCTTCCTCGAACATATCCCAAGTGATCATCTCGTCGGCATGCTTAGCGCCTTCTTCCTCATGTCCCACCAGCTGTCTGCTTCACCTTCCAACTTAACACTACGAAGGTGACCTTCTCCCGGTCCGTACACCGAATCACTACAAATATTTTCTTCATCCTCTTAAGCCATCTATCAACTTCTGCTGGATCGGGTTTTTGCAAGAAGCCCGGCGCCCGGCTGTGCCGTGAATCGATCATACGTGGTTGGAGCTATGGTGGAGCTAGCTCAGTTGCAGGAACTGGAGCCATGTGCCTATGCTCAACGGATTCCACAACGGTGGTCATTCTTTCCAATAAGTTTATATAAGCGGTCTCCCGATCATAAGGCATATTACGGCCATTTCTTCTTCCTCTTCCACTAGCCATTCTAAAATCAAGACAGGCACAATGTTATAATCCCAGCAAAAAGGAAGTATCCTTCAATCCCAAAATTGTACTTAGTTTAGAAGCCAAGTTTCCTAAGGACTCTAATTGCCTAAGTTAACATTAGCCTACTTCTTTCAGAGATTTAGTATGAAGATTCAAACCTATACTTCCGCATCTTGATCGATCAATTCCTAAGGCATCCTATCTCTCTCATACCAATTGTGACAGAACGGATTTTTTTTTGTGCATTCCGCCAACGATCTCCAAGAACTGACACCATGTTTCGGTGGTCCGATTCGGGCCGATCGTGCCTTCCAAATCACAAGATCATAGATGCCGTCTAGGACTCATACATATTAGTCATCAAGATATAGCAGAAGTCAATCTATTATCCAACGGAAACATTTTCATTCATTCCCATAAAAATTCATTCTTGAATACATGTAGCCATGATCGTCCAATCACAAAAGTTTATCGATTCTAACAGATCATTAGATTAATTGTTTCTTCATAGCGGTCATCAAAAATGTGCTTCTGAATCCTTACTGGCCCTTCAGATAGGCTCTAATCACTCCGTCTCGTCAGTCACGAGTTTTATATTTCCATATAAGGGGGGAAACAGAAGACAGTGAGCCGGAGCTCAACAAGGTACATGTAGATATTCCATAAAACGTTCGTGCTTTCAACGGTTATAGATACGTATGTTGAATATCATTGGCCGGAATCATGCATAACACTTAGGATGGTTAATGCAGGAAGTCATGCATCATATATATATATAGCATTTGGCCGAACAAAAGCAAATTAGAAAGTAGGAACATATAATATTTGAGCACAAAACAAGGCCGGTCACAATTTAGCTTCTTTTATTTCTTGCTTAACGGAAGGGGGCTTTAATCGAGGATAGATTGTGCACATCTCCTCATAATCACAGCAATACCTCCTTGTACAAAGACCCGATGATGGCTAACACAACCTCCTTGTAGAAAGCCCCGAGGACGGGTCTCACTTCAGTTATCCTCGATTATCACCTTAATGTCCTAAGGCATGTCGGAGTACCTTGTCTCCCAAGGCTAAGGTCTGAACTTATTTGTTTTATCATAAAGCCGATTCACATTTTCTTTGTTCATCACATGCCAGTTTCAAAGTTTCAATACAAATGCCGGTTTCAATTCATAATATAAGGCCGGTTTCAAAAATTACAATGCAAATGCCAGTTTTAAAATCACGATACAAGGTGGTTTTGAAATCACAGTAGAAATGCCGATTTCAAAATACGATACAATGCCGGTTTTGAAATTACACTACAAGGCCGGTTTCAAAATCATAGAGCCGGTTTTAAAATTACATTACAAGGCCGGTTTCAAAATCATAAGGAAAATGCCGGTTTCAAAACTACATTACAAGACCGGTTTTGAAATCACAAGGAAAATGCCGGTTTCAAAATTTCAACGCAACTGCCGGTTTCTATTAAGGCCGATTTCAATTATTCTTGGCCGGTTGCAAATTAATATGCAAAGCCGGTTTCAAATTAACGTGCAAGGCCGGTTTTGATATTTACTTAAGCTGATTTCAAATTATACTATAAGGCCGGTTTCAAATTATTTTACTAATCAAGGCCGGTTTCAAATTTGGGTAATGCAAGTGTCATACAAGCCGGTCTGCTCTTTCCTTTTCATGCACTCTAGTTTAAACATGAGTTTAGCAGAAGGCAAAAAGCATGCATTCAAACCAGAATATAACTTATCAAACAGTAATTAAAATGGCATGCATTTAACCTAAATGGGAAGGGAAAACTAGCAGTTTCGTGAAAGCTGGAACTTGGAGATGGAAATATAAGTGCTTGAGCATGAACTTTAAAATCTGGGTACACTAACTTAAAAAGAATGATCGTCCAATACACTTAAAATTAAAATAGAGTATTAAATCATGAACTTAAAAACAGGGGGTACACTTGCAATATTCTTAAAAATAGAAAGAGTAACGTCCGAAGTACACTTGCATGACAGTCGTTCGCCCACCCTTACAGATTGGAAGCTTTCTACTCCTTACTGTTCTTCCTGCTGGTTGCTCGTGCCAGCTTCCTCGATCGAAGCTAAGTATATATAGAGGAGGGGTTAGGTAGAGTAAGTAGGGGTAAGCTACCTACCTCATACTCTTCTCAGACGTTAGGTAGGAGTAAGTAGTATGAGCTTCTTACTTTGGTACTTCTTCTCAGACAGCCAACGAGGTGGTTCACCTACTTCATTTAGTTAGGTCTAGTTGGGTTCTAACTAATTTGTAAAGTTGGTCCTTGTGTTTAGTTGCCATTTATTTATTCTGGTCAAGTCTTTGATCAGTGCTCAGGGTCGGACATAGTTTCACTACTTTTATTTAAGACCGGTCAACCTTTCTCAAGGCCAGCCAACTTTTGGTCGGACAACATGTTGACACCGGTCAACATCTGGTCAATATCACAATTTTTGGTCAACTCTTACTCACAGCCGGTCAATATTCTAAAGCCGATCAACCTTTTAAAAGCCGGTCAACCTTCTAAAGCCGGTCAACCTTACAAGTTTCGATCAACTTTATCTATACCGGACTTTGGCAGTCCGACTTTTTGTGGCACAAACTACTCCTGTTTTAAGTGGCATAAGGTCACTCCGGCTCGAAGTGGTATAAGGTCACTCCGGCTCTAATTGGTATAAGGCCACTCCAGCCTCCGGATTTCCATCGTTCTTCCGGTTCAAGCCGAAAACTTGGCTTTAATATTTTATTCCGATTATAGGTTCTCTTTTGATTTCAAAATCTCACAAATCTTCTAATTAACTAATTTTTAGCCTTTTTAGGCTTATTTTCCTCGAAGTTTTGAGATAATAAAAAGAAAAAGAAAAAAAAAAGATTAGAAAAGAAAAGAAGATGGTGAAAGTAAATTTGATGTGATTTTAAGAAATATTTTTGTAAATCTAAGTTAAAGTAAGCATATTGAAATTTATTTCTTTATTTATTGCTGAATTTTTAGCTTCATTTTTATTTCTTATTTAAATATTTATATGTATATAGTGTTTTCTTTTTTTTTTTATAAGATTGCATTGCTTGCATGTTAGATTTGATTTTATTTCATAAGTTTTTAAAAGTTTGCCTTAAATCAAACATATTGCCAAGACATTTTGTCATTCTTGAGAAATTGGTCATGCATATATCTTTTGTGCAAGAATTTGGTTGATGCTCCACTTTAAATTCTGTCAATATTATTTGTTTCCCATTTTATGAAAATTTTTTTATTTGTATGAAGTCCTTCATTTTTTCTCTAAATAAGAACAATTATAAAAAATCAACGTATATTTGGATATGTCATTATATACTAATTTATAAACAAAGATTGTTATCTAATATATACGTGTTTAAAAAGTGGCACTTGATCTTGTATATAGGAAATAATATGTATTTAGCCTACTTACGAGTTTTAAATAATAACTTAAAGCCCGAGCTATAAGGAAACATTTATGGCTTGACCTTCAATATTTAACCCTAATCAGCGTTGTTATCTTTGATCTTTAGTTCTTATTTATGGTATTTTGTCATATGTTTATCATAATCTTTCTCATGATTTCATCATGTCTATCTACATATAAATTATATGTATATATTTTGTTAAGTATTAGCCTCTCTATTACTGTGTTTATAATCTTTTAGATTAATGAACTCAGATGTCATTTATAAAGTTTTCAAATTTTGAGAGAGCACTTCTGAAGAGTTAATTTAAGAATGATGATATTGTATTTTGGACTTGTTGATGTTATATTTGGTATGAAAACAGTTTTTGTCAAGTCTTATATTTTGGTGGCCACTGCCTATTACTTTAGTTTTTTTTTTATATTTTTATAAATTTCATGGTTTTCTTATTCATTTACTTATTCATTTGAGGAAAAGTCCACCACAATTCAATTCACAATATCTCTGTCAATTTTCAAGTCAATTTGGATGCACGGACAATATAATATATGTGAAGAATTAGAATTCCTTACCACATTAGGAGATTCTCACTTTAAGGGCCTCTGGAAGACATTTCTTCCACACACGGAGTACAATCATATTTTTTCGAAAGTTTTTATTAAACACGTAATTAATCATACTTTCATAACAATTAATTAGGGTGAAAGTGTGACGGAACGGATTTTTTTTTTTGTGTCCTCAAGCTTCCATCAAACAGAAACACAATTGAAGACTCAACTAAACCAATTGGGTGCAACACAGGATCGCAGATGCCATCTAGGACCCATATACTTTTAACCATAACAAGTATAGCGAAGTTATTCTAACATTTGGAAGCATTCATATTCATTCCAAAATATTCGTTTCTAAGTACATAGCCAAAATGTTTAGCCATAGAAGTCCATCAAGTTATTACAATAATATTTCTCCAAAATAAGCTTCCGAGGTCTTTAACCGTTCGACAAGCCCTAGTCACTCCAACTATGCACAAGCTCTAAAACCTCATCCGTAGGGGAAAAATATAAAACATGAGCGAGGAGCAAGGTACATGCATATGAGTAGTAAGGCCATGATTTCATGTAGCTGTATAAATGAAGGGGAAAAGTCCAAGAAAAATAGAGAAAACATATCTTCCTATGGCAAACGGTGAACAAGAATGTAACATGTCGGTTCCATGCGATAGACGGTGAATGAGAACATATCATATCGGTAACAAAGTATTTCATATTCGATAATCGGTACTTCATAAGAATCGGTACTTCATATTCGGTAATCGGTACAAATAACATATCACAGTAAAACAGAAACGGTACTTCATATCATATCGTAACATAACATGTCAAGAAATAAGAACATGATCATAAATATATTTTAGCCGAGGGGGCAAATAATCGAGGATAGATTGTGTTCACTCCACACAATCTAAGGCCGGAATCACATGTGGGTATCCCATCTTACGGGATCGGGTATTGGATGCCACCCGAAGGTAGGCCGGTAACGGTATCCCTCACGGGATCGGTACGGTATAGGTAGGCCGGTAGAAGTATCCCATCTCAAGGGATCGTATCAGCAGTGCCAAGGTATAAATAAATCCCATCTCAAGGGATTGGAAAGAAGTAGTAGGAGAATAAAAGGGATCGGACGGTATGCCATTTGGTAGTTCCCTCCTTCCATAACGCCCGAGGGCAACGGACCATAAATAACTCCATGGACAGAGTTATCTCGATTACCACCGAAAGATCCTAAGGCATGCCGAGAATCTTTCCGGACTATAGTTAGTTAAACGTAAATACTTCCTTCATATTGTTTATCAAAACCATTTTCAAATCGTATAACTTGCCGAGAATCATATCCTTAAATACACTTGAGGCTGTTGAGATGGCATAAAACATACTGGGGCCGGGTTGATAATATGAGGGCCGGTTAAAAAAAAGGGGGCCGGTTTCCATTTCCTTTCAAGGGCTGGTTTGATTCTATGCAAAAGGGGCGGTTGGATTGTTCATATGAGGACCGGCCGATTTTCTAATCAAGGGCGGTTTCAAATGCCCAAGGGGCCGGTTTCGATTTTTCCATGAAAGATTTCGACTTTTACATTCGAACCCAACTCCGTCAGGGCGGTTTCGATGAAGGGACCCTTACGATATCAAGGCCGGTTTTGATTTTAGCATTCAAAGCTGACTTCGAATCTGAACATGTAAAGGCCGATTCTGATTTTATACTTGCCAAGGCCGGTTTCCATGCAAAGGCCGGTTCCGATTTTTAAACCTATCGAGGCCGGATTCAAATGCAAGGGCTGATTCCGATTTTAAGGGTATAAGGGCCGATTCCGATTTTAAGAGTACAAGGCCGATTCCGATTTCAATGCAAAAGGGCCGATTTATATTTTTATAGCAAAGGGCCGATATTGACTTTGATGCCCAAAGCCGATTCTGATTTCAATGTAAAAGGGGGCCGGTTCTGATTCTCTTAATGGTTGGCCAGTTTCTATTTTTATCACACAAGGGCCGATTTCGATTTTCATTACACAAAGGCCGATTTTGATATTCATCACACAAGGGCCGATTTCGATTTTCATCACACAAGGGGCGATTTCCGAGGGCCGATTTCGATTTTTATCACACAAGGGCCGATTTCGATTTTCATTACACAAGGGCCGATTTCGATATTCATCACACAAGGGCCGATTTCGATTTTTATTACACAAAGACCGATTTTGATTTTCATAACACAAAGGCCGATTTTGATTTTCATAACACAAAGGCCGATTTCGATTTTCATCACTCAAGGGCCATTTTCGATTTTCATCACCAGGGGCCGATTTCGATTTTCTTTACACAAAGGCCGATTTCAATTTTCATAACACAAAGGCCGATTTCGATTTTCATCACTCAAGGGCCATTTTCGATTTTCATCACCAGGGGCCGATTTCGATTTTCTTTACACAAAATTTCGATTTTAACTTGCAAAGGTCGGTTAAGATTTGGAGTTTTCATGCGTAAAGGGGCGACTCGATTTTCATAAGATGGAAGGCCGATTCTTGACAAGAGTCGGCCGGATCTAATTTTCGTGATGCAAAAGGGGGTTCCAAGATAAGATTCAAATACACAAACGGCCGTTCTTTGTTAAAATTGGGAGTTCAAACGATGCCGATTTCATGCCAAAAGCGGTTTCATATCGTTTGGATTTCATGCAAGTTCATAAGGCGGGAAAAAGAGTCATGAAAACGAAACTAAAAGACGCTTGCAGTATAAAAACAAGTGCAACATAAATGAACTTTAGAAGATAGGCGTCCAAGTATCTTGCCCGGGAGCCGGGTTGCTTAATTTCAAAAGCGTTCCTCTTTCCTTCGCACCAGCTGAATTCTCCTTCCCTTCTCCTTCGCATTCGATTTATAATATAGGAAGGAGTTGGTGGGGCAAATCGGGTAGGTCCTTATTTTCAGGGGCAACGAGGTTGTTTTACCAACTTCCTTTGGTCACGCCGCTTCGTTGGATTCCAACGAGTTAGGTTTCTCCCCCAGTGCACGTGCTTGGCCGAACTTGAGAGGCCGAGCTTCATCGTTGGGCTGATTTTACTTGAGGGCCGGTTTCAACCGCGCAGAAGGGGCGAAGTGTAAGGGTTGGGCGTTTCGTTTTGCATAAGGCGCTTTTCACGCTACTTAAGGGCTGGTTCGATTTAAGCCCATAGAGCCGATTCCTCTTGACGTAAAAAGGGGCAAGACATTTGTAGCTTAAAAAGACACGGGCCGATCCTCATGGGCCGATTTCATTTGCATAAGGAGGCGAATCCTCTTTTAATCAGTAGAGTTCAATTATGCCCACTTAAGGGCCGGTTTCATAGTTTTAGCATTCGAAATTTTGGATCTCACAGAAAGTATGCAAATTTTTCAATTATTCTTGGGAGAACAATAACAGTGTCGATTTAGAGCATTTGGACTTCATGAACGGGTTGATACTTTAAGTTCGGATATTCGGCCAATATATATGCATAATTGGAACATGATGATTCGTAAATATAGGCCAATTTAACATATAACTGAAGGGGAAAAGGAAAATCCTGAATTGGGTGCGGGTTACGGTTTAACGAAGCCAAATCAAGCCAAATAGAAGGCAAATCGGACAAATAACCATAAATATTTTAAGTAATAATCATAGGCTATATGTTTTTCATAATTTGGGTGGGTTTTGGGAACGAAAATACCAAATAAAAAAATGAATAAAAATTGAAAAAGGAGATAAAAAGGTATGGGAGTACTTGCCTCGACTCGATCTACAACTTTTCTAACTGGCTCGTGCCCGAAATCGGACCCGAAAGTCTCCATTTGCCCATTTCTCTCTCTTCTCCTTCCCTCTGTCTCTCTACCCGAAGCTTCTCCTTCCCTTGCGTATGTTTTCTTCCTCCCGCACCCTAAATCCCTTCCCCCATCCCCTTAAGTTATTATTATTATTATTATTATTATTATTATTATTATTATTATTATTATTATTATTATTATTATTATTATTATTTTGTTTTTTTAATTCAAAAGCTCAAATCGGTACCCTAACGGGCACACTTCGGGTGCCGGCCCAACAATCCCAAATATTCTCTAAAATTTTATAATATTTAATTAATTTTTATCATACCTAAATTAACCTAAAAATAAATAAATAAATAATTAATTAATTAATTAAGCCCAATTAAATCGAATAGAAATATTTGGGATATTATAAATATCAAGCGCATAAAGAAGATAGTAAGATGGTATACTACTAGGGACAAAAAATTACACCAACGTGGTTATTCAGTCCCCTATATGTGGTGTGTCATGCCCGAAAAAATTGCCGACGCGCTAAGTGAGATACACCTTGAAATCTATGAATCACATGTCAGTAGTAAGAAGTTAACATTCAAAATTATGCAACAAGGCTACTATTTGTCAACAATGAAGAAGGATGCCACGGAATTCGTGAGGAAGTGCAAGAGTTTCCAAATCCAATGCAACATTCCACATCAACCACACACAAAGTTACGGACCCTATAGTCGCCATACCCATTCACATAGTAGGGGGTCAACATCCTAGGCCCATTACCTATCACATTCGGGCAGATGAAGTTCATCATTATTAGTATCAACTATTTCACAAAATAGATAGAAGCCTCCCCACTCACACAGATCACTAAGTAGAATGCCAAGTGTTTGTTTGGCAAAACATCATATGTAGATTTAGGATTCTCAAGGTTATAATCACCGACAATGGAATCCAATTCACTGTCAAATGATTCATCAAGTATTGCATGAGTTTGGGAATCCGACTAGTTCTTATATCCATTGCCTACCCATAAACGAATGGACAAGTGAAAGTAATAAACCGTACTCTACTACATGGGTTGAAGACAAAGCTTGAAGATGCAAGGGACACATGGGGGAATGAACTACCTTATGTATTGTGGTCCTACCGAACGACACCTAGGGACCTGACACAAGAGACACCCTTTAACTTATACTACAAAACTGAAACGGTTGATCCAATAGAAATCGATTTACTTAGCCTCCGAGTCGAAAGTTTTGACTTACAAAGAAACTCCTAACAACTCATAAAGCATCTCAACTTACTCGAAGAAGCCTAAGATGCAGTAAGGCTACACACGGTAGCTTATCAGCAATTTATCTGTGACGGAACGAATTTTTTTCCTCAAAAGCTTACGTCAGAATAGAAACATAATTAACAAGACTATCAAAACAATTCTCCCTATAACATACAAACACAGGATCACATGTGCCATCCTTGGCACAAATCTATAAAATATTAACACACTACCAGTTCAATAACGAGATACCATCTAGGACCTGTACAGTAAATTCAGAGTTTAGAGTAGAAGTAAACTAATAACCTGTAGAAGCATAGCTTTTCCTTTTTACAGCCAAACATATCATTTACTTTTCATACAAAAATTCATATATTCTAGAACATCCATAAACATAAAGTTAGTATACAAAAATCATAATTCCAACTGAGCCTTCACATCGACAAGCTCTTCAAAAACAGCTCTAGTGCTCTAAGGTTCCCAAAAGTCTTCAAACAACACCTTCCTATCTACTCTTTTTCATCAGGCAGTAACTCTACTGTCTCATCTAAAGGAAAAAATAATAAAATAGTGAGTCGAGGCCCAGCAAGGTACATGCACATGAGCAGTAAAATGGTGATGCAAAATGATCATGTAACTATGCATAAATAGAACGGTTAATCATAAATAAATCTCAAAAATAGAAAAAACATACTTTGATAGTATTATACTTCAGATTCAGAAATCAGTAGTCGGTAAACAGAAATCAATAATCATTAATTAACAAACGGAAAACGGTAAGCAGTAATCGGTGCACAGTATTCGGTAAACTATAAGCAGTCATCGATACTTCATAACTTAACATATCGGTAATCGGTACTTCATATTCGATAATCAGTGCGGTAACATAACATATTTGTAAAACAGTAAATGGTACTTCGTAACATATTGGTACAGACCCTGCCAGTATACCCTACTAGCTGAAATGGCGAATAATAGAGGTAGATTGTGTTCACTCCACACAATCTAAGGCCTATAACTGTCATATGGGTATCCCATCTCACGGGATCGGTATGGTATGCCACCCGAAGGTAGGCCGGTAACGGTAATTCCTCCTGACAGTAATGCCCCGAGGGAAGGGTGGACCACAAATAACTCCATGGACAGAGTTATCCTCGATTACCATCAAAAAGTCCTAAGGCATGCCGGAGAACCTATTGGGACTATAGTCAGTCTCGGGTCCTAAAATAACTATAACAGAAACCATCTCTTTATCGAGAACCCCTTTTTCAAAATCAAACTTTCACAATATACTTTCAGCTAACTTTATGTATACATGGAAATTTCCTCAGTACAGGTCGGTACATATTTTCTGAAACAAATTATACTGGAAGCTTCATTTCGATGTCAATTAACTTTTATATAACAGAAGCTACAGTTAAAACTCATCAAAACCTCTTCATTTTCGTACATAGGGCATCGCTAAAAACTTCAGACTCAAATCGGTCTCTTACATGTACATTTTTCGTGAAATTAATGTCATAGATGCCATGCATACTGAAACTACACAAAATTTTTGAACTAGGGTTTCATCACAAACTTTTCAAGAGAAATTGAACACCATTTTCATGCTCATTCACGAAATCGAAGCCAAATCTTACAATAAACATGGATAAACGCAAAATTTAACCGATTAATCGAAAGAGACATGCTTCATGTGCTTTAAACATGCACTAACATCATTTTCGCAACATTTTCATCAACTTTCAAGCAAGAGAATCAGTAAAAACGAAAAACAACGTCCGAGGTACACTTGCCTTGACCCGATCTACCGTTATTTTACCAGGTGTGGGTTGGAACTAGTGATTTTCCCTTCTCCTCTTCTCTTCTTCCTCTTTTTCCTCTCCTTCATGCATGCTCTGTTCTTTCTCTCTCTCTTTCCTTTTTTCCTCCCTTTTATAACATAAACGAAGCAAAAATGGGGCAAAAAGTCGGGGTCGCGCTCGAGCTCGCCTTGAACCTTCAGCGAGCGAGACATGTACTGTTTTTCGCGCTCAAGCGCCATCGAGCGCTCAATGAGCGGGCGAGATTTTATTTTTCACGCTCGAGCGGCCATCGGGCACGCGGCGAGCCGGGCTGCTACTGGATTTTCCGCTTGCTAAAGCCGCTCAGGTGCGCTGCAGGAGCCGTTCGGCTGCTTGCTGAACTCGGGCATTTTCCCCACTTTTGCTTTCATCAAACACTTGTTCATTACATGCTTAGCTTCTTAATGATATTAATCATCTTAATTACATCTAGTTATCACGTTTTCGGTTCCGGGTCCTCACATTATCACTCAGTACTACAACAGAAAGGTGAAATCACGCCAGTTTAAGGTGGAGGACCTAGTTCTATAGAGTATAAAGACAACCAGTAAAATTGCCGACAAGAGCAGGCTGTTTCCTAATTGGGAGGGATCGTCCCTAATCTCATCAACTCTCTAAAATGACGGAAACAAGTTGTGCAACTAGAATGGGAAACTAGTCCCAAAGACTTGGAATGTTGTCTACCTCAAAAAATATTATCAATAAACCCTCGCCGAACACAAGTCTAGTGCATCCCATGTGAACTACTTGGATAGTGTAAACATGTTTAATTTAATAAAATAATCATTTATTTCATTTATTGTGTCAATCATTTAAATGCTTGTGTGGTTGCATCAATTCAAAGACTTAGACTTATCCTAAGTTGGATGAAATACTTCACCTATGGATCAACCTGCGAGAGCTTGGTCAAAACCTCGACCCTATAGTCCGAGCAGCCCAAAAGAGGTCGAAGCCCCAACCTTAGTTCTTACAACCAAGTGTCCTAAACGAGGTCGAATACTACAGCCCAAGGAGCTTGCGGATGAAAGTTGAATCTCCCCAAAAAAGCGGCCACTATAAAACAAAACCTTAGGGGGTTCTTCAGTATGTGTGCGATAACTCCCTCTATTAGAGATGAGCACCATCAGTCAGCGATGGTCAGTGGACTAGTACCCAATACACAAGTACGACAACTCCCTCCATCATGGATGAGCACCATCAATTAAGTGTAGGCAATGATCTAAACTCTGTCAAAGCTTGGTGGCTATGGAAACTAAACCTAGTTGGCCATCAAGAGGCTTTCCTAGTGCTACAACATCCTTTCATGGAAAAGAGCACAAATAGACAAAAATAATTAACCGAGCCCGATGGTAATAGTAGCTACGCTTAGTTGGCAAACAAAACGAGTGTTGGGCAAAACAAATCAACATAAAAGAAGAAACATCAACGATAATAATTCAGACAATCTAGCTGATTTATTGAAGAATTGACATATACAACGAGGAGAACCCACCCAGTGCATACAAAATACTACCTGTGCCTTTGACTCGAACAGATGACAATCCTATGGCTAGAATCCCCCATGGAATGCAACAAAGTGTGACAGAATAGATCCTTATCCTTTAAAAACCTTCCGTCAATAAACGAACAAAATTGTTATTCATAAAATCTACTAAAATTTTAGCAGAGTTTCCTCTACAACTAGACTGAAGTCAAAATTTACAACCTGTTTGAAAGAACCTGTATAAGCATACAACTAAATAAACATCATGATTCATCCTACAACTCACATACAAAGGACCCAAAATTGCCATGTCATCCATGGCTCCAACACAGTACCCCTAACTATAGTATTGAATCTAAGAGAGATGCCATTTAGGATCAAAACAAATCAAAATATCAAAACAATGCAGAAGCAACTATACATCCAATGTTTATCGCAATACAAAATTCCTACGTTATCAGAATATACAAATTTTATTCAAAACTAATCATATACATCCAAAATTCTTCCAAGTCTCCATATTCTTCAAATATCTTCAAGCCCTTCAAATGTTCTTCCTTCTAGCTAATTCCTATCTTCAATCCTTATCAAACTTCAACATATCTAAAGGGAAAAAAATAAAAGAGTGAGCCGAAACCCAACAGTGTACCATAAAAACTTGCAAATTTAAATAGCTCCATATAAACATAAATGTAACGGAAGAATAATTGAGCAGATATCAAAGAACATGTGAAATGTAAACGTAAATGTAATAGAAGAATATTTAGACAAATATCAAAAACATATAACAAAACGAATAAAGACAAACATTAATTTGTCATGAAAGCATACCAGAAGTCTTAACCCGCGTTCAAGCTATACTTATTCTTTAAATCCAACTTTATTAACCAAAGAGGCCCAAATTAGTAGACCCTACTAAATAAGGGAGCGAATAATCGAAAATAGATTGTGTTCACTCCACACACTCAAAAACCTGAACTAAAATATCCCCTCTTATGGGATTTATATATAAAAATACCTCCCAAAGGTATATCTAATTTTGAACTGAATCTATCCTCCTAATTTAATGCCCCGAGGAAAGGCGGATCACGTATAACTCCGTGGACAAAGTTATCCTCGATTATCACTATAATGTTCTAAGGCATGTCAGAGAACCTTACCTGATTAAATCATAGTCTTAGGGCCAATTTCTTACTAACTTACTTAACTAAAAATATATAACTGAAATGCTTATCTGAAATTCCTTAACTGAAATGCTCAATTGAAACATTTAACTGAAATACTTACTGAGATACTAAACAGAAACAATTAGTTGAAATATTGAATTGAAATACTTATCTGACGGGATTCTTACTCATATTTTCTTAGCCAAATTTTCCTCATATCGGAAAGCCAAATTCAAACTTATATATTCATTCCTTTAGATATGTTCAAAGGAGTTTCCAAAATTCGGCCATACAATTCTATGCAAAGTTTTCAAATACAAATTATCTAATAAACCTTAACAAAGCACTAATTTAACACTTACATCTCAAAATCTCAAGTTTCCAAGCTAAAAGTCCCAAATTTGGTTCCGGGGTTTTTATACGAAATTTTCAGATGAAATCGTAACGTAAATTTGAACCAAAACTTCAAATCAAAGCCTTAAATTATAATACATATACAAAATTATACATTTGAACCAAAATCTTCAAATTTTCTAGCTAGGGTTTTGCACAAAGTTTCCGAACACAAATTGAACACCCAACACATGTTTATTCCTAAAATTAATGTCATAATTCAAAATACATAAACAAAATCATACATTTAGAACATAAAACCCCAAATTTCGTGTTAGGGTTTCAAGCCCCGGTTCGGATGCAAAACGAACACAAAACGCACCTCAAACGATGAAATTGAAGTTATACATTAACCTATATATGCATAAACTAAAAATTTACTTAAGAAATTATGAGAAAAACACATAAATCATAACAAATCTTTGCGAATGGGGGTTTTCGAACATATATAACAAAATGGAGGTATTTAAACGGAAAACAAACTTGGAGGTACACTTGCCTTAACTCGAGCTACCATTTTTTTTACTTGGATCGGAGTGGAATGTTCAAATTTCCCTTCCTTCTTTCTCTTCTTCCCTCTTCCCCCTTCTCTCCCTCTACTCTTTTGCTGGAAATACCAAAATGGCCGAGGGAAAAACACACTTGACGTTTTAAAACCGGATCGATGTTGCCCACAAAACACACCCCCGCTCGAGCGCTAACTAGGCACCCTTTGAGTGCGGGATTCTACTGAATGTGCCCCGATACGCCCAAGGCACCACCTGGGTGCCAAGGCCCTGGGGCCATTTTTCACCTTCAACTTAATTTTTCCTCATTCCATTTACCTTAATCTTAATCATTTTGGCTTAATTACTAAAAATTACTATGTTTTGAAAACCGGGTCATTACACAAAGGCTCCCCTTCTATCTCCGAGAAGCCAACCAAGTCATATCGACGTTGTGCTCCAACCTTCCTCAAATCAAAGAAAATGACAAGAAAGTCTGATGCTACCAAGGACGCGATCTGTCTGTAGTGGTGAATGTCATCACAAAATCTATCATCCAGCACATAGCCAACTTACTTTGAATGGAATCGAACCCTCATTGTGAGGTCCTGATCCCAAAAACATGATAGTTCCTATTTATTTAATTGATATAAATGTGTTTAAAGTGAATGGATTAACAAAAAATGTGGGAAGAATTCAGTTTAGAGGCAAAATAAGCCCCTGGGGCATTGGTGCCCGAGTGGTACCTAAGGCACCACCCGGGCCTATTTAGTAGAATGCCCCGCTCGAGTGGCACTCGAGGCGCCACCCGAGCGGAATTAATAGAACCGGGGCGCAAAGAGTGCCCCATTGCACTCGAGCGCAACCGAGAATTAATATTGGGCGCCTACTCGGCGCTCAAGCACCGCTCGAGCACCACTCGAGCGCCGATCATGGGCCCAGTCACGTGATTCCTTTCTCCCACATTTTAAATGGGGATTTTAGGGATTTGGGGTTATTTTGGCAGCAAACCCACGAGCAATAACGAAGGGGAGAAGAGAGGAAGGAGAGAGAAGAGAAAGGAAAGGGAAAAATTGGCCATCCAATCCCGATCCGAGTCACGGTAACTGTAGATCAAGCTCAGGCAAGTGTACCTCGGATGCTATTTTCCGTTTTACTACTTTTATGTATCTCAAGTGCACCTCGGATGCAATTTTCCATTTTACCACTTTTCCGTATCTCAAAAATAATATTTATACTATAAAAGTATGTTTCACCATATTTTGTATAAATAAAGCCTATTTTTACAAATTATTTAGATAGATTTTATATTTATACATATATACTACAATATTTAGCTTCAATTTCATAAAAATGCATGTGTTTGGTGTCTGTTTATCGTCCGAAAATTTTGGAAACCCTAACTACGAAATTGAAGAGATTTAACTATTTTTGTCCAAAATTTCTGTTATATAAAAGTTAATCAGTACTGAGATAAAGCTCCTGATGTAATCTATTTCTGAAAATTTTACACAGGCTTATACTAATAAATCACTGTGGACTTTTGAAACAAAATTGATGGGTTTTAAGCTTATACTAATATTCTGAAACAAATCTGAAGAATTTCTAACCGTTTTTGTATATTCTGAAGTGAAACTAAAGGGTTTTAAACTGCTACTGTATGTTCTGAAATTGACTGAAGATTTATTATGAAACTCTGACTAATTTTTGAAACTGAAAGGGGTTTTTAATTATGAAATAAAAAGAAAAAATATTTCTAATACTATTAATTAGGCCCGTGTCTGATATACAATCGGGTTAGGTTCTTCAACATGTCTTAGAACGTTATGGTAGTAATTGAGGATAACTCTGTCCATGGAGTTATTTGTGGTCCACCCTTCCTCAAGGCATTAACCTAAGTGGTAGTTCCTATTCCTGGCTGGCACCCCCTGTCCTAAATCCCATGAGAGGGGATAAATCCCGTGAGAAGGGATCTCCTATTCCTATTTCTGGTATGAGATTGTGTGGAGTGAATACAATTTATCCTCGATTATTCACCTCCTCTACTAGTAGGGTCTATTGGTTGGATCCTTTACTGATAGGAAAAAGATTTTCTATAATCTATAGAATTGAAACCGATTTCTACTTTTTGAAGCCTGTTTCACCGATTTAGTATTAACAAAGTATGATTATACTAACTTCTGCTTTCCAAAACTTGAGCGCTCTTGTTTCCTAATAGTTCTGTAATTTTCTACATCATGTTATGCTATAATTTTGGTAAATCATGGCTTATTAGCATTTATGCTTCAACATGCATCTGTATCCATTTTAATGTATTTTGTTTTGCATAAAAGATTTACTACATGTCTACATGTACCTTGCTTGGCCTCAACTCACTGTTTTACTTTTTTTTTCCCTTTAGATGAGACGATAGAGTTAGTACCAGATGAGAAGGAATAGCTAAAGTCCTATCTGAAGGCTTCGAGAAATCAAGTATTTTTGGAGACATTAAAAAGAGAGACTTGGATTTAAAGACTTAAATTTTGATACGTGGTTCTTTTATGTATATGGATTACATATATGGGTTTTGTATAAAAATGTATGTGACTCATGTGATGAACAGGGAACTATGCTTCTGTGAGTTTATAGTTTTATGTCCACTATATACTTTCTAGTTTTTATATAGTCCTCGTTGGCATCTCTCATCTGAATTTTGATATAGTTGATAAGATTATTGAATTAATGCCATGAATGGCATCTGTGATCATGTGAATGCGTGTTGGAGGAAAAATTATGGTTTAAATAGATAGTTGTGTGCATGTACTTGTTTGTTATACAGGTTTGTATTTCTGTTTAGCCCGATTTTAGGGAAAACTCAGCCTATTTTTTTGAGAACCTAAGTGAGATTTGGGCTTCTATTCTTGTTCGAAATGACGAAAATTAACTAAAAAAAAATCCATTCCGTCACACTCAACTACCCTTCACATTAGGCACACTTCTTCCAGAGATTAGTGAGTTGCTTCTTAGCCTTCAAGAGCGTGTCCTCGAGCGAGGCGATCTAATCGAGAACCTGAGATATTTCCTCCAAGAGCTCATGGGATCTCACTTTAGACTTGGACAGTAGTTCACTAAAGTAAGAGGCTCACTCTTGCTTCTGTAAGGCCTCGGCCACAGCAGTATTCACTTGACACTCCATCTCTTTGAGCATAGTGGGGTCTACATACAATTAAGGTAGGTGAGAAACCTCAATGTCTCGCCAATTCAAAGCCTCTACAACTACGCAAAGCACTTTTTGTTGCTGTCAAATGAGATGGAATGATTAGCTAATGACAACAATGAAAAAACATAATCACGAAATGGGGAACTTTGTGAAGCATTACCTCAAAGAAAGATAGAGCCTCCGATGAGACGAACCCACCCTCTTAACAAGATGGACCAGGAGAACCCTCGAATCCAAGCACAGGAGGAGGCAATAAATACCACAAAGGTAGCACATGGCAGTAAAGAGGAACCCCAAAGCTTAGAGGAGAGGGAGATGCACCCAAAGCCTCCGGCAGCAAAGGTGTTGAAGCCATTGTATGAGGCACCTCCTTAGCAACCTTGGCTTCCACATGATTTTCAAACACTTCTTCAACCGCCTAATCATTATTCCCACCATCCTCAACAAAAAAGGGAAGAGGCATGGAGACTGATGCTTTAGGCAACAAAGGGACCAAGATCGGACCATAATCGGCTATGGTTTGGGCACCGATTAGCTCACCCGATCCTCCAACCGATGGGTCATCTATTCCAACTATGGACTCAACAAGGGGCTTGCTGCCCTCATCAGTCTAAGTTGTTTCCTCAAAAATCAAATCAACCGAAGAAGAATGTGCGGAATCTTGCCTCTGCGATGACTCACCTAAAACCAAGTGAGACACCTTTTTGCAAGTCTCATCGATAGCCCGAAAGAACTCAGAATCGGTGAATGATGGAGGGGTCATCCTAACAGATGCCCATTTAAGAGAATCTTGGATGAACAGATCTCCCGACTTTCTCATCGGCCGACGGAATGGCATGGCAGTGAAGTCATCCCCTTGCACCTTGAGTTCCCACTAAACTTTGTCCAATGCCTTTTGGGAGAGCTAGCAGCCCGTGCAGCACAAGATGGCAAAATTCTCTTCAACAAGCCTTGTTGGTGGCTAAGCTATTCACTCCTCTACTGGCAAAACATCATCAAAGTAAACACTGTTGGCTCTGCCCAACTTACTGGAAGGATGCCACTCAAAAGGGGCCGATATGTAAATGAACCGGTTCTTTCAACCCTTTACTCAATCTAGGTTCCCCTCACTTATCTTATACTTTTGGCATGAGATGAAGAAATCCAATCTGGCTCCTAATTGAACCAGAAGGTAACCTTGACAGCCTGAATGTTTAGAAAAAACTTCTTGATACAGAAGAAGACGTACAAAAAAATCTGATATCGAATAGTATAGGGATGGAGATGAGCCACTAGGATATGCCATGCCTCCAAGATCTTGAGCATCTCCTTCGTGAATGGGATACGAAGGCGAGCTTTCAAATGGGTCACATAGATCGTAATAAATCCCATTCGAGGAACGCAAGCTGTGTCGTCAACATCGGGCGTAACAAACAAGATGGAGCTTGAAATATTATACCTCTTATATACATACTCCACTTCTTTCCCAATGAGGATGGACTTAATCATAGTGACACCCTAGGGTGTTGTTTGAAAAGCCATGAAAGCAAGATAAAAGAGAAGAGTAAATTAGGTTAGAGTGATTTGGAGGATGAAGAAGTGTGGAAACGGCTGGGGGTCCGTGCTTAAATAGTCAAAGCCTTGGCCCTAAAATGACGTCGTTAGAGGATATCAAATAGGTGTGTCTCCATAATGAATGCGACACATGCCCACACTGCAGAGTGCAGCAACACATAGGTTTGCTGGGCTAGTTATAATGACTAATGCTACACTTCCCTATGTAGTCTGCAAACGGTTGACAGTCCTGACACCTAGATCAACGAGTCAGTGATGCTTCACAAGTAATGATGCCTTGACAAGCCATTTTCCAAGATGGCATACTAACGACACAACACCTTGGCACACTCAAGACTAATTTGATTGATTTTCATCCCAATCAGGCATTTGGGATAAATCATTGCAAGTTGGGTTGTTAGGAGATCAAGTTGTCAATAGCCTGAGTTGTCAGATTGTCAAAAATTACGCAACAAAAAACACCGTTCAAACGCTTCAACCATTCGAAACAAACAAGAATATTGGAACCATACAATGATGACAAATAATGCTCAGAAAGTTCTTTTCGTTCATTCCTTTTACAATGTACAATAAGTTTACAACAGTGATAGTACAACTCAGAAGGGAATATAAATATATGGAGCAGCGACCCAACTCGAGTAGTCTAACTGACATTTAGGTTAGATGAAAGTATGAGGAAAGCTCATCTATTAGCACCGTAACATTGCCCATCAGGCTTCCATACCAGCTAAAAGAGTGGAAAACCCTCCTAACAGGAATAGGGATCAGTTTTCTTAAGTACCACCCTTGTCCTTAGCAGGGAGGCAAAACAAAAAAAAGTTCCTCCCCAACAATTGTAGAATAATCCTCCCAAGAATAGTAGAAGAGCATAGTCCCTAAGATGGCCAGGAGAAGGAATAACCATCTCCCATCCAAGGACTGAGACACCT
Organism: Nepenthes gracilis; assembly: GCA_033239525.1. Taxonomy (NCBI): domain Eukaryota; kingdom Viridiplantae; phylum Streptophyta; class Magnoliopsida; order Caryophyllales; family Nepenthaceae; genus Nepenthes; species Nepenthes gracilis. Next base: position 15,250,880 of record BSYO01000005.1, on the reverse strand, counting down.
CCTCTTCAAAACTATATCAGAGAGGACTACCGAGCACAAATTGGAGAAGAGGAAACCGGCCCCCAAAACCCAAGATTTTACTCAATATGATGCAAGGCCAGTTTTGGGTCGAGCATAAAAGAGGAAAACTAAGGTGGACTCCAATACAAAAGTGGGTAACCAAGGTAGCTTCAGACACATCCTCGAATTTCAACTTCAAGTATTGGAGAAGAACTCCCACTAATTCCAGCTTGTGGCTGCGAAGGCTCCATGCTATCTCTGAGCATGCCCACTTCTTAGTAGATGGGTAATGCTTCATGATGTAAGGAATAAAGAGCCCCACCATTTATAGTCGGAGAAGGAGATTACCTAAGCATTTAACCAAGAAATTTGCGCTAATGGTAGAAAATTGCGGTAATGGTAGAAAATTGCCAGCAGTAGAGAAATGAATCAAATCCTACCAAACTGAGCAAAAGTTTGCAGAACACCTAGAGAAGGAGCATGCGTGAAGACCTGCAACTAGCATCCTATCGTATCATATCGAGAGTTGAAAATTTAAACCTCTTGGTATGGGAAGCTAATGATAGGTATGGCCACCCATGGGCCAACCTAGAATCTAGCGGGCAGAAGTAAAAAAAATGGCCTAGGAAGCGGCGGCCTTGTGGGAGTTCCTCCAAGCCCAAGAACTAGAACACATGGCTGTGGGCCTAAGCAGATTGATCTGAAACTATCCAGCAATGTATAGGCTATAGAGTTAATCAATAGATGGTCCCTAAAAGTACAACTCGCCAACAACAACTCAACAAACAAACTCATGTGACCATTGCCAATGTGTAGTCCCTTGTGACTGCAGGGACAGGAGCTGCAGGCGACTATCATTAGAATGCCACCCTCCTAATTGCCTAGGCGCAAAATGCCGATGGTGGAAGCACGATGGCACCTCTCATACAATTATAGAGCCATGGCATTTGTAGCCCACAATTTTAGGGTTGTAGTGTTGGCCATTTACAATCGTAGGGTCGTTAAGCCTAAGATGGCTAACCAACACTCATTCTATAGATATATCCCTTCCTCCACAGAAAAGAGGGAGGTCAATCAATTAAAAATTTGGATTTTCAGGCATCCTGAGAACAACTCTCTATCTCACAAAAACCTCTTTCCTATGAGTGCAACTCCCACATAAAAAACCACTCATTCCTATAGCACTTATACGAAGCCCAATCCTCCATATTATACTCAATTCTCAAACATCCTTATATCTACACATTTCTTTTTTTATCCTCCTATCTTTATAAAAAGATAACTAATTTAAGTATCAAAGGATATATTGAAGAGTGAGTCTCGTATCTTTAGACCTCTCATTTATCTATTGTGGTGTTCAAGATTCAGGTTTTAAATAACGAAGACTGAACCTGCTTCCAATCGGATACATAAATTCGACGTCTTCATAATTCATTCAGCAATCTAAATCAAGGGATGCATCATTAGTATTATTATTATATATTTTTCTCTGATTAAGAGTATTGATTAATTTTTTCTCTAAATTATCCAATTATCCTTACAATAATAGTAAAAATTTTCATCGCGGCTTTTGCTCCATTCAAATTCTCAATTTTTTTTAGTCCAATCCTTTTTCAATTTAATTACATATGAATGTCAATATATTAAGGTCTACCTAATTTAAATATATAAGGATTTACTCCATTAGTTAGGTTTAAAATTAAGTTAATTCAATTAAGTCCACTAATTAATCTAAATTCAAATCAATAGCCTAAGTACCCAAGTCCAGTCTGTTGATCTAAATACTTTAGGCTCATTAGATTCAAATATTCAAATTTTTTCATTCCTAAAATCGGCCATGCAACCAAGTCACTAAGAAAGTCCACAATTAAAAAGGATATATAAAGTGATTCCCAAGAAAGTAGGTCTATAATTAACTAACTATAACAAGTTATAAAATTTGGTTAAAATTCTGAATTCATCCCTTAATAATAGCTAACAATTTAACAACTTTCATAAAATAGCATCCTAGTTTGAAAAGCGACGGCTGGGTTTAAGGAGGATTTGGATTTCCATAAATTTATCCCAAATTTTCTTAAATTAATTCCATTTATTTGCACCAAAATCTTGCCTCCATAAACATAAAATCAACTAAGCCTCCTAACCTGTCTTAACCAATAATAATAATAATAATAATAATAATAATAATAATAATAATAATAATGGGTATACCGGAATATGGGTTGGTCCATGGTCAACGGAGGCCCAAAATGGCATACCCAACGGTCAACTTAAAAACGGCCCAACAGGACGCGAAGGCCCAAAGCCTAAAAGGCCCAAGACGGTCAACGCCAGCGTTGACCGTCTAGACTCTAGCAGGCGGCTAACTCGCGTGCAGACGGTCAACTTGAGCGTTGACCAGAATCACTGTAGCAACAGGCCAAAAATAAAAGGCTTTTTACGGGCCTAGCCCACTTGAGCCCAGGATCCATCAGACGGCCAGCAACGGCTCTCCGAGCATCTTTCACGATCCCAACTGGCTCCAAAAATAGACATTTACAAAATCAGCACCCTTCTCGTAAGGAAGGCACCAGATTTTTCCAATATCCTACCAATTGGGGTACTCCAACGGTAAAAAAAAACAGAAGGAAAGTAGGCAATTTGGAAAGTCGCTGACCGCCGTGGAAGGAAACTATCTTAATCCATTTGGCAACTGGCATCAGCTCTAAAAGGCAGGCCAACCAAGAATCATGCAGGGGATCACTCCTTCCAAATGAGGGAGATCACCCTGTCAACCATAAATAAGCCCTTGAATTCTCGTTCAAAGCATGCTTTCTATTACGCACACTATCTGTTAATCACACAAGCTTTTATTGACACAAGCTTTACTCACATAACGCCCACAACGATAACAGAGACATACTCACAATTCTCTACTGTCCCTCAAAAAACCCAAGGCATACAAATGCATTTCTGACAGTTGTTTACTGCCTCCCACCATCTAGATTCAAGAAGACGGCTTTATCTCTCTTTCATCTAGAGATTCACACACCCACTCTCTCTCTCTCTCTTTCAATTCTCAGTTTCAGTGACCTTCTTATCTTTCAAAGGCTATTTACTGACTTGAGCGTCAAAGTATTTTCGATGGGACACCTTTTCACCGACACACTAACCTCCTGTTTATTTTAGTGGTGTGCAAGATCCAAACTCAGTGAACGGAGTCGGAACCAGGACAAGTGGATCAGCCCGAATCTGTTCGAAGTTTGGATCCAAGGATGCATCATTGGTGCCATCTATGGAAAACTCTTACAAAAGCCAACCACAAATCTGCACAATGCTCTCCTTTTTACCGTCTGATTCTGCATTCGCAATGGTGAACACGAGAGCTCAAGCTAGCGATCCTGCTAGAGACATCACCAATCCCGACTAGGACCACACTGCTCATGCCACGGTCAACAGGACAATGGGCGGAGTGCCAGCACCCTACTTTTAGCAGCTGATAGAGCAGATGCAAGCCAACAATTGTCTCCTCCAAATACTTTGCACTCAAAATGAGCAATGACTACAAGCGGCTCCTCCGGCAGCCATCCCATCACCGGCCACCAAAAAGGGTGGCCAGAGGAAAAAGATGCCAACCAAAAGGACCAAGAGACCCAGAAGCCATCCAGTCCCAGCCTTCTCCCGCATTCCTGGCCAAAACAGGCTTGAAGAACACTCCAGGAGCACGTCTCCGTGAGAAAGTCCGGAGAGAAGAAATCCCCGATACTCTCGGGCCGAAGATGGGAACACAATCCAGGAGCGAGCCTCTAGGACTGCCAGGTCTGTTGGAGGTAGTAGCCAACCGGCTGCTGAACCCTCCAAGGACAGAACGGAGTTGAAGACTTACCTCAACTCCAAGAGATCAACAAACACCACTCACGCAGATCCGTGAGTAAACAAAATCTAGAATCGTGTGTTCCAAAATGAGAAGTGCGCCATCGATTTGGACCGATCTCCTTTCACAGCAGAGATCCTGAGCCGTCCACTACCTACCAAGTTCAAGATGTCTTCCCTTGACTCATACGATGGGAGCAGTGATCCGATTGACCACCTCGATCACTTCCGCACCCATCTGAGTATACAAGGGTTGGAAGACTCAGCGATGTGCCGCTGCTTCCCGCTCACGCTAAAGGGAGACGCCCGAATCTGGTTCCATCATCTCCCTTCAAGCACCATCAGCAGCTTCCGTGAGCTCACGGATCTCTTCCTAGCTCAGTACGCCTCGAGCCGACGGGAAGAGAAGCAAACGTGGCATCTCTCCCACATCAAGCAGAAACCGGGAGAGAACCCATGGTAATTCCTGGATCGTTTTGTAGCGGAGGCCAGACGGATTCCTCGGATCACAGAGGAGATAAAGCTAGGCAGTTTCATTTCTACACTGACCTATGGGGACTTCTTCAAGTACCTGGCTCACAAGAATTCTCAAACCTTCCGGGAAGCGGAATCCATCACCCGGGCTTATGCTGCGGCAGAGGAGGCTAACGAGGCAAAATGCCCAAAGCGGGCGGATCAGCCTCGATCTTTCCCTAGAGAGGGAAAAAGGAAGCACAGCTGGAGAGATCACTCTCGCTAGAAGCAACGCCGGACTGGGCCCCTGGAACGTAGAGATTACGGGCCCACCAACTTCACACCTCTGACCGGCACACGCTCAAACGTCTTTATGCACATCCGCGGAGAAAAGTTCTTGAAGTGGCCAAAACCACTAAAAAAGGACTCTGGGAACCAATTGAAGTACTGTGACTTTCATCGCTCTGCTAAGCATTCAACTGAGGATTGCAAGACGCTGCAGAGGGAGATCGAAGAACTGATTCATAGAGAAAACCTTACCAAGTTTGTCAGGGGTCTAGGACAAAGCTCTAGAGCAGCTAGCGGGGAGGGGCAGGAGCAGTCTCCTCCCCAAAATTGGGTTGTAGTAGGGTTGGTTAACATGGTTACCACCCGACCTGCTAAAAACCCATCTGGCAACGAGGAACAAAGACTGGGAGGAAGAAGTAGCACACAATGGACAACACTATCAACTTTAGTGATGATGACTTAGCTCATGTAATATCCCCCATGCTGATCCCCTCATTGTATCCGCGCTCGTTTTGAATGGTAGTGTTGACTACCAAAGCGAGTGTTTATTGATAATGGAAGTTCTAGAGATTTGTTTTACTTAGATGCGCTCTTCAAACTAGGCTTAAAAAAGAATCAACTAAAACCTACCAAAGGCCCATTATACGTCCTCATTAACGATCCTGTGACCATTCAGGGTACTATCCAATTGGAGGTCACCTTGGGTGCGCATCCGAAAATAGCAAGTCGAACGCTCACTTTCCTGGTGGTCGACTTACCCTTAGTGTATAACGTCATACTGGGCAGACCTTGCTTGACAGCGTTCGGGGCCGTTACCTCGATTTCACACCTCAAAATGAAGTTTCCCACACCCTACGGTCTTCGGGATTCCACAGTTACTCAAAATGTTAAGGCGAACCCGTTATATGTCCTACGGTGTCGGGCACTAGAACAAGTTGGGAACTCGACCATCGGGACAAGACAACCCTTCAACAAGCGCAGTCTGGTGAAGTCACGGATCTAATCCCACTTGACCCGGAAGAGCCGGATAAGTGTGTACAGATTGGTGGCTCACTCACCAGACCACTGCGCGATGAACTGATTGTGTTCTTGTGAAGGAACGCTGACCTTTTTTCATGGACTCTAGCAGATATGCCTGGAATCCCAGCGGAGATAATGGTCCATAAGTTGGGGCTCGACTCCTGCCGAAAACCCGTCATGCAGAAGCAGAAGAACCACTCCGTTGAAAAGTTGATTGCCATCCGATAGGAGGTGAAAAAGCTGTTGGACGCAGGCTTCATTAGGGAAGTCCAATACCTGGATTGGCTCTCTAATATCGTCTAAGTAAAGAAAAGCAATGGAAAATGGCAAATGTGTGTTGATTTTACCAACGTTAACAAAGCCTGTCCGAAGGACAGCTTTTCCTTACCCAGGATTGATCTGCTGGTTGACTCAACAGCCGAACATAAGCTGCTAAGCTTCATGGATGCCTACTCGGGCTACAACCAGATCCGTATGAGTCCGGAGGACGAGAAGCACACCTCGTTCATGACCGATCAGGGCACCTACTGCTATAAAGTAATGCCTTTCGGACTTAAAAATGCTAGAGCGACCTACCAACGCTTGGTCAACAAAATATTTGAAAAAATGATTGGTCCACGTCGCGACATGCTCATTAAGAGCAAGGTCTTGCGACCACATCCGCGACGGAAGAGTCATTTGAGGTGCATGTAAGTATCACATGAAGCTGAATCCAGCTAAGTGTACCTTCGGAGTAGAAGTCCCCGGGTTTCATCGTCTCCCAACGGGGAATCGAGGCAAACCCAGAGAAGATCAAGGCGCTCGCCGACATGGCTCTACCACGAAAAACGCCCAGTGGATCGACCGTTGCAAGACTGCCCCGCTTCCTTGTGAAGTCCGGTGACAAGTACCAACCCTTCTTCAAAGCCCTTAGAGGAACAAGATCCAACGAGTTCCAATGGACAGTGGAATGCCAAACCGATTTCGACGAACTAAAGTGGTATTTGGCCAGCCCGCCGTTGTTGTGTCACCCAAGGGCGGAGAGGAATTATATCTTTACTTGGCAGTGTCAGAGGCGTCCCTCAGTTCTATCCTCGTGCGCCAGGACTCTGACGCTCCATGGCCGGTCTACTACGTGAGTAAAACGTTGACCGGCCCAGAGACTCGTTACTCACACGCAGAAAAATTAACCTTGGTGCTAATATTCTCCACGCAGAAGTTAAGGCCTTACTTTCAAGCCCACCGGATAGTGGTCCTCACAGACCAGCCGCTGAAAAACATACTCTAGAAACCCGACATTTTCGGATGGTTGGTAAAATGGGCTATCGAGTTGGGCGAGTTTGACATCGAATTCCAGCCCAGGCCTACTGTAAAGGCACAGGCACTGGCTGATTTCCTTGTCGAGACTACAATCTCGGTCCTCGAGGAACAGCCCGAAGAAAGTACGAAACTGCTTGTCGGAGTTCCAAAATGGATACCCCACGTTTACGGATCGTCGACGGACACGGGCAGTGGCGCTGGAGTGGTCCTTACGACCCCCGACGAGTTTGAGGTGAAGTACTCCCTCAGGCTCAATTTCCCGGCAACCAATAACGTTTCCGAGTACGAGGCCTTGTTAACCAAATTTTGGTTAGCCAATGAGTGCTCTGCTAAGAGACTGGCAGTTTATAGTGACTCCGAGCTAATCATTAACCAGGTTAATAGAGGCTTTGAGGCAAACAACCCTCTCTTGGTCAAGTACTTGGCAAAGGAAAGGGAGGCCGCCCAAGGTTTCGACAAACTAACCCTGGTTCACGTTCCCTAAATTGAAAACTGGAAGGCGGACCAGTTAGCCAAAGCCGCTGCAGCCAAAAACCCGGAACAGTATTCGAGGGACATGTAGGAGATCCTAGACACTCCCAACATTGAGAAGCGAGAGGCAATGCAGATTTTTAAAGCGAAAAACTAGATGACACCTTTCCTAAACTATCTGGCGAACGGATCATTGCTAGAGGATGTGGAGAAGGCCAAACGGGTCAACAAGACAGCCGGCTGGTATGCTGTAGTTGACGGACGGCAATACCGCCGTGGCTACTCGACTCCATACCTCGGCTATCTAACTCCCGAAGAGGCTAACTACTCTTTAAGCGAGGTCCACCTCGGGATCTGTGGGTCGCACATTGGCAGAAAAAACTTGGCATTCAAGGTCATACGCCAGGGCTATTACTGGCCCTCAATGAAAAAAGATACGCTGGAGTTTGTGAGGAAATGTGAAAGCTACGAGCTTCACAGCAACCTTCACCGTCAGCCATCCGCAGATCTGAAGGCCCTTCAGGCCCCTTGGCCCTTCGCACAATCGGGGCTCGATCTTCTCGGCCCATTTTCCATTGTCACGGGACAAAGGAAATTCATCATCGTGGGCATTGACTACTTCACCAAGTGGGTCGAAGCTGTCCCACTGGCTAAGATTACAGAGCATAACGCCCTGGAGTTCCATGGCCAGAGTATCATCTGTAGATTCGGTATCCCCGAGGTCGTTGTGACCGACAATGGGACCCAGTTCTCGGGAAAACGCTTCACCAAGTATTGCACCAGCCTTGGCATCAAGCTAGTCCACACTTCGGTGGCATGCCCCCAAGCAAATGGATTGGTAGAGGTGACAAACCGAACGCTGCTCCACAAGTTGAAAACTAAGCTGGATGATGCAGGAGGCTCCTGGGCGAGCGAGCTCCCTTCTGTTCTTTGGTCTTATCGAACAACCCCGAAGGAACTAATGCACGAGATGCCCTTTAGCCTCTGTTATGCGACTGAGGCGGTAATCCCGGTCGAAATCGGGCTTCCAAGTCTTAGGATGGAGTCCTTCGACCCACTAGCTAACTCTCAAAAAATCAGGGAGCACTTAGACTTGTAAGAGAAAGCCCGCGACGCTGCCAAAGTACGGACAGCGGCCTACCAACATTGGATTGCCCGATACTACAACAAAAAAGTTAAGGCGCGACGATTCAATGTAAGGGACCTGGTCCTACAAGGCGTCAAGGCCTAATATGAACCTCGATTATCCGAGCAGCCCATTGGCGGTCATATCTAAACCCTAGTCATTGAGGCAGCCCATTAGCGGTCATAGTAAACCTTGGTCATCTAAGTGGCCCGATAGCGGTCAAAACCTTAGGGGGCTTACGCAGCACACGCAACGACCTCCTCTACGAGGGGGTAGTGTGATCGATCAGCGACGGTCGAAGGGAGAAGCATACTTCTCCAATGTTGGCCGTCCAAGTCATCACTTGGACGGTGCCACTAGGCTAGTTAACACAACCGCCTGCCAAGCCTAAAAACCTCGCTTCTTAGGCAGCCGACCAACTCAATTGGCCACCCAATGCAACAAAGCATGTTAACACCAGATGTGATAAAAGTAAATGGACACAAAAGTGAAAAGAACTTCCATTTTATTACTTTGAATGTATTACAAATCACATTTTACAAGGGAGGTCATAAAAATGTACAAAAGGCTACGGGGGCGGTGGAGGCCCCTAAATATCACGGGGCTCCCCCACGAGGTCTTCTTTGTGTAGCGCTGTTTTGTTGGACAAGTTGATGATCTCTACTGGGAAATCAGGATAAATCAACCGTGCAACGTGGCGACCGACGTTGATCCCCTCCAACAGCGACGCATGCATCATGCCCTCGACCTCGTGGAGACGGATCCGGAGACTTAGATTGTTCTCTAAGGTTGCCACTCGCTCAGCAAGCCGTTTGAGGTGCGCTTTGCCTAGTGCATCTTCCTCTTTAAAGAGAGCAACCTCAGCCTTCAGCTCAATGTTCTCCGTTTCCACTCCAGCCAAGACAGCCTCGAGGGTTGCAGTCTCCTTGTGGTGCTCACTCCCCGAAGCTGCCAGCCTAGCATCCAGCTAGGTGATCTCCGCCTCCCTATCGACGATCACCTGATCTCGCTGCTCCACCTCCTTGGAGATGGTAGAAATAAGCTTCCTCGACTGCACAACAGAAAAACACAGAGCAAGTCACAAATCTGAGGAAGGAGAAAGTACGAGGAAGCCATCACCAAGAATCATACCTCATAAAATCTCCTCGTGGGCCTCTCAGGCCTGGCCTCCAGACTTGGCCTAGGTGGCAGTGGACCAGGAGCAACCTCTCGAGCCGAGCTAGTGGCAGCCTCCTCCAAAATGCGCTCCAGCAGCTCTTCAGTCTCATCTATGGCTACTGCGGGCTCCTTAACTGTAGCCTCCGAAACAGCTGCTGGAGGGTCGTGCTCCACCATTCGCTCCACAACAAGAGTCCGCGCAATGGGAGAGCTAACGGATGGCTCCCACACCTCCACCACTAGCTCACAAGCAGGCTCCGTAAAGGATTCTGTCAACACTGCACAAGGAGCCGCTTGCGGCGCGGGCTGCGCCAGGACGACTCCTTCTCCTGATTCTACCGGCCAGGTCTCGTAGGTCGCCTCCAGGCCCACAGTACTACCAGGTCCGCTACAAATTCCGGCAGTGACATAATCGATGCGGGATGACGAAGAGGAAGGCGACTCTAGCACCTTCTCGGGCAACGAGCCAAAGTGTGCCGCATGCAGATGATCATGCCCTTGCAGTCCTCCAGCCTCGTCATCCTTACCGACGGCATGGGTTTTTGAACCGGGGATGGCGGTCCCTAGTTCACCTTCTTGGTCTCTGCCGGAGAAACCAGGAAATCCCGCTTAAACTCATCCGGGTTCTCCTTGATCAATTTCATCAACCATTCCAGGGCCGCCGTGTCTGCCACAGACAGCGTCCCCGTATACGCTTCCAAAACCTGGCCTAAGTCCTTTGGAAGGGGCCAGGTCATCCCCATGCTCATGAAGAAGAACCGGTTCTTCCAGTTCTTGAGTGAGTCGTAGATGGCCGTATTCATTTTCAGGCCAGGATGGCGGATGAATGATATCCACTCTCCTCCCTGATTTATTTTAAACAGAACCCTCACCATCGACATCATTAACTTCTTACCATGCTTTCGAAGAAAAATACACAGAGTACAGAGATACCAAATAGCATTGGCATGGAGTTGGGCGATGGGGGGAGTTGAGATGACCGAGTGCTGCAGACCTAAAATGTAGCCGATGGTCGAGTGTTGTAGACCTAAAATGTAGCCGACTTTAGAATGTGTGGTAGACACATTCCTTTCCTCGTTCTCTCACATCATTGGTCGTACAACCTACTAGCCCGGATCCGCAAAGATTAATGAAAGTAATGAAAATGAATGGACGTAACCAGAACAAACATGCGAACCAGATGATCTCAGATGTCCCCCCTCCTCACATGCTTCCTTTTATTCAAATTATATGTTTCCCCTGCCCAGTTACTGTTTTTCATATTATTTGCTGTAGTTAGTAATGTATGATTACATTTGCTGAGCTATACGCTCACTCTTGCTATTTCTCCTTCCAAATGAGAACATTAAGCCGGCGCCTGATTAGTTAGAGTAAGGAAATGGACTTGCTTGAGGAGATTAGCTGGATGTCGAAAGCTTGAAGTTTTGGATACGTTGTCGTAATAGAATGTAAAGAGTCTAATTGGATTAATGTGATTTGTTATTATTTTATGGTTATTGTTGTGCTTCCGCAGATTTCTAGATTTAGCTATGCTTCCGCATATATGTTGATGTTTTGGATTTTATTTAGTCCTAGATTACATCTCTTCAGATCCAATACGGTAGTTAGGAATACTGTGTTGGAACCATGGATGGTATGGCGATGTGGTCCAGTGTATTGTATTGTAGGCCAAAATATCATAATCGGATAGTTGTGTGCTTGTATAGGTTATTTTAAACAAGTTATATTTTTAGTTTTTCGTCCAGTTGTAGAGGAAACTCTGTCGAAATTTCTGCAGAATCCATAATGATAAATTATGGGCGTAAGTTTATGTTACCATTGACGAAGGTTATTTAAGGAGAATAACCCGGTCCGTCACAATTGGTATTAGAGAAAAAAGAGATGCCTTAGGTTTGATCTGAATCGTATGCAGAAACTTAGGACTAGTTACGATTTGGCCGAAATAGGTAGATTAAGCTATGGGATGATTAACTTGGAATAGTTTGAGATATCTTAGTTTGCCTAAACTAGAGTAGACTTCAATTGGACTTAGCGTTTAAGCTAGTTGATACCAAACCTAAGCCTAAGCTGATCAACTGAGGTTTGAGGATTTAGGTTAATCTGTTCCATGTTGAGGTGAGATTAAGTAGTTCGGATTAGAGGAAATGCTTAAGTCTTGGGCTAAAGGGGTTAATTTTGAAATGCATCAATCTTAGCCCCTTCCACTAATCTGATTATTGGAGGATTCATAATATTGTGATGTTTGTGGTCATAGGAAGTAACATGGTTTTTAGTAAAGGGAATACACGGGATAGTGGTCAACCGTGAGATCGGTAGGAGCTGTAAGGAGGCACCTTGAGGTTTTGATTTCATTAGTGCCAACTTAATATTCAAATTGATCAGTGAGGACTCAGGGCCTAGGTTAATTGGTGTTGGATTAAGGTTAAAGTTTGGCCGGCTCTAGATCGAGATCCTGAGGCTAGTAATATGCTAAGAAGAGTTGCCTGATTAACCTAGCAAGTGGGATGAATAATGGTTAAGTCTTTGAATTCTAAGTGACTTAGACCTTATGGAAAATTGAGACATAGATCATATGTATTGAAATGGTGTTTGTGGGAGCCAAATACTCAAGAAGATTAGAAGTATTGTAGGACATCTGCATGGGTGTTCTTTAATTGATGAGGTATTCCTCTCGACAAGTTAAGAAGTATGATTCTAATTGTAATTAATTTGATCACAAGATTGAAGAATGTCCTTATCTAGGGACAGACGATAAAGAGGTCCAGTGTCTGAATCGGGATTCTAAGGTATTAACTCGGGGTGTTAAGTGTTGCCTGTTGTGATAAGAGGTAAGGCTTTTGGGTTTGATATTGTAGCCTAGTGTCATTTTAGGGATTTCGAGCCCATGTTGCGTTATGTATTCGAGTTATGTGTAACTGGGGGACCTAGGCTTTGAAACGGCGACAAAGGTGACCCAGTATTCGGGAGGATAGAAGATATATTAATGTGGATGTACATGGATGAATCTAGGATAAATGTCTTCCCAAAGAGATTTTGGGACTATGATCTAAGTCATAGATAGCTTGGTCAGCTGGACTAAGGATAGTTCATATCCTTTGGCCTAGTAGTAAAGAAATTCCAGTGCCTTGGATCGGAGTTTTGGTAGTGATAGTGCATAAGGAAAATGTGTTGATGGCTGTGATGAAAGACGAGATTTCTCAATTTTGATGTCACAAGACCTGTATCATTTGGGATCCCAAACATATAATTCCGTGATTCCTAAGTTTATTTATTTATTTAAGGATCCAAGCTTGATAAAAGCGGTATCGAGGGTTATGACATTTTCTTGGGTTCATAGATGTAATTGGTTGGGTTAATTTAAACCATTTTGTGGTGCCAATCTTGATGTGATATTATGGATGATTTGGTCAGTAAGTCATCGAGTTGATCTGAATTGGATTGGTAAGCATATTATGTCTTACAATTGAATTGTGTGATTTTGGGCATGAGCTTGAGCTAGATAAGGTATCAAGTTTTAATCTGATCCTAGTAGTAGTTCAATGGGCAAACCGCTGTGCTAGCCTGAGTTGAACTGGTAAAGAGATAACATCCTGCAATAGGGTTGTAGGATTTAAAACATAAGTTTGAACTGATCGAGGTATCAAGAGATTAATATCATCTTTCCTACAAATCATTTAATGAGGATTTGCACTAAATCCAATTTTTATAGGTGACCATGCCCAAAGGTCATTTTGTGGTCATTAAGGGGTTTTGGTTATGTGAATATTTGAGGATGTTATCAGAAGAAATAGTAAGCTGATCTATCTTTGGTCGATAATTCAAAGTTGTGTCAAAATCGATGCCGATTGTTGAGGATTCCATGCAGAGCCGAGGAAGTATCGGTTTTGTATCATAGTGGAATACTCTAGAACCTTCGAGGTAAATAAGACGAGCTGATAAGGTTGTTCATGAATTTCAAAAATGGGTTTGCCTAGGAGAATAATGATTTGATAAGCGGACTTTGTGAATGAATATGTGAATTGTGTGGGCTGTTATAAAGGCTTGATGATTGCTAAGATCGATTTGGGTCCATAGCATGTTAATTGTGGATTATTAGTGGGGGCTGTAGACCCGGCGGTATTCAGGATAAGGATATGGCTACTACAAAGTTTGGAAACACCGTTTGGGTTTTGTAGGTTCGCGAGTGTCTCATGAAATTTTATGGCATGGATCGTTTGGCCATATTCGGGCCCATGTTGAGGTGACTTCATTGATGAATTCAAAAGGACATAGGGTGATGTAATTTGTTTGAGAATTATATCATAAATTATGAATGGCTATTAATCCGTATGCCCCATTGAGAAGGGAATGCAAGTTTAGTTTGAGGAAATGCCTTGTTAAGCATGTGGTTCTTTGGTAGCATGATTTTGAAATCCATAAGACTTTAAGTGATGGCTAATTGGGAAGACAGATTAGTGCCATGGAAGCCTATGGTCATTTTGGGTCTAACCGAAGTTATTTAGTGACCTGACAAGTATTCCTCTAGGATTACAGTGTCAGTGAGACATTTGACTTAGAAGAGATTTGTAATTATAAGAACAAAAGATGAAAAGGTAGTTTCTGGGGACTAAAAAGGGTTAATTGACATCCATGTCATTTTGGTATCAGGGGTCTAGTAAATTATCAAAGAATGTAATGCTTTTGATAAAGGATAGGATTATATTACTCTCGCATCATGATTGGTGGCTACCCTCAGATTAAGTGGGGGAGAAGTTCATAATTAAAGTTACTCCACGTGTAGGTTAGAATTAACAATTGAAGTCTCCGCTTTGAGAACTTATGGGTATTGTCTTGAAGATAGCCGTTTTCTAAGATTTTAAGAGCCATAATAGTTGTATCACTAAGGGAGAGATGATCATATGAGATTACATGTGGATTTATCCATTTAAAGATTGGGAAGGTGAATCTCCATACCCCTTAAGGAAAGCGGACATCAATGCTGACAATTGATACTGCGAGTCTTTAGACATAGTATGTCCTCGAAGTCTCGTAGGAGACGTGAAAGGTAAATCACGAGTAGGTCCAATACTTAGGTGATAGGATGTCATATTCTTAAATTGGGAGACATAATTGTATCCGATGTATTGGACCTACGAATTCATGAAATATGAAGTCTTTATGGTTTTATTTCAGGGCAATTAGAGAGACCCACATATCTTAATCATAGAAGATGTGTTCGGATTGGATTAGTTGGCTCAAAGGTATGCCAACGGGATTTTGAGGTTGCTTAGTAATTGGATTCTGATGTCACGGGAGGATGATCAGAAGCTACATTGAATCTTTGGGTTATCGTTATGATTGTAATTTTGAATGTGGATGTAGTTGGATGATTGTGAGATTCATCTTTGTGGTCTGACTATCCTAGGATTATTTTAATCATGGTTGCCGTATATTCCGAGTATGTGATATGGGCTATGTATTTTGGGAAATATGTTGTTTTTTCGACTTACCAATGAAATAGCGAGAATATAAATTATTATGATTTTAAAATTTGATTGTGATTTAAGATTTGTATTGAAACCATAGTAAAACTTGATTAGAGAATCTTTGGGACGTCAAGAGGAATTTGATATAGTGGTGAAATTCCAATGGAATGTTTCGTAGCTAGATAATTAATCAATGTAGCGCAGCGTAAGCATTGTGGGCCCATGGCCTAGAGATTTCAGAATGAGGTCGCGATTCCATATGATCTAATCCTTTTCAAGGCTTGGAATAAACTGAAGTGGAAGTTCATTGGTTCGCTTGAAGTATTGAATTAGGCTAGAGGAATGGCTAGCATTATTTTTAGGCCGCTTCGAGAATTCTAGTGATTGTAATAAAGTCTCCCTTGTATCGATAATCGAGGAAATTAGTAAGTATTTGGATTAAGTCATTTTGGAGACTATGAATTCGTCTTGAGATAAGGGCCCCCTAGGATAAGTCGTTTGATCAAGGATGTGATGTAGGATCGTGAAGAAGGAATTCTAAAAGGATTTTTTTTTTCCAATTATAAGTCCTGAGGTTTGTCAAATTTCGAGGATGAAATTTTTATAAGTGGGGGAGAGCTGTGAGGTTTTAGGTTAAGAACATAATAATTAGAAGTTAATTAAGTTAACATAGGTGAATTGTGGTCAAAAGATACAGGAGGAATCGGATTGAAAAGCTTAAAGAGCCGGAATTGGTAAATCGGGAATGAAAATTGTAAGCCATAAAATATTAATTCGTAAATAAGATTTTGGATTTTAAATTATGATAATCATGACTTATTAAGGTTATATAATCAAAAGTAAGGTCCAAAGATGTGAAAGATTGGGTTAGAATAGTTAAAATGGGTCCAGAACAGCAAAAATGCAAAGTGGGCTTACTGCAGGCTTGCTGCGGGCCTGACCCGTGCCCTCCGAGGGCTCAAGCCCACAAAGAGCACTGAATCCAGATTTGTCTGTGCTCGCCGTGTGCTTGAGCTGGCCTAGGCAGTATGGCTACGCTCGCTACGCACTCGAGTGCCAACCCGTTTTAAAGCCAAGTGCTGCTTTGCGATTTTCATTTTTCCATGTTCCAAAACTTTCTAGAGAGAGAGAGGATGTTGATTATTAAGAAAGGAAGGAGGAGATTGAGCCCGTGGAGTCCGAATCCCTCTGAGAGCTAATTATAAAAGTGGTAGTACGCGCCGAGGCAAGTGTTCTCATACTCATTAACTTTTCTCTTTCGATATTTTTCGCTTATCATCGGGTATTTTTGTGTCAATACCCACCCAAACCGTGGAAAATATATTACCCATGACTTGAGACCAAGGATTTGTAGTTTATTATCCGATTTACTCACCAATCCGGACGGTAAAGTTCCACCAAACCCTAACCTACGGGAATTGGGGGTTTTCCGTTTTCGCACCGTATCTTGTAAAATTGACCGTAAAATATGAATCACCACATCCCAAATGTGTATATATGTCGGCCGCATGATCGATCTCGCACGTTTCAACCCATTCGCGGCGTCCGAGCCCTCTAAATATGCACTGTTACTATTCATCCAAAATTAAATGGGGAATTTGCTTGCTTCCACCTTCGTATTATGTTAAATTGGCCCCAAAATGTGAATCACCATGTCCCAAATGTGTATATAGATCAACCGGATTATCGATCTCACAAGATTTGACCCGTTCACGGCATCCGAGCCCTCTAAAAGTGGCCTGACACTGTTCATCCAAAAGTAAAGTTTAAATTTGCATGCTCTACCTCTATTTAATTGTGATGAAACATATGATTAAATGTTCATGTTAAATTGTAAGCCCCGAAAATGTGTTTTTGTACACCAGAAGCAAGGGAATGTGTCCCGGAGGCTTCTAGATGATATTTAACCATCAGAGGTAATAAATTTCAAGCTCTCTTGTGAACTTGGATTGAATTGGTAAAATGGATTAAGTCCCATAGAAAGATGAGAACCGAGCAAGTAAATGAAGGGGAATCCACCAAAGTACGATATGTGATGGATTTGATTTCCCAAATAAAGATAAGGATCGGAATGTGATTTCCCAATCGAAAAATGTGATGTACTTGTGGTGGATCTTCCCTCAAGGAAGGATTAATCCTGAAACTAGGATCATGGATCATAGGGGTAGTACTCTCTGATTTGCCATGTCCATCACGGTATGAACTTGAGGAGTACTTGGCCACCTATCCTAGCCACTCGTGGAAGCGGGTGATGTTCATAGTACGCTTTAAGTACTACTATGGAAGAACGAGAATTGCCCTGGTCCCTAGGGGATATGGGGGGAGTTGAGATGGCTAAGTGCTGCAGGCCTAAAATGTAGTCGATGGTCGAGTGATGCAGACCTAAAATGTAGCCGACTTTAGAATATGCACCAGACATATTTCTTTCCTCGTTCTCTCACATCGTTGGTTAGTACAATCTACTAGCCCGGGTCCGTAAAGATTAATGAAAGTAATGAAAATGAATGGACGTAACCGGAACAAACATGCGAACCAGATGATCCCAGATGTCCCCCTCCTCGCATGCTTCCTTTTATTCAAGTTATATGTTTCCCCTACCCAGTTACTGTTTTTCCTATTATTTTTTATAGTTAGTGATGTATGATTACATTTGCTGAACTGTACGCTCACTCTTGCTGTTTCTCCTTCCAAATGAGAACATTAAGTTGGTGCCTGATTAGTAAGAGTAAGGAAAGGGACTTGCTTGAGGAGATTAGTTAGATATCGAAGGCTTGAAGTTTTGGATACATTGTTGTAATAGAATGTAAACAGACTAGTTGGATTAATGTGATTTGTTATTATTTTATGGTTATTGTTATGCTTCTACAAGTTTCTAGGTTTAGCTATGCTTCCGCATTTATGTTGATGTTTTGGATTTTATTTAGTCCTAAATGACATCTCTTCAGATCCAATACAGTAGTTAGGAATACTGTGTTGGAACCATGGATGGTATGGCGATTGATCCCAGTGTATTATGTTGTAGGCCAAAATATCATAATCGGATAGTTGTGTGCTTGTACAGGTTATTTTAAACATGTTATATTTTTAGTTTTTTATCCAATTATAGAGGAAACTTTACCAAAATTTCTGCAGAATCCATAATAATAAATTATGGGTGTAAGTTTATATTACCATTGACGGAGGTTATTTAAGGAGAATAACCCGGTCCGTTACAATAATTAGTTTGTTGCCTCAATTAAGAATGTAACATAACTATCTCTAATTTACCAAAAGTATTTTAGCAATATTACCAGTTATAATATATCTATAGTCTCATTGAAGATCCTACTCATCCATTAGGAGTGTTCAAGTCTAAAATTCTAAATCCAAATCAAATTACAAGCCCAAATCAAAATACTAATTTACTAGTTTAAAAGTAGTTTCTTAGATAAATTAAGTACCTTACTTCTCCATGTAGATTTATAATCAAGGCCCTCTTCAATCATGTAGATGTAGCCAAAAATCTAATTTTTAAAGTTATTCTAAATATCATATAATAATATCCCAGTAAAGATTTTTACTAACCAATTCTAACTCTAAGTCCAAAGTAATTTTGGTCCAAATAATGACAAGTTCTAAATCCTAATTTTCCACAAGTTCTAAACTTATTGACCCAAAACAAATGACCTTACTAATTAAATTAATTCTTTACATTAATTATTACGAAAAATAATGCATATAAAATATATATAGCATATTGAACTAATTGAACTAAAAACATCTAATACGTTACACTCTTGATGCATGCATGATGGACACATTTGCTATATAAGGCATTTTTAAAACTTTTTAGTCCATTTTTCTAAAATTTTATAGAGAAGAAAGAGAAAGATAAGAGAGAGGAAGACAATAAAGAAAATTTTGAAGTGTAAGCCTTAAAGATTGTTAAAATCTAAGTCAAGAAAAGTAATTTCTAAGTTCATTTCTTTATTTTTTCATGAAATTTTTGAATTTAATATTTGTCTGAAATCTAAAATTTTATACTTGATCCGTTTCTAGATCTGAATTATAGAACAATTTAGGGAGCCACTTGATTTTTCCAAAAGACTGAGTTGAAGTAGATCTAGTTTCATTATTCCAAACCTAAATCCTACACATCACAACTAACAAATAAGATATCAAAGGATAAAGAGACTCATTTTTCGGTAAAGCCTTCCACGTTCAAATTAGAAATCTTTTTCAGGTAGATAGAAAGATAGGAGGATGAGTGAATAATGTATAAATGAATGTTTCGGGGGGATTGAGTGTTAGTGGAAGGCTAGACTCTGGTGGATACTGTGATGGACCACATCATGAAATCCTTCATTAATCATAATTATAACTTATTATTTTTAAATGATTAATGTTACCAATAAATAAGTCTTTTATCCATTGGACGTAAACTTTTCTTGTTAATATCCTAATTGCCTGAACATAAACAATAATATAATATACACAAGATCCAAATACATTATCATCTCATCTGTGGCTCTGACTTCAATCCAAACAATGTGACATCAAATTAAGGAAAGATGTCTGTTCATTACTAATCAATTATATACCAACCTTTGGAAGCAATAAACATCCATAAATTTTATCCATCTAAAACTGATATCATTACTAAAATACACCATTCTTTACATATATCAACTGACATGCAAGATCAACATACAATTGATACTGAACTATACAACATCATCCTAAGCATCATAAACTATCTAAAACTCCACATCAATTCCAACACGATTTTACAATTGAATTCAAACTAGAACTAACAATGAATATAGTACACACCGTCCATAAATGTTATATTAGCAAAAATAAAAACTCCATATGCATAAACTAAGTTCTTTGATCTTTACCCCCACTCATCAGGTAGAAATTCATACAAATCATCAAAAAAGTTAGTAAAATAGCAATGAATAAGCCAAATACTCAACAAGGTACCATACATAACAACGAATATGCATATGCATAATTAATCTCAAAATCATAACGTAGGAGGTAGGAATCATATAGGATGAAATAACATAAATATGAATGCAACCTAATGGTCCGTTATCTTAGTCTTTTCTTATCATTAGTCATCAAAATATGCTTCTTTTTCTTTTTTATTCTTATCTGTCAAAACATATTGAAAACTCATTTTTTTCTTTAGGGATCAAGGTGCCTAGGCTTTATCAGCTAAAGAAGTGGTTGATGAAAGCCCGAATTGTATTTATTCCTACACAATAAAAAGCCTTTGTGCACCTATTCAAGATCCTGAGGTAAGTCATCTACATATAACCCTATAGATATGGTTAGATACCGCTTCTTAACCTCGTGAATAATAAGGTCAGATGATGATCTTCTACCGTAATATATTAAGGCATGCCAGAATATACTACTTATTGAATTATAATCATTGGTCTAGTTTTTTTATTTTCTTTACTTAAGGAAAACTCTACACTCACTTCTTAATCCTAGTTCTCATCTTTTTGGAGAATGGTTCATACTTTTTTTAATAGAATTATAAAGTTTTCTTCTTTTTTACATAATGCCATATACTATTTTATCATATCAATTTCATAAACATGAAATTTTGATAGTTAAACATGCAATAGAAATTTATAAATTTTTCTCCAAATTTAATAAGCATGTATCACATAATTAAATATACAATATATTTTCATCACATACAAATAGTATATAATACATTAAAATTTCTAACTATGAAATAAAAACATGTAGGAATTATTTTTGCATCTCTAAATATGAAGAAAATTCTAAGATAATACACATAATTATGATATAAATAATTAAATATGAGTTCTTTATAAATTTCATTGTAAAATCATGGAAGACCGACACATATGCATATTTTTCATGTTTTACTTCAAAATATTAGTTTAAATGAGTATTAGAATAATAATAATACTAAAAAAGAACAGAAATAAATCACAACAAAGGAAAGAGGGAGCTAAAATTGTACTTGTCTCTACCTGATATACCAAAATTCTTTTTCGAATGTCCCGAATTAAACTACTTGGAAACTTTCTCCCTTTCTCTCTCTTCTTCTTTCTCCTTCGGCCTTTCTCTGTTCTCTCTCTTCCTAATCAGTTCCACCACTTAAAATGTAGTGGACTGAATTCTCGACCGACCTTTATAACTGACCCATGCATGAGCATGGCTCGGGCCCTAGATGGGTGTGAAGTTACTGGATTTCGCGCATGCTAGGGTGTTCAGGTGCACCTGATACTGCCTCCAGCACCTCAGGTGCCCGGAGGGCACGATCAGGCACTATTAATCATAATTATTTAATTTAATATAATTAAAATTAAGGTCAAATGATATGAAAAATTGAATCAAAAAGGAAAAAATTATAAACCGAACAAAATCAAGCATGCGGCCCGGGTTGGTGCTGTAGCGCCTAACCCACGCCCTTCGGGTGCCTGAGGTGTCAAAGGCAGTACCAAGTGCACCCAAGGCAAGCTCGAGCACCATAACAAGTGCGAAATCTAGTAGCTCTAGCCCGCACCCAAGCCGCACTCGCATACGAGTTTGTTATAAAGGTCAACTAAGAATTCAATCCACCACATTTCAAGCAGTGAAACTGATCAGGAAGAGATAGATTAGAGAGAGAAGGGCCGAAGGAGAGAGAAGAAGAGAGAAAAATGGGAGAAAGCTTCCGGGTAGTTTAATTTCGGACGTTCCGAGTAAAAATTTCAATATATCAGGTAAAAATAATGGCACCTTTAGCTCCCTCTTTCCTTTGTTGTGATTTATTTTCATTCTTTTTTCATATTATTAATCTAATACTCATCCAAACTAAGATTTTAAATTAAAAAAATAGGAAAAATATGCATATTCATCCAAACAATGAAATTTATCAAAAACTCCTATTTAATTATTTGTATCGTAATTATGTATATTATCTCATAATTCTCTTCATATTTAGTGGCACAAAAATAATTCCTACATATTTGTGCTTCACAGTTTGAAATTTTAAAGTATTATATACTATTTATATATAATAAAAATATATTATAAATTTAATTATGTGATGCATGTTTATTAAATTTAGAGGGAAATTTATAAATTTTTGTTGCATGTTTTACTACCAAAATTTCATGTTTATGAAATTGATATGATAAAATGATATCTAATATTATAAAAAGGAAAAATAAAACTCTATAATTCTGTCAAGAAAAATATAAACCGTTCTCTAAAAGGGTGAGAATTTAGATTAAGAAGTAAAGTGCAGAACTTTCCTTAAATAAACAAAGTAAAGAAACAAGCTAAGGATGATGATTCAGTGGGTAGTATATTCTGGTATGCCTTAGCATATTACGGTAAAAGATTGTCGTCTGACCCTATTATCCACAAGGTTAAAAAGTAGCGTTTGGCCCTATCAATAGGGTTATATGTAGACAGCCCACTTCAAAATCTGGAATATGAGTGTAAAGGCTTTTGATTGGATAAGAACAAATACAATTGAGGTTTTGATCAACTATTTTTTTAACTAGTAGGGCTTACTAGCCCTGATTCCTAAAGAAAAAGGAGTTTTCAACATGTTTTAACAGATAAGATTAAAAAGCATATTTTATGACTAATGGCAAGAAAAGACTAAGATAAGGAACTAAGAGGTTGTAATCATGTTTATATTATTTCATCCGGTATGATTCCTACCTCTTATGATACAATTTTAAGATTAAGTATGTATATGTATGTTCTTTGTTATATATGGTGCCTTACTGAGTATTTGGCTTACTCCTTATTGTTTTATTAATACTTCAAATGATTTGTATGAGTTTCTACTTGATGAATAAGAGTGAAGATTGAAGAACTTAGTTTATACCTCTAGAGTTATTAATGTGGGAATTTTGCTGGGAATAGAATTAGATGGGAATAAAGTTGGAAATTATTATTCCTATGTTTGGTTGTTGGAATAAAATTAGTTAGCAATGTTTGGTTTTTTGAGAATTTACGGAATGACGCTTTTACCCTTATATAATAAAATAAAAAGAATAATAATAATAATAATAATAATAATAATAATAATAATAATAATATAATAATAATAATAGTAATAAAAATAAAAAATAATAATAATATAATAATAATAATAATAATAATAATAATAAAATTAATAAAAATAATAATAATAATAATAATAATAATAATATAATAATAATAATAAAACTAATAAAAATAATAATAATAAAATAATAATAATAATAATAGTAATAAAAATAATAATAATAATAATAATAATAATAATAATAATAATAATAATAATAATAATAATATAATAAAAGTAATAAAAATAAAAATAATAAAAATAATAATAATAAAATAATAATAATAATAATAATAAATAATAATAATAATAATAAAATAATAATAATAATAATAATGATAATAATAATAATAATAATAGGAGGCAAATTTGGGTTAATGTATTAGTTACTTAATAAAAATACCTAGTTTGAGTTATTCCTTGTAATCAAGGTTGAATTATTAAAAAATACACCATGTTGGAATCCCTGATGTCAAGTTATTATTTTTGATAGCATTTTTTTTGATGTTTAAAATAATGTTGATAGTTTTGGATAGTTTTTGATGTTTAAAATAATGTTGAATAGTTCAGTATCAATTGTATGTTGATTATGTATGTCAATTGATATATGTAAAAACAGTGTGTTTCAATAATGATATTGGGTTGGTATATGATTAATTAGTAATGAACTTGCATTTTTTCTTAATAAAAGATGACGTCATATTGTTTGGATTGGCATCAGAATCACAAATGAGATGGCAATGTATTTATATCCTATGTACATAATGTTGTTTATGTATAGGCGATAGTAGTATTGACAAGAAAAGCTCATGACCAATGGGTAAAAGATTTAATTATTGGTAAAATTAATAATTAAAAAAGAATAAATTATGATTATGAATACTGATGGGTTTTAAGATGTGACCTATTACAGATACGCTTGGCTGAGGAGCAGCTTAGAGATAGAGGGTTGAACTCCAATGGTGCACTCGATTAGAAAGCAGCTTAAAGGTGGAGGACTTAGCTCCAATGAGTGCGTTCGAATAGGAAGTAGCTTTGAGATGAAAGATTGGGCTCTAAAAAATGTGTTTGGCTGGGGAGAGACTTTGAGATGGAGGATTAGGCTCCGACAAGTGCACTCTGTTAGGGAACAACTTTGAGGGATCTAAGTATGTTCAATCACTCGAGATTTGGGATATATTCAACATGTGAGAACTGGTTTCCCTCTCCTCCCTTTGGGATTCCACTTTGATCATGGAGGCGCTAAGGACCTCGTGAGAGAGAGAGAGATAGAGAGAGATGCTATGTGGGCTTCTCCATTTCAGATTTTTTCCTCTCCTTTGGACTGAGAGTCCATACCTCTTTGAGAATGAGAGTCCAGCCATGAGACTGAGAGTCAAGACGTTGGGACTGAGAGTCGAGAGGCCCCATTTTCTGTGGAGGAAGAGAGGTATTTGAAGAGAGAGCGAGCATGCTCGCTAGCTGTTGTTGGAGCTTTGTTGGCATTGCTATGAGTGACTAACGATGTGCACCTTTTACTAGTGTTCTGAACTATCGGGCCTTGTCTGCTGAGTTGCGTTCGCGAGTCTGCCCAGCGAGTGACTCCAATAGCCCATATGTCGTTGGGTGGATCTGGATCATATTGAATGGGCCTTCTGCGACACTTTTTGGGCCTTGGGATTGAAGGAACCTCTATCGGGCCGCCACTATTCTTACAAGGCTAGATTTTGAGTGACCTAATGAACTGTCGAACCCATTACCAACCCCTATGTTGTGAGGTTTGAATTTTTAACTCCCGACATCTCATGATGGGACATCACTATGCAGGTCTTCATACGTGTTCCTTTCCAAGGCATCATGTGGATATTTTCTCTATTCAACAAGATTTGGTATCAATTTGATTTTCTACCACTAGCAGTTCTCTGCTGATAGCAATCTTCTAGTGTTAGCACAATCTCATTTGTTTAATGCCGGTCAATCCCTACTCCGACTACAAATGGAGGGGCTCTCTATGTCTCGCTTCACAAATCTTCTTTACTAGATAAGTGGTGTGAGAGTTTGGAGTTGGCATAGAGCCTACATAAACACAAGCCAAGATCGGCAAAGATTCTTACCCACTTTTTGAAGCTAGACTTTGAAGATGCATCTGAAATCTACCTTGATTTCCTTCTTTTGGGCTCAGCCTGAAACAAACTTGTGTTGCATTGAATGAGGTCCAGCTTCAGTGGTTAGTTTCCTCTCCTCCTAGGCGGTGACAAGTGGTCTTTTCCAGGGCGGTCTTGAGGGAGTGGTGGCTCAACTCTTCTGATGGGAGTGGGTAATACCCCATCCCCCCCAACCATGCAACTCCATCCTCTGTCGCCCATGGGAGGACCGCTCTGGAGACTATTAAAGGAGGAGCTTCCTCAAGTCTATGTTGAACCTTAGGTTGTTGTCATCATGTTGGGTTTAGCATAGACATAGAGACCCGTAGACTACACGGCTACAGCCTGCTTCGAAGGATGACTTTTGGTGGTTGCCTCCCAGGTGAGAACAGAAGCTTAGCGCCTTGTTCTTAGAGGGGATGGTTTTTGCATGCTTGTCCCAGTTGCTAAACTCTCGGGTCAGATGCCATGGTGGTCAGCCTGGGTGTTTTCCTCTTGCAGCTGTCCATCTAGAAGGCCGGTTGGATAAATGTAGTCGGGTCACTGCTCCATGTATTTTTATTTTCTTTTGAATCTTGCGTATGTTGTTATAAGTTTGTACTTTGTAAAATAAATTAATAAATGAAACTTCCAAGCATTGTTTATTTGCACATTACATGGCTCCAATATTCTCGCATGGTGTGAATAGTTGAAGTGCTTGTGTGATGTTTTTCACTACTTGATTACTAGCGATCTGACATTTTGGATTGCTAGCGACTTGGTCTTCTAGCAACTTGACTCGCAGTAGAATATTTTGATTGCTTAGTTGGGATACAAGCCTATCGAATCAGCCTCGAGCATGCAAGGGTTGTGTGTAGCCATTTGGCAGGCTTAAAAAATGGCATATCAGGTCATCATTACCTATACTGTGTCGTCAACTCATTAATCTAAGCATCAAGGCCACCATCTATCAACATGCTACACAAGGAGTTGTTGCGTCAATCGTCATAACGTGTTGCAGGGTTAAGGCATTGGCTATTTAAACACTAGCGCTCAACCATTTCTACACTTTTTCACTCTTTGAACATCTCTGCCCTACTTGGCCATTCTCCTTCCTGTTTTTCACAATCTTTCGAATGGTTCTCCAAGGTGATACCTTTGCCGCACCAGGTTATCATCCCAAGAGGAGGCATAGGGATCTGTTTTCCTGGAACTCTCCTCAGTGGGCCTCTGATGAGGTAGCTCCTCCATCGCCTACTCTCTCTGAGGAATGCCAATGGATTGATGTGGCCTGTGCGAGGGTGCCTACTTTGGATGCTGGCAAGTCATCAAGGAGGCCAAGCTTGGATGAGTCTTCCTCAGACAATTTGTGTTTCACCGAGTCATATAGATAGTCCAAGGCGGAGAGCTCTCGGCACTCTAATGCCAGAGCAGGGGACCCCTCGACTAGCGGGCTGGGCAAATAGATCAATGCCACGGCCACAATTCAGTGGGAATCCAGATTTTGGTGGCTTCTTCTCCAGGAATGTTTGCGTCTATCTCTCCCACTATTCCTATTGAGGAGGGTGCCGGAAGTGCTCAGGTGGAAGAAGAAGGGGTTAGAGATGGCCCGGAGTTTGAGGCTACTATTGAGGGAGCATTCCATCCTGAAGAGTCAATGTCCAAGCCCCCGAGGGCTTTGGGTGGGTTAGATCATCCTCTAGGTTTTGAGGCGCCCCATCCCCGTGGTGCAGAGCTTCTGCCATCCTTGCCGATCCCTACTAGAATTGAAGTTGAGGATTCTCCCGACCCATCGCACTAGGGGGCCATCTTACCATGTGGTACTGCGTCATGAGTTTTTTTTGTTTTGTTACTGTGCTCTTTTCCATCATTCCTAACTAATTGTAGCTTGTTGTGTGGTAGGTTCAGGGGCATTTCGAGTGGTGGACAGGGCACTGCATTGGAGGGATGCTGAGATCTTATGGTTGCCTCAGGTGCATGTAGATCCTACTACGCTGGAGAATGTAGAGCGTTGATTGAATTTTATTGTCATTGAGGCTTTACAGAGTAGAGAGCAGGCTGCCTATCTCAACCGAGCACGGTCCTAGTCAGAGGTGAAATCTCAAGAGCTCTCAAAGGCAAATGTTTGGGCTCTAGATCGGATCACCTCACCCGAGGATGTGCTTTGGAAGACACGGTAGCAACTCATCGATCTTCAAAGTGAATATGCCTAGCTTGAAGGAGAGCTAAGGTGTCAGTTCTGCTTTGATGAAGTTAGTCATGCCATGGATGAGAGGTTTCAAAATGGTGTTCGTTTCAGTAGATGAATTGCATCCTTGGTGGCTTCGGGCTTTCCTATTGGTTTTATTAACCCAAGGAATACTAGAGCTCAATGGTGAGCCAACCTGGTGGACTTTCCAGAGGCAGAAGGGGGGCCTGCACCACATACACTAGGCCCCCCAACCCTAGAATAGTCGTCCGAGCTGTAGGTGTAGGTAGCTCTTTGTATATATTTTTGAGGAAGGCTGATGCCCTTGATGTACACATTATGTGAGGTCCCAATTCCAAAACATAATAATTATGAGGTAATTAAATTAATAGCAATCAAAATTAGGCCTAGAAAATGTGAAAAAATTAAAATCAGAAGCAAAATATGGTGAATATGCTCGGCGCCTGACCGGCGCCTAGCAGGAAGCCAGGCACGAGCTAGAAGAATGGGTCTGCCCAAACAGCGCCCGAGGTGCCACCCGAGCACATTTAGCAAAATGGATCTCTCGATGAGCGCCCGAGGCACGCCGGGATGCAAAAAATAGAACCGCTCGCCCAACGAGCACCCGATTAGCGCTCGAGCGGCAGCCCTTCGGGTGGCGTGGCATTTGGCTATCATCTAACTGGCGCTCGAGGGCCAATCGAGATATTTAAGCACGTGAGGGTTTTCTCCCGTGTATTTTTTGGCTGATTTTGGGTTTAGAGAGAGAGAGAGAGGATGAAGAGCAACAGAGAGAAGGAGGAGATCGAAGCCCACGAGTCCAAATCCATTCGAGAGCTAGTTAGAATGGTGATAGATCCGGTCAAGGGAAGTATACTCATACTCATATCCTCGTTCCGATACCCGATTAAGTTTATATTTTGTAGTTCCCAATACCCAAGCATGCATATATGTAAATCCCATGCCCAAAATCCGTAATTTTGATCGGTTTCGGACAAGGAAACCCTAACCCCGCTTCCTAATGATTTTACCTGCAAATTTTGAGGCTTTTGCTTAAATTGAGTCTAGAATATGGTTACCCGTATCATGAATATGTCAAGTTATCATTTGGGTATCCAAATTTATAGTTTTATACAGTTTTGGGTACACCGAAATCCTAACCCACGCTCGAATTGTAATTTTCTGTTTAATTTGATTACCGTGCATGATTTATCTCTAATTGTGATTAACTCATGTGTTGAATGTAAGCAATTATAATTTGGCATCCGATTTTCAAGTTCTGAACCATTTGGAGCAACCAGGAACCCAAATCTAATCGCAATCATTGTTCATCCGAGTTTAATGAGTATCTTTACATGTTTTGCTTTGTTTAATTGCCCTTCAAGTTATGTATAATTGCTTATACTTAATTGTGCATTCTAAAAAATGTCATCATTAAGAAACTATGAAGAGAATCGTTATCTGAAACCCTAAAGTTAAATTGGGCTCAAGGTGGTAAGAATTCCCACCTTTCCTATGTTATATGTTGATTATGTATAGAAGTAAATCATGAGAAGATGTAAATCCGAAAGAAAGATAACAAAATTGTGCAAGTAATCAAAGAAAAATTCCACAATTTGGGTATATGATGGATTTGTTCTCCCAGATGAAGATATTTACAAAAGAAGTTTGGTAGATCTTCCCTCAAAAGAATAAGAAACCATAAAACTAGGACTATTGTTTCACATTTGAAGGGTAATATCATTAGGCATGCCACTAACATGACAGTGGAGATTTAAGGATTTGTCCTGACCGCATATTGTAGCAGGCGATACTATTGACATGCCTTAGAACATTACGGTGATAATTGAGAATAACTCCGTCCATAAAGTGATACGTAGTCTGCCCTTTCTCGAGACGTTAATTTTGGAGGATAGAGATTTTTGGATCCTTCTACCTTCGGGATGTAAATGAGGATAAGAACTTTTAATCTTTGGCCTTGGATTGTATGAAATAAATACAATCTATCATCAATTATTCATCCCTTAACTAGTAGGGTCCACTAGCTCAGGTCCGCAAAGAGGAATAATTATGCTTAAACTACATCCTAAAGAAAAAAAAAGGATAAAAGAAAGAAGTAAATTGCATCCCAAGCATATTTGACCAAGTTCATGTTCATGCATCTCCTTCATGTTCATATATTTTTTCTGCTTTACTTATATTATTTACTACCTTATTTATGATGCACTTGTTAAATTGTTAGCTCACCCTTGCATCTTCTTCCTTCCAAATAAAATCCATGAGCTGACGCCCGATTAGATAAAACAAGGAGAGGGATTTTGCTAGAGGAGATTTATCGGACTTCAAAGACTTAGAATCTTAGAATGTGATTGATGTAATGTTATGTGAATAACTGATTAAGTTTTATGTTATGTAATAAATTGTATCATAGCATATTATTTAGTATTATTGATCATTGTTATGCTTCTGCAGTTTATTCATGGAGATAGAATACTTCCGCAGGTATAATGTTAGGTTTTGTATACCTCCCTAGATGGCATCTCTCATTAGATCCAATATAGTAGTTAGGATACTGTGTTGGAATCACGGATGAATGGCATTTGATTGATCTTGTGTATGTGCCATGGTTGTGAATTTGAGGTCTGATAGTTTATATACATTGTATAGGTTTTATTTTACAGGTTGTATGTATAATTTTTGTCCATTTATATAGAAAATTTTATCCGATTTTCTACAGAAGTTAAGTAATGAGTTATTGAATAAAAGCATGTTAGTTTATAATTTGAATAAGCATGATTATTGACAGAGGTTATTAGTGAGTTATGACCTTCCATCACAGCTAGTATCAAAGAAAAGAGATGTCTTAGGTTTTGATCTGAATTTATGTGGAAGTTTAGAATAGATTAAGTTTGGTCAAATGAATAGATGATGGCATAAGTTAGAATGGTTAGACTTAACCATTCTAGCCCGGCAAGGTAAGTTAGCACTAAGTAGGACCGGGACATTGTGCGTAGGAAACGTCATGTCCTAGTTACTGCTCAGGCCAAATTATAATCTAGTTGAGTTGCTTTTGTTTTAGAAGTTGAAGGAATGGAAGACGGCAGAACTTGGAAACTTAGCCTTGAAGTATAAGGTTTGATTTGCATTTTTAAAGAAGAAAATTCAATTTCAAAATCGATTTGAGGTTAGTGGTTTTGGGATGGCTAGAAGTTGAAATTAGTTGATGAAGACGAGAAAATAAGTTTGTGACCCTAAGATCATGTACAATTTTGTATGTGTTTCAAATTTTAGAATAGATTCTGATGATGCCAACCCCTGATGGGTAAATCCTTATCTATTAGAATTATGTATTTTTTTGGATTATGAATGATTAACTAATCTAATTTGAAGTACCGGACTTTGATGGGATACTAAGACAATTTGGTTGGCAAATTGTCATACTAGTGTAGATAATTTTGAAAAGAGTATTCTGATTTGGAATTGGGGTCATAGGTTTTAAAGTATCTAGTGAGTCACAAAAAGAGGTAATAGAATTAATATCACTGTGATTACAAGTTATACGATGAAAATACGTGCCAAGTGTAGATGGCATATTAGGCCATACCTGAAGGTCATTATGCAGGTATAAGAAAGTTCAAGGATGTTATTAAAAGAAGATTAGCTTTTCTTATTTTCTGATCGACAATTAAGGCTGCTATTGAGAATAAGTCGGAATTGACATTGATAGAGTCGATGAGGCTATCTGGGGATTTCTAAAAGGTAGGTTGCCTAAGAAATTAATGATTTGATGTTGAGAAGCATTAAGATTAAAATATTCATAAGAGAAATGAAGGATAAACTACAAACATGTTCCAATATCGGAGTAGTACACTTATGAAATTATGAAAGGAGGAACCCTTGTGGTTTTGCTCGGAGTTGTTCAAATGGTAAAGTCCTTGGGTGTTAGACCGATTATTGTGAAAATTGGATGATCCGATTAGAATGAATAAGTTGGTCTGACCATAGGATGTTAAGTTACTAAATGTTTGAGTTTTGAGGTTTCGATGGTAACTTGAGGTTGTGTTAAAATTTTGGGATGATTGTCTTAGTTGTATTTTTTATGTTAGTTATAATCTAGAATTTATGGATTTTTCCTTAGAGACGTTGACCTCCTTAGGATTTTTTTGGTTATAACGGCTATGAAACCTAGGTGTCTAACATGAATCTTTAGGCAAGAGTATTTTGAGGTATTAGTAAATGGATAGATCTATTTAAGGATTATGAAGATGAACCTCGGTGTCTTTTAAGGAAAGAGAACATTAGCATTGGCAATTGATGTTGGAATCTTTAGACTCAATATGCCTTCGATGCTTCGCAAGAGATGTGAAAGGTGAATCGCGAGTAGGTTCAATAGCTTAGGTAATGGGATGTTATATTCTTAAAACTAGAAGAAAAAATCATATTCAAAGTACAGTAGCTACGAAATTATGGAATGAGAAGTCTTTATGGTTTTATTTCAAGATGACTTCGACAACCCACTCACTGTAATTATGAATAGCGCATTCGGGATGAATCAATTGGCCCATCAGCCAACGAGATCCTAAGGTTGCTAAGTAATTGAGTTTTGAGGTTTGGGGTGATGACCAGAAACTATATCGAATTTTGGGGTGATTGTCACAATTCTGGTTTCTAATCTTACTGTAATTTGAGGATTTATCAGCTTTGTCTTTATGGTATCGATATTTGGGCTCTATTTTAATCATGGCTACCGTTTACTCTAGGTGTTCGACATGAATTATGTGTTTTAGGGAAATGTCGATTTATCGACATATCAATGAAATAATGAGAAATTAAAGTATTTTGAATTTGAGGTTTGAGTGCGATTTGAGGTTTATGCGAAATCTTAGCCAAACTTGATCAAAGACTTTTGGGTGTCAAGTTAAATTAGATGTGGTGATGAATTACAATTGGAAGTTTCGTTGTTAGATAAATAATCAGAGTAGCGCAGCGAAAATGTGGCGAACTCACATATATTAAGGTTTAATCTGAGGCTAAAAAGGAATAGTTCCTTTCAAGGCTTAGAGTAGATTGAAATAAGAATTTTTAGTTAATGAATTTGGTTTGTCTTCAAACTTGATAAAATTAGACTTTGATAGAACGCATTGGGTAATGAGGATCAAAATGATTCAAATACTTAAGGTTCTTTGCAATAATCGTTTAATTAAGGAAGTGATTTGGGAACACTAGGAGAATTTATAAGACTACCTCCGATTATGAAAATTTGAGGTTTGTTAAATTTCGAGAGCGAAATTTCTATAAGTGGAGAAGAGTTGTAAGGTCTCGATTCCAAAACATGATAAATAGGAGGTAATTAAATTAATAATAATCAAAATTTAGCTTAAAAATGTGGAAAAATTAAAATTGGAAGCAAAATAGGGTGAAGGGGCTTGGCGCCTGACTAGAGCCCAAGGCGCAAGCCATGGCCGACTAGCAAAACAAGTCCACCCGAATAGTGCCCGAGGTGCCACCAGGCACATTTAAGCAGAATGGGTCGCTTGACGAGCACCCGAGGCCCTCCCAAGGTGCAAAAAACAGAACAGCTCACTCGACAAGAGCCCGATTGGCACTAGAGCAGCAACCCTTCAGGTGCCGTGGTGCCGGTTACCGCCCCGACTGGTGCTCGAGTGCCAGTTGGGGTATTTAAGCATGCAATGGTTTTCTCCTGTGCATTTTTTCGTTGATTTTGGGTTTAGAGAGAGAGAGAGAGCAAAGAGCAAGAGAGAGAAGGAGGAAATCAAAGCCCACGTGTCTAAATCCATCCAAGAGCTAGTTAGACAGGTGATAGATCAGGCCAAGGTAAGTGCACTCATCCTCTCCTCTTTAGTTTTCTTGCACTTTTATTCCGTTTTCTTTGGGTATTCTTATTCCGATACCCGGTTAAATTTATATTTTGTAGTTTCCAAGATCCAAGCATGCATATATGTGAATCCCATGCCCAAAATCCATAATTTTGATCGGTTTCGAACAAGGAAAACCCTAGCCCCACATCCGAATGATTTCACCAAATTTTGGGGATTTTGCTTAAATTGAGTCTAGAATATGGTTACCCATATCATGAATATGTCAAATTATCATTTGGGTGTCCGAATTTATAGTTTTACACGGTTTAGGGTACACCGAAACCCTAACCTTGCCCAAATTGTAATTTCCTTTTAATTTGATTTCTGCACATGATTTAGCTCTAATTGTGATTAACTAATGTCTTGAATGTAAGCAATTATGATTTGGTGTCCAATTCCTAAGTTTTGAATAGTTTAGAGCATCCAGGAACCCAATCTGATCGCGGTCATTGTTCATCCGAGATTAATGAGTATCTTTACATGTTTCACTTTGTTTAATTGCCCTTCAAGTCATGTATAATTGCTTATACTTAATTGTGCATTCCAAAAAATGTCAACATTAAGAAATTGGGAAGAGAATCCTTATCTAAAACCCTAAAGTCAAATTGTGTGACGAAATAGAATTTTTTTTTCTCAGAAACTTCCGTCAAGACAGAAACAGGATTAACGGACTAAAATATAAGACAAGATTTCTACAAAATTTTCACAGAGTCTCCTTTGTAATTGGATGAAAATCCAAAAATACAACCTGTATGATCAACCATTGCAAGCACACAACTATCAATTATCCTACAATTCTTCCTACAACATGCATACACAGGATCATATGTGCCATCTGTGGCATAAATCTATAAAACCATTAACTACACTAACAGTTCATAAACGAAATGTCGTCTAGAGCCTGTACAGAAATCCAAAAGTTTAGAACGGAAGCTAAATTATTAACCTGTAGAAGTATAATTTTCCTTTTTACAATCACATACATCATATGCATTTCTATACAAAAGCCACATATACATGAATATCCATAGGTATAGAATCCATATACAAAATCACATGTCCAGTCAAGTCTTTACATCCAACTGGTTCTCCCAAAATAGCTCCAAAATGCTTCAGGCCCCAAAAGTCCTTCAGGAATTGCTTTTGGTCACTCTTTCTCGTCAAACACTAACTCTATAGTCTCATCTTGAGAAAAAAAAATAATAAAATAGTGAGCCAAGACCCAACGAGGTACATGCAGATATATAGTAAAGCAGTGATGTAGAACTGTCGTGAATTTATATAGAAACAGAATGGTTAAACAGAATATAACCTAGAAAACAAAGAAGAGCATACTTTGACGATATTAAACTCAGAAATCAGAAATCACTCATCAAAAATCGATAATCAATAATAAGTATTATTCAGAAAGCAGAATCGAAAAACAGAGTCAGAAGCTTCTCTTTTATATCAGAACAGAACAGTGATCGGTACGGAACATAAATCAGTACAGTAATAGTGGTACAGAATAGAACAGTAACAGAATAGAACGGTAATAGAACAGAGCGATAACGGACCCTGCTAGTATACCCTACTAGTTGAGAGGACGAATGATCGAGGATAGATTGTGTACATCTCCTTACAATCCAAGACTATAAACAGTAATAGAAAATATCATCTCACGGGAATAGTACGGGTGTGCCTCCGGAAGGTAGGCCAGAACAGAACTTTCCTCCTGACTGTAATGCCCCGAGGAAGGGCAGACCACATATAACTCCATGGACAGAGTTATCCTCAATCACCACCGTAAAGTTCTAAGGCATGTCGGAGAACCTAACTTGACTGTAATCAGTCTTGGGTCCTAAATAATAATATCAGAAATAGCTTCTTTACTAAAAACCTTCTTTCATAATCAGAGTTTCACAATTTCCCTTCAGTTAACTTCAGAACGTTCAGAACATACAGTAATAGTCTAAAAACCCTTCAATTTTACTTCAGAAGTGCATGAAAATTTATAGGTGTAAGTCCGTGTAAAATTTTCAACAACAAATTATACCAAGAGCTTCATTTCAGTGCCAATTAACTTTTATATAACATGAGCTACAGTTAAAAATCATTAAAACCCCTTCATTTTCGTACCTAGGGCTTAGCCAAAACTTCCGGACTCAAATCGATCACTAAACATGTGTTTATTCATGAAATTAATGTCATAAATCCATACACATATACTAAATCATGCAATTTGACCAAAAATCCCCAACATTTTCGAGTTAGGGTTTCATCACAAGCTTCCGGGACCAAATCGAACACTAATTACATGCTTGTTCATGAAATCGAAGCCAAAACTTGCAATAAAAGTTGGGTAAACAAAAAATCTAACCGAACAATCGAGGGAAACATGCTTCGTTTACTTTAAACATATAACAATAACATTTTAGAGCATTTTCATCAACTTTAAAGCAAGAGAAATCGGTAAAAACGAAAAATAATGTCCGAAGTACACTTGTCTTAGCCTGATCTACCGTTATTTTTATCCAAAGTGGATTGGAACGTGTGATTTCTCCTCTCTCCTCTTCTCTTCTTCCTCTTCTTCATTCGTGCCTCTGCTCTCTCTCCCACTTTCCTTTTCCCCTTCTATTTATAACAAAAACGAAGTCAGAAGGAGGGCAAAAGTCGGGGCTGCGCTCGAGCGCATGCCGCGCACTACATTCTGCTAGCACTCGCCTCGAGGGCCCAGCGGGCACGCGGTGAATGCAGGGTTTTTGCCAGGGGCTCACTCAAGCGTGCCTGGCATGTGGTGAGTGGCAAGCCACTAGATTTTTGCGCTCAGTGTCGCGCCTCGGGCGCACGGCAAGCGCCACTCTACTGCTTTCTGAATTCATATATTTTTCTAACTTTTTACTTTCCACCATCATTTTTCAATGCATGCTTGGCCTCTTAATGATTATCATTATTTCAATTATTCCCAATTATCATGTTTTCATTTTCGGAGCCTCACACTCTCCCCAACTTAAGGAAATTTCATCCTCAAAATTAAACAAAACTACATACCTCAAGAAAACAAGTTGGGATATTTGCTTTGGATTTCCTCTTCGCACTCCCAAGTGGCCTCCTCCGGTGAATGATTTCTCTAAAGTATCTTCACCATGGGAATAGTTTTCGTACTCAACTTCTGATCCTTTCGATCCAGAATCTACAGTGGTTCCTCAATGTAGGACAAATCCTTGTCAATAGCTAAGGATCCATAGTCAATCACGTGTGCAGGATCGTGGACGTACTTTCGAAATATCGATACATGGAATACATCATGTACACCCGTCAGACTTGGTGGTAACGCCTCAAAATATAAATAAGGTGGATAAGAACTTTTTATCATCCTATCCTCGGGATGTAAATAAGGAGGATAAGAACTTTTGATCTTTGGCCTTGGATTGTGTGGAGTGAACACAATTTATCGTTGATTATACGCCCCTTAGCTAGTATGGTCTACTAGCCTGAGTCTGCAAAGAGGAATAATTATGCTTAAACTACATCCTAAGAAAATAAGGATAAAAGAAAGAAGTAAATTACGTTCTAAGCATATTTGACCAAGTTCATGTTCATGCATCTCCTTCATGTTCATATATTGTTTTCTACTTAACTTTATTTATATTATTTACTGCCTTGTTTATGATGCACTTATTGAGTTGTTAGCTCACCCTTACTACTTCTTCCTTTCAAATGAGATCCACGAGCTAACGTCTGATTAGATAAAGCAAGGAGATGGATTTTGCTAGAAGAGATTTATCGGACTTCGAAGACTTAGAATCTTAGAATGTGATTGATGTAACGTTATGAAAATAATTGATTAAATTATTTATTATATAATAAATTGTCATAGCATGTTATTTAGTATTATTGATCACTATTATGCTTTCACAGTTTATTTATGGAGATAGAATGCTTCCGCAGGTATAATGTTAGGTTTTGTATAACTCTTTAGATGGTATATCTTATTAGATTCAATATAGTAGTTAGGATACTGTATTTGAGCCATAGATGAATGGCATTTGATTGATCTTGTGTATGTGTTATGGTTGTGAATTTGAAGTCTAGTGGTTTATATGCATTCTATAGGTTTTATTTTACAGGTTATATATATGATTTTTGTCCATTTACAGAGAAAATGCTACACAATTTTCTCCAAAAATTAAGTAATAAGTTAATAAATAAAAGCATGTTAGTTTGCAATTTGGATAAGTATGATTATTGACCAAGGTCATTAGTGAGTTATGACCCGTTCCGTCACACTTTAACTCTTCAATAAATCAACTAGATTGTTCTAATCATTGTCGCTAATGTCTTTGAGTGTGCATTAATTTTTCTTTGTCTAACATTAATTCTTTTTGCTGAATAAACGTTATTATTGTCGTTGGCAGGCTTAGATGGACCCATTTGTTCAATTATGCTCGCTCCTATGAGGAGGTCATGGCACTGTGCAAAATTGTGATCGGCAGTTAAGTCTTATAGCTATCATTGCCGGGTTTGGATAGACGTATTTGTTTGGCTATGCTCACTCCTGTGAGAAGGTTGTGGCATTGAGAAAATGTGATTGCCGACTAAGCCTTGCGACTATCATTGCTGGGCTTGGATGGACGCATTTGTCCGGCTGTGCTCACTTTTGTGAGAAGGTCATGGCACGTCTATAGGTGAGCCTCACTAGGGCAGACTGGGTGTGGCTGCCACAGTCGCCGATCTCTAGCGTAGTTGAGATTGTCATTTGCATAGAACTATAGGTGCTCGATCCCGGTGGGGGGACATTATCACTTTTGCAAATTTGATCCTAATCCTCCGACCATCACTAACTGATGGTACTCATTTTACTAGAGGAAGTTGTTACACGCATGTTGAAAAGCCCCCTAAGGTTTTAGTAACCGCCTACTAGGAAGATCCAATTCTTAGTCCGTGAGCTCCCCGAGCCAAGATGTCTGACCCCGTTTGGGCCGCTCGGTTGCTAGAACTGAGGTTCAGAATTCAACCTTACTTGGGCTACTTGGTTAACTGGACTGAGATTTTTTTGATTAGGTCATAGCCGGTCAAGGAGTAGGTGATGGCGTTTACTCAACTTAGGGGCAATCTAGGTCTTTGAATTAATGCAAACATGCAAGTATTCATATGGTTGGCATGATGAATAGAACAAGTAAATAAACATGTTTATAACACTCAAGAACCCGCATGGATGCACTTGACTTGCCTGCACTTGGTGGGAAATCATTGGTAGCACCTTCTAGGGTGGAGGGCATTCTATGCCCGTGGGACTAGTTTTCTACTCTGAGTGTGTAGAACATACACCCCATTTTGGAGGATCATCGAGGTTGGGAATGGTCTCTATCAGCAAGGTGACAATTTGTTCCGGTCAACAGTTATTTGTTTGTGGCCTTTACACTCCGAAGAATTGGGTTTGTCATGTTGAACTGGTGCGCTCTTGCCTTCTTTCCACTGGGCGATGGCCGCCAGGCTGTGTGACTGTGATGGACCACATTTTTTTAACCAAAATCTGGTAGAGTTTCAACAAGAAATGGCTAGCAAACTAATACAATCTGTACAAAATTTCCTGTACAACACATTATATAACAACACATCATATCACAAGATCCAAAAATAGCCACAACAAACACATGTTACCAACATCATAACTCTGGATATGACGTTGACTCATATAAGATACCACTAGGTGCCCAAATAAACCATAACAATCTGTAAAAGCACATACATCAATGATCCACTGCGAAAACTATACTATGAGTATATCATTATCATATATACATACATTAATATACAAAACCATCAAATAATATAAAAAAGTACTCCGCGAGTAACAAAATCATAAAATCTAGGTCCATAAGATCATCCTCATGTCTTTATGCCTAGTCGACTTCTAATCCTCTACCCCGCCACATCAAACATAAGCTCATACTCATCTGGAGGAAGAGAAATGTAGTAAGGGTGAGCTAAATACTCAATAAGACACAATAATCAAAGACAATAAGTAATATACGTAAAAAAAGTAAATGAAGGGAATAATAGTATAATAAAGATGCATAAACAAGAAACGTGAACAAATATATTTTTGGAATTCATTTATCTTTTCCATTTTACTTATTCTTTCTTTAGGTTCCAAAATATGTATAAACTTTTTGCTTTACAGACCAGAGCCAGTAAACCTTATCAACTAATGGAGTAGCCGATCAAGGAATGAAATGTGTTTGTATCTACACATTCTAAAGCACTACCCATGAATCTTGACTTGACGTCCCATGGCAGACGGTATACCTTTCACCCAATAGATAGAGCCAAATAATATATATGCTACTCACAAATCTCAAATTTAACGTCCTGTGACAGACAGTATACCTTTCACTAGATATATAGGGTCAAATAACAGATATACTACCCACGAATCTCAACTTTAAAGTCTCGTGGTAGACGGTATACCTTTTACCTGATATACAGGGCCAAATAATATATATGCTACCCACGAATCTTAACTTTAATATCCCGTGACAGACAGTATACCTTTCACCTGATATACAGAGCCAAATAATATATACCACCACAGCATCTCCTGTGATCCAGGAATATTTCTCGATCTACTACTGTAATATCCTAAGGTATGCCAGGGGATACTACCCTCTGAAATATAAATTATTGGTCCAAATTTTCAATTACTTATTCTTAAGGAATTTCATACTTATTCATAAAATATTGCTCTTACTCCATGAGAACGGTTTATTAAACATAACATATCATGGAATTTTCTTCTTATACTTCTCATAATTTGCATAATTCTTATGAGCCTAAATCTTCACATGATTTAAATTATATGCAAGATTATCAAAAAGCATGGAAAAAATAGGAGTTATTACCACCGTGAGCTGAACATGACTTTAGAGCTTCTGGACGATAAATCCCTTCATAAACGCATATAACATAATTTTCGAAGTATATACAAGATAATATATATATCACACATACGGATAAATATCTCAATTCATGTCCGATAATATTTTTGAAATACATAAAATTAACATATATAAAATATATATATAATTACCAAATATACGAGAATACCCGCATCCATAAAGCTAGAGTTACGAATTTTTAAAGTCAAATTATGTATAAATTACAATTAATTCAGGTAAAACTAAAGGGGACGTGAGTTAGGGTTTCTAGTGAACACAATACCGCATAAAATTACCAAATTAGACACCAAATTGATAAATTAACATACTCAAGACATGGGTAACAATTTTCTAAAACCAATTTATACAAAAATTTGAAAAATCGGAGGGTGAAGGAATCCGGGTGTGGGGTTAGGGTTTCAGTGCAAAAACTGGTCAAAACTAAGAAATTGGATATGAAATCAACATACATGCATGCTCAAGTCATGGGTAATATAAAATATAAATTTAATTAGGTATCGAAATGAGAATACCTGAAGAAAATGAAACAAAAAGTACAAAGAATGAAAGAGAAGGGCATGAGAGCATTGTCTTGGCCCGATCTATTATTTCTCCAACTAGCTCTAAGTCGGATTCGAACCCAAGTGCCTCGATCTCTCCTCTCTCTCTCCTTCACGTTGAAAGTCTACAAATCTGCCGGAAATAAAACATGAGAGGGTTTTAAATCCTAGACTGGCACTACGTGCTTAGATCCAGCGCCCAATGGGCGCTGGCGCCCTGGATCCTACGCCTACCGTGGCGCTCGAGCACCCGGTAAGCGTCCCCTTCACTGCCTCCTAACACATCCGAAACTTAATTTTTTCACATAAATTAAGTCCAATTTTGATTATATTATCTTAATTATCCTTAATTATGATATTTAAAAACTAGTACATTATAGTGATTTTGGATATTGGGCTCTTATTGCTAACATGCGACCCATAGATACTAAGGGATGCCTTATCTGGTGCATAGGTAGCGTCTTTTGTCATGAAATGCTGCATGCAAAAGACTAAGGAGTCTGTCGCCCCCGAGGGCATTCTAACCTGCTGTCTATATTATGTTGGGTGCCCACAAGGCCCTGAGAACCCAGCAAAGTGTGGAAGTGATCTAGGTGGGGCACCAAATTGGAACTTCAAACACAAGGCTCCTAGTTCGACATCTTGATCTTGTGAGGGGGTGGTCGCGACTGGACCTCCCTCACAAACAGTGACCTTTTTAGGTCGGTAGAGAACTTGCTAGTGTTAAATAGAGCTTTTTCTCAGGTAGGAGGCCTCTTATTGTCATGGGAGCAGTTTGGGTCACACTGCTCTGGGCTTTTCATCCTACGTCTCATGACTCAGTTAGCCCTCTAGCCAAGTCTAGACCCTATTATTTATGGCCAGCCCGACTGCAAGGTCGTTAGGTCATTGGATTTTCTAAGGAGAATATTTTTCTCCTCGGTTCCTCCTTATGGACTCTGAGGTTTAGGAGTTAGAAGGTAGAGCCCCCATCGTAGCACCTTCAGGCAAGTACAAATAGTCTATGGTTGCTTGGGACATGGCGTATCTTTGGGCGATGAGTGCTTACATGTTTTGGGTTGGTCGATCATCCACACAGCTACCCATGGGGAGTCATTGTCATGGGAGACATTGTCTCTGACTGGTATGCTGACTTGTATCCTCATATTGACCATGCCTGCTCTTGTAGGTGTGGTGGTTAAACTTTTTAGTTGTTCCCACAA
Organism: Nepenthes gracilis; assembly: GCA_033239525.1. NCBI lineage: Eukaryota > Viridiplantae > Streptophyta > Magnoliopsida > Caryophyllales > Nepenthaceae > Nepenthes > Nepenthes gracilis. The sequence goes on along the minus strand of BSYO01000005.1, from coordinate 15,208,820 downwards.
ATGGCACTAATAATACGTCTGTGACAACCCAGATTCTAAAATACAGGAAGTCCCAGTCATCGAGTCAAAATAATCAAAGGATCAAGGAAAATTGAAGGTTATTTGGAAAATATAAACCGGCTTTAGATCATATTTTGAAATCAGAATTTATCTTCTGAATTTGAAGACCGGAGTGATTTATGAAAGGAGGAATGAACTTGTGTCCCATGATGCTGGAGTGATTTAAGGACCGGAAGTGGTTTGCGCCACTTGGAGACCGGAGTTGCCTTTTGGTCTCTTGAAGCCACTAAAGGTTGGAGCACTTCATGAAATGACCGGAGTGAATTGTGTGAAGAGAGGCCGAAGTGGCCTTGAAGTTCGGAGTGGTTTTGTGTGTTGGTGAGGCCGGAGGAGAAGTGTGGAGACGGCCGGCCTTATATGGGTCAAAAGGAGGTTAAACTTTCCCTTGTGTCTAAAATTAAGTCCGGCCTTGTGTGAGGAAAAAGAAGTCCGTCTTCTCTTAGCATAAAAGAACTCCGTCCTTCCTTAGTGTAAAAGCAGTCCGGCCTTTCACTTAAGTTAAAATCAAGTCCGGCCTTGTGTGTTGGTAAAGCCGGAGTAGAATTATGGGTGCAAGGAGAATAAAATCCGAAGTTGATGAGAAGGTAATGGACGGAGTGAATAATAAGAAGAAGTTGACCAGAATGGAAGAGTTGACCGGATTTGAATAAAAGTTGACCGGCAACTAAAGAAAAAGGTGAACTTTAGAATTTAGTTAGAATTCAACTAGGCGGCGACCAAAAAGGAGTAGGTAAACTAATCTAGTTACTCCCACCTACCGCCTGCAAACAAGTACGGGAGTAAGTTACTTACTCCACTTACCCCACCTACTCCCTCCTCTATATAAACCAGCGATGGTTGCTAGAAAAAGAGAAAACCCGGCAAGCAGTAAGGAAGAAGGGAATGAAGGAGAGAGCTCCAAGACGGTAAAAAACGACTGTCAGGCAAGGAGGGAAGAATTTTAAGACAGCCCATCAGGCAAGTGTACCTCGAACGCCGTTTTTAAGTGTATTCTGCTCTATTTCTAAATTCATGCTTTATTACAAGTTACTTCGGATGCTGTTTCAGGTATATTGCAAGTGTACTCTATTCTGCTTTTAAGCTCATGTTTTGAAAATGTTGAAGTGTACTCTGTTTTTAAGTTCTTGCTTTTTGCATTGAATATCAACATTCTGCAATATAAAATGAACTCCGTCCGTTTCAGAAAAAGAATGCCGCCCTTTTTAAGGAAGAAGTACTCCGTCCATTTCAGAAAAAGAACTCCGTCCTTTGAGAAAGTGAGCTCCGTCCTTTGAGAAAATGAGCTCCATCCCCTGAGAAAATGAATCCCGTCCTTAAAATGAACTCCGGCCCTAATGTGAAAAAGAACTCCAGCTTTTAAGAACTTCGGATTTATAGAAAAGAACACCGGCTTTTGAACTTTGCCCTTTAAGACAAATGAACTCCGGCTTTAATGAACTCAGGCTTTAATGAACTCCGTCCAAAATGAACTCCTACCTTAATAAAGAAAAAGAACTCCGGCCTTAATATGAAATGAACTCCGGCTTTAAAGGGGAATGAACTCCATGTGAAATGAACTCCGGCTTTAAAGGGGAATGAACCCCATGTGAAATGAACTCCGGCTTTAAAGGAAAATGAACTCCATGTGAAATGAACTCCGGCTTTAAAGGGAAATGAACTCCATGTGAAATGAACTCGGCTTTAAAGGGAAATGAACTCCGGCCTTTGAACTCTGCCTTTTGTCAAAAAGAACTCCGGATTTGGATGAAAAACAACTTCGGCTTTTGAACTCCGGATTTGGATGAAAAATAGCTTCGGCTTTTGAATTCCGGATTTGGATGAAAAACAGCTTCGGCTTTTGAACTCCAGATTTGGATGAAAAAGTACTCCAAAAAGAACTCCTTTGGATAAAAAGTACTCCAGCCTCTGACAAAAAGAACTCCGATTTTGAAAAAGAACTCAAGCCTTAATGTGAAATGAATTCCGACTTTTAAAGAACTCTGCCCTGTTATGGAAAAGCCCTCCGTCCTTTGTGTAAAAAGAACTCCGTCCTATTAAAGAAAAGCAGTCTATCCTTTGTGTAAAAAGAACTCTGTCTTGTTAATGAAAAGCACTCCGTCCTTTGTGTAAAAAGAACTCCGTCCAGCGGTGAAAGCACTCCGTCCCTTGAGAAAAAATAAAACTCTGTCTTTTAAAAGTACTCCAACTGAAAAGCACTCCGTCTGAAAAGCACCCGTCTGAAAAGCACCCCGCCCAAAAAGGCAGTCCGTCCAAAAAGCACTCCGTCCAAAAAGAACTCCGTTCTTTTTAAGAAAATACTCCGTCCAAAAGAGCTCTACCCTATTGAAACCAAGATCTCCGGCTTTTTGAGCACTCCGGAACTCCTGCTTTTGCACTAAAAATGAATTTCGACTCCGAACTGAAAATGAGCTCCGGATTGTACTGAAAATGAAACCGGCTTCAAAAGAGCTCCGGCCCTTGATAAAACATTTGCACCGGTCCCAAGTATAGTATGTTTCCAAAAATATGTCTGGATACTTAAAAATTTGCACCGGCCCTTGATAAGAATCTGCACCTATCCCAAGTATAATATGTTCCGAAAATATGTGGATACTTAAAAATAGCTAAAGATATATTATGCAAGTTTGACTTCAATAAGGGGTTTTTGATAAAAGATGAATGATAGCCGTCCTCGGGGCTTGGTACACAGAGGTAATGATAGCCGTCCTCGGGGCTTGGTACACGGAGGTAATGATAGCCGTCCTCGGGGCTTGGTACAAGGAGGGAATGATAGCCATCCTCGGGACTTGGTACACGGAGATAATGATAGCCGTCCTCGGGGCTTGGTACAAGGAGGGAATGATAGCCGTCCTCGGGGATTGGTACAAGGAGGGAAACAATATGAAGTACCGTTTACCATTTTACCGATATGTTATATTACAGTAAAATGATGATAATGTATGAAAAGATGATAACAAATCGTATATAATGAAAAGATGATAATGAATCGTATACAGTGAAAAGATGATAGAGTGAACAGTATAGAGTATTGTTTTCAGTTTTACCATGCATCAGTAAAGTTTATAGTTATCATTTTATGATCTATAGTGTAATGATTTATGAAGCATGAGATTTGATATCGTTTGTTAAACGTTCTGATTCTGCATGATTATATGATCGTTTTGGCATAACTGTTTTACAGTTCTTATGCATGTACCTTACCGGGCCTCGGCTCACTATTTTATGTTTTTCTCCCTAGAGATGAAGCTTTAGAACTTGTGCCTGACGAGTTGGAGTGATTAGAGCTTGCCTGAAGGATCAAAGACTCGGAAGCTTATTTTGGAGAAATATTATTGTAATGACTTAATGGACTTCTATGGTTAAACACTTTTGGTTATGTACTCGGAAATGAATATTTTGGAATGAATATAAATGCTTCTGCCAATGTTAGAATAACTTCCGCTATACTTATTATGGTTAAAAGTATATGGGTCCTAGATGGCATCTGCGATCCTGTGTTGCACCCAACTAGTTTAGTTTGAGGTTTTCAATTATGTTTCTGTTTGACGGAAGCTTTTGAGGACAAAAAAAAATTCGTTCCGTCACAACGTCTCTGTGTCTAGATTACTGAATAAATTAAGAAGTCGCTTGATCTTTTCGGTAGGTCAAGTTGAAGCGGGTTCAATCTTCAATTCTCCGAACCTAAATCCTACACACTATAATGAATAAACAAGATGTTAAAGGATGACAGGACTCATTCCCTAATATATCCTCCGATACTCAAGTTAGAAATATTCCCTAAGTAAATAGAAAGATAGGATGATGAGTGAATAATACGTAGATTTTTGTTTCAGACGGATTGAGTGTTAGCAGAGGGCTAAGCTCCGATAGATAGGCTCGGTTGGAGAGCAACTTAGAGATAGAGGATTGAGTTCCGGTGGTAGTCTTGGCTGGGAGTGGCTTAGAGATGTAGGACTTAGCTTCAGTGAGTGCACTTGGTTGGGAAGTAACTTTGAGTTGAGGATTAAACTCCGACAAGTGCACTCGATTGGAGGGTGACTTTGAGACGAATGGATTATTGAGTTCCGGTGAGTGTGCTCGATTAGAGAGCAATTTTGAGGGTTCTCAGTATATTCGGCCACCGAAGGTTCGGGATGTATCCAGCATATGAGAACTAGTCGCCCTCTCCTCCCTTTGGGAATCCATTTTGATCATAGAGGCGCTGAGGACCTCGGGACAGAGAGAGATGCTGCGTGGGCTTCTCCATTTCAGAATTTTTCTTCTCTCCTTGGGACTAAGAGTCCAGACCTCTTCGGGAATAAGAGTTTAGCCTCGGTACTGAGAGTCAAGACGTTGGAACTGAGAGTCAAAAAGCCCCCTTTTCTATGGCAATAGGAAGGTATTTGTAGAGAGACAGAGCATGTTCGCTAACTGTTACTCGGGCTTTGTGGGCACTGCAGTGAATGGCTGACAGTGTGCGTCTATACTAATACTCTGAACTGTCGGGGCTTGTTTGTTGAGCTGCGTTCGTGGGTCCGCCCAATGGGCGACTCTAATGGCCCATATGTTGCTAGGTGGATCTAGATCGCACCAAATGGGCCTTCCGCGGCGCTTTCTTGGCCTTAGGCTTGGAAGAACCTCTATTAGACCACCGCTATTCTTACAAGCCGAATTCTAGGCCGACCCAATGAACTATTGGACCCATTAATACTTCCTAATTATTTGTAAGTACTCATCATTATTTCATTTAATGTTTGGCTTATATACATTTTGTTTTTTTATAAGTTTTATTAGATCGTAAAATATATTATCTATATTTATAAAAAATGCTAAAATTTATTGATTAATCTTAAAATTTTTAAAATTTAAAGATAAATATCTTCTTATATATCATTATTTTTGCAAAACCCTTAAAAAACCCTCATTGTATGTCCCTAATTTTTGCTAGAATCATACTAAATTTCTAAACCCAAATTTATTAAAAATATTTTGCCTTTATTTTTGGATGGATGTTATTTTGAAGAAGCTTTCTTCAAGTTTTATTTAAAATAAACCATCAAAAAAATTAATAAAAAACTAAGTATAGTGTGACATGTTATAATATATTGAGATGAGATTTTATATAATTCACCCATGGGTGACAAATAATAGTGAGTAAGGCCCAATCTATATTGTATTTTATAGACAACCTATTCATGGAATTATAGTATAAACCGACCTTAAATGATTATAATTTGTTGAGAAATGTGTCTCAATTTTTTAGTTTGTTTGTTCATGTATTGGTCATTTGTTTATTTACTTACGATTTGTTTATCTTATATTCATCATGTATATGTTTATTGTATTATTATTTATTACTTTCTAAACATTTGGCTAATCTTGTATTGTAAAATCTTTTAGATTAATAGGTTTGGTCTTTACGAAAGTTTGGATGGATAGATTTTTACAAGGAGGATCTTGAGTTTTCATATTAAGCTATGTATTTTGTTCTGAATGTTATTGTAAGAGAAAACAATTTATATATTTGGTGAATATCTTAATTTGTGTAAAATTTATATCACGGTCGATGGCGATACATTACTATAGTTTCTGTACCATGGTTAATGATTGCATACTATAAATCATATATGTTTGATGAGCAAGTGCAATTTTAAAGGTCAAGTTGAAGCAAGTTTGACCGATTTTCCTGAACGAATTATGTTTCTATATATTGAAATTTTACTAATAAAGTTTTATTTAACATCCCAATTTCAATCATAGATTTTTATATTACGGTTATTTTGATGTTTGATCCGGGGACCTAATTGCGAGACTCATAAGAAATAATCCAAATCCCAACAATTTTCTTGCCAAAACTTTGTATTTGTTGAGAAGCCAACACTGTGTACCATCGTTGGACATTTCTACTTTTAAAGCATTAGCTAATATTCGCTTACATTATCCCAGTTCAGGAGGATGAAAACAGTAGTAATTTTATGTCCATATATTTTCTTTAGGGTAAGTGAATTAAAGTTCATATCCGCCAACAATATATAAACCAAATTCTATTTGAGTTGATATGCTGTCAGTGCTTCTACTCAAACTGGCAGATAAAAGTTCAATTTCAGTCTTGTAAATGTATGGTCGAATTTGGCCTACCCGTTAATTTAATTTCGTTAAAAATATTTTTACTTTTTATATGTGATGGGTAGGCCCATAGCAGGTAAGCCCAATAAGAAAAAATGTCTAAAATCTAGAAAAGCTCAGATGCACATTTAGACTGTCAACGCTAGTGTTGACCGTATGGAGCACCAACTAGGCAGTCAACGCACTCCCTCAAGACAGTCAACATTTCTGTTGACCGGAAGCACTGTAGTAGCAAGCTGCGAAAAGATAAAAACCTAATATAGGCCAGGCCCAGTTTGGTAGACGTTTTCGTACATGACAAGCAATAGTCCCTTTCCCTGATTTCACGCCTTCCTTGAAGCCAATCTCCTCTAAAGAAGGCATCAACAGATTCAATGCCCTTCCCATGAGAAAGGCGCCAGATTCTCTCTTCCTTCCTACAATGGACTCTAACGGTAACAAAAGTACAGAAGGAAGGCAAATAATCAGGAGAATCGTTACCCCCCAAAAAAAAGAAACGATCATAACAAAATGCACCAGTCAAGCCTTCTTGCTTAACGAAGGCCACCCAACACGATATAGGGATTGCGCCTTCTTAGCCAAGGAAGGTCACCCTCCCCACCGTCTATATAACCCCACAGAGTGTCCACTCTGGGGCGACACGAACACAGAGATGAACAAAAGACAACACAGTACTACCACGGAGAAATCTTTGAGCATACTAACGCTCATCCCTAAGCAAACAAACGCTTACTACAATAATCCCACTCCAAGCCTTCAGATTCTAGAGACTTCACCCACTCCTCGAGATCCGTCCTTTTAAGCTTCCACACTTTTAGGACATAACTTTCCACTTATTCCTTCGAACATCGAGTTAGGAAACTATACTCTCGACGAGTCACGGGAACATCTCTTACATCTAAAGGCAAACACTCCCACCAACCTCAATCTCGCTCTCTATCTCAACTTACATTTCTATTTACCTTCTTGTAATTCGAAGGCTTATTGCTGACTTGAGCGTCGGAGTATTTTCAGTGGGATAACATCCCGCTAACACCTGACCTCTTGTTTGTTGTAGCGGTGTGCAGGGTCCAGACTCAGTGAACGGAGTTGGATCTAAACGATCAAGTGAATCCAAATCTGTTCAAGGTCGGATCCAGGTACGCATCATTGACGCCATCTGTGGGAAATGCTTACAAAGAGCCAGCTACATTTCCCAGAAGCCCTTTTCAACCAATACCCTCAATCGAAATGGTGAACACAATGGCACAAGCAAGGGAGCCAGCCAAAGACGTGGCCTCGCCAGACCACGACCACACCACTGGTGCCGTGGTCAATGGGGTAGCCGGAGGCATTCCAGCGCCTTTCTTTCAAAACCTGGCGGAGCATATACTAAACACCAATAGGATGCTCCAAATACTCTGCTCCTGCTAGGAGCAAGCACAGCTAAGGGTTGCACCGGCGGGAGCCCCTATACCGGCATCCAGACGAGGAGGCCAGAGAAAGAATGTTTCAGCCCAAAAACCCGAAAGGCTAACCAACGCTCCCGCACCAAAGTCCTCACATGCTCAAAGCCGTCTAAGGCATGAGGAGCAGGGAACTAGCATTGCCCAGAAGAAAGTCCAAAACGAAGGAACCCTAGATACTCACACATAGAATCTAGGCCACAGGCTCAGGAAGGAGCCTCCCGGGCCGTTAGATCTACCCATGGTAGTAGCCACCCGACTGCTGAACAAGTCAAAGAAAGAACAGAGTTGATGACATATCTCAACTCTAAAAGATCTGGTAATGTCATTCAAGTAGATCCGAGGCTGGAGAAGATATGGAACCGCATCTTCAAAGATGATGAGCATGCAGCTAATATCGACAGATCTCCCTTCACAATGGAGATCTTAAACCATCCCATGCCGCAAATTCCAGCCCTTGACTCGTACGATGGGAGTGCTGATCCCGTTGATCATCTCGCGCACTTCCGTACCCATTTGGGTCTATAGGGGCTGGAGGACGCTGCCATGTGCCGCTACTTCCCGCTCACCTTAAAAGGAGATGCACATATGGTTCCATAATCTCCCCTTGGACTTAATCCAAAGTTTTTAGGAGCTTTCGGATCTCTTCTTGTCACAGTATGCCTCTAGCCGCAGGGAGGAAAAGTAGCATTGGCATCTGTCATACATCAAGTAGAAGCATGGGGAGAACCCGGGGAAGTTCCTAGATCGCTTCGTAGCAGAAGCTAGGTGGATCCCCCGACTCACAAAGGAAATGAAACTAGTCAATTTCATCTCGGCACTGGCGCATGAAAAATTCTTCAGGCACCTGGCATATAAGAACCCGCAGACATTTCAAGAAGCAGAATCTATTACCAAGGCCTACGCGGAAGCAGAGGAAGCCAACGAGGTTAAACGTCCCGATCGGACAGAACAGCCACGCTCTTTCCCAACTAAAGGAAAGAGAAAACACAATGGTAATGATCACTCCCGCCGAAAGCACCACAAGATTGAACCACAAAAGCGCAAGGACTATGGCCCATCCAGCCTAACGCCCTTGATAGATACGCGTTCAAACATCCTCATGCAGATCTGTGGGAAAAAGTTTCTTAAGTGGACAAAACCACTTAAGAAGGTGGAGGGAGGAAATCGTCAAAGTACTACGATTTCTATCGATCTCCTGGATACTCCACTAAGAACTGCAAGACCATTCAATGAGAAATTGAAGAGCTGATCAAAATTGGCCATCTTACCAGGTTCGTTAAGGGCCCTTGTCAAAGCTCTGGCACTACGGGCGGAGATGGATCAGGGTCTTTCCCTCCACGAAAATGGGTTGCAGTAGGAGTGGTCAACATGATCACCACCCGGCCGATCAAAAACTCACCGACAACAAGGAAGCAGCAAACTAGGAGGAAGAAACAACGCACTACTGACACCATCAATAGTCTTAGTGATAGCAACCTGGCACATGTAGTTTCCTCCATGCAGACCCCATTGTTGTATCTACACTCGTTTCCGATGGTAGCGTCGACTACCAGCTAAAACGAGTATTCGTTGACAATGGAAGTTCTCGCGATTTGCTCTATCTCGATACATTTTTTAAACTTGATTTGAAAAAGAGTCAATTAAAACCTACCGAAGGCCTATTGTATGGCTTTGACAACGAGCCAGTGCCCGTCCAAGGGACGATCCGATTGGAAGTCACCCTAGGAACATACCCAAAAATGGCAAGTCGTACACTTACTTCCTTCGTAGTCAACTTGCCCTTTGTATATAACTCTATACTAAGCTGACCATGCCTAACAGTGTTCAGGGCCATCACTTCAATACCACACCTAAAAATGAAATTTTCAATGCTATACGGTGTGGGCGAAGTGCTGGGTGACCAAGTCACCAGGAAGACATGCTACATGGCCCAAATCGCACCTAACAACAGCACCAGAATGGTGGGGGAACTCGACCATCGAGACAAAACGACCTTGCAGCAGGCGTAGTCCAGTGAGACAATCAACTAGTCCCATTGAATTTGGAGGATCCAGAAAAGTGCGTATGGATCGGCGACTCACTCACCGGTGCACTGCGCGACGCAGGCTATTCGCTTTCCTGACGGAATGCTGACATTTTTGCATGGACTCCCGTTGATATGTGTTGGATTCCGGCCTGGGTAATTATTCACAAGCTCGGCCTTGACTCAAACTGAAAGCCCGTCAGGCAAAAGCAAAGAAATCACTTGGTAGAAAAGTTAGTAGCCATTCGGAAGAAAGTAAAGAAACCATTGGATACCGGATTCATAGAGAAGTTCAATATCCTGATTGGCTCTCCAACGTAGTATTGGTAAAGAAGAACAGTGGGAAGTGACGAATGTGTGTCAATTTCATCGACGTTAACAAAGCCTACCCAAAAGACAGTTTTCTTTTACCCAAGATTGACTCCTGGGTGGACTCGACATCTGGACATGAGTTGTTGAGCTTTATGAATGCCTATTCAAGCTATAACTAGATCTGGATGAGTCCGAAGGATGAAGAGCATACCTCGTTTATGATGGATCATGGGACTTACTGCTATAAGGTGATGCCCTTTAGACTGAAGAACGCAGGAGCCACCTACCAACGGCTGGTAAACAAAATATTTGAGAAACAAATCCGCCGCAATATAGAAGTTTATGTTGACGACATGCTCGTAAAGAGCAGAACCATAGGCGACCATATCCACAATCTGGTAGAGTCGTTTGGGTGCTCCGTGAGCATCAAATGAAGCTGAATTCGGCTTAGTGCGTCTTCGAGGTAGCCTTGGGAAAATTCTTGTGTTTCATCGTCTTCCAACGATAGATCAAGGCAAACATAGAGAAAATCAAGGCCCTCGCGGACATGGCTCATCAGGGATGTCCAGTAACTGACTGGACGATTTGCGATCTTGTCCCGCTTCCTAGCGAAGTCTAGTGAGAAGTATCAGTCCTTCTTAAAGGCTCTAAGGGGAACAAAATCAAATAGGTTCCAAGGGATGCCAGATCGCTAGGCGACCTTCAATGAGTTGAAGCAATATCTGGCGAGCCTGCCATTACTAACGTCACCCAAGGTCGGAGAGGAGCTATACCACTACTTGGCGATGTTAGAGGTATCCCTCAACTTCGTCCTCGTATGCCAGGACTCCAATACCTAACGGTCAATCTATTACATGAGCAAAACACTGACCGGCCCGGAGACACGCTATTCGCACACAGAAAAGTTGGCCTTAGCTTTCATATTCTCCGTACGAAAACTAAGGCCCTACTTTCACGCACACTGCATCATAATTCTCACCGACCAGCCTCTGAAGAGTATTCTCCAAAAATTTGATGTTTTTGGACAGTTGGTAAACTGGACTATCGAATTGGGCGAGTTCGACATCGAGTTTCGACCCAGGCCTGCCATAAAAGCGCAGGCTCTAGAATGCGAAATAGCACGTGGAGGCTCCGGAATGGGTACTCCACGTAGACGGATCGTCTACGGACACGAGCAGTGGAGCTGGGATGGTCCTCACGACCCCCGACGGGTTTGAGGTGAAGTATTCCCTTAGACTCGACTTCCCAGCCACCAACAACGTTGCCGAATGTGAAGCCCTGCTAGCCGGGTTAAAATTAGTAAAAGAGTACTTAGCAAAATGACTGCCTGTTTACAGCGACTCCAAGCTAATCATCAACCAGATTAATGGGAGCTTCGAGGCGAGCAACCCACATATGGCCAAGTACTTGACAAAGGCAATGGAGGCCACCCGCAGCTTCGACAAGCTAACCCTAGTCCATGTCCCCAGAAATAAAAATTGGAAGGTTGATCAGCTGGCCAGAGCAACAGCGGCTAAAAATCTAGAATAGTACTCGAATGACGTAAGGGAGGCCTTGAACACTTCCAGTATAGAGAAACGGGAGGCAATGCAGATCTCCGAGATGAGAAATTGGATGACACCCTACCTGAGGTACCTAGAGGATGAGAAATTGCCAGAAGACGCAGAGGAGGCCAGGCGGGTAAAGAGAACGGCCGACTGGTACACCATAATGGACGAGCGGTTGTATCGCCGCGGCTACTCGACTCCGTACCTTCGGTGCCTAACCCCTGAAGAGACTGACTACGTCCTGAGCGAAGTGCACCTTGGGATTTGCGGATCGCACATCGACGGCAAAAACCTAGCATTCAATATCATGCGAAAAGGCTACTATTGGCCCTCGATAAAAAAGGATACACTCAAGTTTGTAAAGAAGTGTAAAAGCTACCAACTTCACGGTAACCTTTGCCACTAGTCATCCATCAAGCTAAAATCCCTTCAGGCGCCATGGCCCATCATGCAATGGGGGCTCGACATTCTTGGCCCATTTTTCATCTCAACTGGGCAAAGAAATTTCATCATAACAGGCATCGACTACTTCACAAAGTGGGTGAGGCCATCCCACTGGCCAAGATCACAGAACACAACGCTCTTGAGTTCATTTGCTAGAATATCATCAGCAGATTTGACATCCCATAAGTCATTGTGACTGACAACGGGACTCAATTCTCTGGAAAATGCTTCACCAAGTATTGTACTAGCATTACGATTAGGCTGGTCCACACTTCGGTGGCATACCCCCAAGCAAATGGACAAGTCGAGGTCACAAACTAAATGCTACTCCACGGGATTAAGACCAAATTGGAAGATGCAGGGGGCTCTGGATAGATGACCTCGCCTCAATCATAAGGTCTTATCGGATGACTCAAAAGGAACCAATGCGCGAGACATCCTTCAGCCTCTGCTACGAGACTGAAGCCTTGATCCCGATCAAAATTGGGATTTCAAGTCTTAGGGTGGAATCTTTTGACCCATAGGGTAACTCTCAGAAAATCCGAGAACACCTAAACTTACTAGAAGAAGCCCGCGATGCCGCTAGAATGCGGACAGCGGCCTACCAACATCGAATCGCCCATTACTACAACAAGAATATGAAAGCGCGGTTGTTTGATGTTGGAGACTTGGTCTTCTAAAGCATCGAGGCCACGAGAAAGGTGGCCGGCTGGAACAAGCTCTCCCCGAATCAGGAAGGGCCTTTTCTCGTCTCCACCGTCCTGCAAAACGGGGCATACAAGCTCCAGAATTAAGACGGAAAGTTGGTCCTACGGACGTGGAACGCGATCCATCTCAAATGCTACTTTCAATAAGGACCCAGGTACATATTCTGTATAATTGTATGTGATCATTTGTATGCGTGTTTCAATCAGTAAAACAAGTATTTCCCTTTAGCATGTTGTGTTTCTTTGGTGTGCATATATGTATGATTCTTGTTGCAGGTTCAAACGACCTAGGCTACCCCTAAGTCAAGAGGGTCTTCGCCCTCTCATTACTAAACCCTAGTCATCCAGGTGGCCCATGAGTAGTCATATCTAAACCCTAGCCATCCAGGCTACCCATGAGTGGCCGTATCTAAACCCTAGTCATCAAAGGGCCCATGAATGGTCGTATATAAACCCTGGTCAACCAGGCGGCCCATGAGTGGTCGTACCTAAATCCTAGTCATCCAGGCGGCCTATAGGTGGTCATACCTAAACTCTCGTCATCCAAGCCGCCCATGAGTGGTCGTATCTAAACTTTGGTCATCTAAGTGGCCCATTAGCGGTCAAAAAATCTTAGGGGGCTAACACAGCACATGTGACAACCTCCTTCACAAAGAGATAGCGTGATCAGTCAACGATGGTCGACCAAAGCAAAATGCTCCACCAAAGCTAGCCGCCCAAATCTGTGCTTGGGCAGCGCCACAAAGCTTTGCTCACGGTGAATACTAGGTTTGCTTAACACAAGTGACGGCCTAGAAAATGCACCCAAGGACTCCGCTCTTTTGGAAACGCGATGAACGCCCAAAAACAAGGCGGGCGGCCAACTCACAGGAATCCTGCCCAGTTAGCCACCAAGAACAGCAAAGATAAAAAATATAAAAAGCAGCTATAAAAAAGCAAGAAAATTCGACATGCACAAGGCTGTTCGTATTATTGCTTATGGTAAAGTACATTTACAAATTGAACCAAAAAAAGAAAAAAAAAGCCGCGATCACCAAAAACTAGGGGGGCAGTGGTGGCCCCTGTCTGTCCCGTGGCTCCCCCACGAGGCTATTACGATGCTGCGGTGACTAGTTTAACAAATTGATAAGATCCACATGAAATTTAGGATCAACCAGCCGCACAATACGCCGACTAATGTTGATCCCTTTCCACAACCATGATAGCATCATGTCCGCAACCTCGTGGGGATGAATGCGAAGGCTTATGTCATTCTCGAGGGCGGCCATCTGCTTTGCGAGTTGATCGAGATGCCCCTTAAACCGCTAGTTTTCCTCCTTCATACGAGAGTTCTCCACTTTCAAGTTCTCATTCTCCATCTCCATGCCCGCCAAGATAGACTCCATAGCAGCCGCGTCCTCTTGATGCTCCGCCCCCAAAGCCTCAAGTTTAGAATCAAGCCAGACGATCTGTGAGATTTCAAAATAAAAATTTAAAAAAAATATTACTACTTAAAAATGGGAGTGTTTTGATTTCGACTTAAACCGAAGTGGCCTTACACTACTAGAACACCGGAGCTAATGGTGATCGAAATGTTGACCGGTGTCATGATATTGACCAGCGTCAAAATGATGACCAACGTTGACATATTGACCATCATTAAAATGTTAACCGCTGTCAAGACGTTGATCGGCGTCAAGATGTTGACCGAAAGGTTGACCGAAGGATTGACCGGTTTTTAGACATATTGACCAACCTTGAATAAGAGAAAAGAAGCGTTGACCGGCTTTTAGTAAAAACCGGCCGAGCTAGAGTAAGAAGCGTTGACTGAAAAAGTTGACCAATAGAAAAGTTGACCGACTTTCAAGAAAATGTTGACCAGTTAGAATTAACTACCGAATTTAGAAGAAAAGGGCCAACTTTGTTATTAGATCCCAACTATATCCCAATCTAATCAGAGCAAGTGGACTAGCCCGTTAACCTTCTAGATAAAAGTACCTAGTAGGTAACTTACCCCACTCACTCCCACCTAACTCCTGAAGAGAAATACCAAGTAGGTAACCACCCTACCTACTCCACCTAATCCCTCCTCTTTATATACCGAGCTCCAGTGGAGGGATGGGTGTGGAATTCCCTGACGAGGAAGGAGGGTAAGGAGCAAAGAAGGAGAAAAACTTCAAGTTAGTCGGAGTAGGCGGTCAACAATCAAGCAAGTGTACCCCCGTTTTCAAGCTTAAATAGTAATAATGCAAATGTACCTTTCCTTTTTAAACCCAGATTTCACTTCTGTTTTCAAGTCCCGGCTTTAAGAAAATTACAAGTGTTCTCTTCAGATTTAAATGCTTCAACACAGTATATAAGACTTGCCATTTTAATTACTGTTTAATAAGCTGAATCCCTGACTTCTTGCTTGCTGTACGATTGAACTGAAAATATGATTTTGATTTCATGGTTAATTTATGCCTTCTGGCTTTCTGCTTTTCGTTTTCGCCCAACTTATGATTGAACTTGAATTGCATAAGAATGAAAAAGTAAACCAGCTTTGAATCAAAACGTTATAATTATTGATCGGAATGAGATTTATGGATATGAAACCGGTTTTATGTCAATTGAAAGCCTTTATACTTGACCGGAATAAAAAAATGAATTTGAAATCGGCTTTAAAAAATGACGACCGAAAACTTTGTGCCCTTCCGGAATGTGAACTAAAGAAAAAGTAAACCAACCTTATGACAAGATAAATAATATCGGACTTTAGCACTGGGAAATAAAGTTCTCTGGCATGCCTTAGAACATTATAATGGTAATCGAGGATAACGAAAGGAAGCCGTCCTCGGGGCTTTGTACAAGGAGGTATTGCCGTGATTGTGATGAGATGTGCACAATCCATCCTCGATTATTGCCCCCTCCGCTAGCAATGTCCCCTATCGATAAAAATAAAGGAAAAGAGAAATGTTATAAGACCGACTCTGTTTTCTGGCCCGATTTTCAGAAATTTGACTGCTCCGGCCTTACTGACCTCTTTACATTATGTATTTGTTATAATCCGGTCAACTGTTGTTTATAATATTCATGTTGCATATTTCCGGTTAACTATTGTTTTATAATGTTCATGCTACATATGTATCTCTATCCGCCTTACAGCATAAACGCTTTACGGAAGATCTGCATGTACCTTGTTGAGTTTCGGCTCACTATTTTCTATTTTTTCCCCCAGATGAAACTATAGAGCTTGTGCCTGATGTGATGGAGTGACTAGAGCTTCGTCTGAATGATTTAAAGGATGAGAAGCATATTTTGGAGTACCCGGAAGAAATAGTTTTATTGTAATGATCCAGTCGAAATACATACATTTTTGTAATCAGACTTTTACGATTATGTATGCAAAAGAATGAGTTTTATGGGCATGAATGTAAACGCTTTGGCAGGTTAATAGATTTTCTTTCGTTACTTATTTTATGGATATCGTGTATGAGTCCTAGATGGTATCTGTAATCCTGTGATCAATAGGCATGACCGGCCCAGAACTGATCACCGACACCTTGGTGTCAGTCTCGGAAGGTCATTGGCAGAATGCAAAAAAAATCCCTTCTGTCACAATTAGTATCAGAGAGATGAGATGCCTTAGGAATTTATCGATCAAAAACGCAGAAGCATTGGTTTGAATCTTCATACTAAATTTTCGTAAGAAGTAGGCCAGGGTAACTTAGGCAACTAGCATCCTAAAATAGCTTGGAACCTAGCCTAACTTCAATTTTGATGAGCTGATGAATATTTTCTTTTCCTGGGATTATAATATCGTGCCTGTCTTGATTTTAGTATGGCTAGTGGAAGAGGAAGAAGGAATGGCCCTAATACACCCCATGATCGGGAGGCCGCCTATATAGATTTATTGAAAAGAATGATCAACGTAGTGGAGTCTGTCGAGTATAGGCATATAGCTCCGGTCCCTGGAACCAAGCCATCTCTGGCCATCCTGGCTCCAACCACGTATGATCAGTTCACGGTGGAGCGAGTGCTGGGCTTTTTGGGAGAACCCGATCCGGCAAAAACTGATATATGGCTAAAGAGGATGAAGAAAATATTTACAATAATTGGGTGTACGGATCAAAAGAAGGTCACCTTCACCGTGTATAAGTTGGAGGGTGAAGTGGACAGTTTGTGGGGTATGAGGAAGAGAGTGATAGGAGTGCCCAATGAGATGATCACTTGGGATATGTTCGAGGAAGCTTTTTTGGAGAAATACTTTTCATCCAGTCTTCGGGATCAAAAGGAGATGGAGTTCATGAGATTAAGGTAAGGGAGTATGTCGGTGACTAAGTACGATGTTGAATTTATTGAGCTGTCCCGATTCTCGCCTTATTATGTATATGACAAATTGAGAAAGGCAAAAAAGTTTCAGTAAGGACTGCGGGATGATATCCGAAAATAACTGTCCACATTAAAACTTGAGACGTATGCCAATATACTGGACAGGGCAGTCATTTACAAACAAAAGGTGGAGATAAAGAAATTCTACATGAAGAGGATAGCTAGTCGAGCAAGTGTTAGTGGCGTATCTACTGGGGGATCTTTTGGGTCGTCCAAGAAGACAAGGACGACTGATAAAGGAAAGGGTGTTGCGCCGGCTCAGTCGATGGCTGATTCAAGGACATCGGCTACACACTGCACCACCTATGGGAGGATGCATCTAGGGCAGGTGTGTCGTCGGATGATGGGAGCTTGTTTTAAATGCAGACAGTAGGGCCACCTGATCAAGGATTGCCCAAGACTAGAGGGGAAAAATACTACTATTCCGGCTAAGGCCTTTGCAGTGACTATCCAAGAACCGGAGGCATCGCGAAACGTCGTGGAAGGTACCCTTTCTGTTTGTTGAGTCCCTGTCTCTATCTTATTTGACTTAAGATCTACCCACTCTTTTGTTTCTCCACGATTTGTGCCTTATTGCCACTACCCCTCACATATTGGAATATGAATTGTCTGTGTGTACCCCTACTGGATTTCCTGTAATTACTGATGTTATATATCCTGGATGCATAATGGAAGTAGATGGGCAATGTTTAATTATGGATATGGTGTTACTAAACATGGGAGGTTTTGACATGATTCTGAGATTGGATTGGCTGGCTAAAAACTTTGCTGCCATTGATTGCTTTATAAAGAGGGTTTATTTTAATATCCCTGGGATAGAGACCTTTTTCTTCCAAGGCATTAGGAAAAAGGAGATGCCAGTGTTGATCTCGGCCTTGCATGCCAAATATCTGGTGAGAAGCGGATGTAAAGCTTACTTGGCTTATGCCTGCACCACTGGGAGTCATAAGATACCGGCTAAGGACATTTTAGTTGTCTGCGATTTTGAGGATGTATTTCCTGAGGAGTTGCCTGGATTGCCTCCACATCGAGAGATTGAGTTTGAAATATCTATCGTTTCGTGCGTCAGTCCAGTTTCTAAGACCCCTTATAGAATGGCCCCTGCTGAGTTAAAGGAGCTAAGATTACAATTATAGGAGCTATTAGACAAGGATTTTATCAGGCCGAGTGTGTCTCCTTGGGGAGCACCGGTGTTATTTGTAAGGAAAAAAGACGGGTCATTATGGCTTTGCATTGATTATCGTGAATTAAACAAAATCACGATCAAAAACAAATATCCTCTGCCACGTATTGATGACTTGTTTGATCAGTTGTAAGGATTTCGGGTGTTCTCAAAGATTGATTTAAGGTCTGGTTATCATCAGTTGAGGATTAAACCAGAGGATGTGACCAAAACTACTTTCTGGACAAGATACGGCCACTGTGAATTCTTGTTATGCCCTTTGGGCTTACAAATGCCCCTGATGCCTTTATAGATCTGATGCATAGAGTATTCAGGCAATATTTGGATAAATTTATTGTGATTTTTATTGATGATATTCTAATCTATTTAAGAAACTATGAGGAGCATGAGACTCATCTAAGGATAGTACTTTAAGTACTTCGTGAGCAAAAGTTGTATGCAAAGTTGGAAAAATGTGAATTCTGGCGAGAGAATGTGATGTTCTTGGGACATGTAATTTTCAATGGTGGTATTTCTATGGATCCAAAGAAAGTAGAGGCTGTTACTAACTGGAATAGGCGGACTTCTGTAACCGAGGTTAGAAGCTTTCTGAGCATGGCGACTACTACCGACGATTTGTGGAAAACTTTTCACAGATTGCTATGACCCTGACTCGATTGCTAAAGAAGAAAGTTAAATTTGAATGGACTGAAGAGTGTGATCAGAGTTTTCGGGAGCTAAAGAATCGCCTGACTACTGCTCCAGTATTGGTGATTCCAGAAGGATTAGGAGGCAATGAGATGTACTGTGACGCCTCTAAGGCAGGCTTGGGATGTGTATTGATGCAGCATGGTAGAGTGGTAGCTTACGGGTCTAGATAACTAAAGGTGCATGAAAAGAACTACCCTGCCCATGATCTAGAGTTAGCTGCTGTGGTGTTTGTCTTGAAAATTTGGAGGCATTAGCTGTATGGTGAAAACTTTTTTGTGTATTCTGATCACAAAACCTGAAGTATCTATTTTTTCAAAAAGAGCTTAACATGAGGCAAAGGAAGTGGCTTGATTTCTTAAAGGACTACGACTGTGAGATACAAGATAAGCCTAAAAAGGCAAATGTGGTTGCGGATGCATTAAGTCGACAGTTAGGAATTGTGGCTCGATTGCAAATCAAGCAAATAGAGTTATTAGACTATCTGAAACAATGTGATGTCCGGCGATATGCTAAGGGCAATAGGATGCTCCTGTCTTATCTTCAGATCCAACTTGAGATTATTGGTGAAGTTAGGAAAAAGCGAGTTAATGATCCATTCCTTGTAGAATTTGCAAGTAACTTGAGTAAGGAGTCTCGAGTTGAATTCAGTGTCCGAACGGACGAAGCATTAAGGTTTAGAGATTGATTATGTGTGCCAGATGATAAAGAGTTAAAAGAAAAGATTCTAAAGGAAGCCAATCGGTCTAGAAATACCATCCACCCCGAAATAAATAAAATGTATCATGACTTGAAGAAAACTTTCTGATGGAGGAACATGAAGAGGGGCATTATGGCCTATGTGAGAAAATGCCTCGTGTGCCAGGAATTGAAGGTGGAAAGGAGAAAACCTTCTAGGTTGTTACAGCCAATGCCGATTCCGAGCTAGAAATTGGAAGATATTGCTATGGATTTTGTATCGAATCTGCCTAGGACTCTTAGAAATCACGATGTCGTTTGGGTTGTAATTGACCGGCTGACAAAGTCAACCCACTTCTTGGCAATCATGACGACCTATTCACGTAATAAGCTAGCTCAACTGTACGTTAACGAGATCCTGAGATTACATGGAATTCCTGCCTCCATTGTATCTGACAGGGATTCCCGTTTTGTCTCTAGGTTTTCGAAAAGCTTGCATAAAGAGTTGGGGACTGAATTAAAATTTAGCACTGCTTATCACCCTCAAACGGACGGTCAGTCTGAGCGAACTATACATATTCTTAAGGATATGTTGAGGACTTCTGTATTAGAAATGAAAGGCACTTGGGATACCAACCTGGCACTGGCAGAATTTGCTTATAATAATAGTTATCAGGCTAGTATCAACATGGCACCTTTTGAGGCTCTATATGGAAGAAAATGTAGGTCGCCGATTCACTAGGAAGAAACCAGAAATAGAAGAACTTTGGGTTCGAAGATTGTAAAGAAAACGACTGAGAAAATAAAACTGATCCATAATAATTTAAGGATCGCTCAAAGTAGACAGAAAAGCTATGCGGATAAAAGGAGGACAGAATTGAACTTTGAGATAAGAGATTTTATTTTTCTAAAAGTCTCACCATCCAAGAGAACATTGCAATTTGGAGTGAAGGGTAAATTTAAGCCATGATTTATTGGCCCTTTCGAGGTTCTGAAAAGGATCAGAGAAGTAGCTTATAGACTAGCACAACTGTCAAGTCCAACCAAAGTACATGACGTGTTTCATGTATCCATACTCTGGAAGTATGTTTATGATCCTACACACATAATTGAATTCAAACCTTTAGAAATTAATAAGGATTTATCCTACGTCGAGGAGCCACAGCAAATTCTCGATCGAAAGGAGCAAATGTTACGTACAATGATGGTTCCTCTAGTGAAGGTGTTATGGAGAAATCACTCACTTGAGGAAGCCACATGGGAATGAGAAGAAGAAATCTGGAGCAAAAATCCCCACTTATTCGATTAAGGTATGTAACTTCATTTAAATTTTGGGGACGAAATTTCCTTAAGTAGGGGAGAATTGTGAGATTCCGAAATTAAAATTTAAAATAAAATATTGCTACTTAAAAATCGGACTATTTTGATTTCAACTTAAACCGAAGTGGCCTTACGCTACTGGAAGACCGGAGCCAATGGTGATCAAAATGTTGACCGGTGTCATGATACTGACCGGCGTCAAAATTTTAACCAATGTTGAGATATTGACCATCGTCGAAATATTGACCAGTGTCATGATATTAACCGGCGTCAAAATGATGACCAACGTCAAGATATTGACAGTCGTCAAAATTTTGACCGGTGTCAAAACGTTGACCGGCGTCAAGATGTTGATCAGAAGGTTAACCGAAGGGTTGACCGATTTTTAGACATATTGACCAACCTTGAATAAGAGAAAAGAAGCATTGACCAGCTTTGAGTAAAAATCGGCCGAGTTAGAGTAAGAAGCGTTGACCAAAAAAGTTGACCAATAGAAAAGTTGACCGACTTTGAAAAAAATATTACTCAGTTAGAATTGACTACCAAATTCAGAAGACAAAGGCCAACTTTGTTATTAGATCCCAACTAGATCCCAATCTAATTAGAGCAAGTAATTACCCTGTTGACCTTTTAGATAAAAGTACCAAGTAGGTAACTTACCCCACTTACTCCCACCTAACCCCTAAAGGGAAGTACTAAGTAGGTAACCCACCCCACTTACTCTACCTAATCCCTCCTCTTTATATACTGAGCTCCAATTGAGAGACAAGTGTGAAATTTCCTAACAAGGAAGGAGGGTAAGGAGTAAAGAAAGAGAAAAGCTTCAAGTTAGTCGGAGTGGGTAGTCAACAGTCAGGCAAGTGTACCCCCATTTTCAAGCTTAAATTGTAATAATGCAAATGTACCTTTCCTTTTTAAACTCATATTTTACTTCTATTTTCAAGTCCCAGGTTTAAGAAAATTGCAAGTGTTCTCTTCGGATTTAAATGCTTCAACACATAGTATATCAGACATGCCGTTTTAATTATTGTTTGATAAGTTGAATCCCCGATGTCTTGCATGCTGTACAATTGAACTGGAAATATGATTTTGATTTCATGGTTAATTTATGCCTTCTGCTTTCTACTTTTCGTTTTCTGCCCAACTTATGATTGAACTTGAATTGTATAAAAATGGAAAAGTAAACCAGCTTTCAATCATAATGTTATAATTATTGATTGAAATGAGATTTATGGATTTGAAACCGGCTTCATGTCAACTGAAAGCCTTTATACTTGACCGGAATAAGAAAAATGAATTTGAATCGGCTTTGAAAAATGACAACCGAAAGCTTTGTGCCCGTCTGGAATGTGAACTAAAGGAAAAGTAAACTGGCCTTATGACAAGAAAAACAAGATCAGACTTTAGCACTGGGAGATAAAGTTCTCTCGCATGCCTTAGAACATTATAGTGATAATCGAGGATAACGAAAGGAAGCCATCCTCGGGGCTTTGTACAATGAGGAAGTAAGAGCCATCCTCGAGACTTTGTACAAGGAGGTATTGCCGTGATTGTGATGAGATGTGCACAATCTATCCTCGATTATTGCCCCCTCCGCTAGCGATGTCCCTTATCGATAAAAATAAAGGAAAAGAGAAATTTTATAAGACGACTCTATTTTCTGTCCCAATTTCCAGAAATTTGACTGCTCCAGCCTTACTGACCTCTTTGTGTTATGTATTTGCCATGATCCAATCAACTATTGTTTATAATATTCATGCTGCATATGTCTGGTTAACTATTGTTTTATAATGTTCATGCTGCATATGTATTTCTATCTGCCTTACAGCATAAACGCTTTATGGAAAATCTGCATGTACCTTGTTGAGTTCCGACTCCCTGTTTTCTATTTTTTTCCCTCTCTAAATGAAATTATGGAGCTCGTGCCTGATGAGATAGAGTGACTAGAGCTCCGTCTGAATGATTCTAAGGCCTGGGAAGCATATTTTGGAGTTACCCAGAAGAAACAGTTTTATTATAATGATCCGGTCGAAATACATACATTTTTGTAATCGGACTTTTACGATTATGTGTGCAAAAGAATGAGTTTTATGGGCATGAATGTAAACGCTTTAACAAGTTAATAGATTGGCTTATGTTACATATTTTATGGATATCGTGTATGGGTCCTAGATAGCATCTATGATCCTGTGATTGGTAGGCATGACCGGCTCGGAACAGATCATCGACACCTTGGTGTCAGTCCCGAGAGGTCGTTGGTGGAATGCAAAAAAATCCGTTGTCACATAATCTCCATGTCCCTATCGGAGATCACCTGGTCTCTCTGCCTAAGCGTTTTGGCGATTGCACCTGTGACCTTATTAGCCTGCACACAAAAAAAGAGGAGTTAGAAAAGGCAAACTTAAAGATAAGGCAAGCAATAGAATTTATATTGCCCAAATTCTTCGTGTTGACCTATCTAGTCTGGCGCCTAGACTCGACGCCAAAGGCGGTGAGCAAGGAATAGGGCTCTCGTGGGCAAGGCTGGCGGCGACCTCTGCCAAGAGCTCCTCTAACAGTTCCTCTGAAATATCCTCCATCCTGGTTGTCACCTCTAGAACAGTGAGAGGCTCCAAAATCGACTCCTGCTACTCTGTCAACAGTTCCACAGCAGATGATCCAACGGACAGCTCCTGTGACCCAAGCGCTCCAATAGATGATCCGGAGTCAACTTCGCCAGCACAGGCTGCGTGAGAACAAAACTGTCGCTCACCTTGGCATTCAACCTGGCGTCATTGGCCTCTAAAGCCAACTCCGATTTAATCCCGAAGTAGCGCCTACACCCACAAAGCGCCCAGCAGAGAGATAGTCTAGCCCAGAGGACAACGAAGAAGGCGCCACCGAGGCCGCCCACTTTTGCCTTGGACTAGGAGGACTGGCATCAGACGGACGAGGACCTATGATAAAGCCATTTTTCCTCTTCTTCCCCTACAAGACCTCTGGAGTGGGACCTTAAATTTCTGGACGGGAGAGGGAGGCCCCCACTTGGCCTTCTGGGCCTCAACACGGGAGACCAAGTGGTCTCTCCGGAAATTCCCAAGGTTATCCACGATGAGTTTGACCAACCAAGACAAGGACGCCGTCTCAACCTCAAAAAGTGCCCCCGTATATACATCAGGCAAATGGCCCCACTCTCTGGGCAAGGGCCAGGACTCACCCACGCTAATGAAGAAGAACCAATTTTTTCAGTTCTTTAGAGAGTCATATATAATGGTACTTATCTTAAGACCGCCGCGTGGGGATAGAGAAATCCACTCTGCTCCCTAGTTAAGCTTGAAGAGCCCTCTAACCATCGACATCGTCAACAGCCTTGAGTGTTAAAAGAGGAATATGCAGCGGGAACACAGATATCTGATGGCGTTGGCGTGGAACTAAGCAATGGTGACACGAAGCGCCCGAAAAATCGACATTAACTTGTCAGAAATTGGAAGACGGAGCCCACTCCTCAAATGGGTTTCGTATACGGTCACAAAGCCCATAGGTGACAAGAAAGCCCTGTCGTCCTTCCCAGGATCACGGAAGGCAATCTCCTGTGGGATATTGTACTCCACGTACAATACCTTCATGTCGTTTTCTCTCAGGACGAAGGCGATTTCGGCGACGGAGGAGATGGTCAAAAAATCAACTAGGGTTTTTCTTTTCTACGGGTTTAGGAAGACAAAGAAACAAAGGAAGGCACAGGAAAATTCAAAGTGAAACGAACAAGCGATTTAAAGGTCAATATGAATACAAAACCACCTCGAAAGCATGTGCCATCTTTATCGCCACGTGTCGCTTCTCAAAAGGGAGCCGTCGAATCAGATCCTCCGACTCATTAAATACCAGGATCCTAAACATACCGTATGAAGACACATGGCGCACTTTTTCTGATAGTACAGCTAATGGCCAACGCTTCCTTCTCCAAGTTGCCCGAAAATTTTCCAAGAAGGGTCAACAAATCTAGTCAACAATTTGAAAATACTCGAGGCTCCTCTTCGGACGGGCAACGACTTCATTACCGTCAGCAAAAGACAAGCACATCCAATCATGAACATGCCGGTGGTCAGAATCCAGACCACCGGCATAGGGGGCTAATGATGGGTATGCCCATAGCAGGTAGGCCCAATAAGAAAAACAGCCCAAAATCCAGAAAAGCCTAGATGCGTGATTAGAAGATGGAGCGCCAACTAGGCGGCAAACGCGCTCCCTCAAAACAGTCAACATTTCTATTGACCAGAAGCATTGTAGCAGCAAGCCGCGAAAAGATAAAAACCTAATATGGGCCAGATCCAATTTGACGGATGTTTCCGTATACGACAAACAACGATTTCTTTCCCTGATTTCACGCCTTCTTTAAAGCCAATCTCCTCTAAAGAAGGCATCAACAGATTCGATACCCTTCCCATGAGGAAGGTGTTAGATTCTCTCTTCCTACCTACAATAGACTCTAATAGTAACAAAAGTATAGAAGGAAGAAAAATAATCTAGAGAGCCGTTACCAACTCAGAAAGAAAATGATCCTAATAGAATGCACCAGTCAAACTTTCTTACTTAAGGAAGACCGCCCAACACGATATAGGGATCGCGCCTTCTTAGCAAAGGAAAGTCGCCCTCCCTACCATCTATATAACCCTCACAGAGTCTCCACTCTGGGGGGACAGGAATACAAAGACAAACAAAAGACAACACAGTACTACCACGGAGAAATCCTTGAGCATACTAACGCTCATCCCTAAGCAAGTAAACGCTTACTACGATAGTCCCACTCTATGCCTTCAGATTCCAGATATTTCACCCACTCCCCGAGATCCGTCCTTTTAATCCTTCACGTTTTCAGGACATAGCTTCCCACTTGTTCCCCGTGAACATTAAGCTGGGAAACTATACTCTCGACGAGTCACGGGAACGTCTCTTACATCTAAAGGCAGACACTCCCACCAACCTTAATCTCGCTCTCTATCTCAACTTACATTTCTATTTACCTTCTTGTAATTCGAAGGCTTATTGCTAACTTGAGGGTGGGAGTGTTTTCAGTGGGACAATATTCCGCCGACACCTAACCTCTTATTTGTTGTACTGGTCTGCAGGGTCCAGACTCGGTGTACATAGTCGGATCCAAACGAGAAAGTGAATCCGAATCTATTCGAAATTGGATCCAGGTACGCATCAATATAGGTTAAGTTTTTTTTCTAAGACTTATTTAAGATAATTTTATCTCGAGCTTGAAAAAATTGATTAATTTTACTAATTGAAAATTTTCGGTTAAAATAGTCTACACCCATCCTATGGTGGTGCTGAAAAATAGGGATTTCGTTGTTCTTTAATTAGGATTTATTACATATTACCCCAAATTCCATGGGCATATGCCTTTTGTTTTAGAATTTATAAATTAAGTATATATTCATGAAATTATAATATTTATAATAGGTAAAGTAAAAAAATATTAATATTTAAATTTTATGAATATGAAATCAATTTAAAAAAAATAAAGCGCATATGGAGTTGTATACAAAGGGATTGATGCGTACCTGGATCCAACTTCGAACAGATTCGAATTCTCTTAGATGGATTAAACCGGCACTGTTCACTGAGTATGAATCCTGCACACCACTAAAATGAATAAGAGGTCAACGTTAACGGCGGGATGTAATCCCACCGAAAACACTCCGACGCTCAAGTCAGTAAAACAATCTTCAAGGGAAGAAACTGAAAATGCGTGAGAGCAATGGGAGAGGGGAAGAGAGTGTTTTGTTTCAGATGTCAAAGAGACGCAGAGCCTTTCTCGTATCTGAGTGGTGGGAAGGCAGAGAACGACAGTAGAGACTCGTTCGTTGCCTTGGAGTTTGGTCGTGTCTGAGAGTTTGGCTGCCGGGAGTCCAAGCTTGTTTCTCAGAGCACTTAGGGTTTTTTGTGTGAGTGAATGCAGACCTCCCTAGAATGAGGATTCTAGGGTTTATTTTATGGCTGGGAGAGTGATCATCCTTCTTTGGAAGGCGTGATCCTTCCTGTCTCAACCTTGGCTGGTTTGCCTTCTGGAGCAGATACCAGTTGCCAAGGTGGGCGCGATCCTTTCCTTCCGAGGAGGCCAACAGCTTTCCAAACTAACGTCCTTCCTTTTCAGTACATGGCCGTTGGGTTACCTTGGCGGGCAAGGAATCGGGAAGATCGGGCGGCTTCCTTATTTAAAGGGCGCTAATCTTGTCAATATCCTTTCTAGTGTAAATTGAGATCGTTGAATATCCTTGGAGGATCGTGGTTGGTCATCTGATGAGTGGTAGGCCCAAACGGAGCAGGCCCATTACTGTAGAGAGGCGTCATTTAGGCCCAATGTATAGGGCGCAGACGGTCAACGTCTGAGTTAACCATCAGCGTGTTGGCCGCCTTAGTGGAGAGACGGGAGAATAGCCGTGATCAACCCGATCAATTGTGCGGGCTAGAATGGAATAAACAGCCATCATCAGAAGAAAGCCTCTAAAGCGGCAATCTGCCGGGTCAACATTAAGTTGACCGTCATACGAAGAAAGTTGGCCGCTACACGGTCAACGCCGTTGGTTGATCGTCTTGGGCTTTCAGCTAATCTTGGGTCTTCTCTTTCATCTGGGCCGTAAAAAATGTGAAAATGCCTTTCTGCTCCAGTGACTTTTCTCCCAGCCACCATTATTATTAGTGTCTATCGGGGATAAAAATCATTTTCCTACTACTGATACCAATATTAGTAATTGACTTTACAGTAAAATAAATACGTATTGGTAATGTCAAACTTGAAAAAATTTTTTTCCTGGAAATAGAATGGCTATTTTTTATAATTTAATTATTTATTTTTAATAAAATATTATTATTTGATTTTTTTTATTAAAATAAAAACTTAATTAACTTTAATTGTTTTAAATAATTAAATTATAATTACTCGTTTAAAATTAAACAACGTGCCGTCACTCAAAAATCAAATGCTAATTTAAATTCGCTGTTTTGGGCGGACATTGTTTATTAGAAAAACCATTACCATTGCCATCAGCCGATCAACGTAGTGGCATTCGCGAAGTAGGAAGAAAGAGGGTGAGTGGATGCAATCTCCTCCTCTACGCGAGTGCAGAAGAGCTCCGATAGCCGTCCTGGGAATGCTCTTAACCCAATCTCATTCCAAGAACGCCAACCCTAACCTTCTTTATCTCACCATGAGGTCAACGCCCGGTGCCTCGAAACCTTGTTCTCTTATTCTGAATCTGGTATGCAACCACACACTCTCTGACACTCCAAACTACTTTCAGAGGCTTTCCTCCACGCATAAATCCTTCTCGACAGCTCCAGGCCCTATTTACTCCTCAAGCTCATCTGAGTTCCGGGACTCGGAACTCGGCGATGACTCAGGACCGAGCTCCCTTGTTGTGGTGTCCTTTTACAAGTTCGCTGATTTTTCTGACCACGCTGATCTACGGAAGCCATTGAAGGACCTCTGCGAGAAACTGGTAACATATGGCTTCGAATCTGTTGTTTTCGTTTTCTTTTTCTTCTGCTAATTGTTTTGCCCCCCGCTTTTTTAGTGTGCTATTCAAGTCTGAAGTTGATTTTTGAAATCGTTGCTGTGGCTGTTCTGTATGGCTTCCTCAATTAAGAGGGATTTCGGTGTGGAGTTCATTAGCTCTGTGCCTCGAACTTGGGCTAATCTTAGGCCAGTTTTCTAGTTATGATAGCCTGAAATACTTAGCCTTATAGTAGATCTTGTTTACATGTTCCGGTTATTTGGTCTTTTTGTTAATTTTCGTAAACGTGCAAAAAGGTCCTGTCCTTCCAGTTTGGAAGGGTGTACACATTGTGAAACACGTGGGAGGGAAGATTTGTGTTTATCCCAATAAACACATTCTGTATGACACTTCGTTTTCTTTCAATGTAAGTAAAAAGAAACGCAGTTCATAGGAGTTCCTACAAATACTAGATAAAGATATATATTTGGTTTGTAACTCAGAAATCGTGATGGTGACAAAACAAAATCCTCAAACTTGGATATGTAATCCTTATAAATTAAAAAACTTCGTTGTTTTCCTTTATGCTCATCTAGTGGTACTCGATGGCATGCAACTGACTCAACTGCTTCTAACCTTGTCTAGTGTCTG
The DNA here is from genome assembly GCA_033239525.1 of Nepenthes gracilis. Classification (NCBI taxonomy): domain Eukaryota; kingdom Viridiplantae; phylum Streptophyta; class Magnoliopsida; order Caryophyllales; family Nepenthaceae; genus Nepenthes; species Nepenthes gracilis. Next base: position 15,179,827 of record BSYO01000005.1, on the reverse strand, counting down.
GAATGGGAATATGAACTTGATTTGGAATTTGAGAGAGAGAAAGAGGTTCTCAGTCCCTAACTATCATGTAACATAGTTTCAACATGTATTGCCATTTGTTTCAGATGAATTCGTTTTCTCTGTCTAACCCTGTCCAGTGTCTACTAAGTGTTAACAATAGTATGTTCTTAGAACTTGCCCTGACTCATCATTGTTTAGTCTTTCTACATGTATTTCTCTTGCCCTATGGAAATTCAAGCAGAAAGGAACAAGACTGAAAGGAAAAGAAATAAGTGTTTTTTAACAAGACTAAAAGGAAAAGAAAATTGTTTTTTTGTTCTTTCATGTCGGTAAGTAAAAATTCTTAATGCTATATGTATTTACAAGAGCAAAGTAAGTCTAATTTTGCATACAATGGAAGTAGAATTTGTTATTCAAATACAAAGGTATCAAAATGGGCTAGGTAAAATTGGCTTGCCTAGCGACCCATGTGTGGTGTACAAGTGGATTGAATCCAAGGAAAGATCCCTAGCCGTTCCATTTGTTCAAATCAAAGAAACCACTATCTACAAATCATTCTCTACTATACAAGTTGAAAGAATAACCAAATCCAGATAATCACCATCCTATTTACTCCAAAAACAGTATTTTAGGTGTAATGGAATCACATTGCATGTATCAGACCTTAACTGTTTGAAACCCTCAAATTCCTCTCTTTCAATGAGTAAGAAACAACTATCATAACTTGCACAAGTTAGAGAAATCGATAAGGATGGGTTAGGGCGAGTGGTTAGGTTCGTGGCCACAAGTGTGATTCCTAATGCCTTGTATCTAAACTTAACTTATGAATGATCTTTGCAAGCAATGTTATGCGCCTAGAGTTAGACCCAAGTATGTGAAATGGAGACAGGGATCCTTTGTTACGGGGAAAAAAAAAAAAAGAACCGCTACTGTAGGCAAATATGTCCTTGCGAAAGCCTTAAGTGACCTAGCTCTCACAACTTTGACCATCCAGTTCTATACACTAGGACACATTGTTACATCTGAACTGTGAGTTGCAAAAATCTTCATGAACACTGTAGGATGGTCTAGTGCACGAGGCTTCCACATCATGAAGTGAAGAGGGCTAGCTGTATGTGGCCTAACCATGAGTTACGGAAGGGCTATTTTCATTGTTTTAGCCGATTACCACCAAGTAAAGGTGAAAAGCAGAGCACAACTACTATCTTATATTCCTATGGCACTCAACTGCAGTAGTGTATCTTTGATTTATAATCTATTGAGTACCATCCCCATGATAATAAATAAGTCTCTTGGGATATAGTGTTTGCTTCATATAATCTTTCTCCAACTCATTTGTGTTGTTCTTTGATTAACTGATATGCAGATGCCATGAAAAATTGCATGGTATCTACTTAGGGACTACTGCATAACCATAACATAACCACATACTTACCAGATGATGCTGCTACCAAAAAAATCATACATCTAAACTATTCATAATTTGTCTATTTACATATGCCATTCACTTAACATGAAGCCTTTAAAACAGAAAACAAAGACATCTCCACTATACAATTGATGCATTAATTACATAGTGTTCCATAAGGGTCACAAAATTAGGACAGCTAATGCCCATCAAAATAGTTCTAAAAAATGCTCCACGTGACCACCATGCAAATGCCAAGCCACAACTACAAAAAGGACAAAAAAATATAAGATTTAGCCAAATATTCAGTAAGTTTACATAATATGAATAATAATAATAAACAATGTGGCCTAGAATTTACAATGAACATGGATGGTCCAACAAAGCATATCTGTCAATACAATGATCAATAATCTCTCAAAACTATTGAAACCACACAATTGTCGTATCCCATTGACAAAGGCATAATTTATAGGTTCCAGCCACCATTATACCTCGTGGCGGAGGTGTAACACGCTTATATAAACGAACATATAATGTAAGTTAGACTTGTTATAACATAGGCTCCACAAGTCTGAATACTCAACATCATTTCTGAAGATATGATATCAAAATAGTAGTTTATATTGGACTCTCCATCAATATGACAAATATTAACGAGTCCATAATATGAATTTACATCATGTAATAGTATTAGAGCTATGCTCATCTATATTTGGCCACTTGGACCACAATAAGGTTGTTCCGATGTCACGAACTCGAACCAAGAAGGTCAATTTATATAATTAATTATAATTTCTAAAATCTCAAATAATTTTAATCAAATAATACTAAGTCCCAAAATGGGTGTCACAAACCAAAATATATACTTAACAAAATTAAAATCCTCACAGGACCTCATTGAAAAACCGTCCGAACAATATAAATGTGACCTGCTCTACAATCATCGTAAGGGATGTAATAATCCGATCCAAAAATCATAATCAAACATAACATAATATTCAACTATTCCTGAAATATAATAATAAGTTCATAACAGGCCAATTCCATAATCCAAATACATTAAATATCAATATAAATCATAATAAAACTGAAACTCACCAAAACGGATGAATATCTGACCGATCACGTCTTTACTCCTGTACTGCATCCAAACCTTCTACTCTGAAGGGACAAAACAGAAAAATGAGTCTAATACCCAGCAAGTATCATATTTAATCAAAAGGAGTCCAATAAATCAGAGGGAATGTCAAATGGATGAAAATCCAATCAAATTTCAGAATAAATCCAAATCGCCTATAAAATAAATTCAACCGAAATCCAAGATCCAAATTTCAAAATCCAATGGTAGTCTCGTACTCAAATCAAATATCCAAGTCCAAATAAATGTTCAAATTTCAAAAATAGTCCTCGTCGGGACGTATATAATATAAATATATATATAACCAAAACAGATGTGATCTGAACCAATTCCAAAATCGATGTCGATCAGAGTCCAAGTCCGAGTCCAAGTCCAAATCCAATGCTCGATCAGCTTGTGATCTAGGGACATAATTCGATAACCGGATGATCCAATAGCGTGCACAAAGACCGAAGCAGCACCACGACAAATATTCCAAAAGTCCGGATCAAAACATATAATCAAAATCATTAGTACGAGACATACCAAGCCGAATTATAGGCACAAATGGGCAAATCTCAAATTCAAGTCCAAAAATCCATATCCAAATCAAAGTCCAATACTAATTAATGCAAAAATACAAATTATGTATCAAATTTGGGTTCTCATTTTTTAAAGACTAGCTTGAGGAAGGGTTACACATAATCCCGGTAACCTTATGCCAAAATCCATGTATTGTGTACTCATAGATAAGGTTGCTCACTATGTTTTGCCACCCGCGGCTTTGGGTGCATTCCTCAAGCTTGTCAGATATATTAGGACGTCTGAATATATTTTAAGGTCAAATCAAATTATCAAAATAGGAAGGGTCACTACTCCAAACCTTTCCTGCCAGCGGAAAGGGATTTCCAAATAAAAAAATAATCTCCCCGTCCGAAGCTGGCCAGAATCCAATAATTCAAATCCAAATGTAGTGACCATAACCCGGCACGTGCATGTGAAAATGCACGGTCAATGCAAATTTCGTGTATATTTTTGTTACATATATTGATATAAATATACATCGAATCTAATAAATTTTTCGGGCTTTCAAAAATTATAATAAATTCCTAAAATCGAAAACCCATATTTAAAACATCCAAATTAGCCAATAAACTACACATGCATGTCCAAATTAAATAAATCAGGCAAATAAAATTTTATGCATGTTAGTAAAAATTCCAAACAGTGTCTAAAATATTTCAGATATTAAACTAGACCAAAGGGAGGGTTTACAGATACTTGCCTGGACCTCATACTTTGTAGATCTGAAGAAAGGATGTCCTGAAGTGCCCGAACGACACCCTTTCTCTCTCCTCCGTGCGCGCTGCCCACGCCTTAGCTCACGATCTACCACTGCGTCATCTCCTGCGTGCAACTATGTTGTTGCTGCCACAGGCCTGGCCATCGCTGGCCTGCCACCGCCATGCAGGGCCTATACCGACCTCTCGCGACACCCCGAAGCCTTCTCCTTGCCGCACATCACCGTCGTGGCTTCTCCTGGTGCAAAACCCTCTAGCCATTGCCGGCGTGACCCGCCACTGTCACGTACAGCCATTGTCAACACCAGCGTCGTCTCCTCACCGCATCTACTGGCCTTCCCGGCACTGAAACTCTGGCCGGCATCCTACGCTGCCTCCTCCGCTAGCCTTTTCTCTCTCTTCAGCGTCGCTGCTTCACCCACGGCCGCCGCGGCCTCACCAGCGGGCCACTACCGGCCGCCGTCGACCACCGCTGCGACACCCACGAGCCGCCGACAACGATCGGCATCGTGCCGTCCTCGCCGCACGCCACTGACACTGGTCGCCTCCCTGCTCTTCTCCCTCTCTTCTTTCCTCTCTTCGAAACCCTCACCCCTCGAACTTATCTACTGCAATTTCTTTTTCTTTTTTTCCTTTTTTCATTTTCTTTTTTTTTTAATTTCATATATATATATATATATTATATATTTAATTATTTTATATTTTCATTTTCTTTTATTCCTAAAATCCGAATCAATATTTGGACAACATGGGCGCAGCCCGGGCGCCAGCCCAACCAACCCAAACATCCTCCCAAAATTTCTCAACATTTAATTAATTTTGTCACGTCCAATTTGCCAAAAATTATAATTAATATTAAATTAATCCGAACAAAAAATCCGAGATATTACACCCGAGAGTATACATTACATGATGTTAATTCTTAACAATAACCAAGCACGTGAATCAAATCTTCATCATGTCAATATCTCATGGATAAGTAATCATTAATATATGATCATTAGGAACAAGTTTAGTGAAGCTAACATGAGCCAAATTCAAAGAAAGCAACAAACTTCAGAAGTGGTGTAGAACAAATTGACACAATTACTCTTCAAAACTCCATAGAACCCATAAAAACATGAGTTTTTGAATCAAATCGGATGTATTAACAAGGTAAGAAAGGTTGAGATAATAGAAAAAAAAATACTTGCTTTGAGATGAACTTGTTGTCTACTAGTAGTCAACCTGAATTACTTTCCTTCTCTGCAGCTTCTTACTTAACTTTCTCCTCTTTTGTCTAACCTAAGGCCACAATTTGGACTCTTTTTTTCAAAATTTTCATTTGGATGACCAAGGAAGCACCTCATTCCTTATAAACAGTTATTACCAAAACCCTTATCATTCCTTGACATTGCAAGCATGGAATGATTACTTATCAACAATTGGGCCTCACAAACATACAATGTAACTAAAAGGCCTGAGTCCGAGTTTTATTGTAATATCGATTTATTAAGTTGATATAATTAAAATTAATTAAAATTGATGTCAAAGGATAATGAAAATTGGGGTCAAAAGTCAAATTTGGATCAGATTTCATCAAGTTGAGGTATGCTTGACCTAGTGTCCGACATGCGTTCGTGTGTGGAGGGTAAATTGGTCCGTGCCTGAGGAATGCCTGATCGCGCTTTGAGCGCGCGTTGGCAAAGTGTATACGGTCGATGCACACCTGAGGGATACTCAAGCATGTGGAGGTAGAATGCCCGTGCTTGAGGTGTACTTGAGGCAGCAATTGTGTGTTGCAGTGTTAAGCCATGGCGCCTAACGCTTGTCCAACCAGCACTCAAGTGTTGTTCTTGTATAAATAGGACACCCGATTGATTTTTCAGTCATTTCTATAGACCTTTGAGAGAGAAGAGAGAAGGAGAGAAAGGTAGCCAAGGAAGCTCAATTCAAGTGAATCAAAACTAGAATTTTGGTAATTTGGAGTTAAGGCAAGTGTATTCCAAGCCTTTCTTCTCTTGTTACTGTTCATTGCTAAATTCTCTGAGTATTTCTTGTTCTAAATGCTCATGCATAACATAATTCAAAGTTATGGTGTTTAAATTTAGCATGCATGTGAAGCTTTTCTAATTTTGCTGCAAATATGCATAAAATTCATATCTAAACTTATATATTGTATAAGTTAGCTGATTTATGCAGTTTTTCCTTCATGTATGTTCTAAAAACCTAATATATGCTCCCGCATGCTCAATTTTGTGCATGATATCCTTGCATGTCTTAAAATTTTATATTATGTCTTATATTTCTAAAAATCCACATAGTTCCTATGTTTGTTTGCTGAACAAGTTGGAAATTTGTTAATTTTTTTCATTTGCTGAATTTCCTACACTACATGCTAATTTAGCATTCCATGTGTTAAAAATTCATCATAGCTAAAAGTTTGTAGAAAGTATGTGTTACATGATAAAGAATTTACAGAATTATATGGAAAACTCTACAATTATGTTAAGGAATTATGACATTTTTCTCTAGAATGAGAAAATTAAGAAACATGAAGAATAGTGTAAAGTTTTCCTAAGTATTTGCATTGGACCATAGTTATTATTTAGCAGGTAGCATATTATGGCATGTTTTAGTATATTATAATGGTATATCGAGATTTGAACTTATCATTCACGGGTGAAAGCGGCGCTCGGCCCGTCTATAGGGTTATTTGTATAACGGACCATCTACGGGTCTTGAATAGTAGCATACGACCTTTGGTTGTGTAGAAATAAATATAACCCGGGCTTCGATTGTTTGCTCATTTAGTAGGTAAGCCCCTACGGCTCTTGATTCCTAAGAAAATCAAATTCTAGCGTGTTTTGATGATAATAATGAACAAGAACATGATTAAGAATTCTGGAAAAGATTAATCTGAATTTTTTGTATAAGTATTATGGAAAATTTCATATCATTATATCAGACTATGATTCATTATTCCTTTCGATAGCTTCCACTATGTTTTATATGCGAATTTTATATGATTATTTGTTAAACTATATATCTTGTTGAGCTTTTGATTTACTTCTTACTTTTGTTTTACTAACCTCTTTAGATGAGAGGCTCCAGTACTTGTAGGGACGATCGGGTTGAGAAAGAATCGGTTCAAAGAGTTTAGTTTAGAATTAATTTATGCTATATTTCAGTCCTGGATAGTAGATAACATGCTTAAGGATGTATTTTGGTTTGAATTGAGTTTTCGGACAACTGTAGTTGATGCTCTAAGTTATTCAGATTATGTTTATGTATGTGAGATGTCATGAGTTCTTAGATGTAGTCATGTTCTATATAGATTGAGATGTCGGGTTATTGGTTCGTCTGATGGATGGATTTGCTGTTATCAGAATGCGTGTGATTTATTTTTTTCCGCAGATTGTAGACTCTAATTATGATATAATTGAGACAAACTCCTTATGTAAGGTCCGATATGTCAATATGGGTCCCGTGTCGGAGCTACATGATTTCATGGCATATTTCGGATCTTGTGTATAGTTTATGTTATTTTATTTTGGTTGGTTGAGGTACAAGTGATGCAATATTTGGATTTATTTTGGGTGTGTTTGCTATTTTGAGTTTATTGGATGCATTGGATTAGTGGTATTTTGTGGAATTTTTGAAGGAAATTCAATCCAATGATTGGTGCCGAAAGTGCGCCTGAAGCGCAAAAACTCATGGGCCAGCCCCTGAGGTGCCCTTGAGGGCCGCACATGAGTGCATTAACCTGAGAGCCAAGCACTTGAGCCGCATTTGAGGCGGCGCTCGAGCACTGGCCATTATATAAGAGCTTGCGGCAAAGGGCGTTCCGGCATTTTCGCACACGGCAAAGAGGAGAAGAAGAGAGAGAGGGAGAAGAGTTTGGGTAGATCGAATTATCCTTTTGTTAGATCTACTTGGTATAAGGTTGAGGCAAGTATATTCTTGCCCTATTTTTTGTCTGTTGTTGTGTCTGATACATTTTGCCTATGTTTTGGAGGTTTTAATTCATGCATGCAATTTTTATTTATCCCATGTGTTTCCTTTGTGCATGCATAATGTTTTTATCGGTGGTTTGAGGGTTTTGTTCTGTTCCTACAAATATTTGAGGGTTTTATCGTTTATTGGAGAAATTGGTAAATATTTAAGATTGTATATGTTTATATTAGTATGTTTATATAAAAAAATATATGAAACCTACATGAGTCGTGCATTGGTACACATGCATGCTGTTTAGGGATGAGGTGGTTATCTTTGTAATATGTGATCCGATTTGGATATGTGATTTGTGGCGCCTCTCCGGATAAGGAAACTTTGTTTCCGATGGGGAAATATTTGTCTCCCTCATCCGCCGGTAGGAAGAGGCTTTGTTCGTAGTTTGACCTACCCCATTTGTTTTTTAATAAGAACCATTGTAAGGTAATTAACAGAAAGATTTATCCATATTCGGACGTCATAATATATCTTAAAAATTTGAGAGTTGCACCCAAAGTCGCGGTGGCAAAATATAAGTTCTGTATCTATGGGAAGCAGAGTATATAGATGGTCATGCCCATGAGTCTAAATAATGGTTGATCTGGTTTAAAGTTACCTGGAGTATGTGTAACCCTATCTCAAGTTAGTTTTTTAAAATCTTTGGTTCTCCACCTGAGCATTTTTGTATTTCTGCATAGATTTATATTCAGACTCTGTATTCGGACTTTAATTTGAGATTCATAGATTTGCCTATAGATGGGATTTGGCATGTCTCATACATTAGATATGCGATTCGTTCCGGAACATGATTTAATTTATATGATTTCATTTCGGCCTTTGTTTATTCATATGTGATTTGGATCCGGACTTTGATTCATTCAGCATATGCTTCGTTTGGAAATGTAGATATGATATCTAATCACGATTTGTTATATGATGTGATTTGGACTATGATATTTGACTCTGGATCACGATTTGTTATGAGCCGTCCCAATGGGACTATGATTTCATTCTAATTATGATTTGAATATGGGACTACCCACACGAATTTCAATTTCGGATTATGATTTGATTTGTGATTTGGCTTTTGATTTGTGATTGTGATTTGACTTTGATACTCGATTTTGGATTTGTATCTTTTATCCGTTTTTTGCTATACTTATGGACTCTCCTTTTAATTTCGAACCTTAACGTTATTATTTATATATATATATGATATTTGCTGAGCTTTGACTCATATTTTCTGTTCATATCCCTTTAGATTAGAGGACTTGGAAACTTTGTAGGAGTTGGATGAGATCTAATATAGTATTATTTGTTTAGTGAGTGTGGATGTTCTTTTTTTAATTGGTATTGGGATCTCGGTGGTGTAAATGGATTTGGTAGTGGCTAGGTGTAGGCCTTTGGATCATGTTTTAAGAATCGTTGGATTTATGATGCTACGTAGATGAGTTGTTATTGTTAGATGACCTTCCTTGCGATATTTAGGTCCTGTGGTTTATTCGTCTTGTCACACCGGTTTGGGACTTGTTTATATGTTTTATTTGTGATTTAATTATTTATTATTTAGACTTGTTTTAGTCTAGGTTCGTGACATGTGTAGTTACATTTCTAATGTTAAATAGATAGATAATTAGATAATTAATAATTGGATAATTGTTAATGACAAGATTAGGTTTTTAGACGTGACAATTGAAGTGGTATCAAAGAAGTCGTAAGGAGATGTCTTAATTAGTTTGAGGATTTAATCTGATTAATTATTGATTTAAGGATCTAAGGTGCTTGATTATTCTATAGGATTAAGATGTTGTCCGGACAAGGAGAAAATGTTGGACCCTAGCTCTCGCCCGACTAGGAAGAGGTGTATCTAGCTATGATGGCCAGCATAGCGAATGTAATGGAATCTATGGCCCGAGGATAGCATAATCCGAAGCCTATCCCAATGAACCTAGGGATGACGGTGTACGATCGTTTTACCAAGCAACTCAGATTCTACCAAGGCGGAGATTTGGATCCGTTGGATTGAGAAAGTGTTTGCCATGATCCGATACTCGGAGGAAGACAAGGTGATGTCTGCCTCTTACAAGTTAGAATGTGAGGCGGATCATTGGTGGTCCATGAAAAAGAGAGCCATGAGGTTGGAGAATGAAGAAATCACTTAGGTGATGTTTGTAAAAGCATTTATGGACAAGTACTTCTCTACAAGTTTAAGGGAACAAAAAGAAGAGGAATTTGCTCGTTTATGGCAAGGAATCTGAACAATGGCGGAGTATGGCACTAAATTTACCGAGCTGTCCCACTATACCCCTCACATGGTCCATGATGAGATGAGGAAATTTTTACAAGGTTTGAATAATGCCATTCGGAAGTAGCTTGTCATGCTGAAGTTAAGGACGTATGGAGACATGCTGGATCGAGCTCTCCTATTTGAACGAGAGTTGGAAAGAGAAATTTTTTTCGAAAAAAAGACTATTAGTCATGGAGGCCAAAGTTTCGGTCAAAGTTTGGGATCGAGAGGATCTTACAAAAGGTCAAAGTCAACAAAAAAAGGAAAGAAAGGAGAAAATCTAGGGTGTACTAGGCGCTCATTCATCAATACCCGTGTGCTCACATTGTGGAAAATCTCATGGAAGAAAGTCGTGTTACAAGATTTTGGGAGCTTGCTTCAATTGTGGCCAGCCCGGCAAATATCATCAAGGATGCCCTCATCCTTCGAGGCAAATGGTGAGGAAGCAATTACTTCGGGAAGAGCATTTGCAATAATGGCCCAATATTCGGATGCGTCGCCCTTGGTGGTGGAAGGTAAACTTACCTTCTTTGGAACTTGAGCACATGTACTTTTGAATTCGGGGTTTACACATTCGTTTGTATCACCTAAATTTGTTCAATATTTGATGCCACTCCCAAAGATTATGGATTTTGCATTAGTAGTGTCAATACCTACGGGATCGTCTTTGGTTATGGATATTGTGTATCTTAGATGTGTTGTTTGGGTCAATGGGTTAGAGTTGATAGTGGATTTGATTTTGTTAGATATGCATAATTTTGATGTAATATTAGATATAGATTGATTAGCAAGTTATCATGCTTGTGTTAATTGTTTTCATAAGAGGGTATATTTTGTAATTCCGGGATATGAACCGTTTTATTTTCAAGGAGTAATGCATAGACAATCCCCATACATAATTTCGGCATTATATGCTTTTCATTTGATGAAAAGTGGATATCAAGCCTATTTGGTTTGTGCAAGTATCATTGGGAGTCATAGTATTTCGACAATGGACATACCAGTGATATGTGAGTTTGAAGACATCTTCCCAAAAGATTTACTGGGACTGCCGCCGAACCAAGAAATCGAGTTTGAGATTGAGACGATGTTTGGAGCGGCATCTATATGGAAGACCCCTTATCGAATGGCAATGTTGGAGCTTAAGGAATTAAAGCAAGAGTTGCTAGAGAAGGATTTTATCTGGCCAAGTGTGTCCCCATGAAGTGCTTCATCTATATGGAGGAATTTGTAGATGGCCTGCCTATTGGTTTAATTTGGTCTGAGGTTACCGAGAGTGCATATAATATTTCCTCAAAATTAGTTTTTTTATATTTGATTATTAGATTTTAGCATGTTTTGGATTTTTTTAATATTTGTACCTGCATCTATTTTGACATTTGAGAGGTTTGACTTCTGAGATTTGTAGGCTTTAATAGATATTTGGATTTATTTGACTTTTGTACCTTGGATTTTGGACTTTGAAACTTCTAGAAATTTGGTACTCAGATATTTAAGCTTTTGGATGATTTTGTATATTTGGACTATTTGGTATTCATGTATAGATTACAAATTTGACATTTGTTATTTGACACGTTTGGATATTTAACATGTGCAAATTTTTAACATATATTAGACTTCGCACATGTCTTATTATTTTTCTTCATCATTTTGATTTATGAACCTACATATTTTATTATGTATATATTGATACTTACAGAGTTTTTGGCTCATGATTTTTTGATGCTTTTAACCCTTTTAGATTAGAGGGTTATGGATTTGCTTGTAGGAAGCTTGGATGAGGATAATTTGAAAGATTATGTTTATATTTCATTGTACTTGGATTTGTTATTTGTATTTCAGATATTCAAGGGGCGATATATATATTATTAGCAGCAATTGTATTATTTTAGGGATTTGTTTTGGATTATTATCGTGATTATGGTATTGTATTATTTATGCAAATTTGATATTGTGATTATATAGTGTTGGACTACCATTTTCCTTGCGGTTTGAGTAAGCAAGTTATTGTCTTTGTTTCAGGGACCGAATAGAAAATTCAGATTGGTCCTGCCTATTGTTATGTGTCATGATTGTTATTAATGGTTTGCTTTTGTCAAGCCCAACCCGGCTTTAGATATTTGAATTTTGGTTTGTTTTTTATAGACAAGGAACTAAATATTCTAATTTAATTATTATCATTTATTATTTACTTTTAATTCGGGGTCATATAGGAATGATATCAAAGAAAAGTTATAAGGAAAGTATCTTGTTTGATTTTGAGGAATTAAACTTTTGAAAAATTTTGCATGGTAGGTATCGATATGATAGGGAATAGAGGATCGAGTTTGAGTCAAGAGGACGACTATTGGCAATGATCGGCCAAATAAGCGACATTTGGATAGAATGATCCAACGTTAGGAAGAGGACTTAGCTGACAGAAGGATTGTTGATCAAGGGCATGGTATGCTGCCCCTTGACCACTTTATTAATGAGTGTGTTCTGGAGTTTTAGGGAGAGTCTGATCTCATCAAAGTAAAGAATTGGATCCACCAAGTAGAGAAGGTGTTTAAGGTAATAAATTGCCTTAAATAGTAGAGGTTTTACCCAGTCTATCAAGAGAAATTTGTAAACGACCTACCTACGGGTCTAAATAGTAGTGATTTGGTCTAAGATTTTCGAGAGTATCTGTTACACTTTCTCAAAGTTAGTCTTTTGATAATTTGTTCTCTGATTTTAGCATGTTTTGGATTTTTAAGATTTGTACTTGTATCTGATTTGACATTTGAGAGGTTTGCCTTTTGAGATTTGCAAATTTTGTTGGATATTCAAATTTATCCGACTTGTGTACATTGGATTTTGGACTTTGAAACTTTAAAATTTTGATATTCGAGCCTTTGGATGATTTTGTACATTTGGATTATTTGGTATTCGTTTACAAATTATGAATTTATAGTACGAAGTCTTATTTGGGCATTTGTTTATTAAATATTCGACACATTTAGATATTTGGCACATGTGGGTTTTTGACATATATGGACTTCACATATGTTTTATTATTTTCGCTTCTTTATTATGATATATGAGCTTGCATATTTTATTATGTATATATTAATACTTGGAGTTTTCATTTCATTATTTTATATTATTTCTAACTCTTTTTAGATTAGAGGGTTATATATTGCTTGTAGGAAGCTTGGACGAAGAGAATTTTGAAGATTATGTTTGTATTTTATTGTACTTGAATTTGTTATTTGTGTTTCAGATATTCAAAGGGCTATATATATTACTAATAGTAGTTGTGTTATTTTGGGTATTTGTTTTGTATTAATTTAGTATTGGGATTATGATATTGTATAATTCACGCAGACTTGATGTGTTGATTATATAGTATTTGACTGTCATTTTCCTTATGGTTTGAGTAAACAGGTTATTGTCAGTGTTTCAATGACAGAACATATATTTTGGATTAGTTTTGTGTTTGTTGTTATGCATCATGATTGTTATTAATGGTTTGTTTTTGTCAAGTCCAACCTACCCCACTTTGGATATTTGAATTTGGGTTTGTTTCTTATATGGACAAGGAACTAAATATTCTGATATAATTATTATAATTTATTACCTGCTTTTGGTCTGAGATCGTGACAGGAATGATATTAGAGAAAAGTTGCAAAGAAAGTGTCTTGTTTGATTTTGGGCAACTAAACATTTGGAAATTTTTGCATAATAGGTATCAATAAGAGTGGGAACAGAAGATCAAAGGATCGGGTTCGAGTTCGATTCGGGAGGATGACTATTTGGCCTTACATGATGTCTCCATAAAACTGACTAATAGAATCACCTTTAAATAGAAACCTTGATGTCTTTGGCTCAAGATTTGTATCAGCTCAATGTAGGATAGATCCTCCATTATCTGTAAAGGCCCCTACTCAATAACATGAGAGGAATCATGTATCTATGTTCGCAATATCGAAACATGGAACAATGGTTTCTTGATAAAGCTGGTGGTAAAGCTAATTTGTGATGTACTCTCCTTATCCTTTCCAAGTCCTGAAATGTTCCTATAAATTTCAGCCTTAGCTTACTTTTCAACCCAAATTTCTTCACTCCTTTGGAAGGAGAAACCCTAAAAAATACAAGATCACCAACCTTAAACTTTAAGTCAATTCTCCTCTTATTTGTATAACTCTTTTGTCAGCTCTAGATCATCCATAACCAACCCTGAAAAACTCACACTTTTTCTTTAATTTCTCATATCAAGTTTGGACCCTTAAGCTTCCTATCTCCAACCTCATCCCAGCTCATTAGAAATCTACATGCGCTCTTGTACAATGCTTCAAATGGTACCATGTTAATACTTAGATTGGAAATTGTTATTATAGGTGAATTTTACTAAAAATAAATAATCATCCCAATTACCTCCTATCGCTATCACTGAAGCTCAAAGCATATCTTCTAAATCTATATCGTCCTCTCCATTTGTCCATCTGTGTGATGATGGAAAGCAGTGTTAAAGTTTAATCTAGTCGCTAGCTCATGATACAAATTCTCCTAAAATTTAAATACAAATTTCGGATCTCTATTTGAAACTATGGTAGTTGGAATTCCATGCAATCTTATAATTTCATCCATATGTAACCTTGCTAATCGACCTAAAGAGTAAGTAGCTCAAGTGGCAACAAAATGAGCCAATTTTATTAGTCGATCGACAATCACCTAGATAGCATCATGGCCTTGAGATGTGCTAGGTAAACCTATAAGAATGTACATATATTTCTCACACTAAGTTTGTTCAATAGTCATGGTACATCTTGTTTCTTAGGCATTTCCCATAGTTACTTCCCTTAATACAATCAACCCATTTCAAGCCACGGAGATATCTTGTTTACATTAAAGAGTAACGCTACGTAAATATTATTTTCTCCTATTTTTGTTTCATAGAGCCTCAGTGATAGGTCACATCCTTGTCCTAAGACCCGAATTTAAAATATATCATAATTAGATTTTAATTTAAGACCCATAAATAAATGTTTAATCATCAACTTAAACCCAATACAAATGTTAGGATGCAATCTTGTAACAAATGCCATTAAATAGTCCAATAATAAATAAATATCAAAGCACAAAAACCAAATATCACATCAAAAAGTACCCCTGATAAATCATCTTCTGACTGACTAAGACCATAAGTGAGAAAAAAATCTGAAACCTGAAGTTAGAACAACTAACAATATAACTAACATTATAACTGAATAACAATTCTCGGCTTATGACAATAATACAATCAATCCAAAAATCAAATTAACAAACTCTTAATTAAATAATTAATCTAAATAAAATACCCTAAAATCTATTTTCTCCAAATGGATTTTCCATTGGTTGAAATTTTTACAAATACATCTAAGCTTTCTAATCTAAAAGGTTAGCAAAAAGATGGTAAGAGCAAGCCTTGTGCTCAGCAAAACATATATAATTTATATGTGGATATAGTGAACGAACATATAGATGACGATATTCATGATCAAAAACCAAAATGCCGACAATATCAAAAATGAGTTAAACATGTGAAAATCATGTACAATTGTAAAAATGTAAAACATTTGGAAATTGTGCAAACATATAAGAACGTAAAATATGCAAAAATTGTTCAAATGTATACAAATTAAAAATCGGTGATGACCTCACCAACAATTGTTAATTATTGAAGTTCGAATTATAATTGTTTTCACATAATTAAATGCCATACGTCATTATTTACGACCTTTGGTAGGCCAACTACATATTCTCTATAGTTAAGGTCAAATGCTATTTTTCTAACTCATGAATATTAGGTTCGACTTTCAATTTTATAAATAATATATTAAAACATGTTATAATACATTTCGTTAATACTCTATAATGATTTTTACTTAGTTGAAACTAAAAAATTTATACCAAAATGCAAATATACAAATGTTTTCTCAAATCTGGAAAAACAAATCACATATATTAAAATCAAAGTAGAATTTTCATCAAATTATTGACAAATAAAAGACATGCAAGAATATATATACAAGGATTTTATGATTTCAATATGACATGCATAAATTTAAGACATAAGTTTTTAAATTTTATGAAATAGGAATCAAATTAACACTCAAGAGAAGTAAACAAGCATCACATGCATGAGCATTTGGATGAGAAATGCTCAGATATTTTACAAAAATTCAGCAACAAATAACGAAATGGGTTTTAATGCACTTGTCTTTACTTTAATTTGTCAAAAAATAGCTTGGATTTACCTATTTCTCCTTCTTCTTCTCTCTTCTTTCTCTTTTTCTCTTCTCATAAAATCCACAATAAATGAGTTAAAATCAGCCAAATGGCATATTTGTAACAGACTAGTACATATGCGCTGATTTGACGTTGGTCAAGAACAAAGACTTCTTTAAGCCTATGCACTAGCACTCAATAGGCGTGCCTCAAGCACTACTATTTTAGACTAAATACGTATGAGCGAATCTAATGCGCACTTTAGGTATGGCAAATTTATCTAGAACACACTCATGCATAGATCAGGTGCACGTCTAGCGCCACTCGAGTCTAAACCACTTTAGTCCAATATTTAATTTTTAACCTAAACTAGCAATTAACCTTAATAACTTATCCATTTACTTAATTTCAAAATCATTTTATAAATCTTAGAGTTTGGGTCTTACACTCAGGCACTGCCCTTTATATGAACCCATCTCGCCACAAATTTTTAGCTTTCAAAGCTATATTCACTTGTTTTATAAGTGCACGAAGGTTCCCCTCTTATAAGTTTTTCAAGCCCAAGCTACCTCCGTTTTTGGTCTACAAAAATCATGCCATGAAATCAAATTCTTATTTTCATCTGTACCTGTACTTTAGGGGAGGAACTTGTGATAGATGGTTCCAACTTCATTTCAGCTACCACTTGGTAGTATCAAGATTTGAGCTCAATGAAATCGAATTATAAAAACGTTAGCTTCTGTTATTTATAGTATACCACTGCAGCTGGAAATTTGAATATTCCTTGTGTTCATTCTTGCAAATTCATTGTGTAGCAAAAGCTCATAATGCTAACAGTCAATCCTGAAGCATCTAAGGGCATGTCTAATTACCACAAAGGAAAAACCTTTTCCTTAATAGGAATTCCATGATTTCTTTTTAGATGTTCCTCAAAGACACTCACCAAGAAGACATTTTAAAAGCCCTTATAATGCTCCTTTGCCATATTAAAACACTGCAGAATAGCCATAAATCATCTGCATAACATAATTACATTCCTCAATTTATCACTTTGGGCGAGGATAGAGCAGATTATCCCTATGAAATCCTTTTAGTGTCCTTGAAATATATTCCATTACATGAACAAAGGTGTGGAGACATGATCACCTTGTATGAGTGATCTATGACCATTAAAATGGCAACAGATGAAAAAAAACTGTCAAATAGTCCCAACAAAACCAACCCAAATAAAAAATGATTGTTTGGCATATGTGTAGTTTGGTTGTAATTTGGTTTTTATCCAAACTTCATTTCTGGCTTGGTTGTGGATTGAGAGATTCAACCGACCCATGCCAAACCTAACTGCCCATATATAAGATAGAGATTATTTGTTTATAGAAAATTTCTCCACTCAGACATTACAAAAACAAACCCGAAATACTATCTTTTGTGCATTTCTTTCTACTCATTCTTTCTTTAGACATGGCCTTTTGAGCATCTACTGTTACTTTCTTAGAATTGATATCTCTTCGAGACTTCGATTGACCAACCCTTGTTATTTCTTTTTTCTTTAAAATTAATGGTATAACATTAACTGTGGACAAGTTGACTATAATATGGAGCAATACAGCAATCTTTGCATGCAAGGGTTCTTTTATTTTTTTATTAGACTTCGAAAGTTCTACTATTCCTGCATAGTAAAGTTGAGTTTCAGAGAGTTTAAAGTCAATATATTCTAACACAATTCCAGGAGGCAGGTGTGTCTAAGCATGCTGTCTTTGGAAGCATTTCATGTTAAAAAAAAAAAAGAAAAGAAAAATGATGATCAGAATATTTTTCAAGGTCCTACCAAGGAATGTCTTCTATTTGGAAACTTTATACAAAAAAAAAAAAAAAAAAGGATGAAAAGAATCCACCCAAGAGCATTGTGCAGTCAGTTCTTTATTAAGTATTTTCATTACATTGGTTATGCCATTTTGTGAAAATGTAGGGAATGTTATTGTTATTATGTTGTTATTGTTGTCATTTGGTAATTGTTTTTCTCCATTTAGTTTTAGTACGTGATTTAAATCTGCAGTTAATTTTTGTAATTGTTGGGACTGTTTCTTATGGCTTCCTCAAGTAAGAGGGATTTTGGTGTAGTGTGGATGAGCTCTGTAGCTCAATCTTGAGTGAATAGTTTAGTTATAAGGCCCTGAAGATACATACCTCGTCATAAGACTTGCATACATGTATTGGCCACTTTGTGTTTTTGTTAGTTGCCCTAAACTTTGAAAAGCTGGAAAAATGTGAAAATTATGAAACACATTGGAGTGGGGATTTATGTAATCATCTCAACTTCCCTTCGCACACTTTCTCAAGCAGCCAAGGATGGATGTTGATATCCTATCTGCCCTTTCTATCAACATACTGAGTAGCAATTCGTTTTCTTTCGAAGTACATAATATCTTAGGGATACTTACCAATACAGGCTAAAGGTTTATGTTAAGTTTGGAACTTGGAACAGTAATGGTGACAAAAGAAAGCGCTCTAACCTAGACATGTAATTCTGATAATTTCAAAAAGTTTATTGTTATCCTTTAAGCCCACTTCTCAAGTTTAAAACAGGTCCTCAAGTGTACTTGATGGCATGCAACTCGCTAAAATGATTTGAAATGTGTCTGAAATGGGGAGAGAGGCTTGATTTGGAATTTGTTTTGTGTGTGTGTGTGTGAGAGAGAGAGAGATGATCCCTGCTCCAAGCAATTCAAGTAACATAGGTTCAATCAAGAATTTCATTGGTGCCAGATGAATTCCCTTTCTCTTAACCTAATCTAGTATCTACTAAATGATATTATGCTTTTAGATCATGTCTTATCTCATGATTGCATCCTATTTCTACATGTATTTCTCAAGCCCTATGGAAATTCAAGCCAAAAGGAACAAGACTATATTGATGATGAGATGAATTCTCACAGTCTGATGATTTATTGCTGTTACTGATCTTGATTATGCTGTTGTCATTGATCACTCTTAGATGACTATGTTGCTGTTACTAATATTGGTTTTACTATTGTTACCAATCGTCTGTTACTGATACATGGGCATTAGAGTGTTGCTGTTACTGATACACGGGTATCACTGTTACATTGAGTTGCTTTGATGAGCCTCCCTAATTTGTGTGGAGACGTTACAAATACCTGAAGTTCAAATGGCAGAATTCAGTTGTGATGCAGCACAAAACAAGCCATTATAACTGTTACAATTAATCAGCTTTGATTCAGTTATTAATCTATGGTTGTAATTAGTCTACGTATTCATAATGTGCTTGACTGAGCATTGATGAAAAATTCTGTATATAGGCAGATCTAATTGTACACAACATATCAAATGTGAAAGTACACAAGTATCAGAAATTCTCTTCAATATATTGTTCTGAATTCTATACTCAGAAACCTTTACCCGAGTATATTTATGAACCTTCTTACATATTTTCTTTATTAATTTTGTTGCAACCCAAATCTTGTTATGGTATTGGAGACATGAATTTGTTAGCAGCATGATGAAAATATCAACATTGGTGGCGACATATCAATGTCGAGCATATTGGACAATAAGTATTTATATCGAATATTTCAGAAGAAAAAGATTTCTGTGAATCTTAAGTTGATGAGGAAATATTGGCCGGTATGCCAACCAAATACGTTGGACATGATGAATTATGGTCATTACAGTTGAAGGAAAAGTTGTCAATCATCTAGAGATGAAGATGACCCATCACAGAATATGACATTGGACCCAGACCACCTTGATTCCATCATCTCTTCTGTTAAGCATCTCTTCTATTTTTTGCTATCTTCTTTCTCTTCTGCTATGCTGTAACTGTAAGGGCGCAATTGTAAAGAGCTTAGGTGGATGGAATATTTGTAATTTTGTTAGTCTGCTAACTATTTGTTGTGTATTCGTTTTCTATAAATTCAGGATTGAAATACAGAGCAGTGTGCTCAATTCTCCAAATTCTGCATTGTCTTCTTCATCTTCTTACTCTTCGATTTCAGTTGCAGAACATTCATAGCTGTAGCATCCTTCCCTTCTTATATGGTATCCAAGACAGGTTTGTGACAACCACAGGAAATGACTACTGATGCAAATATCAATGTCTTCATCGCTTGCTGCCAACACAAATCCATTTCTGTATTTCTTAAATTTCTTGACCTTATTAACCAATTTTGATTGTACAATAGAGAATCTAGCCATAATTTTGGTGACATATCTGCTGACCCTGGAGAACTATGTTCCTTGGTCTAGAGCTATGACAAGATCCTTAGAGCTAAGAATAAAATTGGCTCTGTCAATGGAGAAATTGAGAAGCCTTCAGGTCCAGATAATTCTTTGCTGGATGTCTGGGAACAATGTAATGACTGATTGTCTTAGATTCAAAATTTGGTTAGTAATATTGTTAAATCTACTTGTGTTTGTTGATAATGCTTGAGAACTATGAGATGGATAGGGCAGGTATTCTCAACAAAATGTGCCCATAATTTTTTTAACTAAGGCAGATCTTAGTGAATCGGTACAGGAGCAAGATTCCATCAGTGTCTATAATGGGAAACTGAAAGCCTTGTGGGATGAATTATCGTTGTATGACCCCATTCCATATTGTGAATGTGGAGAATCAAGGACTCTTCTGACCGACATCATAGGATTGTGTTATTCAATTCCTAATGGGTCTAAATGACTCGTACTAACGTGAGAGATTAAATCATGCTTCTTGACCCATCCAGTGAACAAAGTGTTCTCCTTACTTCAACAATGAGAAAGACAACACCAAATTACTTATCCCACTGTGGAACAAACGGTCTTTTTCGTAAGAGAAGCCCTGTTCCTTATGAGTCTTCTTCAAGACCAATGCTAACACCAAGCCAAGCAGACCTTATTGCACTTATTGTAAAATTTCTAGACATTCCCTTGACAGCTATTTTAATATTGGAAATGCCTAAGCTCCTGTGTGTATCCACTGCAAGATAGCAGGACACTCTGTTAAGAACTGCTACAATTAAATGGCTATCCTACTTCAAAGAAACAATCAGAGAAGTTTAGAAATTTACCTACATTTGCCAACTCTGTTAATGCTGTTGTTGAAAGAGAGGATAAATCAGAGGATAAAAAAAGAGTGAATACAAGATGCTCTCGAGTCTTCTCCACCAAAAGAAAGTTCCATCATCATTAGCTCGCATGGCAAGTAGTGTAGGTCACCAATGAACCAGTAGCAGGTTCGTTACCTATCTCCTTTACTTGTCTGTCGACATATACACAAAATTGTTAATATGGCATTTTTCTCCTGGATTATGGACCCTAGTGCCACAGACCATATGATCTGCAGTAGCTCACTTTATATTAGCATTACATCTCAGGTAGCATATGTGGTCATGCTACTGAATGAAGATAAAGCTCCTGCAACTCAATTTGGCACTGTTAGTGTATCTGATTTATTGCTTTTTGAGAATGTTCTATGTTTACTAACTTTCAACTGCAATTTCATCTCAATCAAGTGGATAATTGAATCTCTCACTTGTGTTATTTGCTTTTCTAACTCATATATTATTCAGGACCTAGCATCATGGACAATGATTGGGATAGCTGAGATGAAATATGTTCTTCACCACTTACGAAAGACTACCATTTCACCTTTGGCCCCTTCAAACAAACTCTTAAAGTTTTTTGCTAATGGATTTCCTGAAGTTGTAGCTACCATAAAAAACATTCACTCCAACTCGTGGCACTTTCGACTAGGGCATTTATCTAATTCTAGATTAAAATTACTTGATGATATCCTTGTTCAAAACAATTCTACTATGATGATGATTTAACTTTTTTACTTTGCCATTTGGCTAAACAAAGTCGTTTATCTTTCCATGTTAGTGAACACAAGACATCTTTTTTATTTCAATTGGTGCATTATGATATTTGGGGACCATGTTCCATTGATGCATATGATGGATCAAGGTATTTTCTTTATGTGGTGGATGATTTTTCAAAAAGTGCATGGATCTACCTCTTAAAAACTAAAGTAGAATCCAGATCTAACATGGAGTCCTTTTATAATTTGGTTGAAATACAATGTGGACATGAAATCAAGTCTATTCACAATGACAATGGGACGGAATTTCAGATGGAAAAATTCTATGAAAGCAAAGGAATAATACATCAAAGAAATTGTGTGGAGACTTCTGAACAAAATGGCATTGTGGAAAGAAAACATAAACAAAATGGCATTGTGGAGAGAAAACATAGTCATTTATGGGCTTAGGCACTAAAATTCTGGTCCAACATTCCTCTCATTTAAGTGCTTGTGTTTTAACTGCAGCATATCTGATTAATAGAAGTCCCACACCTCTTTTGCAGGGAAGAACACTTTATAAAGTTCTAATGTTAAACCCAAGTCTGACCACTCTTGGATGTCTTTCTCTCAGGTTATACTGAATTTGATTGAAAAGCAAGATGTGCTTTCCTTAGATATCCTTTTGGAAATAAGGGTTATAGATTGTTATATCTAAATATCTACAAGATATTTGTATCTCATGATGTGATGTTGTATAAACTAGTTTTCCCTTTCCAGATGTCTCTCATGATGGCATCAGTGAAGAAGCTCATTTTTCTCATGAAGCTTACTATGATAACTCATATCATGAATGCAATTTAGTCCTTTCAACTTGGATTCCACAGGCTCAGCACCTGCTGCACATCAGGTCATGTGGAACATGGGGATGCCTCCACAGTCCACTCACATCTATATGGAAAATGCTTCTAGCCTAGAGCCTTTTTCTGAACCATCTTCCTCAACTGATAATGCTCCCTTGTCAGTTCACATATATACATGGAGGTCTCAAGAATCAAGAGTGCACCTCATTACCTCCCAGGTTTCCATTGCCAACAAGCTCAAGCTGACAAGTTGGCACTGTTTGCAACTGGATATGGATCTCACAAGCTAGGCATACTATTTCCTATTGATGATCACTGGTCATATTGGAGGCTTTCCCCATCATTTTGTGTTTTCTCAACATCCATTTCTTGTCACTTGGAGCCCACTACTTATGATGAAGCTGTGAGAGACCCAAGATGGTGCCAAGCCATTGAGGCTTCGTTGCAAGCCTTGGAAGATTTTAATTGACCTAATAGTTGAGAAGCAACAGATAGGTTGTCAGTATGTTTTCAAAGTCAAATATAATTCAGATGGAATCATTGAGAGATACAAAGCTAGACTAGTAGCAAAAGGGTACAAACAGAAAGTTGGAATAGGCTATCATGAAACTTTTTCTCCTATGACTAAACTTGATCCTGTTATATGCTTACTTTCCATTGCAACTATCAAATGATGGTCGCTACATCAATTTGATGTTCACAATTCCTTCTTTAATGGAGACTTAGATGAAGAAATATAAATAGACCCCTCGGCTACACCAAAGGAAGACCACAACAAGTGTGCAAGTTATTTAAAAGTCTATAAGAATTGAAACAAATCTCAAGACAATAGTATTCAAATTCTCTTCTTCACTCATTAATTCTAGTTTCAAGGACTCAAGAACTGACTATAGCTTTTTTAAATTGAAGACAGACAATTATTTTGTTAATTTGCTTGTGTACGTTGATGACATAATTGTTGCTAGTGATTTTGCCACCTCTGTTGATGTGCTCAAATCCTTTCTTCATTTATGGGACAAAATTAAAGACCTTGATTCCTTAAAATATTTCCTTGGCATTGAAGTTGCTCATTCATCTAGAGGGATCTTCATTAGACTATGAAAATATGCTTCAAATCTTTTGGGAGAGACCCGAATTCTTACATCACAGCCCACCAAGCTACCAATGGATCAAAATGCCAAGTACAGTAAGGAATCAGGATTACCATTACCCGATCCCACAGTATATAGGAGGTTAATCGTGAAAATATTGTATTTGACCATCACTTGCTTGGATCTTAGTTACAGTGTACGGGTGCTAAGCCAATATATGGAGAAATCATGTGATACTCTGCAGCTGCTCACAAAGTGTTGTCTTACATCAAACGATCCTTAGGGTCAAGGGATTTTGCTTTCTGCTACTTAGTCTATGAGCTTATTGTGACTTGAATCAGGCATCCTGTCTAGACACTCAGAGATCAGTTACTAATTGTTGCATTTTACTTGGAAAATCTTTAGTTTCTTCGCAATCAAAGAGACAAACAGTCATCTCCTGATCCTCAACGGAAGCCAAATATAAAGCTATGACAACCACATATTCTTGGCTATGTAATATATTGTTGGATTACTGGATCAAAGATCTCCAAGCCAATCTCAAAATTGTGACAATCAAGCTGCACTTCACATGTTTGTCAATTCTGTTTTTCATGAATGGACAAAACACGTTGTGGTCGACAGTCATCTTGTCCGTGATAAAATACAAGAGGGATCAATTCGGACAGCACCTATCTCAAATGCTTCTCAATTGGCCGATATTTTAAAGCATTGTCCTCATTAGATCTGTGCACAATTTTAGAGAGCTGAGTTTGATGGAATATTCTGCAATTTTGTGGTTAGCTAGCTATTTATCGTGTATTCTTTTTCTATAAGTACAAGATTGAAATACAGTGTAGTGTGCTCAACTCTTCTAATTCTGCATTTGTCTTCTTCATCTTCTTACTCTGCAATTTTCAGTTGCAGAACATGCATAGCTGTGACATCCTTTGCTTCTTACAAAATATCGGTTACATCGGCACATATTCAATATCAGCAATACTACGATATTAACATAGTGTCGGAAAATATCTGTATAAGCCATAATATGTTCTGCAACTGAAAACTGCAGAACATATTACAATATTGGTAACCGATATTCTCATGGTGTCGGAAAATATCGGTTACCAAACGTGGAAGGGCCTTACTGTTCTCATTGAGAAATAACTGGACACATGATTGAGAAATTCTATAAATTGCATGGTTACCCTCCTAGACACAAATTTTATAACAAAAGCAGGTAAGCACAGGCTTCAGTTCAGATTAACAAGGTGCACAGCAATATTGTCTCCTATGTCATCAATTTATCAAGAGCAGCCACAACAATTCACCTTCAAACATCTTGTATAGAGACACCTCAACAAAATAGTGTTGTAAAGCTAGAACATCAACATATCTTGAATTTGGCCTGGACACTCATGATTCAATCTAGACTATCACTCAAGTATCAGACTCTGTGTTCTTCCAGTCACATACCTAATCAATAGAATCCACTCACCTAGATTGGGAGTCGATTCACCTTTTTTTTTTCTTTTCAATAAAAGAATAGATTAAAAGCACATCAAAGTGTTTGTTTCTTTGTGTTTTGCCTTTACTTTGAAGCACAATAAACAAAATTTGATCCAAAAGCTAGAAAGTGCTTTTATTGGGTTAGCCATTTGAAGTGAATATAAATTGTTGGATTTGAACTCACCTTCCACTTTTATTTCATAAAATTTGTTCCATGAAATGATTTTTCCTTATAAGATTCCTCAACAACAGATTCCCATGATTAAATTCCTAACAACTCCACTTTGTCATCCTTTTAAATTCAGAAGATCATCTATTTATGATCCTGATAACATGGTAATCCCATCACCAAATCACACATTTTTGCTGCTGCTTTTCTCAGTCATTCTTAACCACCTATCAGCAAGTTGTCCAATCTGCTGATGGGTGTAAAGCAATGGAGGCCGTTATGACGTTCTTAGAAATCAATGACACATGGGGGATCACTGACCTACCTGCTGATAAGAATCCCATTGGTTGAAAATGGGTGTATAAAATTTAATGGAAATCTGATTGCACAATTGACTAAATGAGAGGCCCAATGCCCGATTAGTGGCTAAAGGATATACACAAAAGGATGGTATTGATTACAATGAGACTTACTCTCCAAAAGCAAAATTAGGAACTGTTAGGAACACGTTGGATCTAGCTGCTATCAAAGGATGGGTTCCTTATCAGTTTGACATCAATAATGATTTTTTGCATAGAAATCTTGATTAAGAAATGTACATGAAACCTCCTCCGGGTTATCCTCGTCCATCTCCTAAGAAAGTTTGCAATTAAAGAGGTCTTTATGACTATGCTAAATTTTCTTCGTCATTGTCTGAGCTTTGGTTTTAAACAGTCCAATGCTGATTACAGTTTATTTATGAAGCAATCTGCATCATGTTTTATTGCTTTGTTAGTAGTTTATACTGGCAACATCATCATTTCCTCCAATTTGACCATTCTATCCAGTTTCAAGCAATTTCTGGAATCCCAATTCAAATTCAAAGGCTTGGGCACCATTATCTTTGTGATGGCTTTATCAAATCACACTTTCTCATTTTTTGAATTTGTGCCAAATGGAGTGCTCTTCTTTTTTCTAAAAAAGGAAAAGAAGAAGAGAGAGAGAGAGAGAGAGAGTAAACATTCCTGATTTTATGCAATTCCAAAATAAAGTATCTTCTATTATGTGCGACCATTAGTGTCAGTTTGATGGACATTTGATCTGTTTATCTCTGTCTAGTGTCTACTAACTATACTATGATCTTAAAGCTAGTGCTATCATTTAAATCATTTCCTGTTTCTTCCTCTTAACCACATATTTCCTTTCTCCCTTTTCACAGTTTATCTCTTTCTTTCCTGATTTATTCTAAACTATTCATCAATGATATTCATAGCTTACCGAGCTGATATTGTTCAGTGTGTTTCAGGTGGTATCATTCTTGCACCAGAAGGAATTAATGGTAGCATATGTGGTACCCGTGAATCAGTGGAACGTGTTCTTGATTTCATTCAGTCCGATAACCGCTTGAAAGGTTTGAGGCGGATTGATTCACCTGTGACTCCTGAGGATGAAGCTGTACATCATGGACACACTGGCTGTTCCCCTGTTGGAGCTGGGGAAGATGCACCCTTCCGATGGGACCATGTCAGAGTCAAGCTAAAAAAGGAGGTATTACTCTTAATGCAGTGCACTAAATAATTTCAAATCAATGTGGTGGTTTTAGTATCCTTCTTATTGTTCTTTTGTGCTTTTTTCCCCCTCATTTATGCAGATTGTCTCCCTTGGAATGCCTAGTGTTTTGCCTGTAGAAAGAGTTGGAAGATACGTGAACCCTAGAGACTGGAATGCCTTAATCAGTGATGCAGATACAGTGAGTGACGGACTACTGATTGTTCAACATAATTGTTGAATTTCCCAATTTGTGCTTATTTTATTCAATATTGCTTCCTTAAATTTGGAACAATCAGCTACCTGAATAATCATCAAATGCTTAAATTTGGACGTCTGGAATTCATCAGGATTTCTTAATCCACAAGCAGGCCGGCCTAGTGTGATTTTCTTGCATTAGCTAATGAATATTTACTTGTGAAAGTTGATGTTGTATAACATTGACATGCATTTGCATGTGGTTTTCACATCTCGTAATGACCAAAGTGAAAGATTTATGCAAGGTTCGACTGCCCTAAATTTTTTTGTGATGTCTCTCATACTCAGGTGGTCATAGATGTGCGCAATACCTATGAAACCAGAATTGGGAAGTTTAAGGGAGCTGTTGATCCACATACAACAGCATTCCGAGAATTCCCATCTTGGGTGGAAAATCAGTTCCAAGTTTCTGCTTCAGATGGCCTGTTATCAAAGGTCGAGGATAGCCCTTCTAAAGGGGGCATTGAAAACCAAGTGGATGCCCATGGACATAAAATGCCTACCCGGGTTGCTATGTACTGCACTGGTGGGATTCGATGTGAGAAAGCTTCAAGTTACCTCTTGAGAAAGGGCTTCAAAGAGGTTTTCAGGAAAATTTTCCTTTGCATCTTGAATTATGCGTTTATAGTGGTATCATTTATCAAAGGCATTTACCCATTCATGTTCTTGGAAGTTTCCATCTTCTTCTACCATTTGGGAATCTATAGCTGCCTGCTACGTACAAAGTGTCCATATGCAATCTTATGAGCTGCGACCTTGTGAGCAAGCTCAACCCTTTTTATTTTTCAGGGGAGAATTTACATGGTGCAATTGTAAGGGTTCTCTACTGTGGCCTGGAGATGATAGATTAAATCATGGAAGCAACCTTTGCAATTCGAGGATAAGATTTTATACATATCGCCAGAGCTCATGATGTGCAAGTTTGTACATTGAGCCGTCCTTTCTCTTTTGATGTGTTTATAAATTATTTATCAACATGCTTGTTGCAAACACTAAGTGAAAAAAGAAAAAATCTTCTGCGATATTGATTTGTGTGTTGGATAAGTTCTGTTGGGCTTCACAGATCACGGTTAAGTGCTTTCATCGATGACGTCACGTCTTACTGAATATAGTTTCTTTGTTAGGCGTATGTGTATGGGGTGGCAATATTAGTTGTTAATGAGTTGACCTCAACTCAATTTTAGTGAGAAAAACCAGAACCAATTAGCTAACATAAATCTAATTTGAAAACGACATGATATGACTCATTTTGGACTTGGTGCCATTGGAGACCATACGACCTTGATGTGATGAACAAACTGAATGTAGTTGCATGTGGATGCTTTTCAATTACAGCTTCCTCTAATTATTGAAATTTACCAGGTTTATCATCTAGAAGGTGGGATATTGAAATACCTTGAAGAAATACCCAAATCAGAGAGCCTCTGGGAGGGTGAATGCTTTGTGTTCGACAAGCGTGTTTCTGTGGAGCATGGGCTGGTCCAAGGAACTCACAAGCTTTGCTATGGCTGCAAGCAACCAGTGAGTGATGCCGACCTGGAAGCACCAGAGTGGGAGAATGGAGTCTCATGTCCACACTGTTTCTCATCGAAATCCGAAGAAGAAAAAGAGCGAGCAAGAGCTCGTCAAAGACAATTCAAGACATGGGGCATCATTGGTGGTCCAGACAGGGGTCGTCAGCCAACATAACTTTAGCTTGGCCCTAAGGGAAGTGACTTATAAGCTCTTAAAATCTGCTCAGTTGAGCTGAAAATCAGTGCCGCAGAGATGGGCATGGCCTTTTTTGTTAGTGTACTTTAAGCTTGGTTGTGGAGCAGAGTTTGGTGATTCTGTGTCGACTGATAGATGCCAATTGAGACCACCTTCGTCAATGTTGTAATTTCATCAGTTGGAAATTAGAGTTTAGAAATGGTGGTGCCCTCTTTTTTATGTTTTTTTTCTTTTTTTTTTTTTTTTTTTGGGGGTGGCGGAGGTGGGTTAACTAATGGTGCAAGTGGTTTCAATTGGGCAAGCTAGAACTTAAAAAAGTACCAAAAGAAGTCACTTTTGCCTCTTTTTCCCACCCACCTAAATGCAGAGAACATCAAATGTATACATCACCTATGGTTTAGAAGCTATTTAAATTATTTGACTTAACATGGAAACATATAAATTTATTAATTTAGAGATAAATTTAATACAAAATATATTGTAGAAGACACCCTCTAGAGTTAATCTCAAGAAAGCTACGTGACTACAAGAGGGGGAAAAAATAAAGAGCACAAAAGGCTTAGAGATTGTGGGATTTGGGTCAAGCATCAGATATGCACCAGAGAAGTTATTTTCGTGAGTCACAAATGAAAATTGTGCTCGATAAGGTTTTGACAGGGAGGGTAGACAGTGGTTTCCGGCTGCACAGCTTACTAATGGTTCTACATGTTCATCTTTATGTCTTTTTTTTTTTCCTTTTTATTGGGTTTCAGTAATGGCTCTGATTCAGCAAACAAAAACTTCAGAGAAAAGTCAGTTGTGTCTTTTTCCCCTTCATCGCTAATAGCAGAGAACATTAGCTGCATCACCTATAGCTCAGAAGTCACTTAAATCATTTAACAAGGAAACAAATTTGTCAATTTAGAGATAAATTTAATACAAAATGTATAGCAAAAGACGCCCCATTAGAGCCGATAGAATTAATCTCTTCAACGTCAAGAATGCTACAAGACTGTCATGAGATTGTAAGGATTGAGTCAAGCATGGCATATGCAACAGATCTGTCTCCATGAATCACAAATGAGATGTGTACTCAATTAAGGTTTTGACTGGGAGGGTAGGCAGTGGTCAACCGACTGCACAGCCAATTTGATTCACAAGGATGGCAGCTTTCTCGTTTGATGTGCACAGGACAAGATCATTCGTCAATGGCCATTGGAATCTGCTCCTAAGCTCTATATCAACAGAACTTCCAATGGTTATTGCAGTTCACACATGTCACAAACGTTGTCATTGGCTCATCAGCACTTCGAGTTTGCAACTGGTAATAGGTGCACTTCCGCTGCCCACATCTGCCACACTTGAACTGATCAGTTGTGGCCTTAGGTGGGCCTCCACGCTGACACTCAAAAAGCGCCTTATCCTTGATCTGTTGATTCTCAGCCCTTCTCTGATCACTGGCCATTTCTTCAGGAGTCAAGGTGACAATTTTCTCAGGCCTGAATTGGCCTAGGAGAACTTTTCTACGGAAGTCTGGGTTTTTGGGATCCTTGAGGTTGAATATTGTGCTTCTATACTTCAACTTGTTGGCACCAGTAGATCCGCCCCACGTTTCAAACATTGTGGACTCAACTGAAACAGCCACTCGAATTGGATCGCAGGCATCAACCTCTTCTCTGACAATTGCAGCATCAGCTTCACTAGAAACTCTAGACAAAGCCTCAAACAGAAGCTCTCGCATCTTGTCCCGATTCACATCATTGCATTTTATCATGGAACTCAACTTTGGAACATTGGGCACTGGTGGCAGTTTCTTTGCGGTATAAGCAGCTTGCTTCTCTTGATTTGTTATCCTCTCAACCTCCTTCACATAAGCTGCCGAGCTAGTATTCTCAGTCTTGACCACATTACCATTGTTGAGCTTCACAGCATCTGCTGAACTACTGATCTCAGTCTTGACCACTGTACCCTTCTCAAGCTTTCTCTCCACTTTGACAGTATCCATTCTGGCAATCTCCTCTGGCCTTCGAGAGATACCCTGTTCTCTTTTCTCCACTTTGACTGTATCAGCCCCTGAAGCCTTCTCAATCTTGACAGGATTTGCTTTCTTAGTCCTCACAGCATTAGCAGGCTCTAGTTTGACAGAATCTTCACACTCTGAGCCTCCATTTTTCCTATTTTTTGTTTCCTCAATAATTATGTTCTTCCACTTATCAATCAAATCAGCAGCAAAATCCTGGATCTTCTTTCTGGGATGCTTTGCCAGATGTCGTAAACGTTTCCCAACCTAACATGGATTTAGACATTTCATTGATCAGTCCCCCAAAAAAACACCTAAAATATCTTCATGGAACATAAAGTGACGACACACAGATTAATAAAAACAGATTCTTAAAATAACGAATCCATTCAACAGTGTGTGCCTTCTAGGCATGACGCAAAATTCCCCAAGTAACATCTGGCATATGTTAAAACCTAATCTCGGAACTTTTTATTGCCACAAATCAGGAAAAACACATTAAATCTAAATTTGAACATCACAATACCCTTCATATTTTCCTCTCTTCAATTTAAAAATCAATATATAAACATTCTGTAAATGAAAATTCACCGTACACAGGCAGCTCCTCCAATTGTACAATTTTAAACACCGCGGCCGATTTAACACATGAAAAGAATACAAACAGAAGGGATGTTTTAAACACTTGCATATGAAATTGATGGAAATTACAATAGTCATGAAATTTGGGAATTAAATCTCTTATTTCTTTCATTTTTTGTATCCAATAAAGGGGTGGGTACAATTTTTTTAGCTGGAGAAAATTGTCAGCAGAATGCTCAAACTAATTGTCCTAAATTGAGCATAAGATCACTTGGAGCCATGAATGAAAATATCGATCTTGTTTAGGTTATTAGCCACGGCCATGTCGGTATTTTTCCTACAAATTATAAGCTGACAGATAAATATAAACCAATATAAAATCCATATCAGTTGATATATCTGTCATAATCTAGATATATTTTTTAATAATTTAGTAGTTGACGTTGAAATTAATCTATTATTATATCAACTATATATATATATATATATTTATTACTAACATAATATCATTATATAATATATATTTAATTATGTTTATCTTTCAAAACAAACACTTCCTAAACTTTTGTTTATTTGCAAATTTAAGTGAAATTATATGTTAGTAATACACTCTACAAACTACACAGACCATCACTACAAAGGCTATCTCCATATAGCCTTCATATTTTACAATAACAGATAATATATCCATATCAATATCTTGCAACATAAAATCCATCATTACGTTAGAATTTATTCCTTGACTGCTAATCTGAAAGATTAGAAAAAAAAATACGTAAGTAAAATGTCTAATATAAAATTCTTTAACCAAAAGAACAATTATGGATAACATCATGTAATAATTCAAGATACAATGACTAATAATATTATATAATGTAGTGATATATTTTATCCAAAAAAAAAAAAGATTTATTAGGGAAAATCTATAATGATTATGTTTCTCCCATTGCGAACCTAAGACCAAAGTATTACATCCCCATTAGTTGGCTAAATTACCTTTGTACTCAAATTACTTTGCATCATCCCATTGGACAATGCTAAGAACAACTCACCATATGTTTGTGGTCTAGCCGGTCAATCCATTATTAAATATCCCAAATATCCATATTAAAATACAATATCTGTAGGTTCTACGGGAGAAACAAATATATTCTCGCAATCAACAGAATGACTTCAATATTGAATAATGTAGGCTATACTAAGCTATCTTGGTGCACAAATCATCAGAATAAAATAGTATCTTCGTATATTTTCCTTTATATTATTTATGGAATATGGAATGAAATATCGCACTACATAAAATTGTAACATGGAGTATCCATAATTCATAGATCAACAATTTTATGCTATCATAATGTGTAGTTGTTTACCTCATCCTACCAAAATTAATTATTCAAAATTGGTATATGAATAAGAAAAAAGAATATGTGAATAAAACCAAATATCGACATAATATACGTAAGTCCAATGAATAGCAAAACAGAACCCTTAATATATTCTAACGAGTCATTTTTCCTTAGCAATAAAGATTCAATATGTCCATTATATTTATTAATTAAAATTCATCACAATATTTCACATGTTATTTATTAAAGTCACATTTAAACTAGTAGAACTCCATTTCTTATTTTAAATCATCCAAAACATATCCATACAAAAATTATTTTTATATCCGGTATCCCGAATAGTCACCAAAGTATTTTTCTACCATCAAATGATAAATTATTATCCTCAAATAATGTATCAAGATATCAAAAATACCTTCATTTTCCTTGATCAAACGTGCACAACGGTGCGAAGGATGCGGTGCAGTAGCTCTCCTGCATGAAGAATCCTAACAGACTCAATGCTCTGTTTTTGCCCTCTTTGCCGATTTCATTTTCTTCTTAAATTTGAATTGTTCATGAATATTTGAGATCAATGACTAACCAAAATCTTCACATATGATCCTTATACATCTATTAGAACTAATCTTATGCATCAAATATTACAAATCGACACTAATTTAACGAATCTCTCTTGAACCCCTGTTTTTTCAAAATCTTCAAATTTTCCTTAAATTTGATCATATGAGAAAGATTAGATGCAAAAAAAAACGATCATTTAAGATGCTAGAGAGATATATGGTAGTAGAATAATAAAAAGATTAAAGAATTACTTACCCAAATTCGTTAATTAATTCCTTCTTCCTCTATTTTTTGATGCCTTCTACTCCTCATCAAATTTTTATCTCCAATTTTTGTCATTTTAGCTTTAATTCGACTAATAATTATAATCAATCGAACCTAAGCCACCTTATGCTCCACTTGTCGCAATTTTCTTGTTCAAATTCCACCTAATTAATTCTAAATTTGACACATTTTCACTAATCCTCCATTTTTTTACCACATACCATAATCATCCATAACCCTCATATTTGACATGGCTTGGCTGTAAATTTTTGAGTTTATCCAAATGGAATCATGCGTGAAAGCCACGAATTCATCCTCTACTGATTCCACAGAGTCTCACCATTTCATTTCACCTTCTACAGCATTCCTTTTTTCTCCTCCTCCTCTCTCTCTCTCTCTCTCTATATATATATATATATATATATATTCATTATCATTATTCTCATTTTTTTATTATTAATTATATTAAAATCATAGGTCCACTTAAATTTATCTAAATAAAAATTTTAAAGTAATCATAATTAATTTAAACCGGATCCAAATAGATACATTATATAATAAGACAATTCGGGATGTTACAATATCGACTAGGAGATATATCCAATATTTTGAATATCAGCTAATATATCATGATATATTATCAAAATAAAGACATTACAATTTTTTTGCAATACCAAAATATAAAGGTATCATGGGGTTCGATACCAATATATGTCAGCCGATATGTCGATATGGGCTAATATTTTATTCTATGATTAGAGCGTTATTTCAGAAAAAACAATTCAGCACCAAATGAGCATGGAAGATCTTCCAACAGGAGGGACAAAGTCTACTGGGCACAGCTAATCTGGACTCCTAATTGAGTATGTGATCTTCCAATGTACCTTCACTAGTTATGTCTGGAAAGAAGTTAGATAGTTCACTCGATAAAAAGGAGCATGATTGGAGTAGAAACATTGTATGGGCTTCTCTCAAATGGGAAGGCAAGAACTTCATGTCTATTGCATTCCATAACTCCTGCATTTGCTGTCCTGCTTCTTCTGGCGAGAAAGAAGCAGCTGAGTTTTTTTATCTCACACTTCCAGATCAGAGGACCAAGTGGTCTTACAAGTCAGAGAACAAACTGGGGCACACGACTTGGAAACAATATGGTCAAAGGTAAGGGAGGAAAGTCATTAATGAGAGAACAGGAGTATGGATTGCGGCAGGAGGAAGGAGAAGAATGGATTCAGTGGAGGTGCAGGTAGGAGACGGAGGAGGAAAAGAGTAAATGGGTTCCAGGCAAGAGGAGGCAGCAGATGGCCATTGCGGCCAGAAGGCCAGGCAAAGCAATGGTTTCAGGCAAGAGAGAAGGGAGAGGATCAGTTTCAACTGGCCTTGATCCTTTGGGATATAAATGGTTGATAGAAAGGATTCATTTGTGGGAAGTCATTCTGCTTCAGTGTGTTGGAAGTGATTTGATTGTTTTCTATGGTGTTTACATGGGTTTACCTCCTTTTAATGATATAAGAAGTTGGAATTTTGTGCCTTGAATTGGGTAGATCTCATTGCTAATATTTGGCAGCTTCTATGAGTTGTTGATGCAGAATTTAACTAAACTCTCACAGTCAAAGAGAAACCATCAATGGCAGAATGAATGCTTCAATTATAGATTTCCAACATTGTGTTTCGGATTGTATTGCATGGGGGAGTAGGTCAATGAATTTTCCAATGGATGGATCTAAGTTTACTTCGTTATATGAGGGACTAAGCTATGTAATGTACAACATTTACAAATTCTTAGCATCTACTGACTATGAGAATTAGTTCTCAGGCCTTCGTCTACCACAACCGTACTAAACAACCATAAAATGTCCAGATAACAACACTGAAATCTACTAAACCTATATGCTTGAAATAACAACATACATATGCTCTAAAACTCATATTAATCTCATCAATATTTTTCTCTATTTTGATTATATATTTTATCCTTATGAAAAAACTACATAATCTTATTATAAATAAAATCACAAAATCTTACTACAACTATCTATAATAACAAAAGTCTGCTACAAATCTCTCCTGTACACTACTCCATAAAAGATATGGTCACATGTAGTATAACCTGGAAAAAATTTCAGAAATAGTAATAAATGAGGCAATTGCTTAGTAAGCAATTCTATAATCATAATTACAATAATAATAGATGGCAATAAAGTCCAAGGAGCTCATAATATCGTTGATAGCTCATGGGCACCAAGTGCAAGATACAAAATATAATATGTTAATTTCATCATATAAAATATAAAATATACAGGAGTTTCAGGAATTTTTATACATGCACATATCATAACTAAGAATCTCAACAAGAAACATCCACAATGATTATATTTTTCATAACTATGGTATTTTCTACCATCGTGAATCTAAGACTAATAAATTAACCCCATATTAGTTTGGTACAATCCAATACATGAATTAATCTTCATCACTCCACTGAGCAATGCCAAGAGCATCTCACCATGTCTGGAGTTTGGTAAGTCAATCAATTATTGAATATCCCAAATATCCATATCATAATATAATATACATAAATTCTATTGAAAAAATACACCACATAAATATACATCCTTGAGACTATCTAATGACCTTAATATCAGAAAATGTGGACTATGTGAAGGCACCCCGGCGCCCATATCATCCAAATACAATAATGTCTTCGTATATTTCTTTTATTCATTGAATGTAGATGAAAGTATCATACTACATTAGAGTATAACATGGAATATACATGATCCATGCACCATTAATTCAAAGTTATTTTCACATATAGTTTTCTACCACATCCTGTCAAATTTGGCAATATCAATGACTCATGTGAGACCATAAAAAAGCAAGGAAATATTAACAAAATCACAAAGGCCATCTAAGAAGGTCAATAAATATCAATATGTTCACGTACTATCACAACGATGATTAACATTAACTGGATCATATAGAATACAATAATTCGATAAAATGTGTTAATAGATAATCAAATAAATATATCCAATAGTTGATAAATATCTCGTCATAGCCTAAGGTGCTGTATAATTTGCTTACAATACCAAGATTAAATCCACCTATGTGAGATCTCTAATTAATTGAGTAAAATTTATTACTAGACGCTTCCGTCATTATTATTTACTAAATCCATAAATAAATAAGTAAAAACCTCATTTATCATATTAGGTCACCGAAATTATACCTATAGGAAATTATTTTGTAACACTTTCAATTTAACAAAAATTAATTTAAAACAACTTATATCCCAATTAAATATCTAAATGTTTCATTTTCACTAAAAGAACCCACTAACACAATTAACTATTATTCCTTTTTTTTAAATTTGATGGCCAACATATTTAATTACTCTTTCTCTTTCCTCAATTCACACACACAGGAAGACTCAAATTAAACCATGGTTCCACCAAAGTTCCAAGGAAATTCAACAGTGAGACATTAACGTTCAAATTTCAATGAAGAAGCATTAATATACTATGGAAAAAATTTGCACACAAAAACTTTCCCTAATTTCGAGATTTATCAGGCTCTATTCATCATCATCATTTTTGAATCCAAAGTTTTGTTTAAATTAGACTCATCCACCAACTTCTATTACTTACAGATTATAAAATCATCACATGAATGCTCCATGGAACTAATTGAATACCAAATATCCAATTCATAATAGCAAATTAACTCAAATTTATAAAAATTTCATCAAAACCCAAATTCTGGACATCCTTCAAAATTTCTTCAAATTCGATTAAACCAAAGATAGTCAACAATTATGGACAACAATTTATGAAACTAGAAGACTGGAAATATAGAACAAGTGAGAGAGATTATAGAATTACTTACCCAAGTTGATTGCCCAAATTTTCCTTCATCTGTTTGTGATTCTCTCTCTCTCTCTCTCTCTCTTAATTTTCTCTGAGACGTGGCTCCACTCCCCCTTTTTAATGCCAAACATGCCTTCTGCCACGTTAGACCCAGCTGTTGAATTAGGACTTTCATAAGATACTAAGCTATGGCGACGCTTAGTCATCAAACCTTACCTAATGCAGAGGTCCCCCTTTTTAATGCCAAACATGTCTTCTGCCACGTTAGACCCAGCTGTTGAATTAGGACTTTCATAAGATACTAAGCTATGGCGACGCTTAGTCATCAAACCTTACCTAATGCAGAGGCCACCTCCTGCTCCAGGTGTCAATTTCCTCTTTAGCCTAAGGACACTAATCTCATGAGTTGATTAGTCACCAAACAAGTTTCTGTGTGATAACTACCTCAATCCTCAATCTGCTCGTAAACTGAACCTATCATCTTAGCCGGCCACATAGGCTGATTAAGGGTTTAATTTGAACATTAGTTTAGGGAGTAAACTTTAGGTAATAATTGGGTGCCCAATAATAATTCTTTTATGTCCACAAAAATACCCTTGAGTTATAAAATAATAATATTTAACCATTTTACTTGAAATATTATACCATTAGTAAAATAATTATTATTCTAAGCATGTCCCAAAATATACTGAATATTTAACAATTAAATAACTAAAATTAATGCACCAAATATTATTTTTCTAATATTATATAATTTGATTACCTTAAGAAAATCCGTGATATTCAGTCTTCAAATTTGGGTTGTCTAACCATCACCCAATTTTTCTTGACAAAGAACAGACAAAAAGAAGGAAGATGTATTCCAATTTTGATAACATGTGGCTGAGAACCCACGTTTCATTGATTTGGTTAGAGGACAGTAGAATGAGGAGAATTTTCAAGAGACTTCAACTTCTATTTTAGCAGAAAAAATGAATCGAAGAGATGTCTGAAGCAATGGAAACAAGACATGTTTGAATTATTCTATAAGAAGGTGATGAATTATAAGGTCAACAGCTGGATGAAAAAGAAGAAAGCGTGAAGCTTCCTTCTGAAGAAAGGAGAGGAAACAGTCACTTCATAGCAAATGGAGGACCTTTTGTCGTTGGAAAAAATTTTCTGGAGAACAAATCAGGATTCCTTTGGCTTAAAGTTTAAGGAGAGTAAAACACAAAAGTTTTCCATAAGATGGACAATCTCAGAGAACGTACATCAACATTAGCTTGCTTGAAGTTCGAGGTCATCTGTATGATCCGGACGAGTAAACAGAAAGAGAACTGCATAGTTTTTACAGAAATTTTTATCTGCAGCTGTGGCTTCCAAACCAGTGTGTGATAGTATGGTATTTGATTCTTATGGTTGATGATGATAAGTGCTACCTTAGACATAGCTTTTGCAGAAGATAAGATAGTACAAGTGCATAAGAAGATGATGGGGCACAAGGCACCATGGCCTAATGACTTTACCTGTGGCTTTTTTCAACAAAACTGGGAAAGAGTCAGGGAGGAAATTATTCAAACCATAGCTGATTTTGGTAACAATAATACCTGATTCATTACATCTCTCTCTATGCTACCCTTACTTTGTTTATCCCATGTTGATTGTGATAGATCCAGCAATAAAATGGTAAGATCTAGACCCACCAAATCCAAATTAGAGCCACCAGAGAGGGGATACAAAAATAAGGTTGGAATTCTATCATAAGGATCTGTCTTATCAAAAGGGTGTCTTGTCAAAAAACATTCCTATTAACAGATATGACGATGGGACTGTCCTAATAAAGAGTCGTTTGGACAAATAACCACACCGTCAAGAGAACCATCCGGCAGGTTATAAAGACTTTCATTCGAGTAACCAGTTTGTCAGAGTTCCAAGTTGTAAGACCAGCCACATATGAGCAAGGAAACCGATTGACTAAGAAATCGTGTGCGGTCAAAAGGACCACAATAGCTGTGAACCAAATGTGTCATTTGGTTAAGCATATCCACAGCCTAACCACTTTGAGGAGACCTACTAAATCTATGATCTTCTTGATTGCAGTTTGAATCCCAATATTTGGGAAATGTAGCGTAGTAATATGTCATGACCTTAGTGAAGTGCCAAGGGAGTTATCAAAACGTGCTGACATGGAGGTAATGCTAGTGGTTCATCCAAAACAATTAAAGAAAGTGAAATCCTTCCTTTATACAAAAAAGAATTATAGATTATTATTAAAGAAAAGAACCCTAAGCATTACAAGGAGCAAGTGGTTGTTCAACCAAATAAGTAACATGCTAAAAAAAGATCATGCAAAAAAGGGAAAACAGCCTGCAGCAACTCCTACAAATACAAAGCCATATAATATAGAATGGCATCTTTGGCCTGAAACTAATCAACAATCACATCATTAAAGTGTAAAAACACAAGTTCTATAGGACTGTAGTCTGCAACTCTAAAAAAAGTTAGGCACCTACCCTCTAAGTAACTTTCTCCTTAAAATATTTCTTTAGCCACTGAGCACTACCATTTGGAAGCCTATCTCCTACCTTGTCTTTCTTGCTATCTAATTTGGTTAGAATTTAACTAATTCGAGTGCCAAAAGATAAATTATAGATCAGGCCCCGAATCCCTGAACTTTTTATTTTGGTTTGAGGTGTACAGAATCCGGGTTGCAAGATCCAAAAGCCTAACAATGAATTTCTCGATCATTATTCGAATTCACAATATGCGCATTATGCCGACGTCTGTGAGAACGAGTTAGTCAACTTACTTCCGTCAAACTTAAGTTACACATTCTAAAAAATCTTGAAGAAGACGAGCAAATGGTCAACATGACAATGCATGGGCATCCCAGCCACATCCCCCTAGCTAACCCAACTGATAATGCCTCATAACGGCAGCCCGCTTCAAAAAAATCTCCCAGATGCTAAAGTCTCTTTTGACAAGGTAGGGGGTCAGCCTTAGCAGGCTAAACCTAAACATCCACTAGTTTCAACCTCACGTTGGAGATCAAGGAAGAGGGCCACCCGGAAAAGGCACCCATTCACTGACATCTCCTAACGTTTGTCAAACCCACCATGTACAACAACCATAGTGGAAGTGTCAAGGCAGTCACTTCCCAGGAAGTTTAATGTACCAACTTGCCATAACATAAAAGTATCAATCCCATAAATCATCTAGACTACTCTATACATTGTTCATATTCCAAAATCTTAGGGATTGCCAATGCTTCCCCTTAACTTTGAAGGGTGATGCAAAGATTTGGTTTTCCAAGCTAAAATCAAACCCTATTTGCACTTTTAATGACCGCTTTGTCAACTTTCTCTCCCAATTTGCTTCAAGTAGAAAGAGAGGGAAAACAACACTAACACCTAGTCATGTTCAAACAAGCACCAAATGAAAGCCTGAAGTGCCTCGTCCCCCGCTTCATTGCTGAAGCAAAAAGCATACCAAATCTCACTAACGAGACAAAGCTCAATGATTTTCTTGTGATGGACAGTTTAAGGACTTCTTCAAGATGATAATTCAGTAAGACCATAAGACCTTTCTGAGAGAGAAGCAACTACTAATATCACCGTAGACGAGGTGAATGAAGCTCAACGGTTTGAGAGGCCAAAACCTAGACCAGGACAAAGGGGACCAAGAAACAGAAAGAAAAGGCTGAAGGAGAATGCTAGAGGGAACAATAACTAGAGGCAACAACAAAATAAGCCTGACCGCGACCTGCTTCTCGGCCATTGTACCTCTCCCTTTCATCAATACAAGATCCTACATTCAAATACAAATTCAGGATGAGAAATTTCTAAAGTGAATAAAACCAGTCAAGAATCCTGAGGCAAGAGGCTAAACCAAGTGTCACCACCATCATTATGGCCCTGGGCATAAAACAAAGGAATGAAAGACACTTCAAAGGGAGATTGAAGCCATCATCCAAAGAGGCCATTTAAAGAAGCTCTTGTGAGAACCCAAGGGGGCAACAACACTTCGCAATCGAGTTGCCGTAGGAGAGATCAGTATGTTCTCCACCAATTTGGCTAACATCCTCAATGATTCAAATGGGGCATCACCTAACAAGC
Organism: Nepenthes gracilis; assembly: GCA_033239525.1. Lineage (NCBI taxonomy): Eukaryota > Viridiplantae > Streptophyta > Magnoliopsida > Caryophyllales > Nepenthaceae > Nepenthes > Nepenthes gracilis. The sequence goes on along the minus strand of BSYO01000005.1, from coordinate 15,137,893 downwards.
AGCAAAAAGTAGGGAAGGAAGTTATTAGCTTTCAAAATGATGATCTAAACTATAAAATTTCCCCATATTTTAACCCATTAATTATATCTACACTTGTTTTAGATTGAGTCAATGACTACCAACAATAATGAGTTTTCATTGACAATGGAAACTCAAAATACATTGTATATTTCAACGCTTTCATTAAATTTGGACTAAATAGGCAGCAATTAGTACCATCAGATGGCTCATTGTGCGTCTAGACAATGAACCAATTTGATTGAAAGACAAATCAACCTCAAAGTCACACTAGGAACGTACCCCCCCTCCCCCGGTTGCTTCCCACTTCCTGACTTTGCTCAAAATTGATTTGTCTTTTGTGTACAACACAATATTAGACAAACCATATTTGGCTACATTTAGGGCTATGACCACCATCCCACATCTTAAAATTATATGCAGGACACCAGATGGCATGGAGAAGTTCTAAGAGACCAAATCGTGTCGAATTTGCTACCTTAGTAAACTTCAAGGCCAGCAACCCTATCGCCTACAAAAGAGTTGATCTAAGAGATGAAGCCGCATAGCAATAAGGAAATCCAAGCAAAGGTCCTACTAAGATCCCATTGGATTCAGAAAATCTAGATAAGCACGTTCAAATCGAATCATCTCTAGAAGCACGCTTAAAGAAGGAACTCACTACTTTCCTAAGGGACAATTGCCTTGTGTTTGCTTGGATTCCGATTGATATGCACAAGTACCCAACCAAAATAATTGATCACAAGCTAAACATCATTCTCAGGCATAAGCTCATTCAACAAAAGAGATGGAGTAAGTCATAGAGGTGGTATTCATCCGTGATGTGAAGTATTGAGATTTGTAAGATTGGCTATACAACGTGATTCTGGTTAAGAAGAGAAATGGGAGTTGGAGAATGAGTAACAACTTCACATAGGTGAATAAAACATGTCTAAGGGACACTGTCCCACTCCCACGGATAGACCAATTGGCTGACTCCACATTTAGCCATCGGCTATTAAGCTTCATGGATGCATATTATGGACACAATCAGATCCATATCGATCCAATGAGAAAAAAATGACTTTGTTCAGCTTCACTATTACAAAGTCATGCCCTTCAGATAGAAGAACACTAGTGCCACTTATCAACAACTAATCAACAAAGCAATCTAGCAACAAGTTGGGCACAATGAGAGAGTTTATATTGACAATATGCTAGTCAAAAGCATTCGATCCAGCAACCACATTCAAGATTCAACCTTATAGGTAAGTCCTATAAAGTTAAATTCGACTAAATGTATGTTTAGAGTAACTTCAAATAAATTCCTAAAATTCATCACCTCTCACCAGCACATAGAAGTCAATCCAGAGAAGATCGAAGCCATCAACGACATAGAACCTCCAAAAACTATCAAGGACATCATAAGCTAACATGATGATTGCAGCAATATCCAGATTCACAGCCAACCTACAGACATGCGTCAGCAAGATTTCTTGAAATTAGATATCTTGGACATCCTCCTCTCCTAACTCAGCTAACTGAGGAAGAAGATTTATTCCTCTATTTAATCATATCATGCACAACCATTCGTGTAGTTCTCATCTTGTAAGAGTATGGAGTACAAAAACCGATGATTACGTCAGCAAGGTCATGATTGACTAGAAAACACAGTACATAGTGACAAAAAAGGCAGTGTTAGCTCTACTATCAATTGCAAGAAAGCTTAAGCTATATTTTTAAGCTCATAAGATAGTCATTCTAATTGACCAACCTCTCATAAGGATCTTACAGAAGCCAGAAGTACCGGGTCAACAAATCAAGTGGTTCATTGAACTCAGTGGTCCAGACAATTACAACCCCATCACATATATGTCCTTTCAATTACGGCAAAATACTAACTCAATGGTCCAAGCATGCCTAATTGGCATGTTAATCTCGAAACTGCGAAGTGTAAAGGCATGGGAAAGGAAAATATCAAAGTATTGGTAAAGCATAGAGGTAAGATGCTCAGATCCAAGTTCAGATCCTTAAAGCCTAAATTAAGACTTCAAGGATAGAGCACCATCAACCAAATGGTAAGATCCAAACATGCCAAATCAAAATTTGAGCCACCAGGAGATACTGCAAAGATGTTGGAGTTCTATCATATGGGACCACCTTGTTAGAAGAGCATCTGCTCAAAGATAGTTCCTTTTGACAGGTGTGACGATAGGATCATCTAGGCAAAGAGCCGTCATACCAATCAATTGCCCTATTAGAGTAGCCATTTGGCAGGTTATAAAGATTGTTCCATCCGAATTACTGGTTTGTCAAAGTTTTGAGCTGTCAGACCATCCATATATGAGTTGGGAGACCAATCGACTAAGAAAGCATACGCATTCAAGAGGGTCATGTCAGCCATCAACCAAACGTGTTGTTTAGTTAATCGTCTCTAAATCCCAACCACTCGTAAGAGACCCACTAAATACATGATCTTCCTAATTGCATTTTGAACCTCGAGATTAGAGAAATGTGGCATATTAACAAGGAACAGCCTTGGAAAACTGCAAAGTTTATCCCTAGGGAATTATCAGAACATATTAACATATAAGAATGCTCAAGGTTCATCTAGAAGCAATTGAAACCAGAGAACCCTCCTATACACAGAAAAAACTACAAATTGCTTAAGAAAAGAACCCTGAGGATTCACAAGAAGCAAGTAGCTATTCAACTAAAGAAGCAACTTACTTAGAGAAACATCTTGTAAAAAAGGGAAAACCATCTTCAGCAACTTCTGTAAATATGAAGCCCCATAACAAAGATTCAACTTCTTCGGCTAAGACTAATCAATGCTCACATCATTAAATTATGACAACAAAAGTTCAGTAACACTTTGGCATGCATATATAAAAAAGGTTAGGAGTCTATCCTCCAAATAACCCTCTCCCTATATATCTTTAGGCATGGAATACTGCTCTTCAAAAGCCTATCTTCTATCCCACATTTCTCGTTATCTAGTTTGAATAAGTTTAACTGACATGAGCATTGAAATGTAAATGGGGGAGCAAGTCCCAAACCTCTCAATTCATTGTTTTGGTCAGTGGTGTGCAGAATCTGTGTTGCAAGATCCATGAGCCCAGCAAGGAATCTCGCGGATCAAATTCGAATTCACAGTACACATTAAACAAATTACAAGGATTGTAAAATCCGTTTGACCGATTAGCCTGGTTAGGATGCTTTACAAACAGCTAACTAGACTCCCTATGTTTTGTTAATTGTAAGCAATTAAACTGATAGATGGATGTAGTAAAATGTACAAAAAAACAAGGTTTAAACAAAGCTCAGTCAAAGGCATATCTTGAGACTAAGCATTGCAACCCAAAAACTAAAGATGTCACAAGGGAACAAATTGGAACATAAAGCTTAACCCATGAAATAGGCTATCAAAAGTGAAAAGGAACAACAAAATTACATCCATCAATAAACACATTCGAAGCACCATAGGCCTCCACTCCAAGTAGGAGCTTCTACCAAAGTTGCACTTGGTAGCTTAGCCCCATGTTTTTGCCATTGCTTGTTCTTCTTCCCCTCATTTGTATTTCTAAGAATCTTTGGATCAACCTGGGACTTGAGGCCTGAAGTAGAGGGAGGCATCACCTCCGATGAGGCAGAGAGGGGAAGCTTCCACCATGACTTCATATGACACTGGTTGATGCATCTCCAGAGTAGTAAGAGATTTAACAATGTGATTATGTTTTTTATTGGATGCAAATAGATCCAGATGACTAACAACAGCTTCCATGACCATTGGTGGCTCCATCGGCAGGGATTGTTTGGGATTGCTACATGTCACATCACCACATTCTCTATCATATCAATTGGAGTTCCCCATTGAAACGATCCTCTACAACCTCGAGCAATCTACTCCTACTAGGATGGAACCCCAAGTGGATGTCATGAGTGAGTAGCCAACCAGCAGGTTGATACAGCAGATTCCCCCTCAACTAGCATTTCCTAAAAGGCATGACCAAAGGAATTGCATTTGCCACATACTTGAGGCCACTACTGATCTTCCATTTCAATCTACACGGAGAAATCTGCTCTACCAAGTGCATCTAAGCCAACCACCAACTCAAAACTATCATGGAGGTTGTCCGCTGCCCCAGCTTCCTCACACATAAAAGCATATCCTACTTGTTTGTGCATGATAGTAGGAGAATCAGTGTAGAGTGGATTGCCAATTGCACTAGGCACATAACCAAGACTTGTTATGGTCCAGAACTCCATAAACATGAAATTTTGCCCAAAGAGGGAGAAAGAGGGAGAGTTTTGTGTTGCAGAGAATCCCTAGATCCAGATCTTTAGGACTAAAGGTTGTACAGCAAATATCTATGGGCCGTCTTCGAAGACATTTCTTCACCTCCCTTGTTTGCAAAGCAGAAAATAGAAGTCTTAGGATTGACTACGGTTTGCTGGAGGCCAACCATAGACCAAATCATTCTAGCAACGTTTTCAAATACCAGATAGGCAAACTTTTTTTCTCCACAAATACCCTACAAGTGTATTTTTCCAGTTTTTCAATACTTGCCCTGGCAGCTTCTACAGGTAGATGAGCACTGATGTTAGAACAATTTTCAACCAGAGGGAAAAATTGCAAGTATACCTTAGGATGAGGTGGTGTATCCACAACTATGGATGGCCAAAAGCACCCTCTAGGTTTCATATTCCCAACAGGAAAACTTCCTGTGTTGCCCACACCCTGAACAATAGACGACCAGCTTGCCACTTAGGGCCCCTGTCCAAATTCTTCCCTTCTGCAAAATAAACTTAATTTGCCAGTCTCTCCTGTAGGTCAAAAGAACAGCTTCCCTTCATGTGCCTCATGATTTCTGAGATGCTCCGACAGCAGTGTTGTCTATTTCATTCAGCCTAGTGATCCTGGCCCCTGCTTTGCCCAGCAGCACCTGAAAAGCACTGTTTTGGCAAGCATCAGATTTTGTTTGGCTTGCAGCAAGTTGTCTAAATGGAGAAAGGAAATTCCAGTCCAGTGCCTCCCTGAGAATCTTCCACCTTTTCATGGACCAACTTTCAGCATCAGCTCCGCGGAAATTCCCAAACCATTCTGTGAAAGAACCTCAGGACTGGCTTCCCTGCTGTCTAGTGTGTTCAAATCAAAACAAATGCGAAAATGACCATAGGGGATTCAACCAATTTCTAGACCGAGACCCTAGCAACAGCAGGGAGAACTCAATTGCGTGATTAACTGCATTAGCAGCAATAGAGAAAATCTCTGAGACAAAATTGTAGTGGGTAATCCAATGCTGTTAAAGGCGCATTCAGGCAACCTAGGCACAAGGCCAAGGCATAGGCGTAAGCATAGGCGTAGGCACAAGGCCAAGGCGTAGGCGTAGGCATAGGCACAGGCATAGGCTTGATGAAAGTGAGATGTACATTTATAAAATATGTATATATAATATTCTTATAATAAATTCTAATTGTTAAAGTTAATAATAAAAAAAAACACCAAAAAACATTTATGATAGTAGCCATAAACTTTTAGTTTAATTAACAATATAGAAGTTTATAACTAATAAGCATAGCTCTCTACAAATGTACAAGAATAATAAAATTTATTAATAAACTTCAAATACAGTTTTCAAAATATTAATAGCAAAAGCTAATATTTATCATCATATCAAACAAAAGCTTATATGTTCTCCTTAACTTATAAGCTTGACTTACTTCTTCATCTTACATGTTTCTTTAAGTTAGAATTTTCATCATTTACAAATTTCAATAAAGTAGTCCTAAAGACACTTAACATTTATAGTTCACACTATTTATAAATTTAATATAATTTATAGTTTTATTTACTCCAAATTTTAACTACAAAGCCCTTTATTAAAAAGTTATTCTCAAATGTAAATTTATTATTTTTATTATGGTCTTCATTTATTATTTTAATTAGCCACTCATCATTTCCATCAATCCCACTATCACAAATACCATGTTAGTATTATAAATAATAATTAAATATAATTACTAATTAAAAAAACAACAATGCTTTTTTTAAAAAAAAATAAGGCGCACTGCTACATCCTCGCTACCGACTTTCTTAATTTATATCCTTAATTGATTAGAATTAAGTTTTAGTCCTTTATTCTAACAAAATTTCTTTTATTTATTCCACCGACAAAATAAAACTCCAAATAAATATCAGACGTGAATCTAAAAATTGAATATCAACAACTGATCTGAAATAAAATAATCGATAACGTAAGCATTCCACTGGGAGATACCAAAATCAAACTAAAATATTGATAAATATAGCCATAACTTAATTCTTATAGTATTATAAAACTACAGCAACATAACACTCTAATTCTACTATTTTTGAACAAAGTACATCATCATCCAAATTTAATTTCCAAATCTTTTTTCCTCGAATAGCCTTTCCATCAACTTTATCTATCCGCAAGTATGACCCAAGTCCTCTAATCTGAAAAGTTAGAATAAATAAAAGTAAAAGTAAGCCAATTGCTCAACAAGGCATATAATTTTCATAATTGAATAAATACTTTACATCAAAACATGTTGGAATAAAACATGATCAAATAAGATGCCATAACATATAAATTCCATAACATTTTATAGATAATTAGAGGCTAATAAATCAAGTTCTTTTGTTTAAACTGTATATCATTTGAAGTAGACTCAAAACATGCTAACTTTGTAAACCAAGGATTGGTGGAGCCTCACCAACAAATAAAAGAGTAATCCAAGCTCCGGTTATGTATGTTTTCACATAATGAAAGGCTATGCGCTACTACTCAAGACCCATATGTGAGCCGTTATATATATAATCTTGTAGATGAGATCGAATACTACTTTCAAGCCGCAGATGATAGGTTTAAACATTGATTATCACTATAATATATTAGGACATGTCATAATATATTATCACCAAATATATGAAAAAATATCCTTTATCTTTCAGCTAATGTAGAGTTTTCCTTCTTAATTCTTCAAATACTTGACATGAAATGCATCATAATTCTTGCAGGAACTTGAATATGCAATTTTAAAACATGTAAAAGCTAAATTATGAAGTTTTTAAACCGGTAGGATTGTTCATGACAGAAATTACAGAAAAATCAGTATAATTGTGCAGTTTCAACATTTCCTTTCAATTATAAAGCATGCAGGAATAATTTAAGTGTGAAATCAAAACATGTAAAACATATACTAAAAGATTTAAAACACGCGGGAGCTTATATACAAAAATCAAGAATCATGCAGGAGCATTTAATCATGGAAACACAATGTACATGAAATAATGGCATGAATTTCATAAAAGTTTCATAAAATGGGAATAAGAGTACATGCATATGGAGTATAAACCTTTTAGATACGAAATCACAGCATGCATGAGTGTTTAAGACAATAAATACTCGTAGAAATCAACAAAAAACAGCAAAAAGAGAAAGAGGGGTTTGAATGCACTTCTCTTAAATTTAGAATTACCAAAATCTTCCTTAGATTCACTTAAAATTTCCTCATCTAGTCTTCTCTCTCTCCTTCTTTCTCTTGCACTCTTCTATTTCTTTCTCTTCTCTTCAAAATCTGACAAAAATGACTGAAAATCAGCCAGATGAGCCTTATATAGAAAATTGACACATATGCACCTGTCAAGCATACATTAGGCACTGAGACAAAAATCATACGGCACATGAGTGTCCTTCATACGCGCATCAAGCGTGTGCATTCTGCCACAAACACCCACGTGCATCTCTTGGATACATATCGGGCAAGAGCAATCTTCCTAAAACACGCATTAGTGCTGGTCCAACATCCTTCAAGCGTGTCCTTTCTGCCAAAAACACACATGTGCACGCCTCAAGCGCCGGTCAGGCATCACTCAACCGGATGTGATCTAGTCAAAACATTGATTATGATCCAAATCTTTATTTGATAATAATAATTTTATTATCTTAACTTAATTAATCATATTAAAATTTATTATTCGAAATTCATACCTTACACACACACCTTGAGCCTCAAAAAAGGGTGCATGCCTTAGAGCCTAGGTGCACCCATGTTAGAATGAGCCTCATCTAAGTATGTTGAGGCATCAGGATTTGAGCTTCGAGCCCGGGCATCTTTAACAACATTGAGTACTTCTTATCTTATCAGTCCATTCATCCATCTTTTCCAACTCTGCCTGTGAGGAGTCTTCATAGGTTTGGAGTTTAGCTTCAGTACTGATGATCTCAGAGTGAAGACGGTTAAATATATCAATGAATTTTATTCCCCCCAAACAAGATTCACCATTAACAGCTTTAAGTTCTGTTACAATAGCGACAATGTTGACTCAGAGCCTGCCAGCTTATGGGCTGAATTTCCAATGGACGAAGACAGATCAGCCCTATCCCCATCAAGGGTCACCGTTCCGAGTTGTTTCACACCCTCACAGGTTGAAAAATCAGATGGAAGCAAAACAGGTGAGGTATACTCCACTGTCTCCACACCTGCAGGAAACTGATTAACTACAGAAGCTCCCACAGAAAGACAAGCAGCAGTAGTTACCACAGAAGGACAAGCCTCAGTCGATCCTTATTAGCTATTGAGGGGTGAGCTTGCTCAGATTGAAGCGCAGAAAATGTGCTCCATTTTCTTCCATGGAATGCACCAGTCCCAGCACTGATTTAAGCTGGCCAACAAATGGCTCTATATCCTCAAGATCGTGACAATAGGAAATCTCAGCAATGTTAGAATCAATTTTCAACCAAAACATGCTTTCCCACGAAAATTTGACCTCTAAAGAAAGGGTGGACATTTCATCATAAATAATGGCTTCGGACACTCGCAATGCCTCAATGTTTTCTTTCACTACAACAAGCCTATTTCCAGAAGCATGGGAAGTTGGCAAAGCAAACCCAAGGGAAACAAGGAAAATATCCAAGGAGAGAGATGGATCAGGATGGGGAAAGGAGGAAAAGGGCAAGAGCGATGAGAACATGAGTTGGGAGGTGATACATCCTTAGTCTGGGAATGTGCCACAAGCCCATGTAAAGGAAGTGAGAATGGATTGACCTTGTGAGATAGACATATTGTTAAAAGGGTGATACTGCAAGAAATCTCTAACTTCCTGGGTAGGGAAAGTTTCCCAGTGACTCCTAAATCCACGAAAGAATTCTTAAAAATTTAACAACCTTCTCATTCATAAAAATTTATCATATATACTTTACATGTCCATAAAATATTTCCTAAGATTAATAAAATTACTTAACCAAAAATCCTACCAAGTTGAGATAACAAGATTATTCCATAGCCCCTTATTTACTCACAAGAAATCTCAACCTTAATAACTTAGTCCTACTTAGTAATTAGCAACAACCTTGAAGATTAGCTGCCCATCTTAATCCTCTCACAGCTCATCTTAATCATCTAACCAAGTATATAACTTTCATTGAGATTTGACAGTCCACCACAAATTAGAAAAAGCTAGACAAAGAAAGGCACAAGACCAAGTTGTTTCCTCTCAAATTTGTGTCACAAATACAAATCCACCGAGAAGATCTATCTAATAGATGAAGCCTGAGAGAGTCTCAGCCTCCTGAAACTGCCGTGCAGTGCCAAAACAACCAATTTGTTTAGCAGAAATTCTTCCACCACTAGATAATCTCAAATAACGAGACAGATTAATGCTACTCGATTAGAAATGTGGTCTTTTCTGCTATTGAATCTAGAAAATCTTTTTCTTCTCTGCCAAAATAACGGTCACACTACATAGCACACGACCAAGAAAATGCAAGTTTCTACCCAAGCCGTATCATAAAGCACAAGTTTAATTCCAGTTAATCTACAAACAGCAAATTAAAATAAAATATATGTAATATAACTTATTTTGTGTGTGTGTGTGTGGAGAGAGAACAGAGTGAATCAGATGTACCTGGGTGGCCACAAGCATCTGATAATTGACAGGGAAATCCTTGAGCCGTTTCAAGGCATCGAGACATCGACTTTCCTCCGCCAAGCCGCCGTCTTCCGCTGCCGCGTCCGCCGCCTTCTTTGCGGCCTCAAACAACTCAACCAGCTCCTTCTGCATTGCTTTATCTCAACTTGCTAATCCACGAATATCAATCACATATGTATAATTAACAATATCGAAACCTGGAATTATTAAATAACCGGGATAAATCAAACATTGAGGGCAAACGCAAACAATAATTTAACAAATTTCAGAAACATAAACCTGAAAATATTGGAAATATAAATCATATATGCTTGAAATTGTAATAATAACCGAAATTTTTTGAAAACAATTACAGGGAAAACGTGACTAATAATTTGACGAATTTCGGGAACATAAGCCCGAAAACATTTGGAAAAAGTTTAATTTAAGCAGATTGGAATGCCATCTACAAGAATCGATATGAGAGAGAGAGAGAGAGAGAGAGAGAGAGGAAGTTGCCAATTGAAGGCGGCAGGGGACATGCCAGACGATGAATTTCTCAATGTTTTGCATTGGATTAGGAGAAAGAGTTTCAGGTATTGTTTTTGGAAAATTTATATTATTCTTTCTCTTTCACGGGAAAAATTTAAAAATTCAACAATATTATTATAATTCACAATAATTAAATTAACGCCACGTACTAAAAAATATTTGAAGTTTTCTATTTTTGTAAATATAATTTAACTCAAAACAACATTAAACAAATATTTTAAAATTTAAACTTCAAAATGCAACAAAAATATAAATCAACTCTTTAATTATGAAATAACTTATCACATAGTTGTTAATATAAAATAATAATAAATTATAAAACATAGATACATGACTTAAAATACAAAAGGATAAAATAAAGAACTTGGCAAGGAAATTGGCAACATAGGGAATAAGATCAACTACCATACGATGAATACTATATTAAAAAAATAGAGCCGCTGAAGTTGATGGAGTTCAGACAAATAAAGATATAACATGATAATTAAGAAAAATAAAACTGTAACATCCTCGGATCCTTACTCTGATAATGACGAAGATACAACGGTAACACCAAATAATGATCGTGTAAAATGGAGAGAGAGAAAATACGCAGACTAATACACAGAGAGTTTTTACGTGAAAAACCTTCTACTGAATAAGAAGAAAAAATCACGGGACTTTTATCCGAGAACCGTTTCACTATCTTGTGTTTGGTTATAGGATTCGCTTTAATACAGGAGGTTGAGGACTAAATGTATGGAGACTCTAGAAAGTCACCCTTACAACATAAGCCCTTTCTTTCCCTATCTATTCTCTCCCTATTATAGGTTGGAATAATAAATGTGCGATCCTTTATTTGGTAAACAGTTAAGATATTTATAGTGGTTAAACTTTCTGTTGAAAGGTGCCCACGTGGGATTGGCGTACGTAGGGGATCCTGCCACCAACTCTATAAACTCTTTTAGTTGTATTAGGAAGATTGCGTACACGCTCACCTAGTGTGACATTTCTTTTATAGGATTGCGTGCTCTGCTGGCCATCATTATTCTTGCAGTCTGACTCGATTAGCTACCAAATCTTTGCCACACCGTTTTTACAGGTTGGGTAGTGTTCAAAGCCCATCTTGAGTCCACAAGCCATAGTGGACTTTAAGCCCATTATGTCTCGCAGGCTAATTCTGGCGCTTAAACCTATTGGGCCGCCATGGAATCTGGGCCCAATTCTAGGGAAACGGATCTTTGAAATGGGCATTGGGTATCAGTATCCGCCCCATACCAAAGCCTCGGGTATCAGTACCCGCCCCATACCAAAGGTTCGACGATTTCAATCTTTAGCATGCCTTTTGTCCGCGGGAATGCTCCAAGCATCAATTCGAGGCGTAAATCATATATGCTTGAAATTGTAATAATAACCGAAATTTTTTAAAACAATTACAGGGAAAATGTCCACGAAGAAACATAAGCCGGAAAACATTTGGAAAAAGTTTAAGTCCAGATTGGAATGCCATCTACAAGAATCGATTGAAAGAGAGAAAAGAGAGAGAGAGAGGAAGTTGCCTGAAGGCGGCAGGGGGCCAGACGATGGTCTCAATGTTTTGCATTGGATTAGAGAAAGAGTTTCAGGGGTTTTGGAAAATTTATATTATTCTTTCTCTTTCACGGGAAAAATAAAAATCAACAATATTATTATAATTCACAATAATTAAATTAACGCCACGTACTAAAAATATTTGAAGTTTTCTTTTGTAAATATAATTTAACTCAAAACAACATTAAACAAATATTTTAAAATTTAAACTTCAAAATGCAACAAAAATATAAATCTCTTTAATTATGAAATAACTCATCGATAGTTGTTTATAAAATAATAATAAATTATAAAACATAGATACATGACTTAAAAATACAAAAAGGATAAAATAAAGAATTGCAAGGAAATTGGCAATATAGGGAATAAGATCAAACCCACGATGAATACTATTAAAAAAATGCTGAAATTGATGATTGATAAAGATATAACGTGATAATTAAGAAAAAAAAATGAGTGCATCTTTTTACGACGAAGCCATTTCAAACACGATTTTCATCCTCAGAGAGAAAATACGCAGCAACCCTTAGAGTTTTCTCTCAAACTTCTTCGTTGTCGTTTTCTCAAGTATTTCTCCTTCTTGCTTCCAACGTGCTTCTTCTTTGGTTTCCATGGCTCCTAGCGTTAGAGATTTCACTTCTTCCTCGTCTCTAGACAACCTTAATGCTTTCTTTCCTCTCGAAATCCCGATTATAGGTGATAATAATGGCGATGGTGGTTCTGAACCTATTGATAGGCGTGTAACCCACACAAATGGGTTTATCACCACAGTGAAGTTCACCACCAAGGGTATAAACTCTTTTAGTTGTGTCCGGAAGAGTTGTACCACATCATGGTGGTGTTGGGCGTTCCGTTTGCAAGGTTTTAGCCCAATGCCATAAGGTATCTCATTTCACTTTGTGTTTTTGCTCGTTGCCACCAAAAGGTGCTTGAGGTGGCTATGGTGAAGGTCATGTTTTGCTTCACGCCATAAACCCGCATGGCATTGTCATGACTCCATGCCCGAGTTCGAAATGGGTTATGAGCGGTGAAAATCCATCACTAACCCCACATACCAAATGTTGGAAAGATAAATTTTTCTTTTTCAAGTGGGAATGCTCCAAAGAGAATTGGGCTCTCTTCCTAATTTGAAAAATGTGGTGATCTTTTGCTCGAACCCTCAAATGAAGAGAGGGATTGGGGAACCAAGAGTCCAAGATTTAGTGATGGCCAACCTTGCCACTTTTAATGAGAATAAGATGAATATTTGAGTTCGAGGACTTTTTGGATTTTTTAAGCAATGTTAAGTGTTCACAAATGATCTCCGGGGCACCTAAGACCCAAAGATGGCTGAGTGTTCTTTCCTTTAAAGGGACAGAAGAAAACGTGAAAAGGGAGGCGCCCGAGGATCGAGGAGCCATTTCGCCATTAAAGCACCCAAAAACACAATTAATGAGATCGAGGCTTGAAATGGGAAACACAATTGATGAGTATTCCTCATCTGATGATGATACTATTGTGATAGCGCCTCTGGTGAGGAGGTCAGGACCTCTGCAGGCAGCGCCAGTCCAAGAGGCTGAAGGTCTCGGACCCTTGCCCACATTTGAGTCCTCGGGGGAGTCATCTGGGTTTATGAGCCAGCCTAGGGAGCCACTCGCTGCCCAACCTTCTCCTAAGGAGGCAATGCCTAAAATTCCTTGCAAGTTCACTAGCAAGGCCTTAGATTGGATTGACAGTTCACCCGAGGTCGCTATTGAGGGACAGAGGCTCGAGGAGGCTAAGGTAGATTAGGCTAATAAAGCAGCGATGGCAACGACTATGACAATTTCTGTTGTTGCTACTGAGGTCGAGGAGTGTCATTCCGTGGAGTTGCCGGCCGCAGAGGCTTTTGAGCCCCCATACTTGGCGATCCAAAATTATAGTCCAGTGATGACGCCACTTGCGGCCTCTGAGGACCCCCTTTTCAAGAACAACACAAGGGCTCTACCTGCTGCTAGAGTTGACATAAAAGCTTAGGTTTCTGTGGTGCAAAAGGCCGTGACCATAGGACCCAGAGAGTCGGAAGCCCCCAGAGAGGAGAGTTCTTCCGTGAGCTTTTTTGTGACTAAGGTATTCCTTTGTCCTCAACCTGATTTTGTCATCTTTTCTTCGCACTTCACTGACTTGATTTGTATTTGCAGCTTCAAGATATGGCCTGCGGCCTTAGCGCGATCATTAGCAAGGCTTCCCAGGCTTACGCGGAGCTGGAGGCTTCCAGGTCCTTGGGGGGACGCGTCCAAAATTAAGAGCTCAAACTTGCCAAAGCCAACAGCCGCGTTTGAATTTCCACCCTAGAGGGCAGCTCAAGGAGCAAGAGATGTTGCATGTTGGCCTCCGAGGGAGGAATCTCTTGCTAGAGCAGGAACTCAGGACTTCATTAAATCCTGAAGACATCGCTCCAGCTCTTGATCGCAAGTACTAGGACGCCATCCATATGTGCCGTCGGGTCATGAAGCTTTTGGTTCCAAGGTTCCCAGTCGCTCTCTTCAACCCAGGGAACTCCAGTGCTCAGCATAAGAATGACCTGATTGACCTCCCATAATGTTGGAGATCTTCTGAGGGTTCATAGTCAAGGCCGTCCGGCCAGGCACAATCTTCGGAGTAGGTGGGACCCTCAGCCCCTTAGCGTGCCTTGTTGTACATACATATATTTTTATTTTTCTTTTCTACGTATACATACTTCTATTCTTATATTGATTTTATAAATAAGATTTAAACAGTTTAAGTACAAACATCTTGTTTGTCTTGGTGGTTCTCTCTTAGACTTAGGCTCTTAGGAAATTTTGCCCTTTCTAAGTAAAAACATCCAAATCCTTTGACCATCATTGACTGAATGTGCGACCTCTCGGGCCTTTGCACACTTGCTATTTCTAAACCCCCTAAATTTTAAGTTCAACCTCAATGGTTGCTTGCATTGTGATCAAATTTTAGTTCAACCTCTTGGGCTGCTCTGACTTAGCCGGGTTTTACTACGACCTCTTGGGCCGCTCGGATTTAGCCGAGTTTTACTACAACCTCTTGGACCACTTGGACTTAGCCGAGTTTTGCTACGACCTCTTGGGCCGCTCAAACTTAACCGAGTTTTTAAGCAAATGAAAGGAGTCCTATCCACTTGATTTAGGGGTAGTTTAGGTCTTATTATTTTATAAGATGGTGCGTGATCACTTAGTGGGTCGCAAAACAATACTTTAAACGAAAACTACCATTTTATTAATAAAATGTGCACAGCTATGTAATGTAAACAATATACCTGTGTGCTTTAAAAGTTTATTAATAATATCTCTTGAGGTGAGCAGTGTTCCATGTTCGTAGGACAAGTCTTCCCTCCGGGTGCGTAACTTGTACACCCCATTTCTCAGGATTGTCGAGACCAAGAACGGCCCTTTCCAATTTGGAGAGAGCTTGTTCTAGCTGGTTTTTTTCCCGATGGCCTCTATGCTTCTCAGCACAAAGTCCCCTACCTCAAATTGGCGCGCTTTCACCTTCTTATTATAATATCGGGTGACTATTTATTGGTAAACCGCAATCTGCAGTCTTGCTATGTCTCGGACTTCTTCAAGAAGATCAAAATTCTCCTGAATTCTCTGTACATTATTGGGGGATTGAAGCTTTCCACGTGGAGGTTTGGCAACCCAACCTCCACTAGGATGATCGCCTCGACCCCGTAACACAAGCTAAAATGAGTTTCTCGCATTGGCTCCCTTGGTGTTGTCCTGTAAGACCACAGGACAGATGGTAGCTCTTCAACCCATGAGCCCCTAGCGTGCTCCTATTTCGTTTTCAATCCATGAAGTATTGTGCTGTTTGTGACCTCCACTTGGCCGTTGCATTGCGGGTATGCGGCCGATATATGTAGCAACATTATCCTCAGGCTTATGTAATACTTGGTGAACCTTTTTCCAAAGAATTGGATCTCATTATCAGTTACAATGCATTCTAGGATCCCAAACCTACACACAATGCTCTGCCGAACAAAGTCTGTAGCGTTGTGCTCGGTTATCCGAGCCAATGGCGTAGCCTCAACCCACTTTGTAAAGTAGTCGATCCCAATGATTAAGAACTTTCTTTATCCGGATGCTATCGGTAGTGACCCAAGTATATTCAGCCCCCATTGTGCGAAGGGCCAAGGTGACTGTAGAGCTCTGAGTTTCGTATGCGACTGGTGGGAAAGGTTGCTGTGGACTTGATGATTCTCGCATTTTCATATGAAGTCCATGGCATCATGCTTCATGGTTGGCCAGTAATACCCTTACCTCATTATCAATTATAATGCATTCTGGGATCCCGAACCTGCACACAATGCTCTGCCGAACGAAGTCTGTAGCGTTGCACTCGGTTATCATAGCCAATGGCATGGCCTCAACCCACTTTGTAAAGTAGTCGATCCCAACGGTAAATAACTTTCTTTGTCTAGATGCTATCGGTAGTGGCCCAAGTATATCCAACCCCCCTTTGTGCAAAGGGCCAAGATGACTGTAGAGCTCTAAGTTTCGTATGTGGCCGGTGGGAAAGGTTGCTGTGGACTTGACGATTCTCGCATTTTTGTACGAAGTCCATGGCGTCATACTTCATCGTTGGCCAGTAATACCTTAGCTCATCAGCTTAAATGCGAGGTTCTTGCCCCCAATGGGGAATCCACAAACCCCATGGTACACCTCTCCGAGGGCATAATTAGCCTCTTTTGGGCTAAGACACCTCAAATAGGGGGCAGAGAACCCTCAGCGGTACAGTCGGCCGTCCATAATAGTATACCACCCTGCCATCTTTTTTACCTTCTTGGCCTCTTCCATGTCTTTGAGCAGTATCCCATTGGATAAGTGCCTTAGGTATGGGGTCATCCAATTGTTGGCCTCAGATATTTACATCACCTCTATCTCAAAATCTTCTACACTGGATTTGTTAAGGACCTCGTGCATTCATCGGGCAAATTGCTCTGGGTCTCCTGAGGCTGCTACTTTCGTCAGCTGATCGGCCCTTTCGTTCTCCTCCCACGGGATGTGGACCATTTCTATCTTCTCAAAGGTTAAAATAAGCTCTCAGACCTTTGAGAGATATTTGGACAGTCGTGGGCTGTTGGTTTTCCGTGGACTTGATTGACAACCAGCTCAAAATTGCTGTAGGCAATCAAGTCCTTCGCCGAGCATTCCTTTGCAAATCGCAGCCTTGCAAGCAGGGCCTCGTACTTCGCCTCGTTGTTGGTTATTGGGAACCCGAGGACCATTGAATACTTGATCTCAATCCTTTAGGCATCCTCAGCACAATGCCAATTCCACAACTATCCTTCATTAATGAGCTATCCACGTGAGCAGTCCATGTTGCTGGGCTATTTAAGTCTTTGGAGCCAAAAGTGTCCGAGGAGTCTTGAGTTGTTGTTTCGAGGATAAAGTCCGCCAAGGCCTGACCTTTTAAGGTAGGCTACGGACGGAACTCTATGTCAAACTCACCCAACTCAATGGCCCACTTAACTAATCGTCCAGACATTTCTGATTTTTGCAGAATCACTCTTAAGGGTTGGTCGGTCAAGACGACTATTTTGTGCGCCTAGAAGTATGGTCTCAATTTTTGAGTAGAATACGCAAGTGTCAGAGCCATCTTTTCCGTGTGGGAATATTTTGTCTTAACGTCAGCCAAGATCTTACTGATGTAATACACGGGCTGTTGCCTACCGCTCTACTAACTTACCAAAGCTGAGCCCAAGGCTTAGTCTAAAACCAAAAGGTATAGGTACAACTCCTCGCCTATTTGGGAAGAAGTCAATAGAGGTAGATTTGATAGGTACCCCTTAAGTCCTCGAAAGGCTTCTTCGCAATCGGTCATCCATTGAAAGCCGTTATTCTTTGTCCCTCTCAGGGCCTTGAAAAACGGCAAATACTTCTCGGCCGACTTGGCCAAGAAGCATGACCGTGTAGCTAACCTTCCGGTGAGCTTCCGGACCTCCTTCATGGTCCGAGGGGATTTCATTTCAAGGATGGCCTCGATCTTTTTGATTTGCTTCAATCCCTCAGCGCGAAACAATGTAACCTAAGAATTTTTAGACGTCACTCCAAATGTACACTTGGTTGGATTGAGTTTCATTTGGTATGTCCTTAGAACGTTGAAGGCCTCGTCTAGATCTTGGATGTGGTGGTCGATTATTTTGCTTTTGACGAACATGTCGTCCACATAAACCTCCACGTTCCTTCCAATCTGGCCTTTGAATATTTTATTAACAAGTCTCTGGTAAGTAGCACCCACATTTTTGAGGCCAAAGGGCATGACTTTGTAACAGTATGTCTCTTAGTCCATCATGAATGACGTGTGCTCCTCGTCTTCGGGACTCATCATTATTTGATTGTAACTCAAGTATGTGTCCATGAAACTTAGAAGCTCGCGGCCAAACGTCGAGTCTACAAGCAAATCAATCCTCAAGAGTAGGAAGCTATCCTTTGGGCACGCATTATTGACATCTCTGAAGTCCATGCACATCCTCCACTTTCCATTATTCTTTTTTACCATCACAACGTTGGACAGCCAATTTGGGTAGTATACTTTCCTTATGAATCCCGCGTCCAGAAGCTTTTTTACCTCCTCCCGGATTGCCACCAGCTTTTTCAAGGAATAGTTCCTCCTCTTCTGCCAAACAGGCTTGTGACCGGGATCTAGGTAGAACTTGTGGACCGTTACTCCAGTCGATATTCCAGCCATATCGCTTGGGGTCTGAGCAAAGACGTCCGAGTTCTTCCGCAGGAAGCTGATATGCTGGTCTCCGAAGGCTTTAGGCAAAGAACTTCCTACCAGGATGATCTTTTCTGGATCTCAGGAATCCATAAGGACTTGATCGATGGCTTCTCCAGACTCAACCTGTTACAATGTCTTCTCATCAAGGAAGTCTAAGTCTTCTATGGGTTGAGGAAGAGGAGTCTGGGTGATCTGGGATAGGTAGCATGTTCGTCCGGCAACCTGGTCCCCGAGGACCTTTCCAATCCCGTGCGGTATTGGAAACTTCATCTTTAAGTGTGGGATTGAGGTTACGGCCCTGAAGGCGGTTAGGCAAGGGCATCCGAGGATCGCGTTATAGATCGAGGGCAGGTCTGCCACCAGAAAGGAAAGGATCTTTGATGACGTCCTCGGATAGGTTCCTAATGTGACCTCAAGTTGGATGATTCCCTACACTGGCACTGGCTTGTTGTCCAATCCATAGAGGGGTCCCCCAATTGCGGTCATCTGATTTCTTCTAAGCCCTAATTTAAAGAAAGTATTAATATAGAGAATATTTCACGAGCTTCCATTATCAATGAATACTCATTTCATCTATTAGTCTACGCTACCATCTGAAACGAGAGCCGTTACAACCAGAGAGTTAGAATGTGGGGATATTATATGGGCCATATCTTCATTACAAAAACTAATGACCTCATCCCTAGACTCTACCCTTGGTTACTTATTCTTCACTGTTGGATCCTCCCGAGCGCCACCTCTGGTTGGGCGAGTGAAAATCATGTTAACCACCCCCGCGGTCATTCTGCCTCTTGGTTTGTCAACCTCACCCGTTTCTGTTGTTCCGGACAACTGCTCGTATCTTTGTAGGAAGCGACTGAGGTGACCTCTCTTAATCAGTTTCTCGATCTCCTTCTACAATGTCCTGCAATCCTCGGTACTATGGCCTCTATTACGATGGTAATGACAGTATTTGGATTGGTTACCACCTTTTGGGTTCTTCAATGCCTTGGGCCATTTTAGAAACTTTTCATCCCGAATCTACATCAAGATATTGGTACACGAGTCGTTCAAGGGTGTAAGGTTGATAGGCCTATACTCCCTATGGACGTTCTGCTCGGACTTCTGCTACTTCCTGGGGGCTTAAAAATCTTGTCGGCCTCCGTGCCTCCTTTTTCCCTCCATTGTCCTTGGAGGTTGGTTTTCCACCGGGACTAGCCTCTTTACATCGTTCACTTTTTCGACCGCAATATAACCTCTAACTATGCTCGACCTCTCTGAACGTCTGCAAACCCTTGTGCACGAGGTGCTTGAAGAAGTTACCTCCATCTAGCGCGGACAAGAAAGCTATTAGCTTGACTCCATCAGTCAGCTCAGGATCTATCTGGCCTCGGATATGAAGCGGGATAGAAAACTCTTCACACTTTTCCTGGCTCCTTACTTTACACGAGTAAGATGCCATGATTGCTTCTCAATCCGCTGGCTGGAAGCGAACTGGGAGAGAAAAGTTTTGCCAACTCGTTGAACGAATGGATGGAGTCCGTAGGCAGCCCATAAAACTAGATCCTTACATCACCCTTGAGCATCAAGGGAAATCATTGGCACATTGTCATTTCATCCAAGTCTTGAAAGCTCAAATGCTCGCGGAAGTAGTCCAAGTGATCCATCAAATCTACACTTCCGTCATAACCGTCGAGGTTTGGCATTTTAAACTTTGGGGGAAGCGACTTTCTCCTAACCTTCGTTGTGAACGGAGTCCTGCGGAGGTCAACAACTCCTCCCTTAGCGTCGCCAAAAACTCGACGATAAACCCTATCGAGCTTCTACTCCACCTGAGGCATGGCTATCATCTTCTTTTCATTGAGGTAGGTCCTCAACTCGTAGGGGTCTTGCGCAAACTATTGCCCCGGACGGCTCTTAGTCCTCGGAGGGATCTCTTCGACAGGGGTTGCGTCCTAAACGGCGCACTCCTGGTTTTTGCGAACACAGCGAGGATTTCTCCTTTCTGGGCTTTCCTCCTATATCCGGAGGCCTAAGCACCCTTGGAAGCGCGATAGGGCCCTACTGCTCGAGGCAACCTACGTCTAAGGGTCCTTGTACTGTGCAGCTCATTTACTTGATTGTTTCTTCCCTTTTCCCTTCTTTTTGGATGTCGCGGTTTGAGAGGCCTTGGACGGGGCCTCCCTCATCCACGCGTCCATCCTTGAGCAAAGGCCTTAAGTGGCCCTGGACACATTGTCCATTCCCAATGCCAACGCTCATACGTAAGGATCAGGATGATCCTCTACTATGACGCAGGGTGCGGGGCCGTTGGCGCCCGAGCATACCTCTAGGACAAGAGCACTAGCCTGTTCTTGGGTGTTCACCATTTTTGAGTTTCTTAGAAAATGCACTGAGTTGACTTTTCGTTGCGCTTCCCACAGACAGGAACCAAATGTTATGTCTTCGGATCCTTACTTTGATAAGGACGATGATCCGACAGCAATACCAAATAATGATCATGTAAAGTAGACAGAGAGAGAGTATGAGAACTGATACACAAAGAGTTTTTGCATGAAAAACCTTCTACTGAATGAGAAGAAAAAATCACGGGACTTTTATCCGAAAACCATTTCACTATCTTGTGTTTGGTTACATGATTCGCTTTAGTATAAGAAGCTAAGGACTAAGCGTATAGAGACTCTAGAAAATCACTCTTATAACACAAGCCCTTTCTTTCCCTCTCTATTCTCTCTCTCTATTATAGGTTGCAATAATAAATGCGCGATCTTTTATTTGGTAAACAGTTAAGGTATTTATAGTGATTAAGCTTCGCTTTGAAGGCATAATAAAATGCGCGATCCTATGTGATATCGTATATTAAGCTTTGGTTTGGTCAAATTAAAATTTAGGCATAAAAAATTCATGTTGATTCTAAACTAAATTCTAAAGCCACATATCTTATTTAAGTTCACCCAAAATATTATCATAGTGAGTAAAATGTAACCTATTAATGTGGGATCATACATACATACAGGGTTACAACGGATTAGGTTTATTGATAAAAAGGTTGCAAAAATGCAAATTTTTTAAATAAAGACAACAAAGAAAACGTTGATTTGTTACGATTTGGTAATTCCCGAACACTTCATGAATGGCTTTTTCCGAATTCAAGCTCAAGATATTTTATTCATGAATATTTTAAAAACTAGTTTTGTAAATAAATTACATATAAACTGACTGAAATCCTTTGTTTGCAGTGTGCAGAGATATTTTCGTTTGATTATTAAAATGATTTACAATTGAAGTTGCCTATAAAAATAAAATAAATAGAAATATTATATCATTTAATTTATAAAAAAAACGAGTAACTATATCATCCAAATAATAAGGTGCAAAAATAATTATTCTGTGTCTCGTGGTGGCTGTAGTCCAAGCAACGCTGGGTGGCAGGGCTAGCCGAAGGCATTCAATCCAAAAAAATTAGAGGTCATTTTTTTAAAAAAATTTAAATTATTTATTTTTAAATAAATAATTACAATTTAACTATTTTAAAAAATTAAAAATTAATTAAATTTAATTATTAAATTATAATTATTTATTTAAAAATAAATAAAATGACTTTCATTTTAAGAGATGGACCCCTGGTTCCTCCTCTTCCCCCTCTTCCCCCGGCGACGAAAGAGGTACCGGCAGGCAAGATGGAACCTTTACCAACGGCCAACGATGATAGAACACAGGAAAAATACAGATCTGAGGAGTATTTGAGGCACCAGTTTGCAGGAGGAGAATTAACGAGTAAGGCTGAGCACGGAGAAGAGAAGACCCACGTTCTCCAAAGATGGTGATCAGAACGGAGCAAGATCTCAGGCCAGCTTTTGACAAGATTCAGGACAACGTTGCAGAAGATGGAGAGCTTCTGATCGGCTGCTCGGGTGAATGGCCAGACATGATCCTATCTGGTCTACCTCTTCAATATTTCAGAAAGAATGTACTCTGGGATATTGGGAGGGTGATTGGGGAACCTATCAGCGTTGATACAAACACTTTTCTTAACGTGGCACACGGTCAATTTTAGAAAATGGCAGTGAAGGTTGATTTGAACAAACCCCTTGGGGTAGATGGCATCTAACTACCACCACAAGCCCACAATAAAAGAAGGAATAAGGAAAAAAAAAGAACACAAAGATTTTACATAAAAATCCTTCTCAAATAAGAAAAAAATCACGGGATACTTAATTTACAAACAAATTTCACTATAAGAGATTGATTACACACCACACATGGCTACACAACCCCTTGAAGCGAAAAATGAATAACAGAGCATAAATATATAAAGAACAATATACTTTGTTTTTTACTCACAGCTCTTTTTTCTTCAACTCTCTCTCCTTTATCTTGTACATTTAGAAACTTTTTTTTTTTCACACACATATAATGACAATTTGTAGAATATTCTATTTCCGATAAAATCTATCCCTGCCAATAATATAAAAATACTCTGCAAAAAAAAAAAGGCTCCCAAAGATCGTGCATAACCTCCTGAAATCACGCATGCTCAGAAAATCTCAGAGCCAGCATCCTTCTAGATTTCCAAAAAATGGCAAATATTTCATCAACCGTTTTCTTCATTTGGCCAGTCAACGCTCCGTAAACCGTCTTCTTCTCTCGGCCAGTCAATGCCCTGTTGACCGTCCGATCTCCTTCTGGGATCCTTGGACAATACTAAGCAAATCCACAGCCTTCAGCAGGTCAACATCATGTTAGACGGAACATATGATTTACCGGTCAACAATGTTGACCGAAATTACTTGTGCTTAAACTGAGCAGAGTCCGCTAACACTTAACGCACAAGTCCTCATCCTTGTCATCAGGCTGCGTCCTCAAACTATAAGTCACTTTCTCACGGGAGTGACCTCTAACAAACTTTCCCTTGAGGCCATGAGGAAGCTATACTTAACAAGCCAGCTAAACTGCAACAGACTTCAAGTTTTGCTTTCAGCAGAACCTTAGTCATCATGTCAAGCCCGTTCTCCTCTGTTCGAACTTTTTCAGGCGTCAACAGTCCAACATCAGTAACATCTCTCATCCAATGGAATCGAACATCAATATATTTCGATCTTGAATAGAATGAAGAATTTCTACAAGATGCATAGCATTTTGACTATTACAAAGAACAATATACTTTTCTTACTTGAAACCCAATTCTCGCATAAACTTTTTCATCTAGAGCATCTCCTTACAGGCCTCGATCACTGTAATAAACTCAGCCTCAGTGGTAGAAAGGGCAACGCACTTCTGCAGCTTTGACTGCCAGGAGACCGCTCCAGTAAATTTCATCAAATATCCTGAGGTAGACTTTCTAAAGTCAACATCACCTGCCATGTTGGTATCCATGTAGCCAACCAAGTGAGGTTTAGCATCTCCAAAGCACAGACACAACTTAGAAGTTTCTCGAAGATATCTCATTATCCATTTCATCGCAAACCAAAGATTGCTCCTTCCGGCTTTGTGAAGCGACTAACTAGGCTAACAACGTGCCTGATCTCGGCCTCAGGTATACTGTTGAATACATCAGTCGCCACGGTAGAGGAGTAAGGTATGCTCCTCATGCTGGCCTTCTCAACATCAGAGAACGGACATTTTGCACTACTCAACCTGAAGTGGTGTGCCAATGGTATGCTTACTGATTTGAACTTGTCCCGATTAAAGCGCTAGAGCACATTCTCAATGTAACTCTCTTGAGGCAGCCATAACTTTCTTACCTATCGATCACGAATGATTTTAATCCCTAGAATCTATTTCGCCGGCCCAAGATTTTTCATTACGAATAACTGTCCGAGCTGCTTCTTGAGTTCCTCAATTTGAGTACTATTTTGGCCAACTACCAACAAGTCATCCACATAAATGAGGAGAATGATAAAATCATTCTCAGATAATTTCTATACAAAAACATATGAGTCAGAAGTAGTCTTTCGATATTCTTGACCAACCATGACAGATTCAAACTTCTTGTACCACTGTCTTAGAGCCTGTTTCAGTCCATATAGGCTTTTTCTTAGACGGCAGACCAGGTGTTCCTTCCCCTTAACCTGAAAACCTCTTAGCTGTTCCATATAAATTTCTTCTTCAAAATTGCCATGAAGAAATGTTGTCGGATATCGAACTGCTTCACCTCCAAGTTTAGAGCCATAGCCAGACCGAGCACCACCCTTATCGAGGACATTTTTACAATTGAAGCAAATATTTCATTGAAGTTAACCCCTTTCCGTTGATTAAATTCTTTTACCACCAACCTTACCATGTACCTTAGTTTTGAGGCACTCTCATCCGTCTTTAGTTGGAATACCCATTTATTCTTTAGAGCACACTTTTCCTTTGGCAATTCTGCCAAGTCAAATGTATGATTCTCATGCAGAGAATCAATCTCTTTTTGCATGGCTTCCATCCATTCATCTTTGTGCTCATGCTTCACTACCTCTTCAAAATTCTCAGGTTCTCCTCCGTCAGTGAGTAAAATGTACTAACTGGACGGTAGAAGTACGGACAATCATCTGTCCCTTGTAGATCATCGAACAATAATCTCATTGTCCGGTTGAGGAATAACTTCATCCTGATGCTCGTCAGGTGCCATATCTGCTTCGTTATTGTCTTCGTCCACTCCTGGGCCATTGTCCTCATTCTACAGAGATGCTAGACGGATAACTTCAACATTCACATTGTCCGTCCAACCAGCATCAGACTTAGTCTTCTTGCCAATGTCTTCAATCGTTTCATCCTCAAGGAATGCTACATCTCTTGACCGGACAAGTTTTCTATCAATTGGGTCATAAAATCTATAATCCAATTCATCTTTCCATAGTCCAGAAAGACGTACTATATCGTCTTTGGCTCTAACTTGATTATTTCATCTTTTAGAATATGAACAAAGATTTTGCATCCAAATACCTGCAAATGGTCATAAGAAGGCTCCGTTCCTGACTATATCTTCTCCGGCACTTTTCCCTTCAATGGCTTACTGGGCGACCTATTAATAACATAGGCCGCCATCTTCAGTGCTTCTGCCCAAAGGATGCCGGAAGCTTTACTTCCGAAAGCATGCATCTCACTCTCTCCAGAGGTGTGCGGTTCATCCGCCTCACCACTCCATTCAACTGTGGCATTTTTGGTGAAGTCTTTTGATACCTAATGCCATGAGACTGGCAGTAGACATTAATGGCCCCAATGTACTCACCGCCGTTGTCACTTCGAACGATCTTCAGTTTCTTCCCCGTCTGTCGCCCCACTAGAACATGAAACTGCTCAAACATACCGAGAACTTGGTCCTTGGTCTTCAGTAGGTAAACCCACAACTTTCTGAAACATTCATCAATGAAAGATACGAAGTAATGGGCTCCACCAAACGACTTCTCTTTGAATGGTCCACATACATCTATGTGGACCAAATCAAGTACATCCACATTTATAGAGAACGAATCTCCATGGAATGAAACCCTCCTTTGTTTGCCGACCATACAATGAAGACACGTTCTCAGTTCGTCATCCTTCACTACTGAAATAAGACCCTTTTTGACCAAATGACATAATCCGCGTTCACTCATGTGGCTTCTCTTTGAATGGTCCACATACATCTATGTGGACCAAATAAGGCTCATTTATAGAGAACGAAATGATGGAATGAAACCCTCCTTTGTTTCACTGAAGACATGTCATCCTTCAACTGAAATAAGGCCCTTTTTTACCAAATGACATAATCCGCGTTCACTCATGTGGCTCAACCTACGGTGCCATAAATTCTTGGACTCTTTGCTTATTGTGGTATTTACGTCTCCAGCCACTGCATACGCCTTCATTGTATATAGGCCGAAGACTTTTTTCCTCTTGCCACAACTAAAGACCCTTTTGTCAACTTTCATTCACCTTCACAGAATGTATTGCTGTAACCTTCATCATCCAACCGGCTGACTGATATTATATTCAATCGAATGTCAGGAACATGTCATACATCTTTCAGCAGCAGTTTTGTCCCATTATTGGTAACTAATACAACGTCATCTCTGCTAACAATTAGGGATGTTCCTTCATTTTTCATCCTTATCACTCCAAAATCTCCTGGAGTGTAAAATGTGAACAGTCATCTTCTAAACATGGCATGCAAAGAGGCACCAAAATCAACTACCCAGCCGGACCCATAGTCCGTCAAACTTTGCCACATTACCTTCACACGTCAACAGGAGATCGCCTTTTGTGACGACTGAGACCAAGGACTTTTCTTCTCCTCGTCCCTTTCTCCTTTCTCATTCTCCGCATTTTCATGCTTCTATTTGAAGCAATGCTTCCTGACGTGGATCTTCTTGCCACAATGATGGCACTCAAGATTTTGATACCTTAATCGAGATTTGCTATAGCCCTTCTCTCCATATTTCTGTCTACATCCTCTACTCCTTCCCCTGGACTCGGTCATAAGTAACTCAGAATGTAAAGACGTTAAGGCCCCTTGTGGCTATTTTGACTCATTCATGAGCAAAGAAGCAATGATCTCGTCCAACTTAAGGGTGTCCTTTCCAAATAACAAAGTTGTGACGATATGGACATATAAAGTGGGCAGAAAAGCCAACAATACCAAAGCCTTGTCCTCCTCGATCTCCTCGTCAATGGCCGACATCTGCGTCACAATCCGATTAAACTCATCCAAGTGCCTTTCAAAGCTCCCACCTTCTGATAACCGCAGGCTATAGAACTGCTTCTTCACGTGCAACCTAGTTGTCAATGACTTGAACTTATACCGGCTTTTCAGTTTCTTCCAAACCTCCACTCGATCTGTCAAGCAGAGGACCTCCTGGAGTGTGTTGTCCGCCAGACACAGCTTTATGGTATAGTTGGCAAGATCCCTTTTGTCTTGCTATTCTTCATCGGTCAAATTCTGTGACTTCTCATCCTTCTTCTTTAATACTTTCACCGTTTCCTCTCTAATCAGGATATTCTTCACCCTCTCTTACCAAAGGATAAAATTACCTTACCCGTTAAATTGCTCCACACTAAACGGCAAATTCTTTGAAGACAACGATGCCATTTAGACAGAATTCTCAACTTGTCTTTAATACCATTTGTTGGACTAGATGGCATCTAACTACCACCACAAGCCCACAGTAAAAGGAGGAATAAGGATGAAGAAGAATACAAAGATTTTACGTGAAAAACTCTTCTCAAATAAGGAAAAAACCATGGAACTCTCAATCCACAAACAAATTTCACTATATGAGATTGATTACACACCACACACGGCTACACAACCTCTTGTGGTGAAAAACAAAGAACAGAGCACAAGTATACAAAGAACAACACACTTTGTTTTTCACTCACAGCTCTCTTTTCTTCAACTATTTCTCTCATCTATCTTATACACTTACAAACTTTTTTTTACACACATATTATGGCAATTTGTATAATATTCTATTCTCGATAAAATTTGTCCCTACCAATAATATAAATATACTCTGTAAAAAAATGGCTCCCAGAGATCGTCATAACCTCCTAAAATCACACATACTCAAAAAATCTTTAAGCTGACATCCTTCTGGATTTCCAAAAAAAGGGCTAATATTTCATCACCGTTTTCTTCATTTGGCGGGTCAACACTCCGTTGACCGTCTTCTTCTCTCGACCGGTCAACACCCTATTGACCGTCTGATCTACTTCTAGGATCCTTGGACAATACTGAGCAAATCCATAGCCTTCAACCGATCAACATTATGTTAACCAAAATACATGATTTATCAGTCAACAAGTTGACTTGTCCTTTCGGTCGACCAAAACTTCCAGTCAACATTGTTGATCGAAATTTCTTGTGTTTGAACTGAGCAGAGTCCGCTGACACTCAGCGCATAAGTCCTTGTCCTTGTGTTCGGGTTACGTCCTCAAACTATAAGTCACTTTCTCACAGGAGTGACCCCCAACACAGCGGATGGAGAACCCCGAAGGATTGAGTATGAAGATGTTCCTAAAATTTGTTTTGAGTGCGGCTGAGCAAGGCATGTGCTAAAGGGATGCAAATTTGCAACAAAAACACCAGTTGATAGAGAACACGGGAGAGGAAACCTTACATCTCCGGGTGAAGCTAGTCCCAAAAATTCTACACAATCCAAGGAGAAGGGAGTCTTTGGGCCTTGGCTTCATGCCCCCAGAAAAAGGAGAAGACAAAGTGATGGAAGCAAAAGAGCAATTGTCAATGTAAGATTTCAAACAAGGCGGTCACTGGGAGGTCAAGATGTAATGTCCTTACCCAAAAAAAAAAAAAAAAAGACATAATATTCTCACAAAGCCCTTGGAGACGGAAGAAACATAGATGTAGAGTAACTGTGTGAAGATACAGGCAAGGAACAGGTAAAGGAGCGCTCTGGTCCCCTCACAGTAGGCCTCCAAACAAGAAAACCCAATCTCAATCTTCGTCCCATGACCCTGCCACTATCCCTCTGAAAACCCTAAGCCTGAAAATTCAGGGAAAAAAGAAAAGGTATCATACCGCCTCTCCCCTACCTGAGCCACAAAGCTTCCGCCAGACATCAAACAAAGCCTCTACATGGCATCTCCTATATCCCTCAAAACCTTCCTGAACACCCAAGGAAACCCATCAGAAATTCGAAGTTTGATCACAAACACCATTCTATAACCCTTGCCCAAACCCGGATAAATATCTGGTTGCCTCTGAAGTACCTGACACCAATCCAGCCCCAACCCCAGACCCAGGACTAGGCCAATCAACCCTTGATCAGGTAGCCACAGAAGAATTTTTCAATTGTAACCCAATAGATCCAAACAAAGATGAGGACACTCATTTCTCTGAAGAGAAAAGTGGATCTCTAGGTATATCGAGAGCAGATGTTGACATGGGAGAGGCGGGTCCCCTCCAAATAATGTTTATTAATGCATGTCATCACTTGGAACAACTGCAGGGTGGCAAGAAAGGGGGTTTCCATAGTGAAGTTAGGGATCGCATTGGTAGCCAGAAAAGCCTGCAATTTTTTGCTATTTTGAAACCTAGATTTAGTGACAAGACAGCAGAGAAAATAATCAACAGGCTAGGCTTTGATGGACACGTGGTTAGCGAAGCCAGAGGTTTCTCAGGTGGAATTTGAATTCTTTGGCGTCGGAGGTCCAGTGAGGCGTCGGTACTAGGGATTCTAGAGCATGCAGCGCATCTTGGAATTAAAGATGGTAAAGGCAACCTTGATCATCTATCTTATCTCTATTCTGTACACCAATACCAAAATCCACCTGCAAAAGAACCTGTGGCGAGACAACGGTGAGTTCTCTAGATTGATGAAGGATTGCCCATGAAGCCAACAATATCTTGAGGATGAAAAGCCTCTAGATTGATGAAGGATTGGACGATTGGGCTTGCCCTGGTTGAGGTAAGTGGAGCTATTGGGCCTGGAGCAAGGAAATAAATTCGTAACATTGTCATCTCCATCAGAAGAACATTATCCTCAAGGTTGAACGAAGGAAAAGTTTGATGAAGGATTGCCACTATAAAATTGCCGCAGACCAACTGCAGCGAAAACTCGTCCAGAGTCACGTATTTGATGTAGCTTCTTTTCCCACTGGACCTCCTTGCAATCAGAGAAGCAGTTTCCCCCTTTGATTGCTCAGCATCCCATTGAGCCCTGCTCCCAATTAAGAGTTCACTAATTCCTGTGATTGTGCCCATAAACCAGCAGACTCTTGATTCTTCCATCTCAAATAGCATTCAGAATTGCATGCCCACAGAGGCACAGGTATGATAGGCCGCCTTAACATACTTTTCCAAAGCTACTACAAATTCAGACAGACTGGCCCTTCTCCTGTCTACGCCATATATTTCTGCAACTGCAATATATATCTGAAAACTTGGATTAATGTCTAGAGACTTTAGTGCAAGAGCAGTTTCCTCGGGTGTTAATGGGCAAAGGCCATCTTTCCTGTTCAATTCAAAATTTATTATCTTTTCTTTTCACCAGGGATATGAATATCTCATTCTCGTCAACTCTTCCACTTCCTCACTGTTACAGCCCTTGGTACAGCCAGAAAATGCTAACATATCCATTTCATATCTCAAATGAAGCAAAAGGAAGGGACCCTTTTGCCTCATAAGTTTGACAATCTTTCTACCCAATTCCTCAATCTGAGGGGTAAATCTCAACCCACCAAAGTTCACACGAAAGCGAAGCTTTAGAATTTCTAAAGGTTGACCATTATTGGCAAGCCGAGCATCAGTTCTATTCAAATGCACAACCTTGTATTTCTGTTTCAATGGAAGAATCTGGTTATGATAGTATAATACATCAGACCAGCTTATGGGGGCCATGGAATAGATTCGTCCTAATTCCACTCTTTTCTTGAGCCTAGGAGGCAGCTCTTCCAGAATTCTGCCCTCGTCTCTCAATGATGTAATAAAATGATCAACATCAAAAATATCTTGAAACTCACAAGGATCAGCCCAAAATGATGTTTTATCCAGCTCAGGGACTATAAGAGTAACATTAAGGTATCTTGCAATGGCCACCATATCACAAATCACTGATCTCATTTGATTAAGTCCTCCATTGCACGAAACCATCAGGTAACCATTATTCTTGTAAACCCTCTTAGGAGGAAGTTCACGAGTCGGCACCAACACAACCGACAGCTTGAGATCCAAGGCAGAGTTCTGAGTAAAACACGAAGGCTGATGGAAGTAATCAAGAGAAGGAAAAAACTCGCTCAGATGCACATTGGGGAACAGAGAATCCTCCATGTATGCTTGTATCACTTGCAGTAAGTGTTTCACATAAATAATTAATTGGTTGTGCTGGGAGCACACAACTCGACAGGTAGTGCACACACATTCTATTGTTCTTGCGGTGTCAATGGTTGCAAGGTCAGCTTAGCATAGACTTCATCTATCGCCAGATCAAGCGGTTTGAGGGGCGCCATTGGAATTTCCTAACACCAATGAACTGAAGTAGACCGATTTGCTTCCAGATCTAGATTTGGACCGGGTGTGGTGAGCATCTCACTGTGAGGGTTTGGGTGGAGGATTTTCCCAGTTCAGCACTATCGTTTTCCTTCTCGAATTCAGATGAGGAAGCATGTGGAAGAAGGGGCAGGGGTTGTGACGGAGGTTGAGGTAAAATATCCGAGATAGAAATGGGAAGCGGTGAGGACGTTGGAAGTAAAGGAAAAACAAGGGGTTTTCGGTCGATTCATTTCACGGGAAGAGGGGTGTCGGTGAGGGAGTGCCAAATCCGTTTTGTGGTGGAAACGAAGGTGGCCAGTCGAGTAGCAGGTAGTTGTACGGACACAACGAAGGAAGCCATTTCTGGGCTGGGGTAAAGGAAGATGAGGAGCGGTTGTGGAGTCTAGTGGAGATGTTCTAAGTGAGGTTTGGGTTGGGATTTGCAGATGCAGTAGTGGAATTGTGGTCAAGGATGTGCTGAACGGAGTGAGGTTTGGAAGCAACGGTGGATTGACGGACTGTAGCATTTGTTTCTCAACTTGAGACAAGGGATGAAAAATTTCAGTGAGGGATTTTGGAATTTGCTCAATAGTGGGAGTTTTAGAGGCGATACTTGGTGTTGCTGTACGGTCACCTTCTACTCCTTTAACTTCTTCAACATTGCTGGTAAGCTAGGGTTGCTAGATGTTGTTGAGAGATGGAAGGGCATCAGCATTGGAATGCTGCGTTGGCTTGGTTGTGGACGTAAGTACTGCGATTCTTACTATATTTCGCCGGATGATGCCACTGCTTCTTTCATCTCCTTTGTCAACTTTGCAATGGAAGCTTCGAGTGCCGTCAGCACCTGTTCTTCGTTCGCCAGCTCCATTTCCTCTGCTTTGTCTTAATGAAAGCACCAATGATACGTGCATGGCTATGGTGGCATGCAATTGGCGTAGCAACAGATGAGAATAGAGGGAGATGGGAAGAGAAATCTGAAGGAGGGGAAGGGGAGTTCAACAGAGGAAATAACAGGGAAAGGAGGGAAAAGGGGAAAAGGGAAGGGGGAAATCGAGAGAGAGCGAGAGAGATAGAGAGAACAGGACAAGAGAGAGAGAGAAATGAAAGTAGAGAGAAAAACTTTGTATCTTCTTACTGTAACCGAGTATACCACTTTATATACACTCTGTAACCAACTGAAGTGCAAGTAAAACAGAAAATAAACTAAACAACAATTTAACAACTTAACAATAAGAATAACTAACAAAATATTAATATTATATTATTCGAAATAATCCTGGCATTTAATGGGAGGTCAAGTCACTCGAGCACTTCGGCACGAATCAACACATTGGACGACTGAGCTTGGTCGATCAACGTCTGTACTAGGCTGGACAGTTGGGCTTGCACCAATTGAGGTGAGTGGAGCTATTGGGCCTGGAGCAAGGAGATGAGTTCATAACATTCTGTTTTAAGGCAATGTGGTTTACCCACCTGGACTTCAATGGCACCATCCAAAAATTTAGGCTGCTGAAGACGGCCACTCCATGAAAAGCTTACTGCCTAAAAGAAAAGCTCCTTGTCTGAAATAAGGCTAACTTTGGCAATATTATCCACAAGAAACGAGTCCTGATCAGCCACATCAAGGGTTTCCAAGAAGTTCTCTGCAGAACTGCCTCCGTGAGATTAAGATGGCTTAAAGCTCACCTTGCAAGGTTCAAGGAAATCATTGACAGAGAGGAAATGCTTTGGGTTCCAGAAATCCATAGTGGATTGGTTGATTCATGGCAAAGGAAATAAGAGTTCTTTCACGCTGTCACTTTGAGCCGAAGGAGAAAAAAAGGATCATAACCCTCAAAGAAAGGGGGTGACCTAGCAAAATAGCAATGAGTTACTCAAACAGATGGAAGCCCAACATTTCAAAGACACCTTCCATGATCCTTACCCTCTCTGGAAGGGTAATCTTCCCCTACGGTATCTGCAGCTAGAGGCAGGTGATTAGCTTCCTTGGGTGTCCCAAGTCCTGACGAGTTTCAAGCCTTCTTTCAAAGGTACTGGAATGTTGTCCAGAAAGACATCCACCTGCTGGTTGTTAATGCCTTTCGGGGTGGTTACTTGCCTATAGGCCTCAACCACACTCTCATAGCCCATATCCTGAAAGTTCAATGACCGTAAGAATTTAGCCAATTTCAGCCCACATCCCTCAACAATGTTATATACAAGACGATCACCAAAGTGGTGGTCTTGAGACTCAAGCCAATTCTGAGCATGATCATTGGCCTGAAACAAGCCAGCTCCATTAATGGAAGGACCCGTGAAAATATTCTGATGGCCCAAGAAGTCATCCATTATCTTATCAAGGCCAAAGGAAGAAATGCAGGTTTTGCCCTTAAGATTGATTTTGCCAAAGCCTAGGACAAGATCCGCTGGAGCTTTATTAAGGAAACCATCTCCTCTCTCAGCCTATCCGATAATCTTATTGAACTCATCATGAAGCGCATCTCAACTCAGTCTTTTACGATTGTTTGGAATGGGGAAAGCTTAAGTTCATACTTGCCTCATCTGGCTTGAGACAAGGAGATCCCCTCTCCCCCTACATCTTCCTACTTTGCAAGCGCCTGTCACATCTTATTAGTCTGCCAGTGGCAAATGGCACATGGAAACCAATATAGGGATGTAACAAAAAGATCGGCTTTTTCCGGCCTCTTTTTGTAGAAAATCTCTTCATGTTCTCCAAAGCCATGATTGAACAAGCCCATACTGTTACAAGAACACGTGAGGCTTCTTGTCAAGCATCGGCAGAGGGCATCAGCGTCCAGAAATTTGATATCTTCGTATCTCCTAAAGCCAGTAGCAACCTCACCAGGAAAATCCATGAGTATGGCTTGAAGAGGGCAAAGGACTTGGGCATATGGGCACTAGGCTGATTCATGGCAGATTCACCAAAAAGCACCATATTGTGGTCCTATAAAAGGTGCATGTCAAATTTCAAGACAGAAAGACTTAGTATCTTTCAGTGGTAGGTCAGGCAAACTTGATCCAGGCAGTTACTTGGCTAGTCCCTCCTAAGCGATGCAAACAAACATGCTTCCTATCTGCACTTGTAATCAACTCGACGGTTTTAATAGGAACTTCCTTTCTGGGGTTTGAAAGATATATCGTGTGCATTGGAAAGATGCCGCTGCCCTAAGGACTCGGGTGACCTGGGATTGCAAAGTGCCAAGGAATGTAATTTAGCCTTGCTCGGGGAGTTGGGATGAGAGCTTCCAAGTGGTTCTGACAAGCTATGGGCGAAAGTGTTCAGAAACAAGTACCTCAAGAACACAGGATTTTTGTCTATCAAGAATATACCAGCGTCCTCTAGCAATTGGTGTAGCTTCTCAAAACTTGAGATTTACTGATTCGGGGCTGTAGGTGGGCAATTGAGGATGGTAGGAATGTTTCCTTTCAGAAGGAAGTGTGGCTGGGCGACGGTTCCCTTATCCACAAAGCTAGCTCCAGCATTCTGGTTGAACACCTTCACTGGAAGGTGGCTGATTACATTCTGCCAACCAAGAACTGGAAATGGCCTTCACTGAAAGGCATTTCGACTGAACACCTTCACTGGAAGGCAAGCTGCCCCAGGAACACTTTCTTGGGATTAGAGCTACTCATTTGCCCAATCCATCGTTCTCATTCGACAGACTTCATTGGTGTGACAACTCTGGAAGCTATAATGTGAATAAGGCTTATGAAATCTTTCTGGGAGATGGGGGCAGCGAAGCAGAATGGTGGAAGGATGTCTGGAAAATCAAGCATCTGAGTTTTCATACGGCTGGCCTGGAAAAACAAGCTTCTTACAAACGAGCAGAGAAAGCGAAGAAACATGTGTAGCTCTGACAAATGCCATCATTGCAATGAAGTGGAAAATGTTGTTCACATCCTTAGAGATTGTCTTATGGCAATGGCTATTTGGAAGTCAGTCCTGGTGACTGATTATAATTTGACCTGGCACACAACTGGTTTATCCAATTGGATCCGAGCTAATCTATTGGCAAACAGAGAGAGTCTACACACATCCCGCTTAGCTTCATGGCTACTCTTTGGCTCTTGTGTAGCTGGAGGAATGGGACAGCCCTTGATGATGAATTCAAAGATGACCATTCCCCAGCCTCAACTATCACCTTGTTGGCTCCAAGACTCAACACTTTCAACTATGCTCCAAAGCCTGACCAGAACGGATAAAGCAAGGAAGCTAACAGGGAGATGCGAAGCTCCACTAGAGCCTTGAAATAAAGTGAATGCCGACGCAGGCAGGACTCCCAGGACCAGGCTAGTATTGGCGGGGTGTGCAGAAATGGGACAGGAAAGTCTATCTTTTGCTATTCGGGAAATATTGGCAGAACAAACATCCTAACTGCAAGAATCCTGATTGCAGACCTAGACGTCGAATACTATGCCATATGCTTTAACAGAGAGTGTCACAGCTGAGACTAGAAAGAGGATGTGAATAAGATGAGGGCCTGTGCCCAGGACTCGGGCTGATCCTTGACCCCTCTACCCCTTTCTTTTCTGTTTTCTTATGCTCTGTAATTTTTTAAAAAATAATTATTCATATTATTTTTGGTTTCATCTAAAAGTTGCAATCAAATGAGAAGTAAATATTTTAAAAACTATGTGTTCATAAAAATAGTTATCCTGCCACAAATTTGTAAAAGAAATAGTGTAACAAGAACTATGATAAGAATTTAAAATATAGATAATTATTTTTTCAGAAACTTATAGTAATTTTTCACGAACAAAGTATATTTTTCAATTCTTTTAATACTTTTCCTTCTCTTTCACCTTTTTATGTCTCATTTTTCTTAAAACACTCTTACATAAAGCTAAGAATGTAATTAGGAGATATAATGGATATAACGGCAAAAGCAAGAGAATATGAAACATATGGCAAAAAAATATGAAAAGGAGGATAAATATT
This sequence comes from Nepenthes gracilis, assembly GCA_033239525.1. Lineage (NCBI taxonomy): Eukaryota > Viridiplantae > Streptophyta > Magnoliopsida > Caryophyllales > Nepenthaceae > Nepenthes > Nepenthes gracilis. Next base: position 15,101,233 of record BSYO01000005.1, on the reverse strand, counting down.
AATTGAATTATATCATCCGAAAATTTCAAAAGCTGAAAAATTTTAACAAGAAAAAAAATATATTTATTCACTATTGATGATAAATTGATAACAATTCCCTTATATTCTATCAATAAACCCTATGAATGTGCAAAGGAGTGTCATAACTTTATGTAATAGTATTTTTACTAATGGAAACGCCATCTATATTGCTTCGTTCATGTGAGTTTTTTTTTTTTTTTGCAAGTAAATTTATATAGATCAACAAAATTTTTATGTACATGGTCATCTTTAGTATTATACAAGCAAACAATTTTCAAAGAAAACATAACCTAACCAACTAAGTAAGTCATACAACAAAAACAACATGACCATCTATTGGCTCGTGCTTCTCTTGTACCCTCTCTAGGTCTACTTGCAAAATCATATTATGGCTCACACTTACCTTGCAATTCACTCAAGTAAAATCTTTGTGCTCGCACATCTCGCATTGCAAATGCAAAATTACTCTATGATTTGTGCCTCTCTGGTGTGCGCTTCTCATGCGGTCTACTTGCAGGAGCAGTATGAGCTGCCCTACTTCATGTGAATTTGAGGCCAAAACCTAGCAATGGTACCAAGTAATGCGAAGACAACCCAAGAGAGTTTGTTAGAGAAGAATTTCATTGAAATATTAGCGTAACCTCCATCAGGGCTAAACCATTGCCATAGCTACCATAACCACTAAAGCTGCCAAAATTGCCTTGACAGCCACCACAGGTGAGACCATATGACAGCTTGGCCACCAAACATGCGAATGAGGACCATGAAGAGAACAAAAAATTCAGTGGAGAAGAAGAGCATCTGGCAGCTATGAGAGGAATTTTATGTGATAGGTTCAGCATGGATCTGGGCCGGAACCAACGAGGCCCAGCTAGATGAAGAACAGGTCCGATCAGCAGAGAGGCCCAGCCCAGCGACGGTGTCTCAGGAGATTCAGAAGCTTGGCCCACTTGGCACCCCAGATACATAGCCAATCAGTATCACACGCACCTCTGCAGAGGTGACCGCAAGCAGCCGGCGCAGGAGGCACCGACTTAAAAGATGTCAATCAATGGGAAATAAAGTTAACGCTGACAAGCCACAACACACACCGCCCCAACAGTCGCTCAACTAATTCAAGCAAAGTCAAACAGACCTGCGTTGGCCACGCCTGACAATGGCCCCCTCGCCTCCACAAAACGAAAACTGACACTGCTGGCCACCACCAGCGCTCAGCAGTAGGAAATTCCCGGCAAGCCTCTTGTCAGATATCCTGGCTCCCAAAGCCTCCCTAAAGGAGCCTACAAATACTCTCTCCATCAGCTAAAAGGGAGGATTTCAACTTCTACAAAAAAAGAGCCTAAGCAATAACCTGAGATCAAGATCCTGATCCTTACACCCAGCGCTCAAAACAACGAGGAGAAAGAACCAGCTCTCTTCTCTCAAACCACCGCCACCTTACAACGACAATAGTGAGCCAATTCTAGCAGTGCACCAAAGGGAGCACAAGCTTCCTTCCAGCATCCCACGCACTCCCCTCATTCCAACATTCCTGCATTCTTATCACGTTTACTTCCATACGTGCATTTTTCAGTTCTCGGGGAAAGATTTCTGACTTAAGCGTCAGAATGTTTACGATGAGACAATCTCCCGCCGTCCTCTGACATCTTCTTTATAGTTTGTGGTGCGCAGGGTCCAAGTTGAAAAACGCAGAGATCGAACTCATTCGCGATCCAACCCAAACGAGGAATCCGAAGGTTTCCTAATCCACACGAGAATTCGAACCCAAGGACGTGTCATTATGAAAAGGATCTCCTCACTTCTTCCCTTCCTCCTCCTCCTCTCTCTCTCTAGAAGAGAGGAATTTTATGGAGAGGATCTCCTCACTTCTTCCATTCCTCCCCCTCCTCTCTCTCTCTTTCTCTCTCTCTCTCTCTCCCTCCCTCCCTGTGTGTGTGTTTTCACCACTCATTCTTCTCAATTTAGTGAAGAACAGCTTCTAATCTTCACACCAAACCCGGCCCCTTCTTAAAAAATCATATGCCTTGCCTGAGAATTTTACTCAATGCAGACTTTATTTTCAACAGCTCAATCCCCCTGCTGTCATCATTAGTTTTCATTCAAAATTTACACCAAATCACGCTTTGAATTTTTCAGGTCAGATTTTCAAACAGATTGGTCATATAAAAGGAATATTGATCATACTTAACAGTAAACATAAGGCGAGATGGTGAGGAAGATGAAGAATACAAGGACAGAGAAGACAGGGCTGGTGTCAGAGGAGGAAGGGGAGCCTACGGCTTTGGAAATGCTCCAGTCAGCATGTAAGAATTTACTAAAAGAATAAATTATCATGACCAATTACAAAAACAAATGGAATTCTGATTCGAAATGCTATCAAGATTGTGCTTTTAGATTGAAATTATGAATAAGCAACAAAACTTGCAAACAGATCAAACCTATAAACAACAACATTGTATAGCTGCGGCATCATATTCTTCAAGAATTGCAGAAAGACTAAATATTTTTTGTAATATTCTATCTCCTTCGTTTTCCTCGCAAATTTCACGTAATTAAAATTATGGATAAATTGTGAAGCAAATATGGATAAGCCCATATTTGATGTTCAAAATAATTTAGGTTAGACAAAATTAGGAGGAGAGGGAGAAAAGTTTTGAGATTAATCACAGAAAGGGGGATTTTATTCAATACACAAAATTATAGTGGAAAATTTTGCCAAATTAACGCCAACTGGTATATTGTTCAACGCATTCCAAATCATAAGTGATTTATTCAATGTAAAATAATAAAACTGGAGCTAATGCAAAAAACAAGCAGTGAAAAAAGTGATAGTAAAGGCCTTACTACATTAGTACACAACAAACTGATAAACATTGTGAGCTTGATTCTGGCAAAACATGCTTTGCGTAAGGTAAATCCATTAATTGTACAACGTTTAATTATTATAATCAGGCCCTTTAAGTTTCTAAATTCAATTAAGATCAATCTTGCCAATTGTTCAAAAACTCCATAGGAAGATGATATCTCAACCTTAGAAAATGTTCTATTATTGGGACTAAGCCTTCACCAAAATTGGCCGGATTGGACTTGGCTGTAAATTATAAAAACTTGTAGCATTGAGAACACGAAACATTACCAACTCAATTTGAAAATTCCTAAAGTAATGGATCCCATTTCATTATAACATTTACTTTCAGCACTTTGATTTTTTTAAATAAACCAGGAGCCCTATTTTCTGAACTGGAATTTTCGGCACTTAGATTATTTAATCTAGCCAAAGTCCTTAATTTGAACAAATATTTGAAAATACTTATTTTTAGCACTTATTGTTTCTTTAACAATAAATTACAACCAAAAAATCAAAGCACATTGTATGTGTCGTTTTGTAAACCATGTCTTAAGAGCTTTGCAATCAACCAACAATAACGTTTTTTTTCCTCTTTTGAGATTCATGGGGAAAATTATCATTAAACTAAGACATTTAACACATTTCTCAATGATTTTAGCTTTTGTCATCAATTTAATTACTCTTTATTTGGAGGATTATTTGATTCAGCAAGGACAACAAAAGCCTGAAGTCAAATTTACCCCAAAAAGCTGCATAAACAAACTACCCATTTTCTTTCTCTTTCTCTGCACAAATATTTAGTAGTCACATTACTCGTGCAAGTCTTCCACAAATTCAGAATTTATACTGTAGGACTCTGTTGCTCATTTAGATTGAAATAAGCTTAGGTGTTTTAAGGATTCCACATGCTGTTTGTGTGGAGGTTATCATCCAATCCAAGACTTAATTTGCCAGCAAATACAGCCATAACCCAGTCAAAAACAAACACACTGTTATTCAACTTATATAGTCTTCTTGCTAGAGATCAGAAAATAAACAAAATGGTGAGCTCATGATCACCTTCCTACTGCTATTAGAGCACTCCTGCTACGCACAGAGCTGCAAATAACACAAGACAACTGCTCATTAACAGCATCCCAACAGCAATTCTAATCAAACACCAGAAACAGAATAACTACTGCAGCTTTTTTTAAACAAAAATGGCCATATGAAACATGCTACATGCAAGTTCAAAAGTAGAAATTCAACTGGGGAGAGTCCACTCTCCCCAGGTACAAGAGAAAACTCTCGCTCCAGAGTAGCACATCCATGTTGGGAAGGACAGGAGACAGTAAAAGAAAGATTGCAGGGTTTTAAACTGGTAAAAACACAAACACTGGAGTCTGAGTAACCAATAACGTCGGGAAGTACGACAGCAAATGGGCCAACTTCAGTTTATAAATAAACAGGAAATCAAAATGCACAATATTCAAACAACCTAAACACAGTATCCTTAGTTACTAGCCTGATGATATCAGAAACTTTTACCAGGTTGACAACATCGAACATCACTTTCCTCATCAGTTTCCATCAGTCTGTTGCTTCTCAAAAAATGTTTTCTTTATCCAATCGAATGGCTGTGTAATAAAAGGACAAATGAAGAACGTTAGACAACAAAAAAAAGCAATGAACTGATGGAGTACAAATTACTAACAGCTGAAATGAACTAGTTATATTCTATTACAGTCATCAGAACTTAGTTCTCAAAGGCTCAGGGAATATGAAAGCAACAAGCTCCCTTGGGGTAAATGCAAGGCACAGGGTGAGACATGCACCTAATTTAAGGCGCACATAATACGAAAAATGATATTTTTTTTTAGTGAAATAACTTTAGAAGTGAAAATGTATTAAGGACATGATACAGTACAAACTACAGGCATCATCGATCATCCAACATTCCAAAAACTAATTAAAATAAGCATATCCAGCTAAATCTTAAGGACTCGATCCCTATTGATCTTCCTAACAAAGGCCTTCTTCTTGACCTCCAAAGCATTATTTCTAGAATTTGTAATTCTATCATCTCTTACACCGGGATAAGAACGCAGCGGCCGACTGCCTTGCCAAAACGGGAGCTCATATCACTACAGATTTACACATCTGGAAGCACCCATCCTGATGTGAGATGAATATTAGAGGAAGATGTTGCCCTGAACATCCTTCCCCTGCCCCCCCAACACGGTCTAACATTCTGTTTTCCTCTTTTTGAGCACTGTAACCATAAAAGGTAAAGATTAAAAAATTGTTCACGCGGCTATGCACACCATGCAGTTAGAGAAACATTTGAGCATAATCGACAAGGCAGAGTTACAAAGAGTACCTGGATGAGCCAGAGGGCGGTGGTGCCGGCGGCTACGCCCCACAAGGCGGCAGCCTGGATGTCAGCAGGTTGGGGACGCCTTGATGGATTCAAGAACTTGAACATTCCCGATCCTGCCGTAGAAACTCCACCCATCTTTTTCGCTTATTACCTTCGATCGCTAATATCAAAACAGGGATAATGAAACGAAACGCACAATTCCAGATTCGGAGCACTATAAATGGGATATTCTTCCGTATTGGTTCTCTCTTGGCTATTTCGGCAAATAGTAACAAGGTTGAAGACGTGCCTCAACAAACCCGGGCCGCTGATCGGTTGATTACAGGCTTCAGTAAAACCCGGCCGCTGATCGGTTCGGTCAGCCTAATCCAAAAATTTATAAGATATGAAAATGATAGATGATTAAAATAGATGAATATGAATATTTTAAATATAATTAAATTTTTAGATCACACATGAACATGGTCGAATTAGGGGAGGCTTCATCGCTGACAGCAATGGAGAGGGATTTTCACCTATTATGAGTAATTAGATGAGAATTTAAATACTATAAATTTATATATTTTAAAAAATAAAAATTATATACGTAAATAGTTTTATTTTTATATTATTTTTTTATAATATGAGTAGTTTAATATTTAAATATTATAAAAAAGAATCATAAAAAAACTACTAAAATATTTTTAAATATTTTTTCTAAATATAAAATATAAGCTCTTAAATCCTCTGCATTTAAGAACTATAGTTCATCTATCATGTAATGAAAGTGTAACAAATGGAGACACAATAGAGTGCCTCCAATGCCTATTTAAATTCTAATTATATATATATATATATAATTGATGCGTCCTGTAATCAAATTTCGAATAAATTTGGATTACGTTGATCATTGAATCGAGCTCTGTCCACCGAATTTGGGTCCTGCACACCACTAAGACAAACAAACGGTCAGGTGCCGACGAGATGTTATTTCACCGAAAATACTCTGACGCTCAAGTCAACAAAATAGCCTTCCAAGAATTGAGAAGGTAAAAGAAAGAGCGTAAAGAAGGTGAAATGTGAGGCCCCACATTAGATGGAGATGGGAATGAAAGCGCGCTTTATGTTCTCCAAACTTTTCCTTATGAAGGCGTTTTTGGGTAGGCTCGCTGCAAAACAAAACTCGAGTTGGGCCCAAAGCAAACAATATTTATAAACAGGTGTCTGGGGACGTTACAGTGGTATCAGAGTCAAAATCCAGTTCGATGTGCTAACGAGAACGCTGGGCCCCCAATGGGGGTGGATTGTGAGGTCCCACATCGGATGGAGAGGAGAACGAAATCGTGCTTTATAAGCTATAGAGACATTTCCCTTATAGACGCGTTTTGGAGGCCGTGGGCCTACCAGGAATAAAACCGTGCGGGTTGGGCCAAAACGGATAATATCTACAAGCGAGTATCCGGGGACGTTATATGAGAAGCAGAGAGTGTTTATGGGAATGATTTGGCTCTCATTTGGAGGGATTAATGTCCCTCATGAGGAGCATTGATTTCTATCTCCGGGTTTTTGAGAACCGTAGCCATAGGAAGTAAAGAGAGTGTGGGCGTCCTAAAAACATGAGAGCTTGAGAGGACGTCGGGTGAACTTTATGGGATTCCTCTGGAGAAAGGAACGTGAATATCAGAACAATTCGAATAAGTATGAGAACGTTTATTATCTTTCAGAAGGCATCTCCTGGAGTGTTGACTCCATGGCTTTTTTATAGTCGAGAAGTTGAGCATCTTTCCTTAGGGAGGAGTGCGGGATTTTAGTACTCTACTGGAACAGCTTCCTTTTTTGACGTTGACATCAATGGCGGTAATGCCTCCTTGGGAAGCTTATCTTCCTTCTGGGCTTTGCAACGTCTAGGGTTTTACAGCAAACAAAGGAGAAAATCTAGCACTTTTCTCATGGGGTGAGCACTGAATCTACTGGTGACTGTTACCATAGAAGTTGCCTTCTGGGAGAGCATGAAATCAGGGAAGAAAATTATTGCAGGTTAAACTGGGCCTGGCCCACTTAAGGCTTATTCGTGGGCAGGCCTGCAATAGTGCTGCTGGTTAACAGAAATATTGACCGTTCCTGGTATCAGTCGTCCGTCCTTATGCTGGTTCATTGGCTTTTCGTTCGGTCAACGGTTCATGTTGACCGTCCAGGCCAATGCATGGACTTTCGTGGATTTAAATAGTTTATCCTTTCAGGGTCAGTCCACTATGGGAGTACCCATCAATAATTTTTATGTTTTATATAAATAATAGACATCAATTTTATGGTTTTAAAAATTTTTAAATAAAAATATTCGATACTAAGATAACATTTTCATGTTTTTAGATAATAAATTTTTTTAAAAAATAATAATAAATTCCTAAAAGATTAATAATGAACATAAAAAAAAAAATCCATAGCTTTTATTTGATCCAATTGAAGCCAGCCTCCATGAATTATTTAGTATTTGCAATACTACTGACCAAAAACAAAAATTCTTTTTATTTTGTCACGACCCATATGGGTCAATTACAAATCATCTAGATAAACATATTACTCAACAAAATCATGATATAATTAAAATAGGAATACCTTATAATAGACATCAATAATATATATCCATAATAGACATCAAGCGGATACACAATTATTAAGCAGATTGGATTATATGCTCGAATTGATGTATATCCGAATATTAAACCAAACAGTTAATACAATAGAACAATTTGTACACTCTACAATTAGCACAGGAGATAGTCTCTGAACTGAATAACGTCAATTGCCTATCATCATTAGTTTAATATTTAGGTATTAATTACCTCCAATCAATTTCACGATTAAAACATGCACAATGGTTGTTAAACAAATCAATTTTCAACTGCTTAACCACTTAAATTGTACCCAATTATTCTTTTTTAGAAAATCATCACCAAGTGACAATATGACTTTAAATAGACCTCAGTTTTCCTAAAAAAGCAAGGAAGTTACGAAAAACAATGATAAAGTATAATTCTCTAATATATTTATTCTTCAATAAAATACGAAATCCGGTTCTCCGTCTCCCTCTCTCTCGTCCTCTTAATCTTTTCCACATTCTAATTTTTTAGAAGGTTCACATACTTGTATATTAGAAGATATATTAGAAAGTAATGTTTGATTACTTCGAAAGTCTTGTTTGTCATTACAATGTGTAAGATTTGGATAGAATGTTCGACAATTCAACCAAAATTTATTAAAATTATAATCCAAATTTTAGGTACACATCATTGATATCGTCTATAAAAATTGAAATCAAGTCATTTGTTCCTATATCATACCCATAAAAATCTACTAGCAATTTTTGATAAAATCAGTTGACATTGTGAAAATAAAAACATATAGACAATCAAGCAAACAGTAGAAGGATATCCCCTTTTTTGTGGCATCCTTCCTGAAGAAGGCAACTAATGAACTGCTAACCCACAGGCTGCTTTAGATATTGGAATCGTGGCCACTTAAGTGTAAAACATGTCAAAGATAGTGAAATCCCTTTGGGATAAATTGGAGGTCCAAACTTGTCAGATTGAAGCCCTCCACTCACAGGCTTTAACCTCAAAGAGGAGTGCGAAAGGTAAGAAAGCCAAAAAGTGGCTCCTAAGGCACAAAATCTAATTATTTCCTCCTAGATTGAAGGTAGTCTCGATTTTAAGGTCACAGAGGAGAGTCTGAAGTAATGGAATCTTTGGAACACTTGGGATTCACACTGCCATTTTACTCAGGATGAATGATTATGCAATCACATTCATTGAACCCTCCTAATTATGCAAATGTCTGACTCATTTGCCAATCATTTGAGGTTATGGATTTTTCTCAAGCAAATAGGAACACATCAAGAGAATAAAATAGCAAGTTTTTCGAGAAAACTCTACTAGTAAGATGACCCAACTTGATGATACTCCTTTCATATTTGAGATTAATATATATTAACTCCCCTGCAAGTTCAAAATGCCTTAGTGGAGCTATATGACTATAGTTTTGATCTAACGATTCATCTAGATCACTATCGCACCTTACTCAGCTTTCAAAATTTGGAGAATGCTGCATTGTGTCTCTATTTTTCTTTAACTTTAAAAGGATATACATAAATTTGGTTCTATAGGCTAAGATTGACATCTATTTGGATTGCTTAAAATTTGGCCGACTAGTTTCTATCCCACTTTACTCCTAGCTGTGGGAAGAAAATATATCCTATCATCCGATCAGGATTAGACACGCTCTTAATAGAAGTTTGAAGCGTTTTCTAATTCGATTTAATACTAAGGCCAGATACATATTGAAGCTCACCAATAATGTAAACTTGAATACCTATATGATAACTGTGAGGTTCCCAAATCAAAAATAGAATTAACATGAGGCTAGGCATATTTCTTTACATAATATTGGATGATTAAATATATGTATCTTGGAACCTTTGATGTTTAAAACACCACCTAAAGCTCCCCCACTCACCACACGCTCGAGTCCGCTCAAAAACCAAACTCCAGTAGCCCGCCGCCCGATGCATGCTCGATCCCCGCCGAAGAAAATATGCTCGAAGCCCGCGCGAGCGGATATTCCAGAACCTTCCGGAAAGCTCCGCTCGCGCCCGCCCGAGCGAAAACTCAGAACTCTGTAATCTTCCACCGCTCGCCGCTTAAAACGACTATAAATAGGCGGGCGCTTGGCCAAGAACCAGCAGACGCGAGAGAAGGAGAGAAGGAGGAGAGGAAGAGAGAGTGAGAGAGAGGGAAAGAAAGAGAAGGAGCCACGCGAATAAGAAGGAAGGAAATGAAGGCTTTCAAGTCCGATTCCGAGCACAAGCTAGTTGGAGAAAATATGCAGCACATCGAGGCAAGTGTTCTCATACTCACTATTTGTTGTACTGTGATTCTTAAGTATTTTTCATCGGGTATTATCATTCCGATACCCACCCAAACTATGAAAATAAATATGCATCACCACGTCCCAAATATGTAAACAGATCGACCGGGCGTCCGAAATCACAAAATTGACCCGATACGGCGCCCGGGACCTCTAAAATACCCCATGTTACTGTTCACCCGAGGTGAATAACTAAATTAGCATGCTTTCACTCTTGTATTATCCTAAATTAATCCTAAGAAATGAATCACTACATCCCGACCATGCATACATAATAGCCGGGCGATCGATCTCATGAAATTCTATCCGTACACAATGACCGAATCCTTTAACGAAATGCCATTACTGTTTATGTGAAGTAAATGGAAATATGCATCCTCTTGCTATGAAAAACTATGACTAATGAATATTTGAAATTGTAAGATTCAAAAACGGACTCCGAAGGACCCCAATGTGATTGACTCATCAATAGTAAGGAATTCCAATTCCTTTTGAATACTGTGAATCATGTTTATAAGATGAATTACGAAAAATGCTAAAGTCTCCAAATGAAGATAAGAACGAATGGGAAAATGGAAAGGAAGGAAGTCCACAATGGCTATGTGAATGATGAAACTTCCCGTGTGGCGGAAGATATGATATATGAGATACCTCCCGTGTAATGGAAGATATGATATATGAGATACGGTGGACTTTCCTTCAAAGGAATTATGGAAAAGAGAATCATGAAACTAGGACCATGGACTCTTGGACGGGTAGTATTCTCTGGTTTGACACGTCCATCACGGTATAAACCCAAAGAATACTGGGGCCACGGATGTCCGTGTCATAGGATACTATTGTGGAAGAACGAGAGAAAAAGGGGAATGGGGCGATTATTGACATGATGTATTGGCATGATATCACGACCCCCTACGGGTCTAAGAATAAGCCCTCACGACCTTAGATCAGCGAGGAGTATCATGATCCACGAACTAGCCCCGGGGTCCGCAAAGATTAAAGTAAATAAGAAAACATGACTCAATTAATCGATGCAAGACATGGTAAACGGCAAATCGATACTTCTAAATGTTCCCTCCTCACATATCGCATGATATTTCAAATACATGATTGCTCTTCTCCATTGTCAAGTTATATTCTTTGACAAAGGACGAGGATTATACTCGAGCGATAAGCTCACTCTTGCTATCTCGTTGTTTTTCCTCTCGGATGAAAGCATTTATGAATAGTTAGAACAAGGAGGGGCTTGCGTGGCAAACTAGACAGACGGCAAGTGTAGCAAAGATTTGAATAAACAGACCAACGGGGTTAGGTATGGTTTGTGGTTATTTTTATGATTTTATTATGCTTTTTATGAGTAGCATGCTTCCGCGCTTTGTTTTGATGTTTCAAGGTTTAGATGGAGATCAAAGTCGAAATTGAAGCCATGAATGATATGGCAAATTTGAGATCCTGTGTGATGTGTTATAGGCTATGTACAGGTCCCTTGATAAATATATGCTTGTAGAGAGCCTAATTAAATAAGTTGTATATCGGTCCTTTGTCCAGTTATAAAAAAAATTCTGGACACTAACGATACTTTATTGACGAAGGGTTATTTAAGGAAATAAAATGGTTCGTCACAATTGGTATCAGAGAAAAGGAGAGATGCCTTAGGTTTGATCTGAATTATATGCGGAAGCATAGGATAGAATAAGATTGATCAATTTAATGCCTAAAGGTATTTGACAATTTAGTCAGTCTAGGCAATTGGGTTACCAACTGTTGGTCGAGGAAGATGATGTGTTGTGACACCTTAGTACTGGAATTTGATTGGTATTAATTGGGTCTTTGGACTGATTAATGATGATTCGAGGACTAAGCTATCTAATCTTGGTTTGAGGCTTAAGATTGATCGACCCTTGGTTGAAGTTCTTCGGGTGAAATGTTACCTTGGAAAGTTGTCAGATCAACATAAAGAGTGTAAGGAATAGGTGGGGCCATCGGCTCGAGATTGGTATGGTGGAAATTAATTTTTGAAAACATCCCGTCCTAGGATAGCCAAAGGGATTAAGTCTTAGTTTAATCTTAATAATAGTTCGATGGAAAAACGGCAGTGCTGATATAGTTGGTCTGACAAAGGTTGACATCTTGCAACTAGGTTATAGGATTTGAAGCATGAGTATAAATCGATCGAGGTATCAAAACATTAATATCGTCTTTCTTGTAAGCCATTTGATCTAAAAGGAGGATTCAGCTGAATATCTTTTGATCAGTAATTTGCGATTATGTCAAATCAATGTAAATTATGGAGGATCTTAAGCAAGACCATAGAAGTATCGACTTAGAAATTGTAGTATCATACTCCAAAACTTTCGAGATAAATGAATGAACCAATAAGATGGTTTACGAACTTCAAAATGATTAGAAGAATAGTTAGATTTTCAAGGATGATGAGGCATAGTCCGTGAAGCAATGTAAAGGCTTGATGAAATTTGAAATCGCTGTGGTCTATAACTTGACTTTGGTAGATCAAAGGAAATTGTAACCCCGATGGCATTCAGATTATGGATATGGCCACTAGGAAGTTCAAAAACGTCGGGTGGGGTTTTGTTGATTCTCCGGCGTCTTAGGAAATCTTATGGGTTGATCATTAAACCATATCTGGGTCTATACTAAAGTAACTTCATTAAGGAATTTAAAGATATTCATGGTATGAGTAAAATACTAATATCTCCCATATTCCAGTAGAGTCAGAATACTGTATTGAAGTCATGAATGATATGGCAAATTTGAGATCCTGTGTGATGTGTTATAGGCTATGTACAGGTCCCTTGATAAATATATGCTTGTAGAGAGCCTAATTAAATAAGTTGTATATCGGTCCTTTGTCCAGTTATAAAGAAAATTCTGGACACTAACGATACTTTATTGACAAAGGGTTATTTAAGGAAATAATCTGGTTCGTCACAATAACTATTTAATTAGGTGACTTGTTAAAGTCAATGGTTTAATAGCATATCATGACATTCCTAGAGGCAAAAACCATCACCAGGATCTATATTATGGCAAAGGAGTTAAATGAAGTCAAAAGGCCAGAACACCTGAATTATGAACAATATTTAGGATAAACATAAGGCAAAAAAAGGAGAAACAGTGACAACTAACTTTCTTGGGACTATCATAAGCAATAGAAGACCGAGTTAGGTATTCGCTGAGAGTTCAAGTCATTACATCTTATGCCCTACACTAACACCGAGGTGAATGTTTTGACACAAATTCATAACAAAAAATCCAAAAGTGACCCAAGTTGGTTAAGAACATGGAAAGAAGAGACCGATTGAAGTACTGTCTTTACTATCGATCTTCGAGACACATAACTGATGATTGTTAGACATTTTAGAATGTGATTGATACCCTTATCCAAAAAGGGTATCTTAAAATATATCGGCAGAATATAAGAGCTTCCCTAGATAAAGGAAAGGATGATAAGGAGCTACCCAAACAACCATACAATCAAGTAGTTATGGGGGTCATCAACATGTTTCCACCGGACCTGTCGGTGCACCGGTTCAGAATCATCCAAACAAAACTTCCTCTAATAAGAGGTGAAAATTAGTTGTAGAGAAAAAAACCATTACTTTTAGTGGCAATGATATAATAAATATAATCAACCTCATTCTGACGATCTTATTGTAATTGTCATTGTTTAAGATAGAGACTAGAACTACCAATCGATATGAATCTTCATTAATAATAAAAGCTCGATAAACAATCTCTATTTTGATAAATTTGTTAGATTAGGATTATAATATAATCAAATTGACCCATCAAATGGATCATTATACTATCACGTCCACGAGATATAATACGCAGGTCAATAAATAAAATTCACATTATAAAACCCGATAAATATATCAACAATGACAAAATCTAATCTTGACGTGATAATCCATACATATACTAAACCCAATACAATACAACTTGTATAGGACCTCATTGGATATAAATCCGAATCACATAATACATGACATGTTATCCATAAATCAAAAATGGAATATTTAATGAAACAACTCATCTATAACACATAAATATCCCATAATTCTCAATATAGAGTCCACAGCCCATAACCAACCATCTACAATAACCAAATACATTCTCGAGATCAAAAACTTAATAGGCATAAACATTCATACTCATTAGGAAAATAATGCCGTGGTCAGATCAAGATTGAACTCCTATAATCATATCCAAGCCACTAGTTTGAATGGACAAAATATAAAAACGTGAGCATAAAATTCAATAAGTATCATTATCATATATAAAATAATACATATAAATCAGAGGAAAGAGATTTCATATAATAATCGTGTAAAACAAATCACAATGTCCATAAAATCTCTAAAAATGGAAGAATAGTCTCGTACTAAATCATCATCTGTATCAAATTGTCCATCTAGGATATAATTATAATAAATTACTATTCGATTAAATCTCTTAGATGATATCATATCGTATCATAGCGTATCGGGATCTAAGGTCTCAAAATGGATAAGTAGAAATTGTCATATCATCATACGAATCCAAATTTTGTAATCTCATACGCAAAAATTAAAGGAAATCAGAACCAAAACACATAATCAAAATGTGTTCCGAGCTTAACACATATCCATATGTACAAGGTATTTCTATTGTCCAATCCGTGGGCCAATCCACACATCTCAAATAACAATCCAATGCAAATCCATATAGAAAGATAATACATACACAAAATTGGAGAATCAATAATTTAAAAGGCCAACTTGAGGAAGAAATACACATACTCTCGATAACCATGAGCCAATCCATTTGCAATTTAGGCCAGTAGGTTAGCCCATTTATATACTCCGTCTCCCATAAATTTGAAACCTTCTCACTACATTTTACCACTAGTGATTTTGGATGTAACTTCAACTTTAGTTTATATATTAGTACGTTCGAATATATTAATTTTTGTTATTGTTTATGATAATTCTCATTAAAATGTATGAGATAGGTCAACTACATCACAACTTAACCTTCCTACCGGTAGAAGGGAGATCATGTATATCACATACGTCACGTCAAGACCACAATCTTCCTATTGGGAGAGGCACCACAAATATCACAAATCTTGGATCACAAATCGACCCATAGGGTCTTGGACCGTTGCTGTGTGATGTCCCACATCGGATGGGGAGGAGAACGAAGCGTGTCTTATAAGGGCATTGATACCTCTCCCTTGTGGATGCGTTTTGGGGGTGGTGGAGGCCCTCTATTAAAAATAAAACCATACACTTGTGTGGCAAAGCGGATAATATTCACAAGCGGGTGTCCGGAGACGTTACAAATGGTATCAGAGACGAGGCCTGGTTTAGTGTGTTAGCGCGGATGCTGTACTCCCGAGGAGGGTGGACTATGATGTCCCACATCAGATGGGGAAGGGAACGAAGCGTGCCTTATAAGGGCGTGATACCTCTCCCTTGTGGATGCGTTTTGGGGGATGTGGAGGTTGTTTGTCAAGAACAAAACCGAGCGCCTGTGTAGCAAAGCGGACAATATTCACAAGCGGGTGCTCGGGGACGTTACATGCTATCCCACAAAGTAGCGATCTCGTCCCCCAATAGCATGCATAGGTACTAATGCAAGGCATGATTTATGATTCCATAATATATAGATACATAAATATATATATATCGTTCCGAGTTTACATAAATAATAAAACCCACCAAAATTACAAATATCCATGTAAAATCACTAAACAATTGGTAAAACGTATATGCATATACACAATAAAAAGATGGGGTGTATAAAAATAACATGTATGTAAAGAAAATCTCTAAAATATACACAAATATTGTCAAACACAAAAATAAATCAAGAATTTGGCTTACAAATATTTGTCTTAACCTTATATTCAACAGATTTGATAAAAAATACTTTGAGATGCCCAATCGTCACTTTCTCTCTCTTCCTTTCACTCCTCTTTTTCTTTCCTTTTGCCCCGCAAAAATGGTAAAACCCTATTTAAAGTGAGAGACTATGTATTTTTAAATATATCCCTTAGGAAAGGAATCTCATGATTTGGAATAAAAGGCAAGTTAAAGCCAAGATTTATTGGGTTGTTTGAGATATTGGAATGAGTCGGAGAGGCGGCCTATAGATTGGCTTTGCCTTTGAATTTGACAAAATGTCATGATATTTTTTATGTGTCTATGTCGAAGAAATATATATATGATCCGTCATATGTGATTAAATTTGAGCCGTTGGAAATTGACGAAAATTTATCGTATGTTGAGGTTTCTGTTCAGATTTTGGACCGAAAGGATAAGTATTGAGAAATAAGGTGATTCCATTAGTTAAAGTGCTTTGGAAGAACCACACAGCTGAAAAGGCGACTTGGGAACACAAAAGCAAAGTCTGGGAGAAATATCCTTAGTTGTTCGAGGATTTAGGTACATAAATTTCGAGAACGAAATTTTTATAAGTGGGGGAGAGTTGTAATAACTGGATTTCTATTTGAATTATTTTGGACGTATTTAACATTTTGGGTTTATTGGATACACCGAATTAATAGTGTTTTTATGAATTTCAAAAGGTTTTGATTCGGTATTCCAAACTCGAGGCTCACTTTTGGGACAAGAGAGATAGATTTTCGAATCGCTGCACCCGAGGCACACCTAAGGCATGATCAAGCGTTGGGATTACCTGAGAGCATGCGCCCAAGGCACGCCTGAGGTGTGCTCGAGCGCGAGTTCACTATTGGTCAAATATGGTTGACGGACTAGGGTCGAACACAAAAGTGAAACGACGTCTTCCCATAAGAACGAGTACCATCAATTAAATGCTGTTGATGGACTAGGCTCTGTCAAAGCCCGGCGACTATGGCAGCCACACCTCGTTGGGCAAAAAGAGGCTTTCCTAACATGAGTGTTATAACGTCCTTTCATATAAAAGAGCACCATCAAATAAAAAAGAGTGATATGACGTCCTTCCATAGGAAAGAGCACCATCAAACAAAAAGAGTACTATGACATCCTCTCACAGGAAAGAGCACCATCAAACAATAAGAGTGCTACGACATCCTCTCATAGAAAAGAACACTATCCAACAAAAAAGTGCTGCAATGTTCTCTCATAGAATTGAGCATTACCAAATAAATATGGTCAATCGACTAGAGTCCGATCAAACCTGGCAACAATAGCGACCACACTTAATCGACACACAAAGCATGTGTTGAGAAAGAAAATTAGCACGCAAAAAAATTAGTAACAATGATCTGACTGGTTTATTAATGAATCAACACTTACAACATGGAGACCCCAAACTTCCAAGAAGAGGGTTACAATGATACTGCTTATTGCCTACACTCGAATAGAGTGACTATCCTAGGGTAGGGAGCCCCCGGAGATCCTGGCATAGGATCCCAATCAGACTTCGAGAAATCCTTAATATCTGAGTGGCGTGGAGCTTCAGAATTTTTCAGATCACGGAAGCCCAGAGAAATGTCGGGAGTAACTAAGGACATGATCTGCCTAAAACAATAGAATTCGTCCCAAAATTTGTCATCTAGAATAGGTCCAACCTCTTTTGGATGGAGACATATCCTTAGCTCTCATTTGAGTCGAGTACACTTGATCTGAAGATTGGTAAATTGCTGCAGAACATTCTAGAGCTTTTGATCAAGTGAGGTGATCCAATCTAGTGCCAAAGATCTTCATCTAAGAGCTCTTGGGATCTCGCCAGCCACTCGAACAATTCTATATCAAGAAAAGCGGCCCAATCTCGACTCTGTTGGGTTTTGGCAATGACAGTATCAACCTAGATTTCCATCTCCTTGAGAACAACAGGATCAACGAGTGTTTGAGACAGACAAGAAATTTTGACTTCACACTAGTACAACTCATCTGCAACCAAACGGACCAGCCCCTATACTGCAAAGCAAAACGGTCAGTCACAAGTGGCGAAGATGAATCAATAATAAGAAAACGAAGGGATTCACAAGCGATACCTCAATGGGAAATAATTTCTCTTGAAAAGATGGACTGAGAGAAGCTTTGGGTTCAAAATCAGATGGAGACCTCTAGCATAGAAGAGGCAATGCGTGACAATAGAGAGGAACCTCAAACCCGAGAGGAGGAGAAAAAATGCATGAATCCTCCGGGTGCTTAGATGCTGAAGCGTCAGTGTGAGGAACTTCCTCCACATCCGTAGCCTCGAAATTATTATCATTAAACTCATCTATTGCACAATCATTATTAACAGACTTATCAACAAAAGGCAACAAGAGGCGTGGAAACAAGCACATTGGGCGACAAGTTAACCAAAACTAGGACGGCAACAAATGGAGCGTCAATCGGCTCATTCAATCTGTTGGCGATAGAGTCATTTATTCTCAAAGTAGTGGGCAATGAAGCCTCACCACCCTTAATGAATCCGATTGCCTCTTCAAAAGCTGGGCAACCCGGTGAAGAATGAGTAAAACCCGGCCTCCAATATGACTCACTAGCACACAATGTTGTCATCTCATCATAGACCTCATCTATGATCCTATCGCTCGAGGAAGAGGAAATAGGATCTGCCCTACCAGTCACCCTTTTAAGAGATTTCCTGGATGAAAAGTGCTCCTAGCTTCCTCTTTGGCTAACAAAATGGCATGACGGTGACATCCTCTCCTTCCATTCTCACTTCCTAGTCGACATCAACGATTGCCTTTTGAGTCAACCAAATACCGTCCTCCGAAAGCAAAATAGCATTTTTCTCAATAAGCTTTGTCAAGGGTCGAGCCATTAGAGACTCGATCTCAAGGACATCTCCACAGTAGGTGGAGTTCACTTTGCCCCATTTATTGGAGAAAGGCCAACCGGAAGGGATCCGGATGTAAAAATATCAATCCTTTTAGCCATTTATTGAATCTGGATTAGCCCCACTTATTTTATACTTCTTGTGGGAGGTAAAAGAAATCCAATTGATATCTTGGTTAAACTGGAAGACCACTTTGACAGCCTGGGCAACCAGGAGAAGCTTCTAATAGTGAAAGAAAACATATAAAGAAATCAATTATCTGAGAGCATTGGGGTGGAGACGTGCCACATGAATTTGAAAAACTTCCATAATCTCATACAACTCTTTTGCAAAGGGAATGCAAAGGCCTTCTTTCAGATAGGCCTTATAGATGGTAATGAAGCCAAGCTGAGGAATGCAGGCTCTATCATCAGGCAAAAATATCAGATAAGAAATGCTAATGAGAATATTATACTTCTCATAAATGTCTTCCACATCATCACCGGTGAGGATGATTGAATCACAGTGACACTTTGGAAAGTTACTCAAGAAGCCATTGAGACAAGAAGAAAAGAACAAATTAGAGTAAAGCAATGTGAAAAGTAAAAAAGTGTAGAAACAAAAGAGCACTAGAGTTTACATAGCCAAAACCTTAGCCCAAAAATGGTGTCGTTTAAAGGTATTGAAGAGGTACATCATCATAATGGGTAAGACACATGCCCGCATCGTAGTGTGCTGCGGCATGTCTATTTTGCTGTGACAATAATTATGGCCTAATGCAATGCCTCCTAGCACAGCAGTCACATAGCTGGTAGCTCTGAAACCCATATCAATGCCTCTATAGCGCAATGCACATTATGATCCCTAACACAACATTTCTCAAAGTGATAGATTGGCCACAGGCGACCCTAGTGTCACTCGATATCGATTTGACTAATTTACGGATGTGAAAACCAAGCATTTGAAGTAAATTATTATACTTTAGATTGTCAAAAATCTCAAGTTGTCACTAGTCCGAATTGTCAGATTGTTAGAAATTAACCAACAAACAATAGCATTCAAGCACTTCAACTATTCGGAGAATACGAAAATATTGGAGCCATGCAAAGAAAAAATAACATTCGGGTAGTTCCATTCATTGATTCCTATCACAATGTATAAGCTTACAATAATAAAAGTACAACTCGGAATGAGATAAAGAAGGTATGGAGCGACGACCTAACAAAAGAGAGAAAGATGTCCATCCGAGCTGGCAATATATATCTTGATCATTTCCTCGAGGACCAGTGTGACGGACCTGATTACTAAACATCACCTGAATATAATATCCGTCAATACCTAAATACAAATCATAATAAAAATCAACGATACTTATCAACCAAACTTACACAGGATCCAAAATTCCTGCCACAATATCCGTGGCTCCAACTCTATATTACCACAAATAAGGCACTGAATCAGAAAGATGCCAATAGGTACCAAAAAATAAACCATAATAACCTGTAAAAGCATTTACATATCTCTCGATACATAGTGAAAAATAAACTATCAAAGTGTCACCTAAATAATCAAAATACATCAAAACATCCATCCAATATCTACATATATCAAAAGAATCATCATCCTCAGCCTAGCAACCTGCTACCTTGATTCTTTCTCATCAGGTATCAGCTCGTACTCATTTGAAGGTAGAAAAAATAGTAAATAGTGAGTCAAATACTCAACAAAGTACAAATATAAACAAAAATAAATGCAGTATACTTTAAAATAGAATCAATAGAACGGAATAGGATCATAATGCATATAGGAATATAAAACATGAACAAATAACATTTTCGAAACACATTTAGATTTCGCATTTTACTTCTAATTTTATTAGTCTTAAAACATGCAGAAATTTATTTATCTTTAGAGATCAGGGCTAGTATGCCTTATCAATTAACGAAGTGGCCAAACGATGAACGAAATGTATATACTTCCACATATTTTAAGGCACTACTCATGCAATTCAACACCCGGTGATGAGCGATATACCTTTAAACCCGGATATAGTGGGCCATAGTTCTTATTGCCACCAAAAGTTTCCCTGTGGCTCAAAAGCATTTTTCATTCTATCACTGTAATATCCTAAGGTATATTAGGTAATATCACCCTTTGAAATAAAAATTCTTAGTCTAATCTCATGATTACTTTACATATTTCATTTGGAGACTCCACACAAATATGCATAGTTCTTTATTCTTAATTTTCTCATTCTGGGAGAAAATATCAATAACAGATAACAAATTGTAGAGTTCTAAATTACTTAATACAAATACACATATTTCACATTTTTGTGAACTTATATAGATACGTATTTCATATTCTTGGGATCTTAGGTCTTAGACTTTAACGGATGCCTTTCGTGAGCCAAAATTCGGATTTGGAGTCCTAGGATCCAAACAACTTTAAGAATTTCCACAAAAACATGCAAAATAGGCAATTTTCACAATATAAATCCATATACTCAACATGCGGGACATTTTCGAATGGAAATTCAGACATTTAATGAACTTAATGGAGTTACCCGAACATGTAAAGCATTATATACGAAATATAAAGTATAAATCATCAAAATACTTGAAATAATGCCATGCGTGGGGTTAGGGTTCCGATTTTAACACCACATTTCACTTACTTCGAAATCGAAAGGGAAAATGACATATAATCACGTTTTACACACATGAACTTCAAAATCGGAAAGTAAATCAACATGTATGCACATTTAACACATGAATATTTTCAAATTTAAATTTAAACAAGCATTTGAATGAGAATACTTGGGAGGTACAGTGAAAACGGGCAACAAGGAAAAAATATAAGAGTGCATTTATTTTGACATGATCTACAAGTTTCTCAACTAGCTCCAAACCGAAAATGAACCCGAGAGCCACGATCTCCTCTTATCTCTCCTCTACTGTCGCTCTCTCTCTCTCCTCTCCCTCCTTTCTCCACAAAAAATGGCAAAAATAAGATGCACAGCCATAATAAGCAGACTGGTGCTTGAGCGCCAGTCGAAAGCGCTAGGACTTGATTCTGCGCTTGAGCGCGTTTTGGGTGTGACGATCCGAACCCTAAATTTCAAGCATGGCTCAGACCGTTCACGCTGAAAAATCTCTCAAAACTTAAAATCGTTCATAATCTTCCATAATGACAATACAAATCGATTAACTTACTATCAAATTCATCATTATATTATGTAATTATCCTGAAATAAAAACTACAAAGGATCACGGGTCGTAACCCAAAAGAAAACTACTCATCTTCTTTCAATAACATATCTAGTTTGTCTTCCACTAAAAGATAGTATCTAGCTTCCACAAATTGTTCTACCTGAAAGTCTTGTAATAAAAATAGGATCCCACAGTCCGCACTATGCAATCAACTCAATATGGAGATAAAAAAAATATAAGGGTAAGCCAAAACCCAACAAGTAATAATAATCAAAAATACTAAACAATAATAATCTCGGATATCAAATTATAAAGGCTTTAACATTACTCTAACCATCTACTATATCCGAGAAAACCCCAACATGTCCCAAACACGACTCTAAACAAGATAGGTCACACTTGACCCGTATATCACAAAAATAATAAAAGTGCCAATAACTGACGGTAATCCCCTAGAATCTGATGTGGGGATTCCCTGGTCCATATGTCAGCAAGAACGACTGGCATAATCATAATGATAATTAATTTGGATTCCACAGAACCCAAATATCACAGGATCAAACACAAGGATACTGCCAACACAACTCATGAGGCACTAACAATCATAGAATATCATAAGGAAACTCCTGGATCTTATTTCGCTACTGTAAACCAAAGACTGCGTATATCCCCCGACAACTGGGTACTTGCACGGGCTACCCGATACTCGCAAGTTTGACCTTAGACCAAAATCCATGGCTCCCAGAGATTCTACCAAACAAAGTACAAACGTCTTCTAAGTATGCTCATCTGACTAATCAAGTACAGATGATCTCACCATCATGCTCCTCTTCCAACTCTACCAGGTACGAAAGATATCTCATACGTCAAACTCGGCATCTTCCGCCATAATATCCTCAATATCATGAACTATGATGATCACATAGTCATAAGCATCCCGTTAATCTAGCCAATATACCTCAACACCACCAGGACATAAAACTCAATATCGGATAAGCATAAACCTTATTAAGGTACCGTAACCTCCAATTCGACCAAATACCTTAATATTTTCATACATTCTCCTCAACCTTAACCGTAGAAGGCCAATAATCTAAATACTCACGCGGTCAAGTATAATGTAAAGAAAGATTTGTAACTACAATGATAGAATTGTCATTCGGTACTGATAAAGATCATACTCACGCCATCAAATTTAACACAAAAGAATTTATCACGGAATCGAAATATAATTTATTTTGGCTTAATTCACTATTTAACTATTTTTCGTATTGTTTTCGTTGCAATGCCTAGAACTAAGGCCAACATTTAAATCAGCTGATTCCAATTCTATAACCAATACTCTCAGTAAAATCAGCATACAATATACATAAATAACTCCAAACACATACCCATATATATTTTTAAATACAACATAGACAAATGGTAAATACCCTCTACACACATTTTCATCTTTGTTCTCATGCATATACATATATTCATACATATATATATCCATATACATACATATAAATATATATATAAATAAATACATTCTCCACACACATGGCCACTTACACCCTTGCTGTCAACATACATGCTTTGCCACACACCCACACCCACGCCCACACTCACCCAGCTAACATTCATTGCACTCACCTCAGCCCAGCACAACCCACTGCTTTCACTCACTTACAGTGCCACATACCTCTCCTCACACACACAAAACACACTCACACCAGAACGCACATGGCAACAGCTCTGCCAATAATTCACACACACATGCATGGTGCACACACACACCCTCACGGCTACATAACACACACTACTCCCGCACACCCACACCCCTGACCCACACTCTCACCAGCAGCTCACGCTGCTTATTCTTACACACACACAAATTTTACGCACAACACACACACACCACCTACACTTGTACACGTATATTTACACGTATATATATACACACACAGTACACAATAAACATGTATATATATATAGCTATATACTCCAACCCAAACACACGTACTTGCACGTATAAATGTGCATACCGTATTCCATGTAAAATATAGGACCGACTATATATCCAACATCAACCGGTAGAGCACGAAGCTCTGTTTTCTCACCCAATTCCAATATCCCACACACAAATAGGAAACTCAATTTTTTCTTAATTAAGCAAATGTATCCATAACATGAATTAATCCCAAAGCCACAGTTCCGTAGGACTCATCAGTTCACTGTTCGAATCGATAATCCCAAAACAGAGCATCAACTTCTGTTTCTCTTTGCAATTCAATTTCCACATGCATCACTTATTTAATAGAGAGAGAGAACGGATGGCTTTCAAAATAACAGAAGAATTGTTTGCAATTAGAGGAGGAATGATAGTGACGGAAAATCACTTGCAGTAGAGTAGAATGACATTAAAGGGGATTCACTTGCAATTAGAGGAGAAATGATAACAAAGGGAATTCACTTGCAATAGAGGAGAATGGCATTAAAGGGGATTCACTTGTTGGGTTTTGGCTCACCATTGCATTTCTTTGGCTCCAAATTGAGTTAATTATATAGTGTGGACTGTAAGATCCTACTTTTGCTACATGACTTTTAGGTGGAGCGATTTGTGGAGGCTAGATACAATCTTTTAGTGGAAGACAAACTAGATATGTTATTAAAAGAAGATGAGTAGTTTTCCTTTAGGTTGTGACCCGTGATCCTTTATAGTTTTTATTTCGGGATAATTATATGATGTACTGATAAATTTGATAGTAGCTTAATCAATTTGTATTATCATAATGGAAGATTATGAATGTTTTTAAGTTTTGAGAGATTTTCAGCGTAAATGGTCCGAGCCATACTTGAAATTTAGGGTTCAGGTCGTCATAATTATAGTATCAGATAATTAAGATTCTGTGAAAATACTAGAAGATTTTAGGAATTGTTGATAATTGAGGATATTAGGTGATGTAATAAGATATGTGAAATTAGATTAATTTTGCTAGTTTTAAGTATGAATATAAGATTGTCAGTCTTTTAAGGGACTTAAAGAATTTGGTATGACAAAGAATTGTGATTTGTCAAGTGGTTCGAGGACTTAGGAATCAGAGATGCTTGAGAAAATTTTGGGATTTCATAAATGAGTTGGGGATTTATAATATGTTGGTGAGCTCTGGTTAATGAACCAATTGTATATCTTGGGGCTTAAGATCGATTGATATTTTAGGTAGAGAGCCTGAGGATGATTCTATATATATATATATATATATAAGTTAAAATAGGTTTATGTTAAGTAATTTGTTTTTGTAAAATGTTAGAATAACAAACTACAAATATGGCTGATTCATCAAGAGCTTTTGATGGCAACCATACGAAAAATTTTAAAGTTTTACAAATATTTCAACAAGTGGCCCAACTTGTAGACCAAGCTATTCACACATTGATTTGCAGCTCACAGATGGCAGAGATGATTTCAGATATTGAGGCTTCTAAGATAGAGACTTAAGATTTTTTATTTAGTTAGTGTTTGACTCTTATTAAATTTTCTTTATGAGAATTAATATTTTGGGACATTGAAGTTATTTGTTGAAGTTATCTATTACTATTTTGGATATTTATTTAATGATATATTTATGATCATTATTGATGGTGTCTTAAATGATAGTATTGAATTTATTTAAGTTGCTTGATAACGTGTAATTAATGATTTTAGATAATTTAAAATTTTTACCGTGACGGTCCGGATCGGGTTCGAGGATCCGAACTCGGGTCGTTAATTATTATTATTGATTATTCTATTGCATAAATATTTTGTTATTCTTACGGATATACTAATATTTTATTCACACGTTCAAGAATTAAGTCCACCTGATTTAAATTTGTAATTCGCTACCAAAAATATTCGAGTATTACGTCAGGCATGCTTCGGGCACAGAGTCACTAGAAAATGCACCTCAGGCTGTGCTTGGGCGAGTGGTGAGCATTCCACTACTGGAAAATTTCATCCCAGCACTGCTCGAGCGTCCTTCGGGCGTCCTTTCTCTTATCCAATTATGCTTCCGAATTCTAATTTTTCCTATACATTAAGCCTAATCTTGATCATATTATTTTAATTACTAATAATTACTATATTTTGAAAATTAATATCTTACAACCAGCGAGATAAAATCCACTACTACAACATGTAGGCTCTGTGAGGATCAAAATTTTAAATTATATTAATCATAATTAATTAAGATAATATAATTAAACGTGAGGTCAAATGATGATGAAAATTGTGTTAAAGAGTCAAAAATTATGCTAGATTAAATTTGAACCTGGTGCATAGCTGAATTGGGCTTGAGCCTGAGTTGGGCCTGCCATGAGCCTAATAGGGCGCTTGAGCACCAAAAGTAGTAGCATCTGCGCTCGATGCATGCTCGACACGCGCTTGAGCATGGGCTTGTTAAAAGATTCAGCCAAAAATTCATTCCACTGTATTTTTTAAGCGGTGAAACATATAGAGAGAGATAAATAAGAGAGGGAAAGGCCGAAAGGAGAGAGAAGAAGAGAGAGAAAAGGGAGAAAGCTTCTGGGTAACTAAATTCGGGATGTTTGGAGTAAGACTTTAGGTACATTCAGTAGATGCAAGTATACCTTTAACTCCCTATTTCCTTTGTTGCTATTTATTCCCATTTCTTTTTAATATTATTGTTCTAATACTCGTCCAACCTAAGATTTTAAAGTAAAAGAATGAAAAATTTACATATTTATTGGTCTACCATGATTTTATTGTGAAATTTATCAAGAATTCATGTATAGTAATTTGGATCACAATTATATGTATTATTTCGAAGTTCTCTTTATATTTAGATGCATAAAAATATTTTTTACATGTTTTTCTTTCGTAGATGTTAAATTTAAATTATTTCATGTTATCTGTATATACTAAAACTATGTCATATATTTTATGTACTGCATATTTATTAAATTTGTATTTAGCTTTTTAAATTTTTTTCGGCATGTTTTATCATCAAATTTCATGTTTATGGAATTGTTACGTTAAAGTGTATATGATATTACGAAAAGGAAAGAAAATTCAGCAATTATGATAAGAAAAAGTATAAATTATTCTCCAAAAGGATGAAAATTAAGAATTTAGAAGTAAAATGTAAAATTTTTCTAAGTTAAGAAAGTATGAAATTAGATCAAGAAATTATTTAGAGGGTAATATTAATTGGCATGTTTTAGAATATTATAGTAGTAATCGAAAAATTATCCCTAACCTATGGAAAAATAAGGGTGGATTATGGCTCTCGTCTACTGGGTTATAGGTATATACTGTCCACCTCTAGTTATTGAATGAAAGGGCGAGGCCTTAAATTCTGTGGAAGTAAATACAATCTTTTTCTCGATTATCATTCTATTAGTTGGTAATACCTACTAGATCTGATTCTTCAAGATAAGTGAATTTTTAGCATGTTTTGATAGATAAGAATAAGAAAGAACTAGAAATATGTTTTGATGACTAATGATAAGAAAATGATAAGTTAAGAAATTAAGAGGTTGCATTCATATTTATATTATTTTATTCGGCATGATTCCTACCTCATACGATATGATTTTAAAATTAAGTGTGTATATGCATGTTCTTTATTATGTATAGTGTATTGTTGAATATTTGGCTCACTCTCTTTCTATTTTACTAATTTTTCAGATAAGTCACATGAGTTCATGTCTAATGAGTTGAAATGAAGATTGAAGTATTTAGTTTATATTCCTAAAAGCATTTCTGTATACTTACCTTTGGATAGTATGAACTATATGTAGTTCTTATTTTTAGTTGACTTTAGTTGTGGACAATGAAAGGAAATGATGTAGAATTTTGATCAGTTTTAATGAATGTTGAGGAAAAATATAATCTCTACTAGGGATGTAGTTCAGATGATTAAAATTTTATAGATATTAATTGTTTCTACATATTAGTATATAATTAATTTGACATGCATCTTTCCTTAATAAAAGTTGACGTCATTTTATTGTTGTGTTGACGTCAGAGACACAGATGACGTGGGGATAAAATTAAATCCTGTGTATATTGTGTTGTTATTTATATATAGGCAATTGTGACACACAAAAGAAAAGCTCATGTCTAATAGATTAATGCTTTATTTATTGGTGATATCAATAATTAAATGATAATAAGTTATGGTTAAAATTAAGGAAGAGTTTTAGGACGTGGTCTATCACAGGCCCAACTTTATAATTGATGCAAAAAAAAAAAAAAAAAAAAAAGCCTCCCCCAGGAATAGCAATAGTTAACTATAAGAATTGCCCAATTTCATGGAGGAAGTGACCACAAAAACTGTCCACCAAAATTTGTCGTATTCACTCAAGTTGTGATTATGAAAGCATTGTTACGGCAAGACATGTTGCGACAACGACGGCTTGGTTTTGGGACGAATGTAAAAGAGGGAAACTAATGCAGTTTTTTATATAAAATAGGATAATCAAGACAATTGTTAAGCATATTATTGGATCTTGACTTCAAAAGTTGGAAGAGAACTCTCACCAACTTTGACTTGTGGCAGTGAAGGCTTCACGCTGGCTATAGGCAGTCATACCACCGGGTAGGACAAATGACACTTCATGATATGAAGCACAGAGAGCCTCGCTATTCATAACTAGGAGAAGTGCTTGACGGGGATTTAATTCAAGAAAATGACGAATCTGAATATTGATGTTAGAGAATAAAATCTCGTCAAATAAGACCCCAAATCGATAGAATATCTGAGGAAGAAACACAAATGAAGAATTTGCAATTGTCGGGAGTTAAAATTCAAACCTTACAACGTGCGGGGCTAGTGATGGGTATAATCAAGAATCAAGCGGGCTAAATCCAGTGTATGGAAGGATAAGAGGCCTAGATGATAATGGCTCAATAGAAGACGCCTCTGAGCCCACGAAACAAATGGCGCAATAGCTGAACCAAATGATACGATTAGAACTGCCAAGTATTGAAGAATTATAATACGGAGTACTAAATGAACCATTTCAAACCATGACTGCACTGATTCAATACCCGAAAGTTAGATAGTCCAGCTATTAAATAAAAGTAGTTATTATGCAAACAAGTAAAGTCCCTCACCACCAAAAAAGCACCATATCCACATATTGATTTAGGAGCTTGTAAGCTAAGTAATGCCTCCTACTATAAATATAATTTTTCCCCCAAAGAAAAGGGAAATGAAAAAGGAAAAAAAGGCGAACAAAAAGAAATGATGAGTAAAGAAGTTAGATACTTTCCAAACAAGTGCATTCAACCGAGTACACAAACAAGAAAGATACTCACCCGACATATGCACAATTCTCAAAGTTAGATACTTAGCCAGCTGAGCGTATAATCTAAAACCACTTTACTTAACGAGTACACCAAACGAAGTATTGCCCCGAACAAATACTCATCCCCATCTACTTTATAATCTCGTACTCATTTCCTTATATCTTTCTTATTCAAGTAGAAAGATTTTTAATTTGAGTATCGAAAAATATACCGAAGAATAAGTGCCATATCTATTCAGACACCCGTATGTGACAAGGTGGCTCACTAATTCATATAATAATTCGAATTTTTGAAGTACATTAGTGTGTGTGGGGGGGGTTAATTTTTATAAAGACTATTATTTTAAATTAATTACATTTATTTTCAATAATTTTGAATCCCCGTAAATCGTGTCCCAGCCACTCGAATTTTATCCCACCCGAGACCGAGCATGACCACAGAAACATCCGTCTTGCATGTAACATTTGAGGTAACTTTATTGGTCGTCTTAGTATGGCTGCCATTGTAAGGTGTCAGTGAGTAAACCGGAGATATGTCGATTTTGGCATTCAGAATTTCCGCAGCTTATGGCCGATTGCCTCTAATTCACCATCCTCCGAAGGTCTCTCTCTCTCTTCTGTATTTTTTTCCCCAAACTGCTTGAGTGGTAGAATTAAATTTGTGCTTATCGGTGGTGTTTCGTCGTTTATTTTCGTATTATTACGAAATTTCCTTTATTGTGCCAAATTCTGGAAAATACGTGGTCATGCATGATTATGGAGCACCAACGTTTGTGCCTGTTGCTAATTTGCTACTATCTGGGTTTTCTTTTATTCAGTGGTTGCTACTAAGTTCTAGCTCACCATTAGGGCTAGAAAAGTAGAAAAATACCGGTTCTGTTGTATAGGTGATGAGGCATATGAACTTCGTTATTGAGTTGTAATCTAGAAGGAAATAAATTCATGTAACGGATTGCAAGATTTGTGAAATTGTGCTTTGCAGGAAATTGTTGTATAACATTATTAGGATATCATATAGTATTGACAATTGATATCTTTTAATTTAGGTTATTTATGTATATTAGTATATATGTAATATCCTCTCTAAATTAGAGGATTGATATCCTCTAATTTAGGTTATTTGCATAATTACTATTATTACAGCTTGCCTAATTTATGCTGCTTCATTCTCCTATAAAAAATAATCCATTGTATAGTTACATACCCTCCTCACCAGTTCCCTGGACCCGTGGTTATCCAACTGTTTTTGGTTGCCAAAATCAGTCGCAGAATCCCCTGTTGCTCAATGGAGCCTCCTCTGTTGCCCAATGATTGGTACCATGCCTCACTAATAAACCGTGCCTGTGGTTTCTGAAAACCTCCTGGTTGAAGAAATTAGTAGTCACAACCTTTGCTACTTGCTGAATCTGTCTATTGCTTGGCGCCATTGCGAGCCTGTTGCCACAATTTCCATAATCGACGTTGCAAAGATAAGCATAAGAAGACCATAAAACGATGCATTTTGATCGTCCTCTCCAAAGAAATACGACAGGCTGTGGATTCTTTCCCCCAATAGTGAAACGCAGAGTTTTCACTCCTCCTTTCCTCAAAATGCAGCATTTTCTCTGATCGACAAGCCTAGACCGGCTATCCTCATTCCGCATATTAGACTAGGCCCATCTCCATTGGATGAGGCCTGATCTCATGCCTTGGCCTCATTTTGAACTGGGCTGATCACAGACCAGGCCACTGTTTCCACTGACCACTGTGGACTGCCTGCTCCGACCACCATCGACAACCATCATTGCCGATCACCCACTTTCGGCATCCTTTTCCGGCGAATTTTTCTATGACTTTCTAGCAGTTTCTCACTGACTTTTCCGGTGACTGTTGATACTCTGGCAACCTTTATGGCGAGATCTGTGCCATCACACTTTTATTTGTGCTGGTTCTTATTATGCCACTGGTATCCCCGAATTTGGTTAGCAAGATAGGTGTTACTAGTCTATTCGAGGATCCCAAAGAATGTTAGTAGCCTTTGGGATCAACTTTCTCAGGCTAATCAAGTATTTTCAGATGTTTAGTTTATTAAACTCTTTGAATGAGTAATGAAATCAGCATTAGCTCATTCATTTCATGATGACCATTTGTGATGCATTTGGCAAACTAAAGCCTCTCTGTTTCCTTGCTCTCCCATGCCTACATTTGATTTTCCTTTCACAGAGCTTATTTTTGAAGAGACTTGGTAAAAAATTCGTCGTCTTTATTCTACTGGTGCAATAATGACTGTCACATTATCTACCTTTTTTGTTCTAGTTGTGGCTTCTATTTTCTTTGATTCCTGTTGGTATAATGAAAAATGTCATTTTTGTAAAGAAAAGGGACACCATATTTTTGATTGGCTTAAGAAAAAGGCCAAGAATGCTAGAGATGTTCCAAGGGAAAGACCAACACTTTCATAAACCCATGGTTGTTGTCTCAACAAATTTGGTAGATTCTGCTTCATCTTCTATACCTTGTCTCTTATTGTAGCCAATCTTAAGATAATTGCTAACCATGTTTTGTCTCATACCTCCACCGTCCTAACCATCTCTTCAGGTATATTTTCTTCTTGGTTTATCGACTTTGCCAGCAACAATCACATGACATCTAATTTCTTCCTTATTTTCTTATAAGACCTCTTCAACTAACATTTGTCTTATATATTTCACTGATGGTTGTTATATATCTATCAACCATGTTGATCATGTATCTACCTCGACTTTTATATAAGGGACACTTATCATATTTTGAACTTATCTCTCAATATAGTATCTATTAGTCAACATATTGAATGTGGTCTTAGCGTAATATTTTCTCACAAGAGTTGTGATGTGCATGATCAAAAGATGGGCCAACTCATTGGGACCAAGCATAAAATTGGTAGCTTTTTAAGCTTACATCTGTGCATCTTCTATATTCATGTTTCACTCGCCCACTTACTGTTGCTGTCTCTTCTAATCTTTGGCATAGTGATTTGATCACCCTCCCTCCTCAAGTTTAGTCCTTAGCCTCTGATGGTTACTTAGACCAAGTTACTTTTGACTCTTATAATTGTGTGTCTTGTCACTTAGGCAACAAACACCTTTATCTTTTAATAAAAGTAACTCTTTGGCTTTCGCATCTTTTGATTTGGTCTATTTTGATATTTGGGATCCCACTCCCATTCTTACTAAGGGTGGATCTTACTACTTTGTTACCTTTTTCGATGATTACTTTCATTATACATGGATTTATTTTTACGTGATCACTCCGAGTTTCTTAATGCTTTTGATAAATTTTAACAAATGATAAAAACTCAATTTGATCACATAATTAAAGTCTTTGATTTCAACAATGCCATGGAATATACCTTGACTTCCTTTCTAGACGAACTTAAACAAATAGTCAATGTGTCTAATTAGTTATGTCTTTACACTTTCCAACAAAATGATTGTGCTGAACGTAAGTATTGTCACATCTTTGATGTTGTTCGTACAATCCTCATATCTGCTCTTCTTCCTGAGTCCTTTAGGGGAGATGCTACTCATATAGCCATCTAAACTGTTAATCAAGTTTCATGTTCTACTATTTCAAACCAATTTCTATATGAGCGTCTTTATAAAAAGGTACTTGATTATTCTTTTCTCAAAGTTTTTGGTTGTACTTGTTTTGTCCTACTCCCTTCTTATGAGCATTCCAAACTTAAACCTTGCTCTCCACTTAGCTTCATCCTTGGTCATGACATTGAATATAAAGACTATCGGTGTTACGAATCCTATAACCAAACGTCTTTGTATTTCTAGGAATGTTAAGTTTTAAGAATACAAAAACTTCATTGACGTTTCTTCCTTTCCTTCAAACACTTCCTCTTCTTCTTGGATTTTCACTGATCCAACCATCGATCTATTTCTAGATTTTCCACCTAATGCAGTTCTTGTAAGTTCAATTGCTCTTAATAAGTTTGGATTGTCTGATAACTTCGATGTCACAACTGTGCCCTCAAAGTCCTACAGTATGGATATTTGTCACTATAGTTGGCACATCCTCCTATCCATCTTTGTGACTATCAGTGTTTTTCTACTATTACCGCTCTTCATGAGGCACGTAGTTATTATGAAACATGTTTGACCCTCATTGGCAACCAGCTATATCTGAAGAGCTTGATGTTATTCACACTACTCACACTTGGGATTTGATTACTCTTCCATTTGGTAAGATTGCAGCAGAGAACAAATGAGTTTACAAACAAAAAATAAATTCTGATGGTTTGGAAGTCTAATACAAAGCTTGACTTCTGGCCAAGGGCTTTACCTAGAAATTTGGTATTGATTATGAGCAGATCTTTGCTCTTGTTGCTCACATCACTTTTGTTAGATCTTTCTTAGCTATAGCCACTACACGCTAATGGCATTTGTTTCAAATAGATACGTAGAATGCATTTTTCCATAGAGAATTGACTGAGGTGGTCTATATCAAATCTCATTCTGGTTTTTCTCATTGTTCTGGACAAATATGTCGTCTTCAATGAGTGTGTTATATGGTCTTAAGCAGGTTTCCTGTGCTTGGCTTGCCTAGCTTAGCTCTACTATTTCACAACGTAGGTTTGCTTTCAATTCTCATGACTCTGCCCTTCTTACTCGTTATATTGTTGTTGATACCACTATTCTACTATTTTATATTAATGATATGATCATTATTGGTGATAATGGTTTTGACATTCTTAAATTTAAACACCTTTTGGGTTAGTACTTTGAAATAAAGGACCTCAGTTTCCTTTGCTACTTTCTCAAACTTGATGTATCTCCCACCTTTGATGGCTACCATTTGATACAAGCCAAGAGTGCTTCATATCTCTTTTCTTGCACTGCACTTACTGATTATAAGATGGCTAATAGTCCTCTTTAGTACAATATTAAATTTTGTGCTATTGTTAGCGGGCATTTTTTTGACATTACCCTTTATCCCCAGCTGGTTGGGAGCCTCATATACGTTACTATTATCAAGCCTGACATTACCTATGCTATGCATCTTGTTAGTCAATTTATGTCGATTTCGTGTTTTGTTCATTATGTAGCTGTTATTCATATTCTCCGATACATAAAGGGTACCCTGTTTCATGGCCTACACCTTTTCTCTCATTCATCATTATAACTCCAAGTATACCCTAATGCTGATTGGGCAAGTGGCCCTACCGATTGACGGTCCTCTACCAGCTTTCTCTACTTATTAGGGTATTCTATTATTTCTTGATGCAGTAAAAAGTATATTGTTGTCGTTTGCACTAGCATTGAGGCTGAATATCATGCTTTTTGCTGATACTATATCTGAGTTTATTTGTCTTTTACATGATATCGGTATATTTCAACCTAGTGGTACTCCTCTTTATTGTGACAAATATAGTGCTATCAAGATTTTTGACAATGATATATTTTATGAATATAGAAAACATATTGAAATTGATTACTATTTTGTGTGTCATCACTTTAAGGAGGGCACCCTTTGCCTTTTTTTGGTTTCTACGTTTGTTCAATTGGTTGATGTTTTTATGAAAGTTCATCAGATTGGTTGCCATCTTGATTTGGTTTCCAAATTCAAGTTGGTATTTTTGATATTATCTTGAGTTTGAGGGGAATATTAGGATAATATATAGTATCATTCCTAAATTAGAGGATTGATATCCTTTAATTTAATTTATTCATGTATATTAGGATATATATAATATCCTTTATAAATTAGAGGAGTGATATTTTCTAATTTAGGTTATTTGTGTAATTACTATTATTATAGCTTTCTTAATTTAGGTTGCCCCCTTTTCTTAGAATATGATGTCCCATTGTACAATTATATATACATAGAAATATTAAAAATCTTCTTTATCTCTCTTTTAATATTTCTACAAATGATATGCAAGAGATAATTTGGTCATTCGTAAATGCGATCAATGTTTCAATATCAAATTTCTAGAGAAGATCAGTTTGGTGGTTATGAGGTTCGTTGGTTCTATTCTCCTTGACCAGTGGGTTCAGTCCACTTTTGTGCCCAAAGTGTGTTGATAGGATTCCACACTTCATCCAACATTTCCTTTCGTTCTTGAAAAAGAAATTTTCTAGTACAACCTTTAATTAACGTGGATCTTGCTGGAATTGTACATTTTGATTCTATAATGCCTTGGGTTGAATTCAAATGATGATGGGGTCAGGTATGGATAAGCCAATCCCAAACACCCTGGTTAAGAAGGCTTTATCGGCCTGGTCAGCATCCTCTTTCTCAAGCAACCAATTTCCATTTGTTTCTGAGGTTGAAGAGCCAATGTAGGCTCACAGCAGGGTCATTGTTGGAAGCCATGGACTCACAGATGCTGATATGACATGCCAACATCAACAAATGGCAAAGATTATTTACTTTCTCGTAAACTACAATTTGTTTACCCACAATGCTGAAAGCAGCTCCTGCCACCTTTAAAAACATGGTTATTAGGCAAAAGCTAATTGAATGGCCTTATAGCGTACAGAGGAGATCACCAAGCAGTTGTACCAACCCTTTGATCCTAGATAATAGGCCAATTTGGGCGCCTGCATGGCATAATGACTCCTAACTTTCCTATAAATACATGACGCTCAAGCACAAGAACGTATATGATTTCTAGAAACTTAAAGAGCATTGCACTGAGAAAGTCATTGTGAATCTCCCTCTGAGCTAACATCTATGAGTCTTGGTTAATAAGTCTTAAATCATAAGAAGAACATTGTGTCCTTCTTGATTGGTTTACTTGACTCAAGCAACTTATTGCTTGCAAATCACTCTGTTTTTTTAAGGTCTCACAGAGCCTACCTTAGTATATAAACATAAAGGAACTTAGTCCTACTCTCCTGTCAGCTGAGCTTATGCACGACTCAACCTCTCTCATCATTGCCAATTTCAGGATTCTCATAGCTTGAGCCAAAGGAGTTTGTAATTTTTTTCCCTCATTCTTGGCTTGAGCATATACTTAGGTATCTGAGGGGTTTATCCAGGCCTTAACTTGTTTGTTTATGGTGCATTGGACCTTGAAAACAGATTAATCGGGTTGAGCCCCTATTTGGGTCTTCCACCATCTGAGTCAAACCTCGATCCTGGTATATTTCTAAATGTGAGTGGATCTACTATGAAATATCTCTCTCTCCCCCTCTTTAGCTTTATCACTCAACACCAAACTTTCTCTCTTCTTATGTTACATTTATTATGTAACTTATCTTTCTAATCTCAAGCTATTAACTGTTATCCTATCACAGACCCCCTAAATTGAATGGGAAATGCCCATAGTGTTCAAAGGTCAACCAAGTATGGAGCCACTTTAACTACCTACCTAAATATAACTATGAGGAGTAGGACTTATCATCATTTGAACTGTGAGAAACTTGGTCAAAGAGGCTTTGTTACCATTTCAGTCTATAATGCATCTTGAAAGCTTAATGAGGGCCCAAGAATTTGTTTTATACCCTAATAAGTGATTGCCTATCAACAAGATAGACTTTTTTATCCAAAAAAAATTATAATATAATCTACTCTTAATACAGATGGTGAGCTTGCATTAAAGCAAGGTTATTTTATTATGACCTGAACTAATCGGTTTGAGATTTAGAACTAGTTTCTCTTGTAGGGGCAAATTTACATACATTTGATCATCTTTTTGTCTTGCACTGCAAGAGCCTTTTGCTCTAGACCTCTTTTTTCAAACTCATGTAATATCCAAAAACCGATGTCCAAGAAGGGCAAAAGTTTCCTTGCCATTCATTTCATTAATGTGATTCATCAGTAAGAGAAAGGATGATAAGGGAAAGATTGCACTATTGGGAGAGAAGTGGATAGATGGCAAATTCTAACTTGTTAAAAAGAACACAACATTTCTGTGTTTTTCTTTTGATTGGTAAGAAAGTGAATATCTATTGGCAAAAGCGACACTGCTCAATTACCAAAAGAAACTCCTGGCTGTATTAAACTAGAAAATGACTGCCCAAAATACAATTTACTTCAAATTAGTCAATGAACAACATAACTCAACAAAAACCACGATGATCCACCGGATAAAACCCAATAAAAGAAAGAGAAGAGAAATGAAAAAGAAAAAAACTATAGAAAAGATGAATAGATCGATTCCTTTCATCGTTCATATCACATCCCATTTAAGTCTTTTAAGTTTCCTTTCTATTCTTTCTCCTTATGTAAATTTGTTCTTGTTCTTGTTGAGGACCATCACTGACATTTTCTTGAACCTTGATTGAATTTTCCTAAGTGTCTTTTGATACTGCCGACACATCATCAAAACTATTTAACATCAAATCAATTGCAAATTTGGAGAATCAAAACTTTGATTACCAATTGTAATGTTTAAAGCATAGAGTTTTGGAGGGATACTATTAGATTATTTCTAAGATTCTTGTAATTGCACAAATGCATGTCACAAATGATATGATCTATGCAACCATGGATGAAATATCGGCATTGAATATATTGAAAGCAAAAAATTTTTCGTATTGTAAGTTGATAGGCAAATATTAGCCAATATTTAAAATATTGGCTAATATATCGCGTTAAATTGTCGATACGATCATATAACACAACTTTTTCGTTGTATCGGAAAATATTGACACTGGGGCCCCCGATACCAATATATATCTGCCAATATATTGGATCGATTGTTATTTTATTTCATGTGTGCAACCAGTCTATAATGGCAATTGGCTGATAAACATGTCATTATTTCTTTACTTTTTATTTCCGTGGTGGATGTTCATCCTAAGGAATTTCCTCTTCCAATTCTTTCCTTTTCCTTCTTTCTTTTCTGTCTCTTTCTTTCCATTCATTTCCCTCCTTTGTGTTTTCCAAATAACACTAGAACATATTTAGCATATGGATGTAGCCCGTATTTCATTTAAGGGTGTTTTGATTGTGTCTGGATCTACATCAGGCTTCCTGGATTCAAGTTATTATCGAAATGGAAAGAAGAGCATCTGTGAGTCTGGTTAGTTAAATATTCAGTTTGTTATCATAGGGAATTTCAAACTTTTTAAAGGGGCCAATTTTGCCTCTCAACCATATACTTGTGTACAATATAACTCCATTCTTGCATATAAGCACTCAGTAAGATTGTCTCATTCAGCATCATTTGTTGTCCTTAGTTACATTTTTGTTTTTCCAAGCTCCCTTGTAGCTTCTCTGTTACTTCAAACAAGTTTATGGTCTATGGTTCTGTTGAATTTGAAATGTTCTTTGGATGAATTTGCTAGCTACCCTGTTATATTTCATATCCTAAAAAATAATTGTAAGGGGGCATTTAAGACATGTGAGTTGGGTCATGGTTCAAGCAAATAATATCAGACACTTCTAGGGAACTTCTTCAACCAGTGAATAGGATACAAACATTACTGCCTGGACTTCTAATTGGATATTACTAACACTAATTTGAAATAGAATTAAAGTTGAGTAATCAATTTGAGAGCAGTGAGCTTAATCACCAGCTCTGTGAAGTGCTAAATTCCCAGGAGCTGCCTCCTTGTCACCTGTTTCTTATATTTATATTCTCCAAATGGCTCTGATGTAGTCATATTATTGCGTTGCTACAGTTGACTGTGACTGACATGACAAGTCCCTCAAGGAAACTCTACAATCACTCAAACAGGCTTTCAACTTTTGCTCAATATTCACAAACCCAGGATATTTTTGCATCACGCCTTCAAGGTACAATGTTTTTCCTTTCTTACTTTATATCCTTTCCCTTCAGCTAGTTATACCCCATTTTCAGGATGAATTTATTAGTCATGCTATTTTGTGTTATTTTGGTTTATTCTAGGACTTGTATCTTATCTTACGTTGTTTACTTTGCTTTCTTGAATGGCATTGGTAAGGCATTTGATATACCATTATCCAATTAGGTTTCAATCAGAAAAATGATTTAAAATAGTTCAATTTTGGCTATTTTAAAATAGCCAGAATTTTCATCGATGCACAATAGCCAATTAAAGGGAAGAGGAATAAGACATGGATCATTAATGTAGTATGAGTTAGAGAGTATGATAAATAACAAGGATACTTTTCATGGATTCATGTAGCTGATGCATGCTTGCTGATTTGGATATTGTGATCTTATTCTTTCTTTCTAGATTGTATTTCTACTCTTCTTTGCATCATGAAAAAAATATTTTATGACTTCGATGTAGAAGGGGCATCTTCCAAGTATATGATGATTATCTAAAGATAAATGGGAAAAAAATTGCATCATGTTAGAAATAAATTAAAGTTGATCAAAACTGTGTGAGATGAAGTGATGAACATCTTCATTTGAATAAGTGTTTGTAGTAGGAGATGGGATTTGAATTGTTGTCTTCATAACATTGCCATAAGCTCAACTTATAGCACTTCAAGCACACTTCTATCCCTACAAACAATCCATTTGTGTATTTTTACCCAAACCTAAGCTTAAAAGGGAAGAGTTTGTGTTTTTCAGTTGTAACTTACGATGTCATAAAATGCATTGGTCTCTGATGTGGGGCAAGGTTGTTTCACTATCACCCTTTAAATCCCTATTGTTCTCTCAGGTCCTGAGATCCTTCTAGGCGAATAGAATTTTAGAGGTGGCACATAGAGGTTCTAGACCCCACTATTTCACTCAATGTAACAATTGCCCTCATAAAACACTTTAATCACCTTTGGCTCTCTTGAGGTCTGATGGCATTTTGGGGGTACAAAATCTACCAAGTGGTTCTTTTTCTCATGTAATTTTACCTGCTCATTCCTCCACCAAAGGAATTGATATCCATATTCTACTAGGTCCTTCTAGTAGTAATTCCTCTAAGAACAGGATTCAAAGACCAATTCATCTATTTTAAGAATTCATGACCCTACAACTGAAATAGGTAATGATCACCTGCGGATTTATTTTTGTTTTATTTTATTGGGTTGCTAAAATGTGGGTAGGATACAAGCCCAATAATTAAGTTCCCTTTGGGCCTTTTTTCTTAACTCAATCTTGAATAGTAAAGTACCCTTGTGTTCCTTTGGCCTTTGGTGGGAAAGAATTGTTATAGATTTTGAAAACAAAAGAATGCTGATATCTAGTTATCATCTTTATGGTTCGACACATTATACTTTTGTTCCCAAGGTCTGTATACTCATCTTCTGCTATAGCTACTACCATGGAAGAACAGAAGAAGAGACAAAGGGAGAGAAGAACATAAAAGATGTAAGGCAAAAAATTCATGCAGAAAGAAGTAGCAATAGGAAGGAAAAGCAATGACAATGAAGGGACACAGCAATCAGTAAAGGTGAAAGACACAACGTCAATGGAGGGACATGGCAACTGGAGGATTGTAGAAAAATGGAGGAGGCATGGCCGCGTATCAGCCCGTGGATGGTTGATGATCTTCACCGTCTAATTGTCACACTCTCAGGCACAGACCCTGGAGAAAAATATCGGGATCCTGGTTAGCAATTTCAACCAGCCTTTGCACAATCACATGAAACTTAGATTGCGTAAGTGGCATGTGATTGGCAGAAAACAAATTCCAACACAGCCAGCAATCAATTACGGGCAAGAAGCATCTTCTTGTTAGGAGAGAGTATTTTCTTTATTGAAATTTTGTTAATAGTTCAGCAAGCAGTTTGGTGTTGTATTTAGAGTTTATTTATAAATAGGGTAATGTAAGTAGTGGAAGTTGTAAAGTGAAATTACCTCTTTCAGCTATTTTGCTTTGGAGATTTGTTCCTTTTCAAATTAGAGCGACTTTCTGTTTTCTTCCATTTTTTTCTTCCTTCGCACTCTTTCAATTAAGCTGGAAATTTCCAACTACAATCTATCAACCTGAAAAACAAGAAGAAAGAAAAGAAAAAGGGGCATCACTCTGACAACTGGCATCCGTGATGATTCGATGGCTGAGAGAACCCACTTCGATCAACTCATAGAATCAGCCTCCGTGACTAACCTCCGGATGGAGGGCTTGGACAAGCGCGTTAATCAACACTTGGACGGTTTTGACTAGCTCAATGAGTGTTTTGAGCTCTTGGAAAAGATTATGAATGGCCTTACTGAATAGATGCTTCTATTATTCGGAGGGCTTGGACAAGCGTGTTAATCAACACTTGGACGGTTTTGACTAACTCAATGAGTGTTTTGAGCTCTTGGAAAAGATTATGAATTGCCTTACTGAACAGATGCTTCTATTACTGGAAATATACCAACATTTTTAGCAGGAAAACCGCCATAGCTACAACCATTAATAGAATGGGAGGAAGAACCAGTGATGCCACCAAGAATACAATTTCTACTAGGGCTTAAAGAAGAGCCAGGAAGGTATGTGCATTGGAATGTGAGGATTGATTTTCCTCAGTTTGAAGGTGATAACCTGGAGGGATGGATTTTCATGGCTAAACAACACTTCTAATACTATGAGACACCCAAAAATCAAAAAATTCTGATGGCTTCATTTTATGTGGAAGGGTAAGCATTAATATGGTCCTATGATGCTTAGGTGGTTGGAGAATTTGATGAGTGTGAAGGGTATACTTGACCCCAACTCACAAGGTTTGGGGGCATGGCCTATGACAATATGATGGATCAACTACAAAAGCTCCATCAAGGCTTGATTGTGGCTATGTATAAAAACTCAATCTGAAGCCATTACCATTCAAGTGGCATATTGGCAGCAACAAAGCTAAGTTGCTTCTTAGGGGGACTTAAGGACAAAATTTGATTTCCAGTAAAGCTCCTTGGACCGATCATCCTTCACCAAGCTTTTCGTATGGCAATGGTTTAGGAGGAATTCATCACAAGTCTAAAGAGATCTAATAAAGGCTAGATATCCTCCTGTGGAGGAACTAGTTATCATTTCCCATCTAGGGCAACAAGCTTGCATTGAACTGCTACCAAATTAGAAATGATAGTTCACTAAATCTCTCCAACTCAAATGAGGGAAAGAAGGAAAAAGGGATTGTGTTATAATTGCGACAACAAGTGGAACCCAAGACAAATGTTTTAGTCCTAAACTTTTTGTGGTTGAAGTGATGGAAGTAAATGATTCAAGATTTTGATCGGGCTATCATCAATCTTTTGGTGCAAGAAGCTGCAGGTCTAGAGGCCTTGTTAGCTGAGATTTCATTGCACGTGATTACAGGCACTTTCGACTTTCAAGCCATGCGAGTTATAGGGAAGATTACTAAAGTTCATTGGGTAATTTTAATTGACTCCGGAAGTACTCATAATTTTTTAGATGTGGGATTGGTTGAGAAGTTTAAATGGAGAAGGTGGGAACCAGCCAATATCCAAGTGCAGATTGCCAATGAAGACATTGTACATGGAGAACGAACCTACCCAAGTACGAGACTTCAGTTACAAGACAATCACTTTGTAACCGATTTCTTATTGCTGACACTAGGAGGTTGCAACGTGGTGCTAGGAATACAGTGTTTAGCCACAGTGGGGGCATGTAGTATGGGATTTTTCACGCTCATATGAAATTTAATAATCAGGGGGGAAGTGTCCCTTCATAGATTAAAATTGGTTGAAGATACTCTAGTTGAGGGTAGCACTTGGCATAAAATTCTTGGTCCGGAAAGCAAAGGGGTGATACTTAAGCTCTCGAATGATCTAAAACCTGATGATGGTGAGAATCCTTTTAGTGAAGTGAAGGATTTATTACATCAGTTTGAAGGAGTGTTTAAGGATCCCAAAGGGCTACCTCCAATTGGAGAACATGAGCATTTAATCGTTCTAAAAAATATTTGGGATCAATTAGTGTACGACTTTATCATTGTCCTTATTATTATAAAAATGAGATTGAGAATCTGGTAAGGATGTTATTTGAAACAGGGCTTATAAGGCATAGCTAAAGTCCCTATTCTTCCCCAATG
The DNA here is from genome assembly GCA_033239525.1 of Nepenthes gracilis. Taxonomy (NCBI): domain Eukaryota; kingdom Viridiplantae; phylum Streptophyta; class Magnoliopsida; order Caryophyllales; family Nepenthaceae; genus Nepenthes; species Nepenthes gracilis. The sequence goes on along the minus strand of BSYO01000005.1, from coordinate 15,057,930 downwards.
TTATCAGTTAGGAAGGCTGATGGAAGTTGGCGAATGTGTATAGATTATTGGGCTTTAAATTACGAAACTATTAAGGATAAGTATCTGATACTGGTAGTAGATGAACTATTGGACGAACTACATGGGGCTACTATTTTCTCCAAGCTAAATTTAAGGTCCGGATATCACCAGATCAGAATGAAAGGGCGAATATTCAAAAAACAGCATTTAGAACTCATGAGGGATATTATGAGTTTCTAGTTATGTCTTTGGTGTAACTAATGCTCCCACAATATTTCAAGGGCTAATGAACAAAATTTTCAAAGATTTTCTTCAAAAATTTATTTTGGTATTTTTCGATGATATAATTATCTATGGCCCCAACTGTGAAGCCGATGAGAGCTACCTAAGACTTGTATTACACATTGGAGGTCTAGAAGGCTCTATGCCAAATTCAGTAAATGTTGGCTTTTTTATAAAAATATTGAATATTTGGATCATTTTATATCAGGAGTTAAGGCTGATCCCACTATGATTTCTGCCATGATGGAATGGACACTTGTAGGTACAATTAAGCATTTAAGGGAATTTTTGGGTCATACAGATTATTACCAGAAGTTGTTTAGGGCTTACGGACTCATCGCTGCCCCTCTTACTATTATTATGAAGAACAATTTTTCTGTGTGGACAAAGAAGGCCGAGGAAGCCTTCTAAAGGTTAAAAAAGTCCATATTGACCCCGACGCTAGGGGGGGGGGAATAGGAGTTGTTTTAATGCAAGACTCTAAGCTAACAGCATATTTCATTTAAGCCTTAAAGGAGAAGGCCTTGGCCCTATCCACCTATGAAAGGGAACTGTTGTCCTTGGTAATGGCCATAAAAAAATGGAGACCATATTTGATTGGGCGAGCTTCAATAGTAAAGGCTGATTAACAGAGTCTGAAGTTTCTCTTTGAATAAAAGATGGGACCTTAATTTCAACAAAAATGGGTGTCTAAGCTTTTGGGCTACGATTTCATCATTGATACAAGAAAGGTAGAGAGAACAAGATTAAGGTTCTACTGTCTAGAAAGACTGACCAACCAACATTCATGATGCTGCCATTTCTCAAATTAAGGCTGCTTATGGAAAAGATTTTGCCCTCAAAGATATTATCCAACAAATTTAAGAAGGTAATACATCTGCAAACTCTTACTCTTTTTGAAATGGGTTCTCTTATAAAGGGGAAGGATTGCAATTGGGAATGATTTGACCCTCAAAAGAAAAATCATAGACTGGGTACATTGTAGCCTGGTGAGAGGACATTTGAGTTATCACAAAACCTTAAGTTATGCACAAGGTGAATTCTATTGGTAGGGCATGCAGAGGGATTTAAATGGGTTTATTTGGGAGTGTCAAATATGCAAGCAAACAAAAATTGACCTTACTAAGCCATATGGCCTCCTTCAACCCTTACCTATTCCTAAACACCCTCAATTTTGATTTATCAATGGATTTTATTGAGGGTCCATGCACTTCTTATGGTTATAGTAGTATTTTGATGGTTGTTGATAGACTTACAAAATATGCCCACTTTATGCCACTGACACACCCATACACAGCCACAAAAATTGCTAGTTTGTTTCTTGACAACATAGTGAGACGGCATAAGAATGCTTGAGCTATTATTAGTGACAGAGACGCCATTTTACTAGTTCATTTTTGAAGGATTTTTTTAAACTACAAGGGACAAAACTCTCCTATAGTATTGCTTACCACCGCCAATCGGATGGTCAATTTGAAATTGTGAATAAATACTTAAAACAGTATTTAAGGTGTTATGTAGGTGATAAACCAAAATTTTGGTCAAAGTGGTTAGCCATAATTGAATGATGATATAATACCAATCAGCATTCCTTAACTGGGCTGACCCCCATTTTGGCAGTTTATGGAGTTTCCCCACCTTCATTGGCATAGTATGTTAAGGGGGCAAACACAGCAGTTGAAGAGGAGCTTAAGAGTCAAGATCAGATATTAACCTTATTAAAGGAAAATCTATCCAAGGTTCAGGCTCGAATGAAGATGTAGTATGATATAGATAGATCTAAAAGAATGTTCCAAATTTGGATTTTGTCTACCTCTGCCTACAACCATGTTGCCAAAAGTTAGTGCTTTTAGAAGAAATTTAAAGCTTGTGCCTAAATACTTTGGCCCTTACAAAGTGTTAGAAAAATAGAAACTGTTGCTTATAGATTGCAGCTTCCACAGACTGTGTGGATACATCCTGTTTTTCACATCATTGCCCTAAAAAAGCATATTGGAGTAAGGAAGAAGCGATTCAAACTCTTCTATCAGTGGACATCGAAGGGGAGATTTTACTTGAACCCAAATGAATTTTGGAGAGAAGGGTCTAGAAAATACGTCAAGGAGAGGCTATACAGATCCTTGTCAAATCGACCAGTGCATCAAATGAAAACAATACCCGAGAACCCTTAGACTCACTAAAGCTGCGGTATCTTTACCTCGAGGGTAAGATGCTATAAAAAACGGGGGCTTTATTATAGCTACTGCCATGGAAGAAGAGAAGAAGAAACAAAGAGAGAAGAAGAACAGAGAATAGATAAGGTGAAACGTTCGTGTAGAAAAGGTAGCGGTAGGAAGGGAAAACAGTGACATTAAAGGGACATAGCAATTAATAAAGGTGAAAAACACTGTGTCAGTGGAGGGATGTGGCAGCTAAAGGACTGGAAAAATAGAGGAGGCATGGCTGCCTGTCTGCCCTTGGATGGTTAATGATCTTCATTGTCCAATTGGCACACTGTCAGGCATGGACCTAGGTGAAAAATATTAGGGTTCAGCTCAGCAATTTCAACCGGTTATTGCCCAGTCACGTGAAACTCAGATCACATGAGTGGCATGTGATCAGTAGAAAACAAATTCCAGCATAGCCAACAACCAATTAAGGGCAGGAAGCATATTTTTGTTAGGAGGGAGTATTTTCTTTACTAGAATTCTGTTAATAGATCAGCAAGCAGTTAGGAGTTGTATTTAGAACTTATTTATAAATAGGGTGATGTAAGTAGTGAAAGTTATGAAATGAAATTACCTCTTTAAGCTATTTTGCTTGGAGACCTGTTCTTTCTCGAATTGAAGTAACTTTCTGTTTTCTTCCATTTTTATCTTCCTTCACACTCTTTCGGTTAAGCTAGAAGTTCCCAGCTCCAGTATATCAACCTGAAAAACAAGAAGAAAGAAAAGAAAAGGGGCAGGGTCATCACCCTAACATCTTCATTCTCGCCCTTAAATAATATTGATGATTTGAATAGTTAATGGTGATATTTTAATTTCATTAGTTATGGAAGCATTCATTGATGCTGCTTTGTCATCTCATTGATAGCACAGATGATGCTTTAAAGCTTTGTATGGGCGACATGTTCTCTGTGCAACTGCTTTGTGAAGGACATGATGGGTTTTCAGAGGCCAGTGGGCTGGAGTTGAATCATGCAAAAGCACTGAGTTCTTTGGTAAATTTTATGATTCACTAAAGCTGGTGATTCTGGAATGCTTGAAATTTGAAGAGGGTCTTCTCCCTATCAAATACCTTAGCATTCCCCTTGTTGCTTCAAATTTGTGTGAAGACCTGCCAACCTTTGATAGGCAGAATTCTGTGTAGAGTAAAATATTGGACCTTCCAAGTTTTGAGCTATGCTGGTAGAGTCCTATGGCTCCTATTGTTACAAGCTGTTATATGTACCATTCAGCTTTTTTGGTCTCAAATGTTCCTTCTCTCCATGGAGGTATTTGCTGATATTCAATGTGAATGCAGACGATTCTAATGGTCAAGCATAGGACTGAATACACACAAGACCTTGTTGCTTGGAAGGATGTATTGCCTAAGTGTGAAGGTGGTCTCGGTTTGAAGCATCTGCAGTTGTGGAATGTTGCAGCATTTTTAAAGATATGGAATATAGCTTTAAAAGCTGAGTTTTTGTGTCTAAAATGGGTGATTACTTATCATTTCAAAGGATATCAGTTTTGGTAAGTTCAGCAAAAAAAAAGGGAGGTCCATGTTAAAGATTAAAATCCTGATCTACAGAAGGTATACATTGCCAGAACCTGCACACAACTCAGCTGGATTCCTTGCTTATCTCGAATTCTCCTGAGCCTCTGATGATGATCTTCTTAAAACTATTTGTATGGAATTGTCATAGCAGTTGTCGCACAACAGTTTGGGATTGAAGCAACTTTCCCATAACAAGATTTATTGATGTTGAAAAGCTTCTGACTAGGGACAAGCTTTCCAAATGGGGTGCATTCAAGAGGTTGTTTGTCTACTATGCTGCCGACAAGAAATTAGAGAGTAACTGCGCTTTTGATGTTCATCTCTTCAAAAGTTTTGGAAAGGATGATGGGACAAACCAGAATTTGTGGCTGCCACTCCTTTATATCTTTGATGGTCAAGGTAATTGGTGCAGACCTTTATTTCTAGACTTGGTCCTTGCAATTGTCAGCCCGCGTCTAGGCAAACCACGACCCAGGAATCAGAAACCTGTACTCTGCAAAGAATTCACTAGGTCAGAATGGGCCATGAGGGGTTTCCCTTGAGTGTCTCCTTTGACGCTAGATTTAGTGGCCTGTCCAAATAGTAAGATGGGCGTGGATTCTACATGTCTATATGGTTTAGGGAAGAGATTTTAAGCTTGTGTTCATCAGGCAAGCCAGTCAGTGGGGTGGGGTAATATCACCGTGAACTCCTGGGCAAATGTTTGATAGAAAAGACCGTGTTGACTGATTGATGGCACCGAACAATGCTCCCTGTGAGGAGCTTGTAGGAAGGCTGTTGGGAAGTTAGTCCTCATTGAGACGATAAATGTCTACATGAGGAACAGTTCTTGAAGCATGTGCTATTTGCAAGAGGAACACCCATGTTGACTGACTGAGGGGCTAGACAATGTTCCTCGTAAGTAATTGGCAAGGAGGCTGTTGGGAGTTAATATTCAGTGAGATAGTAAATACCGCACAAGGAACAGCTCTAGGCCCCTAGGGTTTCTAGTGATGCCAATTTCAGTATGCATGATTGTGGGATGCATGAAATAGATTGTTGGCATAAGGACCCATACGAATTGAAGTATCTATTGCAAACTTGAGTGGGTGAGTAACACCTTAGCAAGTAAGGTTTGTGAATGCAAAATACAGATAATGCTAGGCTGAGAGATGGGAGACTGGGTGCCCGAGATGGGAGACTGGGTGCCTGTCAGTGTTCACGCTGGAGTTCTGCCCAAAGCTTGCAAGGGAGAAGATCGAAAAGTCCTATTTGCTGTGGCCTGGTTCGACCTATTATAATGGCCAATGGCCTTCTTTTCCCAAGATCTCTTGTAGAGAGGAAGTTCTATGATTTCTGGCAAAATAACTGACCCTTGTTCCAACAACTGAGGGCCTCTTAAGGTTTTTCTCCAGATTTCCAAAAGAAGCAAGAGCTCTTGATCAATATGTCTCCAGAGGGAGAGAGGTGAAATCATCTCCTCAAAAAGGAGGGTCTCTTTCCTAGTGGCCAAGGGCCAGTTACAGTATGAAGAGGAGAGAAGAAGCCACAACCAATTATCATCTGATGAGCTGGTTGTGGCATATTGATCACGAAAATTGATCTTTTGACTGCTGGTCTTTGTTTTTATCCCCTTTCATATTTGGCCTCAATCCACTTTTTCTTGATGTGACTTTGTGTTTCACCTTTGGGGAACCAATTGTGTCAGAGTCCTTTCTTTCACTCTCTTGTCTACTATTGCAATTCATTTTTTGAAGATGGTGTATCTTTCCTGTCTTGGAAGCCATATTATCTTTTCATAGATTCACTGATCATCATTAAGACAAACCCATTATGGCTTCAACTCATTCATTTATGATTGTCGGACAATTTGGCATACTTTTGGTGGCTTGGTTGCCTTCGTTAGAAGCTCAACTGAGCTATTTTTACTCCGACTTGAAACTTGTTAGAAAATCACTGAAACTTATATAGAATTTCAATAATCTTTTAAGGAAGCTTTTTTTTTTTTTATCAAAAGATATTAAAAAGCAATTCTAAACAGAAAGCTGCTCAAGCCAGTGGTTGTGATTGCTGCTGCTATACGCCATATATTCAAGAGAGGATGTTAGGTGTTAAAAAAACCAGTGGAGAGCCATAATAACTTTGAAATTTAATTGCTCAACGGGTGATTTTTTATGGTTTGTCTTTGCTAAGGATGCTATGGCCTCTCTCTAAGGTCCCCTTGGCATGTCTAGGGCAGTTCTGTTATTTTTGTCCCCTTAGTGTTTTAGGTTGTGAATAGTTGAGAAAGTAACGAATTGACTTTCTTATCAATAAAGAAAAAAAAGGGAACCTCTTTTTGTAGCATACCAATAGCCTTATTAAAGATAGTAGAACTGACTATTACTATGAAATCTGCTCCTTTAGAGGCATTTTGTAGCTCTGGGACCAGATGCATATCTGTGGTATTGAGTTGCTTCAACATCTTTCCATTCTGGAATTCCATATCAGTTCGAAGTTTCCTTGTGACAGTGTGCCAAAATTTCTTATAGAATAGAGCGGTAAATTCAGTAGGCATGGAAGAAGGGGAATATCTCAACATGATCATTATTGATAGTGTTGAAGAAATTCACAAAATCTCTCTTGTTTTCATTCTTAAACTTACTTAAATGAACATAAAGGGTGGTCCATGCATGAGGCTCTCTAATTCGTGGGGTTCGATTAAGGTAAGTTGTACGTAATTTTACCCCTACATTACAAAGAGGTTGTTACAATGGTTTGAACCTATGATCTCTAAGTCACAATGGAGTAACCTTATGTTGCTTCAAGGCTCACATTCTTACTAAAATAAACATAACAACTGTCCATAAAACTACTCAAGATGGAAAATTACAGTAGTCTTTCAAGGAAAAAAAAAAAACAAGTATAAAAACATATTCAAATGGCTTCTTCAGTGTTCCATATTCATTTTACATCTTGTATGTTCTAGAGTTTCAAATGGCAAGCTCCGATGGGCTCCAACGTTTGTTTGTTGGGCCTCATTTTGTTTTAATTTAAGAAAGCTTGATGACTTAATTATCTCATAAATAAGCAATATGTCACGGGATGATACTTTGGCTAGATCACTCATGCTGTATGGCTCTTAGCAACCCCACCTTTGAAAATGTTATTAAGTCAGTTTAACCCACAGGCCCACATCTAGAATATCCAATCATTCTCTAGTGATTCTATTGTGTGCATGGATGTTTTAGATGACTTCACACTACTCTGGACAGCCTTACTATGTACATAATGCTTTTGCAGAGTCTATAGATTTGGAGCTGTACTGGAGTATTTACTGGGCATCAATGAGGGCAAGCCTCCAGGTTTCGGCCTGTTTATAGATAGCTAGAAATAAACAGCTGTAACATAATTTTTTAAGGGAAAAGAGCTAGGAAGATATTTTTGTATATATTCACTGTCTTTTGAGCCTTTCCCCTTATAAAGATGGTTCAAACAACTGCCATGCATGCTGTTGATATGATGAAGGAGTTAAAAATATCTGAAATCGTTGTTTTCCTATCTTCACCCTTTTCTTTCTGTCACTGGAACATGTTATTTAAAGTTTTTTAAAGTTAGAAATTCACATGATGGATAATCATAGGATTCTCTCTCTCTCGGGAGAAGTTGTACATTTGACTTGGAATTAGTCAGCTCTACAAGTAATTGTTGGCTTTCAACTCAATTTGAGGTAGATTAATTTGTTCATATCAGATATTGGAAATTCGATAACTTATATGTTTGACTAACAAGTGAATTTTTCAGGACCCCTATTGTGATCACTGATAATATTTCGACCATCTGTGGAGCAATATACTCCATGCTTATTCTCTATCTACATTTGCAGTAGTTTCTATATTCAGCTTGATGTCAATATAATTCATCTCTTTGTGCCATTGTAGATAGCATTCAAAACCTGCCCAAACTAGTGGAGGATATTGTTCAAACATCCATAAACACTGGTCCACGTGGAGCCTTAAGAGTAGCTCAAGGAATCCAAGCAGTTATTGGGGTTGGGAGCGAGTGGCTCACAGATGTATCAAAGGTAGTAGAACTGCAATCCTGATGGTGATTAAAAAGACTAGTGATTATGATCGTGCATTCTTTCTGCAAAACCGCATCACTCTTCACGTGTACACATGGCATTCGTCATCTATGGCCTTTATATAAATTTTGTTTTTTAATCTTCTTATTGAGATTATGAGCAAAATGGATGAAAATATTGGTCTCGATATTGGTTGCAACAATATTAATAGTGGATATATTAGACAGTACGTATTGGTATCAAATGTATCATAAAAATTCTTCTTAAAATAATAAACTAATATGCAAATATCAGCCGATACATCATCGTTACAAAAACATATTGCAATTTTGTCACAGTATTGGGAAATGTTGTTGGGGTATCCTGATATCAATTCATATCGGCCAATATTTTCATCCATAATATTCTCTCCTAATTTGTTTCAGTTATACCATTTAAACAATATTAATGCTCCTTCGGTTGTTGTAGTCTGCGAATGTGTCATCTGCATTGCCAACTGAAATGCAGCTCGGATTACTCTCCCCCCCTTATCTGAGGAGATTGTTTGAACGCATGGGAGCAACGTATATTAAATTGGGTCAGGTAAATTTTGATGTTTTCCCTTCTTTCCTTTTAGAATTTTTGGTGCTTGACGGTTTTTGTATCATTACTATGAACCTGTAGTATCACATAATTCCTTTCAATAATCTACTGGGCAGCATTCAATGCTTGGCCCCTGTTTAAGGAATGATCTGACCCCAACTACTTGAGAAAGGATATGAAAATTTAATGATTGAGAAGTGTTATTTTGCAAGGTACTCTGCCCTTAATGATTCATTTATCTTGTAATTGATAGTTCATAGCATCTGCACCTACCCTGTTCCCTCCAGAATATGTTGAGGAGTTTCAGAAATGTTTTGATAGAGCCCCCGCAGTCCCTTTCGAAGATATCAAAACAATCTTGCTTCAGGAATTAGGGAGGCCAATAGAGAGTGTTTATGAATATGTTGATCCAATACCAGTTGCATCGGCTTCAATAGCACAGGTTGTTTACTGTCCTTATTTTCTTTCCCAGTTATTTTTTTTACAAATAATCAAAACATTCATATGTTATATTCAGGTTCACGGTGCGAGGCTAAAAGGCTCTCAAGATGATGTGGTGATTAAGGTCTTGAAACCTGGGATAGAAGATATACTAGTTGCTGATCTGAACTTTGTCTACATTGTTGCCCGTGTTTTGGAGTTTTTGAATCCAGAACTTCGTCGCACATCATTGGTAACATACTGACTCGCTCAAAATTGCTACTTTCAATCTTAGTGCAGGGTCTAATCGATAAACCTCATATATTATACTTGAATAATATCCTTAAATTGAATATTACTAATCTTGCAATGCATTGATTTTTTCTGCCTGTTTAGCTTTGAATTTACTATATATTTGCTTATGAAAATTTTGTCTACACCGAGGACGCAACAAAAAGTATCCATTAAGATCTTGTAGTATGTTAGGCTTCTTTTAATGTTCTTCCCAGATTTTCCTAATACATTTTTGAGAAGTGTAGATGGAGTTTGTTCAGTAGTTATAGGGCTTGAAATTGCCATGAGGCCCTTGACAATGATTTTCCCTTGTTTAGGTTGGCATCAGCAAAGACATACGAGAATCAATGCTTGAAGAAGTTGACTTTACCAAGGAGGCTGCAAATATTGAGTCCTTTAGAAGGTACATAGAGGCCATGGGGCTCAGTAGTAAGGCTACAGCTCCAAAAGTGTATCATCAATGCAGCACCCGACGAGTTCTGACGATGGAAAGGTTGTATGGCGTTCCTCTTACTGATCTAGACTCCATAAATTCACTTGTCTCCAGTCCAGAATCAAGTCTTATAACTGCCCTCAATGTCTGGTGAGAAGAATTTGTTAAATTTCACTTGCTTGCCACTTCCTTTTTCCTACTGCAGATTCAATTTTTAAAATTGTGAAATTCCCTCTCTTCATGGATGACCTATTTGCAGGTTTGGAAGCTTGCTTGCTTGTGAAACTTTTCATGCAGATGTGCATGCTGGTAATTTATGGCTGTTACGTGATGGCCGTATTGGGTTTCTTGATTTCGGTATGTGTTCACAAATTTTTTTGTGTATTGATTTTCTTGATTGGTAAGATAATATTATTTAATTGATGCCAAGATGGCATCAGCAAGAATAATTAAGCAATATAACCAAAAGAACTAACAACATAAGGGATTATGAAATTAGATGCATCTACGAAGCAATAGACTGTATATGAGAAATGTGATACCAAAGGGAAAAAAATGCTGCAGAAATGACATGTCCAAGATGCTCTGTCATACAATGGCCTTGGTTAGGGGTGTTCATGATTCAAGTAACTGAACCATGAACCATTTTTTTGACCTGAATCGCTTTGACTGATTTGGCAAAATCAGAAACCAAAATTCAATTGGTTTGACTAGTTAACTAATTGACCAGTTCGATTACACCAATTAATAGATTTTAAATATCATAACATTTCTATTCAAATTGCAAACATATAACAACTAAAATCCAAAATTATAAAATACCAAAATAATATTTTAATGTATAAATTACAACTTCTAATAATAAATTTGAAACAAATTGTAAATAATATAAATTTCATTCAGCCGCATATAATTATATATTTATATATATGAATATATTTATAATTATATATTTATGTATATTTTTATATATTGCCTGTTCGAATACCCGCTAGTTAAAAAATCGGTAATCCAAAACTGAACCGAAACCCAATAAAAGTTTAATATATCAGCCCGAAATTGAATCGAACAGTTTTGTTATCCTATTTTTAGGTTCGGTCCATTGGGTTAATAGTTTTTTTGAATACCCCTAGCATTGGTTACTGATGGGGAATTCATGTATTTAGGCCAGATGAGAAACTAAGTGACCATTGAGGAAATAGAATGAGAGGTCTTCTTCAGGTGGTGTAATCAACAATGGAGATGACAGAATTTATTGTTAATATTGATATAATAGTGCTTGAGTCATGCATCTGAACAAGAGCTACAGCAGTTGCGGATTGTAATTCAATAACAACCTTTCAGGAAACAGCAATTATGGCTGAAAAAATGAAAACTGCATTTTCTTCTCTCATGGAGACTGGAGAGGTATACCATGTGCAGAAATTGAGAGTTGATTGGATCAACATTGGAGATGGGAATCCCATATATATATATGTATTGCTCATATGATGGCTTTGAGACATGATAATCTATTTACTCCCATGATGCCACTGAAACAAACTTTACTGGTAGTAAATTAATTTTAAAATAAAGTTATGGGGTTGTACACTGATTTGCTTGGTACTAGTAATCCTGACTAGCCTTCTATGATACAACTGTTATGTGGACAGGCCCTGCCCTTACCCAAGAGCAAAAACCTGTATTGCCTACAAAGTGAGTGATAATGAAATTAAACATGTCATGCTTTCGATTCCTGATGTTAACGTTACAAGTGGTGATGGATACACACCCTTGTTTTCCAAACACCCTTGGGAGATTGGGCAAATGATGTTATTGCGGCTTTGAAAAGATGTGTTGCTGATGATTGTAAGGCCGTGAAAAGGGTAAATGCCACTTCATTGCCCCTACTGCCTTCGCTTGTTGCAATATGACCTGTGATTTCAAATATTCATATTGACACATTGAAGCCAGTGGTGGATTCTCTTGTTGATGCTAGTAAATCTTTATCTGTTAAGGGTAGATGTATATAAGATAATAACCTGATATCTCATGACTTGGCTTTAAACCCTAGAATGGTTCTTTTTTCGAAGAAAAGCTGAGATTCTGTGGGGTAGTGCTGATCATTTCACAATACTTCTCATGACTTTGATTACTATATGGGTTAATTCTTTGTTTTTTCTTTGATGCAAGTCTAGAATATCATTTTGATGAAAAGTGGAATGCGGCATGAAGATCTTCTGCCTCCTTCAGTTCTGTGGAATATCTTTCAGGATGTCCCCGGGGATTTCTGCTAAATCAGACTATAACATCCTCCTGAAGTTTGAGAGGCTTGGGATAAATTATGTCAGTTTTGAGGACAAAGTTACTCTATTAGCAATGCCAGATTTGCTGTTGGTTCAGCTTATGATGCAGTTGTTCTATTACTTTTCTTTTAATTTTGTGAAGAAATGTAAGTTAGTTATAGTTGTAGGAAAGAGAAGAAAAGGTATACTTAAAATAACATAGAATGATTCAATAAAAAAAGATTTAAAATCACTTGTACTCTTAAAAGATATTGTACTGAATTGTGTTGAGTCGCAAAAATGAATTTATATAGCCAAACCCAAATTTTGAGACATAAGGCTTTCTTGTTGTTGTCTTTCCCTCATGCGAACCTGGCCAAAAATCTTTTTTTTTTTTTCTGTTATGGTGGGTAACAGAAGAAAGCAAAGATTGCAGATTGACTTGGATTTTGCAGAGGAAACAGTGATATAAGACACGAAAGTGCCTTTCCTGTCTATCAATCACAAAATTTAAGTTTTTATGGACGGGAGAGTAGTATGGTAGTGGAATCTAATCTGGCACAAGTGAAGTATTCTGAGACATTTACATCTTTTATGTCTCTCCATTAATGGAAAATGAAAGGTTAAAGACAGACTGCTAAGGAAAGAAAGTCAAGTTGATTTTGATTGTGTTTTATATCATGGACGATTATCACGAACACTTGTTTGAATGCTCTTCCTCCTCGAAGATGTGGACTTGAATTACTAGTTCAGTTGACCAATTACATCGATGTTGAATTGGAACAGTAAGATGCGATGGATAACACTAGAAACAGAGGGAGATCTCCAATGAGGAGGAAAACTGTGCTAGGTGCTTCTGTTTATTTCTTTTGGATAGAAAGGAATTGATAGGATATTCAATGTGGTTCATAGTAATCCTCAATAGATCTGATGTCAACTTTGCAACCTATAACATAAATTGGGATTTTCCCATTGGACCCAGTCATTTCGGGCCAAACGAATCATCCATGATTAATAGAGATGAGCTTCAAACCTTTTCTAAAGATATCTCCTAAATTATTGGGGTCGTTACTTCAAATGTTGTTCCCCTAGTATATAGATCGATTCTTAACAAGATTGACAAATCTTTAAGGAATCTGGTGATGAAATTGCTAATTCGACTTTTATTTTTTTCACTTTTTCGGCCGAAGAATAATTTAGAGTTCTTACAGGGTAGAATCATAAAATGAGCTTCAAGAGAATGATTTAGAGCTCTAGCGGAGTGGAACCATACTGTTGCCTCCGAGGATTTTGATTATTGTATGGATAGAAAGAGTTGTCCGTCGGGTGTTAATGCATTTTCGGTCTCCGTACGTCTTTAATCAAATCTTGTGCAATTACAAAATAACGGTCAAAGGATTGGCGGGACTTACTCCCGGTATATTCTTTTGACGCTCAAGTCAATATCTTCCTTAAATAAGAAGAAAGATAGAGGATGCAAAAAATATATAATGTCCGAGGTATTGTGCTCTTAAAGTAGCGTCTTAGATTAAGAGAGAGTGTACGCTCTTGACGTCTTTTTAGTTTTTATATTCTTTTGTCTGATAAGTATTAAGTTGTTCCCTTTAGTTGGAGAGGATGGGTATTTATAGAAGGTGGGCAACGGTTAACCGTAAGGAAAACAAACGAATGTTTAATCTTTATCATGACAGTGGTTTTAACTAATGTCCAATGTCGTTAGTTGGGGAATCGTTTGGGCCGTTAAACTGGCCTCTGCCATATTTGCTGAAATAGGCCGCACAGACGTTTTAGGCCGTTGAGCTTTGTCTTTTGGCCTGAAGTTGTGTTGGGCCGACTTCTTTAGGCCATAAGACATAATACCCACCACTAGCCCCCATGCCAGGAGGCTTGCAATTCAGCCTTCTGGTATGAAGTTTGAAAGTTTCTTTTTGTCCAAGTCTGAAGTCTTGTTTAATGAGCTTCACTAGCTTCTCGGATAAAAATTTTTGGTCCGAAGGCTTCCATTGAATTAGAGCAATTAACCTGATGGTTTTTATCCCTGCTGTCAATCGTTGCATTAAATGCATGTCATTTCGAATATTGAACGGCTCGTTGGAAACGCGCAAACCATCATTACTAATATCGGGCGATTTGACGTTTGGCAGAGCGAATGAGCGGTCGACACATATCAGTGTCATGATGAGGCGCGTCTTTTGAATTTTGAATTCAAATGGTGCCGTTTGAAGCTTTCTCCTCTGCCTATAAATTGGCGTTCAAATGTCTAAGAGACACTTTTGATTCCTCTGCTTCCATTTTCTCACTTGAAAACTTCTCTTGCGTTTCTTTGTCGGAGATTTTCCATGGCGGCTGGAGTTGAGGATATTTTGTCAATCCTTATCTCTGCCAATGTCGAATACCTTCGAGCTCGGTATAAGATTCCGAATTCTTTGGTGTATCTCTTGCCTGGGGTGAGCAAGCGAGCTTCTTCTCATCCGCAAGGGTATATTACTGTATACGAGACTCATTTGAAAGGTGGTTTCCGATTTTCTTTGGCTCCAGAATTTTATAAAATAATGGTGGAGCTTCCTGTACTGATCGCCCCACTCCAGCCAAACGGTGTGAAGTATCTTGTTTCTTTATGCGTTTTTACTCTAATTCATGACCTGGTTTTTAATGCCACGACCGTGAAAGTCTTGTTCCGTTTTCAGCACGGACAAGATTGGATCATCGTATCACCCAGACTAGAGTACGGCTTCAATGGAGGAAACCCAGACTCCACAAAAAGGTGGAAGGACCGGTTTTTTTATTTAGCGGTTCCTTCCACATGGGAACTTTGTATGGAGTGTGGTTGGGTTTCTGCAGCCATGCAAACTGATGTCTATGACCATGAGAAAGCCGCAGTCCAAAAGTTGACAGACCTTATTCGTGAAAAGGCTGCCACTTTTAATGAAAATAAAAAGAACAGCTGGCTTTTCCCCGAGTCTCTTGTACAGGCTAAGTGGGTGCCTGTGGTTGAAAGATCCGAGGCCCTTATGAGAAAGTCTTTTCATAAGAGAAGATATAAGAGAAAAACTAAGGAGTTTAGAATAAAGGAGTCCTTGTTCAAAAAGCTCGAGGACAGGGAGGCCTCAAAGGGCATTTGAAAGGAACCATCGGCCTTAGTGCCTGGAAATGAAGAGGTCTCGGTTGAATCTGTTTTGAGGACGAAGCCACTATTGATCAGATAATAAAGAGGAAGTGTCCAACGGTCACATTGGACCAAACTTCTACGTCTTCCTCGGCCCAAGTTCTTGAGGCCATCAAGCCAGTTGGAGGGAGAGAGCCCGTAGGGTCTGTTGCTAAGGAGGTGACCGAGTTTGTACCAATCCCGGTCCCACTTCTTGCTTCATATGGGGTTCCGACCATTTTGCCGTCACTGCCCGAGGAATCCTTGTCTGATATTACGACTACCTTTGCTGAGGGTACTTTTTGGATTAGTGAGATTCAGTCTAGTGAGGCTATGGGGGTGCCACTACTTGAGTTCCCAGTGACCAACATGATTGAGATAGTCACTTCGGAACTTCATGATGATACTTCAAAGGAGCATTCTCCCGAGCCCCCATTGCCCGAGACCCATTTTGAAGTTGAGACTGAGGTTCATACCACTGTGGCAGATGTGCCACTTTCAGGGAATCTCATGACCGAGGTCGAATCTAAGGTGACCCTCGCACCTGGTATTGGGCCATCTGGTTTTGACCCTTAGGTGCCTGTGTCCGAGGGGAACGTTACGCTCGAAGGAGTTGAAGAAGAGGCAGAGGTAGCTGGCTCAGAGTTTCCAAGATCCAAGGCCTAAGTTGTCTTGGAGATTCATACTGGTGATGCAACTCTTGGAAACATTTCTATCTCCGAGATACTGTCTGAAATCTTCTTTAACTTTCAAATCATCCTCTTTATATTTGTTAACTTGCATTATTTTCCTTGCAGTTTCAGGAGATGGTCAATCATCTCGCTGGCACTATCAATCACTTTGCTCACAATTATGTGGAGAAAGAGAAGCTTCTGGTTGCTGATAAGCGTATTTCTCATCTTGTGCGTGGCATGGCTAAAATGAAGCAGAAATACGCCCTCCTTAGAGATCAGAATTTCAAGATTAAGAGTGAGCTTTGTGCTTCCATTTGTCTCGAGGACATCACAAAGATGTTGGAGCACAGCTATTGGGAAGGCATCAATCTATGCAGACATATTGTACAGATGTTGGCCCCTGATATTCCTATTTCTACATTTTATCCGAAGAATGCCAGTGCTAGCCATAGTTTCGATGTGTTCTACCCTCCTAAGGACGATGTGGACTCTTGGGAGCTTATGTCGGGAACTCTTGGGCCTCATCTTTCTTCATAAAGATCACTTGTATTATATATATATGTAATCATTTTTCAATGAATGAAATTGACTTCTTAAATTGATTCTCTCTTTTCTTAATGTGTTTTGCTGGTCGGATACTTTATATGTCTGACTTTAAATGCTACTTAATTTTGACTCATGGCTCTTGTCCTTAGATGGTCCAAAGGATGTTAGAATAGCCGTGTGTTTAACTTAAGTTTTTCTAAATCCATGTTCGGCTAATGATGCTACCTTGAAGGTCTTTACATGCATGCTTTTAAGGAAACCCCCCAAGTTTTTAATCCTCAGCCTCATTTGAGCCGCTTGATAACACGACCAAGCTTTAATTATCGACTTCGTCTGGGTCGCTCAGTTATATGACTGAGTTTTATGGATCGACAAGTTTGGTTCTTAGTTCAGGTGAATGGACTTCACTTGACTTAGGGGTAGCCTAGGTTATGCAATGTGATGAAAAGCAAGCACAATAACGAATAAAAGAAACTAAAATTTTATTAATAAATTTTACAAAGATACAAACACTCCACATGATGCAAACCTTACCTTGCAGTGATATTTAATCATTGAAAATATTTTTTAAGGTGAAAAGCATTCCAAGTCCGAGGAATTAATTTGTCATTCTAGGTTCGTAATTTGAACGTCCCATTCTTAAGAATGGCCGAGACTAGGAATGGTTCTTTTCAGTTAGGTGAGAGTTTGTTCCGATCGGTATTTTTGCCAGTGACTTCAATGCTCCGTAACACTAGGTCTCCCACATCAAATTGTCGTACCTTCACCTTTTTGTTGTAATACCTAGCAATCTTTGTTGATATACTGCCGTCTGTAACCGTGCCTCGTCTCGGACTTCTTCAAGTAGATCAAGATTTTTTCGAAATCTTTGTAAGTTATAACATGAATCAAAAAGATTTGACCCGAAGACTAGGGAGTCCAATCTCTATTAGAATAACGACCTTGGTCCTGTAGCACAAACTAAAAGGCGTCTCACGGGTCGGTTCTCTGGGCGTTGTTCTATATGACCAAACAACGGATGGGAACTTATCCACCTAGGAGCCCCTAGCATTTTCAAGTTTTGTCTTTAGACCATGTAGTATTATGCGGTTAGTAACTTCCACTTCCTGTTACATTGCGGATAAGCAACGGAAGTGTGAACCAACTTTATATTCAAATTGGCACAGTATTTTGTGAAACGTTTGCTGGTAAATTGGGTTCCGTTATCAGTCCACAATAACTCGGGAATACCAAATCTACATACAATGTTCTGTCGGACAAACTCGGTTGTATTTTGTTGGGTTATTCTGGTGAGTGGGACGACTTCGACCCATTTTGTGAAGTAGTCTATCCTGACAATTATGAATTTTCTTTGTTTCGATGCAGCTGGAAGTGGTCCGAGAATATCAAGTCCTCATTGTACAAACGACCATGGCGACTGTAGAGCTTGGAGTTCTGTATGTGGTTGATGGGTAAGATTCTCATATATTTGGCAGTTTTCATATTTTTGGACGAAGTCTGTGGCGTCGTATTTCATGATGGGCCAATAATATCCTTGCCTAATGAGTTTGAAAGTAAGGTTCTTACCTCCAATGTGGAATCCACAAATACCGAGTGTACTTCTTCGAGGGCATATTCGGCCTCTTCCTGTGTAAGACACTGTACCTATCGGATCGAGTACCCTCGTCGGCACAACTTTCCATCCATAATGGTATATCATCCAGTTGTCTTTCTCAGACGTTTGGTTTCATCCGAGTTTTCTGGTAATGTGTCGTCGGACAGATATTTCACATAGGGGGTCATCCAGTTATCAGCACTGGTTATCTATATGACTTCTTGTTGTAGGTCATTGATGTTGAGAACTTCAAGGATTTCACATAATTCTCGTGCGTACTGTTTTGGGTCTCCGGTTGCCACAGCCCTTGCTAATCGGCCTGCTTTTCTATTTTCTTCTCTTGGAATGTGAATCATCTCCACATTATCAAATGTGGAAATCAGATTTTGAACTTTAGAGAGTTATTGGGAAAGCAGTGGATTGATAGTATCAAAATGTTTTTGAACCTAATTAATAATCAGTTCTGAGTCACTGTATACTATAAAATTCGTAGCCGAGCACTCTTTGACCAATTTTAATCCGGTAAGCAGTGTTTTGTACTCGGCTACATTGTTTGTCATTGGGAATCCGAGCGTTATTGAATGCTTTATCTCTGATCCATCGGGAGTTTTAGCACCACTCCGACTTCACAACCAACTTGTATTAAAGAACCATCCACGTGCAAAGTCCATGCTGGAGTACTTTGGGGACCGTTGGTCCTAATAGGATTAAGGGTTTCTAGAATTGGTGTCGTCGTTTCAACAATGAAATCCGCGAGGGCCTGACCTTTTAAGGATGGTCTCGGTCGGAATTCTATGTCGAATTCTCCCAATTCAATGGCCTACTTGACCAATCGTCCTAACACATCCGGCTTTTGCAGAATTCCTTTCAACGGTTTATCTGTTAGGATAATAATTTTATGCGTTTGGAAATATTGTCGGAGTTTCCTAGTGGAATACACAAGTGCTAGAATGATCTTCTTGGCACGGGAATAACAAGTTTTTGTGTCGATCAAGATTTTACTGGCGTAATATACAGGTCGCTGTCCATTAGACATTTGTTGAATCGGGACCAAACTTAAAACAGTTTCGGACACAGTCAAATATAAATACAATTCCTCGCCCTATTGTGGAGAAGTTAATAGTGGCGGGTGTGAGAGATACTCCTTGAGTTCTCAGAACGTAGCTTTATATTCTGTAATCCACTGGAAGCCGGCGGCCTTTGTCCCCCTCAGGGCCTTGAAGGAGGGTAAGTATTTCTTGGCTGATTTAGCCAAGAGAGAATGCTGCTAACTTTCTAGTTAGTTTTTGGACTTCTTTCACTGTCCGATGTGGATTCATGTTCAAGATAGCCTTGATCTTCTTAGGATTTGTTTCTATTTCTTGATATGAAACAATAAAGCCTAAAACTTTTCCCGAGGTTACTCCGAAGGTACATTTAGTTGGATTAAGCTTCATTTGGTGCGTCCTCAGGACGTTGGACACCTCGTTCGGATCACAAATATGGTCGCTTAGCATCTTGCTTTTTACGAGCATGTCGTCCACGTATGCTTTCATATTTCGTCCTATCTATGCCTCGAACATTTTGTTGACAAGGTGTTGATGAGTTACACCAGTATTTTTTAGACCGAGGGGTATAACTTTATAATAGTATGTCTCTTGGTCGGTCATAAAAGCTGTGTGCTCTTCGTCTTGTGGACTCATCCAGATTTGGTTATAACCCGAGTATACATCCATGAAATTGAGTAACTCGTGTCCAGACATCGAGTCTATAAGCAAATCAATTCTTGGTAACGGGAAGCTTTCCTTCGAACAGACTTTGTTAACGTTGGTAAAATCAACGCACATTCTCCACTTCCCATTACTTTTCTTTTCTATAACCACATTTGACAACCAATCCAGGTACTGAACGTTTTTTATGAATGCAGCATGTAGGAGTTTCTTCATCTCTTCTCGAGTAGCAATCAACTTTTCATCCGAGCAGTTCCTTTGTTTTTACCAGACAGATTTATGACCGGGATCTAGGCCTAACTTATGGACCATTACTTCGGTCAGTATCCTTGGCTTGTTGCTAGGTATCCAAGCAAAGACGTCAGAATTTTGTCTAAGGAAATCGATAAGTTGACTTCGGAACGGTTCAGAGAAAGAACTCCCAATCTGTATATACTTTTCAGAATCATTGAAATTTAGTGGAATTTGATCTATTGATTCTCTAGACTAGGCTTGTAAAACGTGGTCTTGTCATGAAATTCAAGGTCTTGGATCGGTTGACTTGTTGGCGTCTGAGTGACTTGAGTAGGTAACATGTCTGCTTAGTCATCTGATCATCTAAGACCTCTTCGATGCCAATTGGAGTCGGAAACTTTATCTTCAGATGCGGGATAGAAGTCACTACTCCGAATGCTTGTCAAGAGGGTCGTCCGGGGATGACATTGTAGACCAATGGAAGGTTTAAAACCAAGAAGGAAAGCATCTTGGTGGCCGTCCTCGGATATGTACCTAGCGTGACTTCTAATTAGATCACCCATTGCACGGGTACATGTTCATTATCTAGTCCGTACAAGGTCCTGAGATCCTTAATTGACTTCTTTTTAATCCTTATTTGAAGAATGCATCCAAATAAAGTAAATTTTTAGAGCTTCAATTATTAACAAATACTCGTTTTAATTGGTAATCTATGCTACATTTGGAAACGAGCACATTTACAACCAAGGGATTGGAATGTGGAGATGTTACATGAGTCAAATCTTTGTCACTAAAATTAATAACATTATCCATATTTTCTATCCTTAGTTTTTTGTGGCCGATGGCCATTCTTGAGCTTTCCGAAATGTCATCCCAAGTAGGACACGTGGTAATCATGCTTACGACACTAGCTGCCACTCGGTTCCTTGGCTACTTAGTATCATCTCCGTCCGCTCCTCCGGATGTCTATCCGAGTATTCCAGGAATCGATTGAGATGTCCCTTCCGAATTAGCTCTTTAATTTCTTTCTGCAGCGTCCTGTAGTCTTCGGTTCTGTATCTCCTGCACCGATAGTAGTGACAATACTTTGACTGATCACCATCATCGAGATTCTTTAATGCCTTCAGCCATTTAAAGAATTTTTCATCACAAATCTGTATCAAGATATTGGTGCCGGAGTCATTTAGGAGAGTCAGATCTTGCCACTTGAACTTTCTTCTTAGTGCTAATTCAGATTTCTACTGCTTTCTTGATCCTCGGGGGCCCATATTGTTCCCATTTTTCTTTTTCCTCTCCACTGTCTTTTGATGGGCTGGTCCCTTGGCCGTTTTGCTTCGTTGGCTTCCTTGGCTGCTATATAGGGTCGAGCAATGGCCTCGACCTCTCTAAAGGCCTGTATTTTTGTGGGGCAAGTGCCTAAAAAAGTTGCCGGGTTCTAACATGGATACAAAAGCGCTAAGCTTTACCTCTTCGGTGAGCTTCAGAAATTTTCTAGCTTTGGCCGTGAATCTAGCTAGAAACTTCCTTATACTTTCATTTGGCCCTTGCTTAACTCGGGCCAGATGCCATGGTTGATTCTCTTCCCTTCTACCGGAGGCAAATTGGGACGGCCAAATCTTGAAAAGTCCTGATAGAATTCGTCTAAAGTCGATAGAACCATACTCGGGCATCTCCTTTAAGGTCAGGGGAAAGCAGAAGCACATCGCTGCCTCATACAAACCTTGAAAACTAAGGAGAGTATAGAAATGGTCCAAATGATCCGTAGGATTCAAACTTCCATCATATCGCTCCAGAGCCGATGTCTTGAATTTATGCGGAGGTGAGTGTGTATGGATCTCCATTGTAAATGAAGATCTCCACAAGTCAATGGCTCTTCCTCCTGTGTTTTCTCCAAAGACATGTCAAATTCTCTTAACTTTTTTCTCCATTCGGGGAGGAGCTGTCATCGTCTTCTCATTGAGGAAATTCCTTAAATCGGAGGGATTTTGCACAAATTGGGAAACCGGGCGGCTCACAGCCCTTGGAGGATGTTCACTATGAGAGTGTCCTCTAAGGAGTGTAGGCTCTCTCTCGTCATAAGAATACTGAGGGTTTTGTCTTTCAGGACTATCTTCTCGGACTCGGAAACTTAAACGACCTTCAAGTCGTGACAGGACTTTATCGCTTGAGGCTGTTTTAGTCCTGAGGTCGTTCTGGTTGTCAATCTTCTCAAAAGGGTGTTTTCTTCCCCTATTCCTCCTCTTGGAAGTGGCGGTTTGAGAGGCCAAAGATGGGACCCCTTTTGGCCGCTCGTCCAACCGCGTGCAAATTGTCTAGATGGCTTTAAAGATGTCCATTTTTATCGCAAGTGTATGTACACAAGGGTCAGGATAGTCATCCATTCGATTGACAATGGGAGGACAGTTACCATATGAATAAGCTCTCTGATTGGTACACTAACTTGTGCTCTAATGTTTACCATGTTTCTATAGAGATTGTGGTTTTCGGACTTTTTGTCACATATTCCCACAGCAATTGTCCGTTGGGTGTTAAGGCGTCTTCGCTCTCTGTACATCTTTAATCAAATCCTGTGCAATCACAAAATAACGGTCAAAGGATTGGCGAGACTCACTTCACGGTATATCATCCGACGTTCAAGTCAGTATCTTCCTTAAATAAGAAGAAAAATAGAGGATACAAAAAGTATATAATGTCCGAGGTATTGTGCTCTTAAAGTAGCGTCTTAGATTAAGAGAGAGTGTGTGCGTTTTTGGCATCTTTTTAGTCTTTGTATTCTTTTGTCTGAGAAGTATTAAGTTGTCCCATTTAGTTGGTGAGGACGGGTATTTATAGAAGGTGGGCGATGGTTAACCGTTACAAAAATAGACGAACGGTTAATCTTTATCACAACAGCAGTTTTAACTAACATCCGATGTCGTTTGTTAGGGAACTGTCTGGGCCGTTGAACTAGCCTCGACCATATTTGCTGAAATGGGCCGTGTGGGCATTTTGGGCTGTTGCGCTTTGCCTTTTGGTCCGAAGTTGTATTTGGTCGACTTTTTTAGGCTATCGACATAATACCCCGTCACATACAGTACCAAAGACAAGATAGATCTACCAAAGCAAGGCTTTTTTTTAATAAGCCACTTTGTTTGGGATTTTTTAGATCCACTCGTTTTCCTATTCAAACATCAATCCTTTTTATCTTTGTTTTCACATTGAGAAGTCTTTGTAGATGAAGTGATGCCAAGGGGGCTTATTATTTCTGAATGTATTCTGCAGCATCTATCTATATATATATATATGCTAGTTTATCAAGAATATGCAAGAAACACACTTTAAATTGTTGATTAATTGTCATAGATTTCTTAAAACCAATCGTTCATTATCGAATGGATAGTTTTGTTCTAGAACTCTGTTTGAGAGTTATCATTATTGTTAAAATCTGTTCTTTTATAATAGAATGGTATTGGATCAAATAACAAAGGCATTGTTGAGAACAAGATGGCTTTTCCCCCATGAAATGATAATTGGATTCATGTAATATGAGAAAGATTTCCCATTCATTAGCCATAGAAGAAAGATATGTGGCCATGAAAAGAGGATTCATGTAATATGAGAAAGATTTCCCATTCATTAGCCATAGAAGAAAGATATGTGGCCATGAAAAGAGGATTAAGTGGAACAAAATTGATTGGGTGGTAAAGTTATGGAAACATTTGTTGTTTTCGGTGTTGTGGACCTTAGCACCTTGAATCATGGGCTAGATGAAAGCTCTATATATGAATGGTATCAACTACCTAAACAAGAATTTTGAATAACGAATAACGAGAGTCTATTGCTCATAATGTCATAAAATTTACATTAATGAAAGATGGAAATCCATTGGAAAATAAAAGTATTTAGAAGACGCCTCTAAATCTGATCCCTTTATATTCTGAAAAGCTTTGTCATTTATCTCTTTCCAGAGCACCAGCAAATAGCATCTTTGTCAAGCGTCAGAGGAGGAATCTTACCCGTGGGAACTCCAGCAAGCATAGAATCCTCATTCTTCTGCATTTTCGTAACCTGATTTGCAAAGAGTGAAACCTAAAAAAGAAAAAAAAACAAAAGCATCTAGTAAGGAATACTCAAGAGCAACTGCATTCTGGCAACTCATCTTCATTCTGTCCTTTTATTTTGCACACAGGACACCATTTAAATATTCCTAAAAACAGCATAATCAGTTACTGAAACTTCTCTGTGGAGCTAGATAGAATGTTATGGGAAAGAGCCAGCTAAGTTGACAATTCTCATATTAAATATTGTTCCATAACGTGACCAAAGTCCCACAGCCTAAGCATCTTGCTGCCGATCAATAAGTTGTGTTTATTGTATTCTTCTCCCTCTTTAACAATCGCAGGTACTATGTAGTCTGTTTGCCGTGCAGTCTATTTTTCCTGGGTTGGTGCATATTCACTTATTTCAGTTCTATTTGTACCAGGAACCTGTTAGCCTTAAAGACAGATATGATAGATATGCTTCTTGAGTCTTGTCCTTGCTAGATAAAATTTAGCATGTTAACCGTTCTCTTTTTTGTTTCATCCAGCTAGATAAAATTTAGCATTAACAAAACGTAAATTTGACTTGAAGGAATTGTTGGACGCATATCACCGAAAACATGGGCTGCTATGGAGTTGTTTTTGTCATCACTTGCAACGCAAGAATATGAATCAATGGCATCTGCTTTAATTGAAATGGGCGCTACTAGCCAAAATATCAATGCAAATGCCTTGGCAAGAGATTTAGAGAAGATATTTTCATCAATACAGGTAAGCAATATGACAGTCATCGTTTGATTTCTTAAAAGTATTTTGGAGATTATGGCTCACCATTCTTGCTTTAGGATTATCATATTCTACTCTGATTCTGCTTTTATGGCTCATCATGACTGCATATAAATAAAGTGCGCCCAGTGCGTGAAGTTACCGCCATGTGGGTCTGAGATCATGACTTTATATAGGTTTATGAATTAACATGGGTAGAGCTCCTCTGATTCTTGTGCTGCTTGACGTGTATATTCTCAATTGGTAAGAAGTAAAAATCCATTGAGGTTGATAGGTGATCCAAAAAAAAAAAAAAAAATGGTCAGTGGACTTTTGATAAAGATAAGCATACAAAGAAGGCTTGACTATTTTTTCATTGTTGTAGGTGTTGTTTGTTTGCTATTATCATCATCATCATCATCATTGGTTTCCTTCATTGTCTTTCATTTCTTATGGGTTTAGCATGGGGTGCTTCTATTGTAGCTTGTGATTGTTTTTACATGTTCCATGCTTGGTGTGTTTTGCAATTGGTGGCATTTTTTTTTTTTTCAAAATTGGAGGTGATTTGAGGATGGGCCATAACAGACAAGTAATTATCCAAAGGTCATAAATTCATATGGTGGAAACAATTTCTGTTCAATATAAGAGTTAGGTTTTGTACATCTGAACTTCTGATGACTCCACAGTGTGTGAGCCACCTTGTTGTCTAATAGAATAAATTTCTCACGTATAAAAGGATGACCAATTCATAATCCGATATTATAGGGTTGTGGAAATTCCTGTAGATAGAGATAATTAGAGTAGAAGCAGAGGGGGAGAAATACAGATGTTAAATATGTGAAAAGATAGTAGGTTATTCAATTTCACAACCTACACCCATATTTATATCAATACAGCAGTGTGAAAAATTGCATAAATAGCCTTTACATACAACTATGTAAAACTAGCAAGGGGCTACACAATACAGATGGATATGATTAAAATATGTCAGTCCAAGTAACAAGATTCAAATGAGAATTTAAAAATACTAGTATAGGTAAGCTAAAAGAGATGGTAGATTCTATGATTAGAAGGATAAATATTGCATGCCTCTAAAATGAATTGGTAGGAGAGAAGCCAATGATATAGAAAGTGCCTATTACAAATTATGGTACTCTATTCATTTTGTAGTATGATAAAATCAATACAGTAAGGAAAGAGATAAATATAATAAGGGATGGGATAATAACATATCAATCATGCCTTTATTTTTAATAATCACATCCTTGACTAATCTCCTAATTTTCTTAACAATCCTCCTGAAATGGATGTATAAATATTGTTTAAACTTAGGTTGGAAGAAATGAACTTCAGTTGATTACGAGTAAAAGACTTTATAAACATATTAGCAAGTTAAAAACTTAGTATTTAGATTTTACGAATGCAATGCATATATCATAATTTACAATTTTTTTCAGGATGAAATGACAATTAATTTCTATGAACTTGGTTCTCTCATGGAATATTGGATTGGATGCAATATGTAGTGTAATTTGATTATCACAAAACAATGAAATAGGGGAAGGAGGATAAAAACCAATTTTCTGAAGGAAATATTGCAACCATGTCAACTCACTAGTAGTGTAGGCTATTATTCTATATCTTTCTTTTCTACTTACCGCCTTTTTTTTACTTTTTCATGAAACAAAGTTACCACTAAGAAACATACAGTATCCTATAGTGGATCATTTATAAGAAGGAGATCCTTTCTATTCTATATATTTAAATCCTTCTACCTGAAGTTGTCCATTTGATCTATGTAATTTTCTAAGTTCTAAAGCCTTCTTTAGATATTTAATAATATGTGTGACAACTTCCCAATGGAAAACTCGAGAGTTTCCAAGAACAAACTCACTACACAAACTATATATGAAATATCAAGTCTGGTGATGGTAAGATAATTTAGTTTTTCAACTAGTTAAAAGTACTAATTTAAATTTTCAAACAACTATTCTTTATCTCTAGGAGTGTCAAGTTAGGGTCCATGGAAATGTCTACCGAACGAATACCAAGAAAACAAGTCTCATTCAATAATCAAGTACATATATTTATTGAGATACATTTACACATTTTAGAGATCTAGCAACTTCTATCGCTAGGAAGTAATGAAGCTTTCCTAAACCTTTTGTTTGAAATGGATGTCATAGAAATTATTTCAGACGTGCAATCTCATCTATATCATTCCCATTGATGACAATATTATTAACACAATTCACAAAAATAGTATGGCTTGTATTTTTTTGTAAATGAAAGACTAAATGGTCTTTATGACACTGTTGTAGGCCAAACTCAAGGATAACCTTTGAAAACTTTCAAAACCATACTCTAAATGACTATTTTAGCCCATATAACACCCTCATCATTCTGCAAATAAAATTTTGGTACTCCCCCGGAGCAATAAACCCTTGAGGTTGCTCAATATAAACTTCTTCAAGTAAATCACTATGAAGAAATGCATTCTTAACATCCAATCGAAATAGAGGCCAATCGAGGTTATTAGCAATGGATATAAGAATCCGAATAGACGTCTTAGCAACAGGTGAGAAATTTTTATCATAATCAGTACAATAAATTTGTGTTTAGTCTTTAGCCACCAATCCAGATTTTAGGCAATCAGTATAGATATTTGAATTAAATTTAGGCACAAACACTCATTCAACCAATGGTCTGGGTGCCATGTTAAGGGACTAGGTCCCACATTTCATTTGTTATGCAAGGCTACTATTTCTAATTCCATAGCTTTCGTCCACCCGAGATCGTATAACATCTTGTGTAGTCATAGGAATGACCATACTAGAAAGCCGATAAGTGAAACACTTGAATGATTACGACAAAGAATCAATAGAAACATATTTGGGTAATAGGATGGTGGATGACGCATGTGTATTTACCTTTGTGAAGAGTAATGGGTACATACTCAAGATACGTTGTTGTAGAATCTAGAGATAGTAATGAGATAGGTGGGGACATAACAATAGGCTGTCGTTGAGTATAAACCTATAGAGGATGAGATTGATATTAGGAGGAAAAGGTTCAGTGGCAGAGTGAGGGACTTCTTTGGTAGAGGAGGACACACTAATTGGAAAATATGGAATAAATATCAAAACATGGAGCTCTACTCATGGCGATGTTGAGAAAAAAATGTAGATTCATTAAAGGTAATATCTGTACTTACAAAGTAGCATTTGGGAGTAGAATTATATGATCAATATCCTTTTTGTGTATTGGAATATATCAAGGGTCTAGTTAGTTAGCAAGGCTCAAGTACATGAACATAATAATCGCATCTGAAAATCCGTATAGGCAACATGAAGTGTGGTGAGGATGGAGAGAGGAGAGGCAAAGGTGAGGCTCCATCTAGTCTAGTGGATGGCATGCGATTTATGAAATAGCATGTGATAAGAACGGTCACTTTAAAACTGTTTTGGAACATGGATATGACATATAAGGTCTCTAGTAACAATAGGTGATGATTTTTCAATTCAACGTCTCATTTTATTGAGAAGCTTATACACACGAAGGCTGATGAATGATTCCCTTTGAGGAGAGATAAGAGGTAAAATTAGTGGATTCATGTTCTTTGTCGTTATTAGATCGGAGGGTCTCAATTTTGTGTTTGAATTGATCTTTAATTTTGGCTTCAAATAATTAGGAGATAGATAATAACTCATATCAATGTTTCATCAGAAATATCCAATTTATACGAGAAATCATCCACAAAAGTAACAAAATACTGAAATTTGTCAGTAGAGATATGAATTGGTTACTATATATCAGAGTGAGCTAATTCAAGTGGTTTAGAAACATGACTAATTGTTCAACTTATTCGCCTCTGAGGTTACTAGCGAATTTCAAAAAGAAGACAGAGGGAAGGAAGTCAACAAGGGAATCAAACCCAGGACTCGATTACTGACCTTGGTTTGATGTCGCAGCACTTCCTCCCCCTATCGGCTTTAGTAGCAGCCCTTCGGACTAGCTAAGGTGCCAGTTAGTGCTTCGCTTTGAAATCGCCTTCCTTCTTCTTTAGTCTGATGCTAAGACAGCTATCCGAAACAATCTGTTCCAGGGCTCGTGTTATCATTCCGAGTTAATGAAGCTATCACCGAGGCGATAAACATGCGGAGGTGTGCGCTAAAGAATGGACTTTAGTTGACTTAGTCTTTTTCAATATGGTTTGGAGGTGACTCACTTTAATGGTTGCAAGCAGCCTATTCAACCCGAGGACCGTGTCCATTGCTTGGTGTTCTTTCCACGTAAACTTCTACTTTTTTAACTTACCTTTCATGAGGGAACGATATTCATCCTCATTCAACTATATGTAGCTGCCTTTGAGGGGGCGGTCTGCTGCGATGGAGTCTTTTCATTTGAAGCGGACCTTTCCCTGGAAGGGAAGGCGTGAATCCTCGATCCTAGCTAGTTTGATCTATCGAATTAAGGTTTCCGATTGGATTGGTTATAAGTCTACCATACTCTACCATACTTTATCGAAAAGAATGCATGTTCATCCGGATATTGAGAAGGAAGGAAAGAATTTCCTAATCCGGTGTCAACACTTGACTGACCGGAGGACCTACCTAACTAGCTTCAACCGAGTTTTCGGTAGGCTAGGAAGCATTTCTTTGACTCTTCTATGGCTAGGAAGTGTTTTGATCCTTGCGCCGATTCTCGTCTTTCGTCTTTTGTGTGTCGAGCGAGTTTTGAAATAAGGTTCCCGGTTGGCTTTGTATAAACAAGCCTATCTTTCTAACCCTAAGTGAGCCATAGATTGTATAAACAAGCCTATCTTTTTATTAGTAAATGACATGCAGTGATATTTGCTAAATTGACAAGCTTCACATAAAAGAGGCAGTATAGAATTACGACCTATAATTTGATTCTTTAAAATAGGTATGTACGGGTGACCAACATGGCAATGCCACAACATAGGAGATGGTGTAGACTGGAGAGCTCCAGGAGTGGAGATAGGTGAGAGGTCAAGGTAATATGAACCACCCGCTTCATGCCTTATACTAATCATCTTCTTCATCTTAAGATCATGAAAAACACAACAGGAAAGATAAAAACTAATAGAGCAATGTAAAGCTTTTTATGATTTGACTAATCGATAATAAACTAAATGGAAATCCGGGAAATGAAGAACATTAGATAAATCAAGATTAGGGCTCAGATGGATGTTTTCTAAGCCTACAACTTTAGTTTGAGAATCATTAGCAAGGGTAAAACATCTAGAAGAATCAATAAGGTGATAATTAAGAAGGAAAGTTGATGAACCAGTCATATGTTTATTGGCCTTGATAAAAGACAACAGGATGTAGTACCTGTCTATGCAAGAGTGGCCATGGAAGTAGTTCTTTTATTACTTAAGAACTGAGCAAGCTC
This sequence comes from Nepenthes gracilis, assembly GCA_033239525.1. NCBI lineage: Eukaryota > Viridiplantae > Streptophyta > Magnoliopsida > Caryophyllales > Nepenthaceae > Nepenthes > Nepenthes gracilis. The sequence goes on along the minus strand of BSYO01000005.1, from coordinate 15,027,771 downwards.
ATCTCATGGTACAAAGAATAAAATAAAGATCTGGAAGGCACAACCTCAGAAGAGTGTTGTTTTCTTTAAAGAGACTTAGGTGTGCAGAACTACTTGGTTTGCCATGTAAATCCTAATAGTAATCAGCAGAGTAACGAACATGACCATAGTGATTACATTTTTGAGGCGCATGACTGCCTGGTCGACTATTGCCTCTAGGGTCACAGCTTTGCTATGGGATTTATCTGAAAGAGTGGATCGTTGAATACGAAAGAATGCCGTGGCAACTAATGAAATTGCTGCCTGCGTAGTATCTGTGCACAAACTGCTTCAAAGTCAGATGAAATATCAAGAAGGACCATATAAGCTCTATACAGAATATAGACCAGTTAGCTTGAAGAAAATAGGCAAATTCTTATTGATTCATCTCCTGAAATAACATTAATATCTTCTCTTTGTTTTCTATAGCTTTGAAATCTATAGAAAGTAGTTGGTGCAAGTTCCGTTACTTACAAATGCCAAAGAATTGGTTATAGTATTCAACCACATTTAGAGTCCCATTTTCTAGGCTAAAATATTGTTTGCATACCTTAGAAATACGGGTTACATTGGTAATGCTAGCGTACATATGTTTGGCATGTTTCCAAATAGCTCAAGTAGTTTCTTAAAAAACTGATGATGCTTAACATAAAGCCCTACACTTGCTATCATCAACCCAAGAATTGAATTTTCTTCTTGATCTCATTGATCATTGAGACGGCTAGTAGAATCATCTTCATAATGGAACTTTGGTAGTAGTTAGGGTCTTCTTGAAATCGGATGGAATAGGCATTTACCAAGGAAAAACATTTCAACAAATCTTGGTTAGTAGGTATAATTTTTTATTTTTCATTTAACTTTTTTAGGGTTAATATTAAGCGTTTTGAATTTGGATGACATGATCAACTCAAACATAGATAATCCTAGCAGCAATATTAGACAAGCCTAAATGGTCCAATACAGTTTTGTTTTTAAATGTGGGTTGGAAAGAATAATCACCGGGCCCAACAAAACAATAGTGGGCTAGGATTACTAGAAGAAATTAGAAGGCACTAGAATACACAACGTCATACTATGTGGGCTAGAAGACAATAGAAGACCATGACGCAACATATCTTTGTGGCACACTAGAAGGACAACTCTGGGCTAGGGCACAAACACAAAGAACAGATCAATTTGTTTCTTCTACAACGAACATTAAGATGAAGAACATAGTTAGCTAGGGCACAAATATGAATATGAAGAGGAGCACATCAAATCTTTCCTTGACTTCAATGGCTAGGGCAATGTAAGCATCAATGGAATCTTAAGAATACCAACAAAATCCCAGACACGAGTGAGCTTGACATTAACGGATGACGACCCTAACGATGACCAATGAGGGTACCAGCTTTGAGTATGCTGATATAAAATCGGGTGTGGTAACCCATCTCCTCTCTCTATCTTCTCTTCCTTCTCATTCTCTCTCTCTCTATATATCTTTTTTTAATGCTACAAAAAATTGGGAGGATGGAAGAGGAGAATGGAAGAGGAACTCTTAACTCTTTGATACCATGTTAATGATACAGTTTTTGTGAATGTAGGAAGAGGACTCTCACTCCTTGCTTCAATAATGAAATTAGTATAATAAGGAAAGAGATGAGTACAATAAAGAAGGGTATGATAATAACGTCTCAATCTTTCCCTTACTTTCAGTAATCATATCCTTAACTAATCTCCTAATTTGTTTAACAGAAATAACATTGGCATAATTATAGACAAAGTTGAAAGAAGTTTTTGTATATATGAAGAGAAGCGGTGATAGAATTATGACTACAATGATGGTGATTTGAGAAGAAAAATCAACATTAAACATCTTTATACATATGCACTTCAAGTAGAGTGGGTATGTTAACTAATTGAAATCAAAATGTTGGGAGGAACTCGGTGAGATGATTGGAGATATTCCATAAATTGAGTTGATTTTTATAGGTGGGGATCTAGATGGCCATGATGGTGAAAATATGAATGTGTATAATAGTGTGCAAGGATGCTATGATTATATGGAAAGAAATGAAGAAAAGGAGATTTTGGATTTTGTCATGCTTTATGATCTTGTGGTGGCTGACACATTTGTCAAAAAGAGGAAGGAACAATTAATTACCCGGAAGTGTTGCTCTTCCTGAACTAGAATTCTCCATTTTATCATGAGCAAAAGAGATTGTAAGGCCAATATGATAATTGCTGGGAATGTTTGATTTTTCAATAATGTTGGTTGTGGATATGCATCTCAAGAATGGAAGAAGTGGACATAGTACAATTGGTAAATTGTGAAACTTAAAGGGTGACAAGCAATGTTTCTTTAGAGAGAACATATTAAAGCACTTGGGATCCCAAATGGAGTTATAAGAAGACATGGAATGCTGTGGCTGATTGCATCCAAAGTTCAAAGAGGTTTAAGGGAATCAAAAAGGAGTGGTCATGCCAAAAAGATGCTTGGTGCTGTTGCAAAGAAATTTGGGAGAAACTAAACGGTCAGAAATTATAAGACATTGTATAAGTGCATAAACAATTAGACTTTGGACAAATATAACTATCCTAATGACTGAACCTCAATAGGTATGGTGTTTTTTTGATATAGTAAGTGCATGAGAATTCAGTATAGTTTTTCTAGTAAATTGAGTATTGCATCCACAAGGAGTTGATTTTTTACTCCAAACTAATTTTATAACTATTTTATATTTCAAAAATATGAAAAGAAAATTAAAATATTAGTTTATTGATGATGGGAGTAGTCATAATAGATGTGGTACGACCATGGAGTTAATTAAAAGATAAAGAATTAAATAACAAAATTTTAAATTGTTGAAAATTAAAATGCCGTCCAACAGCGACAGAAATTAAAGTGTAGAAAATTATAGGAATATAAAACTAAAAGAGTGGCCGTGGCTCAACTATTCAAGTCTCAAAAAATAAAATGACAGTAAATTAAGTGTGAGAATTAAATGACAGAATTACAAAATTATAAAAGCGGTTGTGATTCAACTATCCAAAACTGAAAAAATAAAAGGATGATAAAATTATAAAAGCAGCAGTGGCTCAACCATTCAAGATTTAGAAAATAAATTGCGATAAATTAAGTAATAGAAATGTTTGTAATGTGTTGATTTTCGCAGCACATTACAACGTAAAATTACAATGCTCCGATGTCAACCCGAAATTAAACTAACCAGTGAGAATGAGAGGTATACAATATAAAACTGATAGAGCTAAACTGATTAGGAAATAAATTTCATATTAAACTGAGATTTGAAGGTACAGAATGATAGATTTGAGCAAAATCTATTACATCAAAATGTTAAATTTTTTGAGCCAAAACTAACATCCTAAACATCTATCAAACTTTCCCCTCTCTACTTCACGTGCTGCACTCTCTCTTTCTTTTTCTTTTTCTACCCCATGCTCCCTCTCTACTTTGCGCCTCCTCCTTTCTCTCCTTTCTCTTCTCCTCTCTCTTTTTCTCCCTCTCTCCCCTTTCTTCCTCCTCGTGCTGCTTTGCCTCTCCTTCTTTCTCCCTTTCTCCCTCATATCTTCCTCCCTTTGTCTCTCTCCGTATTTTCTCCTCTCCTATTCTCACCTTTTCCTTTCAGTGGACTTCCTGCTTGCAGATTCTACTTCAGTCTCCTCTATTTATAGAGAAGAGTAAGGTGGTGGGATTTTTTGTTTTTTTCTCTTTCTTTTTATTTTCTTTTTTCTATTTTTTTCTTCCTTTTTTTTTTTTTTTTTTTTTTTTTTAAACTTTGTATAAATATATTACATTTTCAAATATATACATAAATTTTAACCCTTCAAAAAAATTTTGATTTGGCTCTTCTTTTCCTTGTTTCCTCAATTGGCTGAGTGAGTTGACAAAATGATGGCTCCAAATGATCAATTTGCCTTTATTCCAAAAATTCTATCTCGAGAAATAAAAAGTATATAATTAAAATATATAATTTAATTATATAATTTAAATAAAATTTGTTAGAAAATAACAATTAATAGCGGGGATAAAAATAAAAAAATCAGTGTTTATAACCTAAGAAGGTGGTTAGTGAGGCAGAGTCTAAAACTTATGAGGACTTGTTTAACATATTTAACACCCTAGGGAGAAAATTATGTTTTTGGACCATTCAAGGTGAAAGATAGGAGAACACAACACTTGAACCAAGTGAAGTTTAGCGAGGATGGTGAGGGAGTACTTGTTGCAAAAGAAGGATATCAAAGTGAGATGGAGCTAATTCTACAACCTTTTAAATGGAGGTAGGGAAAACCACATGTTGGTTGAGCTCAATGACACCGAGATAAATTTGTTTCTGTTATCGTTTATCGGAAGAATGGAAGTTACGTGAGCATGGAAAATGATGCCCCATCAAGGCTTAAAATTAATAGGGTCATGGGAATTCATGGCTAACTAGATTGCTTAACAAAATCCGAAGTGATATGAAGATGTTTATGGAGTATGGTTGAAAATATTAGTATTTGACATACCGAAAGTACATACCAGTACTAGACATCAAAGTAAATTTTTTTTTACAAATTTCAATCTAATAAAGAAATATAGGCCAATATATCACCCAAATATCATGATTTTATTGCTGCATCGGGAAAGATTAGTGTAGGAGACTCAATACCATTACATGTTGGCTGATATTTCATTTTGATACTATAGAATGGAGAAAGAACACATTGGTTCACATGTGCAAGAGAAGAGGAGATAGATGGAGGTTTTTTTCCCCACACTATAGAAGTACTGAGAGCTGATGAGCCATATGACTGGAGGGGGTTATTGAAAGGAGGTTAGGCAAGAGGAAAGATTGAAAAATTAATTTGAATTTATGCTAGATAGTTTTTTATGGAAGCTATCTAATTGCTAAGGGATGTGTTTTTAAGGAAAGGCAGAAGAACCTTGTGTTTATCAATTTATGGAAAACATTTAATCCAAGCTAAAGAGAAGTGTTATGGAAAATGTTGGAGATTCCATTGGATAAATTTAAGTTATAAAAGTTGTGTAATGGAGTAATGGCTTGGGTACTTGCTGGAAAAATAATTTTTTTTAATTACAAGAAGTTTACACTAGGGATCTGCTTTAGTTCCCATTTGCTTGCATTGGGTATGGATTAGATTGAATAAATTGATTTGAGCAATAGGCAAAAGGAATCTGAGCAAATGATTTATCAAATTGCTTCAGGGGCTTAGTTGCTCTTAAGAAAGAGGGAGAGTTGGACCTCAACAAATTTAGTACCAGAAGGCCCAGACTCTGATATGACTTTGAAAGGAAACCGTGCCTGGGACTGATATTGTGGCTCAAGTCAGTAAAATCCAAACCTCCTATTTCTTGTTCACCAGACAGGCATATTCCTGACTTTGACTTGTCTGTATCATGTAAATCCTTGTGATACCCCTTCACATGACCAGCCTACTCCTTTGACAACATCTTTGATTGGCTCCAACCCATAAAACCTCAAACATACACCCCAATTGTCAACATGTAGGATTATTTTCAATTAATTTCCCTCTAACATTACCACTACCCCCCCTTTGGAACTCTCAACAGCAAATCCAAGATTTGCAGAGATTAGAGGCTGTAACTAACAATCACCCTCTGCTGCATAGGCAAAGAAATTCAAATCTCTCATCTTTAGGTCCACTATGAAACTGATGGACACCTGAGTCTTGTCTAAAACCCACATCCTGAAAGTTTCCTTTCTATTTTCATCCAATTTCCCAGAAACCAGATATACAAACCATGAACAGTTATTTCCTTTGGACCAACTCTCTGGCAATCATTTATCCAGCTTATGACATTGAAAGAAACACCAATCATTTTGTTTTTTTGGTCCTCTTTCTTAAAGAGACAACCTCATTCTTATCCAATAATTCCAAAGCCATATATTAAACTATGGCAGGGATCCTATTCTTTGAACTCATTCACAAGAGAATTTTGGCTTAACAGTTCCAAGAACCTTGAAACACTCATATGTTTGCTGTGGTGGCATGATGGTGTGACGGCAGCAGTAAGGTAGTGGAGGCAGTGGCGAATGGCGATAGGGTGGTGCAGTTGGCTGTTGCAACAGGGTGGTGGCGATGCACTGGAATATATTTTTTGTGAGAAGGGTGGAAGATCATTTCACATTAATATTTTGTTTATTTGCTTGTTATTCTTACATATCAAAAAATAGAAAATTAATTCCAACTTAGGTCTCACTTATTCAAAGTAACTAATTAAACATGAGAATATTAATTTCCTAATATATACTTATTTTATTTTATTCCCTAAGAATAGTTATTCGATTTCTATATTATTCAATTCCTGCAACCAATCTCACTATAAAGCAATGATCGGTGACTAAGAGACCATGTTTTAGTCTAAAAGCTTTAGGATCTAATATATATATTTCTTTTAAGTAGTTAATTTTTCTTAATTAGCAATATATACAAGAGTTCGTTTCCTAGCCATGGTCTAAGGCATACATCGACAATGTAGAAAGGAGCCAAGCCAGCTAGGATATACCCCAAGCCTATAATCCTGAAGAACCGATGAGGATCCACAGCAGCCCCAAATCAGATCAAAGAAAAATCCCAAAACTCAAGAGGAACCTGTCTCTTTTTTTTTTTTTTTTTTGGGTGATTAATAAAGAGGAACCTGTCAAATCTTCCAAAAAAGAAAAAAAAATAAAATAAAAGAAATTTTGCCAAACCAATCCCAGCAAGCCTTGGATCAAATCTGCAAGCCAATGAAAAGTCACCAAGCACATCACTCCTAGCAAAGAGAGAGAGAAAAAAAAAAATAGCCATGAGAGACCACAATCAGGCACCACTGATTGAGGCTCAGAATGGGTACAGCAGTCATGGATCGGGTTCACCAAGGTAATTACAGGTCATCCCTTCAAAATTGTCCTCAGAATCACCATGAAGCCACAATAATTGCACAACGGAAACATGACAGACGAAGCAGGAACCCTAGCATCACCCATCAATTGCCCTACTCAGTTATGTGGAACTTACCTAATATTTTGATCTCAGGTGGTCCACCATTGGTGCCTTGTTGGTGATTCTTTATTAGAGTTCTAGAAAAGCAACTTAGATTTGTGTTATATGGGTTTGCTCTGCCTGGTTCATTCTGCCCGATTTTGATTCTAGTAGGCTCTAATTTAGGATCTGGTGGTGACACGTAGTTGAAAGTTCTTCTGAATAAAAGGGAAAGCACTTGTTTAATTTATTAGGCTAGCGGCCTACAAATATGATTATAAATAAAATAATAAAGAATATAATTACTGCTGACTGTCAGAACTTATTTCCATTATGGAAGACTTTGCTTTTTACAGTTTGGATTTGGAGGTCAAGGTGCTTTCTGAGTGGTTGACTTTTAAATATTGTCAAATGTGTGTTTAATGTGCTGGGAAAAATGTTTGCTTCAGAATGATTACCTTTTCCCCCCTTGCAATTTATGCTAACATGGTCGGATTCCATGTTTGGTTAACTCTTCAATCCATTCACCACTTTCATTTCTAGTGACGTGCTATTTTCTCATGCTGCTTTGGCTTAATTACCTCTTCCTGGTATCCCTGTTAAGTGGGATCAAAGACGCAGGGACCTATCATGGGCCTGGCAGACTACCTTTATCTAAAGTTTTCTATAGACTGACATCCATAATCAAGGAATCATTGATTATTTCTTTGTTTTTTGGCTGGATGGTTTCATTCATTGTGGGTGCAGGATTTAGATACAGAAATTGTTGTCGCAACTGCAAGGGGGACAGCTACAACTGCAACTTCCATCTCTGCTAACGTAGTAGTTGATGAGAGGCAGATGAATGCATTATTTCTGGATGTGGTAAGTCTTATCTGCTGCATTTGTTTTTATCATAGTTGTTTGCATGTTAGGCATTTGCTCATTCATCTGTTTTATGTTCAACGCTCCTTATTTTCCTCTGTTTGGCATTTGGATCCCTGAATTGGCATAGGTAGTGTTGCTAGATGGTTCAGGTGCCACAGAACAGAATGAAAACCTACATTGTTATTTAAGATACCCATAAATATATCAGCACGCCTTTGCTTGTCGTTATCTCTGAGAGCTACTACTATTATTTTTGAGGGATGGGAATTTCAGAAAAAAATATATACTCAAAAAAGGAAACCTATCATCTCACTGTTATTTTATCAAATTGGAAGAGAGGAGGCTGAATATTGTATTACCCTTCATTTTTGGTTGCACTGTATTTTTCCATCATCAACCTGTAATTGGAAATGCAATGTATGTTTCTAAAGGAGTGCCTCCAAAAATGAAGGAAAATGTATATTGGGACAATCTTTTGATAGGGAGTAAGCTTCTTTATTTTTTCTGCTTTTTTTAGGGGGAAAATCAATGGGAGTTCAGGGGTAAGAGAAGTGATTCTGCAGCTCCTCTGCCCCCACCCCACAAAACAAAAGGGGGGAAAAAACTGCACAATTGCATGGATAACCAGAGAAACTTGATTAATTCATGTAACCTGTTTATATTGCTAGCATCTCTGTGAATATATAAATGATCATAAGATGAAGGAATCCCATTTGTGACCAATTCAATGAAACAATGAGCACTACAGTGAATATAGTTACTTCTTTGCTTTATTTCTTTTTACAGAAATACCATTTTGCATGATACCCTATGTTCAACAGGTGCGAGTTAGTGAGTCATATGGATTGAGATTCCCTCGGGAGTTTGCTCTCCTCTTGAAACAGCTTCTGTATTTCGATCGATACACTCGTTTGTTAGCTCCAAATCTGAATATGCTTCAGGATCAGCGAATCACCATTGTCTCCAATCATGCAGGCCGATACAGACAACGGCTTTCCAATTAATGATCGAATATAGATTTTCTAGTCTATGCCTTCCGCCTGCCCTGACCCACAGATATTTGCCATGCCTATATCTCATCAGCTTTCTTGTAAATATGCCGTATAGAATTTTCTCCAACGATCATCATCACATATGTTCCAAGGAGTTTTTTTTTTTTTTTTTAACAGCGACTGTAAGATTTGCACTGCATAGGAATTAACAGTTGTTCTACCCAAGTTCATATGCTTAATCATATTGGCAATGCACTGTCTATTTGTAATCTCAGATATTAATTTCATCCCCTTCCCCCGTCTGGCTTGACCTCTCTCTCTGTCTCTCTATTAAACCTGTGTACTGGTCTCTGCACTGCCTTTGATGATCCTTTTATCTGCTGTTTTGGTTGTCTCGATTTCTCGTTTGGTCTACCAGATTTTTTTATTAATAAAAAAAGTCATATTTCGCAAGTGATCTTAGCCCAGCAAAATTAATTGGACTAACACCAGTCTAGGAGTTTCTCTATTCTTGGGTGCCTTTTTTTTTATATTAAATTAAATATTAAATAGATATTAATATTATAAAAAAATTAAAATATGACTGTCTTTATTATTTATTATTTCTAAATTTCAATCACTGAAGTGAGTTTTTTATTTTCTTTTTTTTTTGTTCCACCTGATTTAATAATTGAATTTTCACTAATTAATTCCATAATGTTTACTAAAAGTTAATAGTTGTTAGTGATGTATTGATTATAACAATGAAAATAAAGCATTAGGTTGTACTTAGTAAAGATACTTATATGAAATTAGTTAAACCTTTTCACTCATTTAGTCCAATTTATTTTTCAAAAATTTTTTCAGATTTAGCTTTTTTATTTTTTCTTGTAATCATAATTAATTCAATCATCTTATTCAAAATGTGTAACTTTGATTATTTATTTTTATAATATCTTTTAGTTTGGTATTTCTAATTGATTTTATTATTATCTATTGTAATATTTCTTTTTTCGTACAAGTTCGTCTTGTTTAATTTCAGGGTTATGTTTAGATTAGAAAGCAAACATAGTGCAGTTTCTTTGTTTTAGCAAATATAATTTAATCCCATGTGTTATGCTATTGTTAACATCTTCATTTCTATGTAAGGTAATTAAATTTGATATTTTCTGTAGAAGTGTCTTCATTATTATTTTTTATTTGTAATCAAATTCAAATAAAATTTCCTTCTAATTTTAAAAATATATTCATAATTCAACATAATTGTTAGAGTTAATCAGACCAATTTATTTGAAATTTGGCTTTGTCTGTGCTCTATTTAGTTGTAGCTTAACAAATGAAATAAAGCTATTTTAGGTTTTCATTTAAGAGAAGTAAATTTTAAATACGATTTTAGTGGGTGTGTTCTTTATTATTAAATTTACTATTAAAACTTGTTCTGTAGCAGGTAGGTGAGACACTTGATATTTGGTTATTTAAGTTTAACTCTATATTAATTAGTCAAATTTAAATTTAATTTTAAATTTATAAGTTAAATTATCAATTTAAGTAACCTAATGCTTGATTTATTAGTAGTGTATCTTATGTTAGGTAATTGTGAACAAGTAAATGTTGTTGATGACACTTTGATGAGTCTCGTAGCTCACGGGCTAGCCTAGAACCCAGCATGCAAAGAGAAGACCAGCCCAGGAAGTCGCAACCCAACAAGAGTTCCTCCAAACTTGAGATCCAGAGTTCGCAGCGGTGCTGTCTCGTTAAAATATGGGCCATCAGGCTTAGTCATTGAACGATCGCCACAAGCATGCTCAGCCTACTCTAGCTCAACAAATGAGTCCAAACTATCACTGTCACCATGTGTCCTTCATGCTTGTAGGAGCACAAATGACAACTGGCAAGCACCAACCTGTCGCCTTGAGAATTATGGTGGTTCAAAGCACTAGAGATGGAAGCATAACGGCAGCTCCTCCAAAGGCACAGAGCTGCAACACTTGTAGCCTACAACCGTAGACGTATGTTGTCGGCTACTTACGATCATGGAGTCACAAGGCCTCAGGATTGGCTTCCCAGCCCTCAATCTATAAATACATCATTTCTTCCACATGAGAGGGGGTTCTAGGGGGATGATTTCGATTCCACTTTCAACCTCGATACACAAATCGATGCAATGATCAAGCGATCAAGAGCAATCAAGTGCCCGAATGTTCGAATGCCTTGAGTGCTACCCTCTCTACCTTACACAAAAGCCACTCTCCCAAGAGCACAACTCTTAGACTGAAAGCCACTCTTCGACGAGTATACCCTTTTCAAAAAGCCACTCTTCCAAAAGTGTAACTCTCATTCTTAAAACTACTCCCTTATGAGTGCAAATTCCTCTAAGCCGCTCACCCTTTGAGCATATTAAACGGAGTCTAATCTTCTACCAAACACTTAATCCCATCATACTTGTATCTACGCATTACACTTTCTCATCCTCCCATCTTTCTATTCAATTAAGAAAGATTATTGAATTAAGTATCGGAGGATATATCAGGAGCGAGTTCCACCATTCTCTTGCCTCTTTTTTTTTAATTGTGGTATGTAGGTTTTAGATTTGAAATAATAAAGATCGGACCCACTTCGAGTCGGACACCTAAATTAGGTGGCTCCTAAATTCGCTCAGTAACTCGTATCTAGTAAGGCATCATTGGTGCCGTGTAATATTCTGAATCCCGTATGTATTATTTTAATATTTATTATCATTTTGGGTATTTCGGACGTGGTAAAAATAAATTAAAATATTGTAAAATTTTTTAGAATGATTGGAGGTGCGGAGTGGCGCCCGAGGTGCGTCCGTGTTATCGCTCGAGTACTGATCGGATTTTAGAATAAAAGAAAAAGGATAATGATAATAATAATAATAATATATAAAGAAGAAAAAAAAAAGAAAAGGAATTTGGGATCGGGGAGAGAGGGAGAAAGAGGAGAGAGAGAAGGGAGGCTAGGGTTCGAAGGCAGAGAAGAAAAACAAGAGGAAGAAGAAGAGGGAGGGAGGAGAAGGGAGAGGAAGGAAGAGGCGACTGCGGCGCAGGTGGTCGCGGGTGGTGCAGCAGTGGTTGGTATGGGCGATGGATGACGGTGCTCGGTAAGGCCGTCACGGATGTCGGCAGCAGCTGTTGGAGGCATCGGTGCCGCGGTGGAAGGTGGCGGTGATGGTGGCTCACGGAAGACGTCACAGCGGTTGCTGGCTGAGGCGGTGCGGCGTGGTGTGAGCCGTGTGCAGGGGAGAAGTCGAGAGAGAGAGAGAGAGGGTTGTGACAGGAGAGAGAGGGCGACGCCAAGAAGGCCGATGACGGCCACGCAGGGCAGTGACAGTTGCCGGTGAGGCTGCGCGGTGGTGGAGCGACAGAAGAGGAGCAACGGCGGTGGCAACAGTGCGGGAGGCGTCGCGCGCAGAGGAGGAGAAGGCTTTGTGTGCGGGGCGCGTGTGATGTAGGAGAAAGAAAGGCCCAATTGAGTGTTTTGAGACATCTTTTTTTCAGATCTGCGGAGTATAAAGTTGAGATAAGTATCCTCTAACCCTATTCTTAATCTGATTTAATTTCTGATGTGTTTTGACTACTGTGAAAGATTTTACTAACATGCATATATTTTTATACACACCCAATTTATTATTTATGTACATGCATGTATGTTTTATCGGTTGTGTGGTGGTTTTATACTTGTATTTATGATTTATAGGGTTTTTGGATATCCGAATAGTATATATGTATATTTGTGCATCCGTATATTGTGAAACCATAAACTAGACCTTGCATTAATCATGTATGTTGCCGGGGGTGAGGTCACTGAGGGACTATGGCGGTCCTAGAACCGATGGGTTATTATATGTGATCCAAGACATTAGATATTGGTACCGCTCCCGACGAAGAGGCTTTGTCCCGACGAAGACTTATATGATATAGCTACTTCCGCCAAAAGGATGATTAAGACGTTTAGTAGCTGACCTGCCCCACTGTATATTTAAATGAGAACCATCATAAAGAATTGACGGAATAATATATTCAGACATCCTAATATATAACTAAAACTTGAGGTTGCACCTAAAATCACGGGTGGTAAAATATAGTGAGCAAATTTTTAATCTATGGAAGACGGAGTATATGGATGGCCTTGAGCTACTGGCCTAAATCGTAGCCGATATAGTCGTGATTACCGGACGAGGGTAACCCTTTCTCAAGTTGGTATTATTTATCTTTGGTTCTCCGATTTCGTGCATGCTTTGTAGTTCTGCATATATTTGTGTAGATGATGATTTTGAGATACACTGATTGGCCCACAGTTCGGCGATAGAAATATCTCGTACGTATAAATATATGATAAACATAGAATGTGTTTTGATTTATGTTTTAGTTCCGGTGATCTTCTCTCGATTTCTGCATTATGAGATTTAGATCTAGACGATGGTATATGTCCCACACGGATGTGGGACGGTCGCGATTATGTAATGTGACCTCGGATCATATGATATGATATTGTCTATGATATTTGACCAGATCATTATTTATTACGATCATATCCCGTAGGGACTGTTTGATACGGATGATGATTTAGTACGAGATATCTTTTCAATTTTCAGAGATTTCACGGACATTGTGTTTTGTTTTACGTGATTGCTATGCGATATCTCTACTTCTGATTTATGTGTACCGTTTTATATGATGTTGATATTTATTGAACTTTAGGTTTACGTTTTTATGTTTTATTCCTTCAGACCAGTGGCTTGGATATGTTGTAGGAGTTTGGACGTTAGCTGATGTGGCAGATCTTTGTCGGTGAGTAGAGATGTTTATATTTGGTATGTTTTAGATCTCAAGAATGTGTCATGGTTATTATTTATGGTCGGATGATGACTCTAATCCTTGTATGGAAAATATTGATGAATTGTTATATTTAGATGCCTCCTTTGCGATTGTGGATAACAGGTCATGTATTATATTTATCCAAATTTATATCCAATGAGATCTTATATGAGTTTTATTATATTGGGTCCTGTATGTGTATGACTATCACGTTCGGGTTAAATTTTTATGGTTGATAAAAATATTATTATCGATTTTATTTTTGACCTGCATATATTATGTTCTTGGATCGTGATAGAGGTGGCATCAGAGAAAATATCGTAAAGAGAGACATTTTTGGGCCATATTGGGTAAGAAATTGATCAAATATTTGGCGTGATAAGTGCAGCCTATGGTAAAAAATGGATGTTTGAGTTGTAAATGTTTGAATTCGACTTGGAAAGTCGATTAATAGGCTGTGATAAGTCGCGTGAGCGACATAATGGGTGATTCGTTCCAGCAGCCGGATGAGAGTTTGGTTACTATGTGAAGGGTGGTCTGTTAGGGGCAAGATGGAGCGCCCTTCAAATAATTGTAAGTGTGAGTTGATTTGGAAAATTTTTGGGATATTTAATATCAATTAAGGCTTTGATTGAGTTTAGAAGGTTGAGAAAGTGCTTGAGATTTTCGATTATTTAGTTAATGTTCAGTCTATGACCTCTGGACTTGTATATAATGTTGTATTCTTTCCTGATTTATAGAATGAGCTTTGAGGATGTCTATCCTTGATGGGTAAACCTTGGTCTGCTAAGATTGTGGACCCTAGTGTCCGGTTTGGATGTTTAAATATGAATAATTGACTGATCTAATTTTATTTGAGGTGCCAGACTTTGATATGATATTAGGAGTAATTTGGTTGGCAAATCGTCATATTAGTATAGATGATTTTAGTAAGAATATTCTGATTTATAATATAAATTGTGAATTTTGAGTATCAGGAAGATTTGATCTAGAGGCGACAAAATTAATATCATTCTGTCTACAAGTTATTTAATGAGAATGTGTATCGAGTTTAGTTGGCATATGTGGCCACATCTGTGAGTCATTTTGTGGTCATTGAGAATTTTCTTGTTGTATGATAATTCAAGGCTATTTCTTGAGGGGAGGATTAGCCTGAATTATCTTTTTATCGATAAACTAAGATTGTTGTTGATGTTGTGTAGGAAGTGGCATCAATTTCGAGGACCTTGTATAGAATCGATGAGGCATTGGCCAAGTGCTTTGCCCTAGGGTGTTTAATGCCTTTGGGATGAGCTAGATGAATTGATGGGTTTATCTAGAAATTATTAAAAAAATTTAATTCATTTGAGAAATGAATCATCTGATAAGCGAATGTTGGGAATTGGCAGGTGATTTGTTTGATCAATGATTAGGGCTTGATGTTTTTTAAAATCGAACTGCATTCGGACTATTGTTAATTAAGGATGATTCAGAGTTTGTGCTTGAGATAGCCTTCAAGATAAAGATACGGCTATTGTGAGCTTCGGTGATTTTTTTAGGTTAGTGATTTGTTGGCATCTTTTGTGAATCTTACAAATATTATTATTTTTTGGCCGTATTTGGGTCTATTTGTAATGGCTTCATTAATGATATTTTGATTTATTCAAGAAATTTATGTGGGGCATGAGGTCCATCTGTGGATTGTGTCATAGCTGCGAAGGGTAGTCAGTTGTTTGCCCATTTAATGAGATATGAATTTGGTTGGAAGTAGTATTATTTTGGGCGTATTATTTCTTCAATGGCATGTTTGTATATTTGCAAGAAGATTAAAGCGGTGGCGATTGGGGAAGGACCATCGTTTGTTGTGAAGATGCGCAATTTCTTGGGGTCGGTTGAATTTGTTAAGCAATTTATTGAGGATTCCTCAAGAATTGTAGCTTCTGTGGACCATTTGGTTCAAAAGCGGTTGGTAATTAGCTTTCAAGAAATGAAGGGTGGATTATCGATAATGTTGATTTGGTCGATCCCTGATGGATCAACTTAATATGTGGTAGGTTGTGATGCTTTTGAGGAAAATTTGAGGTTGTGTTCTAATACAGCATATTCGGGTGGTTGCCCATGAGTTACGGTGGTTGAGTGTCTATGATTAAGGTTACTCCACTTATGGTTTGGAGTTAGCGGTTGAGATCTTTACTTTGAAAATTTTTAAATGTTATTTATATGGAGATAGTTATGGTTCAATTTGATTATAAAGGTTTGAAGGAATGTAAGTGGAGCATGGATCGCTTATAAAGGTTTGATTATAATGGTTAAAAGGAGTTAATCATGTGGCAATGTAAGTGGATGGATCGCTTAAGGGTTGTGATAGTGAGTTTCGGTGTCAGCCAAGAAGGAGAATATTATTAGCAATATTTTGGGTCAGAAGTCTTCTGATTTGATGTATTATGTGTTCATATGAGACAGTGGAGCATGAGCAGCATCCATGAATTTTGCTTGGGGATTGCCAAGGACGGTGAGAATATGGATGCGCTTAGGATAATTGTGGAATTGACTATCGAGGTTGACCCATTTATTACCAATTCGGATGATGTATTGGATGGAAAGTTGGCTCATCGATATGCCAATGAGATAATGAGATTGCAGGATATTCCAGTTTCGTGGTTTCAATTGTGATCTGATGTTGTGCTGAATTTCAGTGCAAGTTCGTATAAGAAATTCAAGCACCGGGTTAAAATTTGATATGACGATAATTCACAGTCGGTGATCAATCAGAGTAGTGCAGCGGTAGCATGTGAGCCTGTAGCTTTCGGTTGTAAGATTCGATTTGGATTTTTAGATAGAGAGTCTGATTTAAAATCCGATTTGAGGACATTAATTATGTGGAGGTTTTGTTAAATCCTGTGATTTTGAAGAAGTGGCGGCTTCGATTGGATCGGTCTGAAATTTCACGAAGTAGAAGGAGATTTTTGCCGACAAAGTGATAGGTAGGTAGATCCATTCTCAACCTATGCGTATGTTGTTCAGGACAGAGTTGTATTAAGAGTTTGCGCTATAATGTCTTCTGTCTTTGTTTTGAGTGGAGAAGTTGTAGAGTCGGTGAATAATTCCTACCATGATTGGGCTCCGAACTAAGCTCTTATTTGCGGAAGAAGCTTTTATGAAGATCAGAAGTGAAGTTCTTTTTGTTTGAGCGGTCATGAAGCTGGATGTGATCAAGCAGAGCCTCAATTGGTAGATGGAAGATCAGAGAGCAGTTGAGGTTGTCAGCAGCTATAGTGGAGTTGGAGTGGTCTAAGTTCGTAAGGAACGTCGAAGATTCTCCACCTAGCGGAGTGGCAAGTTAATCATACGTCTCGTGCATAAAGGAAGAAGCCAAGAAGAGGAAGCCTTCGAGAATTTATTTCTGGTCTGCATTGAACAGCGAGGAATTTGGTGGCAATTTGGATGATGATGAAGTCAGTTCTTTGCTTGTTGATTAGAATGTCATTTTTGAGTTTGGCCGTCAACACATTATTGAGATGAGGAGATTGCACGGTAATCTAATTTTGAGGCCCTTGATTGCAATTAGAAGTAGATGATTGATCAGAGTTGTGCAGTGGAAGCGTATTGATTCATAGTTATCGGTCACAAGATTTGACTTGAGGATTGAGATCAGATTTGCAGTTTGATTGGATGATCGAGAAGAGTCGTCAGATATTTTTGAAAGTATCATGAAGAGAAGAGTTTCAAGTTTCAGGGGCAAATGATAGTTGAGGTTGAGGTTCGATAGGCCTTTTGAGGTTTTGCAGTGAATTGAAGAGGTGGCCAACATAATGGTATTGTCCCGAGTTTGGTAGATCGTTATAATGTGTTTTATGTATATATGCTGAGAGAAATATGGTTGATCCTCGACATGTGATCGGGCATGAATTATTGCTAATTTCGATGAGCTATTTTATTTTGGATTTTGGTTCAGATTTTTGAGATAGAAGGAATCAAGTGTCAAGAATAAGAAAAACATTTTGGTTATTATGTTTTTGGAAAATCTTTTGATTGAGAAATTCGTATATGATCCGTCCTATGTGATGGAGTTTGAGTCGTTGGAAATTTGTGAGAATTTATTGCATGTTGGGGTTTTGGTTTCGATATTTGGATAGAATGATCAAGCGTTGAGGATCAGATTTTTGAATGAATCTTTTAATTGAGATTAAGCTTGGAAAATATTATCCTTATCTGTTTAAGGATTAATGTGTGTAAATTTTGAGGACGAAATTTTTATAAGGAGGAGAAAGTGTAATACCTGGATTCCGTCTGAATTATTTTAATATTTATTATCATTTTGGGTATTTAGGACATAGTAAAAATAAATTAAAATATTGTAAAATTTTAGGGAATGATCGGAGGTGCAGAGTGGCACCCGAGGTGCATCAGTATTATCATCCGAGTATCGATCAAATTTTAGAATAAAAGGAAAAGGATGATAATAATAATAATAATAATATACATACATATATATATATATATATAAATATATAAAGAAAAGAAAAACAAAAGAAAAAGAATTGGGGATTGGGGAGAGAGAGGGAGAAAGAGGAGAGAGAGAAGGGGGGCAAGGGTTTACAGGTGGAGAATAAAAAGAGAAGGAAGAAGATGAGGAAAGGAGGAGAAGGGAGAGGAAGGAAGAGGTGGCGGCGACGCAGGTGGGCGGCGACAGTGGTCGCGGGTGGTGCAGCAGTGGTTGGTGTGGGTGATGGCTGACAGCGCTCGGTGAGGCCGTCACAGATGTCGGCAGCAGCCGTTAGAGGCATCGGTGCGGCGGTGGAAGGCGGCGGTGATGGTGGCTCGCAGATGACGTTACGGCGGTTGCTGGCTGAGCGGTGTGGCGTGGTGTGAGTCATGTGCAGGGGAGAAGCCGCGAGAGAGAGAGGGTTGTGATGGGAGAGAGAGGGCGACGCCGGGAAGGCCAGCAAAGGCCACGCAGGGCAGCGGCGATTGCCGGTGAGGCGACGCGGTGGTGGAGCGACGGCAAAGGAGCGACGACGGCAGTAGTAGCGCGGGAGGCGCCGTGCGCGGAGGAGGAGAGGGCTGTGCGCGCAGGGCATGTGTGAGGCGGGAGAGGGAAAGGCCCAATCGGGTGCTTCGAGACATCCTTTCTTCATATTTGCAGACTAAAAAGTCGAGACAAGCATCCTCTAACCCTATTCTTAGTCTGATTTAATTTTTAATATATTTTGGCTACTATAGAATATTTTACTAACATGCATGTATTTTTATACACACCCAGTTTATTATTTATGTACATGCATGTATGTTTTATAGGTTGTGCGGTGATTTTACACTGGTATTTATGATTTAGAGGGCTTTGGGATACCCGAATAGTATATATGTATATTTGTGTATCCGTATATTCTGGAACTATGAACCAAACCTTGCATTAATGATGCATGCTGCCGAGGGCGGGGCCACTACAGGACCATGGCGATCCTAGACCCGATGGGTCGTTATATGTGATCCGAGGTATGAGATAATGATACCGCCCCGACGGGGGAGGCTTTGTTCCGATGGGAACGTATATGATATGGCTATTTCCGCAAGAAGGAAGCTTGAGATGTTTAGTAGATGACCTACCTCATTGTGTATTTAAATGAGAACCATCGTAGAAAATTGATAGAATAATATATTCGGACGTCCTAATATATAACTAAAACTTGATATTACACCTAAAACCGTGGGTGGTAAAATATAGTGAGTAAATTCTTAATCTATGGGAGATAGAGTACATGGATGGCCTTGAGTTACTAGCCTAAATCGTAGCCGATATAGCCGTGGTTACCGGATGAGGATAACCCTTCCTCAAGTTTGTATTATTTATCTTTGGTTCTCTGATTTCTTGCATACTTTATAATTCTATATATACTTAGGTAGAGGATGATTTTAAGATACACTGATTGGCACATAGTTGGGCGATAGAAATATCTCGTACATATAAATATGTGATAATCCTAGAACATGTTTTGATTTATATTTTAGTTTCGGCGGTTTTCTCTTGATTTCTACATTATGAGATTTAGATCCGGACGATGGTATGTGTCCCACACGGATGTGGAACGGTCGTGGTTATGTAATGTGACTTCGGATTATATGATATAATATCGTCTATAATATTTGATCGGATTGTTATTTATTACGATTATGTTCGGAGGAATTATTTGATACATACGATGATTTAGTACGAGACATCTCTTCAATTTTCAGAGATTTCATGGACATTGTGTTTCGTTTTACGTGATTGTTATGCGATATCTCTACTTCTGATTTATGTGTATTGTTTTATATGATGTTGATACTTGCTGAACTTTAAACTCATATTTTCATATTTTATTGCTTCAAACCAATGGCTTGGATATGCCGGTAGGAGTTTGAACGTTATCTGATGCGCAGATCTCTATTGGTGAGTAGAGATGTTCATATTGGGTATATTTCAGATCTCAGGAATGTGTCATGGTTATTATTTATAACCGGATGATGGCGCTGATCCTTGTATGGAAAATGTTGATGAGTTGTTATATTTGGATATCTCCCTTGCGATTATGAATAGCAAGTCATGTATTATGTTTATCCAAATTAATATCCGATGAAATCTTGTGCGAGTTTTATTATATTGGGTCCTGTATGTGTATGACTATCATACCTAGGTTCGATTTTTATAATTGATGAAAATATTATTATTGATTTTATTTTTGACCTGTGTATAATGTGTTCCTAAGTCGTGACATGCCATCTGTGAAAAGCGCAATAAAAATCCTACCCCCACAACCAAAGTGAGTAAGCATGGCGAACACTAGGGCTCAAACAAGCACACCAGCTTGAGACACTACCTCCGATTGCGATGACCCGACCATAGGTAGCCATGGGAATGATCATCAAGCCATTAAAGTAGCGGCGCTGGCTACCCGGGTGGACGCACTGGCAAAGCTACTTCAAACTGTATGTACTTGTCTGGAGGTGCCACTACTAGGGGTTTCCTCCTCCAACTCCCAAACTTTGGCATCAAGAGGAAAAAGTAGAGGAAGAGCACCCCAATGAGAAGACCCAGCGGCTTGATGACCCTGAGGCTCGAGTGGCCATGAGCAATAGGGCCTAGACACGGCCGGAGAGCCAATTGAGTCACGGAGTGCGAGATGAAAGCCCTGTGTGGCAAAATCTATACTACTCCCATGACAATGCGAGAGTTTACCTGTGCACTTATTTCTAGGGTTTCCAGGATCACTTTCGCACCATGATGGGTTTACAGGGCATTGATGACACGACCATGTGCCTATACTTTCCTCTGACATTCAAAGGAGACGCTCAGATTTGATTCTACCACCTACAACTAAATTCGACTCAGACATTACAAGAATTGGCCAACATCTTTTGTCATAGTTTACCTCCAATCGAAGGGTAGAGAAGTAGCCTTGACACCTTATCCACATCCAATAAAGGCCGAATGAGAGTCTAAAGTGTTTCTTAACCCGATTCAATACCGAGGCCTAGAAAATATCCAACTCATTACTGAGGTGAAACTAAACACCTTTGTGGCAACTTTACAACCAAGCAATTTCTTCAAGCATCTGGTCCAATAGGACCCTCAAACCTTCTTGAAGGCAGAAACCATTGCCCGTGTATATATAGCCATCGAGGAGGTCAATGAAGCAATGTGACCAGAGCATATGGATCACCACCAGCAGAGATCGATGATCAGGAAGAAGAGGAACAAAGATAGCACCAACTCCCGAGATCCCAAGAAGCAACCTAGGATGGAGCCGGGTGTTGGAATGGAGTTCAGACCCCTGAACCTGACCCTTTGAATGACATCTGGATGAACATCCTCATACAAATTCAGGTTGAAAAATTCTTAAAGTGGCCTAAGTCGCCCGAGAATCCGGAGGGAGTAGATCAATCTAAGTTCTACTTCTACCATCAATCTTTAAGTCATAACACCGAGGAGTACAAGAGCTGTAGAAGGAAATTGAGGCTCTCATTTGGAAGTGGTACCTCAACATATTCCTAATAAGCCCAAGGCAAACCTTCAGGGGAGCTCAAGATGATGAACTAGGCCAGCAGGAGCAGCTGTGTAATCGGATTGCAACCGGAGTTGTCAACATGGTGTCCACAAGACCATCTAGAAGCAACTCTCCGGCCCTGCTAGAGAAGGCTTTCAGCAACAAAAAACAAAGGATAGGGGTTAAAAATGATGACATTAGTTTTAACAATAACGATATGATACATGTAATAACTTCCTATTTTAACCGTATTATTGTATCTACATTTATCTCAGGTGGTACATTTAACTATCAATTGAAAATAGTCTTTATTGATAATAGAAGCTTGAGAAATTTTATGTATCTTGATGCCTACTTTAAACTAAGACTAAAAATAATCAAATGAGACCTACTTAAGGACCCCTATACAAACTAGACAATGAACCTATTTCGATCTAGGGGACCATCCAACTGGAGGTCACACTAGGGACGTACCTGAAGACGGCATCCCGTATGCTCACGTTCCTAGTAGTCGAACTACCCTTGGTCTATAACGCCAAACTGGGACAGCCCTGCTTAGTTACCTTCGGAGTATTGATATCGATCCCATATTTAAAAATAAAGTTCATGACAACATATGGAGTTGGAGAGGTCTTGGGTGAACAAGTCACTGGCCGAACATACTACTTGTCCCAAGTTAGTTAGATGATCCCTAATCAACCGACCGAAGATTTTGACCTTTAGGGCGAAGCTACACTACAACAAGGACAGTCAGTTGAATAAACCCTTTAGATTCTCCTAGATCCAAGCGAGCTCGATAAATGTGTACAAATTGGTAGCTCACTACCGAATCACCTACGTGAGCAATTGAAGACTTTCCTTTGGTAAAATTCTAATGTATTTGTATGGACTCTTGCTCACATGCTTGAGATACCGATTGGAGTAATGGTCCACAAGTTAGACAACAATTTTGGCCATAAACCCATTAGACAGAAACGGAAGAACTATTCTATCGAGAAGTTAATCACCATTAGAGAAGAAATTTGGAAATTGCTCAACGTGGGTTTCATAAGGGAAGTCCGGTATCCAGATTAGCTATCGAACGTGCTATTTATCAAAAAGAGCAATGAAAAATATACGTCGATTTCATCGATGTGAATAAGACATATCCAAAAGACAGTTTCTTACTGCCAAAGATTGATCTATTAGTAGACTCCACATTCGGGTATGAGCTACTTAGTTTCATGGATACTTATTCAGGTTACAACCAGATTCGAATGAATTCTGATACGAGGAGCACATCTCATTCTTGACCAACTAAGAAACATACTATTACAAAGTCATACCATTCGATCTAAAGAATATAAGAGCTACCTACCAAAGGCTTGTCAACAAGATGTTCAAGAAACAAATCGGCTAGATTAAGGAGGTGTATGTAAATGATATGCTCATCAAGAGCATAACAGTCAACGACCATATTCGTGATCTCAGAGAAGCCTTTGAGGTGCTTCGAGCACATCAGATGAAACTCAATCCAATAAAGTATGTATTTGGAGTAGTTTTAGGTAAGTTTCTAGGATTTATCGTGTCACACCGGAGAATCGAAGAAAACTCTGAGAAGATAAAGGCCATCATAGATATGAACCCATCTAAATCAGAAAAGGAAGTCCAAAGACTTATCAGAAGGCTTGTAACACTGTCACGGTCTGTAGTCAAGTCAAGATAAATACCTCCCCTTTTTCAAGACTTTGAGAGGTACGAAAGCGAGTGATTTTTAGTGGATTTCCAATTGTTTGACAGCCTTCCAAGAGCTGAAGGAATACCTTACCCATTCACCTCTCCTGTCCTCCCTAAAAGAAGATGAGGAGTTCTCTCTCTATCTAGCAATGTCAGACAAAGCACTGAGCTCAATTCTAATCAGAAAAGTGTCCAAGATACAACGTTCGGTCTACTACGTTAGTAAGGTCCTGACAGACATCGAGACTTGTTACTCACACACCTAAAGGATAGCCTTAGCATTGGTCTACTCCGCCCAAAAGTTGTGACCAGACTTCCAGTTGCACAAAATCATTGTCTTGATAGACTAACTGTTGAAAGCAGTCCTGAAGAGACTCGATATGTTTGAATGATTGATCAAATTAACCATTGAATTAGGCAAGTTTGATGTGGAGATTTGACCATAGCTGACCATAAAAGGGCAAGCCCTCATGGACTTCATAGTCGAAACAGTGACCCTGATTTTTTATGTCCTCGATCCAAATGAAGGGACACGCCAGCAAGAAGAAGTTAGGTCATGGATCCTGCACATGGACAGATTGTCGATGTAATCAGGAAGTGGAGCAGGTGTGGTCTTGAGGACTTTCGACAAGTTGGAGATGAAATACTCAATGACAATTGGGTTCCTAGTCACCAACAATATTGCTGAATTTGAAACCCAACTAGCCGGACTCAGATTCGCTAAAGAGTGCTCAGTGAAAAATTTGATCATCCAGAGTGACTTGAAGCTAATCGTCAACCAGGTCACTGGGAACTTCAAAACATCAAGCCTGTTGCTCGTGAGGTATCTCGCTCGAGTGAAGGGCTTTGTCTGAATCTTTTGACATAGTGGTGATACTCCACATCTTACTGGAGGCCAACTGGAAGGCCGATCAATTTGCTAAAGTAGCAACTACTGAAAATCTAGGGCAATACACCTAAGGCATGCAAGAAATTCTTGTGACCCCAAGCATAGAAATCCTAGAGCCAGAGGCCCTCTAGGTCTCAGACGACAATACCTAAATGATACCATACAGAAGGTACCTCACTAATGGCTTTCTACTGAAAATTCCAAATGACGCCAAGCGTATAAAAATGACAGCAAATTGGTACACTATTATGGGCAGTAGACTATATCAACAAGGTTACTCAATCCCTTACATGCGGTGTCTCATGCCAGAAAAAGCTGAGTATGTGCTAAGCAAAGTGCACCATAAAATTTGTGAATCATATGTTGGCGATAAAAACCTGGCATTCAAAATCATGAAATAGGGGTACTACTGGTTGACGATGAAGAAGGATGCCATGGAATTCTTGAAGAAATGCTAAAGCTATCAAGTCTACGACAACATTCCACACCAACTACACACAAAGTTGCAAGTCCTATAATCGCCTTGGCCGTTCAGACATTGGAGACTCAACATTCTAGGCCCATTGCCGTAACTTCCGAGCAAAGAAAGTTCATTTATTATTAGAATTGACTATTTCACAAGATGGGTAGAAGCCACCCTACTAGCACAATCATCGAGCAGAACACCATCGAGTTCGTTTGCCAGAATATCATATACAGATTTCGGATTCCCATGGTCATAGTCATCAATAACGGAACCCAATTCACCAACAAATGCTTAACAAAGTACTGCACAAGTTTGAGAATCCAGCTAATTCACACTTCTATCACCTACCCTCAGGCAAGTGAAAATAACAAATCGAACCCTACTATACGGGTTGAAGATAAAGCTTGAAGAAGTAGGGGGCCCTGGGCAGATGAACTACCTTCCATGTTGTGGTCCTACAGGATGACGCCTAGGGAACCTATGCGAGAGACACCCTTCAATCTATACTATGGAATTGAAGCGGTAACCCTAGAGGAGATTGGTCTACCTGGCCTCCGAGTCGAAATTTTCAACCCTCTAATCAACTGCTGACAACTCAAAGAGCATATTAACCTGCTCGAAGAAGCCCAAAATGTAGTAAGATTGCGCACGATAATTTACCAGTAACAGATCACTCGGTACTACAATAAGAAGGTGAAGGCACGCCAATTTGAGGTGGGGGACCTAATTCTTTGGAGTATAGAGGCAATGGATAAAATCGCCAACAGGAATAAATTATCTCCCAATTAGGAAGGACGGTTTCTAGTATCGACGATTCTTCAAAACAGGGCGTACAAGTTATGCACCCAAAATGGGAAACTAGTCCCAAGGACATGAAATGCTACCCACCTCAAGATATACTACCAATAGACCGCCGCTAAGTGCAAGCAAGTCCAGAGCATCCCATGCAAACTGTTTGGATAATGTAAATATGTTTAATTCAATAAAATAATCATTAGCTTCATTTACTATGTCAATCATTTGAATGCTTATGTGATTGCATCAACTCAAAGGCCTAGACTACCCCTAAGTAAGGTAACATATTTCACCAGGGGACCAACCTTCAAAATCTAGATTGAAACCTCGATTCCAACAACTAAGTAGCCCAAATGAGATCAAATAATACAGCCCAGGAAGCTTTCGACCTGAAGTCGGACCTACCCAAAAGGCCACTATAAAACCTTAAAGGGCTTTCCAGCACACATGTGACAAATTCCTTCAACAAGGATGAGCACCGTCAATCAACAATAGTCGGGTACTATGGCTCGAGGAGCTTACAAACTAAAGTTAGACTTGCCCAAAAGAGTAGTCAGTATTAAATAGGACCTTTGGCGGATTGGGACCCGATGCATGAGTGCGACAACTCCCTCTTATTGGGACGAGCACCACCAGTCAAGTGTAGGTGATGGTTCAAACTTCGCCGAAGCCCAACAACTGTAGCGATCAAATTTGATCAGCCATCTAGAGTCTCTCCTAGTACTACGACGTGCTTTCACAGGAAAGAACAAACACTAAATTGCACATTCAACAGGGACAAGCACCTTCAATCAATAATGGTCGGGTACTACAGCCCGAGGAGCTAACGAACTAAAGTCGAACCTAGCTAAAAGAGAAGCCAGTACTAACTAGGACCTTCAGCGGACTAGGACCCGTTGCACAAGTACAACAACTCCCTCTTATTGGGATGAGCACCACCAGTCAAGTGGAAATGACGGTTTAAACTCCGCCGAAGCCCAACAATTGTAGCGATCAAATCTGGTCAGCCATCCAGAGTCTTTCCCAGTGCTACAACATCCTTTCATTGGAAAGAGCAAATGTAAAAAAAGACAATCAATCAAGTCCAGTGATAATGGAAGTTACGCTTAGTCTGCAAATAGAACAAGCGTTAAACAAAAGCAAGTCAACACAAACTTGAAGACATCAGCCAATCTAGCTAATTTATTAAAAAATTTACATGTACAACATAGAGAGTCCATCCATAAATACAAAACACTACCTATGCCTAAGACTCGAACAGATAACAAACCTAAGGTTAGGAGCCCTCTGATGAACGTGGCAAAGGCTCCCCTCCTGTCTCCGAGAAGTCAACCAAGTCAAATCGACGTTGAACTCCAGTGTTTCTCAGATTAAGGAAACCAATAGGAAAGTTTAGAGCTTCCAAGGACGTGATCTACCTGTAGAAGCAAATGCCATCCTAGAATCTCTCCATCAAACGGGAAACTTCTTCCTGGCAAAATCGGGTCCTTAGCTCTCCATCGAGTCAATAGGAAAGTCTAGTGTTTCTTGGATAGAGGAAGCCAATAGGAAAGTTCGGAGCCACCAAGGACGTGATCCGCCTACAGAAGCGAATGCCATCCAAGAATCTCTCCTCCATCAAACAAGCAACTTCATCCTGATAGAATCGGATCCTTAGCTGTCCACCAAGTCAGGTGCATTTGTCTCGGAGGTCGACGAGTTGCTGCTCCGTCTCCCAAAGTGTGTCCTGGAGTGAGGCAACCGATCTAGAGCTCGAGAATTTTCCTCCGAGAGCTCTTAGGATCTCATTTGTGACTCAGACAACATTTAGTCAAGGTGAGTGGCCCGCTTTTGGCTCTGTAGGGCAGCATTCACTTGACGGTCCATCTCCTCAAGCACGGCAAGACCAACGTGCAGATGGGACATGTGAGAGATCTCGACATCCCACCAGTGCATCCCCTCTACCACCACACGAAGTACTTCCTAGGGCTTCAAGCAAAAGAGGATGATCAATCAGAGATAGCAGTGAAAGAACATGATCACTAGTTGGGAGAAGAGGAAATTGGCCCCCAAAACCTAGACCTCGCTCGATACAACATGAGACTAGTTTGGGTTGATCATAAAAGTGGGTAACCAATGTAGACTTCAGATGCATCCTTGTACATCAGTTTTGAACATTGAAGAACTCCCTCTAATTTTGGCTTGTGGATGCATAGGCTCTATGCTAGCTCTGAATGAGCCCACTCCTTGGTAGATAGGTAATGCTTTGTGATGAAAAATATAGAGAGCCCATCCATTTATAGCCAATGAAGGAGATCAGACAACATTAAACCAAGATGATTGTGCTGACAACAAAAGATCACTGATGGTAGGGAATCGAACAAATCTTGCCAAATAGAGTAAAAATTTGCGGGACACTTGAGAAACTTGGGAAAAGAGTACACCTAAGGAAGGGTACACAAGAAAGCCTGCAGGCGTTATCCCATCAGATACATGCTAGGAGTTAAAATTTCAAACCTCCCTTATGGGGGGCTAGTAATGGGTTCAGTGGTTCATGAGCCTACCCAAAATCTAACCTGAAGAGAGAAGACCAGCCTAGGAAGTTGCAGCCTAGAAAGATCTCCTCCAAGCTCGAGATCTAGAATTCACAATGGTAGGCCCAAGCAGCATGACCCAAGACTGTCCATCAATATATGGGCCGTCAAGGTTGGCTGTTGGACGGTCCCCATAAGCATAGCTCAGCCCACTCCAGCTCAGCAGATGATTCCAAACTACCACTGTCACCATGTGATCCTTCACGCTTGCTTGAGCACAAATCGCAGGCGGCAACCGCCAACCTATCACTTTGAGGATTACGGCGGTTCAGAGCACCAAAGGTGGATGCACAATGGAGGCTCCTCTAGAATCACAGAGCCGCAACACCTATAGCCCACAATCACAAGCGCATGGTGTCGGCCACTCACGATCATAGAGTCACAAGGCCTCGAGGCTAGCTTCCCAGCACTTGCTATATAAATACATCCCTTCTTCCACAAGAGAGGGGTTTCCGGGGATGATTCCAATTCCACTCTCAACCTCAATACGCAAATTGATCCAGTGATCAAGCGCCCAAGAGCAATCAAGCACCTAAACATTTTAACGCCTTAGGTGCCACCCTCTTCACCTTACACAAAAGCCACTCTCCCAAGAGTGCAACTTCTAGATTGAAAGCCACTATCCAACGAATGCACAATTCTCAAAAAGCTACTCTTTCAAGAGTGCAACTCTCATTCTCAAAGTCACTCCTCCATAAGTGAAAATTCCTTTAAGCCGCTCACCCTTTGAGCGCGTTAAACAGAGCCCAACCCTCCACAAACACATAATCCTGTCACACTTGTATCTACGCATTATACTATCTCATCATCCTACCTTTTTGTTGACTAAGAAAGATTACTGATTTAAGTATCAGAGGATATATTGAGGAATGAGTCCCGCCATCTTATGACCTCTTGCTAGTTAGTTGTAGTGTGCAAAATTTAGGTTCAAAATAATATAAATTGGACCTACTTCCAATCGGGTGTACCAATTCCCACTCTATATGTATCCCTTCACTCCTGAAGAGGAGGGACCAAGGGGAAAGAGCTCCTAGCGCTCTTGGATCTCAAAAGCACCTGGGCACACTTCAATCCATTTTGTGGAAAAGAGCATTGCAGTTAGCCACTCTCACCAAGTGCACCCCCTCACGAGCCGCTTTACCTACGAGTCTCGGCACCCTTAGCGTAGTAATCATGAGGAATGGTGTGTGCATAAGGTAGGGTGATGGCCCCTTTTTGCAACCTAGGAGGTAGGTAGCCATTATCTTCCTTGATAAAAAGAGAAGATCCAAACATTGAAGTCTCCAGGCTCGGAGCTTCTGACAACAAGAGGAAGAAGAAAAAGAGGAAGCTCCCAACAACGATCAAAGAAAACTAGAGGAGGGAAAAAGAAGAATGGATGGCGCTCAACTGCTCTAGCCAGACTCTCAGCGAAGGGAAACATGCTCATCCTAATGGTTTTCACTCTTTCGTTGAGTTCAAAACATCGCCTCCATCTATTAGAACAACCAATCCAATTTAGGCTCATGAATATGGATGCACGTCACTCCCTTTGGATTCTCCACCACTGGAACAGAGAGTATGACTCATGCAGTCGGGTGCAGAAGGCTCTCCTTTGTACATAGCTAGGGGAGGATTTCGGCGTGGGCATTCACTCCCACGCGGGCAAGCTCACTATTGCTCCCCTTATCCAAGGGAGTTCTCGAGAAAAGTGAATCAAATTGGGCCCCGCAAGTAAGATTTTCCTCCTCCATCTCTCAAAGCCGCCCCTCAGTCAGGCACACTTAGTGGAGCCTTATCTTCCATCTCCATAAGCTGCCACCTGGCTGGGCGTCCCTAGTGGAATTAAGTCCTCCATCTCTCAAAGCTGCTTTAGGCTAGGCGCACCCTTTAGATCCTCGTCCTCCATCTCTATAAGCCACCCTTGACTGAACGCACCCTTCAGAGCCTTGTCCTCCATCTCTCAAAGCTATTCCATGGCCGGACGTACCCTTTAAAATCTCATCCTTCATCTCAAAGCCACCCCTAGCCGGGCACACCCTTTGGAGCCTCATCCTTCATCTTTATAAGCTGCCCCCTGGCTGGGCACAACCTTCAGAGCCTTACCCTCCATCTCTCAAAGTCACCCCCTAGCTGGATACACCATTCGAAACCTTGTCCTACATCTTAAAGCCATGCCCTAGCCGGGCACACCCTTCGGAGCCTCGTCCTACAATTCTATAAGTCGTCTCCTAACTGGACACACCTTTCAAAGTCACCCTTGGTTGGGCACACCCTCCGAGCCTTCTTCGCCATCTCTATAAACCATCCCTTGGCTGGCGCACCCTTAAAAGCTAAGTCCTCCTCCATCTCAAAGCACACTCAACAAAGCTAAGTCTTTCATTTCTCAAAATCACCCCCTGGCCAAATGCACTTAGCAAAACTAAATTCTCCATCTCTATAAGCTGCACCTGGCTAAGCGGACCCAATGAAGCCAAATCCTCCATCCCTATAAGCTACCCCCTAGTCGTGCACATACAACGGAGCTAAGTCCATCTCAAATCTTCTCTTGGCCAAGCGCACCGTTTGGAGCCTCATCCTCCATCTGAAAACTGCCCCTCGACAGGGTGCACTCATCGGAGCCAAGTCCTCTTTCTTTTAAAGGCGCCCCTGGTTGGGTGCACTCACCAAAGTCTAGCCCTTTAGTAATAGCTCAATCCCCTTTTTACATATATCGATACATACATATCTTATATTTTTTCATCTTTTTCTCATCGTAGAAAGATATATCGATAAGTAAATTTTTGTCATCCATTGATCTCTTATTTATTAGTTGTGTTACGTAAGATCCTGGTTAAAAACCAATAAAGACCAAACCGACTCCAATTTGACCTACCAGGAGAGATCGAACAACTTCCTAAGCCGTTCAACAATCTAAATCCAACGACATATAATATAATATAATATAATATAATATAATATAATATAATATAATATAATATAATTGTGAGGTTCCCAAAACAAAAATAGAATTAACATGAGGCTAGGAATATCTCTTTATTTAATAATAGAATATTGAATGAATAAATAGAGGAACTTGGTAAAAATCTAGGGACTTTTAATGAAGAAAACGCCACCCGAAGCTTTCCCGCTCAACACATGCTCCAATTCATCCAAAAAAGCCGCTTGATGCATGCTCGATCCCCGCTCAAGCCGAAACAACAAAAGCCAGGCCGCGCTGATGCATGCTGCGAGCGAAGCTTCCTTAACCCCCTAGAAACCTCTAAAGTCGAGCCCGTTTCATCAAGCGGATATTCCAACCTTAGGAAAAATCAATTAAATAATAGCTACTAGCGAACCTTCCAAAAAGCTACTCTTTCTGAGCGGAGTGCGGAAGGATCTAGAACCGCCCGCTCGATCGCTCACCGGGCGCTCGAGCGGCCCGATGTTATATAAAGGCCGCCAGCCTTGCTATAATTTAAAGGAGAAGAAGAGAGAGAAAGAGAAAAGGGAAGAAGAAAGGAAATGAAGGCTTTGAGGCCGATTAGAGCTCAAGCGTAGTTGGAGAAAATATGGAGCACATCGAGGCAAGTATTCTCATACTCACTATTTGTTGTTTGTGATCATTAATATAATTATCGTTCCAATATCCATCCACGATGAAAATCACACAACCCATGATTAATGATGAAAGAATATCCTAAATGAAAGTCTAAAGAATGAATCACCACATCCCGACCATGCATAAGTATAGCCGAACAATCGATCTCATGAAATTCTATCCGTTCACAATGATCGGGCCCTTAACAAAATGCTATTACAGTTCATATAGAGTAAATGAAAAGTAAATGGAAATTATGCATCCCTCGATGTGGAAACTATGACTAAACGGGCATTTGAAATTGTAAGATTCAGAAATGAGCTTTGGAGGACCCCAATGAGATTGACTCATCGACGATAAGGAATTCCAAATCCGTTGGAATGTGTGTCAAACATGCTTATGAACTATGAAAATGCCAAAATCTCCAAGTAAAGATGAGAATGATGAGAACCTATGAGAAGATGAAACGGAAGGAAGTCCACAATGAATATATGATTGATGAAACCTCCCGTGAGGCGGAGATGTGATGAAACCTCCTTGAGATGGGAGATACGATATTGAGACACTGGACTTTCCTTCAAAGGAATGATGAAAAGAAGAATCATGAAACTAGGGCCATGGATTCTCGGATGGGTAGTATTCTTTTCGACACGTCCATCATGGTATAAACTCAAGAATACTTGGGCCACGTATTCCAACCATGTCTTGTGTGTAAGCGGTGGTGTCCGTGTCACGCCTTAGGATACTATTGTGGAAGAACGAACAATGCCCTAGTACCCCGGGGAATGGGGCGACGGCAGAGTGAAAGAGGGCGTTAAAGATAATCCTCAGGCCTTAGATCATGTGGAGTATCATGATCCTTTCCTCGTTCTCTCGCAAACGACCTACTAGCCCTGGATCCGCAAAGATCAAGGTAAAATGAGAAAGCATGATTCAAACGATAAGTGAATATTTCAAGACATGGTAAACAACAAATCGATACTCCTAAATGTTCCTTCCTCTCATGTCTCATGATATATCAAATACATGAGAATAAGAGTCATGATTGTGATGGTTTGTGTGTTTATGATTATACTCGGCCGACCGAAAAGCTCACTCTTGCTACTGTTGTTTTTCCTCGGATGAAAGCATGTAAATAGATCAAGGAAAGGCTTGCTTGGCAGGAGCCAACGCCTACAAGTGAGCAAGGATTCGAATATCAAATTTGTTATGGATAATCCTTGGGGATTAGGTATGGTTCTTGGTTATTTTTATGGTTTTAAGATGCTTCCACATTTATGGTATTAGAGTATGCTTCCGCACTTTGTTTGATGCCGAAAGAGGTTACTAGATGGCATCTCTCTAGGTCTAATACAAATCAACTTTTAGAACATCGTATTGAAGCCATAAATAAAGTGGCAAAATTGTGAGATCCTGTTGAAAAGTATGCTTAGCCTATTTAAGCAAGTTGTAAAAGGTCTTTTGTCCAGATTATAAAGAAGACTGGACATTAATGAAGTTTTATCGATTGAAGGGTTATTTAAGGAAAATAACCTGGAGTAGAATCAAAATGGTACGTAGACAGTTAGAGATGCCTTAGGTTTGATCTCAAATCATATGCCAAAGCGAGGGATAGAAGAAGAGGAATGAAACGACTAAAGGTATTTGACGATTTAGTAAGTCCAGGCAATTAGGTTACTAACTGTAGGTCAAGGAAAATGGTGTAACACCTTAGTACCGAGATTTAATTCACATTAATTGGGTCTTTGGACTAATTAGAGATGCTTTGAGGTCTAAGCTATCTAATCTCAGTTTGAGGTTCAAAGATTAATCGACCCTTGGTTAAAGTTCTTCGGTTGGTATGTAGCTCGGAAGGTTGCCCGTTCAACTTAGAGCGTGTCAAGAAAAAGGTGGAGCCATCGGCTCGAGACTTGAAATGATGAAAACTATTTGGGTATATCATGTCCTAGGATAGCAATCCATAAATCACGGGCATTTAGGTAGCCCAAGTCATGTTATGGTTAAAGACATGAATTTCGAAGACTTGGGAATGCCCCGCAATCACCTCCATATCATTTGGCGAATCTGCCCTTGATAGATAAGGATTCAAATTGATCTTAGTTGAAAAAGTAAGTAAGACCATTAGGTCTCAAGAATTAAGTCTTATAGCCTCATGTATTAGGAAAGTTTCGTGGAATAATGTTGGGATGAAACCTTTGGGATATGTCTCAAAAAGTAGTAGTTCAATCACAAAATATAAGAATGTTTTCAATTATGAAAATGTTTGGTATCAAGGCTCTAAGGTTTAAGCTCACCACTTTCATAACTTATTTGAAAGGATCTTGGGTTTAGGTGGAAGCCGATATCTTCGAGGCTGGAATAATATGCCATGACCTGTGTTTCAATTATATGTAATTAGGCTCAGCAATAATAACCAAGATAATTTAGTATTCGAAAGGATAAAAAGGACATATCAAAGTGAATGAAAACTTTTGGATACAAACCTTCCCGAAGAAACTTTGGGACTATGATCTCGTTGAACGGTAGTTGGTTGTATCCTCTAATCTTAGAGAAAAGAAATTCAATGCCTTAAGATCAGAACCGGTTGTTATAAAAGAGAAACATGAAGATCGCGAGATAGAAAATAAAATTTCTCAATCTTGGTAACACAACCCTTGCATCCTTGAGATTCAATTATATAAATATGTGGCTTTGGGAGTTCGAGGTTTTCTTAATCATGAATCCAAGATCGATACAAGTGGGTTGAGGTTGAGATATTTTTAGAAATTATGGATATTAAAGGGTGAGTTAAACTATCTTGCGGTAATAATTTCGATGTAACGTTATGGATAAAAAGTAAGTTAATGATCCGAATTGCGTAGGAAAACCTATTGTGCCTTGTAATAGAATTTTTGCAATTTTAGGAAAGAACTTGGGATAGCTTAAGAGATTAAGTTTTTATCTAACTTTAATAAAAGTTCGATGAATAAACAACAATCTTTGATAAAGGATAGCATCCTGGAATCCGGTTGAAGGATTTGAAACATAAGTTTGAATCAATCAAGGTAGCAAGAAATTAGTATCATCATTTTTGTAGACAATTTGATCAAGGACGTTGTCAAAAAGAAAGATTTAGCTAAATATCTTTGGATCAGTAAATTGAGGTCATAACGAATCAATGAAAATTTTAGCCCAACGATATTTAGGTTATGGATATGACCATTAAAAAGTCCAAAAACAATGGTTGGGTTCATCCATTCATTGATGTTGATTTTTTAAACCATATCTGGGTTTATACTAAAATAACCACATTAAGGAATTTAAAGATATTCATGGTATGAGTAAATTACTTAAGGATTAAGTCATAAAAGATAACTCACCTATTCCGGTAAGAAACAAATACAATCTTATGGCCCTTTGGTAACATGATTATGGAAATCAACAAGACTATGAGAAATAGATAAATCGGGGAGACTGATTAGTATCGTGAAAGCACATGATCATTTTGAGGCAAATCAAAATCGTTAAGTAACCTATACCAGTGAAACTTTCGGCATAAGAAAGATTTGTAATTATTAGAACAAAAGTTAAAAGGTAGCTTTTCAGGATCTGAAAGACATTTATGACATTTGGGTTGCCATGGGTTTGGCAAGTTATCGGGAGATATAATACCTTTAAGAAATATTACAGTTATGATACTTTCATGTAATAATCGGGAGTACCCTTGAAAAGTAGGGGCAAAGTCCACAATTCATATCCTTCCATGTGTACGTTCTTGAGGTTTTCTCTCAAAACTCAAGAAGTAGTGTCTTCAAAATAGGAAGATGAAAGGATGATCTTACATATGGTCTATAATTAAAAGAGAACCTTGCAGTATTTTGAGAATGTAAGCATTAAAGTTGGTCATTAATGTTACGAGTCTTTGGATTGGAATAACTTTGGGGTTTCATAGGTAAATAAGGAAGATGAATCGATAAGACCAAAGATTGGACAATAGGATGTCATAGGAAGGCAAAAGATCGTGTTCAAATTTGGGTTCAAATCAGCCGGTGATATGCCGACAAGATCTTGAGGTTGCTAAGCAATCCTTCGAGAATCTATTGATTAAAGGTCCCGCTCATGTTTTTTTGAGGATTATGATAGTTTTGCCTATATAGAAAATTTGAGAAAAGTAATCGAGTAGTGAGCGAGAGCGTACAGGCCTATAGCCCAAAGATCTCTTAATAAGACTAAGATTCAAGAACCAATTTCTTTTTACACTAATGCATAGAAGTAAACTCCATCGATCTATTAAAAATATCAAAAGCTAGAGAAGGAGCACTATGATTGGTGACTTTGGATTATCTAGAAATCGATAAAAGGTAAGTATCTGGGTTGATGAAAGGGTAAGGAAAGACAACTCAATACTTGAGGTTTCCAAAGTAAGTATCATCCAAGGAAAATGATTTCAATATTTAAAGGATATACCTCAGATTTAGAAATTTGAGGATCGTTAAATTTTGAGGACGAAATTTCTATAAGTGGGGGAGAGTTGTGAGGTTCCCAAAACAAAAATAGAATTAACATGAGGCTAGGAATATCTCTTTATTTAATAATAGAATATTGAATGAATAAATAGAGGAACTTGGTAAAAATCTAGGGACTTTTAAAAAGCTTTCCCGCTCAACACATGCTCGAATTCATCCAAAAACATCCGCTTGATCCATCTCGATCCCCGCTCAAGCCGAAACAACAAAAGTCACCCCCGATGCATGCTCGAGGGCGGCTCGAGCAGAATAATTTTAGAAACCTCTAATTGCCTGGCCGAGCCCCGCCGAGCGGATATTAATTGTAACCTTCCGGAAAAATACCCGCTAAATCTCGAGCGAACCTTCCAAGCTTCGATGAGTCGAGCGGGAAGGATCTAGAAGCTCACCGGGCGCTCGAGCGGCCCGATAAATATATAAAGGCCGCCAAGCAAGGCGGGCGGAAAGCGGGAGAAGAAGAGAGAGAAAGAGAAAAGGGAAGAAGAAAGGAAATGAAGGCTTTGAGGCCGATTCCGAAGCTCAAGCTAGTTGGAGAAAATATGGAGCACATCGAGGCAAGTATTCTCATACTCACTATTTGTTGTATATGTGATCATTAATATAATTATCGCTCCAATATCCATCCAAACGATGAAAATCACACAACCCATGATTAATGATGAAAGAATATCCTAAATGAAAGTCTAAAGAATGAATCACCACATCCCACCATGCATAAGTAATAGCCGAACAATCGATCTCATGAAATTCTATCCGTTCACAATGATCGGGCCCCTTAACAAAATGCTACTTAATCATATAGAGTAAATGAAAAGTAAATGGAAATTATGCATCCCTCGATGTGGAAACTATGACTAAACGGGCATTTGAAATTGTAAGATTCAGAAATGAGCTTTTGGAGGATATTTAATGAGATTGACTCATCGATAAGGAATTCCAAATCCGTTGGAATATCTTTATCAAACATGCTTATGAACTATGAAAAATGCCAAAATCTCCAAGTAAAGATGAGAATGATGAGAACCTATGAGAAGATGAAACGGAAGGAAGTCCACAATGAATATATGATTGATGAAACCTCCCGTGACTTGGGAGATGTGATGAAACCTCCCTTGAGATGGGAGATACTTATGAGACACGGTGGACTTTCCTTCAAAGGAATGATGAAAAGAAGAATCATGAAACTAGGGCCATGGAGATACGTCCATCATGGTATAAACTCAAGAATACTTGGGCCACGTATTCCGGCCGCTTGTGTGTAAGCGGTGGTGTCCGTGTCACGCCTTAGGATACTATTGTGGAAGAACGAGGACTGCACTGTACCCCGGGGAATGTCAAATATACGGCACGATGTGATGTCGACCCAACGAGAGGGTCGTTAAAGATAATCCCTCACGGCCTTAGATCATGTGGAGTATCGATCCTTTCCTCGTTCTTATATTTTGCAAACGACCTACTAGCCCGGGTCCCAATCAAAGATCAAGGTAAAATGAGAAAGCATGATTCAAACGATAAGTGAATATTTCAAGACATGGTAAACGATAAATCGATACTCCTAAATGTTCCTTCTCTCTCATGTCTCATGATATATCAAATACATGTTGCCCTGACATGATTACGGTTTGACAAGATGAATGATTATACTTGAGACTGGGGTAAAAGCTCACTCTTGCTATCTTTGTTTTTCCTCCAGATGAAAGCATGTAAATAGATCAAGGAAAGGCTTGCCCAGTGATTGCCACAAAAACGGCAAGGATTCAATATCAAATTTGTTATGGAAGCCCCTTGGGGATTAGGTATGGTTCTTGGTTATTTTATGGTTTTAAGACGCATTTTATGGTATTAGAGTATGCTTCCGCACTTTGTTTGATGTTTTCCGATTGAGGTTACTAGATGGCATCTCTCTAGGTCTAATAAGATGCGATCATCAAACAATTGAAGCCATAAATAAAGTGGCAAAATTGTGAGATCCTGTTGAAAAGTATGCTTAGCCTATTTAAGCAATAAAACGGTCTTTTGTAGTTATAAAGAAGATGGACAATATAGGGTTATTTAAGGAAAATAACCTGGTTCGTCACAATAATATTTTATATAAGTAAAGAAATCATTGACAATCATTAATGTAAAAAATCACAATATGAAATACGAATACAAAAATATAGAAAATCATTGATACCCAGATAACGACATGAGGAGCAATAAGCCTCACAATGCTATCACAATACCCAATGATTAAAGGATTTTTTATCAACTTCACTCATAATTCCTTTATAGACAGGAACTTTATTCACAAAGTATTTTATATAGCAGTTACTGTATGATTAATGTAGGAGATAACCGTTTCATCAAAGATATATTTTTGTCTAACCTCCCAAATCAATTAAATAATAGCTACTAGCGCAATTCATGCTACTTCCTACTTGAGTGTGTTTGTTTTCTTTTTTTTTTTTAAAAAAATAGACGCCCATCTAACACCCTTCTCTTAATTGTTAAATAGCTAAAAACACCCAATCTTGCTATAATTTAAAGATCAAATCCCCTTTGTAACATAACACTTAAAAAATAGGTACAATAT
Source organism: Nepenthes gracilis (assembly GCA_033239525.1). NCBI lineage: Eukaryota > Viridiplantae > Streptophyta > Magnoliopsida > Caryophyllales > Nepenthaceae > Nepenthes > Nepenthes gracilis. Next base: position 14,989,006 of record BSYO01000005.1, on the reverse strand, counting down.
GACTTTGAGGCACCTCTAATAAAAGGACGTAGATACAAGATGAATGGACCAAAGCCAAACAATCTGAGGTACTGAGTGACCCTAATAATAAGTCAACAAATAAACATATGGACAAAAATAAAATCAATTCACCAAACTAATCCATGCCAATAAATTGACTAAACCTCATGTTAAAAGATATGCTATACCGATGTAAAAGAAAACTTGCCATGTAAATCTCCATCCCAAAATATCTAGTCCAACCAATCCTATTTGAGCAACAAATCTGGCTAAGGTATATGTAAGCCCACCTGAGCCTAGCTGACAGAGGTTAGCACCAATGATTTCGATTGATAATAACCTCAACCTTAGATCCCAGCGCAAGCCCAATGCCTGAGGTGATGCAATTAGAAAAGATGGAGGCAAGCGGCACCATTGGATACCTGTAGTCCAGCAAAAAAAAACATACCATTCCTATCACCAATTGTGTGTCGAACAAAAAGGTTTCAAGGAATGTCAAAGGCTCACAATCTTCATGAAACTTTGTAGAATAGATTGCGAAATTTTAATAGTTCAAATATATATCTTTCATAAACATGGTATGTCTAGGCCCAAATCGAGTTAAAGTTAGTGTCAATAATTCTCCAAAGATGATATGACAAAAGGGTCTTATTCTATGCATCTATATTCTTTAAACCCAATCCACCTTCACTCTTAATTTTGCAAACATCTTCCTAAAATACATTGGCTGAGTGCTTGCCTTTGTCCAACCATGTCAAAAAATAAGGTCAAAAAATACCATAAATTTTTTTCAAGATAGGCGTTTGAAAGAATGAACAATGATACCTAGTAAGAATGAACATTTAACAGAACCAAGGAAATCAACAAGAGTTTACCTGTAAAGGACAACAATCTATGTTTTCAAGATAGAATTCTACAAGACATTCTATTTATAAGAGTTTAATAATCTATTAAGTCCATAACAAATAAAGACACAAGAATTCCAAACAAGTAAGAAGCCAATCTCAAAATCTGAAATAGACTGTATTGCACAAGCTAACATGGAATCCACAAAAGAAATGAAGATCTCACTTTTAGACTCAAGCTTGACAAGAAGGATAATGCAAAAAGGCTCCTCATGATTGTATGGACCAGCCCCTGAGAATAAGAGCTTATCATTTGTGAAGGTTAGCAAGGTAGTGTTTATTTTCTTGCAACTCGGATGGTATTTGAAGGAAGTCTAATCACACAAATAATCATCTCGATATAGATAAGAAATAAACAAAGGGATAAGCAGTTCCTTGTCTAAGCCAATGGGTACGCTTGAGGAAACCATCTCACCATTGATGGATAAATAATAGGTACGAGTGGAGATAAACTAAATAATCCACCTAATAAGAACGGAGGGCAAGGGAGCCGATGACCTCCAATGATGCCAAGATGAAGTCACATTCGATAGAGTTACATACTTATATCAAATCAACTTTTATAGTACACCTACCTGAGCTGCGTTAAATATGGTACTTATGCAAAAACTCCTATGCCACAAGAATGTTGTCACCAATAATACAACTTTCAATGAAGGTTGTTTAACAACTAATCACCAAAAGGGAAAGAGTAGCTTTGATCCTGTTAATAACAACAGGAGTTGGCGACTTTTAGAATGAGATAAAGTAGAGTAGAATCAATCTTCTTAAGTAATCACCGATAGATGAAAAAGTCTAAAACAACCTCTCAAATAAAGGGGCCAATGGTTTCCCAAGAGGATTTAAAGAAAGCTGCCCAACCTCGGAGCCTTTAAATTACCAAAATCAAAGATAATGGCCCTGATAACCTTAGCTGAGGGAATGGTCGAGAGGCCACTAAACATCTCCAAAGGAATAGACTTACATATAAAAGACATGATATCTACCGTTTAAAACTGTAAGAGGGGGGGAGGGCTTAAGATACCTTGAAAATAAATAATAATAGTAGTAACACTTCAAATTGGGCCTCTAGATGCAAGCAGGCAAAAGAACTGCTCCTTCTAACAAAGGATCTAATGAATTATGAATTTGGTGTTATGCTTCTCCACCAATGTTTTGAAGAAGAAACTGATACATTTGTCTCCATCCTTTAGCCATTTAATCTTGGCATTCTACTTGACAAAGTCCCCTCCCTTGCAAGAGCATCCAAGAGTTGGAAACGAGCATGATCCTCCTCTCTGATAAGACAATCACTGAACGAATCAATCTCGATAATCTCATGAGCGGGTTTAAAGGTGGACTTCGCACAAAAGCAGCCACCCCAGTGTCCCTTAACTCTACATTAATGGATTTTAAGGCCTTCTTGGTATTTCATTTTTTACACCATCCTTAATATAGGAACACTGACAATGGCAGTATCCTTTGTAGTAGCGACGACATCATGGGAAGCAAGGTGGTAGACTAGGAAATTATTGAATTTAAACATCCCACCCACTCTGAAAGGGTTAAAATCCAAAAGAAGTATGTATGATGAATAGACCTTTTTATATCTTATTTTATTTTATATTTTACATATATAACAAATTTAGTAGGATGGAATAATAATTCTATTTCTATATCATTTTTAATAAAATTACCGTTTAGTTACTCTAAAAATAAAAGTAGCATTTCTAAATAAAATTTTTATTCCTTCAAAACAAAAAATAAAAAATACTAACTCTTTATTGGTATTTTTATTCCTAATTATCAAGAAATAATTATTTTAAAATATTTTATTTTAACATATCCTTACCCCAAACTAGATTCAATTAAAATTAAATTCGGGTTGGGGATAAGTTAGATTTAAATTAAAATTTATAACTACTAGAGCCAGACATATTTGTAATCTAAACAGGTCAGTTCAGCCTTAGACATAATTTTTTATTTTAAGTATTTATTTAAAATTTATAGATTCATAACAAATAATTAAAAATATAAAATATTTTAAAAAATATAATATGTATATTAAAAATATTACCTAATTATACATTTGAGTAAATTTTTATATAAAAATTATTAATTATATAAAAATATAATCTATTAAAATAATTTTTTAATCTTAATATTTATTTCAAATAAAAATATATTTATAAAAAATCATAATTTAGGTTGGGTTAGTTGCAATTGGTTAATTTAACCCAAAATCGTACTCTACCTAAAAAAAATAATCAAATCTTCTTGATCATATCTATCTACAATACTGATATATTTTAATTAAATTCTATAAAATTTTAAATCAATAAGTCCAAAAAGATTAGATGGCTCAATTTTAATCAGATATTTTCTAACTTTCTAATATATGTTAAAATATTATTTCTTTAGATAAGAATAAAATAATTATTTTATACTAATTTTTTAGTTATTTTTTTTACTATTATTATATACTAAATATTAAAAAATTAATTTCTAATTTAATTTTATATATTTTAAATAATTAACTAAATAATAAAATATTAATTTTAAACTCTATATTTTTTTATTTTATTTATTAAGAATAATTATTTTTATAACCGAACAAAACGACAGAATTTTTTAAGCACCAAATACATGCAATCATACCACTCGAAACACATCCACAAGGAAATCTCATAGAAAAAAATGGATGCCCCAAGTTTGGTCTTGTACTAGACGCCTTACTAAAAGAAGGCACGCTGTACGGCAGATAGCGTCAGCGGCATTTGCCCAGGAAAATTACCGTACATGTGAAGCTGATGTGTGTGAATATTCCCCACCGCCGGGATTGATGAGGACATTTCACTCTCTTGAAATAAAAGATGGAGACCCATTGGCAAATTGTGCAGATTTCATTCCTTTTGAAATGTTGTGGTGCCCAATTTAAAAAATCAGTAAACTCTAAAGGTGGCCCACGCTCTCAAAATTTCATGGAAAGGGCCCACCTGTAAAGTAGTGGGATGATTGAGTCCTTATTACATCCACATCCTTGATCAACAGAATCCCTTGACCAAGATGCTATTCAAATTCAAATTCTTCTTCTGATGATCTCCCATAACACACTTCAAATGTGCCCGTCTCTCCTGCCATCCTCACAGACGCAATCTTTGCACAAAGGAATCACTTAAAGGCTTCACTTTGCAGAGAATCAACCTGAAAGTCTATGATATGCATAGACTTGCTGTAGTATGCAGTAATCCTGCAATGACACGGTGCCAAAGTCTGCAACCACAATCCTAGTTTTGATTTTTAGAAATTGTAAGATACTGATTTTTAAAACATAGTAGATATGAGTAATTAAATTAATATAAGTGGACCGAGACCCAACGATATGAAAAAAATCGGATTTAAGGGCCAAAGACCCGGAATTGATGGAATTGAAAACCGACATTATAATTTCAAAATATTAATTCGTAAATATGCTTCAAATTTTAAATTATGATAATCTCGGGATATTAAATTAATATATTAAAATTAGGTTCGAGGTATGTGAAAAAAATATATTTTGGAGTTGAAATCGGCCAACGGTGCCGAGCGACCCACAGGCTAGGCATGCCTGCTACGCGCCACGGACGACGCTCGAGCGCCGATCCGCGTGCGGGTCTTTTATCCGTTGGCTACGTGGTTTGGGGGTAGAATGCTAGCAAAGAAAGAAAGAGGGCGTGGAGAAGAGAGAGAGAAGGAGCAAATGGAGACTCTCGAATTCGATTCCGTCTTGAAGCTAGTTAGAAAAATCATAAATCGGGTCGAGGCAAATGCACCAATACCATTTTCTTCCGTTCTTTTTTATTCTTGTTCAATCCCTTTTGGGTATTATTATCCCAATATCCAACCCATGCACGAAATTATAATACTCATGACTCTAGCATGCATATACTCATGACTCTAACCTCGCATCCGGATGATTTCAGGCTCTAATTTTTGAAATTTTTGCAATAATTTGCCCTAGAATATCATTGCTCATATCTTATATATGTTAATTTGTTGGTTGAATATCCAATTTGATGGTTTTATGTAAAAATTCGTTCACCGAAATCCTAAGATGTGTCCGGACTTCGTTTGAGCTTTTATTTTAAATTTTATACAAAAATTGGCTCAATATTCGTCCAATTATGCACAAACGAGCACTGTTCACTCACGGGTACTATTAACTGAATCTCTTTGGTAAATTTTGCATAATTTTTGCGTTATTTAATTGTTAATAAGGTTGCATATATATTTACATGAGTTTAATTGTATATTCCGAAAATATACTTGTTAGCCAATTGTGAAGAGTTAATTGTTCGGAAGCTTTAAAGTCATGTTTGGCTTATGGTGGTAAAAGTTTCTACCATTTTCATACTTACGATGTTCACGTATATAAATTAAATAATGAGAATATTTAAATCCGAAAAAAAGATAAAAATTACACAAGTATACAAAAAAAATACCATAATTTGTCAAATGATTGATTTGTTCTCTTGGATGGAGAAATTTATGAAATAAGTTTGGTAGACATTTCCTCAAAAAAATAAAAAATTATGAAACTAGGACTACGAATTCATGTTTTAAAAGATAATATCCATTGATATGCCATTAGTATGATAATGGTGACTCAAGGATTATCACAATCGTATATTATAATAGGTAATACTATTGGCAAGTATTAAGATAATACTATGGAATGACGAGGGTTGCCTCGGAGGACATGGGAGCATATGTGATTTGTTTGGCCCACCTCCGGGTAGATAACAGGAGTGTATGACCTTAGATCATGAGATTATCTTAATCTTTTTCTTGTACCCCCACACCTTTAGTTAGTAAAACTTACTGACCTTAATCCGTAAAGATAAATAAATTATACATAATTTATATCCCAAAAAAAAAAAAGATAAAACATAAGAAGTCTATTGTATTCCAAAAGCACATTTAGTCATGTTTTATATTTACACATCCTCATTATACTTTTACATTTCTATTTTACTTTATTTTGTATATATTATTATCATCTTTAATTATATTACACTTACTGAATATTTGGCTTACATTTACTACTTTCTCTTACTTTCAAATTAGCACAGACTTATCCCAATAAGGTGAAATAGAGATTAGAAGTGATCTAGGCTTTGGACTTGGAAGATTACATTGAAGACCTTCATTTTTGTAGCTTGTATATATGGTGAAGAATTGTATATATATTTGTATTTCAATCGAACTTATTATTGTATATTGTACATAAAACTAATTATCAGATAGTTTAGTTTTCGCTGCGTTTGAATTTATTTATACTTCCACAGGTTATTGTGGTTTGTAACAAGTACCTAGTGACATCTCTCTTTGATCAGCGTCGCATTTAGATACATAGCGTTAGAGTCACAAATATTTTGTGGCTTTGTGTACTGTTGTTGCATGTTGTCAAATAGTTGTAATTATTTGGATGTATTGTGTATTGTATAGGAGATTGTATAAATTTTATATCAACTTGACGGCCATATTACAGACGAAATTCTGTCTAATTTTCGGATAAAAATACGGTCCATCACAAAAACTTAGAAAGTTCCATTTGGTTGCTAGTCACGCTGTTATTTCGGCGATCAGTCCAATAAAAGCTTCACCAAGATAAGGCAAGGCAAACAGCTAGTTGAATAACAGATCTATCAACACGGGTGACTACTATTGCTAAGGAGTTGACTTAATTAACCAAAATATAATATATTATGTGCATAGTAGAAAACACACGCAACATGGTTCAAGGCTGCATCTTGAACAAAAAAATACTATTGAGACTGGGGTAAATGTAACTGCATCATGACACTTAAAATAGAGCTTATGAAACCACAGCTGAAAGGTGCTTCTGCCCAACAAATGCCATGCGGAGTTCATGGTATCCAGTTCTGTAATACTCCAGTGAGAAACACAGCTGCTTTATTGCCTCCCGCTTTCCATCTGCCATCTCAGAGATCACCACTCTTTGCCAATTCACTTCTTTCTCCAGCTCCACCATTCTAAGCCGTAAATCCTTGACCAGCTCTTGCGTGATTTCTGATCCAGTAAGCTGCTCAGCATGTTCTCTAGTTAACTGATTGAAACGCTGTTCCATTTGTTCAATTTGAATGTCTTTACATCTCAATTCAGCAGTAAGAGTCTGCAGCTTGGCAATATTTTCATCTTTCACAGACATTAGCATGTCATAATTATGTTTGTCAGCATCAAGGCTTCTGTTCAGAGCACTAATGGCATCACATTTTTCAGCAAGCTCAGCCTTTAATACTTCAATCTCACCCAATAAATATTTCCCTTGATCTTCATGCAGAAGTTTTATTTCCATTTTCTCTGATTGACATTGTTTGATCTGTCCCTCCAATAGTTTTGTTTTCAGTTCTGATTCCTCCAGTGTCCCTTGTAAAAGGCACTGTTGCTGTGATAATAGAGAAATATCAGAAAGGAGCTCTGACCTTTCCACGGCAAAATTTTTCTGGGCATTAGATAAAGCAAAATTAAGCTCCTGAACCTCCATACCCTGATTAGTTAAATCATTGGTGTACCTTACAATCATTTCCTGCAGCTCGGAAACCAGTCTCCTCTCCAAGGCAAGCTCAGACTCCAACATACCAACATTTTGGTTTGCCAAATCAAGCTGACCTTGAAATTTATAAGTTAGCTCGAGAGTTTCATTCCTATGCTCCTGCTTCAACTTTGCCACGGCATCCTCAGAAGTCTGAATATTCTTTCTTGCTCTATCAATCTCTTCCACCAATGCTGCATTCTTTAAATTAGAATCCAAGACCTGTGTTTCCAACTCAGTTAATTGGTTCCGTAGCTGTGACACCTTTATTCTTTCAAGGCCACTATTATCAAAACATGATGGCTCAAGTTCATAGAGTGTGTTTTCCTGAGGCTCCCTACCAGATACTCTCTTTGACAGCTCATACTTCAACCGAGCAATTTCTTCTTGTGAACACTGAAGCTTTCCTTTTGCTATGCTCAGCTCTTTCTCATTATTGGCTACTCTCTCCAGCAGTTCATTGCAACTATCATACTTCATTTCCTTCGGCGTTCCATCTTCATTCAGTCCCTTGGCTACCATAAGCTTCCCTTTCATGCCAACCAACAGAGCATCAGACCCGGTAAATTTCTGGCTCAGTTGCCGACTATCATCATTGACATGTCTGACCACATAATTGTTAGGAGACAGGTTATATGACTCAGATTCAGAATCTGACAATGAGGATGATGACAATGGTTGAGAACCTTCTTTCAAGGAAAAATCAGAGCTGCCACCACCAGAGCTGAGAAATGTATTCAAGCTATCAGCATGAGGAGCACATTTCTGCAGCCCCTGCTTTAGCTCTGGAGTAAGGAAAGAAGAGTCTTGATCTATTCCGGGATCGAACATTCCAGAAGACATGTTTCTCATTTGGTCTGCTAAACTAATGTAGTGCTTTTTCAGGGACCTACATACCTGGTGGAATTCCTTGATGTCGATAATTAACGCCGAGCTGTTTTGTTCATATGTCTCGGGATTCTTAATGGAAATATCCCCATATTCATCAATCAATACCTTCGTGGCTAAATCATCTCCTACTCCAACACATTTTAGCATCTGTTTGAAACACTGGTTCATCTCTGTGATAATCACGATTCTCACATTTAAGTTGTGATGGGATAATATTACTGAATATATATTGCATATTAGTTGACCGGAAAAAACAGCAATTTTATAATTCAATTACAAGGGTTTTAAAGACAAAATGGAATCTCATACATTAAGATCATTAAGGTATCAAAACTCAGAGCTAGTGAAGATTTGTATCACAAATAATTATAAAGGACACCAAAAACCTCATAAATGATAAGCAATTAGCTGCTCACCCTTAATATTTTCTTGGAGGCACTCTAAACTTTTAGGTCCAACAATGCAGTCCAACTGCCATAAATTTTCGTTGAGATCCATCCTCTTGCTCAGAAACTTCTAGTGAAATGCAGAAATGGAAACTCCAGTTGATGCCAACCCGAGTGAAAATTCAAACCTTCATTTAAGTAAATATCCATCAACATGTATGATGTACCTATAGTTGCTGTGTTTAAGCGTGAACATGCAAAGTGGCATTGTCATTTTATCTTCCACGTGCAAGGGGGGTGTAGGGGAATGAGTAATCACAGAATTTAAACTGAAGAAGAAGCATGGAGTCACTGCATATATTTCAATGGGCAAACAGATCATGTATCCCCAGAGGTACAACATTCATTCTATTACCTACAAAGGTATGCATCTCCTCCATCACAAAGCAGAACACGCATGAACAGAATAGTATTGAGCAGTAATGCATAAATTAGCACTCCTTTCCTGTTCCACAGATTCATTCACAATGCATAATGACAAATAATATTTGGCAGCTCACTTTCTCAGACAAGGAGTGTTTCAGAACATAAAGAAACGGATCATGATTGCTAATAAAATGGATGCAGTAGTAGCTTGCTAGAAACTTAGTTTAGACGAAAAATGCACAATTACACATTCATCTTATAATTATCAGTTAAAACCCAGATCCTACCATTAGTAAGAAGATAACACATGCACCCAACTACATGACAGCCAATTGCAATGCACACTAACACGTACACTTGCACATTATGCAGTGCTGAAAGATTCCAAAGTATGATGTTTGGAATGACACTACTTGATACCAACAACTAAAAGGTCTGCTTAAGAGACTTAGATGCAACTAAAAATATTACCAAATAAACCATTCACCTCAATTTAAAACCAATCTACCTCAATTCTCATTAAGGGAACAGCCCATGTATGGAACCTAATTGTTAAATAGCATATCAAGCAAGGGTCACATCACATTTATGTAAATTGGTTTGAATGCCTCACCTTATGAGAGTTCTCATTATATAAAAAGATACGTACTTATTACATGGCTGAAAATCTGCAATTAAATCAGTTATATCTAATTAAATAAAGAAGATATAACTAGGCTACTAATTATAAGATATTTATAAATATAATACAAAAAATCATATCATAAAGACGTAGGCCAATTATTGCACAATATATGCTGTCTAGGCCAGCATACAATTGGTTATCATCCCCCTCGAATTGATGCTGAGCGATTAAGAAGGATTAATTTTCCTATAAAATGATAATGTCTGTGTGTCATGGTTTCAGGAATATTTGAGGAAGAGAAATGACATGAGTATTTACAGCCTCTAATATAATAACAATTGACCTTAACATGTTTTGTAGTGGGATCTAACTAAGAGAAGCTAAGCTCAACAAGGAGCATATGAAGCCACACAATCTCAAAATAGGCCGTAAACATTGCACGATATTTGGATTTAGTAGAAAATTTCAAAGCTTGATCTTGTTTCTTAATCTACCAAGAGATCAAAGCTTCCACAAGAAAGATACACCAATCTATGACAGACCAACGAGTACTAGGAAACCAAGGCCAATCAGCATCACCATATGGCACAACATAAATAGGAGAGGTAGCAAAAAAAAACCGTGACTAGATGACCCACAAATAAATTGAATAATGCAATGAACTGCAACTAGATGTAGATGGTATAGAGTGTGCATAAATTAAATAACTTATTATATAACGAAAGAAATGGCAAGATGAGCAATATTCAAATAGTTTCAAGCTGTTGACCAATTGATAAAACATGGTAGAATCATAAAGAATTTCACCCTCCTCTTAGTGATACTTCACATTTACTTCCAAGGGAGTATACACTAGGGACATATCCTGGGGACCAACCAAAGTGATCAATTCCTATGTATACTTAGTTGATTAATGAAGATACCTAAAGAAGCAGTATGACCTTCTAACCCTTAGAAATACAGAAGAGGACCAAGATCAAGTGGAGCCTAAAGATGTTGCAGCAGACTAATAATCATTGTAAAAGCCATTTTAGTAATAACAATGTCATCAACGTTGATGGGTACACTAAAAATGGGCTGGCCCCACAAAAAGTCAAAGGCCCAAGACGGCGGTCAACACTCTAACGGCCCAATTGGAAAACGGGCCCAAGAGCTGAAAAGCCCAGGGCGGTCAACGCTGGCGTTGACCGTCGGGCGGCCAACTCCCAAACAAACGGTCAACTCAAACGTTGACCGTCTGCCTTACGCGCATTGGGCCCAAAGAGGCTCTTCTACAGTAATAGGCCTAGCTCACTTAGGCCCATGGCCCATCTGACGGCTGACGACGGATATCCTTCTAAGGGCGGCCAACACGCACGCAGACAGTCAACTCGAGCGTTGACCGTCCGCGTTTTGCACGTTGGGCCCCAAGAAGCCTTTTAACAGTAACGGGCCTGACCCGTTTAGGCCCACCAATCATTAAAAGGCCAACAACGATTCTCCAAGGACATTCCACGATTTCAGCAGGCACCAAAAGAGACACTAGCAATATTGGCACCCTTCAAAGAAGGAAAGCGCCGGATCTTCCCAATTCCTTGCCAACCAAGGCACTCCAACGGTAATATGCTGAGGAGGAAAGAAACTAATTTGGAAAGTTGTTGGCCGCCTCACAAGGAAACAATCTCGATCAGCATGGCAACTGGCATAAGCTCCAAAGGGCAAGCTAGCTAGCAAATTAGGAAGGCGATCACTCTTTCCAAAGAAGGAGGATCGACCTCTTAGCTACAAAAGAAACCCTTGACCCACCATCAAGGGCACGCTTTCTTCCATACTTTCGACCACCTACGCTTTCTTGAAGGCATCCAGTTGCATACGTTTCCTAGGACGATCGGGTGCTCACAGAAGTCTGCCTTCTCTGCCACCTTAATCCTCCAAAATACCCTAAGGCACACAAGCGCTCCTCTCACGGCCGTTTACTGCCTTCCCACTTTCCAGATTCAAGAAGACCTCACGTCTCTTTTACATCTGGATCAAACACTCAAACTCTCTCTCTCTATTTTCAGTTTCTTCCTTTTAAAGATTATTTTACTGACTTGAGCGTCGGAGTGTTTTCGGTGGGACAACTTCCTACCAAACACACTGATCTCTTGTTCTATTTAGTGGTATGCAGGATCCAACTCAAGGAACGGAGCCGGAGCCAAGACAGGGAAATCATCCGAATCTGTTCGAAGTTCGGATCCAGAGACGCATCAAACGTAAATGAGAAGAACAATGTTGGTAGATATATTGCAAATAAACAAAGACGAATTGTTTCAACTTCGCTTAAAGGAAAAATAAATCAAGGTAGATAGGAATTTGTTAAACTATTCCATGGGAGTGTATTGTAACCATATAGAGATCACTTCAATCTACATATAAATGTATTCATTGAGATCTCTTCATATACAATGAGAAGAATACACCCAACATTAAAATGACATAGAACACAAAGTAATTATTGTCAAAATGTGAGAGCCCAAATTTATATACAATTTAATTGAATCTACCAAACCATGCTGGCAAAGACTGCTTCAAACTATGTAAGGATTATTTAAGCTGACAAATATATTTAAGCTTCCATTAAGTAATAAGCCCTGGAGGTTACTCCAAACAAACATCTTCCTAAAGATAACAATGTAAGAAGGAATTATTGACATTTAAGTAATGTAAAAGAAAGTGATGAGTCGTAACCAGTGAGATAAACCTAACAAAAGTTAATTTGGCAATACGAGAAAATATATTAGTACAGTTCACCCTAAAGTCTATGCATACCCTTTAGACATTAGATAGGATGTTAATCAAGTCAAAAACTATTTGAGTTGACTTTTGCTGGGTAACTCATTTATAACCAATGAGTTTCTTCCATGGAGACAAAGAGACTAGATCTTACATGTGATTATACTTGATTGCAACCATCCCTTCTCTATAGCCATCCACTAATCGAGATGGGAAACAACCATAGATGCAAATCAAGGCACACTAATCAAGTCCAAAGAGGTTACAAAAGCTTAATGAAAACATAAAACATCAGCATAAGATAATATAGTTGTCAATAAATACTAAACACAACTATGATAACCTTTTTATAATACAATCAAAATGCCTGAATTGGTTCCTTATTTAGAGACAACAATATCAAAGACAGAACATTTGGCTCAATAGTAGTTGCCACAAGATCCATTCTTGAAGAGGAATCAAACACCAGACAAGTGCCACAAACATATTCCTAAGTTACAGGAGGACAAGAAAACATATTTGACACAGGTGTAGTTGATCCAACCTTATGACCAATTTCATATAATATAATATCATCGTTAGGAGAAAGACTAAATGATACTCATTGAAGAAACATCAAGCTAAAAACGTGAAAACTCATGAAATGTAGTAATAGAGAGCAACAAAAAACATCCGAACTCTAGAGAGAAACACCAATGCACCTTTCAAATATGATAATATCAAAGAAAAACACGTCAAAAAACTTGTGATCAAGTTTTATCACTTGATATTGAATATTGAGGACAAAACATATATAATCGAAAATCCTCATGGGAAAAAAATGTAGTGGCTGGCTAGAAAATAACACATTATAAAGACTCTCCCCATAAAGAACAACTAATGGCATCCAATTGATAGGATAACAAGCTGTAAATTTTGCATCACTCCAAAATGTCTTTGGAACAACTATTTGGAATAAAAGAGCTCGAGCAAACTCCATCAAGTGCTTATTTTTGCTCTCAACCACTACCTTTCTATTGGGGTGTATCAAGGTATGATGACTCATGGATAATCACATGTTCGAAAAGAAATGACAACAAAGAAGCAGAAAAATATTTGCAGCCATTGTCAGTCAGTGGAGCAAGTGCAAAAATAGAGAATTAGGTCTTACCTTCAACATGAAAAGCATAAAAAATGGAGTATAAATCAAAATAGATCTTCATTAAATATACTTAGGTAATTCATAAATACTCATCAACAAAAGTAACACAATAATAAAGACCTATCTTAGACAAAAGTGGACATGGTCTCCAAACATTTGTTAAAAAGATGCAAAGGTGCATGGATTTACACGAAGGGAATATGATTGACGATGGTGCTCGCAAAAGAAGTTGATAATAAACGTCAAATCAAGAGTTGGATATAACTTTTTCAAACTAGAAATAGATGAATGACCCGACCTACACTATAGATCAAAGAACATAAAAGTGGCACTAATACGATTGAGTTTTGTATCAAACAAGTAAAGGCCCCCTAAGTTACGATGACATCTACCAATAGCATTCGTCGTTGTAAGGCCTTCAAACTCACAATAGGTAGAAAAGAATAACACATAACATTTATGTTATCAAATAAACTTACTAAATAGAAGCAGATTGAATGAAAAATTCGACAGATAAAAGACTAATGAGAGGCACAAAGTCTGTCTTAAAAAGTAGAACAACACCCTCAACTATTGAGAGGATCTATCAATTAAAGTAATGTCAGAAACAATGAAACATAATCAATAATTAGACAAGATACCAATACATCTAGTTATGTGATCAAAGGCACTAGAGTCAATGACCCAAACTCAAGACAATGCCAAAAGACAGGCTATGGATTGAACAAGAATAATAATAATATGTATAGGAGTCGTAGCAGGATTAATAAGAGTAACAAGAGTAATATGTATTGAACAAGAGTAATAAGAGTCAATACTTATTTTCGTATCACCAAATTTCCCACAATGAAAACAAATCAACCTCTTATTATTACATCTTCTACCAAAAACACCCAATACAAATTCATCTTTAATTTCCATTAAACAATTATATAAGCTTCTACACAACACTAAAAACAACAAAACTACCACCATCTTCCTCTCGTGGAGAGTAAAATATAATGAAATATAATCACCAAAACTAGCCAAATTGGTAAATCTCAATTATTTTACTGTAGCCCATCCAAATATTACTTTTTTAACTGGTGTTATAAATAAGTTTTTGTTTTCTCCTCATGTTCCTCATTAAGAGGCTTGCGCTAACACATGTTACCTATGAAGATAAGTGGTTTCAACAATTAATAGAGTCACTTGATGATAAGAGTTTTGGAACCTTTTAGTTATGGCATGATAATCTAACAGTCATCCATATTCCATCAAATTGAGAATTTTACAAACGCACAAAATATATTCAAGTAGATTGTCACTTTATTTGTGAGAAACTCCAATGATGCATAATTCACATTCAGCAAGGATTAAAGATCAACTTGTTGATATTTTTACCATAATCTTGACTGGAATCCGTGTTACGTATATTTGCAACAAGTTAGACGTGGTCAACATTTATATTCTACCTTGAAGGGAAGTGTCAGATAGGATATATTATTAGAATGCTTTAGGATATATTGTGGAATATTCTTTGTAATAGTAGTTTAGCATTTTTTATACTTACAAATAATTTTATAAATAAATATGAATAAACCTAACCCATGTGTAGGGTTTCAATCTTCTCTTCATCTCTTATGCTCTAAGAGTATGCAAATCAAGATAGTGAGGATGCTAATGACAAAGCCAACAACAAGGAGTTTTAAAACTCACGACACGTGAGGGCAATCAATTAATTAAAAAACAATTTTAGGAAATTGAAAAATTCAAAATATAGATGGAATGAAAGATTTAAGCAATGATGTCCAAACAACATCTAGTGACATTTTTTATATTGGCAACACTGTGTTGCTGTGATGCATAAGGATAAAAGAGCTAGAAAAGAATTTTCTTTTCTATTAAAGAAAAGTATGAAACTTATAAGACATATTTACGACCAAAATAGACCTGAATATTTTAATGCCTAGTGAAAATTAAGTTTCACCATATACTATAAATTTTTAGAAGATAGAAAATAACTCAGACCTAAAATGAAGAAAATAAATCCAAATGTACAAACTATAATCATCAATGAAATTCAAAAAATAATTATAATTTACATGAGGTATAACTACCATCAGAAGAAAAAGGAAGTGACTTAATCTTACCTAATTTACATATGGAGAAATCAAGAGAGAGATGAATGGAAAATTAATATTAATTGTCCAACAATCTAAAGTTTTACTAAATGAGATAAAACAAAGAATTAGGATGACTCAAATATTTGTGCCATATTTCATCCTTATTGTTTATAGTAGTAGTACAAACCAATGAAAAAAAGATAAAGAATGAACAGGATGCTTATTTAAATGTTGATCCCTATAATACATTCCTAAATCTAAGTTACTTAGATCAACCCACCAGTTAGTATAATTTGTCAACTAAAGACGGGAACAAAAGACTTGATCTTAGGCTTTAGAATCAATCAAAAGAAAAGAGCACGAGCCAAAAAGAGCAAAATATTTGATGGACAAACGGGAGATCCTTTTGAACAATTTGTTCTAATATAAAATTTTTATATTTTAAAATTAATTCATCAAGTGGATGACAAAATCTTTCACCAGTATCATGGCATCACCAAGCCTGCCCCTTACTTCATCAAGTGGCTAATTCACAAGCCTTGATTGCTCCACAACCGAGAAAGAGTGAATGCTGTCATTAAACCTGTTTAGTTAGTTAGAAATCAAATAGACTTCCACAAACCTCCATGACGGCACTCTTGTCGAGAAAGCCCTTCCACATCAAAGGAACTAAAATAATCATCCTACTTAAGGTCCCAAGGTCCCTTTCCAAGTATCTTCCCAAACCCCTGATCTTGAATAAGATAACTATCACAAGAATCTCGAACATCACAATTGTTCTCAACTAACTATCCCATAAAAATGAGACTAATAGAGAGCTCAAAGGTGATACAAAAATACAAGTAATCAAAGAATTTATATCAATATAAATAGATAACTGACTACTATTAGCAATTAGAATATAGGATTACTAATGATACGTCAAGACATTGCAAATAATATTAGATAAACTAGCTATATAATTAGATATACCAAAATGAACAAGCCAACACAAAGATGGTGGCTTACCTCTATCGTGAATTCCTAAAGCTAAAAAGGCTAAAATAATTTACCATTAAACCATTCTAGAGTAAGGATAGGTTAGCCTCTTATTGTAAAGGAATTGGCAAAAGATGAAAAACCGATCAAATCCTAATATAAATTTGTTAGATTATTCTAGGAACATGTATGATATTCATTGATAATATGCCCTAGCTTTTTATAATAGTTGCAAGATTTCCTTTCATATTAAATAGTTTATGTTCATATTCCTTGCAAGTGAGGCATTGCACCATCCACAATCTCTACCATTGTCTCTCTCATAAGCTGCATCAACAACTACATTACAAGACATTTTATCCTGCTGGAAATTAAACTCTGTAGCAAGGCATTGTTCTTCACCAAGTAACTCTACGAAACACATATCTAATGAGGGAGAAGGAGAACGATTTATCAAATGGGATTGAGTTGCCTAGAATTCAGGCCAAAGCTTTATCAATAAATTAATCCTTTTCGTTTAATTCATGGATCTCTTAGATAGTTGAGAGAGTTTTATATGATATTTTGACATAAATCATATTAGCATGTTTGACTCATAAATTTTGAAATAGAAAAATAGTATTGAAAGAAGAGATCGCCTTGAATATAACTTGTAGCTTCATATTCTAATTGAAATTGGTTATGTTATCTTGATGATAAACCTTCTTTAAATATTTCACGTATTTTTGGCAACCTTATAAAATGTCAAAATGTAAGACAATTAGAGGATAAATAGATCCCAATATCCAAATCATAACTCTAACATGTTAAACTTTTTACAAAACTAATTTAGGAGGCTCCATCGGGGAGGGATTATTGCCATCAATATAATTCTATAGTTTTTTCCTCATAACAAATAATCAAAATTGAAATTCTAATGCGGAATATTTTTTCTCCCATAAAGCATACAATAAGGGAATCTGAGCTATCAGTTCTCTAGATGCCAACAACAAGATAAAAGGAAACCGCTACAATTTAACAAGACAAATCTCAAGTATCAAACTAGTGCAAGTGGTTGTTACATAAAGCCACTAGCTTATCTAAGTCGCAAGTGGGTGTCGAGTTGTAGTTGTCCAAACTATAGGTGGTGTGCTAAGTTGTAATTGTTCTAAATGCAAGTGGTGTGCATGGTTGGAATGTCCAAACTGCAGATGGTGTTAAGTTTTAGTTTGAAGTTTAGGTGGTGTGAGAGTTACATGATCTACTTCAGTTATAAGTTTGTTGAATTACATTGGTCCAAGTTGAAAGCTCTGTTTGGACTATCAGTGAGTGCCACCTGTTACCACTATACACAAATAGTAAGTGATAGTCATGTAATATCCGGACCCACATTTGATTTATTTTGAATGTATTTGTTATTTGGGATTAATTGAAGGTGTTCAAAATTGATTATATCTAGTGGAATTTTGAAGGAAATTGGATCAATGGGCTAGCACCTAAAGCACGCCTGAGTAGCGCTTGAGTGCCGATTCTAGTGGGCTTGCGCCCAAGGCACACCTAAGTTGGTGTTTAGCGCTCGAGCGTCAATTAATTTATAAAAGCGACTGCGGGCACTATGTAGGTAATTTTCGCACAGAAAAAGAGAGGAGAGAGAGAGAAAAGGAAGAGAAGAGAGAAGGAAAAAACAAGGTAGAAAGATGCATCCTTTTGTTAGATCTGTTTGGTATAAGGTTGAGACAAGTATCTATAAGCCCTATCCTTAATTTATTTCAATGTCTGATAAGTTCTGTATTCGTTTTAGAGGTTTAACTTTTGTGCTTTTTTTAGTTATCCCACGTGTTTCCTTTGTGCATACATAACATTTTTAGCGATCGTTTGGGCTTTCTGTTCTGGATTTGTTAATATTAGAGGAATTTGTTATTTTATAAAAAATGAATAAATATTTGACACATCGAAGCATATCTTCCAAAATCTGGATTATATGTTTAAATTTCAAGTTCTTTTTTGTATGAAAAAGTCATAAAAACCTCGCATGAGCCGCTGGGCATTAGTTCTATAAAATGAATCGCCGGTCTCTGATGCCCGAGATTGAGGTCGCTAACTCTGTGATTTGATTCAAATATGTGATTTGTGGTGCCTCTCCCGACAAGGAGGCTACGTTCTTGACGAGGAAATTATGTGACTCCCATTACAGCTGGTAGGAAAATGATTTGTTTGTAGATGACCCACTCCATTTGTATTTTAATGAGAACCATCGTAGGTGAATTGAACGAAAATATAATATATTCGGACGTCCTAACATATGTACTAAACTGAATGATTACATCCAAAACCACGGGTGGCAAATGTGAAAATAGATGGAATGAAAGATTTAAGCAATGATCCTAGAATATAGAAAATCCCCGATGTCATAAGGATAAAAGTTAAAAGTTACCTAGAAAAAACGAAACTTATAAGATATAATCAAAATTAAGTTTCACCATATACAATAAATTTTTAGAAGATGAAAATTTCCGGACACAAAAACAAGTGTCGACCAAATAAGTTTCGGAAGCGTGAGAATATAATCGCCAACAAGTGATAAATCGAAGAAAAAGGACTTAATCTTGATCCGTGAAATGGAAAAAAAAAATGTCTAAAGTTTTAAAACGGAATGGAAGGATTTCATCCTTATTGAAAGAGTACAAAACTGATGAAAAAAAGAAGGAAGGATGCTTATTTAAATGTTGATCCTATAATACATCAACGAAAAATGTCAATCAAAAACGTGAATGGAAGGAAGGACGGAAAGAGGGAAGTAATTTGATCAACGCCAATTAGTCGATATAAAATGAATTTTAAATGAGAAACATCAGTGGAGATAACCTAGAAATTTAACGAGGAAACTCTTCGGGAATGTAAAGCCATAAATAACATACTCCCAAACATCCCCCTAGACGGCACTCTTGGCAAAACCCAAACGACTAAAATAATCCGCTAGACCCAAGGCCTATAAATAAGAACTAGAGGATAACTATGAGAAAGATGCACGCGATAGAGTTTACTAGTAAAGGGAGACCAAAAAGTTCAAGAAGTAAAAAGAAATCCGTGCAAGAGTACTCACTCTTGTTTTAAGCTCATGATTATGCATGTTTGCAATGCAAGATATATCCGCAAGCCACAAAGATGAACTTATATTCTAGTATATATATGATGTTTGTTCTAGAGTAAGGATATGATTTAAGGAAGAATCATTCTTAATCGCATGTTTAAAAAGAAGTCCTCGTTATTCATGGTGTTCGATTTTTATTCCGCTTTCGCATTAAAGTATGATTATTTGTCGATCTATATGAATTGTCCTCGTTATTCATAACAACCGATTTTTATTCGCCTTATTTCTTCACCAAGTAACTCTACGAAACACATATCTAAAAGTACGATTATTTATCAAATCCATATGAAATTCGATCAAAAATTAACTTTTCGTTTAATTCATGGATGTTTAAAGAAAAGATATTTTGACCCTTGACCATAAATTTTGAAATAGAAAAATAGTATTGAAAAGAAGAGATCGTCTTGAATATAACTTAAAGAAAAAGAACTCCAACTTTCTTTAGAAAAGAACTCCTTATAAAATGTCAAATGTAAGACAAATTAGAGGATAAAAGAACTCCTAACATCGATAAAAAGAACTCCGATCGATATAATTCTATAGTTTTCAAAAAAGAACTCGGAAATTCCGGAATATTTTTCCTCCCATAAAGCATACAAAAGAAACTCCTAGAATTTGAACTTCGCTTTTGTTAAAAAGAACTTATCCGGCTCGCGAGTGGGTGTCGAGTTGTAGTTGTCAAACTATAGGTGGTGTGCTAAAAGAAACTGGAATGATGGTGTTTTGGAACTTCAGATCTACTCGAGTTATAAGTTTGTTTGAGTTACATTTGTTGTACCACTATACACAAAAAATAACTCCGGCATTTGATTTTTTTGAAGAAAAGAACTCCGATCCTTAAAAAGAACTCCGTTGGTGTTTTAACTCCAAAGAAAAGAGAGGAGAGAGAGAGAAAGGAAGAGAAGAGAGAAGGCAAGAAGAAGAACTGATGTCTAATAAGTTTTGTATTTGTTTTAGAGGTTTAACTTTTGTGCTTTTTTAGTTATCCATGTGTTTCCTTTTTTAAGAAAAGAACTCCTATTTTTTTAAGATTTGTGGTGCCTCTCTCACGTTCTGTGAGAAAAGAACTCGGTCTTTTAAGAAAGAACTCCGCCTTTGAAAAGAACTCCGACTTTTGAACTCCGACTTTTGACAAAAAGAACTCATTTTGTATTTTAATGAGAACCATCGAGGTGAATTTTAAGAAAAGAACTCCACCTTTTCGAAAACCACGGAAAAAAAAACTCGACTTTTAAATTTCGAGTTAATGATTTTTGTTAAAAGACCTCCGATTTTAAGGAAAATGGACTCCGGCCTGATGGAATGTATTTAAATGAGAAAGATCAAGGCTATAAGAACAAGAAAATGTATGTAATCCTATAAATAAGAACTAGAGGCGTGAGAAAAGGCACTTGATAGAATTTACTAGTAAAGGGAGACAAGTTGGAGCTCTCACTTGACTTTCCATTTTCAAGTATAACTAATGAACTTATACGAATGGCAATTAAAAGACATGAACTAAGAACCGAGTTTCCATTAAATGATTATTTTGTCCTATTATTCATGATGTCGATTTTTATTCTACTTAAAAGATTTGGATGAAAGATATTGGAGTAACACTTAAGGACTTTGAACTACAACTTTTGAAAAGAACTCCAGCCTTTTTAGAAAAAAACTCGCCTTTTGAAAAAGAACTCAGCCTCCGCCTTTGAAAAAAAAGCTTTTGAAAAGGCCACGGGAGGAGACTTTTGAAAATGGGTGGTATAAGACCTTAGACTCGACCAAGATCAAGGCTATAAGAATAAGAAAAATGTATGCCCCGTTTGACGGATGGCCATTAAAAGATATGAACGGGTTAAAGGCATTACCTCCTGCCTCAGGGAGCATAATGAGAGGATATTGCCTTAGGTTGTGGGATAACACACAACCTTTCCTCGATGTTCGCTCCCATCCGGTTCCTAAAGATGATAAGAATCTCAAATGGTTATTTTATGAATCTTTTGAATATAAGATAATAAGAATAAGAATAAAAAAATTTTGAACTAAAGAAGAAATTATATGGTGATTTTTATATGTGACTTTGATCTGATTATATGTATATTTATGTTTTCTGCATGTAAGTATCTTGCTGGGCTTTGTAGCTCACTCTTGTCAATTTTTAGATAACGAGAGGCTTATGGAAGACGAACATGATTAGAACCATATAAAATAACTAGACGGCATAACTGGCCGGAGCTGATCAATGAAGAATTTGATTTATTACTTTTGATGTTTTGAGAAGACTTGTAGAACAGTTCCGTTATTTAAGAATATATAGATGTTAGCACGTTACTGTGATTACCTTTTTGGATAAATGAAATTGATAATTCTAGTAAGCATCTCAGGTCGTTTAAAGGTATTCAGGTCCATCTAACCTTAATATTAGCCGGCCTTGTATGAAATTAAAACCGAAAGGCCAGCTCATGTAATTCGGCCTCTTGCAATCCTGTGTTTAAATGAAAAGTTTATTCATATGAAAGAAAAGAAAAATTTTTATGTCCACCGAATTTTATCTATTATTTTATTTTGAGGCAAGGACGGCGGTTTTATACGGTGGAATAAAAGACCGACCATCATAGCAAAACATAGTGAGCACATTTTTTATCTATAAGAGATAGAGCACATAGATGCTCTATCGATAGGTTTAAATAGTAGTTGATATAATTTAAGGTTATCGAGAATATGTATAACCCCTCCTTAAATTGGTCATATGATCTTTGATTCTCCAATTTCATACATACTTTGTATTTCTGCATGATTAATATTTGAACTTTGATTTGATATCCGCAGCTTTGCCCCGATTTGGGATTTGATTGGTCTCATATATTTGGATATGCGATTCATTCCAAAACATGTTTTTGCAAGTTATATGATTTTATTCCGACTTTCGTTTATTCATATATAATTTGGATCCGAATTTTTTTTTGCTGAGTATCTCTTTCGTATGGATACTATATGATTCAGATTATATAATTTGACTACGAATTATGATTTATTATGAGTGCAACCCGATGGATTATATTTTCGATTTGGCTATGATTTGAAAACAAGACTACCCTTATGACTTTTATTACTGGATTTTCAGATTTCAATCTTTTACCTATTTTAGCTATGTTTATGGACCCTCCCTCTAATTTCCATCATATTTATTTATTATATATATAATCTAATACTTGCTGAATTTTAGACTCAAGTCTTCTGTTTCTTATCCGTTCAGAGTATAGAACTTGAATACTGTGCAAGAATTAAATGTAATCAAATCACAACTTCATTTATTTTAATGAGTTTAGTTTTTATTTTCAAATTGGATATGCATCGAACATACTTTGAATTTAGAAGTTCGGCCGGTTCTAGGCTTTTAGATATGTAGTGAGACAATTGGATCAGGTTTTTAATGGATATGTATAATTAGTTTATCACATCCCTTACGACTGTTTAGAGCAGGTCATATTTATTATTGTATTCGGATGATTGTTTGATGAAATTTTGTGCGGATTATAATTATTATATTAGGTCCTATGGTTTGTTTATTTGTCACATCCGGGTTTAGAATTTGCTATATTCATTTTGAAATTTATTGATTTATTAATTAAATTTACTTTGATCCGAGTTCGTGACAAGTCACGTAGTCATAGTGTAACATCCCGAAATATTTTTATCGGACTAAATTGGAATTATTTATTATTTTCGATAATTTTGGTTAATTCGGGCGTATGAAATACTAATTTAATATTTTGAAATTTTCGGAGAATATTCGAAATTGTTGGGTCGGTGCCGGCATACGCCTATTCGATCGTTCAGGTATCAAATTAAATTTTAGGATTAAAAAAATGTAATATATAATAATAATAATAATAACAACAAAAAACATGGGAAAGCTGATGGAAAAAGGGAAAAATGGGGGAAAGGGGATGCTAGGCATATGCCTCTCATGTGACTTGCCCCGTTTACTTATTTTCATTTGGGATTTTGGTTTTAAGGGAGAAAGAGAGAGGGCTGGAACGGAAGTAGAAGCAACGAAGGATCAACAAAACGCGAGGGTCTCGCGAAGGAGAAGAGAGGAAAATGGAGGCCTTCGAATCCGATTTCGAGCTCGAGCTAGTTGGAGAAATCGTAGAGCACGTCGAGGCAAGTCAATCTATACCATTTTTCTTCTATTTCTTTGATTTTCGTTCCATCCTCTTCGGGTATTTCGTTCCGATATCCGACCACGTGTATGTATTTGTAAAGCCCATGACTCTACCGTGCATATATACGAATTTCATGTCCAACTTTGAGGAATTATACCGGATTTTGCACAAAAACCCTCACCCACACACGTGTACTATTCATGTGCGATCGGGTGGATTCCGACCCTCGATATTTGGGGCTTTTGTACAAATTGAGACTAGAATACCAATTCCCACGCCCTAGGTAAGTTAATTTGTCAATTGGATACCCAATTTGATGAAATTATGTGAATTCTGCCCCGCAGCCTTAACCCCTCGCCCGGTGGTTTCTGCTCCGATTTTTGGGGCTTTTGATTTCTTTAAGACTAGATTATGATTATGCATGACTTGGGTAAGTTAATTTATTTGTTGGGTATCCAAAATTGTGGTTATGTAAGGAAATTCGTTCGCAAAGCCCTTAGCCCGTGTCTGGACCGCTTTGGTCTTCGATTTGGGGTTTAATGTGTAAATTGACTTAGGATTATAGTTACCCATACTGGGTTCGATAAATCACCTATTGGATGTCTAAAATTTCAAGAATCAACCGATTCGTAAACACGCAGACTGCTCACATGCACTATTCCTGTGCACTGTACATGGGTACTACTCTTCTGAAAACTTCGAACGATATTGTGTAATACTTCCTTGTTTAAATGCCGATTAAAGGATATATGTTTGTAGAGAGAGGAAGTTGAGGCACAACAGCAAGTACGAAGAGGAAGAAAGGGGAGAGACCACCGTTCCGATCCGATCCGGGTAAAATAATGGTAGAACGAGCTCAGACAAGTGTACCTCGGACGTTATTTTTCATTTTTACCGTTTATGTTGCTTTAAAGTGGACGAAAATGATGTTGATGCATATTTATAGTATATGAAGTATGTTTTCCTTCGATTAATTGGTTAGACTTCATGTTTGTTCATGTTTATGGAAGTATTCGCTCCGATTTCATGTACGAGCATGTGTTATGTGTTTATTTTGACATGAAAGAATACGCCAAACCCTAACTCGAAATTTTGGGGATTTATGGTTTAAATGCATGATCGAGTATATATATTTGGATTTATGGTTTTGATTTCATGAAATAAGACTTGTTTAATGATCGATTTGAGTCCGAAGGTTTTGAAGAAGCGCTAAACATGAAAATGAAGAGGTTTTGATGAGTTTTAACCGTAGCTTCTGTTATATGAAAGTTAATTGACATCGAAATGAAACTTCCCGTATAGTTTATTTTCGAAAATATGTACAAATTTATACAGACAAAATTTGCATGTAAATTTAAAGAAGTGCTGAAATTGTGTTGAGAAAGTTTGATTTCAAAATCGGGATTTTTGATAAAGAAATAATTTCAAGACAGCTTATTTTGGGACTCGAGATCGACTGATACTCTGTAAGTTCGGGTGAGGCCTTAGAACTTACGATGGTAATCGAAGATAGCTTGGCCCATGGAGCGATTCATGGTCCGCCCGTCCTCAAGGGCGTTAGGCTAGAGGGACATAGCCGACCTTCGGGTGGCACACAGCACAGATATCCCTCGGGATGGGATATATATGACATGATAGGCCTTGGATTGTGTAGACTGAACACAATCTATCCTCGATCATTCGCCCCTTCCGCTAGTAAGGTACACTAGAAGGGTCTGAAATTGTTAATATATGTCACGATAAAAGATGAAAATATATTGTACAGTGAAAAGATGATAGAGTATCATCTAATGAAAAGATGATAATGAATCATATACAGTAAAAAGATGACAGTGAACAGTATAGAGTATTGTTTTCAGTTTTACCATTCATCAATAAAGTTTATAGTTATTGTTTTACAATCTATAGTGCAATGATTTATGAAGCATGAGATTTAATATCGTTATAATGTCTTTACTGTTTTTTTTTCAGATGATGTTTAATTAAACATTCTGGTTCTGCACGGTTATATGATCGTTTTGGCATAACCATTTTACAGTTCATATGCATGTACCTTGCTGGACCTCGGCTCACTGTTTTAGTGTTTTCCCCTTTCTAAATGAGACAGTAGAGCTTTTATCTTACGAAAAAGAGTAATCAGAGAGAGAAGCTTCTTGAAGACTTTTGAAGACCATAGCACATTGGAGCTATTTTGGAGGAGCCTGTCAACGTAAAGGCCTAGCTGCATATGATTTTTGTATATTTATCTTGTAATTATTGATGTCTTAGAACATGTCGATTTTTGTATAGAAAGCTCATGATGTGTATGATAGTAGAAGAGAAAATGCTATGCTTCCACAGGTTCTTAGTTTACTTCCGCTATATACTCTGAATTTACTATGCAGGTCCTAAATGGCATCTCATTATTAAACTATTAGAGTAGTAAATATTTTTATAAATTTGTGCCATGGATGGCACATGTGATCCTGTGAATGTTTGTTGTAGAAATTATAAATGATGAATAATTGTGTGCTTATTATGGATGATTATACAGGATTATATTTTTGGGCTTTTCATCCTATTACAAAGGATAATTATTATATTAGGTCCTATGGTTTGTTTATTTGTATCCGGGTTTAGAATTTGCTATATTCATTTTGAAATTTATTGATTTATTAATTAAATTTACTTTGAGGACAAAAAAGTTCGTGACAAGTCACACATAGTTGAGAAGTTCAACAATAAAATCTTCAAAGATGCTGATTGTGTCACATCCCCTGCTCAAAGTAACATTATTTATTAATTCATAATTTATTTAAATAAATTTTTATCTTTAAGACTTAAAAATTCAATTGTTTATTCTATCAACTAAAAAACCCAAAACGAACACTAGGAAATGAGTTTATAAATCAAATACCGTTAAGCAGCTCGAAATAACATAGTATTCATATCATAGGACCTAAATGCCACACCCGAAAGTGGCTTTGAATATTAATAATTATTTAACCTCAAATCATACATAAAAAAACATATCTTAGCTAATATTAAAATATTAAAACCATAAATTGTATCTAAAATTATTGTTTACCTATTATAATTCCATCCTCATCATTAGTAGCATGATACAACATGAACCAAAATAATTGAAAACTAAAAAAAATTAGCATCTTAAACCATTAAATTACAATAAAATATTAAATCATTCTAACATCTTAAAAGCTAACTCCGAAGAACCATTCTCTCAATCCCAATCTCATGCAAGTAAATCTGAGCCCACTAATCTAGAGAATTAGCAAAATAAATGCAAGAATAAACCTAACACTCAACAAAATATATATTTTTTCTTATATTGATACATACATATATATATATATATATTAATAAAACATGCCTAAATTTTGCCATGATTGAAAGTATGAATGCTAATAATATTATTTGTTGATAAATCATATGAAAGTCAAATATTAATGATCAATTATATTAAAATCTATATAGTAACATAAATCACTCCAAAATCCTTATAGTCAAACATGCCAACTGTGCAAATATATAACACATGCTGAAATTGTGCTAACATACAAAAGGATTAATGATCGATAATGGCCTCATCAACAAAAGACAAATATCGATGTTTGAGCTATAATCATTTTCACATAACCAAAAACTATACACCACTATTCATGACTCATGAATTGATCAACTATATATAATTCTTATAGTTATGGTTGAATGCAACTTTTCTAACTCACAATTGATAGATTTGATTTACTAATAATATATTAGGATATGTCCAAATATATTTTGTCAATTTTTTAAAATAATCCATACTAGGTTAAATTGAAATTCTACTCAGATACAAAGATTCCATGGTTTTTCTCATAGCAAAAATACATTCTTCATCAAAACTTATGTAAAAGTTTTATTCATATTTATTAAAAATATGTGACATGTAGTTAAAACTATGAGCATACAAGAATTTTAATGTATAATTTAGAAACATACAAAAACTTTAATTATTATTTAAAGACATGTAAAAATTACATTACAAATTTATAGAAAATTAACATAGTTTATATAATTTTTTTTTACACTTTCTTACAAACATTAAAACTAAGATTTTAAAAATTGAACATAGGATATGTGATTTTCTTTAATTATAAATATGCATAAACAATTATGTGATAATCAAGACATGCAAAAGCATATATTTAAAATTTGAAGACATGTAAAAATATTAAATTATTGTAGAAATCAAACACTTAAAACATGATTTGTATAGATTTGAAGTATTTATTTTATAAAAATTTATGAAATGGTAGTGAAATCATATGCATATAAACTATAACCACTTTAAATACGAAAATAACATATATATAAGTATTTAAAACAAAAAAAAATACTCAAAAGAGATTACAAATGAAAAGCAACAAAAAAAAAAAAAAAGACTTAAATACACTTATCTTCATTTGACTTTACCAAAAGATCCCTTAATTTCTCTTTAATTTTTCCTCCTCTTTATTTCTCTTTATTCTTCCCCCTCTTTTTCTATTTTCTTTCTCTCTATTATATCAAAAATCAAATGAAAATTACCCAAAATTAGTATAGAAAACTAGCACACAATCACCCCTCAAGCTCACATCAAGCACTGAGGCACAAATCACACCGTGTACAAGCACTCCTTAGCACACATCAGGCACTAACATTCTGTCTCAGATACACATGTATGCCACTCAAGCGTAACTTGGACGCAAACATTTTGCCTGAACACATACGAGAATGATGATAAGTACACTTCAGGTGCCAAGTCTAATTTCAAGTAATCCGATTTTTTCTTTTTTGATTCGAGAAAAAGCACGTAGAGGGTTTGGATCTACTCTACTTCGGTAGAGGCAAAAAATGAAAAAACATACTTTCCAAAGACAAAGAGGGGGTTACAAAATGATTTAGATTAAAACTAGTCACCAGGTTGGCTGATGAATAAGAGGGCGGTGGATAAGGTCAAAATGGCCAGCCAAGCAATGATAAAAATTTTACTATATAATCATTTTTCAAATTGATCTAAAATTACATTGACATCATAAATCATAGATGAAAATCAAATGTTACAAATTGCAACCAACAACTCTAGGGGTTCGCCAAATTCTCAAGCTAAGCACAAATTAGGTACAAAGAAAGACTAGATCACAAAAAAAAAAAAAAGATATCTAGAATTTTCCATCCCCACAAAACTCCCATAGCAACAAGGAGATTTGACAGTACAAAAGGGAACAACAAAAGTTCCCAACAGCAAACTATAGCAGCAAAAAACTCACTACTACTCCAAAAAAAACTCTTAATCATACATGAGGAAACCTAGAAATGCAAAGGCACTCCTCATTTAGGGTTTCCATCAGCTCTAATACCATGCCAATTGGATTTGGATGCCTCACTTTGCAAGGATTACTCTCATTATATTCAGATAGATATACCCTAATTGAAAGGCTGAGAAAATTGAATAACAAAGGTATCACTATGCTACTAATTACAACATATTTATAGCTAAAATATACAAGAAGCATGTCATAAGAGGTAGACCAACTATCGCATGATATATGCTTCTAGGCCAGCACAAACTTAATTGTTTGTTTAGTCGTTTACCAAAATCTCTTGTTGAAACTAATGAATAATTTATTCACATGTTTAGACCCAATTAAGGGCTCAAGATTTGGAAGAACTTGGGTTGAATTGTGACATTTGCTTGTATACTTCAATCTACCCCTGCCGGCTGATTTCATCCAAAGACATTCTTGACTAATCAATTAAAGCACACAATTGCATGGACTTCAGTCTCCATCAATTTCTTTGCTATCATTAATTTCACTATGTGAAATAACTAGTAATGGTTTTGAATCATAGTTGCCAAAACAAGGTCTAACAAGCCTAAGCATTCCAAATCTCAGTGCAAACCATGGACAGCTATTAAGATTTCCAATTATTTGAGTGGATTTCGCAATTTTCATTTATTAGGTAAGATAGGGAATGAAAAGTAAATTCCATGCAATAGCGGTAAATATTTCTCTTTATTTTTTCATTCGTAAGGAAGTTATTTTCCCACCACTACCACTATTATTACCACCATCATCACCTCCACTACCTCCACAATAGCAAACACCACATCACCACTACCACAATTACCTTCACCCACTGTCAGGGTACCACCATCCCACACCATTGCCAATCTTATCATCACCACTCTGCCACTGCAAATATTTCATTGTACTAATCCGTAGAATGTAGTTTGCCTCACCAAATTAAGGAAAAATAGTGAAATATTACTATTTTCCACCTAGTAGAAAATATCTTTTGTCCAAATAATTGTCATTAGACTTTCAACGTGGAAGACTTAATATGATCATGAGATTTAAAAGAAAAGAGTGATACTATTTCCAATAAGCTCCATTTGGTTTGATAGATGTCTTTTTTAGAATGTTATAATGTTATTTTTCAGTATTCGGTCTTCACTATGAATTAAAGGTTAAGGGGGTATAATTTAAAGGAAGCATTTTTCAACTCGAGAGCAGAAAATTAACTCCCTTCCACTAATGCTGTCCACAACATCCTCCAAGGTCACCAAAACCACCACCCAAATCATCATTACTGTCTGATTTTCTTCCATTTTCACAATCCCCAGCCATACAAACCATCCATATCTACCATCAAGCCACCAATCATCATAACTACAATATTAGGCCTTCCAAGAAAACATTTTTCTGCTTCAACCAAATGACAAAAAATTTTTTAAGGTACTAATTAATGTAAATTCCACCAGATCAAAAACAAGACAAACAAATAAACAAGGCTATAGAAGGCATATTTGTATGCTGCAAAGAGTTTGTTTTCACGTTTGTATTTATAAACAAAAAAAATCATTTCAACCAAAAGTTCAAAAAAAGCAATTGAAAACATTTTTTATCAAACCAAGCAAAACCTAAACTCCTCTCATTTATCATAAAATGACTACAGGAACAACAGGAGTGGTCCTACTTTTGCTTTTATCACCCTCAATGGAAAGTAAGAGACAATTAAAATTTCATTCAAGGAATAGTTTCAATATAATATGACTAAGAAACATGGACACTCTCCTGACAGCCCACTCTTTGACACGTGTCCAGATTATTTTAAAACTCTGACACACTCCGACATACTTGGACATATTTTGAACAAGCATGGGACATGTTTACACACGTTCGATCACTTTTGGAACACAATTTGAATATACTTTTTATTTATGTTTATATCTTTTGACAATTATAAAATATAAAATAATAGTTAAAATATAAATATTAATTGATATATATATATATATACACATAATATGGTACATCAAGTTTTGCCTTTATTTGTTAGCTATTTTATTGTTATTATTATATTATAATAGCTTATTAAAAATATTATAACATACCTCATTTATATTGATTCATGTCCATACTTTCCTATAAACTTTTTTGAATTAAAAAAATATACATATTTATTGAGAATTTAGCTTTAAATAGTATTGCTGAAATAATTTGACAAATAACAAATTATGATTTTAGCTAGTGTGTTTCAATGTGTCATGTTCTCATTTTTAGAAATAGATTGTCAACATGACAATATCACGTCGTATTTGTATCCCATGTTGGTGTCCTACTTCTTAACAATGTGATTTCCATCTCAAATTTCCACACAGACTTTGGTTTATGAAGCGTGTATTGGCTGCCTATTAGGCTGCATATTTATAAACATCCGAAAAGCATGTGGTTATTGCATAGTACTGAGTGCTTTATGAGTGACCATTAGACTTTTCTAAGCATGTGGAAATGTGCCAATCTTCCTAGAAATGTGCGGTGCACAAACAAATAAGCACGAACCAAGTTTGCACCAATAGCTCCAAAACCATCAGATTGCAAACACAACAATTCCGTAGTTTCCACCCGTTTTGAATAGACAAAATCTTCTCTGACAACGAAATCGGTAAACCAACCCTTCAAACTTTTTAAATTTCAACAATATTACATCGACCCAAGTGAATCTCCATTTCAGCCGAAAGTGCAAAAATGAGGCTGGTCCTAAATAAACACTTTAGATATCACTAGGTTGATTATTTAATGCCACACAATCGATCCACAAGAGAAGCAATTTATCTTGGAACTCTGACAGAAACCTCAAAATAAAGAAGGAAAAAATTATGTTTTGGACATTTCACTGACCTTCCCTCTGCTGATTCCAGGTGAAACAGAGATCTGTACCAGCAAACGCCTAGAAAATTAAACTGAGAGCGGAAGAGCATGTGATGTCTCATGACAAAAGATAACCGTCCAAGTGGACGGCAATTTGTAAACAGAAAAAAGACTGAGAGGGAAAACCCCAAATTTTGAGGCAGAATTTGCCGCTTTTCTGACTCGAAATTGAGAGACCAAATTACCCCTGTAATTCGAATTTCAAAACACTCCTGCATCGCCCGGCTCCGTACGGTCCGTATCAATATGATAAAAAAGAAGTCAGATTTCAATAAAAAATAATATTTATATTAATATTATTTTAAAAATACATATGGGTCTAATTTTATTTTATTTTTTATTCTCTTTAAAATGTCTTCGTACTAAAAGTGATAGGTTTAAATATAAATAATATTTTTTTATTTTCCTTATAAATTATTGGCAGTTTGATGTGCTTCTCACACCGCCCTCTCTTTTTTTTTTTTTTTTTTAATAAAATAATTGTGCAATAATATGATTTTTTAATTTGAATCACGGTAGTAACAGGCGCCTTCTGAATGGCGGGAAAAAGTACGAAACATGGCGGGAAAAAATACAGAACGTTCAAGAATGACCCCACGTCCCATAGCCAACTGCCAGAGTATCTGACCTGGCAAAAAATTAAAAAAGAAAAAAAAAAGAACGTCAATGTCAACACAACGCAGATTTCAATTGCTAGAAAAGCTTGTCTAGGAGAGAAACAAATACCATAATTTTAGCAAACCCCCTCCCAAATCGTCGAGCTTCTACCCATTTTTTTGTGAAATTGGCATGGATTTGTTAAGAAGAGATAGCCCATGTAATTTGTTGAATTAATAATTCATAGAGTCCTGAGTTAAATTATAAGTTAGAAAAATAGCTTCTAATGTTATTAATTAAATTATTATCCAATATCATAAACACAGGTGAAAAAAAATTAAAATATAACTCAAAATATTTTTCACACCCTAAATTTGTTTAGAACATAACTGAGATCAAAATTGAAATATTTATATAATAATATTTAAATTAAAATAAATTAATAATATTAATTGCTGGTTTGGTTTTGAAAACAAATGTCAAATTATAGTGTTGGATAGCTCCAGAGGGTACCTATATGGCTCATGAGCCATGTTATACACACATAATTGGCGCTCGTAGTATTTGTTCCAATATCTTTGCATTTGATGTGCTATATGTATAATTATCAATTTATTATATAAGGTATTTTTGTCACTTTTTGATCCATTTTTTTAGGTGTTTAAAGGGAAAAGAGAAAAAGATAAGAAAAAAAAAAGAAAAGAAGAGAGAGAAATGGAATGGGGTTCTAGAACTTAGGCCTCAAATATTATTTTGATTTAAATCAATGCAAGTAATTTTCAAGCTCATTATTTCATTTATTATTGAAATTTTTAAATTTTTTCTTGAATTAACCTAAAATATAAAATTTTATATTTTTTAGTCATATGCAAGTATTTATTCATTTCTTCTTTGATATTAGACTTGCTTGCATATGCTTCTTTCATAAGTTTTTTTTATTCTTAATTTTAAAATATATTTTTATATTTATAAAAATATGCTGAAATTTATTAATAAATTTTAAATTTAAATATAAATGTCTAGTTGTACACCATTATTTTTGCAACAGACTTTGAAGAATCTTTTTATATGTATAAGATTCTTAAATAATTACTCAAAAAATTTTTACACTTAAATTTGTTTGAAATGCCATTTTGATTCTGAGATCAAAAGCCAGCATAAAATATTTATATAATAATATTTAAATTAAAATAAATTAATAATATTAATTGCTAGTTTGGTTTTGAAAACAAATGTCAAATTATAGTATTGGATAGCTCCAGAAGATAAAAACCTAATATGGGCCAAGCCATGTTATACGGACATTTTTGGCACTCGTAGTATTTGTCCCCAATATCTTTGCATTTGATGCCAATCTATCTATAATTATCAATTTATTATATAAGGTATTTTTGTCACTTTTTGATCCATTTGGTTAGGTATTTAAAGAAAAGAAATAAAAAGATAAGAAAAAAAAAAGCAAACAAAGAGAAATGGAATGGGGTTCTTAAGAACTTAGCCTCAAATATTATTTTGATTTAAATCAATGAAAGTAATTTTCAAGCTCATTATTTCATTTATTATTGGGGGACACAAACACGCATCTTAACATAGAGACAAACAAAAGACAACAAAGTACTATTACGGAGAAATCCTTAAGCATACTAACGCTCATCCCTAAGCACGCAATCGCTTACTACAATAATTCCACTCCAAGCCTTCAGATTCCAGATGCTTCACTCACTCCCCGAGAGCTGTCCATTTAAGCTTCCATGCTTATAGGACTTGGTTGCCCGCTTGTTCCGTGTGAACTTTAAGCCGGAAAACTATGCTCTCGACGAGTCGCAAGAACGCCTCTTACATCTAAAGACGAATACTTCTTCCTACCTTAATCTCCTTCTCTATCTCAACTTACATCCTTGGTTACCTTCTTGTAATTCGAAGGCTTATCACTGATTTGAGCATCAAAGTATTTTCGGTGGAACAACATCCCGCCGACACCTGACTTTTTGTTTGTTGTAGTGGTATGTAGGATCCAAACTCGATGAACGGAGCTGGATCCAAATGATCAAGTGAACCCGAATATGTTCAAAGTCGGATCTAGATACGCATCATTGACGTCGTCTGTGGGAAACGCTTACAAAGAGCCAGCTACGTTTCCCAAAAGCCCTTTTCAACCAATACCCTCAATCGAAATGGTGAACACAATGGTACAAGCAAGCGAGCCAGTCAGAGACGTGGCCTCGCCAGACTAGGACCACGCCACTGGTGCCGTGGTTAATAGGGTAGCCGACGGGATTCCAGTGCCTTTCTTTCAAAACCTGGCAGAGCATATGCTAAATACTAACAAGATGGTCCAGATACTCTACTCCTGCGAAGAGCAAGCACAGCTAGGGGTTGTACTAGCGGGAGCCCCCACACTAGCATTTAGACGAGGAGGCCAGAGAGAGAAAGTTTTGGTCCGAAGGCTCGGAAGGCTAACCAATGCTCCTACACCGGAGTCCTCACATGCTCATAGCCGTCTAAGGCGTGAGGAGCGGAGAACCAGCACTACCCCAGAGGAAAGTCCGGAATAAAAGAACCTCAAACACTCATGCGTAGAATCTAAGCCCCAAACTTAGGAGAGAGCCTCTCGGGCTGTTAGATCTACTGATGATAGTAGCCACCCAGCTGCTGGACAAACCAAAGAAAAAACGGAGTTGAGGACATATCTCAACTCTAAAAGATCTGATAAAGTCATTCAAACAGATCCACGGCTGGAGAAGATATGGAACTGCGTCTTCAAAGATGATGAGCACTCAGCCAATATCGACAGATCTCTCTTCACAGTGAAAATCTTAAACCGTCCCATGCCGGCAAAATTCAAAATGCCAGCCTTTAACTCGTACGATGGGAGTGCTGATCCCATTGATCGTCTCGTACACTTCTGTACCCATCTGGGTCTATAGGGGCTGGAGGATGCTACCATATGCCGCTACTTCCGGCTCACCTTAAAAGGAGACACGCGCATCTAGTTCCATCATCTCCCCTTGGACTCAATCCGAAGTTTTCAGGAGCTTTCAAATCTCTTCTTATCACAGTATGCCTCCAGCCGTAGGGAGGAAAATCAGCCTTGGCATCTGTCGCACATCAAGTAGAAGCATGGGGAGAACCCGCGGAAGTCCCTGGAACGCTTCGTGGCAGAAGTTAGGCAGATCTCCCGACTCATGGAGGAAATGAAACTAGACAGTTTCATCTTGGCGCTGGCGCATAGAGACTTCTTCAAGCACCTAGCACATAAGAATCCGCAGACATTTCAAGAAGCGGAATCTATCACCAGGGCCTACATGGCAGCAGAGGAGGCCAACGAGGCTAAACGTCCCGATCGAACCGAACAGCCTCGCTCTTTCTCAACTGAAGGAAAGAGGAAACACAACGGTGGTGATCATTCCCGCCGAAAACACCACAGGATTGAACCACCAGAGTGCAAAGACTACGGGCCCATCAGCCTAACGCCCTTGACAGATACACGTTCGAATGTCCTCATGTAAATCCGTGGGGAGAAGTTCCTTAAGTGGCCAAAACCACTTAAGAAGGCGGAGGGAGGAAATCCGTCCAAGTATTGCGATTTTCATCGATCTCTCAGATACTCCACAGAGAACTGTAAGATAATCTAGTGGGAGATTGAAGAGTTGATCAGAAGGGGCCATCTCACCAGGTTTGTTAAGGGCCATGGTCAGAGCTCTAGCACTATGGGCGGAGAAGGACAGGGGTCTTCCCCTCCACGAAATCGGGTTGTGGTAGGAGTGGTCAACATGATCACACCTGATCAATCAAGAACCCGGTCGACAACAAGAAGCAGTAAACTGGGAGGAAGAAACAGCGCACTACTAACACTGTCATTAGTTTTAGTGACAGCGGCCTCGCATATGCAGTTTCCCCCCCATACAGACCCCCTTGTTGTATCTACACTCGTTTTCGACGGTAGTATTGACTGTCAGCTGAAACGAGTATTCGTTGACAATGGAAGTTCTCGCGATTTGCTCTATCTCGATGCGTTTTTAAATTTTGTTTGAAAAAGAGTCAAATAAAACTTGCCGAAGGCCCATTGCACGACCTTAACAATGAGCCGGTGCCCGTCCAAGGGACGATCCGAATAGAAGTCACCCTAAGAACATACCTAAAAATGACAAGTCATACGCTTACCTTCTTGGTAGTCGACTTGTCCTCTATATACAATGCTATATTGGGCCGGTTGTGCCAAACAGTGTTCGGGACCGTCACTTCAATACCACACCTAAAAATAAAATTTCCAACGTTATACGGCGTGGTCGAAGTGCTGGGAGACCAAGTCATCGACGGATATGCTACATGTCCCAAATCGCACCTAACGACAGCATTAGAATGGTGGGAGAACTCAACCATCGAGATGAAATAACGTTATAGCAAGCGCAGTCAGGTGAGGCAACCAACTTAGTCCCACTGAATCTGGAGGATCCAGAAAAGTGTGTACAGATCAGCGGCTCACTCACCGATGCACTGCGCGACAAGTTGATCGCGTTCCTGTGATAGAACGCTGATGTTTTTGCATAGAATTCCACTGACATGCTTGGGATTTCACCCCGGGTAATTGTCCACAAGTTGAGCCTCGACTCGGACCGAAAGCCCGTCAGACAGAAGTAGAGAAATCACTCGGTAGAAAAGTTGGTAGCCATTCGGGAGGAAATAAAGAAACTGTTAGATGCCGAATTCATCAGACAAGTCCAATACTCCGATTGACTCTCCAATGTAGTCCTGGTAAAGAAGAGTACGGGAAGTGGCAAATGTGCGTCGATTTCACCAACGTTAACAAAACTTGCCAAAAAGACAGTTTTCCATTACCTAGGATTGACTTGCTGGTGGACTCAATGTTCGGACATGAGCTATTAAGCTTCATGGATGTCTATTTAGGCTATAACCAGATCGGATGAGTTTGAAGGACGAATAGCACACCTTGTTTATGACAGACCAGGGTACTTACTACTATAAGGTAATACCCTTTGGACTAAAGAACGCAGGAGCCGCCTACCAACTGCTGGTAAACAAAATGTTTGAGAAATAGATCGGTAGCAATGTGGAAGTCTATGTTGACGACATACTCGTCAAGAGCAAAACCACAGGTGACCACATTCGCTATCTGGCAGAGTCGTTTAGGGTGCTCCATGATCACTAAATGAAGCTGAATCCGGCAAAGTGCAACTTTGAGGTAACCTTGAGAAAATTCCTAGGTTTCATCATCTCCCAACGAGAAATCCAAGCAAACCCGAAAAAAATCAAGGCCCTTGCAAACATGGCTCCCCCATGAAGCATCAAGGATGTCCAATGACTGACTGAACGATTGGCGGCCTTATCCCACTTTCTAGCGAAGTTTGGTGACAAATACCAGCCATTCTTCAAGGATCTAAAGGGAACAAAATCAAACGGGTTCCAGTGGAAAGCAAATTGCCAGGCGGCCTTCAATGAGATGAAGCAATATTTGGCTAGCCTGCCGTTACTAACGTTGCCCAAGGTCGGAGAGGAATTGTACCTCTACTTGGCGATATCAGAGGTGTCTCTCAGCTCCGTCCTCGCACGCCAGGACTTAAATACCAAACAACCGATCTACTACATGAGCAAAACACTGACCGGCCCAAAGATGCGCTATCCGTGCACAGAATAGTTAGCCTTAGCTCTCATATTCTCCGCACGAAAACTAAGACCCTACTTTTAGTCACACCGCATCATAATTCTCACTTACCAACCTTTAAAGAGCATTCTCCAGAAACCTGATGTTTTTGGACGATTGGTAAAGTGGGCTATCGAATTGGTTGAGTTTGACGTCGAGTTCTGACCATGGTAGCCATAAAGGTACAGGCTCTGGCCGATTTTATTGTCGAGACCACGACCCCAATTCTCAAAGAGCAGCCCTCAGAGAATAGGGAATAGCAGGTGGAGGCTCCAGAATGGGTACTCCACGTTGACAGATCATCTACGGATATAGGCAGTGGAACTGGGGTGGTCCTCACGACCCCTAACGGGTTTGAGTGAAGTACTCCCTTAGACTCGACTTCCCGGCCACCAACAATGTTGTCGAATACGAAGCCCTGCTAGTCAAGTTAATGTTAGCAAAAGAGTGCTCATCCAAACGACTGGTTGTTTATAGCGACTGAGCTAATCGTCAACAAGATTAATGGGAGCTTCGAGGCGAGAAACCCACACATGGGCAAGTACTTGACCAAGGCAAGGAGGCCACCTGTAGCTTCGACAAGTTAACCCTGGTCCATGTTCCTAGAACTGAAAACTGGATGGCCGATCAGCTGGCCAGAGCAGCGGCGGTTGAAAATCCAGAACAGTACTCGAGGGACATGAGGGAGGTCTTGAACACTCCCAATATAGAGAAATGGGACGCAATGCAGATCTCCGAGATGAAAAACTGGAAGACACCCTACCCGAGGTACCTAGCGGACGAAACATTGCCAGAAGATGCAGTGGAGGCCAGGCGGGTAAAGAGAACCGCCGGTTGGTACACCATAGTCGACAGGCGATTGTATCATCGTGGCTACTCGACTCCGTACCTCGAGTGCCTAACCCCTGAATAGGCTGACTACGTCCTAAGCGAAGTGCACCTTGAAATTTGTAGATCGCATGTCGGCGGCAAAAACCTAACATTCAAGATCATGCGATAAGGCTACCATTGGCCCTCGATAAACAAGGATGCACTCGAGATTGTAAAGAAGTGTGAAAGCTGCCAGCTTTACGGTAACCTTCGCCACCAGCCATCCACCAAGCCAAAATCCCTTCAGGCACTGTGGCTCTTCGCGCAATGGGGGCTCGACATTCTTGACACATTTCCCATTGCAACTAGGTAAAGAAAGTTCATCATAGCAGGCATCGACTACTTCACAAAGTGGGTCGAGGCCATCCCGCTGGCCAATATCACAGAACACAATGCTTTTGAGCTCATTCGCCAGAATATCATCAGTAGATTTGGCATTCCAGAAGTCATTGTGATTGACAACAAGATTCAATTCTCGAAAAAATGCTTTACCAAGTATTGCACTAGCCTTGGGATTATACTGGTCCATACTTCGGTGACATACCCCCAAGCGAATGAACAGGTGGAAGTCATAAACCAAACGCTACTCCATGGGCTTAAAACCAAGCTGGAGGATGTAGGGGGCACTTGGGTAAATGAGCTCGCCTCAATCTTCTGGTCTTACCGGACGACTCCAAAGGAACCAACGCGCGAGACACTTTTTAGCCTCTGCTACGAGACAGAATCGGTGATCCAGGTCGAAATCGGGCTTCAAAGTCTTAGGGTGGAATCTTTTGACCCGCAGGGTAACTCCCATAAAATCTGAGAAAACCTAGACTTACTAGAAGAAGCTCTCGATGCCACTAGAATGCAAACAGCGGCCTACCAACATTGAATCTCCTGCTACTAGAACAAGAAGGTAAAAGCGCGGCAGTTCGATGTCAGAGACTTGGTCTTGCGAAGCATCGAGGTCACGGGAAAGGTGGCCGACCGGAACAAGCTCTCCCTAAATTGGGAAGGGCCTTTTCTTATCTCCGCCGTTTTGGAAAACGGGGCATACAAGCTCCGGAACCAAGATAGAAAGTTGATCCCACAGACATGGAACACGATCCACCTCAAACGCTACTTTCAATAAGGACCCAGGTAGGTATTCTGTATAATTGTATGTGATCATTTGTATGCGCGTTTCAATTAGTAAAACAAGTATTTTCCTTTAGCATGTTGTGTTTCTTTGGTGTGCATATATGTTTGATTCTTGTTGCAGGTTCAAATGACCTAGGCTGTCCCTAAGTCGGGAGGGTCTTCGCCCTCTCGTTATTAAACCCTGGCCATCTAGGTGGCCCATGAGTTGTCGTATCTAAACCCTAGTCATTCAAGCAACCCATGAGTGGTCGTATATATATCCTGATCATCCAGGCGGCCCATGAAAGGACATACCTAAACCCTGATCATTCAGACGGCCCATAAGTTGTTGTATCTAAACCTTAGTCATCCAAGTGGCCTATTAGCGGTCAAAAAATCTTAGGGGCTAACACAGCACATGTGACAACCTCCTTCACAAGGAGATAGCGTAATCAGTCAACGATAATCGACCAGAGCAAAACGCTCCACCAAAGCTGGCCGCCCAAGTTAGAGCTTGGGCAACGTCACAAAGCTTTGCTCACAGGCGAATATTAGGCCGGCTTAACACAAGTGAAGGCTTAGAAAATGCACCCAAGGACTCCACTCATTTGGAAACGCCATGAACGCCCAAAAACAAGGCGGGCGGCCAACTCATAGGAATCCTACCCAGTTGGCCGTCAAGAACAGCAAAGAAACAAAATACAAAAAGTAGCTGTAAAAGAGCAAGAGCATGCGACATGCACAAAGCTGTTCGTATTATTGCTTATGGTAAAATACATTTACATAATTGAACTAAAAAGAAAAAAACTGCAATCACCAAACCCCTGTCTGTCCTGTGGCTCCCCTACGAGGCTGTCACGACGCTATGGTGACCGATTTGATAAGTTGATGAGATCCACCGAGAATTCAGGATCAACCAGCCACACAATACGCCGACTAATGTTGATCCCTTCCCACAACCGCGACAGCATCATGTCTACGACCTCGTGAGGACGAATACGAAGGCTTAGGTCATTCTCCAGGGCAGCCATCTGCCTTATGAGCTGATCGAGATTCCCCTTAACCAACTCGTTTTCCTCCTTCAGACGAGCATTCTCCGCTTTCAGGCTCTCGTTATCCGCCTCCATGCCCGCCAAAATAGACTCCTGGGCAGCCGCATCCTCTTAATGCTCCGATCCTAGAGCCTCCAGCTTAGAATCGAGCCAGGCGATCTCCATGTCCCTATCGGAGATCACCTGGTCTCTCTGTCTAAGCACCTTGGCGACTGCGCCCGTGACCTTATAAGCCTGCACACACAAAAAAAGGAGTTAGAAAATGCAAACTTAAAGACAAGGCAGACAACAGAATTTGTATTGCCAAAATTCTTCGTGTTGGCCTGTCTGATCTGGCCCCCAAACCTGGCGCCAAAGGTGGTGAGCAAGGAATGGGCCCTCGTGGGCAGGGCTGGCGGTGACCTCCGCCAAGAGCTCCTCCAACGGTTCCTCTAAAATATCCTCCATCCTGGCTGTCTCCTCGAGAACAGTGGGAGGCTCCAAAATCGAATCTTGCTGCTCAGTCGGTAATTCCACAGCATGTGATCCAACGGACAGCTCCTGCGGCCCAAGCGCTCCGATAGATGGATCCAGAGTCAACTCCGCCAACGCAGGCTGCGCGAGAACAACGCCGCTGCTCGCCCTTGATTCAACCTGGCGTCATAGGCCTCTAAAGCCAGATCCACTTCAATCCTAGAAGCGACACCTACACCCGCAAAGCTTCCAGTGGAGAGATAGTCTAGCCCAAAGGACGATGAAGAAGGCGCCACCAAGGCCGCCCTCTTTTGCCTCAGATTGGGGAGACTGGCATCAGATGGGCGAAGACCTATGATAAAGCCCCTTTTCCTCTTCTTCCCCTACAATACCTCTATCGGTGGGACCTTAAATTTCTAGACGGGAGAGGGAGGCAGTAACGACCCAAAATTTTTAAAAGGAAAATTTTAATCATCAAGTCCGGTCAACGCAAGTTGACCGAAAAACAAAATAAGAAAAGAACATCGGCTTAAGATGGAATCAAATTAGGTTTTAAGAACTCCGGATTTTCAGGATAAGAAGAAGTCCGGATTCCCTTAATAAAATAAAGTCCGGATTTTCTTTGGTAAAAAGAACTCCGGATTTCCCTTGGTAAACAGAAGTCCGAATTTCGTTGGAGAAAAGAAGTCCGGATTTAATAAAAATGAAGACCGGATTTCCTTAGTAAAAACACTCCGGACTTCCGAAGTAAAAAGAAGTCCGGATTTGCTTGAAAGAAAGCACTCCGGATTTCCGAAGTAAAAAGGAGTCCGAATTTGCTTGAAAGAAGTCCGAATTCCCTTAGTAAAAAGCACTCCGGGACTTCCAAGTAAAAAGAAGTTCGGATTTAATGAAAATAAAGTCTAGTCCTGTAAGGCCGGAATACTGTGTGTACAAGATGTGGACGGAGTAGTTTTTGGTTCAAAGAGATGAAGAGCCGAAGTTAAAGTAAATGAAAGAGTAATCCGGTCAATGAAAAATATTGACCGGAGAAACGTGAACAAATGAATAGAAATGAGAGGAGATCGAAATTTGGTCAACGCTTGATAGTTGACCAGAAGCTGTTTTGATGAAAGGCTGAAGTCCGATCACAGAAAATAAGGAAGAATATTGGGAAGGAGCGACCATTAATAATTTGGCTATTTCTGAGACTTATTGGAAAACAACCCTCCTTGGAAAATGTAAGATTATAAATATCACCTTTGAAAAATGTGAAGCCATAAATGATAGCCACCTAACCCACGGGCTATAAATAAGGGTTTAAGAATATCAGAAAAGGGCACCCACTAGAAATTCTTAGAAAAGAAGGAGACCGAAGGCTAAGGCAAAGTAGAAAAGAATTCAGGCAAGATACTCACCCCTATTTCTAAAACTCATGTTTATTTATGTTGCTATAAAAGTATATGATATTCTGTATGAAGTATGCTTTTGCTGTTTTATGACTTATCGTTCTGAAATGCATGTTTAAAGGAAATTCTGTTACGCATGATGTTAGATTTATTCTGTTTATGATTGTTATGAATTTTGATAAATGCATGTTTACGGAAAAGAATTTAGGCCTTAAGATGAAACAAGAATTCCTACTATTGATTTCTGTTCTGTCAAAAAGATCTCTGAATTTAAGATAAAAGACCTTCGGCATTTTACAGAAAATGATTTAGAACTCCGGCATTTTAGAGAATGATTTCGGATTTAGAACTCCGGCATTTTGAAAAATGAACTTCGGATTAGGGATTTGATTAACAGTAAATGAACTCCGAATTTAGAACTTCGAATTTTAATAGAAAATGCACTCTGAATTTAAGAACTTTGGACTTTAACAGAAAGAACTCCGGATTAAGAGCTTCGGATTTTAAACAGAAACACACTCCAAATTTTAGAGCTCCGGATTTTAAAAAGAAAAGCACTCCGTTCAGTTATTAAAAAGAACTTCAAATACATTTTGAAAAAGAACTCCACTACATCAGAGAAAAAGAGAACTCCGACTTTTTATTTCGACTTTTACTCCGGCTTTTGATAACAACTCCTGATACAAGAACTTCAGTATTTAACAAAAGAACTTCGGTTTCTGAAATGAACTCCGGCTTTTTGAACTCCGGATTTTAGAGCTTCGGATTTTATAAGAAAGTGAACTCCGGAATTATGAACTTCGGATTTTGAAAGAAAAGCACTCCGTCAATTTTAAATAAAGCACTCCGTCCCTTTAAGCACTCCGGATTTTTGAAAAGAAAGGCACTCCGTCC
Organism: Nepenthes gracilis; assembly: GCA_033239525.1. Taxonomy (NCBI): domain Eukaryota; kingdom Viridiplantae; phylum Streptophyta; class Magnoliopsida; order Caryophyllales; family Nepenthaceae; genus Nepenthes; species Nepenthes gracilis. The sequence goes on along the minus strand of BSYO01000005.1, from coordinate 14,944,689 downwards.
CTTTTAAGAAAAAGAACTTCGGACTTTGTTAAAAAAATGTACTCCGTCCTTTATGAACTCCGGTTTTAATAATCCTTGGATTCAGAAAAGAACTCCGACTTTGATTAAAGAAATGAACTCCGACTTTGTAAGAAAAGAACTCCGGCAATAATAAAAGAACTCCGGTCTCAGGAACTTCGGCCTTCCGTTTGAAAAGTACTTCTGAAAATTTATGAATAAGACTCTTTTCTTTTTATTGAATAAGAACTTTGGATTTCTTTTGAAAGATGAACTCCGGCTTTTGATAAGATGATATGGACTTCAATGAATGAAGTAAAGAACAAGACTATATGAAAACACATGGGTTATGGACAGCAAGTGGAACTCTTCCGACTTTTGATCTATGATGATTGGCCATTAAAGAACACGAACCAAGAACCGAGTTTCCATTAAACTTGCTATTAAAGATGGATGAAGGATATTGGAGTGACACTCGAGGATGCCTCCTGGGCCACGGGAGGGGACCTTTTGGTGGCATAAGAACTATGGACTATGGCCCCGTATGTCGGGTTAAAGGCATTACCTCCCGCCCCGGGGAGCATAATGAGGGGACACGGCTTTAGGTTGTGGGGTAGCACACAACCCGTCCTCGATGTTGTCCGCTCCCGTCCGATCCCTAAAGATGATATGAATTCCGAATGATTTTGATGAAATTTTCTGAAGACAAGATGAAAAGAATATGAACCAAAGAAGAAACGATATGATAATTTTTCTTATGCTATGCTATATTATGAATCTATATTTTGATTAAATTATATGTATGCTTATGTTTTCTGCATGTGAGTATCCTGCTGGGCTTTGTAAGCTCATTCTTGCAACTTTTTAGATGACAAGCTTATGGAGGATGAAGTTGAGTAGAATCCTATGGTATAGCTGAATGTTTAAGCTGGCCGGAGCAGATTTTTGGGAGCTTTGTTTATTTTGTTTTTGAGGAAACTTGTAAAATTTATTCTGCTGCTTATGAATGTTAGAATATTTCCGTGATACTTTGGGATTAATTAAATTATAAATCTTTAGTATGCATCTCAGGTTCAAAAGAAGAAAAGAAAAATTTTTATGTTCACCCATTTATCCTTATCATAAATTATATGATTTAGATTTAACGACGGCTTTTGATGGTAATAAAAGTCGGGTCGTCACAGAGGCCCCCACTTGGCTTTTTTGGCCTCAACACGGGAGACCAAGTGGTCTCTTCGGAAATCCCCAAGGTTATCCACGATGAGTTTGATCAACCAAGACAGGGACGCCGTCTTAGCCTCAGAAAGTGTTCCCGCATATACATCAAGCACCTGGTCTCACTCCCCGGGCAAGGGCCAAGACTCACCCACGCTAATGAAGAAGAATCAGTTTTTTCAATTCTTCAGAGAGTCATATATAATGGTACTTATCTTAATACTGCCGTGTGGGGATAGAGAAATCCACTCTACTCCCTGATTAAGCTTGAAGAGCCCTCTAACCATCGACATTGTCGGCAATCTTGAGTGTTGACAGAGGAATATGCAAAGGGAACACAGATATCTGATGGCGTTGGTATGAAACTGAGCAATGGGGACCCAAAGCGCCCGAAATCGACATTAACTCGTCAGGAATTGGAAGACGGAGCCCACTCCTCAGATGGGATTCATATACGGTCACAAAGCCCATAGGTGGCAGGAAAGCCCTATCGTTCTTCCCAGGAACACGGAAGGCAATCTCCTGTGGGATATTGTATTCCACGTATAATACCTTCATGTCGTTTTCTATCAGGACGGAGGTGATTTCGGCGACGGAGGCCATGGTCAGAAAATCAACTAGGGTTTTTCTTTTCTATGGGTTAAGGAAGACGAAGAAACAAAAGAAGGCGTAGAAAAATTCAAAGTGAAATGAACTGGCAACTTAAAGGCCACTGTGGACACAAAACCGCCTCGAAAGCATGCACCATCATTACCGCCACGTGTCATTTCCCAAAAGGGAGTCGGCGAATCAGATCTTCCGGCTCATTAAATACTGGGATCCTGACTAGACCGCATGAAGACACGTGGCACATTTTTTTGATAGGACGACTAATGGCCAATGCTTCCTTCTCCAAGTTGCCCGAAAACTTTCCAAAAAATGATCAACAAATCTGGTCAATATTTGGAAGTTCTCGAGGCTCCTCTTTAGACGGGCATCGACTCCGTCACCGTCAGTAAAAGACAAACGCATCCCATCATGAATATACCGAAGGCCAGAATCCAGACCACCGACATGGGGGGCTAGTGATGGATAAGCCCATAGTAGACAGGCCCAATGAAAAAAACGACTCAAAATCTAGAAAAGCTTAAACGTGCGCATTTGGACGGTCAACATTTGTGTTGACCGTATGGAGCGCCAACTAGGTGGCCAACGCGCTCCCTCAAGACGGTCAATATTTTTATTGACCAGAAGTATCGTAACAGCAGGCCACGAAAAGATAAAAAACTAATATGGGTCAGGCCCAATTCGGCAGACGTTTCTGTACACGACAACGGTCCCTTTTCCTAATTTCATGCCTTCCTCGAAGCCAATCTCTTCTAAAGAAAACATCAACAGATTTGACGCCCTTCCCATGAGGAAGGCGCCATATTCTCTCTCTTGCCTACAATGGACTCTAACGGTACTGAAGTACAGAAGGAAGACATAATCTAGAGAGCCGTTACCCACTCAGAAAGGAAACGATCCTAGCAGAATGTCCCAGTCAAGCCTTCTTGCTTAAGGAAGGCTGCCCAATATGATGTAGGAATTGCACCTTCTTTGCCAAGAAAGGTCACCCTCCCCACCATCTATATAACCCCACAGAGTCTCCACTCTGAGGGGACACGATCATAGAGACAAATACAGAGACAAATAAAAGACAGCAAAGTACTACTATAGAGAAATCCTTGAGCATACTAATGCTCATCCCTAAGCACGCAATCGTTTACTACAATAATCCCACTCTAAGCCTTCAGATTCTAGAGGCTTCACCCACTCCCCGAGAGCCATCCATTTAAGCTTCCACACTTACAGGACTTGGTTGCCCGCTTGTTCCTCGTGAACTTTGAGCTGGAAAACTGTGCTCTTGATGAGTCGCAAGAACGCCTCTTACATCTAAAGACGAACACTCATTCGTACCCCAATCTCCTTCTCTATCTCAACTTACATCCTTAGCTACTTTCTTGTAATTCGAAGGCTTAACGCTGACTTAAGCGTCCGAATATTTTCAGTGAGACAACATCCCGCGCGACACCTGACCTCTTGTTTGTTGTAGTGGTATGTAGGGTCCAGACTCGGTGAACGGAGCTGGATTCAAACGATCGAGTGACTCGAATCTGTTCGAAGTTGGATCCAAGTACGCATTAGATTCTATATTTAAAAAAGATATTATTTTATAGAGAATTTTTTAAATTTTTATTCAAAATGAATTACAATAAAAAATTGATAAAAAGTATATATATTGTAATATATTATAATACATTAAAACGTGGTCATTTGTAGTCTACCCATGGATTATTAATAACAGTAGGCAAGGTTTAGTGTATAAAATATTTTATAGACGGCTTGTTTATAGGTTTAAATAGTAAATTACGATTATAATTTATAGGGTTAAAGTGTAAAATTATAAAGTTTCAATATCAACCTGAAACTAAACCAATCAAGAAAAAAAAAAGATAAATGATACAATATTGATTGAGTTGAGTTAATTTGGGAATGAACTTCATATTAAATCAAGATTCAAAGGTACAAAATGATGGACATGGAACCAACTTACTATGCTAAAATATTAAATTTATGAAACCAAAAACTAATACACTAAATATCAACTAAACATTTTTCCCTCTATTTTTCTCTCTCTCTTCTCCCTGCCTCTCTCTCTCTCTTTTTCCTTTCGTTTTTCTTCCGCTGCTTCGTTCTCCCTCCGTTTTCTCTATTTCTTTTCCTTCTTCTTTTTCTGCTCGCAGGACCAATTCTCCCTATATTTCTCTCTCTCTCTCTTTCCTCCTCCTCTTTCTCTCGGCAGAACTATCACTCTCCCTTTCTCTCTCTACCTTATGGCAAGCCCCTGAATTCAGCTTTTCCTTCAGGCAGAGCCATCTCCCCCCCCCCCAACTCTTCTCGCTTTTTATAAAGGGGTGGCGGTGAATTATCTTCTTCTCTCTCTCTCTCTCTTTTTCAGTTGCTCTCTTTGCAAAGCTTTCCTCCCAGCCTTTCCTATTGCTTTACTGCTTTCTTTGCTGGTAGGCGCATGCTTCATGATTATACTTTTCACTCTTTTTTTTTCCTTATATATATATAATTCTTCAAAAATTTAACTTTGCTCATCTTCTCTGTATTTCTTCAATCGGCTAAATAGATTGATAAAATGAAGGATCCATATGGTCTATTTGTCTACTTTTATTTCAAATTTTTTTAAAAGTAAAACCTGCATAATTAAAAATATAACTTAACTATAAAATTTAAATAAAAATTACTATAAAAATTACAATAACTAAATGAGAATAAAAATATAAAATTTAATATTCATCAATAATCCTCCAAGAGTGATATGAAAATCAACACGTTATGACTAACTTTCACAACTAGCTGATAGTTAACATTTTTATATTTATAGTATTTAATTTCCTACACTTTATTTTCTATCTTTCTAACATCTAATATCAATTGTCTCTTTTATTTTTATATTTTTACACTTTAATTTCATCTACTATCGGACGATATAGCTGTCATAAACATTTTAATTTATCACAATTTTTAATTTTATTATTTAAATTTCGTATCGTTTAGCTAATTTTTGATCGAATTCTAATTGTTACGCCATCCCAATTCTCACCAAATCAATATTTTAATTTTCTATTATATAAAATAGATATGGAATTAGTTTCGCGTAGAAAATCAACTCCTATAAATACGATATCTGACTTATCAGAAAAATTATACCGAACCATTGTACGCTTGTAAGGTCAAAAAGAACTATACTTATTGAAATTCGGTCAATTATGTCTTATCAGAAAATATATTTAGACCTTTGGTTCATTAACTCACGATTTCTTATTTCATATTTATCTTATTCACATTTGTTGTATTATCTTTCCTTTACTTATTAAATATTCGGCTTACCTTGCATTGCCACTTCTTTCAAATTAACAAGTTTGATATTCGCAGGAGTTTGGATGAATAGGATTTTGAATGGGGGATCATGGGTTTTTATATTTAGATATGTATTTCGTGTATGGATGTTGTTGTAAAGAAACTACTTAAATATCTAGTAAATATTAAGTTATGCATAAATGTTATAGTACGCCTGAAGGTCAATACATACTTTAATTTATGTATTATAGTTGATGATGTCATGCTATAATTTATACATATTTGATAAGCAGGCACAATATTAGAGGTCAAGTTGGAATAAATTTAATCGATTTCATTGGACAAATTATATTCTTATACGTAAAGGATTCATTAATGAAGCTTATACAACATTCCAATCCCAGTTATGGAATTGTATACCGCGATTATCTTAATATTTCAATTGGGGACGTGACATATATGATGATGAAAAAATTAAATCTGTATGACAATTTTTATAAACTTGTTCAATAAATAAATAGTCAATACTATTACGTGTCACTCATAATTTAATAAGTTTTTAACTATTAGGAAAATTGGAAGCATTTAATTTACTTAGTACTACTTTTATTTTAGTGAGATGAATGAGATTTTAAAAAAATTTACTATCAGTTTAATATTAAATCCAATGTGTTATACATATTTTAGTATCATATTTATTGTTACTTAAAATGCTTTGTTAGTAACGATTAACCATGTTAGAGGTGCCATGAAAGCATTTTTAGTCCCTTGATAAACCCATTCTTAATGTCCCTTGATAACTATTAACCATCGAACACTTAATCTTCCCAACTGATTATTTCAGCATGGATACATGTTTTGTTGAAGCACAAGTATGAAGTGTTTGAAAAGTAAACACTATTTTGAGGAAATTAGAAAGACATTAAGAATGCATTAAGGTTCCTTAATTGGATCGAGGGGTAGTTTATCAATTGAATTATATATAATGATTAATAAATTAAGTAGTTTATTGGAATATTTGAGAGGAGAAACTAAGCTATGCTAGACATATTTTTCTTTGTAACTTTTCACTATTGTTCTTAGTCCTTTTTATAGATATTCCATGAGAGAGTTCCAAATTTGCTAGTTTACCATATATGGATGGATTGGAAAAGGAATCATCTGCATATTGTGGTTTGGAATGTGATTGTGAAAAAGTTGAGAAAGTAATAAGTTATATAATGGGAGTGACATTATATATTTGCGAAGATATTTTAAATAGTGATTTAGATATGTTCGTCCACAAGGGAAATAATGACAGCAAAATATAGTCAAAAAATTTAAAGTCACAAATCATAATAGTTTAGTATAAGGAATTTGTGCAAGTACACCTTGTTATTATGTGACCTATTTGTAAGCCAAGTATGAATACTTGGTCTCTTTAATGATATTATTGTTTTTGTCAACCAAGATGGTTAAAATTTTTTAGTTGATAATACGTATCTATGGTGGGACTAAAGGTAATATTGACTAAAAAATTGTGACTTACAACCATAAAATTTGAAATGCACTCTCCAATGAGGTTTTAAGCCTCATGCCTTCGCTATGAGTTTTAAGCTTGTCTAATGTGAGTAGATCTTAAAACTAATGTTAGAGTAGATCAAGAGATAGAGACCTATAAAAATATTATTTATTAAACAATATCAAAATAACTTGTCTATCTTAAATCAAATAAGCATTTAAAAAAATGTAAATAAGCTAAATTAGTTTAATTATGGACCGAAAAAAGCTCTCATGATTGAAATATTTATTTTGATAAAATAATAAAAGAGTATGATTTTCTTAAAACTTGGATAAATCAAGTATACAAGTTGAGTGGGATCGTATTTTTTTTTAGTATTTTTTTATTATGACGGACTAGTTATTTTGAAGGACTTAAGTATGTTATAGTCAATTATAGTTCGATTATCTAATATTTTTTATAAAATATTTGTGGTAATAAAGCAATTTATTTATTAAAGATAAAAATATATATAATAGATTTGACATGTTACTTGGCTTGTCCTAATTCAAGTACATAAACTTCATGCTAATGATGTTTAGCACAATCAATTCTAAATTGTGAATAATAGTAGAATTTGTAACAATTCGGATCCGGTCCTTAAATCACTGCCCGAATCTAACCACACGGAATAGCCATAAGTCTTACAATAATATCATAGCTTGACTATAAATGATAAAATATAACTATCATAATATAAATATTCTCGTATAACAAGAAAATTTAGGAAAAATATAGCCTTGAAATCCCAATAAAATAAAATATCAAAATGTATTTGTAGAGTACAAAATAAAATAAACACCCTCTATAGTATGGCTCCAAAATCTTTATTGTTCTCAACTCTAGAGTCATTTTCTTCTAATTATGCTAATCTAAAAGAAAGAAATAATACGAGTGAGTAAAATATTTAATAAATAACCCTGACCAATTTCAAAAGTAACAAAAACATTAAGATATTTGGAAAACTCATTTGTTAAATAATAAACTCTAAAAATATGCAATATATAGAAACATTTAACCATTTTTAAATAATTAATAAATGATATTATCAATAAAATAATTTAACAGTAGCATAAATAATCAATAAATACAATGTTAATTGAACAAAGATATCCTAAAGGACATCCATAGGGTCCCATGAATCTAATTAAAGTACTGAGGTTTCAAAATATCTGTAATATCAAGGTCATTCTGTCATAAACACAAACCAAAAGCAATTACTAATTAAAGATAACAATAATAAATGCAATAAAAATTTCCAACAAAAAATGGTACACTCAAATAAACATCTTATACCGGTCGAATCTGATAAAATATAAAAATTACTGATAATAGTAATGACATCAAATATCATAGGTTTTTTTTATATTATCTTTTTAGATATTAAATATTGGTCACAACCTACTTTAAAACCCATAAGAAAAAATGACAATTCGGATACCACAAAATCACACTATTGATTTGGCATAAATAGAAAAATGTCACATTTTAAATATCAAAATAAGCAAAATCATGGCTCCATCAAAATACAATATACTAGCTGTGACGGAACGACTTTTTTTTTGTGCCCTCAAAAGCTTCCGTCAAACAGAAACACAGTTATCCGTCATTAACAATTCCTATAACAAATATTCACAGGATCACATGTGCCATCCATGGCACAAATCCATAAAAAAACATTTACTACTCTAACAGTATAATAACGAGATGCCATCTAGGACCTGCAAAGTAAATCCAGAGTATATATAGTGGAAGTAAACTAAGAACATGCAGAAGTATAGCTTTTTCTTTTACCGACATACATATCATAAGCTTTTCATACAAAAATCTACATGTTCTACAACATCAATAGACATGGAAATCGGCATGCAAAAATCACATTTGTAACTAGGTGTTTGCATCCATAAGCTCTTCAAAAAGCGGCTCCACAATGCTCTAAGTCCTCAAAAACCTTCAAAAGCTTCTCTTGGTCTACTCCTTTTCATCAGGTAACAGCTCTACTGTCTCATCCGGAGGGAAAAAAAATACTAAAACAGTGAGCTGAGGCTCAGCAAGGTACATGCACATGAGTAGTAAAACCATGATGCGTATCAGGTCATGTAACGGTGCGTAATGTAATCTGTTCGAGACAGTAAAGCAATTCAAAAGGTAAAAATCATACTTAATAGTAATGTACTTCATAAATCAGAAATCAGAAATCAGTAGAGAGAAATCATCCCTAAGATCGGAAATCGAGACTCGTGAAATGGAAATCGGTAGTCGGGTAATCAAGAATAAAAGAATCGGTCAGACCGGTAACCAGAATCGCAACAAGTCAATACAAAGAGCCAATAACAAAAATCAGAAATCAGAAATCGGAAAGTAGTTAACATAGCGTAAGCAGTCTGAGGATCTTGTTAGCGTACCCTACTAGCAGAGGGGGCGAGTGATCAAGGATAGATTGTGTTTACTCCACACAATCCAAGGCCAGAAACAGAAGTATCCCATCTCAAGGGATCAGAACAGTGTGCCACCCGAAGGTAGGCCAGTAACAGAAACTTCCTCCTGACCGTAACGCCCCGAGGACAGGACGGACCACAGATAACTCCATGGACAGAGTTATCCTCGATTACCACCGGAAAGTCCTAAGGCATGTCGGAGAACCTAACCTGACTGCATATCAGTTTGGGTCCAAAATAACAGAAACAAAAATAGACTTAGAGCCGATTTCAAAATACGCATGAGGCCAGTTTCGATTTCATGGCATACAATATACTTGGGGCCGGTTTAGATTTTTATCAAGCAAGGGCCGGAGCTCTTTTCTTGTTAAGGGAGCTGGTTTCATTTTCAGTGGAAAAAGCCAAAGTTCTTTTTCTCAAAATGCCGGAGCGCTCAAAAGCCGGAGTGTTCAAAAGCCGGAGTGCTCAGAAGCCAGAGTACTAAAAAAGCCAGAGTGTTTTTCACTCAAGGGACAGAGTATTTTTCACTAACAGGACGGAGTGCTTTTCATTGAAAGGGACGGAGTGCTTTTCACTAACGGAATGGAGTACTTTTAAAAGTCAAAGTTTCATAAATCCGGAGTGCTTTTTACTGAAAGCCGGAGTACTTTAAAAGCCAAAGTTCATTTTATAATGAGGCCGGAGTTCATAAAGCCGGAGTGCTTAAAAGCCAGAGTGCTTAAAAAGCCGGAGTGTTTTTCACTCAAGGGACGGAGTACTTTTCACTAACAGGACGGAGTGCTTTTCTCTCAATGGGACGGAGTGCTTTTCCTTTAAAATCGGGGTGCAAATTCCTTCTTAAAAACCGGAGTGACATTCCTTTAAAACCGGAAGTGCATTTCCTTTAAAATCGGAGTTCTTTCTTTCATAAAGGCCGGAGTGAACTAACTTAGAAGCTGGAGTTCATTTCACATTAAGGCCGGAGTTCATTTTAAGGACGGAGTTCATTAAAAGCCGAAGTTCATTTCACATTAAGGCCGGAGTTCATTTTAAAGACGGAGTTCATTACAAGCCGGAGTTCATTTCACACTAAGGCTGGAGTTCATTTTAAGGACGGAGTTCATTAAAAGCCGGAGTTCATTTCACATTAAGATCGGAGTTCATTTTAAGGACGTAGTTCATTAAAAATCGGAGTTTATTTCACATTAAGGCTGGAGTTCATTTTCTCAAAGGACGGAGCTCACTTTCCCAAAGGACGGAGCTCATTTTCTCAAAAGACGGAGTTCAATTTACATTGCAGAAGGTGGATATTCAATGCAAAAAGCAGGAACTTAAAAACAGAGTATACTTCAATATTCTCAAAACATGAGATTAAATGTAGAGCAGAGTACACTTGCAATATTCTTAAATGATGAACTTAAAAACAGTGTCCGAAGTAACTTGCCTGAAAGTTGATTTCTAGATTTTTACCGTCTTGAAGCTTTCTCCCCGTCACTCTCTTCCTTTCGCTTGCTTGTGCATCAACCAGCGCCGGGTTTATATAGAGGAGAGATTTGGTGGAGTAAGTGGGGTAAGTTATTTACCCTCATACTTCATTTCAGAGGGTAGGTGGAGTAACTAGGTTGGTTTACTTACTTCATTAGGTCGCCGTCTAGTTGGATTCTAACTTGACAATAAAGTGTACTTTTGTCTTTAGTTACCATTAATTTAATTCAAACCAACTGTTCCAGTTTCATGCGTGCGGCCCACTCTTTGCCGATCAACCTTTTTGGGCGGATTGTGTATTTCACTAAACGGGCCGATTTTGGAGAAGGCCGGTCCATTTTTCATCAGGAAGGGCCAATTTGAATCACAGCCGGCCTTGATTACAAGGCCGGAGTGACCAAGGCCGGACTGGACTTTCGTGGGAGGAGGCCCTATTAATTTTTGGATCTCACACTAGCATTAGCCTATACATATATCCTTTTTCTTACAAAAAATTATCAAAATGAAAGTATAAACCAAACTACATATCTAATAACTACAAAATATAACAAAAATCTTTATAAGCATTCTCATCTAAGGTTCCTACAAATAATCCATAGCCATATAATTTAAAAAGGTTAGAAATAGTAAAATTATGAGCAAAATACTTAGCAAGTATTAGTGTATATACACATATAATGAAACAAATACATATTTGTAAATTAGAGCAACGAATATGATAATGACAAAGCATATACAAAATCGGGGGTCCAAACATGCCAAATGTTCAAATGTGATTTTACATGTAAGATTTATAATTTTAAATATGGATATCAAATAATCTGAATATATGAAATCATTCAAAGTTTGATTTTGTAAATTTGAATGGTGGTCAAAATCTACAAGTCTCAAATTAAACATCTCGAATATTAATTTAGATGCATATGAAAATATTAAAACTTTAAAACATGCTAAAATCTGAGAATTAGAGACTAAAGGACTAATTTTGAGAAAAATTTACTTACTCCCGGTTATTTTAAATTGAGTCATTATTATTTAAACCTATAAAAGAGTTGTCTACATATTTCTCCCTATAAATAAGGTTAAATGTTACTTTTTTTGCCACTTTACGAATACAATTTAGATATAGAGCTAATACTCACCAAATTTTTAAAACTTTGATCAACTCGTGTCAATTCCATACAATGTATTCGTGGCCTACTAATTTGAAGTGGTAAGAATAACAAAAATATAAGATGAATATTTAGCAAATATCAGTAATTAGTATATATATATAACAAATAGATGGGTCAAAAATTAGTCTGAAGATTGATGAAATATGTACAAAACACATAAAACTACAATCCAAAAAATTATCAAATAAAGTTCGAATGTAATTTCATACTCAGAAATACAATCTTAAACGAATACCAAAATTTTAAGTATACGAAGCCAACTAAATTCCGATTGCTGGCAAAATCTACAAATCTTAATAAAATCTTAAGTATCTAAGTAAATACAGGTAAAACATATTAAAATCTAAAACATATTCAAATCGGAGAACCAAAGACCGAAAGAATAATTTGAGAAAGGATTACTCATACTCCCGATAACCTTAGATTATATCACTATTATTTCGACCTATAGGCAAGGCTGTCTATAAATTTTTCCATATAGATAGGAACAAAGCTACTGTCTTTTTTCACATGTGGAATGGGTACACTTTTCAAATTTGTCTAATATATTAGGACATCTAAATATATTAGCTATGTTCAAATTCTTACGATAATTCTCATAAAAATATAAATTAGGGAGGGTCTCTATATCACATAATAAAACTTTTTCACCATGGAAAAGGTACTAAGCTTCCACTTAGGAAGGCCAAATACAAAGCTTTTTGTGACGGAATGGGTCCCTATCCTTTAAAGACCTTCCGTCAATAACAAACAAAACTAATATTCATAAATTTAAATCATTATATTTTATAAAAATTTTGACAGAATTTCCTTTACAATTGGATAAAAATAAAAAAATACAACCTGTATAAAATAATCTGTACAGTACATAACTATTTAAATACCACAATTCACCATACAATACAGATACACAGAACCACAAACAGTCACATCATCCATGGCTCCAACATAACACATCCTATCCACTATTCAGGCTCAAAATGAGATGCCGTCTAGGACCTGTATACGTCCAAATCAGAATAGCGGAAGCAACTATATCCATAATGTAAACCTACGGAAGCATAAATTATTATTCTATCAAAATAAAAGACATATTATGACCATTACACATATTCAATATCTATTCATAAATGACATAATTACATGCAAAACTGTTAAATTTTTCAAAATTTTCAAGATAACTCTAAAGCTCCAAAGTCTCCCTTGCTAAGCATTGCCTATTCTTGCTTGTTAGGAATCAGTTCTATCAATCATTTGGAGGGGAGGGAAAAGTAGAAGAGTGAGCCGAAGCCCAATAGTGTACCATAAAACATGCAAGTGATATAGTTTGATACAAAATATAATTGTAGAAGGTCATGGAAATTGCTAAAGAATGGAAATATATACAAAAGTCATGAGAAAAGTATAATTCGACATGCACAAGTCTCGATAATCATAATTCATACTTTTCTACAAAATATATATTCAATAGAACAGAAACCGCGATAATATCAGAAGAATGAAGGTGTCCGTGAAATCATGAAGAAAATATAATTTCATTTAAACATGTATCAGAATTCATAAAATAGTTCCAAATCTTATTTATTCCTCAGAAATTCTAGTTCAATATCCTAGGGACTCAATCAGTGTAGTCGAGGATAAATTGTATTCAGTCCACACAATCAAAGGCTGATAGTTCAATAATATTTAATTTCACCTCATTTCACGATTCTATAGTTCGATAGTTTAACGGTTCGATGATTCGATAATCCGATGGTTCGATAATTTATCATCGATTACCATTGTAACGTTCTAAGGCATGCCGAAAAATATTATCTGACTGTACAACAGTTCTAGGTTTGTTTTTCTTACTGATTAATTTAATTTAATTTAATACCTTTTCTTAAAATTCTATAATCAATTTCATCATATTTCAAAGCGAATTCCAAATCTCATTCAATTACTCTTTCAGACTATTTCAGAAGGCTTCCTTAGTTCAATAATATAGTTCCATGCAGAATTTTCAGATACAAATCATTTAATAAACTTTACGAGGCAACAATTAACACTTAAATCATTGAAATTCCAAGTTTCCAACATAAATTTCCAAATTTTCATGCTAGGGTTACGGGTAACCTTCCGGCATAATTCGAGCATAAAATTTGGGTCAATTTACAAAATCAAAGCCATAGTTCATAAAATATACATATAACATGAATTAAACTCAAATTTATACCTCAATTTCGAGCTAGGGTTTGCACTATGCTGTCCGGACAGGAAACGAAGTCAAAACGTGAGCAAAATCACAAAATCAGAGTCACAACGCATGATAATCATGTATAAATATTAATTTTAGCAGTATATTTATTAGAAACATGCAATGATCATGATAAATTATGAGGGGCGAGGGTTTAGAGCGTAAAAAACAAAATGAAGTAAAAATATGGTAAAAACGAAGAATGAAGTTGAAGATACACTTGCCTTCACCCGATTTACTGTTATTTTTACTTGGATCGGAGTGAAATGGCTAAAATCTCCTTCTCCTTCCCTTTTCTCCTCTTTCTTCTTTCGCTCTTCGCTGTTCGCTATCTCCAAAACTCTTCCTCTGCCCTTTATAACAAAATGAAACTGGGTCATTGAAGTTAAAAAACGCGCCTGCGTTTGAGCGAGTAGAAGGTGCGTAGTGTGAGCTAGTCTACTGGTTCTTGGCGCCTACTGCCACACTCAAGCGCACGGTAGGCGCTGTGCTGCCGTGCAGCAAATCCGAATGCAGTAGTTAGTTTTACCTCTTTGCACTTCCAAAACTCATCATTTCTCGTATATTTGACCTCATCTTAATTATTATTATTTTAATTACTTTTGAATTATTATGTTTCGAAAATCGGACCTCACAACTCTTCCCTACTTAGAGAAATTTCATCATCGAAATTTAATAAGCTCCGAATTTTTCCTAAACCAAAGAAACCTTCCAAATGTTCCCAAATCACTTTCAGATCAAAATGGTTATTCTAAGACCTTAAACCTCCAAATCGTCCCAACTCTTATTATCTGGTTGTCCCATTTAAAGTCTAATTCCACTAAGGCCGAACGTAACACCCGATTTGTTAACTATTCTCCGACTTGGTTCTAAACCTTAAATGAGCAAAATGCCTTACTTTAAGAAAAACCTCGAGATTGAGCATTTCTTCGTATCTTCAATTTAAATCTTAAAATATATATAGGTTCTCTACCTTTCCGCTGCGCACTCTGATCAATTCATTTAACTCTAAATCGTCCGATTACAATTCATTTCCATGCTAGTTCATCTTGGCACCCAAGCTCTTTCATCAAGCTTGACTAAGATTTTGACATAAATCTTAAATCACAACTAGATTTCCAAGATAGGATATTTCACATTCTCCTCATTTCGTTGGCATGTCATCAAACCGACATTATACTCCCATTGCTTTATAACAAAGTTTTTCTCCGTGTGCTTTCTCCCACAATATGCACACTCAGCAACTGATGCTTGAGAGCTAGTCATTGATAAAACTTCAGTAACTCTCTTCCTTGCATCTACTGTTCTTGCTTTCTTAGATGGCCTAGATGGTTCTATATTTGGTTTCATACTAAGACTCACTTGGCTAGCAGCCCTTTTTGCAAAGAATTTCTATGTCTCCACCTCCTTCTCATAAATTAGGGCCCGATCTAAGATATCAGCATATGTCAGGAGCTTTAGAGTCGACAATTATTTTCTAATATCGTCCCTCAGTCTTTGTTGAAATTTCTTCGCCTTCCTTAATTCATCCTCCACAAAATATGGTGTAAATCGGGATAGTTCAATAAATTTCGTCTCGTACTTAGTTACAGTCAAATTTTTCTGTCTAAACCACATAAACTCTTATTCCTTTTGATCCTAGAGACCGGAAGGGAAGTACTTTTCAATAAACGCTTCTTCGAACATCTCCCAAGTTATCTCATTGTCAGGCACACCTAATGTCCTCTTTTTCATCACCCACCAACTATCAACTTCACCCTCCAGTTTATACACTATGTAAGAAACTTTCTCCTAATCAGTATATTGAATCATTGAAAAAATCTTATTTATCCTCCTAAGACAAATATCTACTTTCACCAGATCAGGCTTACCTAAGAATTCAGGTGCTCTTTCCGTCATGAATCTATCATAAGTCATCGGAGCAGGGTTTACTGAAACTGGCTCAGGTGCAGGGACCAGAGCCATATGATGCTACTCCACAAATTCAACCACGTTTGTCATCCTTCCCAACAAATCCACATACGTAGTCTCTCGATCGTGGGGAGTACTAGCACCTCCATGATTATTTCTTCTACTCCGTCTACTTGCCATGGTATATCCTATAATAAAAAATATTACAGTATTAATAAATCTCAAGATATTCGATGACAGGGAGGGAAAAAATTGATCAAAGTACTTCAACAATAATCCTAAGTTTAGTCCGTAAGAATTTCATTTAATCCTATCTATTCCTTATCTTATCTTAATCCTAAAACAAATTATAACCTGAACCTGAAACCTAAGTCAATGAACTTAGGTCTAAGATTAATGTCAATCAACTAAATCACTACGTCCTATCTCGATCAATTCTAACTTATGCAAGCTAGAACATCTAAGACTTTCCAACCTAACCCAATCATTCAAGACCTTTATCTACCTATTCGATCAATCATAATCATTTTCTAAACTTCTGCATACGATTCAAATTAAATCTTAAGGCATCTCGTTTATCTGATACCAACTGTGAAGAAACGGGTCCCTATCCTCTAAAGACCTTCCATCAATAACAAACAAAACTAATATTCATAAACTCAAATCAGTATATTCTGTAGAAATTTTGGTAGAGTTTTCTTTACAATTCGACAAAAACTAAAAATACAACCTATATAAAATAATATGTACAAGCACACAACTATTTAAATACCACAATTCACCCTACAACATAGATACATAAGACCACAAACTGCCATATCATCCATGGCTCTAACATAACACATCCTATCTACTATTCAGACTCAAAATGAGATGTCGTCTAGAACTTGTACATGTCCAAATCAGAATAGCGAAATCAACTATATTTATAACGTAAATCGACGGAAGCATAAATCATTGTTTTATCAAAATAAAAAGACATATTATGACCACTATACATATTCAGTATTCATTCACAAGTGACATAATTACATGCAAAACTGTCAAAATTTTTAAAATCTTCAAGATAACTTTGAGACCGCAAAGTCTCCATTGCTAAGCTTTGCCTATTCTTACTTGTCAGGAGTCAGTTCTAGCATTTCATCTGGAGGGGAGGAAAAAATAGAAGAGTGAGCCAACCAGTAGTGTACCATAAAACATGCAAGTGATATACTTTCATGCAGAACATAATTGTAGAAGGCGATCAAAATTGCTAAAGAACGAAAATATATACAATAGTCATAAGAAAAGTATAATTCAATATGGATAGGTCTAGATAATCATAATTCATACTTTTCTACGGAACATATATTCAATAGAATAGAAATGGCTATGATATCGAAGAACGAAGGTGTCCATGGAATCATAAAGAAAACATAATTTCATTTAGATATGTATCAGAATTCATAAAACAGTTCCAAATCTTATTTATTCCTCAGAAATTCTAGTTCGATATCCTAGGAACCCAATCAGTGTAATCGAGAATAGATTGTATTCAATACACACAATCAAAGGCTGATAGTTTGATAATATTTAATTTCACCTCATTTCACGATTCTATAATTTGATAGTTCGATGGTTTGATGATTCGATGGTCCGATGGTTCGATAACTTATCATCGATTACCATTATAATGTTCTAAGGCATGTCGGAGAACCTTATCTGGCTGTACAACAGTTTTAGATCCGTTTTCTTACTAATTAATTTAATTTAATTTAATACCTTTGCTTAAAATTCTATAATCAAATTCATCATATTTCAAAGAAAATTCCAAATCTCATTCAATTACTCTTTCAGACAATTTTAGAAGGCTTCCTTAGTTCGATAATACAATTCTATGCAGAATTTTCAGATACAAATCATTTAATAAACTTTACGAGCAACAATTAACACTTAAATCATTAAAATTCTAAGTTTCCAACACAAATTTTCAAATTTTCGTGCTAGGGTTATGGGTAACCTTTCCGGGCATAATTCAAGCATAAAACTTGGGCCAATTTACAAAATCAAAGCAATAATTCATAAAATATACATATAACATGAATTAAATTCAAATTTACACCTCAATTTCGAGCTAGGGTTTGCACTATACTGTCCGAACATGAAATGAAGGCAAAACGTGAGCCAAATCACGAAATTGGAGTCACAACGCATGATAATCATGTATAAACATCAATTTTGACAGTATATTTATCAAAAACATGCAATGATCACGATAAATCATGAGAGGCAAGGGTTTAGAGCGTAAAGAACAAAATGGAGAAGTCAAGATGCAGTAAAAATGAAGAATGAAGTTTGAGATAGACTTGCTGTCCCCCGATTTACCGTTATTTTTACTTTGATCGGCGTGGAACGACTAAAATCTCCTTATCCTTCCCTTTTCTCTTCTTTCTCCCTTCACTACTCGTAGTTCGCTTCCCCCAAAACTCTCCCTCTTCCCTTTATAACAAAACGAAATTGGGTCGCTAAAGTTAAAAATGCGCTTGTGCTCGAGCGCACGGCAGGCGCCGTGCTGCTGTGCAGCAAATCCGAATGCAGCATTCGGTTTTCCCTCTTTCCACTTCCAAAACTCATCCTTGTATACTTGACATTATCTTAATTATTATTATTTTAATTAATTTTGAATTATCATGCTTCCAGAATCAGAACCTCACACTTCTCAACTCTAAAAAATGTACATATATCAAATCGAATACATAAAATAAAGCCTCGACTCATAGCACAATGCATGGATACCACATGCACGACCCATATACAAGTTTTTGTAACTTTTTATTTACAAACATATTTTTATATAAACAACACACCTAAAAATATTTGTCCATTTTTTATAACATGAACAAAATCCTCTAACAATAACAAAATTGAAGCGAAATCCCAAAACAATTGGTGAAAGTGACATGCATACATTAGGAAGTCAAATAGGGTAAGTGAATGATATGTATGTATATTAAACCTACCAAACGCAAGCAAAACTAACCAGAAATAAAAATAGATTAAGGATAGGTTTTAAGGATACTTGTCTTAACCTTTAATCTTATAGATCTAATGAAAGGATATTGCAAAATCTCTCTTCTCCACTTCCTCTTTCTTCCTTCTCCTTCTCTTTCTCTTTCTCTCTCCTTTTCTTTCTTGTGCAAAATGATTGAAACAGTGCACACTACTTAGGCGCACATCAAGTGCTATGCCTTAGCCCACCGGCACATGAGTGCTGCCTCAGGCGCCCTCAAGCGCAACCATTTGGAATCAGCACTCGAGCACCGTTTTAGGAACTCCTCGAGCAGGCCCACACTGGAATCTATGCTTAAACACGTGTTGGGCATGCCTTAGGTGCCAAAACTATTTCCTTATACTGAATATCCTTAAAATTTACATTGCACAATCTATTTCAATATACCTAAAATAAACTGATAATACCAAATTAAATTGGACGAAAACCGAGCAATACATTAACAAC
The DNA here is from genome assembly GCA_033239525.1 of Nepenthes gracilis. Lineage (NCBI taxonomy): Eukaryota > Viridiplantae > Streptophyta > Magnoliopsida > Caryophyllales > Nepenthaceae > Nepenthes > Nepenthes gracilis. The sequence goes on along the minus strand of BSYO01000005.1, from coordinate 14,925,326 downwards.
CTCTAGAGTACATTCTCCAAGTATATGTTGCTCATTTGAAAGATCTTTAAGAACAATATTAATAGATTCCATCACCGTAAGGGTACAAAAGTTGCACACTCTAGTGGCTCTACTGACTTGAGAGTATTCTAAAAAAAAATTCTTCACTTTTAAAATCAATCTTTTATAGGTTTTTCCTATACTGTAGAGCGAAGCATCTATTTCCAAAATGTGAAAATATTTAATTTTATGTTTATTTCCTTTCTAAAGCTTGTACGGGGTCTTATTTGTTCTGGATTTTAAGTAGACCATATTAATAATATGCTAAGTAGTGCTCACTGCTTCTCCCACAAAATGCATGGTGACTAATTTCTTATGCATCATAATCTTAGTCATTTTTTGAAGAACCTGATTCTTTTGTTCAATTATTCCATTATAGGAGTAGAAGATTCATATCGGATTCCTTCTTCTTCACAAAAAGTATTGTAACGTATCGTATTTCCAATTGAAATTCCGATAGAGTTTCGACTGTAATATGGTCATCATCCTAATACAAACTTATACAAAATCCCTGTATAGCACAATATACAAATCCATAATACATAACACAGGATCCAAAAGTCACAAAGCCTCACATGGCACAAACGTCATAACTCCGGTACGATGTCGGCTCAGATAAGATGCCACTAGGTACCAAAAACAAACCGTAATATCCTACGGAAGTATATACATCCATAAAAAATAGCAGAAACTAGACTATCTGAGTATCATCAATATACAACTACATCAATATATAATTCCACCACGAAATAATACAAAATATTCCATAAGGTACAAAAATCACAACATCTAAGTCCACAAAACTCTTCTTCCAAGGTTTTCAGTCTAGCCAACTCCTAAACTATACTTTGTCTTATCGGGTATCAACTCGTGCTCATCTAAAGGAGAAAAAATAGTAAATGTGAGTCAAATACTCAGTAACGCACAATAATCAAAGACAATAAGTAACATACTCAAAATAATGCAAGAAAAGAGAAACAAGAGCATATTACGTGATGCATAAATATGAGGCATGATTAAATACACTTTTAGGACACAAATAACTTCCATATCCTATTTTTGATTTCCTATGGATACATATATTACATTCAAATTATTGATTCCCTATTTGCCTACAGAATTATATAGAAGTAGATACGGATAGCCATATCGGTGCCGACAGAATAGATTACAGATACCAATGGCAATACCAATACTGGTAGAACAGATAATGGATATAGATTGTAATATTGGTACTAATGAAACAGACAATGGATATAGATGGTAATACCGATACTGACGAAACAGATGATGGATACAGATGACAATATCGGTATTAATGGAATAGCTAATGGATACAGATGGTAATACCAGTAGTGACGGAATAGATAACGGATACAGATGGCAGTACCGATATTGATGGAATAGATAACGACTATAGATGACAATACAGGTACTGACAGAACTGATAACAGGTATAGATGGCAATACTGGTACTGATGTAACAGATAACGGATATAGATGGCAATACCGGTACTGACAAAATATATAACAGATATAGATGGCAATACCGATATTGACGGAATAGATAATGAATATAGAAGGTAATACCGGTACTGACAGAACAGATAACAGATACAGATGACAATATCGATATTAACGGAATAGATAACAAATACAGATAGCAACACCGGTACTAACGGAATAGATAACAGATTCAGATGACAGATAACGAATATTGGATAACAGATTTTGGAGTTCTAATTTCTTGTCTTATTTTAAGGAAACTTTCACACTTAATTCTTATCACTTAGTTTTCCCTTTCTGGAGGACGGTTCATCAGATATAACAAATTGTAGAGTTCCCTTCAAATACTTTACATAACTTTTATAATTATTTGATACAGATACAGATAATCATTTTCTTATGAATTCATGTCTTCTCATGCTTTTAATTATATATATCGATCAACATAAAATTGGTACATGTAAGAAATTCTTACCACCGTGAGCCAAATATAATTTTAGAGTTTTCAGACGGTAAATCCCTTCATAAACACATACAACATAATTTTTGGAGCATATACAAGATAACGTATTTAACGTAAATGCGATTAAACATCACTATTCACGTTCGACAATATTTTTTGGAATATATAAAATTAACATATATAAAATCTATGTGCATAATACCAAATGTATAGAGTACACACGTTTATAAAGTTAGGGTTATGAATTTTTAAAGCCAAATCATATATAATTTGCAAGGGAACTAGACAAAATCAAAGGGGGCATGGGTTAGGGTTTTTCGGGTGCGAAAACTGCATAAATCTCATAAATCGGATACCAAATTAATAAATTAACATGTTCAAGGCATAAGTAATGGTTTTCTTGTGACGGACCAGCCTTATTCCACCTCGTAAAGCCGCCGTCAAACCTAAATCCTTGCATCAAAATAGATAATAGGTAACAACTAGGTGGACATAAAAAAATTTTCTTTTGTTTCATATGAATAAACCTTTCTTTTATACACAGGATTGCTTGAGACCGAACTACATGAGTTGGCCTTCCGGTTTTAATTTCATACTTAGCCGGCCAACACTAAGGTTAGTCGGACATGAATGCCTTCATATGACCTGAGATGCTACTAGAAATATGGATTTCATTTATCAATAAAGTAATCACGGAAATATGCTAACATCCATAAATTCTTATACAGCGTAACTGTTCTACAAGTCCTTATCAAAACATCAAAAGAAATAAATCAAGTTCTTCATTGATCAGCTTTGGCCAGCTATGCCGTCTAGTTACTTCATATAGTTCTACTTAATTTCGTCCTCTATAAGCCTCTCGTCATCTGAAAATTGGCAAGAGTGAGCAATAAAGCCCAGCAAGATACTCACATACAGAAAACATAAACATATATATAATTAGATCAAAGTAAGGAGTTATATCATAACTTTAACATATAAAATCACCATATAATTTCTTCTTTAGTTTAGAATTTCCTTATTCTTATTCTTATTATCTTGTCTTCAGAAGATTCATAAAAACCATTCGAAATTCTTATCATTTTTAGGGACTGAACGGGAGCGAACAATATCGACGAAGGGTTGTGTGTTACCCTACAACCTAAAGCCATATCCTCTCATTATACTCCCCGAGGCAGGAGGTAATGCCTTTAACCCGGTATATGGGGCCGTAATCCAAAAGCCTTATGCCACCAAAAGTCTCCCCCCGTGGCCCAGGAGGCAGTCCTCGAGTGTCACTCCAATATCCTTCATCCATCTTTAACAGCAAGTTTAATGGAAACTCGGTTCTTAGTTCATGTCTTTTGATGGCCATTCGTCATAGTTCGAAAGTCAAAAGTCGTAGAGTTCCACTTGCTGTCCGGATTACATACATTTTCCTTATTCTTATAGCTTTTGTTCTTTAACTTCAACAATTGAAATCCGTATAGCCTTTTAATCATCTTAAAGTCGAAGATTCTTTGATAAAAAGTCAGAGGTCCTTTTTCGTCAAAGTAGGAAATCTTTTTCTTAAAAACCGGAGTGCTTTTCTAGCAAGGGCGGAGTTTTTCTTCTAAAAAGGTTGGAGTTCTTTTTCTAAAAAGGCTAGAGTTCTTTTCTCAAAAAGGTAGAGTTCTTTTTCCCAAAAAGGCCGGAGTTCTTTTCTAAAAAGTCGGAGCTCTTTTCTCAAGAAGGCGGAGTTCTTTTCTCAAAAGGCCAGAGTTTTTTTCTAAAAAGGACAGAGTGCTTTTTCTTAAAAGGACGGAGTGCTTTTTTTCTCAACGGCCGGAGTTCTTTTTCATGGGACAAGTTCCGATTTTGAAACATATGTTCTTAAAGCCGATTTCAATTTTCATGGGACAATTACCGAATACCTTTCTTTTAACAAAATCGTAAGTCTTTTCTCCAGGGTTGGAAGTCTTTTCTTTAAACATGCAATTATTAAAGTTCATATAAATCGACAAATAATCATACTTCAAGCAGAATAAAACCGAACATCATGAATATCAGGGTTTCTTTTTCTAAAATGTGATTAGGAATGATTCTTCCTTAAATCAAAGGAGTAGAACAAACATCATACAGAATGAAACATAAGTTCATAAAAATGTCAGATATACTAGCGTTGTAAACATGCATAATCATGAACTTAAAATAGGGGTGAGTACTCTTGCCTGGATTTCTTTTACTTCGCCTTGAACTTTTGGTCTCCCTTTATTAGAAAATTCTATCGCGTGCCTCTTTCTCACGCCATCTAGTTCTTCTTAATAGGCCTTGGGTCTGGCGGCCGTCGTTAGGGTTTGGCCACATTGGGAAAAATGTTTCGGAGTATGTTATTTATGGCTTTACATTCCCAAATAGTTTCCTTATTTAATTTTTAGGTTATTTATGGTTCTACATTTACAAAGAGTTTCCTTATTAATTTCCAAATTATTTATGGTTCTACATTTCCAAAGAGTTTAATTTTATGGTTCTACATTTCCAAAGAGTTTAATTTTATGGTTCTACATTTCCAAAGAGTTTCCTTATTAATTTTCGGTTAACTGACCTTGACCAGATTTATATTTCTCATTTAAATACATTCCGGTTAACTAACTGGTGTTGACCGGATTACTTTCCTCTTTCCTGTCCTTCCTTCCATTCACGTTTTTGGTCAAACATTTTTCATTGACCGGATAACTCCTTCATCACGCCTTGCGGTCAACACTCGTTGACCGGATTACTTCTTCTTCACGCCTTCCGGTCAACACTTGTTGATGGGATTACTATCCTTAACTCATTTTCCTAGGTAATTTTAACTTGACATCGGGGATTTTCTATATTCTAGTATCTGGGCCATTACATTTCTAGAGCCAATTTATGTAAAAATCTCAAAAATAATGGGTAAAATCGTTCGTGTCACGGGGTTAGGATTTCACGTTCGAAAACTGGTCAAAACTAATAAATTGGACATGAAATGAACATATATGCATGCTCAAATCCTAGGTTCCATAAAATATAAACTTAATCGGGTATTGAAATGAGGATACCTAAAAAAATTGAACAAAAGTGCAAAGAAATGAAAGAGGCGGGTATGTGTGTACTTGCCTCGACTCGATCTGCAACATTTTTAACTAGATCGAGGTCGGATTCGAACTTGGGAGCCTTGATTTCCTCCTTCTCTCTCTTCTCCTTCGCCCTCTCTCTCTTTTCTCTCTGGACCGTTGGAAAATAATGCGTGAAAAATTTCGACGTGTTTTTATAATCAGACTGGTGTCTGAGCGCTAGTTGAGTGCAGATCGAGTGCCAAGGCCACCGAAGGACTATGCTCGTGCGCTTATCGGGCACAGTAGCTCTGCCTACCTGTGCCTTGGGTGCGCTCGATGGTGCCTTGGGAGTGGGCATTCTGCCCTAACGTGCCCTGGGTGCGCCTTGGGCACCACCCAGGTGCTGGGTCTCCCGACCCCTCATTTTGCTTCCGATGCTAATTTTTCGCATATACTTAAACCTAATCTTAATTATATTAACTTAATTACTCGTAATTATGATATTTAAAATTTGGCACATTACAAGTATCAAAGCTATAGTTTCTAAATTCTTATCTATGGTCAATTCTAATTCTAACAACAGGACATTCTCGTAACACCTAAATCCCTATTTTATATTTATGATATTATAATTTTATGTATGGGAATAATTGCATAATGAAAATTTAAAGAAAATTATGTTTTGGAGGATTAAGGGGTAGCATCTAATGTGTGCTCATGCAGTGCTCATGTGGTGTTTAATGGTTCTATTAGAATGGGCAGTGCTCTTGCGTGGAAGAGGCGCTCATATGTGAGTTGGCAGAATGGTCGTGCTTGTACATGGGAAAAGTGCATACAAGCATAGGTTTGCAGTATGGGTCATGCAAGAGATATGAGCTCGTGTGCAGTAGAGATGCGCTCATGCCAACATGCATTTGATTTGGCAGTGAGGGCGGTGCTCATGCACAGGTCTTGATATGCTAATGTGTGCTTGTCTTTGGGCCTTAAACCTAATGCACACTTGACTGGAGCATCCCTATTTATATTCCCTTTGCCGTTTTTTAGGTTTTCATGTGAGAAAGAGGAGAGAACAAGAAAAGAAATAAGAGAGAGAAGAGAAAGAGAAGGTGAAGGAAGTGGATTTTAGAACTAGTTCACGATAAGATAAATATTTGATTTAAAGTAAGCACATTTAAATTATTTCTTTTTTTTGTTGTCAAAATCCTTCTATTATTCGGTTTATTCTTCGTCATATTTAGTTTTATGTGGTTTGTTCTATCCTTCATATCATGTTTTTGCACACATGTCCCATATTTGAACATCTGAACATTTTCGAAGGCATATACCTAATTTTCTAATATTTTTCATATTTGTTGAAATATTTGACTCTTTAACTTAATATGTCATTTTATATAAGTATTTTAATGAAATGCTCTACTTTAAAGTTTATAAAGATTATTTATTTTTACTTGATTTTGAAAATTTTTTTATTTATTATTTAATGTAGAGTTTTTCATTTTGGCTCAATAAAAACCATCATAAAAGATTAACAAAATATATTTGGATAAATGTTAGTATATTATTTTTAAATTGAAAGTTGAATCTGACGTTTATTGTCAGAAAAGTAATATTTGACCCTATTTATAGAAAATAATATATAGTTGATCTACTTATAAGTTTTGAATATTAGCGTATGATCTTTGACTATATAAAATCATTCATAACATTATATTTAACATTTGTTGATGAGGTTATCAATAAATTATCAACATATTTATATATTTGACATTTTTACATTTGGTCATTGTTATTATCTATCTCATATTTATTTATATTTATCAACATATATAAATTATACATAATTTATTGAGTTTTAAATTCACTCTTGTCATCTTTCTTTAACATTCTATGTTAATAGCTTTGGATGCAATTGTAGGATATTGGACAGAGGGATTTTCGTGAACAAATAGTTTTTGGGTTGTAGTTTATGTATTTTGATTAGAAATTGTTATTCCAGATTTCTACTTGTTTATATCAGTAGTTGTTGGCCTCTAACTTATATTTTGGTTTGAATATTGGATATTTAATTATCGGGTTTGAAATCACTATTTGTCATAGTGATTTCAACCAAATTTTAAAGTTCAAATGACCGATGTATTAATAGTGCAACTTAATAGTACAAGTGTATCCGATAATTCTTCATTGATTAGTTCTAAATAGGTCAATCTTATAATACTCTATTTTTATCTGATTTAATTTGATATTATTAGTTAATTTGAATTTATATTGTATATATCAAAAATAATTGTGTAATGTGAAATTTTAAGGATATTTAGAGCAAGGAAGCAGCTTGGAGCTTGAGGCACACCTGACGACACGCGCATCGTGATTTCTAGATTGGCTGTGCCTGTGGAGCACGTAGGTAGCGCTCGAGCACGGAATCCAGAATAGACGCGCTCAAGGGGCACTTATATAAGGAGCAATGTGCACTGTTTAGTCATTTTGCACAGAAAAGAAAAGAGAAAGAGAAGGAAAAGGAAGAGAGAAAGAGGAGAAGAGGTAGTTTGAAACATCATTTTGTTAGATCTACTTAGTTAGAGGTTGAAAAAGGTATCCTTATCACTTTTTTTGATCTATTTTCATTTTCAAATATTTTTACTTAAATTTGGAGAATTCAATATACATGTATATTAGTTTACTTACCCTATTTGATTCCTTCGTGCACGTATGTCACTTTTACTGGCTATTTTGGGGTTTTTCTTTCATTTTTGCTAAGATTTGGGAATTTTATTTGTTTTGTAAAAAATGGGCAAATATTTTAAGACATTTTGTTTATTTATAAGTGTATTTGTAAAAAAAGTATGAAAACTTGCAATGAGCTGTGCATGTGGTATCGATTAGTTTTAGCAATAACGACATGACACATGTAATTTTTTCACATACTGACCCCCTCGTCGTATCTACACTTATTTCAAACAGTACTGTAGACTACTAACTGCAACGAGTTTTCATAGATAATGAAAGTTCCAAGGATTTACTTTATCTCGATGCATTTTTTAAGTTAGGGCTAAAAAAGAATCAACTAAAACCGGTCGAAGGACCACTGTATGACTTAGATAACGAACCGGTAACCATCCAAGGGACGATATAATTAGAAGTCACCTTGGGCACGTACTCTAGGAAGGTGTTGTTCCAGGTTAGGCTCAATTTTCTTTATGTGATTCGATAACAAAGTTTTTCTTAAGGGAAAAACTTCGTAATATGTGACTTTTTCGAGTGGAAGCTTCGACATTTTTCGTTGACAAAACAAGCTTTATAATATGTGATTTAGAGACTCACTGATTTTGTTTTTAAGAGAATCATCATAAGAAATTAAACTGAACTAATATATTCGGTGTCCTAATATATCAGACAAATTTAGAAATTGTACCTATTATCCACATGTGACAAAAAAAAGTGCCATTTGATTCCATCTGTAAGAGATAATGTTGATCCTGGTCGGGCTCTATCCTTATTATGTGATTTGATATATGACCTTTCCCAAGGAGAAAGCATTGTAATATGTGATCTTCTTGAGTGGAAGCATTGACCTTTTTTGCTGGCAACAAAGGTTTGTGATATGTGATATAAACGTCCCTCCAATTGTATTTTTAAGAGAACCACTGTAAGAAATTAAGTGGAATTAATATATTTGACAAACGTGAGGACTATACCTATCATTACAGGTAATAAAAAAGTGATATTCGGTCTCATCTATAGGATATAGTGTATAGTCAGCTCGCCTATGGGTCTAAATAGTGGTGATATAGCCTTATGTTATTGGAAGTACGTGTAACTCTCTCCAAGTTAGTCTTTCGGTCTTTGGTTCTTTGATTTATATATGTTTTGGATTTTGATATGTGTGACGGACCGACTTTCTTGACTAAAATCCGGTAGAGTTTTGGTAGAAAAGTGATCGCCAAAGAAATACAAAACATGTGAAATATCCTATATAACATATATAATCCACTCATCACAACACAGGATCCACAAGTCACAACAAAACACGTGGCACTGACATCATAATTCAAATTATGATATCGACTCAAATAAGATGCTACTAGGTATCTAAATAAATCATAAAAACTTGTGAAAGCATCAACATCCATCAAATATAGTAGAAGCTCGACTACCTATACAATATCATCATTATCATTCATATACAACTACATTGATATACAAATCCTTCACAAAATACACAATATGAGAACTTGCAAGATACAAAAAGTTTATAACTAAGTCCATGCTTTGATATCTTCCAAGATCTTCATGGGTGAGAAATTTCTTCTAATTCTCTGGACTATTCCTTAAGAATAAGTAATTATGAAATTTGGAGGTAAGGAAAATAGCAGAGGGTAGTATTCCAAATTCTTAGGATATTATAAATTTTTATCAAGGAATTCAATTGGGATTATTTATTATTATTTTGGATAATATTGGGTTTGATAAAAATTAACTAAATATTAAAGTTTGAGATTTGTGGTATGTGCCTTAGAATGTGTGGATACATACACATTCCATTCTTGACTATCGATCCGATAGTTGGTAAGGGTTTTAAAAAAAAGATAATGAAGAATAATAATTTTAATAAAAATAATCAAAAAATAAAAATAAAAAGTTAATAATATTTAAAATATATTTGATCATGTTTCATGTTATGCATCTTGTATTATGTTCTATTCCTTCCTTTTGATTTATTTTTAGTATATAACATGTCTTTGCTATATTATGCCTTATTGAGTTTTAGGCTCACTCATTGCTACTTTTTCTTTCCTTTGAATTAGTTGGAGAAGTGATAGATGGGACAAGTGGAGTCTAGCAGTTCTTACCCGGGACTTTTGTTTGCATACTTTATTTTTTTTTTATATATTTTTATTTGACTTTTTTGTATATTGTAAAAATGATGGATGATTAGATAGTATGTCCGTTGTGCATGGATGTATATGTATATGCTTTCACAGGTTATTATGGTTTGCTTCAATTACCTAGTGGCATCTTTCTATATCCGATGTCGTGTCCGGAGACATAACGTTGAAACCACAAAATAATTGTGGCAGATTTTGGATCCTGTGTTGGTTTATTTGAGGTTGTTTAGATGTATAATATTCTAAATTTTTATTCGATTTAATTGAGTTTATTTATTATTTTGGGTAATTTGTGTATAATAAAAAAAATTAATTAAATATTATAAAATTTTGGAGAATATTTGGATTTATTGGGTCAGTACCTGAAGTATGCATGTTTGATCGCCCGGGTATCGATTTTAGTTTTGGGTTAAAAGAAAAAGAAATTAATATAATTATAATAATAATAATAATAATAATAATAATAATAATAATAATAATAATAATAATAATAATAATGCAGATGGGGGATTGCAGAGAGGGGTTTTGGGAAAATAGAAGTTCCCAAGAGAGGAAAAAGGAGAGTAGAGAGAGTGGGCACTATTCGGGTAGAGAGAGTCACTTTGGTATTTTTGCATGATTTCTTTTTCTTTAATTGACATCTAAATTATGTATGATTGTATATACCATACCCTTTTTGTTTTTCTTTTAATTTTGTTAATCTTTTGGAATTTTTATTTGTCTAGAAGCCATCCAAAACTTGTATTTTTGGAACTGATGACCGTTGCATAATTTTTAATTGTTTGAAAATTTCCCCACATTTAAATCATGTTCATATTTGAAGTCATGTGGGCACATGTTTGCTCATTGAAAATGATTATCTATAATTTGCTTTAATTATGATTTAACCATGTCAAGAATATGAGTATTCATCAGTTTGGTGGATTTCCACAGTTTGATATGCATTTGAATTACGCTAACATTGTTTATCCGAGGTAATTGAGTATTTTTGGATGGTTCCACATTGTTTAATTGTTATTTAAGTTATATATATTTGTATATGCTTAATTGTATATTCCAAAAAATATTATTGTTAACTAATTATGAAGGATTATTCGTCTAGAAGCCCTAAAGTCATGTTTGGCCCAATGTGGTAAGGAATTTCTAATTCTTCCAAGCATCACATTAAATTATGCATATATTTGAAGTCATATGAAGACTTAAACTATGAGAAATAATTATCAGTATTTGTTTATGAGAACTTTGCAAGATATGCAAAGTTTATAAAGGACTTCACAATTTGATATATTTGATGACCCATTCTCTGGGGAGTGAGAACTTTTGTATTTGAATTTGGTAGACCATCCTTTAAAAATAAGTAATTATGAAATTTGGACTGAGGATTTGTACTTTAGAGGGTAGTATTCTATGGCATAACTTAGGATATTATAGTGGTAGATTGAGAAATGCGCCTGGGTCATGGGAGATATTTTGGTGGCGTATTTGGCCTTGTATATTGACAAAAAATATACCGTCTAACACGAGATGTTAAAATTGAGATTTGTGGTATGTACTATAAAATGTATGGATACATACACATTTCTTTCCTCGATCGTCTACTTCGTTAGCTAGTGAGGCCCATTAGTGTAGATCCGAAAAGATTATAAAGTTTTCTGAACATTTTAGAACCAAAAGGAATTAGAAATAAAATATGAAAAGTGATTTATATTCCGAAAACATATTTAGTCATGTTTCACGTTATGTATCATGTATCATGCTCCTATTCCATTCCTTTTGATTTATTTGAGTATTCTGCTTATACCCTTGCTATGTTGTGCTTTGTTGAACATTTGGGTCATTCCCTACTATTTTTTTGCCTTCAGATGAGCATGTACTTATATCCAATGAGACGGAGTAATGTCTAGAAATGGGTTAATGTTGAGATCCATTAAAAGAATGTATATTTTGTGATTTTGTTTATTTATTTGGAGTCTTGTATATTTTTGTAATGTATAATATTCCAAAGTTTAGAGAATCGATTTAATTGAGTCAAAATAATATTAAGGATGGTAATTTGTGTATAATAAAAAAATTTAATTAAATAATCCTGTCAATGTGAAATGTTGGAAAATAAATGGGATTTAAGGACGGAAAAAGCCTTCGTCGGTCAACGCATGGTTAGTTGATCGGAATGCGTAATAAGGAAAACTTTATAATTTTGGGATTAAAACAAGAAAATAATTAGTAATAATAAGGAAACCCTTATAATAAGGAAATAGTACAAGGAAATAATAATAATAATAAGGAAACCTTATAATAATAATAAGTATAAGGAAATAATAAGTAATAATAAAACCTTATAATAAGAAAACCCTAATGAAAAGAAATAATAATAATTGCCCAGATGTTGGGGATTGCAGACCAGGCCCAAGGGTTTATAAATAAGAACTAAGAGTGGGAAAAGGAGAGTAGATAGGGTTTGCTAGTCGAAGACCAAAAGTTCAAGGAGGGTAAAATAAATTCAGGTAAGAGTACTCACCTTTGTTTTAAATTCATGATTATGCATGTTTACAACGCTAGTATATCTGATATTTTTATGAACTTATGTTTAACCATGTATGATGTTTGTTTTTTATTCTTTGATTTAAGGAAGAATCGTTCTAAATCGCATGTTTAAAATGAAACCACGATATTCTTTTTGAATTATGATTATTTGTCGAATTATATGAACTTTGATAATTGCATGTTTAAAGAAAAGACTTCCAACCCTTTAGAAAAGACTTTTATTTTTGTTAAAAGAAAGGTACCCGGTAATTGTCCCATGAAATTTGAAATTGGCTTTAAGAACATATGTTTCAAAATCGGAACTGTCCTATGAAAAAGAACTCATGCCGTTGAGGAAAAAATACTCCGTCATGTTAAGAAAAGCATGGCCTTTGAGAAAAAGCATTTTTGTTCTTTTTGAGAAAAAGCATTCATTAGTTTGAGAAAAAGCACTCCGACTTTTAGACCAATTTTCATGAAAAAGAACCCGACTTCTAGAGCTCCGGATTTTAAAAAATTGTTTATCCTGGATTTTAGATTTTTGGATTTTAATGAAAAGAATTGTTGAGAATTGTTACTGGCCTTTTTAAGAAAAGAATTTGTATATTAGAAGAATTCCGCCTTTTAAGGAAAAGATTATTGTGATGAAAAAGACTAACTTTTGATGATTATTTTTGACTTTAAGATAATTAAAGGAAAGTTTGGACCCAATTGTTGAAGTTAAAGAACAAAGGCCATAAGAACAAAGAAAATGTATGTAATCCACAGCAAGAGGAATCACATTAAACTATGCGAATGGCCATCAAAAAACATGAATCAAGAATGAGTTTCCATTAAACTATGAGAAAGATGGATGAAGGATATTTGTGACACTCGAGAACTTTGCAAGATACGGGGAGACTTTTGGTGGCATAAGATAAAGAACTACGGTCTCGTATTTGGGTTAAAGGCATTACCTCCCACCTCAAGGAGTATAATGAGAGGATACGGCTCTAGGTTGTGGGGTAGCAAAAATAATCCTTTATCGATGTTGACTGAGGATTTGTACTGGTCCCTAGAGGGATAAGAAATTCGAATGGCATTTTTGAGATTTTATAAGGAAAGATAATAAGAATAAGAACAAGGATTTGGGAGATAAAGAAGAAACGATATGATGATTTTTGTATGCTAAGTTATGCTATGAATCTTTACTTGAGATGTTATATATATGTGTGTTTATGTTTTATGTACTAGTATCTTGTATGGATTTATAGCTCACTCTTGCCATTTTCAGATCGAGAGGCTTATGGAGGATGAAGTTGAGTAGAAGCTTATGAAGTAGGTAGATCCGAAAATTTTATAAAGATTAGTGAAGAACTTAATGTATTTCTTTTAATGTTTTGAAAAGACTTGTAGAACAGCTCCGCTTTATAAGAATCTATGGATGTTAGCATGTTTCCGTAATTGTTCTATGGATGAATGAAATTGATAATTCTAGTAGCATCTCATGTCATGTTAAGGTTTTCATGTCCGACCAACCTTAATGTTGGCTGGCCAAGTTTGAAATTAAAATCGGAAGGCCAACTCATGTTGTTCGGCTTCAAGCAATCCTGTGTATAAAAGAAAGGTTTATTCACATAAAAGAAAAGAAAAATTTTTCGGTCCACCTAGTTTTTATCTATTATTTATTATAAACGCAAGGATTTAGGCTTGATGGCGGCTTTATGCGGTGGAATAAGGCTGGTCCGTCACAATTTTGGATGGACTTGATGATGTATATTGTTATGTATGGACGGTAGTATAGCATAGTAGTTTCCGCTATATGTATGGATGACAGTATATGCTTCCGTAGGATTATGATGGTTTGTTGTAGGTGCCTAGCAGCATCTTTCTCTATCCAATGTTGTGTTCGGATATACAACGTTGGAGCCATGATTAGAGATGGCTTTTGGATCCTATGTTTGTTAGATTGCGGTTGTCAGGATGTGTTGGTTGTTGATTTAAATGGATCTTTATTATTGTATAGGCTTGTTATACGGGTGCTTGTATAGCCTAACGTCTGTATTACAGTCGGACTCTTGCCTATTTTTAGTTAAAAAATATGGCACGTCACAGTTGGTATCAGAGAGAAAAAGATACCTTAGATTTGATCTGAATTATATGTAGAAGCTTAGGATGTACTAGACTAAAAAGATAGATGTAGGCATGGAACAATTAAGTTGGGTTCGATAGTTTTAGTTATCTTAGTTCGTGTAACTTAGATTGGAACTAAGTTAGAATGGATAGTCATGTTTAATTGCGTAGATTATAATGTCTTAATTTAAATATGATATTTTAACTTATTTGTACCGTTCTTATTTCAGAGGTGATATCGGTGCTGATCATGCCACCAAGATGGAGAGGTTCATTGGAGGAGGTCGATCGCTTGACCGGGAAGCTGAATACTTGAATTTGTTGGGCAGAATGGCGAATATTATCGAGAACATGGAGCAAAGGAATCTTGCCCCCGTTCCTGCTCCTACTCCAGTGCAGGCTGTTGCTAATCTTGGACCTTATGCTTATGATCATTTTGTCCAAGAGTGAGTTATAGAGTTTTTGGGTGAGCCTAACCCAATCAAAGCAGACTCATGGTTCAAGCAGTTGAAGAAGGTGTTTACTATTATCCACTGTCTTGAGGAGGACTAGGTTCTATTGCGTCTTACCGATTGGAGGGTAAGGCGCACCATTGGTGACAAATGAAGAAAAGAGCTTTGGGAGTGCTAGAGGATGAAATTACCTGGCCTATATTCGAAGAAGTATTTATGGAGAAATGCTTCCCATCCAGCCTCCGTGTTTAGAAGGAGGAGGAGTTCATTCATTTGAGGCAAGGGGCTCGGACTATAGTCGAGTATGATGCAAAGTTTACGAAGCTATCACGGTATGCCTCGTGCATGGTTGATGACAAGGAGAGGAAAGCAAGGAAGTTCTTGCAAGGTTTGCAGGATGACATTCACAAGCAGTTAGCGACTTTAAAGTTGATGACTTATGCAGATGTCTTGGATTGAGCCTTGATAAATGAGAAGGATTTGGAGAAAGAAGAATTCTTCAAGAAGAGGATGTCACCTCGAAGTGGTGTTGGTTCAAGTTCTAGTGTGGGCTCGGGGAGACCGCCAAAAAGGGTGAAGCAAGCAGAGCAAGGGAAGAAGTCCAACCCTTCTACACTGGCCAAGCAAGCTCCGGCCAGCACCTGTCAGCATTACAGGAAGTTTCTTGATGATAGGCCATGTTATAAGGCTTTGGGAGTGTGCTTCTTTTGCAGGCAGTCAGGACACAAGGTCAAGGATTGCCCCTATCAGAAGAAAGCCCTTGACTCCAAGGCCTCGGTTTCGGGTATGGCCTTTATGGTGTCTTCTAGTAAAGCAAAGGCATCCGATAGTATGGTGGAAGGTATTCTTTCTACTTGTGGCACTTTCACTGCAGTACTTTTTGATTCTGGATTCACACATTCATTTGTTTCGCCTTTATTTTCCTGTCATCTTGCATCATCCCCTGTGATTTTTGATTTTTCTTTGGTTATTTCAACGCCCATGGGATCCTTCGTTGTTACTGATGTTTCCTACCCTGGGTGTGTTATTGAGGAGAATGGCTTGTCCTTAGTTGTTGATCTGATTCCATTGGAACTGCGTGATTTTGATGTTATTCTAGGTATGAATTGATTGTCGAGTTATCATGCAACTATTGATTGTTTCCACAAGAAAGTGGGTTTTACCATTCTGGAGTACGAGCCTTTTCACATTAAAGGAATTTGAAGAGTGGAGAAATCCATCTTTATTTTGGCTCTGTAGGATTGTCATTTGTTTAGAAGTGGATGTGAAGCCTTTTTGGTGTATGCTAGTGTTGTTGAGAGCCGTGAGATGTTAGCAAAGGAGATTCCGGTGATGTGTGAGTTTGAGGATATATTTCCCAGATAAGCTACTTACTCTACCCCCAACGTGAGTTTGAGTTTGAGATTGATCTCATGCCGGGATCGGCACCTATTTTGGGGACCTCTTATCGTATGGCTCTTATTGAGTTGAAAGGGTTGAAACAGTAGTTGCAGGATTTGTTAGGTATGGGTTTTATTAGACCCAGTGTTTCGCCATGGGGTGCTCTGGTCCTATTCGTGAAGAAAAAGGATGGGACTTTGCGGCTTTGTGTGGACTATCATAAGTTGAATAAGATCACGATCAAGAATAAGTAGCTATTGCCATGAATTGATGACCTTTTTGATCAATTACAAGGAACCCAAGTGTCCTTAAAGATCGATCTTCAGTTAGAGTATCATTAGCTCCGGATTAAGCATGAAGATATAGTGAATACGGCATTTCGGACGAGATATGACCATTATGAGTTTTTTGTTATGACGTTTGGGTTGATGAATGCTCCTGTGGTATTTACGAATTTGATGAATTGGGTCTTTCAGGCCTATTTGGATAAGTTTATAGTAGTTTTCATTAATGACATCCTGATGTATTCAAGGAGTGATGTTGAGCATGAGGAGCATTTGGGGATCGTTCTTCAGATCCTTAGGGAGCATAGACTATTTAGAAAGTTGAAGAAGTGTGAATTCTGGCTTGAGAAGGTTGTGTTTCTGGGCCACGTCATTTCAAATGGAGGTGTCTCGGGGGATCCGAAGAAGGTTGGAGCCGTGATCAGTTGGAGTCAATCGACGATCATGACGGCGGTTTGTAGTTTCTTGGATATGGCCGGTTACTATCGTTGATTTGTGAAAAATTTCTCTCGTATTGCCTTGCTACTTGCCCAATTGGCGAAGAAGGAAGTTAGGTTTGAATAGATTAAAGAATGTGATCGTAGCTTTCAGGAGTTAAAGGATTGATTAACTTCAGCATCGATTTTGACTATCCCTGATGATTCTAGTGGTTTCGAGATATATTGCGATACTTCTATGGTTAGATTCAGATGTGTTTTGATGTAGAATGGGAAGGTGGTTGCTTATAGGTCTTGGCAATTGAAGATCCATGATAAGAACTACCCAACCCACAATTTGGAGTTAGCCGCCGTAGTATTTGCATTGAAGATTTGGAGGCACTATTTGTATGGTGAGAACTTTTTGGTGAACTCTGATCATAAGAGCCTCAAGTATTTGTTCTCGCCGAAAGAATTGAATATGAGGTAGCGGCAATGGATCGAGTTCCTTAAAGACTATGATTATGAGATCTATTATCAGCTGAGGAAGAAGAATATAGTCGCAGACGCTTTGAGTCGCTGGACTAGTTTGGTAGCGATGATGCAGATTAAGCAGATGATGATATTGGATTGTTTGAAGTTTTTCCATATCCAGCATTATGTCAAAGGCAATTGTATGATGCTATCCTTCCTGTAGGTACAGCTTGAGATTCTCCAAAGGTTTAAGGAAGGGTAAGTGAATGATCCGTTTTTGATAGATATTGTTGGAGATCTTGATAGAGACTCTCGGATAGACTTTAGCATTCATGATGATAGAGTCTTAAGGTTCCGGGAGCATTTGTGTGTACTTGATGTTAAGGAACTGAAAGAAGAGATCATGAAGAAGGCATATTGAATAAGGTACACCATTTACCCTAGGATTAATAAGATGTACCAGAATCTAAAGAAGATGTTCTAGTGGAGGAACATGTGGAGGGAGATAGTTGCTCTTGTTGGGTGATGCCTTATCTGTCAGGAGTTGAAAGCCGAGAGAAGGAAGCCTTTGGGATTGTTGCAGCCATTGCCCATTTTGAGTTGGAAATGGGAGGACATTTCCATGAACTTTGTTTTTGGTTTGCCTAGGACCTGAGGAACCATGATGCGATTTGGGCCACTGTGGATTGACTGATGAAATCAGCTTATTTTATAACCATTCGGATGACATGCTCCCGTGATCACCTGGTGCAACTGTATATCAGCGAGATTGTTAGACTTCACAGTGTGCTAGCATCTATTGTGTTTGATCGTGATCCACATTTCATCTCTAAATTTTGAGAGAGTTTACATCGGGAGTTAGGGATGAATTTGAAGTTCAGCATGGCATATTATCCTCAGACCGATGGCCAGTCTGAGTGAACAATTCAGATATTAGAGGATATACTTTGAGCCTCGGCGATGGAGCTTAAAGGATGTTGGGATGATCACCTGGCATTAGCAGAGTTTGCCTACAACAATAGTTTTCAGGTGAGTATCGGCATGTTGCTGTTTGAGGCACTGTATTGTTGGAAGTGTCAATCTTCGATCCATTGGAAGGAGATGGGAGATAGACAACTTTTGGAGTTCGATGTGATTAGAGAGACATCGGAAAAGATTGTGGTGATTGTTGAAAAGCTAAGGGTTGCCTAGAGTCGTCAGAAAAGCTATACGGACCGAAGGAGATTAGAGCTTAGATTTGAGGTTGGTGATTTTGTGCTTCTTAGAGTCTCGCCATCGAAAGGGACCACAAGAATTGGTGTTAAAGGGAAGTTGAGGCTGCATTTCATTGGACCTTTCGATATTCTGGAGAAGGTCGGAGAGGTGATATATCGGTTGGCGTTGCCACTAAATTTGGCCAATGTTCATAATGTCTTCCATGTATCGATGTTGAGGAAATACGTCAACGATCCGGTGCACGTAATTGATTACGGCCTTTTGGTTATCTACAAGGATTTATTATATTCAGAGGAGCTAGTGGAGATTTTGGATCGTAAGAATCAGATTTTGCGCTCGAAGATGATTCCTCTCAGGAAAGTTTTGTGGAGAAACCATTCCCGCGAGGAGGCGACGTGGGAGAGAGTGGACGAAATTCAGGAGAAGTACCCTCATCTATTTCGAAGTATGTATGTTCGATTAATTCTTAGGATTCAATAGTTTCGAGGACGAAAGTTTATGTGGGGAAAAATGTAATATCCTAAATGTTATTCAATTTAATTCAGTTTATTTATTATTTTTGGTAATTTGGGTGTGATAAAAAATTAAATAAATATTATAAAATTTTGAAGAATATTTGGATTTGTTGGGCCGGCACCTGAAGTGTGCCCATTCGGTTGTCTGAGTATCGATTTGAGTTTTGGGATTAAAATAAAAAGGAATTAATAATAATAATAATAATAATAATAATAATAATAATAATAATAATAATAATAATAATAATAATAATAATAATAATAATAATAATAATAATAATAATAATAATAATAATAATAATAATAATAATAATAATAATAATAATACCATAGAAGGGGGAAGGGGGATCACTGAGAGGGGTTTTTGGAAAATAGAAGAAGAGAGGAAGAAGGAGATGAGAGAGAGAGGGCTATCGAGTAGAGAGAGAAGGAGGAAAACCGAGGTTTTTGAGTCTGATTCTGACTTCGTGGTAGTTAAAGAAGTGACAGATCGGGTCGAGGTAAGTACACTCATACCCTTTTTATTCTCTCTTTTTGATTTTTGTTCATATTTCTTGGGTATTTTCATTTCGGTACTCACCAAAAATTTGTATTTTTGGGAACCCATGACCCTTGCATAATTTGTTTGTTGTTTGAAGCCCGATTTCCCCACATTTTGTGCAGGTTCAGCTTTAGTGAAACCCTAACCCGCGCCTGGCACATGTTTGCTCCTTTATTTTGAGTTACATGCATGATTTGACTTTAATTATGATTTACCCATATCTTGAATATGAGTATTCATCAGTTGGGTGTTCAATTTTCAAATTTTGACCCGTTTGGTGCGTCCGAGAACCCTAACTTGGACACTGGCACTGTTCATCTGAGGAAATTCAGTATTTTTGCATGGTTCCACCTTATTTAATTGTTTTTTAAGTTATATATATTTGTATATACTTAATTGTATATTCTGAATAATATTATTGTTAGCAAATTGTGAAGGATTATTTGTCTAGAAGCCCTAAAATCATATTTGGCCCGATGTGGTGAGGAATTTCTGATTCTTCCAAGTATCATGTTAAATTATGCATATATTTGAAGTCACATGAAGACTTAAACTATGAGAAATGATTATCTATATTAGCATATGAGAACCTTACAAGATATGCAAAGTTTGTGAAGGGACTCCACAATTTGATATATTTGATGACTCGTTTTCCAAGGAGTGAGAATTTTGCATTTGAATTTGGCAGACCATTCCTTAAGAATGAGAAATTACAAAATTTAGACTAAGGATTTGTATTTCAGAGGATAGTAATATATGGCATGCCTTAGGATATTACAGTGGCAGATCGAAAAATGCTCCTAGGTCATGGGAGATACTTTGGTGGCATATTTGGCCTTGTATATTGACAAAAAATATACCGTCTGACACGGGATGTTAAAATTGAGATTGGTGGTATGTGCCTTAGAATGTGTGGATATATACACATTCCATTCTTCGATGGTCTGCTTCATTAGTTGGTGAGGCCCACTAGCGCATATCCTAAAAGATAATAAAGTTTTCTACATGTTTTAGAATTTAAAGGAATCAGAAATAAAATATAAAAAGTTATTTATATTCTGAAAACGTATTTGATCATATTTCATGTTATGCATCATACATCATGCTCCTATTTCCTTTTTTTGATTTATTTGAGTATTCTGCTTACGCCCTTACTATATTGTGTATTGCTGAGCATTTGGCTCACTCCCTACTATTTTTTTGCCTTTAGATGAGCACGTACTTATACCCGATGAGACGGAGTAATGTCTAGAAGTGGGTTAGGCCTTGACTGGAAGATCTGTTTGGAGAATCTATATTTTTGTGATTTTGTATATTCGTATGGAGTCTTGTATATTTTGGATGAACTTGATGATGTATATTGTTATGTATGGACAGTAATATAGCATAGTAGTTTCCGCTATATATAACTGAAGCAATTATCCAAAAATTCCGATACAGTCTCGAGCTACCATTAAAACCTCAAGATCTGAATACTAAGCAACTTATCATCCCGTTGGCATACTAACAAGTCAACCCATTAAATTCAATCAAATCACCCAAAATTGTGCTAAATGGGTCGTCCTTGTTTGCTAATCCATAATTATTCAAACACCCAAAGTCCTAGTCGTTCTAACAACCCCGAAACAAAACCGCAAGGACTTCTCATCTCATAATTTCTTTGCTTCAATACTTCAAATACGATTCTATCTCTCAAATTAAGAGCACGACATCCTATTAACTCAAATATTGGAAACTACTCGCGGCTCACCATTCACATCTCCTATGAAGTATCGAAAATATATTAAGTCTAAATACTCTCAATATCAATTAGCAGCACTTATGTCTGCTTTCCTTAAAAGACATTGAGGTTCATCATCATAATTATTAAATAGGCTTACTCATTTGCACTAATGCATGATTATTTACTCTATATGACATGACTACTCAGACCTTTAGGATTTGCTAGACAATAACTACATCCATGAGAAAAACCTATAAATCCTCGAAGCAAAGACCCCAGTTGCTAACTCCAAATCATAGTTAGAGTAATTTTGATCATGGGCCCATCTCCCACTTAATTCGAGGGTAGTCACCCACACATGATGTAGGAAAGGCATAATCCTAAACCTCTCTCAAAAGTACTATATTCTACTACAACTCACTTGATCCATCAGGGATCAACCCAAACGATATAGTCGACAATTTATCATTAAATTCTCAAAAGTTATTCCTACATATCTTATTCTGATAGATACCAATTGCTTCTAAGTCAACACACTATGAACATTGCGAATTCTCGAGGGACACCTATCGGATATCTTATCAGATTCAACTATACCTAAGAAAACTGCGTATTCACCCGACATCGATCAATCTTCCCTGTGATTCTTTAAATTCATCGATGAGGCCATCACAATACTAACCCAAATATGGCGTGAGGATCCAATCCATAAAGTCCATAGAAGTGCAAATGAACCTACAAACCCACATGGCATTACTGAAACTTGCAACGGCCATAGATTTATCCTAAATGCTACCATGGCATAACTTCCAATAATCCATGATCAACAATAGTATGGATATAGATCAATCTTAGAAATTTCCAAACCTTAACGAAAGATCAAACGATTTGCCTATTCATTCACAATGCCTACTTTTCAAACCATTAATCTCCTGAGCAACCTAAATTCAGTCATTCACAAGTGACCCCATCAATTCATCTTACTCACCTCATAGGTTCTAGAGCACCCCATAGTAGGACCTAACCGATGCTTCCCCGTTCAATACAAAATCCTTAGAAAATCAGTGTTGATTCCAGCACAATCTCGAGTTACTGATCAAAAGATAAATCAGCCTAATCTTTCCTCTAGGCAATATCCTTGAATGCTTACACAACCAAAACTCCTTAGTGACCACAAGATGACTTCCAAATGTGGCCTCATATACTAGATAAACTTAACACAAATCCCCATAACACGAACGGTAGGAAAACGATAAGAATTTCTTGATACCTTGACCAAATCTGATTCCTAGTCAAAATTTCACAACCCAATTGTAGGATATAATATCCTTAGCAATCCAATTCTCACTAGTATAGCAGCTCACCAACTAATTACCACCAAAATCAGATCAAAGCTTGATACCTTAAAACAAATTCATTCAGCCTGGCCAATTATATCTACGGACTGAAGAAAATGTCGTAACCTCGATACCACTAGTATCAAGCCTAGATCATTAAATAAACAAATAAACTTAGGAATCATAATTGAAAATATAGATTCGGGTTCACAAAATCATACACGTGCTACAGTATCAAAATTTTGGAATCTCACCTTCCATCATGGTGGTCGACACTTCTACACCTTGTGCCATCACCGCAAAACCCAATCCAAGGTATTGGACTTCTTCTCCATCCGACCCTAGGGTAAAGGCCATCCTTCACCATAAGTCTGTCTATCCACAATTGAAACATGCTCCCAAATATCATCGGGAAGAATATTTATCCATAATGCATCCGCGAACACATTCCATGATCGCTTTATCCTCCCGACCCATAGCTCTTTTCTCATCAATCGTCCGAGGTTGACTTTGCCTTCTAACTTATATGAGGTAGACACTATCTCATCTCCTCCTAGATATCGATTCACCATAAATACCATTTTAATTCTCACGATCCATATTTAGACTTCTACAGAATCTGAGCCACCCAAAATTCAAACACTTGATCATTATTACATCGATCATAAATTGACATCCTCGGATTCACTAACACTAGGAACTGACTCAAGTTATCTCGACTTTGAGCCAACGATTTCACCTTATTGTCTCACTGGCTGTGCTATGCAAGCTTCCTCAATCCTAAGTCCTTGGACCAAGGTCAACCTAAATCAATCTTTAAGGTATCCCCCTAATAACTTCTCCTTCTCCTAATTCTTGCCCAGACTAGGTCCTCCAAGGCCCTTAAGTCTCGCCATCAAACCCAATAAATTCATATATTTAGCTTCTCTATCACGTGGTTGACCACTTCCACGTGTCAACCTTCGCCTAGGCGGCATGATTAGTTACTAACATTCTTTTTGAGATAAAAACAATATGGGTTGATTCATAACTTAGACACTAACTAGAATAGTGTAAGCTAGATGAATAAACTTA
Source organism: Nepenthes gracilis (assembly GCA_033239525.1). Lineage (NCBI taxonomy): Eukaryota > Viridiplantae > Streptophyta > Magnoliopsida > Caryophyllales > Nepenthaceae > Nepenthes > Nepenthes gracilis. The sequence continues at coordinate 14,901,348 of BSYO01000005.1, read as the reverse complement.
CCCACTAATTCCTAACTTAGTTCTAGCCTAAGTCATACAAATTAAGACAACTAAAATAACCTGATCTATCATAATCATCCTATGCCTTGGTCTACTTATTCAATCTGTCTTACTCTAATCTAAATTTTTGCATAAGATTCTGATCAAACCTAAGGCATATTTTTCTATGATACTAACTATGACGGACCGACTTTTCTGATCAAAATTTGATAGAGTTTTGGCAGAAAAATGACCGCCAAACAAATACAAAATCTGTGAAATATCCTATACAATATATATAATCTACATCATCACAACATAGGATCCACAAGCCATAACAAAACACGTGGCAATCGACATCATAATTCAAATTATAATGTCGGCTCAGATAAAATACCACTAGGTACCTAAACAAATTGTAAAAACCTGTGGAAAGCATCTACATCCATCAAATATAGTAGAAGCTAGACTACCTATAGAACATCATCATCATACATATATAACTTCATCAATATACAAATCCTTCATAAAATACACTAAAGTACTACATGACGGTATAAAAACTACATAACTTAGTCCTCAAGCTATCATCCAGGATCTTCATGTGTTAAGTACCGATTCTCAGAACATAGAAGATATGAGTAATTAAGTTAATATAAGTAAACCGAGGTCTAAGGATACGGGAGAAATCAGATTTAAGGGCTGAAGACTTGGAAGTGGTGGAATTGAGAACCGGCATAATAATCTCAAAATATTAATATGTAAATATGATTCGGATTTTAAATTATGGTAATCTCGGGGTATTAAATTAATATAACCAAAATTAGGCTTAAGGTATGTGGAAAAATATGTTTCGGTGATGATGCTGGATCTAGGCTAGGTGCGCCTGCTGTGTGCTATGGATGACACTCGAGCGCCGGTAGGGATAAAAGCTGTGTGCGGGTCTTTTTATCCGTTGGCTACTCAGTTTGGGGGTAGAACACAAGGAAAGAGAGATCAAGGGCACAGAGAAGAGAGAGAGAAGGAGCAAATGGAGACTCTCGGGTTCGATTTCGGCTTGGAGCTAGTTGGATAAATTGTAGATCGGATCGAGACAAGTGTACCCATACCCTTTTTTTCCATTCTTTTTGATTTTCATTCAATTCCCTTTGGGTATTATTATCCTGATATCCGACCTATGCACAAAATTGTGATACCCATGACTTTAGCATGCATATAGATGAATTTCATATCCAATTTCATAGATTTTGATCGGTTTTCGTACCGAAACCCCAACTCCACGCCTGGACTATTTCGGGCTCCAATTTTTGGGACTTTTGCAATAATTTGCTCTAGAATATCATTGCCCATATCCTATATTTGTTAATTTACCAATTGGATATCTAATTTGATGGTTGTATTTGAAAATCCGTTCACTGGAACCCTAATATGCCCTCGAACTTTGTTTGAGCTTTTATTTTGAATTTTATGCATAGATTGGCTTGAGATTATGAATACCCATGTCTTGAATGTGGTAATTTACCGATTGAATGTCCAATTATCCAAGATTTGTCGATTATGTACACACGAGCATTGTTCACGCGTGGGTATTGTTCACTGAGCCTCTTTGTTAAATTTTGTAAAATTTTCACGTTGTTTAATTGTTAATAGGGTTGCATATATATTTGCATGTGTTTAATTGTATATTCTAAAAAATATGTTTGTTAACTAATTGTGAAGGGTTAATCATTCGGAAGCCTTAAAGTCACGTTTGGCTTACGGTAGTAAGAGTTTCTATCGTTTTTATTCTTTATGATGTTCATGTATATGAATTAAGTCATAAGAAGACTTAAATCCGAAAGAAAGATAAGAATTATGCAAGTATACAGAGAGAATACCACAATTTGTTAAATGATTGATTTGTTCTCCCAGATGGAGAAATTTGTGAAAGAAGTTTGATGGACCTTCCCTCAAAAGAGTAAAATATTATAAAACTAGAACCACAGATTTTTGTTTTAGAGGGTAATATCCCTTGGCAAGCCATTGGTATGACAGTGGTGATTCAATAATTATCCTGACCGCGTATTATAGCGGGTGATACTCTTGACAAGCCTCAGGATATTATTGTGGAAGGAGGAGGACTGCCTCTGGGCCATGGGGGACATGGGGCATATGTGATTTGTTTAGCCTACCTTTAGGTAGATAATAGGAGCGTATGACCTTAGATCATAAGGTTATCATGATCCTTTCCTCGTACTCTCGCACCTTTATCTAGTAAGGCTTACTGGCATTGGTCCGTAAAGATAAGTAATTATACATAATTTACATCCCCAAAAGAAGAAGGATAAAACATGAGAAGTCTATTGTATTCTGAAAGCATATTCAATCATATTTTATATTTATGTATTCTCATTATGCTCTTATATCTCTCTTTTGCTTTATTTTGCATATATTCTTATCACATTTGATTATATTATACTTGTTGAGTATTTGGCTCACCCTTACTTTCTTTTTTTGCCTTCAGATTAGCACAAGCGTATCCCAATGAGGCGGAGTAGAGACTAGAAGTTGACTAAGCTCTGGACATGGAAGATTATATTGAAGACCTTTATTTTGTAGTTTGTATATATGATGGAGAATTATATATATTTGTATTTCAATTGGGCTAGTTAATGTATATTATACATAAGGCTGATGATCATATAGTTTAGTTTTTGCTGTGTTTAGATTTATTTATACTTCTGCAGGTTATTGTGGTCTGTAACAGGTGCCTAATAGCATCTTTCTTTGGCTGGCATTGTGTTTAGATAAACAGCGTTGGAGCCATGAATATTCTATGGCAATTGGATCCTGTGTGGCTTTGTGTGCTGTTGTTGTATGTCGTCGGATAGTTGGAGTTATTTGGATCTATTTTGTGTATTGTACAGGAGATTGTACAGGTTTTGTACTAGCTTGACACTATATTACAGATGAAACTCTACTAGATTTTTGGTAAAAATTACAGTTCGTCACAGTTGATATCAGTGAAAAGAGATACCTTAGATTTAATTTGAATCGTATGCGGAAGTTTAGGTTAGATTAAGATTGATCGAATAAGTAGATGTAGGCATAAGATTATTAAGTTAGATTGGATAGTTCTAGTTATCTGGTTGGCTAGCTTAGACTTGAACTAAGTTAGAGTTAGAGAATGAGTTTGGCTATCCAGTGTTTGCATTCCAGTTAGTGTCCTGAGAGCGACCTAACCCGTATTGTTTCTATTTCAGAGAGGGTATTAGCATAGGTTCTAGATGAGGATCTACTTGTTGTGATGGTCAACCGCAGGGTTGAGATGAAGATGTTGTATGGAGGCACCTTAAGGTTGGAATTTGATTGACACCGATTAGTGCTTGCATTGATTGATATTGAATCGAGGCCTAGGTTAATCGATTTTGGTTCAAAGTTTAGGTTTGAACGGCTCTGGATTGAGGTCCTCAGGTTAGTAATTTGCTAAGAAGGAGTGCTTAATTGATGTATCAAGTATGATGGATAATGTGGGATTGATGGCTCGAGGTCAATATAATTTAGAGTCAATTCGGGTATAACGAACCCAAGGATTTTGATTTATAATTGATTTAATAATGCTTAAGTGGCTAAATTTTTGGGTGGCTCAGATCCTATAGGGGTTGAGATATGGATTCTGAGAATTAAGATGATGTTGCGATCATGCAATGTTCAGAGGGAGATAAGGTTCTGAATCTTGATGTTTGGTATATATGTGTTATTTTGGAAATTTTGAGCCTATACTTCTATTGGTATTTTCTAAGCTTATTCGTTTATTTGAAGATTATAGACCTATACTAGTTGCATCAAGGTCCACAACATTTTCTCGGGTCTTTAATGATTGGTTGGGCTGATTTAATTACCTTGTGGCGCTAAGGTTTGATGCGATGTTGAGGATGATTTGGTTAGTAAGGTGCTATGCTAGTGTGAGCTATGGTGGTAAGGATATGTGTGAGGGTCCGATTCCGAAAACACGATGATTTAGAGGTAATTAAAATAATAATAATCAAGGTGAGGCTCAATATATGTGGGAGAATGAGTTTTATGAGTAAAACAAAATAGGAAATTGGGCTGCTGTGTGCTCGAGAGTAGCAGCAGGCGCCAAAAACAAAATGACCCCACCCGCTGCTGTGACGGTCCGGCCTTATTCCACCGCATAAAGCCGCCGTCAAGCCTAAATCCTTGCCTTAAAATAAATTGATAGATAATAATTAGATGGACATAAAAATTTTTCTTTTATACACAGGATTGTTTGAGGCCGAACTACATGAGCTGGCATTCCGGTTTTAATTTCATACATGGCCGGCCAACACTACGGTTAGACGGACCTGAAAGCCTTGATATGACCTGAGATGCTTACTAGAATTATCAATTTCATTTATTCAAAAAGTAATCACGGAAATATGCTAACATCCATAGATTTTTATACAGCGGAACTGTTCTACAAGTCTTCTCAAAACATCAAAAGGAAAAAATCAAGTTCTTCATTGATCAGCTCCGGCCAGCTATGCCATCTTGTTACTTCATATGGTTCTACTCAAGTTCGTCCTCCATAAGCCTCTCGTCATCTGAAAATTGGCAAGAGTGAGCTACAAAGCCCAGCAAGATACTCACATACAGAAAACATAAACATATATATAATCAGATCAAAGTAAGGATTTATATCATAACTTTAACATAAAAAATCACAATATAATTTCTTCTTTAGTTCAGAATTTCCTTGTTCTTATTCTTATTATCTTATCTTCAGAAGACTCAAAAAAACCATTCGAGATTCTTATCGTCTTTAGGGACCGGACGGGAGCGGACAACATTGAGGAAGGGTTGCGTGTTTCCCCACAACCTAAAGCCGTATCCTCTCATTATGCTTCCCGAGGTGGGAGGTAATGCCTTTAATTTGGCATATGGGGCCATAGTCCAAAAGTCTTATGCCACCAAAAGTCTCCCCCCATGGCCCAAGAGGTAGTCCTCGAGTGTCACTCCAATATCCTTCATCCATCTTTAACAGCAAGTTTAATGGAAACTCGGTTCTTAGTTCATGTCTTTTAATAGCCATCCGTCATAGTTCGAAAGTCGAAAGTCGTAGAGTTTCACTTACTGTCCGGATTACATACATTTTCCTTGTTCTTATAAAAAGGCTGGAGTTCTTTTCTTAAAAGGTCGGAGTTCTTTTCTAAAAAGTCGGAGCTCTTTTCTCAAGAAGGCAGAGTTCTTTTCTCAAAATGCCGGAGTTCTTTTCTAAAAAATCGGTGTTCTTTTTACTGAAAGTTGGAGTTCTTTTTACTGAAATCCGGAGTTCTTTTTACTGAAAGCCGGAGTTCTTTTTGCTGAAAGCCAGAGTTCTTTTTTATTGAAAGCTGGAGTTCTTTTTAACAAAGGCCGAAGGGTCGGAAGTCTTTTCTTTAAACATGCAATTATCGAAGTTCATATAGATCGACAAATAATCATACTTCAAGCAGAACAAAAATCGAACATCATGAATAACAGACATGCGATTAAGAACGATTCTTCCTTAAATCATATGAACAGAACAAACATCATATATACTGAAACATAAGTTCATCAGAAATCAGGTATACTTACATTGCAAACATGCATAATCATGAACTTAAAACAAGGGTGAGTACTCTTGTCTGGATTTCTTTTACTTTGCCTTGAACTTTTGGTCTCCTTTTACTAGAAAACTTTGTTGCGTGTGTTTTTCTCACACCCTCTAGTTCTTATTTATAGGTCTTGGTCTGGTGGCCATCGTTTGGTTTTGGCCACACTAAGGGGGATGTTTCGGAGTATGTTATTTATGGCTTTACATTCCCGAAGAGTTTCCTCATTAAATTTCTAGGTTATTTATGGTTCTACATTTCTAAAGAGTTTCCTTATTAATTTTCGGTCAACTAACCTTGACCGGATTTATATTTCTCATTTAAATACATTCCGGTCAACTAATTGGCATTGATCGGATTACTTTTCTCTTTCCCGTCCTTCCTTTCATTCATGTTTTCCAGTCAACATTTTACGTTGACCGGATTACTCTTTCATCACACCTTCCGGTCAACACTCGTTGATCGGATTACTCCTTCTTCACACCTTCCGGTCAACACTCGTTGATCGGAATACTTTTTTTGATCAACATTTATGTTAACCGGATTACTCCTTCATCACGCCTTCCGGTCAACACTTGTTGACCGGATTACTCCTTCATGCCTTTTGGTCAACACTTATTGACCGAATTACTATCCTTAACTCGTTTTCCTAGGTAATTTTAACTTGACATCGAGGATTTTCTATATTCTAGGACCTGGGCCATTACAATCTCCCCCACTTATAGGAATTTCGTCCTTGAAATTTCAAAAGAAGTTACTAACCTCCAGAAAATAGATAGGGATACTTGTTCCGAATCACTTCCTCTCGTTCCCAAGTTGCTTCTTCAGGTGAGTGATTTTTCCAGAGTACCTTTATTAAAGAGATTGATTTGGTGCGTAGCCTTTGTTCCTTTCGATCTAAAATCTGTATTGGTTCTTCTACGTAAGATAAATCCTTGTCAATTGCCGAAGGCTCGAATTCAATTACATGAGTAGGATCATGGACATACTTCCTAAGCATTGATACATGAAACACGTCATGTACTTCTGCCAAGCTTGGTGGGAGTGCAAGTCTATAGGCCACTTCTCTGATCCTTTCTAAAATCTCAAAAGGGCCAATAAATCATGGTTTCAGCTTTCCTTTTACCCCGAATCTGTACGTCCCCTTAGATGGTGACACCTTTAAAAATACCAAATCGCCTTCTTCAAATTCTAATGTAGATTTCCTCCGGTCTGCATAGCTCTTTTGTCTACTCCGGGCTACTCTAAGATTCTCATGTACTAACTTTATCTTTTTCGCCGTCTCCTTAACAATTTTCGGATCCAAAATCCTTTTATCCCTGGGCTCCTCCCAGTGAATCAGTGATCTACATCTTCCATACAAGGCCTCAAAAGGAGCCATGCCTATACTGGCCTGATAATTGTTATTATATGCGAATTTTGCCAAAGCTAAGAAATTGTCCCAAGTCCCTTTCATCTCTAACACCGAGGCCCTTAACATATCCTTGAGGATCTGAATCATCTGTTCTGACTGGCCGTCAGTTTGTGGATGATAAGCGGTACTAAATTTTAATTCCGTCCCCAATTCTTTATGTAGACTCTTCCAGAACCTTCAAACAAAACAAAGGTCTCTATCTGATATAATAGAGGCAGGCACACCATGAAGCCTAACAACCTCGTTTACATATAGCTGGGCCAGTTTATCACGGGAGTATGTCGTCTGGATTGCTAGAAAATAGGCTGACTTTGTTAGTCGGTCAATAATAACCCAAACAGTATTATGTTTCCTTGGTGTCCTCGGCAGGCCGGTTACAAAGTCCATGGCAATATCTTCCCATTTCTATCAAGAAGCGGCATTGGTTGTAATAACTCGGACGACTTCTTTCTTTCGGCCTTTACTTGTTGGTATACAAGACTTTTTTCCACGTAAGCTGCAATATCCCTCTTCATATTTCTCCACTAGAATGCTTTCTTTAGGTCCTGGTACATCTTATTGATCCCCGGGTGGATTGTATACTGGGATCTATGGGCTCCCTTCAAAATTTTCTCCTTCAATTCTTTGTTGTCTGGCACATATAATAGATCCCTAAACCTTAATACTCCGTCCGGCTTAACATGAAAATCACTTCGGGAATCTTTATCCAGATCATTCATGATATTCATAAGGAAAGAATCATTCGCCTGACCTCCCTTAACCTCATCTATCACCTCTGGCTGGACTTGAAGGTATGCTAAAATCATTCGCTTTCCTTGAACATATCGTTGGATGTCATAGTACATTAGACAGCCCAGCATCTCCATTTATTTGACTTGCATCCTTGCCAAAATACCTGGTTATCGACTTAGTGCATCGGCGACTACATTGGCCTTACCTGGTGTGACGGAACGGATTTTTTTTTGATTCCGTCATTCGCAACACAATTGAAAACCCAAATTAAACCAGTTGGGTGCAACACATGATCACAGATGCCATCTAGGACCCATATACTTTTAACCATAATAAGTATAGCGGAAGTTATTCTAACACTTGCAGAAGCATTCATATTCATTCCAAAATATTCATTTCCAAGTACATAGCCAAAAATGTTTAACCATAGAAGTTCATTAAGTCGTTACAATAATATTTCTCTAAAAATAAGCTTCCGAGGTCTCTAATAATCCTTCAGACAGGTCTAATCACTTCAACTCGTCAGGCTCAAGTTCTAAAGCTTCATCTGTGGAGGAAAAACATAAAACAGTGAGCCAAGGCCCAGCAATGTACATGCATATGAACTGTAAAACGGTTATGCCAAAACGATCATATAACCATGCAGAACCAGAACGTTTAAAACATCATCTGGAAAAACAGTAAAGACATACTATAAAGATATTAAATCTCATGCTTCATAAATCATACTATAAACAATAACTTTACTGACACATGATAGAACTAAAAACAATACTTTATACAGTTCACTAACATCTTTTCCCTGTATGCGATTCATTATCATCTTTTCATTGTACAATACATTTTCATCTTTTACTGTGACATATCTTAACAATTTCAGACCCTGAAAGTGTACCCTACTAGCGGAAGGGGCGAATGATCGAGGATAGATTGTGTTCAGTCCACACAATCCAAGGCCTATCATGTCATATATATCTCATCTCGAGGGATATCTGTACTGTGTGCCACCCGAAGGTCGGCCTATCATGTCATATATATATCCCATCTCGAGGGATATCTGTACTTGTGCCACCCAAAAGTCGGCCTATCATGTCATATATATCCCATCTCGAGGGATATCTGTACTATGTGCCACCTGAAGGTCAGCCTATCATGTCATATATATCCCATCTCGAGGGATCTCTGTACTGTGTGTCACCCGAAGGTCGGCCTATCATGTCATATATATCCCATCTCGAGGGATCAGAATAGGGTGCCTCTCGAAGGTAGGCTGGTAATAGAAATTCCTCCTGTCCGTAACGCCCCGAGGGCAGGGCGGACCACAAATCACTCAATGGACAGAGTTATCCTCGATTACCACCGTAAGTTCTAAGGCCTCACTTAAGAACTTACCAGGACTGTAGTCAGTCTCGGGTTCCAAAATAACATAAGCAGAAATACTTCCTTCTTAAAAGCCATTTTCAGTAAAGCCGGAGTTCATTTTCAGTTTGCAGTCGGAATTCATTTTCAGTGCAAAAGCAGGAGTTCCGGAGTGCTTTTTAACAAAGCCGGAGTGCTCAAAAAGCCGGAGTGCTCAAAGCCGAAAGTCGTTTTAACAAAAGCCGGAGATCTTGGTTTCAAAAGGGCGGAGCTCTTTTTGGACGGAGTATTTTCAAAAAGGACAGAACTCTTTTGGACAAAGTACTTTTCTTAAAAAGGACGGAGCTCTTTTTGGACGGAGTGCTTTTTGGACGGAGTGCCCTTTGGACGGAGTGCCTTTTGGGGCGGAGTGCTTTTCAGACGGGTGCTTTTCAGACGGAGTGCTTTTCACTTGGAGTACTTTTAAAAGCCGGAGTTTCATTTTCCTCAAGGGACGGAGTGCTTTTCACTAACGGGACGGAGTGCTTTTCACTAACGGGACAGAGCTCTTTTTACACAAAGGACGGAGTGCTTTTCATTAACAGGACGGAGTGCTTTTTACACAAAGGACGGAGCTTATTTTCTCAAAGCCGGAGTTCTTTCTTTCATAAAGACGGAGTGCGTAAACTCAAAAGCCGGAGTTCTTTCTTTCATAAAGACGGAGTGCGTAAATTCAAAAGCCGGAGTTCTTTCTTTCATAAAAACCGGAGTTTATTTTAAAGCCAGAGTTCATTTCTCTTAAAGGACGGAATTCATTAAAAGCCGGAGTTCATTAAAGCCGGAGTTCATCTAAAGGGCAGAGTTCATTTAAAAGACGGAGTTCATTAAAGCTGGATCTCATTTCTTTAAAGGACGGCATTCATTAAAAGTCGGAGTTCATTAAAGCCGAAGTTTATTTTTCCTCAAGGGACGGAGTCCATCTTCTTAATACAAGGTCGGAGTTAAAAAGTCGGAGTGCTTTTCGGGCGGAGCTCTTTTCAGACGGAGTGCTTTTCACTCAAAAGGGACGGAATGCTTATTACTCAAAGGGACGGAGTACTTTTAAAAGCCGAAATTTTATAAATTCGGAGTGCTTTTTCTCAGAGGACGGAGCTTATTTTCTCAAAGGCCGAAGTTCTTTTTTTTCATTATGGGAAAACCGAATTGATTCTTTATCAAGGAAGAACCGAACTTAATTTTCATTAATGGAAAACTGAACTTCTTTTAAGCATGCGGTTAACAGAGATTCTTCTTAAATCAATGATCAGAACAAGCATTGTACATACCATAACATACACTTATCCAGAATTAGATATACTTGCAATGAAACATGCATATACTTTCATTAAATCATGATCTTAAAAGCAGGGGGAAAGGTGTATACTTGCAATATTCTTAAAGCATAAACTTAAAACAACGTCCGAAGTAACTTGCAATATTCTTAAAGCATGACTTAAAAATTATCGTCCGAGGTACACTTGCCTGACGGGCTGACTCAAAATTCTTCCCTCATTGCCTGACAGTCGGTTTTTACCATCTTGGAGCTCTCTCCTTCACTCCCTTCTCTCGACTTGTATTTTGCCCCCGCTTCAACACTCGTTGCCAGTATTTATAGAGGAGGGGTTAGGTGGAGTAAGTGGGGCAGGTAACTTACTTCTATACTTCTTTTTAGAGGGTAGGTGGAGTAACTAGATTAGTTTGCCTACTCCATTCGGTCGCCGCCTAGTTGAATTCTAACTAAATCCTAAAGTCTTAATTTATTCCGGCCAACCGCTCATTTATTGCCAATGCTGCCGGTTGACTCTTCAGTTCCGATCAACATCTTCAATTCCGGTCAACTCTTCTTATTATTCACTTTTTCCATCACCTTTTTATAAACTTCGGATTTTATTCTCCTTGCACCCATGATTCTACTCCAATTTTATCAACACACCAGGCCGGACTTGATTTCAGCTTAAGTGAAAGGCCGGATTGCTTTTACACTAAGGGAGGATGAATTTCTTTTACACTAAGAGAAGACGGACTTCTTTTTCCTCACACAAAGGCCACTCCGGTCGTCAGGCCACTTCGGCCTCACTTCACACAATGCACTCCGGCCTTAATGCTCTAAGGCCGGTTTGGAACTTCTTATCATATTTTTCGGTCAACGCAGTTGATCGGATAACCTTTTGTTTTTCCTCGATCCTTTGATTATTTTGACTCGATGACTGGGACTTTCTATGTTTAAGAATCTGGATCGTCACACCTGGCACGTACCGGATTTCACGGTCATAATTGTGACAGAACGGATTTTTTTCTCAAAAGCTTCCATCAAGACAGGAATAGGATTAACGGTACTAAAATATAAGGCAAGACTTCTGCAGAAATTTCAGTAGAGTCTCCTTTATAACAGGATGAAAAATCCAAAATACAACCTGTATGATCTACCATTATAAGCACATAACTATCGATTATCCACAATTTTTCCTACAACATACATACATACACAGGATCACATGTGCCATCCATGGCATAAATCTACAAAAGCGTTAGCTACACTAACAGTTTAATAACGAGATGCTGTCTAGGACCTGTACAAGTAATATGGATGCAGAAACTCCACAAATAGAAAGGGTACCTTTCACAACAATCGGATACGCCTCCGGATCTTGAACAGTCACCGCAAAGGCCTTTGCCGAGACAGTAGATTTCTTTCCTTCCAGCCTCGGAGGTAGTGGACAATCCCTGATAATGTGGCCTTGTTGCCCACATCTGAAACACGCTCCTAACATCTTATGGCATGCTTGTCCCGGATGTTTCCTCCCACAGAAGGTACAATTATCAGCCAACGCTCTAGTACTGGTTATTGACTGAGTTGGTACAATACTCTTTCCCTTGTCAGCCGCCCTAGTCTTCTTGGACGGTCCAGAAGACCCCACAGCTGATCTGGTACTTACTCCCACTCGGCTGGCGGTCCTTTTTGTATAGAATCTCTCTGCTTTCGCCTCTTTCTCATAAATTACTGCTCTGTCCAAAATCTCGGCATAAGTTTGGAGTTTTAAAATGGACAATAACTTTCTAATGTCATCCCGAAGCCTTTGCAGGAACTTCTTTACTTTCTTCTACTCATCCTCTACGTAGAAAGGTGCAAAACGGGACAACTTCGTGAACTTGGCATCATACTCTTTGACGGTCATGTTCCCTTGTCTCAATCTCATAAATTCTTGCTCCTTTTGATCTCAGAGACAGGATGGGAAGTGCGTTTTCAAAAATGCATCCTCAAATATCTCCCAGGTAATGGCATTTGTAACGGCCTAGATTTTAAAACATAAGAAAATTTCAGTCATCAAGTTCTTATAATCCGGTCAATGCCAATTGACCGAAAAATGTAATAAGAAACGTAAATCGGTCTTAAGATGAAATCAAGTTCGGCCCTTTCTTGATGAAAAGAAGTCTGGATTTCCTTAATGAAAATCCAGTCTGGATTTCCTTGATAAAAACAAGTCCGGATTTTGATGAAAATCTAGTCCGAATTTTGATGAAAATCTAGTCCGAATTTCCTTGATGAAACGAAGTCCAGAATATTCCTTGAAAAGAAGTCTGGATTTTGATGAAAATCTAGTCTGTATTTCCGTGATGAAAAGAAGTCCGAAATATTCCTTGAACAGAAGTCCGGAATATTCCTTGAAAAGAAGTCCGGATTTTGATGAAAATCTAGTCTAGATTTCCTTGATGAAAAGAAGTCCGGAATATTCCTTGAAAAGAAGTCCGAATTTCCTTGATGAAAATCAAGCCCAGCCATGTAAGGCCGAAGTGGCCTTGAAGGCTGGAGTGTCTTTATGGTTGGTAAAACCGAAGTTGATGATCTGGTCAACAAGTGTTGACCGAAAGTCGTGTAAGAATAATTCGGTCAACGCCGATAGTTGACCGGAATGTGATTAAATGAGAAAGCTAATTCCTGTTAAGTTCAGTTAATCAGGGATTTAACGTGTTTACATGAGAAAGCTAAATCCTGATTAAGTTCAGTGAACCAGGAATTAATTAAGAAATCTAAAACCCGTTAAGTTCAGTTAACTAGAAATGACCTAATTAATAAGGAAACTTTTAGGAAATGTAGAAGCCATAAATAAGAAACATTCCCCTTGGATTTGCCAATCATTAATGATGAAATATTCCCCTTGGATTTGTCAAATGATGAAACATTCCCCTTGGATTTGCCAATCATTAATGACGGTCATCAGATCCAAGGCCTATAAATAAGAACTAGAGCCAATCATTAATGACGGTCATCAGATCCAAGGCCTATAAATAAGAGCTAGAAGAGTGAGAAAGAGGCACGCAATAGAGTTTCTAGTAAAGGAAGGCCAAAAGATTAAGGCAAAGTAGAAGAAACCCAGGCAAGAGTAAAGATCAAGGCAAAGTAGAAGAAACCCAGGCAAGATACTCACCCCTATTTTTAAAGTTCATGTTTATGCATGTTTGCTATGTAAGTATATGATATTCTTATGAAATTATGTATGTATGAAGTTTATTTCATTCTTGTGATTTATCATTCTTAATCGCATGTTTAAAAGAAACTCGGTTATTCATGATGTTCGGTTTTGTGCTGCTTGGAATTATGATTATTTGACAATTGATATGAACTTTGATGATTGCATGTTTAAAGAAAAGAGCTCCGCCTTGTGAAGAAAAAGTACTCCACCCGTTTAAGAAAAAGAACTCTGCCCTTTGAAAAGAGCTCCGCCTTTTTTTAAGAAAGAGTACTCCGTCCTCTAAAGAAAAATCACTCCGGTTTTAGAACTCCAGTTTAAAGGAACTCTGGCTTTTAAGAACTTCGGATTTCAGAAAAGAACTCCACCTTTTGTAAAGAACTCCGGCTTAGTAAAGAACTCCGGTTTTTACGTAAAAGAACTCCGGCTTTGTAAAGAACTCCGGCTTGGTAAAGAACTTTGGTTTTTATATAAAAGAACTCCGGCTTTGTAACAAACTCCGGCTTTGACAAAAGAACTCTGGCTTTTGGAACTCCGGCCCTCTGTATTAAAAAGAACTCCGGCCTATTGATATGAACTTGGAACAATGCATGTAATCCGGACAGCAAGTGAAACTCTACGAATTTCGACTTCCGAACTATGATGTATGGCCATTGAAGGACAAGAACTATGAACCGAGTCTCCATTAAGCTTGCTGTTACACAGGATCACATGTGCCATCGATGGCATAAATCTACAAAAGCGTTAGCTACACTAACAGTTCAATAATGAGATGCCGTCTAAGACCTGTACAATATATCCAAAAGTTTAGAGCGGAAGCTAAACTAATAACCTGCAGAAGCATAGTTTTTCCTTTTTACTATGTCATACATCATGCATTCTATACAAAATCTACATGTCTGTGAACATTCATAAATACAAGATCAGTATATAAAATCGCTTGATCAGACAAGTCTTTACGTCAACAGGCTCTCCCAAAAATAGCTCCAAATGCCTCAGGTCCTTAAAAGTCTTTAGAAATTTTCTCTTGATCACTCTTTTTTGTCAGGTACTAACTCTACTGTCTCATCTGGAGGGGAAAAAATAATAAAACAGTGAGCCGGGGCCCAACAAGGTACATGCACATAGCAGTAAAACAGTGATGCAGAACGATCATGTAACTATGCATAAATAGAACAGTTTATCAGAATATAATCCAGGAAATAGAGAAAACATACTTTGACGGTATTAAGCTTCGGAATCAGAAATCAATAGCCGATAAACAGTAATCAGTAAACGTTAATTAGCAAACAGAAAACGGTAACAGTAGTCGGTGTTCAGTATTCGGTAAACTGTCAATAGTAATCGATACTCGGTAGAAGGTAAATGGTACTCCATAATCGGTAATCGGTACGGTAAATGGTAACGTAACATATCGGTAACAGACCCTGCCAGTATACCCTACTAGCTGAGGAGGCGAATAATCGAGGATAGATTGTGTTCACTCCACACAATCCAAGGCCTGTAACGGTAATATCCCATCTCATGGGATCGGTACGGTATGCCATCCGAAGGTAGGCCGGTGATAGTAATTCCTCCTGACCGTAACGCCCCGAGGAAGGGCGGACCACAAATAACTCCATGGATAGAGTTATCCTCGATTACCACCAAAAAGTCCTAAGGCAAGTCAGAGAACCTATCCGGACTGTAGTCAGTCTCGGGTCTTAAATAACAGTAACGGAATTAACTTCTTTATTGAAAACCTTCTTTCATAAACATGGTTTCACAATTTTCTTTCAGTTAACTTTAGAACATACGGTAACAATCTAAAACTCCTTCAGAAACAAGTCCGTGTAAATTTTCAGAAACAAATTACACAAGGAGCTTCTCTTCAGTATCAATTAACTTTTATATAACTGGAGCTTTGGTTAAAAATCACTAAAACCCCTTCATTTTCGTACTTAGCGCTTCGCCAAAACTTTCAGACTCAAATTGATCTCTAAACACATGCTTGCTCATGGAATTAATGCCATAAATGCCATGCATATACATTAAATCATGTAATTTACTCAAACTTTACAATATTTTCGAGCTAGGGTTTTATCACATACTTTTCGAGACAAAACGAACACTATTTACATGCTTATACATGAAATCGAAGCCAAAACTTTCAATAAACATGGATAAATACAAATTCTAACCAAATAATTGAAGGAAACATGCTTCATTTACTTTAAACATGCATCAACATCATTTTAGCACATCTTTATCAACTTTAAAGTAAGAGGAAACGGTAAAAACGAAAAACAACGTCCGAAGTACACTTGCCTTGGCCCGATCTATCATTATTTTCACTGGGAGTGGATTGGAACAAGTGATTCTCCTTTTTTTTTTCTTCTGTTTTTCCTTTTCTTCGTTCATGCCTCTTCTCTTTCTCTCCCACTTTCCTTTTGTCCTTCTATTTATAAATAAATGAAATCAAGACGCGGGTAAAAGTTGAGGCCGCGCTCGAGCACGGCTCAAGCGCTCAGTGAGCGGGCCATATTTTGTTTTTCTCACTTGAGCAGCCAGCGGGCGCGCGGCGAGCGGCGACATTCTGCTAAACACGCACGAGCAGCCAGCGGGCACGCGGCGAGCGCGCTACATTCTGTTAAACGAGCTTGAGCGGCCAGCGGGTACGCTGCGAGCGGGGCAGCTACTGGATTTTGTTCTCGCTGCAGTGCCTCTGGCACACAGCAGGCTCCACAAGGTTGCTTGCTGATCTCGGATATTTTTTTAACTTTTTACTTTCAACCATCATTTTTCACTATAAGTTTGGCCTCCTAATGATACTCATCGTTTTAATTACTTCCAATTTTCACGTTTTTCGGTTCGGGGCCTCACAATAATCCTTCAGAAATTCAATTCACCTTCGCTGCCTCATGTTCAGTTCCTTTTGAGAGAATAAATACTTTAAACTTTTATGATCGGAATAGACCAAGAATTTCTCACCATACAGGTAATGTCTCCAGATTTTCAGCGCAAACATTACAATAGCTAATTTTAGATCGTGAGTTCGGTAATTTCTTTCATGATCCTTCAATTGTCGTGACCCATAGCCAACTACCCTTCCGTGTTGCATTAACACACAACCCAATCCACTCTTTGAGGCATCACAATAGACAATCAGTCCTCCGGATCCATCTGGAATGGTTAGGACCGGTGCAGATGTTAACCGGTCTTTAAGTGCTTGAAAACTCCCTTCACGATGATCGGTCCGCTCAAACTTAGCATCTTTGTTTGTTAGTTGTGTGAGTGGTAGGGCGATTTGGGAGAAGTTTTCCACAAACCGTCTGTAATATCTGGCCAAGCCTAAGAAGCTCCGTACTTTGGTCACAGAGGTTGGCTGGTTCCATTTTACCACTGCCTCCACTTTCTTAGGGTTGACGGAAATCCCTTCTTTAGAGATGACGTGACCAAGAAATCCCGCTTCCTCTAACCACTGCCTCCATAAGCCTCTCGTCATCTGAAAATTGGCAAGAGTAAGCTACAAAGCCTAGCAAGATACTCACATGCAGAAAACATAAACATACATATAACCAGATCAAAGTAAGTATTTATATCATAACTTTAACATATAAAATCACCATATAATTTCTTCTTTAGTTCAGAATTTCCTTGTTCTTATTCTTATTATCTTATCTTCAGAATATGCATAAAAACCAATCGAGATTCTTATCATCTTTAGGGACCGGACGGGAGTGGACAACATCGAGGAAGGGTTGTGTTACCCCACAACCTAAAGCCGTATCCTCTCATTATGCTCCCCGAGTTGGAAGGTAATGCCTTTAACCCGACATACGGGGCCGTAGTCCAAAAGTCTTATGCCACCAAAAGTCTCCCCCTGCGGCCCAGGAGGCAGTCCTCGAGTGTCACTCCAATATCCTTTATCAGTAAGTTTAATGGAAACTCGGTTCTTAGTTCATGTCTTTTAATGGCCATCCGTCACAGTTCGAAAGTTGAAAGTCGTAGAATTTCACTTGCTGTCCGGATTACATACATTTTCCTTGTTCTTATAAAAAGGCTGGAGTTCTTTTCTTAAAAGGCCGGAGTTCTTTTCTAAAAAGCCGGAGCTTTTTTCTCAAGAAGGCGGAGTTCTTTTCTCAAGAAGGTGGAGTTCTTTTCTCAAAAGGCCGGAGTTCTTTTCTAAAAAGGCAGGAGTTCTTTTCTAAAAAGTCGGAGTTCTTTTTACTAAAAGCCGGAGTTCTTTTTACTGAAAGCCGAAGTTCTTTTTGTTGAAAGCCAGAGTTCTTTTTACTGAAAGCCGGAGTTCTTTTTACTGAAAGTCGGAGTTCTTTTTACTGAAAATCGAAGTTCTTTTTACTGAATGCCGGAGTTCTTTTTTACTGAATGCCGGAGTTCTTTTTTACTGAAAGCCGAAGTTCTTTTTAACAAAGGCCGAAGGGTCGGAAGTCTTTTCTTTAAACATGCAATTATCAAAGTTCATATAGATCGACAAATAATCATACTTCAAGCAGAACAAAAATCGAACATCATGAATAATAGACATGCGATTAAGAACGATTCTTGCTTAAATCATATGAACAGAACAAACATCATATATACTGAAATATAAGTTTATCAGAAATTAGATATACTTGCGTTGCAAACATGCATAATCATAAACTTAAAACAAGGGTGAGTACTCTTGCCTGGATTTCTTTTACTTTGCCTTAAACTTTTGGTCTCCCTTTACTAGAAAACTCGTTGTGTTGCTTTTTTTCACATCCTCTAGTTCTTATTTATAGGCCTTGGTCTAGCGGCCGTCGTTTGGTTTTGGCCACACTAGGGGGATGTTTCGGTGTATGTTATTTATGGCTTTACATTTCCGAAGAGTTTCCTCATTAAATTAGGGGGAATGTTTCGGAGTATGTTATTTATGACTTTACATTCCCGAAGAGTTTCCTCATTAAATTTCTAGGTTATTTATGGTTCTACATTTCCAAAGAGTTTCCTTGTTAATTTTTGGTCAACTGACTTTGACCGGATTTATATTTCTCATTTAAATACATTCCGGTCAACTAACTGGCGTTGACCGGATTACTTTCCTCTTTCCCGTCCTTCCTTTCATTCACGTTTTCCGGTCAACATTTTACGTTGACCGGATTACTCCTTCGTCACGCCTTTCGGTCAACACTTGTTGACCGGAATACGTTTTTCGGTCAACATTTTACATTAACCGGATTACTCCTTCATCAAGCCTTTCGGTTAATACTCGTTGACCGGATTACTCCTTCTTCACGCCTTCTGGTCAACACTTGTTGACCGGATTACTATCCTTAACTCGTTTTCCTAGTTAATTTTAACTTGACATCAGAAATTTTCTATATTCTAGGATCTGGGCCGTTACAGCTGCTCGCTATCGGCGCTCGAGTGAGGCAGGGGTAGTGAACTCGCGCCCGAGGCATGCCCGCTGAGCACTCGAGCGTAGGCATAATTTTTTGTCAGCGATTTGATTTCATTCTCGTTTTAAAAGGGGAAGGGGAGAGAAACCTAGGGCACAATCACGCAGAGCAGCGAAGGGAGAAAGAGGGGGAAAGGAAAGGGAAGGATTCTTCGTCAATTTTGGTCCGATTAGAGTAAGAAAATCGATAAATCAGGTTGAGGCAAGTGTACCATCAACTTTATTTTTTTCTCTATTATTGTCTTTTAATATCTCCGTTAAGACATTTATGCTCTAAACCCTCTTTTTCTAGGATTTGCTCCCAATGATGCATGTTTCTCATGATTTATTGGATAAATTTTATGTTTAAGTATAAATACGATAATGTATGGTTCTGATTTCGTGATTTGGCATGAATTTTGTGTTCAATTTATATTCGGAAGATTTGTCCAAAACCCTAATTCGAAAATGGAAGTAGGTAATTTGTTGTAAGCTTTGAGAAATGTGATAAAAATGTTATTTAGCACATTAGTTAAGTTTATTTGATGATTTTTTTGTCTAAGAATTTGTTCAAAGGCTATTCTGTCAATTTCTGACAGTTTCAGAAATTATCTGAACATTTGATTTGTATGTGTTTGAAGTGGCCTTTGAGCCACGATGAGTTAAGACTAAGAGTTAAAAATAAGCATACCCTAAGTCAGTAAGAAAATTGGACCTAGGTTTGTTTTTGTAACATAACGGGTCCTATCCTTTAAGACCCTCCGTTAATAGCATATAAATACTAATGACCCAATAATTTAAACATAATAATCTGCAGAAATTTTGACAGAATTTTTTCTACAATTGAACAAAAATAAAAAATACAGTTTGTTAATTTAAACTTGACAAACATATAAATATCCACACTTTAATATTTTCATCACCACAACACATACACAGGATCCACATTGCCATATCACCCATGGCTCCAATACAGTACACTTAAATTAATATGTTGGATCTAAAAGAGATGCCATCTAGACCTAAACAGAACTAGGTTCAGAAACCTACGGAAGTATAACAATAACTATAAAAAAATAACAAGTCACAATATAACACACCACATTAATCTAACCCAACTATTTTACATATTATTACATTTGACATATCCAAATCTTTAAGCCTTCGATATCCAGCTAATCTCCTCAAGCAAATCCCTCTGTTTACTCTAACTAATTGGGCGTCAGTTCGATACTCTCATTTGGAAGGAAGAAGAAATAAGAGTGAGCTAACAGTTCAGTAAGGGCAGTCATATACAAAGGCACTAAACAATAATAATGAAATCAAGCAGAAAACAGATACATGAACATGAACGAAATACATACACAGGATCATGATTAAACATACTTGGGATACAATTTACTTCTTTCTTTTGTTCTTATTTTCTTTAGGATATAGATTAAACATGAATATTTATCTTTGCGGACCATGAGCTAGTAGGCCCTCCAACTAATGGAGTGAATAATCAAGGATAGATTTTGTTTGGTCCACACAATCAAAGGCCTTAAATCTTGTTCTTGCCAAGCATGCATCATTGCATATGTCCTCCACATCACGTGGACCATTCATTCATTTCATGGGTCATTATTTCATATCAAGGGTCTTAATTCATATTCATAAATCTTTATTTTTCCTCCCTGTACAACGCCCCGAGGATGGCGGACCACGTATCACTCCATGGTCAGAGTTCTTCATATTCTTGGTGGGTTCTTGGGTAGGTTCATGGTAGGTTCTTGGGTTTGTCCTCTCAGTACAATGCCCTGAGGACGGTGGATCACGTATAACTCCATAGACAGAGTTATCCTTGATTACTACTATAACTTCCTAAGGCTTGTCAGGAATACCAACCGCTTCACACAAACGGCCAGGATACCGGGATAGGGTATCCTTGGGTCTCCATCGCAATATTCATGGCGAGCCAAAGAATGTTACCCTTCATAATATGAATTTGTGGTCCTAATTTTATGATTTCTTATTCGTTTGATAGAGGATTCCACCAAACTTCTTCCACAGTATTTCTCAAATATTTCCATCTTGGAGATCAAATCCATCAAAATCCCAAATGTGGAATCTCCCTCCAATTATTCTTGTTCTCATCATCTTGCTTGCTAATTTAAGTCTTTTCATAACTTAACTTCATGTATGTATAAATATCAGATTCAAAATTCTTACCGGAGGAGTAGATTGACTTGAAGGGCTTCCGAATACGAATTCCTTTGCAATTGAGCATGCCAAAGCTTTCATATTGAACAATTGAACTTACACAAATACATATCACTTAATCAATATTTAAACATAGAAAAATTACACAAAATATTGTCTAAAGTTCTCGGGTGAACAGTACCCGTGAATAGTGCACACGAATAGTGCACATATGCACAAATCGATTAATTCTCTGAATTTCAGACATCTAACAGGTAATTTATCGAACCCAAGGCATGGGTAACTATAATCCTGAGTCAATTTATACTTTAAACCCCAAATCCATGCTCAAATGTTGTTTGAGCATGGGTTAAGGGCTTCATGAATGAAATTCTACCAAATTCAACAAATACGGATATCCAATCGATAAATTAACTTACCCAAGTCATGCATAATCATATTCTAGTTTCAAATAAATCAAAAGCCCAAAAAATTCCATGGGATTTCATGCTCGGCGAGAGGGTAAGGATTTATGTCATCCGAAACCATGCCTAAACTGTAAATTTGGACTCCAAATTAACATATATGCATGCTTAGGTTATGAGAAGTATAAAATATAAACTTAATCAGGTATCAAAACGAGGATACTCGAAGAAAATAAAGCAAAAGTGCGAGAAAATGAAAAAGAAGGGTATGAGTGCACTTGCCTTGGCTCGGTCTCATTTTTCCAACTGGCTCTTAGATGGATTCAGACTCGTGGGCCTTCATCATCTTCTTCTCTCCATCTTCCCTCTTTCTCTCTCTCTTATTTCTCCCTGGACGCCACAAAAAATGGCTGACAGAAACTCGAGCATGGCTTTATAACAGGCTAGCGCTTGAGCGCTAGCAAAACTAGAATTTTCACTTGATAGAGGGCTTGATCTCGTAGCGGGCATGGGTTAAACCTGCATCAAGCTTGCAGCAAGCCTACTTCGCGTTTTCACTGTTCGAGACCCATTTTGACCATTCTAATCCAATCTTTCACATCCTTGTATCCTAATTTTGATTATATAACATTAATAGACTATGATTATCATAATTTAAAGTCTGAAATCTTATTTACGAATTAACATTTTATGGTTTATAATTTTGGTTCCCGATCTTGCCAATTTTGGATCTTTGGGTTTTTCAATTTGATTCCTCCCATATTCTATGACCTTGATTCACTTATTTTACTTTAATTACCTCCTAATTACTATAATTTGAAATCTAAAATCTCACCATTCCTAAAAATTAATCTTCATTTATGAATTTAAGCTTAATCTTAATTATTTTAATCCAACTTCCACGTAATTATCATATTTTGGAACTCGATCATTACAGTTTTATAGTCAACTAAGGTTCTCTCGACATGTCTTAAAACGTTATAGTGGTAATCGAGGATAACTCCGTCCATGGAGTGATACGTGGTCCGTCCTTCCACGGGGCGTTAATTTTGGATGATAGATATTTAGAATGATCCTACCCTCAGCGTGAAACTTTGAGAATGAGAACCTTAGAACTTTGAACTTTTGGACTTTGGCCTCGAATTTTGTGAATTGAATATAATCTATCCTCGATTATTCGCTTCTTCGGCTAGTAGAGTCTATTAGCTTGGGTCCCTTTGGATAGTAAAAGTTAAATTAAAGGATAAGTGAGGTTTTGAATTGATCTTTGATTCTCGTCAGATTTTCTGATTAAGAATAGTAAAGGAAACAACCAAAGAAAAAAATATAAGAAATAAAATAGGATTTTTCCCTCTGAACTCATATTTCCATATTGTTCCATGCTTTTTCTTGTTTCTGTGTGTCTTTTGTTCCCTAATCATGTCATGCAAATTTTCTTGTATTATATATATATGTTTATTCAAATTCTACATATTTTTATTTTTATGGTACCTTGTTGGGTTTTGACTCATCCTTATTGCTTTTGTTTTTTTCTCATCTAGATGAGACTGTAGAGTTGATGCCTGATGAGTAGGTGTGAAGGAAAGACTTAGATAAGGAAGTTTAGTGGAGACCTAAAGTCTTTTGAAAAACTTTTCGAGTTTGATAATTTATGAATATAAATAACTAATTGTGGAAGAAAATTGAATAATGGATAGTCATAGCGTGTTATGTTTTATGTTGGGATACTGTTTTTGCTTCCATAGGATTATCTTATGGATTTAGTTTTGCTTCCGCATTTTGACTTTAGATTTGTACAGGTTCCTATTTGACATATCCCTTTTGAACCGATATAGTGGATAGGATTATTGTGTTGGAGCCACGGATGAATATGGTATTTTGATGATCTTGTGTTTGCATTATGAATGAATGGATATTAAAGCCTATTTATTTGCATGTTTATTCAGGTTATTTGTATTGGCTTTTGTCCAATTTTAGAGAAAATTTTACCCGATTTTCTATAGAAATTTATATTAATTAAATTATGGGCATTAGAATTATGCGTTTATTGAAGGAGTTTATAAAAAAAAAAATCCGTTCAATCATAGTTGGTATCAGAGAAAGGAGATACCTTAGGATTGATCGATCTTAAAGCGGAAGCTTAGGTTTAAATTTATGTAGGAATAGGTTGAGGGTAATTAGGATTAGATAGGTTGTTTAGGTATTATCTCCTAGGTTAATCCTAAATTATATTTAGTTATTGTTAACCCCTCCCTCTATTAATATTGTAATATATCGGTTATAGGATATAGTATGGCTAGTAAAAGTGGTAGAAGAAACACTGTGGAGGTGCTAGCACTCCCCAGGATCGAGAGGTTGAATACCTAAATTTGTTGGGGAGAATGACAAATATTATCGAATTAATGGAGCAACATCATATGGCTTCGGTTCCTACACCAGAGCTAGCCCCAGTAAATCCCGCCCCGATAACTTATGATAAATTTACTCTGAGAGGACGCTTGAATTTTTGGGAGAACCAGATCCGACGAAGGCGGATATTTGGATTCTGAGGATGAAAAAGAGTTTTACAATGATCCAATGTTCTGATTGAGGAAATGTTATTTTTACGGTGTACAAGTTGGAGGGCAAAGCAAATAGCTGGTAGTCTATGAAGACAGGGCATTGGAAGTGCCTGTCGATGATATTACTTGGAAAATATTTGAAGAAGCTTTTATGAAAAAAAATACTTCCCCTCTAACCTCCAGGGTTAAAAGAAATAAGAATTTATGGGGTTTAGGCAAGGGAACCATATTATAGCTGAATGTGATGCGAAGTTTACTGAATTATCTCGGTATGCATCATATATAGTAGAGGATAAATTGAGGAAAGCTAAAAAGTTTCAGCAAGGGTTGAGAGATGATATTACGAGGCAACTGGTAACTCAGAAGCTTAAAACCTATGCGGAGATTTTGAATCGAGCTTTGATATTTGAGAGGGAGTTGGAGACTCTGAAATTCTTCACTAAGAGGGCAGTCAGTTGGGCAAGCTATAGCACAGGATCAAATTTTGGACCCTCCAAGCCATCAAAAAGGGCAAAGACGGCAGATAAGGGGAAGAGTATTATTGAGGTTCAGTCAGTGACGAGTTCTCCGGTGTCAGCAACTGACTGTGTTTATTGTGGAAAGAAGCACATGGGGAGCCCTGTTTTAAAGCGATGGGGGCTTGTTTTAATTGTGGTAAGTAGGCCCATCTGATTAAGGATTGCCCACTGCCAAAGAGGCTGAAAGTAAAGAAGCCTACTGTTTTAGCTAAAGCATTCGCGGTGACTGTACAGGATGCTGAGGAATCCCCAAACATGGTGGAATGTACCCTTCTTATTTGTAGAGTTTCAGCTTCTATTTTATTTGATTCTGGATCTGCGCACTCTTTTATTTTCTGATATTTTGCATGCTATATTGTATCCACCCTGAGAATTCTAGATTATTCTTAGGCGGTATCGACACCTACCAGATCATCGATAATTACAAATGTTATGTATCTAGAGTGTGTGGTTGAGGTGGATGGGATGCATTTGATGGCGGATTTGGTGTTGTTGAATATGTGTGATTTTGATACTATCTTGGGAATGGATTGGCTAGCTAAATTTCATGCCAGTATTGATTATTTTTTTAAAAGGGTGTGTTTTGATATTCCTAGAGTTGAATCCTTCTTCTTTCAAAGCATTAGGAAGAAAGAAATGCCTATATTGATTTTAGCTTTATATGCCAAGCATTTGATGAAAAGTGGGTGTCAAGTTTATTTGGTGTATGCCAGCACTATTGGGAGCCATAGCGTGCCTGGTGAGAGATATTTTTGTCTTATATAATTTTGAGGATGTATTTTCAGAGGAGTTACCTGGGTTATCCCCTCATTGGGAGATTGAGTTTGAAATTAAGGTTATTCTAGGTGCTAATCTGATTTTGAAGGTATGATGTCGCATGGCACTTGCTGAATTGAAGGAACTAAAGTTACTAGATACAGGAGTTGTTAGATAAGGGTTTCATTAGGCCGAGTGTATCTCCATGGGGTGCACTGATATTATTTGTGAGAAAGAAGGATGGGTCCATGTGGTTGTGTGTGAATTATCATGAATTGAATAAGATCACGATTAAAAACAAATATTTATTGTCACACATTGATGATTTATTTGACCAATTATAAGGATCTCAAGTGTTTTCTAAGATTGATTTGCAATCGGGATACCACCAATTGAGGATTAAGTAGGAGAATGTGGCCAAGACAGCTTTTCGGACAAGGTATGGCCACTATGAATTTTCGATTATGCCTTTTGGTCTTACAAATACTCTTGCTTCTTTTATGGACCTGATGAATATGGTGTTTAGACTATATTTGGATAAATTTATGGTGGTATTTATTGATGATATTTTGATATATTCTAAGAGTCATGAGGAGCATGAGACTCATTTGAGGATTGTTCTCCATGTGCTTCGTGAGGAGAAACTGTATGCTAAATTGAATAAATGTGAGTTTTGGCTTGACGAGGTGATATTTTTGGGACATGTGATTTCGAATGGAGGCATTACTATAGACCCAAAGAAGGTAGAGGCCGTTATTAACTGAAGTAGACCTACCTCAGTGACCGAAATTAGGAGTTTTCTCGATATGGTAGGGTATTATAGGAGATTTGTAAGGAATTTTTTACGGATTGTTATGCCTTTGACTCCGTTGACAACAAAGGAGGCCAAGTTCCATTGGACTGAAGAATGCAATCAGAGTTTTTTAGGAATTGAAGGATTGCCTAATAAGTTCCCCGGTTTGACTATTCCGGAGGAATCTGGTGGTTTTGAGGTATATTATGACGCCTCCAAAACGAGCTTGGGTTGTGTACTAATGCAGAATGGTAAAGTAGTTGTTTATAGGTCTAGACAGCTAAAAGTGCATGAAAAGAGTTATCCAACTCAGGATTTGGAGTTAGTTGCAGTTGTGTTTGCTCTGAAGATTTAGAGACATTATCTTTATGGTAAGAAATTTCTTGTCAATTCTGATCACAAGAGTTTGAAGTATTTATTTTCGTAGAAAGAACTAAATATGAGGCAAAGGAGGTGGGTTGACAATCTGAAAGATTATGACTGTGAGATTCAGTATAGCTTGGGAAAGTAGAGTCGGGGGAGTTTTAGCTGTGCTTAGAGAGAGAAGCTCTCGCCTCTCTCTAGGTCTCAGTTGTGTTTCAAATTTAAACCAGAAGGCTGTTTGAACCTTCGAAGGAGCCGGCCACGGCCGGCCTCTTGGGGGCCACCCCGAGTCCTCCCCGGCTAGGTTCATTGCCTCTTTTGCCCGGAGCTTCCTCGAAGGCACACTCCAACTCACCTCTTTCATCCCCTCTGGAATCTGCTACTTTGGCTGATACTGATGGCCATGATCTAGGCAATCCTTTAGGTATCGACCTTCCATCTTCTCCTCCTCGATCTTCTAATATCCGCCTTCTCTGTGTCGGACATACAACTCCCCTTCCTGGGCTGATGTTATCCAAAGGAAGGATTCGGAAGGGAGTTGTGGTTTAAAATTCTTCCCCCTCTTGCGGTCGTTGGGGACATAGCTACCATATCTCCTCCACCTAAGGTTATTGACCAAGGAAGATGTTTATGGGGGTCCACCTTAGCTGGCAATTTCTTCGATGCCCCTCATCATCTCGTGGCTGTATGTGCCATAGCCCGTATCCTCTGGGCGCGATTTGGTCTTGAGCACATTGCAACCAATGATGCTGGCTTTTTCTTTTTTTGTTTCTCTTCATTGAAGAAGATGGAGTAGTGCTTGATGGCTGGTCCGTGGATGCTTGCTGGGAAAGCCATCTTTCTTAAACAATTGCTTCCCGGAAAGCAGCTGTGCAAGGAAATCACAAATCGTTCCCTATTTGGATCAATCTCTTCAATGGGCCGGTTGAATTTTGGTCTCATATGGGGCTTGGTTGGGTTGCCAGTGCTATTGGGAAGCCAGTTCAACTATGTCCTAGAACTGCCAAAATGGAGAAAATTGATGTTGCCCGGATTTGTGTTGAGATTGAAGCGGATGCTTCCTTTCCCACAAGAATTGTCCTAAAGTCAAGCTCCGATTCATCCTCCATTTCAGCCTCTGAATCTATGGTAAATGTTGAATACTCTTGGAAGCCAATTAGATGTGGCTATTGCCTACTTCTTGGACATGAGGAGTCCAAATGCAAATCCAAGAGGATTTTTCCTTCTGCTGGTAAGGCTCATAGGAAACGAGCTGTGCATAGGAATCGATCTCTACATATTGGCTCTACGGATGGCCTACAGAAAGAAGATGTTGTAGCTGACTACTTTGCCAACCCCTTTGCCCCCTTTCTTGCTGACTGTGATTTTGAAATTGTTAAGGACCTGGAGGTTCAGTGCCCACAAGCAATTGAGCAGATGGTTGCGGATGATATGGAGAAGGCTCCTGCCTCATGTTCTTCTCTTGCTGCTGCTTCCTTGGGTTTGGTTACTTCCGTAAATAAGAAGGACCATAGCAACACATTGTGTGACGACCCGACTTTTTACCACCCAAAAGTCATCGTCAAAATCAAGGTTTCTTATTCCTTTAAGTAAATTAATAACATAGGATAAAAAGGTGGACATAAAAATTTTTCTTTTCTTTACACAACACTGAGATGCATACTAAAATTATCATTTTTATTTATCCCAAAATGTCACAGACATAAACTAACACTCAAAAGCAGCGGAATAAAAGTACAAGACTAATCTTAATAACAAAACTCTTTAAAACTGCTCCGGCTAGCTTAGTCCTTTTTGCTATAACTTCAGGTTCTACTCAATTTCAATCACCATGAGTCCTTCATTATCTGCAAATAACAAGAATGAGCTTACAAAGCCCAGAAGGATACTCACATGCAGAAAACAGCATTCATATAAGCAAAAATATAAATTCATAAGCATATCATAATAATCGTCATATCGTTTCATCTTCAAATCTTATTCTTTTCATCTTGTCTTAGAACATTCATCAAAATCATTCGAAATTCATATCATCTTTAGGGACCGGACTGGAGCGGACAACATCAAGGACGGGTTGTGTGTAACCCCACAACCTAAAGCCATGTCCCCTCATTATGCTCCCCGGGGCCGGAGGTCATGCCTTTAACCCGACATACGGGGCCAAAAGTCCTTGTGCCACCAAAAGGTTCCCTCCCGTGGCCCAGGAGGCATCCTTGAGTGTCACTCCGATATCCTTCATCCATTCTTTAACAGCAAGCTTAATGGAAACTCGGTTCTTGGTTCGTATTCTTATTGGCCATTTATCAAAGATCAAAAGTCGGAAGAGTTCCACTTGCTGTCCATATTCATACATTTTCCTTGTTCTTTGTTCTTTAACTTCAATATTCGAAGTCCATATCATCTTATCAAAAGCCGAAGTTCATCTTTCAAAGAAAATCCGAAGTTCATCTTTCAAAGCAATTCCGAAGATCATCTTTCAAAGCAAAATCTAAAGTTGTTATTTAATGTACAGAACCATTCTTGTGCATAACTTCTCTGAAAAACTGGAGGTTGAAATTCTAAAACCGGAGTTCTTCTCTTATTTAGTCAAAACCCGGAATTCATTTTCGTTGGTCCAAAAACCGGCGGTTGTTTCATATTGAAATCGGATACGTTTCATGCAGAAACCAGATGAATGAGCCGGGGATCATTCGTGCAGAAGCCGAAGATCGTTCATGCATAAACTGGGATTTATTTCAGGCAAAAGCCGGAGATCATTTCATACAAAAGCCGGAGATCAATTCATGCAAATTTCGGTTTCAAATGCCGGAGTGCATTGCTGGCATTCGGAGTGTTCAAACTGCCGGAGATCATTTCTGAACTCCGGAGTGCTCAATAGCCAGAGTGGATTTTGAACTTGCTTAAAACCGAGTACATTACTTGAAAGCAATAATGCTTAAGGGCCGAAGGGTATTTTCGTAATTCGGATGACATAGCGTCAGCCTCAAATCGGAGAGTAAAATTGGACTTAATTGCCGGATAGCAATTACTGAATTTCAGCCTCAAATACCGGAGAGCTAAAAAATCTGCATTTCGGGACTTAATCACGGAGGCTTTCCGTGCACAAAATTCAAAAGCGTGCTCAATATCCGAGTGCAATTGCCGGAGGTCATTTCGGAGAATTTCGGGTTTAAATGCGTTCAAAAAGAGAAAATCCTAAATTTCAAAGTGCTCACAAGCCGGAGGCTTTTCTTACTTGTTCAAAAGCCGGAGTGAAATTCGAACTATTCAAATGCGGAGTGCATTTCGCACTGTCCAAAGCCGGAGTGCGTTTAAGGAACGCTTTTCAATTGACGGAGTTCGGAGTGCGTTCTCTTCGTATTCAAAAGTCGGAGGTCTTGTGGGTTCAAAAATGCCGGAGACCTTTCTTGTTAAAACAGCCGGAGGCCTTTTAGCAAAATAGTAATACAGTAATACAGTAAAATTTTCGGAGGTTATTTATTCAGCGAATAGTAAATATTTTACCGGAGGCCCTTTTAGCGAAACGATAGAATTTTACCGGAGGTCCTTTTTGCTTACAGTTTAGTGAAAAACGGTGAAAGTTGCCGGGGGTCATTTATCATTAAATTTCAGAGGAACAGTAAATGTTTTGCCGGAGGCCCTTTTTAGCGAAACGATAGAATTTCAGAGGAACAGAAGTCTTTTATTCATTTCTTTCGGAGATCGTTTGACAGAAACGTAAACCAACAGTAGGAAATCATCAGCAGAAACATTAATCATGGTCTAAACTTTCTTTTCTGTAAACATGCATTCAGTAAAATTCAACACCCTTGACAGAATAAATCATGCATTTCAATAAAAGCATATTTCATAACATTTCATAGCAAAATAATTAAACGTGAGTTTTAGAAATCGGTGAGTATCTTGCCTGACGATTGCCTCCATTTCTTCCTGCTTTCCTAATGGCTGACTAGCCATGGCTTGATCATTTGCGTCACTGCCCTAATGTAGCAGACGATGGATTTAAATGGAGGAGGAAGTTTGGTGGCCTTTAATTATCATTTTTCCTATTTTCAACGCTGTTATTAATTATACTATAATTATTTTCCATGGTAATTTGTTTCCCAACATGTATTGGGAATTACAGATATTCAAAGCTGCCAATTCCCAAAATCTGCCTTAACGGTGACCCGCGTTCTGAATTTCGGCTGCCTAAATGCCGAGGGGCATTTCTGTAATTTGAAGTTCATCAAATGCTGGAGAGCATTCATTGGATTGTTCAGACGCGATTTGAATTTGGGCTGCATTCAAAATTCGCAAGCCATTTAACACCAAACCAAACTCACATACTAAGGCCCAATCCGGCCTGCAATAAGGAAATCCGGACGGCAACACTCTTTAATGCCAAATCCGGATTCATCTCATTTCCCCCCCTCCTCCGGTCAACGCCAGTTGACCGGATTTAAAGATTAATATTTTCTTATTAAAAATTTTGGGTCGTTACAATCTCCCCTACTTATAAAAATTTCGTCCTCGAAATTTGAAAATCCTCAAAATTTCATAACCACCGATACCCTTTCCTGTATTCAGAAGTTATTCTCTTAGACAAAGATTATTCTAGAAAACCTCAAATTAATGAATCATCTTAAATCCTCAAAACAAATCCTTAGCTTTGGAAACTAACCCAAACACTTCCTCAACCATTAATACAAGGAAGACCTTATAAGAATTCCCTAATTTCAAGAGCAATTACAGTAGTGTTGATTATTATTTAAGTTCATTCCAATTTTCAAGAATTTCCATCACCGAAACCGTAACATTACTAAAAAAAATCTCAGGGTTATGATTTCACAATGCTTATGTTGTACAACTCTGTTTTAAATAACATAGGATAGTCATATTGTTAAGGCCAATTCCAAAATACTCCTTCTTTGGCCACATTACGCTTATAACGATCATTCCAAGAGTCAACATAAATTTTAATTTATTACTCAAAATCTTAAGATCCCGATACATCCTATCGCCAAATCATTTGAACTTACCTACAACTCATTCTTCACATCTTCTATGAAACCTCAAACATATAAGTCCAAATACTCACAGCACGTGATGCCTACCTTTAAGATTACATCGCCCCAAAATTTTGACATGGTTTTAGATCATTCTTCCCATAACCACATAATTTAATAACCGAGCAACCTCAAATCAATGAGCCAACTAAATCTTCCATGACTACAGTAAGTAGGTTTCCTAAAATGAAACTATAAGAATTCGTATTTTGTGAACTTCTGGTTTCCCAAATGTCAATTATGATTTTGACTCTTATTTCAAGAACAAGACATTATATTATTCAAGTATTTGGATTTTCTTGTGATTTACTTTTATATTTCTTATAAAATTTCAAAGACACACACATCCCAAGGCTCGTAGTATCAACATTGATGTTTGCTTTACTAGAATTTAATAGTTCAATCTTTCAACATTTCTATCTACCTGATATATCCTATCATGTAGATATATTAAATATTTTTAATGGTTCACAATTTTCTTTTAAAACTTTAGGAAATGATTATGACAAAACCATAAGTTTTCAAATCAGAGATTTTTTTTTTTTTATTATTACCTCTGACTTTCATATGATCAAAGGTATGACCCATATATTCTTGACAACATTAGATTCCACGATAACCTACCAGACTAATTTGATTTTCGAATTACAAATTTCTCTACGTCAAACATCTCACTTAAATTATAATCCTCCAAAAATATCTGTTGGATTATTTAAGAACTTTTGTTATTCCTAAGATGACCATAAGTTTTCACAACAAAAATTGGTTTTCCCAATTAGCCCAAAATCATGCTACCAAAGAGTCATCAGTATAACAAGGCATTTTCCTTAGCTAAACTCACTCTGTTACTATGGCATACAGATTATTAGCCGTTCATAACTTATGGTATAATTTCTGACAATTACATGCACCACATGTTCTTTGATAATATCATAACTTGGACCCGAATACGCTTTATCCCATGAAATTCATGAAATGCCAACGAACCTACAAAACTCAAACAACGCTTTAAAACTTTGCAGTGGTTATATCCTTTTCCCGAATATTCTTTGAGACTACAACTTCTATTTATCCACAACCTACATATTATGAAACCAAATCGATCATAGAAATCATCAAGCAATACATGGACTAAGCCTATCCATTTACAAGGTATGCTTATCAAAATTTTAACCTTCTAGGCAACCCCATAACCTTATCGGTCCATCTATTTACCTCAAAGGTTCCATGGTGTTTAACCATAATACTCAAGCCGATACATCTACGGTCCCGCTTTAAAATCCTCAATGATTGGCATTGATTAAGAAGAACTTGAATTACCGATTAGTAAAACCTTCCTCCGATAACATCCTCAAGCAAAAGTCACACAACCAACATTCCACAATGACCACAATATTTTAAGGTGTGACCACCTATACGAATTGGACTTAGCGTAGAACCGTTATCACATGATCAACAAGGAAGATAATATCAATTCAGACCTATTCGAATGTTATTCTTTACAAATCCAATTCTTCTCTACTTACAAAAAAATCAGATTAAGATTTAGTACCGTGGTGAACTCAGGTTACCACCCAAAATCGCACAATCAAATCACGAGACATAATACGCTTACTAACACAATCTAGATTGACCTACAACGTGCTGACCAAATCTTTAATGTTGATACATCAAGATTGGCACGACAAATGGTTTATATCAACCCAATAATCAAATCTACAAACTCGAGAAAATATTATGACTCGATATTGATCAGTATCAAACTTAGATCCTCAATTAAATAAATTTAGGAATCCCAAAAGCATTACATCAAGTAATATTTTATACCCTCAGCTAAAGCCTTAAGCCTTTATTACAATATTGAATCTTTTCATCAACTGCCCAATAATAACGATATTCCTAAATCTTGCGATTGAATAAATATTTATACATCTAAAATTGTCAGAAAGAATACCTACCAA
This sequence comes from Nepenthes gracilis, assembly GCA_033239525.1. Lineage (NCBI taxonomy): Eukaryota > Viridiplantae > Streptophyta > Magnoliopsida > Caryophyllales > Nepenthaceae > Nepenthes > Nepenthes gracilis. The sequence goes on along the minus strand of BSYO01000005.1, from coordinate 14,867,752 downwards.
TTAAAAAAAACATCTATGAAGATAAACTTCTATACTTCTTATCTTCCCGAGCAAACATCATTCCAATATCTATGATCCACAACTCAACTCTCACAAGATCCGAGTCACTTAGAATTCAAACACCTAATCACCATACTTAAATTTACAACCACTAGAATTTAGTCCGAGTCATTCGGACGTTGAGCTCACAGTTTTCCTTATCTAAACATTTCTAATTATCATCCTCAAACTATATTCAAAAGTCAATCCTTAAGGTACACTTCTTTAATATTTCCACCTTCGGTTTTTGTCTACATTAGGCCGTCCAAAATCTTTGAGTACCACTAACTCATTTAACGAATTACGATGTCTGGCCTCCCATTATCACGTGTTTGACCACTTCCTTGTTTTAACCTAAGTTATATACTCTGGGGCAACTAGAACTATTCGTCTTTTCTTAGTCACCCTATACCTTTGACTACTTTATTCAACTTAGGTTCCGGATATGATTCAGATCAATCCTAAGGCATCTCAGTTTCTCTCTGATACCAACTGTGACGACCCGACTTTTTACCACCCAAAAGTCATCGTCAAAATCAAGGTTTCTTATTCCTTTAAGTAAATTAATAACATAGGATAAAAAGGTGGACATAAAAATTTTTCTTTTCTTTACACAACACTGAGATGCATACTAAAATTATCATTTTTATTTATCCCAAAATGTCACAGACATAAACTAACACTCAAAAGCAGCGGAATAAAAGTACAAGACTAATCTTAATAACAAAACTCTTTAAAACTGCTCCGGCTAGCTTAGTCCTTTTTGCTATAACTTCAGGTTCTACTCAATTTCAATCACCATGAGTCCTTCATTATCTGCAAATAACAAGAATGAGCTTACAAAGCCCAGCAGGATACTCACATGCAGAAAACAGCATTCATATAAGCAAAAATATAAATTCATAAGCATATCATAATAATCGTCATATCGTTTCATCTTCAAATCTTATTCTTTTCATCTTGTCTTAGAACATTCATCAAAATCATTCGAAATTCATATCATCTTTAGGGACCGGACTGGAGCGGACAACATCAAGGACGGGTTGTGTGTAACCCCACAACCTAAAGCCATGTCCCCTCATTATGCTCCCCGGGGCGGGAGGTCATGCCTTTAACCCGACATACGGGGCCAAAAGTCCTTGTGCCACCAAAAGGTTCCCTCCCGTGGCCCAGGAGGCATCCTTGAGTGTCACTCCGATATCCTTCATCCATTCTTTAACAGCAAGCTTAATGGAAACTCGGTTCTTGGTTCGTATTCTTATTGGCCATTTATCAAAGATCAAAAGTCGGAAGAGTTCCACTTGCTGTCCATATTCATACATTTTCCTTGTTCTTTGTTCTTTAACTTCAATATTCGAAGTCCATATCATCTTATCAAAAGCCGAAGTTCATCTTTCAAAGAAAATCCGAAGTTCATCTTTCAAAGCAATTCCGAAGATCATCTTTCAAAGCAAAATCTAAAGTTGTTATTTAATGTACAGAACCATTCTTGTGCATAACTTCTCTAAAAAACTGGAGGTTGAAATTCTAAAACCGGAGTTCTTCTCTTATTTAGTCAAAACCCGGAATTCATTTTCGTTGGTCCAAAAACCGGCGGTTGTTTCATATTGAAATCGGATACGTTTCATGCAGAAACCAGATGAATGAGCCGGGGATCATTCGTGCAGAAGCCGAAGATCGTTCATGCATAAACTGGGATTTATTTCAGGCAAAAGCCGGAGATCATTTCATACAAAAGCCGGAGATCAATTCATGCAAATTTCGGTTTCAAATGCCGGAGTGCATTGCTGGCATTCGAGTGTTCAAACTGCCGAGATCATTTTCGAACTCCGGAGTGCTCAACAGCCGTGAGTGGATTTTGAACTTGCTTAAACCGAGTACATTACTTGAAAGCAATAATGCTTAAGGGCCGAAGGGTATTTTCGTAATTGATGACATAGCGTACCGGAGAGTAAAATTGGACTTAATTGCCGGATAGCAATTACTGAATTTCAGCCTCAAATACCGGAGAGCAAAAATCTGCATTTCAGGACTTAATTGCCGGAGGCTTTCCGTACAAAATTCGGCGTGCTCAATATCCGGAGTGCAATTGCCGGAGGTCATTTCTGAATTTCGGGTTTAAATGCAGAAGAGAAAATCCTAAATTTCAAAGTGCTCACAAGCCGGAGGCTTTTCTTACTGTTCAAAAGCCGGAGTGAAATTCGAACTATTCAAATGCGGAGTGCATTTCGCACTGTCCAAAGCCGGAGTGCCGGAGTGCTTTTGGGTTCAAAATTGCGAGGTCTTTTGTTTACCGCGTTTCGCACTGTTCAAAAGTCGGAGGTCTTGTGGGTTCAAAAATGCCGGAGACCTTTCTTGTTAAAACAGCCGGAGGCCTTTTAGCAAAATAGTAATACAAGAATGTCTGAGTTAAAAAATTTTCGGAGGTTATTTATTCAAATGAATAGTAAATATTTTACCGGAGGCCCTTTTAGCGAAACGATAGAATTTTACCGGAGGTCCTTTTTGCTTACAGTTTAGTGAAAAACGGTGAAAGTTGCCGGGGGTCATTTATCATTAAATTTCAGAGGAACAGTAAATGTTTTGCCGGAGGCCCTTTTTAGCGAAACGATAGAATTTCAGAGGAACAGAAGTCTTTTATTCATTTCTTTCGGAGATCGTTTGACATAAACGTAAACCAACAGTAGGAAATCATCAGCAGAAACATTAATCATGGTCTAAACTTTCTTTTCTGTAAACATGCATTCAGTAAAATTCAACACCCTTGACAGAATAAATCATGCATTTCAATAAAAGCATATTTCATAACATTTCATAGCAAAATAATTAAACGTGAGTTTTAGAAATCGGTGAGTATCTTGCTCGACGATTGCCTCCATTTCTTCTCGCTTTCCTAATGGTGACTAGCCATGGCTTCGATTGCCTTGCGTCACGCTTCGCCCTAATGTAGCAGATTTATGGATTTAAATGGAGGAGGAAGTTTGGTGGCCTTTAATTATCATTTTTCCTATTTTCAACATTGTTATTAATTATACTATAATTATTTTCCATGGTAATTTGTTTCCCAACATGTATTGGGAATTACAGATATTCAAAGTCGCCAATTCCCAAAATGCCTTAACGGTGACCAGCGTTCGATTTCGGCTGCCTAAATGCCGAGGGGCATTTCTGTAATTTGAAGTTCATCAAATGCCGGAGAGCATTCATTGGATTGTTCAGACGCGATTTGAATTTGGGCTGCATTCAAAATTGCAAGCCATTTAACACCAAATCCAAACTCACATACTAAGGCCCAATCCGCCCGCACAAGGAAATCGGACGGCAACACTCTTTAATGCCAAACCGGATTCATCTCATTTCCTTTCTCCTCCGGTCAACGCCAGTTGACCGGATTTAAAGATTAATATTTTCTTATTAAAAATTTTGGGTCGTTACACATTGTTTGGTTGCTCTCAGGTTGATGTTGATCCTGAGCAACCTGATGAAGCATCTGTGAGCACTTGTCTTATTTGGGTCGGCCTGATCCAGGCTATGATCCTCGTGTGGCTTTGGTGGGCCATGAGGCTTCTTTGTTGCTAGGTGATCAGGTTGTTGAGAACAAAACTCTGAAAGAAGCATTTCGGGAGGCTGATGAGCCTCTGAACTACGTTCCTTCTCATGCTGATTGTCCAGGCCATGCTTCTGATTTGGTAGTGAATAATTACCCCACTTCTATAGGGTATCAGGATATTCAAAACCCATTAGTGACTGGGATTCATATGCCCGACTTTTGTCCACAAGAAGACATCAGTATGGTAGTGTTTGCGAACCCATGCTATTGTAAGCATGATCCTAGCTCTGCTCCAGGGCAGCCCTTAGCTAGTGGCAAATAGGAAAGCCAAGCCCAGTCAGTGACTGTTGTGCTTTCTTGTGGTGATCATCATCTTGAAGATAACCACAAAGAATGGCACCATGACTCATATGCTAAGGTACTGAGGTGTGGAATTATAGCAACTGGTGTTGGATCCCCTGGCGCAGGTGCTGCCCCCATACCACTTAGACCTATAACAGATGCGGACCGGATGGATGCCCTTGGAATTTTAAATTGTCCTGAAGAAGTCATAGGTTCACCTTCCTTAAGCTCTTCAGTCCACGCTGCCCCTTCACATCCTCAAGGTGGGGACCCAAGACAGTGCACCAATACTGAGTAGCTGAGAAGGAACCTTGCAGATATGAGACAGCAGTTTGCTACTCCTGGAGTCTAGTCATGGACGCCACTTTCTCTTCTCTTGTCAGTGGCCGGGACACTTCTGCTGAGGGCTTTAGACTGAAATCTATCCTCAAAAAACCAAAACGGCCTAAGCAGAAGTGGTCCCCCCTTCCAATCATCATGTCTAGCATAGTATGTTGGTTGCCCGTGCATTCTTGCCCTAGTGAAGCAATTTGCAGGATTCCCTTTTTTGACCGATTACTCTGGCAACTTGCCGGGTTGGGGTCTTCGGGATTGGAGTTGTTTTTTTGTGTTTTTTTCATTTTGGTGTCTTTTGGCTGTGTTGCCACCACTGTCCTTGTTGGTGACATTCCTTTGATGTTGCTGTTATGGTCATATAACCTATGACCCGATGTACTTTCTTTTGTATCTTTACTTTCATGACTAGTGTCATGGTTCTCAGGGGATGCCCTTACTGCTATGTTATATCTCCAAGTAGGCAAAACACTTGGACTCAAACATAGGTGTTGTAATTTCTTTTCTTTTAATGCAATTTAATTACTTACAAAAAAAAAGCTTGGGAAAGTAAATGTGGTTGCTAATGCATTGAGCCGCTCATCAGGCTATGTGGCTAGATTGCAAATTAAGCAGATGGAAATGTAGCATTATCTAAAACAATGTGATATTCAGTGGTATGTTTGAGGTAACCGAATGATTTTATTGTATCTTCAAATTTAGCAAGAGGTGATAAATGAGGTTAAGGAGAAGCAGGTAAATGATTTCTTTCTTATGGATATTGTTGGTGATTTGAGTAAACACTTTAGAATTGATTTCAATGTTTGTGTTGATGGAGCATTGAGGTTTAGAGATCATTTGTGTGTGTCGAATGATAAGAAGTTAAAAGGGCAAATCTTGAAGGAAGCTCATTGGTCTCGATATACGATTTATCCAGGGACGAATAAAATGTATCAGGATTTGAAAAAGACATTTTGGTGGAGAATCATGAAGAGAGACATTGTAGCTTTTGTGGAGAAATGTCTTGTGGGTCAATAATTGAAAGCTAAAAGAGGAAACCATTCTGGGTTATTGCAGCCGATGCCTATTCCGAGTTAGAAATGGAAATATATTGTGATGATTTTGTGTCATGCTTACCAAGGACTCCAAAGAACCATGACGCCATTTGGGTTATTATTGATTGGCTGAATAAATCAGCCCATTTTTTGGCGATTTGGACAACGTACTCTCGTGATAAATTAGCCCAATTGTATGTGAATGAGATTGTCAGACTTCATGGTGTGCCTGTAATGATTTTATTTGATCGAGACCCGCGATTTGTTTCTAAATTTTGGGAGAGTGTGCATAAAGACAGAGTTAAAGTTTAGTATGGCATATCACCCCAAAATCGACGGTCAATTGGAGCATACTATTCCGATTTTAGAGGATATGTTAAGGGCCTCGACGTTAGATATGAAGGGAACTTGGGATAATCATTTGGCCCTAGTGAAATTTGCCTATAATAATAGTTATTAGGCAAGTATAATGGTATCATTTGAGGAATTATATGGGAGGAAGTATCGATTACCGATCCATTGGGAGGAAACGGGAGATAAAAGACTTTTGGGCTCTGAAATCATTAAAGAGACAGCAGAGAATATTAAACTGATTCATGAGAATTTAAAAGTGGCTCAAGGTTGGCAGAAGAGCTGTGCAGACCAGAGGGGATTGGAGTTGAAATTTAAAGTGGGTGATTATGTTTTCTTGAAGGTATCTTGTCAAAAGGGACATTTAGATTTGGGGTGAAAGGTAAATTAAAACCACGATTCATCGGCCCTTTTGAGATTTTGGAGAAAATCGGGAAAGTAGCGTACAGATTGGCATTGCCACCCAAGTTTGGTGGATGTCCACAATGTATTTCACGTGTTGATGCTTCGAAAATATGTTTACGATCCCACGTATGTCATCAAGTATGTGCCTTTGGTGATTTGTAAGGATTTATCCTACGTTGAGGAGCTGGTGTGAAGCGACATGGGAGCATGAAGAGGAAATCCGGAGCAAATACTCCCATTTATTTTCTTGAGGTTCATAATTTTGTTAAATTTCAAGGACGAAATTCCTATAAGTGGGAGAGAGTTGTGAGTGTTTGATTTGAAAACACGATGATTTAGAGGTAATTAAAATAATAATAATCAAGGTGAGGCTCAATATATGTGGGAGAATGAGTTTTGGGAACAAAAAAAAAAAAAAGGAAATTGGGCTGTTGTGTGATGGTGTGTTGCCTAGCAGCACGGCGCCGTGGTGCGCTTGAGCGTAGCAGCAGGTGCCAAAAACAGAATGATTGCACCCACTGCTCGCCGTCGGCGCTTGAGCAAGGCAGGGGTAGTGAGCTCGTGCCCGAGGCATGCTCGCCGTGCGCTCAAGGCGCGGGCGTGATTTTTGCCAGCGATTTGATTTCGTCCTCATTTTAAAAGGGGAAGGGGAGAGAAACCTAGGGCATGACCACGCAGAGCAACGAAGAGAGAAAGAAGGGGAAAGGAAAGGAAAGGATTCTCCGCCAATTTCGGTCCGATCAGAGTAAGAAAATCGATAAATCAAGTTGAGGCAAGTATACCCTCAACTTTATTTTCCTCTATTATTGCCTTTTAATATCTCCATTAAGACATTTATACTCTAAATCCTCTTTTTCTAAGATTTTCTCCGAAGAATGCATGTTTTTCATGATTTATTAGATAGATTTTATATTTAAGCATAAATATGATAATGTATGGTTCCGATTTCATAATTTGGTAGGAATTTTGTGTTTGATTTATGTCCAAAAGATTTGCCCAAAACCCTAATTTGAAAATGAAAGTACGAAATTTGTTGTAATGTTTGAGAAATGTGATGAAAATGTTATTTGGCACATTAGTTAAGTTTATTTGATGATTTTTTTTTTGTCTAAGAATTTGTTCAAAGGCTATTTTGTCAATTTCTAAAAGTTTTAGAAATTATCTGAATGTTTGATTTGTATGTGTTTGAAGTGGCCTTTGAGACACGATGAGTTAAGACTAAGAGCTAAAAACAAGCATACCCTAAGTCAGTAAGAAAATTGGACCTAAGATTGTTTTACAGTCAAGTAGAGTTCTTTGGCATGCCTTAGAACGTTACGGTGGTAATCGAGGATAACTCCATCCATGGAGTGATACATGGTCCGCCCTTCCTCGGGCATTAATTTTAGAGGATAGATATTTTGAACAATCCTATCCTCGGGGTGGAAATTTGAGAATGAGAACTTTAGAACTTTGAACTTTTGGACTTTGGCATTGGATTGTGTAGATTGAATACAATCTATCCTCGATTATTTGCTCAATCGGTTAGTAGGATTTACTAGCTCGAGTCCTTTTGGATAGTAAAAGTTATATTAAAAGATAAGTGAGGTTTTGAACTGATCTTTAATTCTTGACACATTTTATGATTAAGAATAGTAAATAAAATTACCAAAGGAAAAATATAAGAAATAAAACAAGATTTTCGTCTCTGAACTCATGTTTTCAGATCATTCCATGCTTTCTTCTATTTTTGCATGTCTTTTGTTCCCTAATCATGTCATGTCAATTTCCTTCTATTATATGTATATGTTTATTCAAATTCTACATATTTTTGTTTTTATAATACATTGTTGGACTTTGGCTCATCCTTGTTGCTTTTAGTTTTTCCCCTTCAAATGAGACCGTGGAGCTGATGCTTGATAAGTAAAAGTGAAGGAAGGACTTAGATAAGGAAGCTTAGTGGAGACCTGAAATCTTTTGAAGAACTTTTGGAGTTTGATAATTTATGAATGTAAATAGCTAATTTTGTGGATAAAAATTGTATGATGGATAGTCATAATATGTTATGTTTTATGTTGGGATACTATTTTTGCTTTCACAGAATTATCTTATGAATTTAATTTTGGTTCCTCATTTTGACTTTGCATTTGTACAGGTTTTTAGTTGGCATCTCCCTTTTGAACCGATATAGTGGATAGGATTATTGTGTTGGAGCCATGGATGAATATGGCATTGTGATGATCTTGTGTTTGTATTATGAATGAATGGATTTTAAAGCCTATTTATTTGCATGTTTATTCAGATTGTTTGTTTTGGCTTTTGTCCAATTTTTGAGAAAATTCTACCTGATTTTCTATAGAAATTTATGTTAATTAAATTATGGGCATTAGAATTGTGCGTTTATTGACGGAGTTTATAAAAAAAAAATCCAGTCCGTCATAATATGACACCTCGTAATTGGGTGGAAAGGTATGAATATGAGGCATCGTTGTTTGAGTGGCAATGAAATTAGTGTTGTTTCACCTGCAAATTGTTTGATAAGGATTTGTGCCAAGATTAGTTAACATAAGACCACACTTGGGAGTTGTTTTGTGGCCACCAAGGTGTTTGGGTAGTGTACGTATTTGAGGATGTTTCTTGGAGGAAATAATCAACCTAAATTATTTCTTGATCGTTAAATTGATAGTTGTTGTGGAGTTGTGCTAGGATTGGCAACAAATTTTGAGGACTCTGCATGAAATCAATGAGTTGTCGACTGAGTATTTTATTGTGAGGTGTTTCAATGCTTTTGGGATGAGCAAGATGAATTGATAAGGTTAATCATGGATAACTGAAAATCTGGTTGCTCGGAAGATGAATGCTTTGATAAGCGAGCATTGTGAATTAATAGGTAATTCGTGTGGTCTTTTGCAAAGACTTGATAATTTCTATGATTGATTTGTATTCATCATGTTGTTAATTGAGGATAATCAAGAATTGTGTCTACTGTAGCCTTTAGAATTAAGATATAGCCATTATCAGTTTCAGTAACGCCATTTGGTTTTGTAGGGTCGTGGGCATTTTTATGGGTTTTATGGATTGGATCTTCTGGTTATATTTAGTCAATTTCATGATGGCCTCATTGATGAATTCAAAGGATCATGGGTGTATGAGCTCTGTTGAGGATTGCATCATGGGTTGTGAATGACAGTTGTGTGCTCAAGTAAGAAAAGAATACAAGATTAGTTAGGAGAAGTATTATGTTGGGCATGTGGTTTCTCCGATAGTATGAATGCGGTTCCTTAGAGTTGGGAGTGATGGCTTACTTGGGGAGGATTGATTAATGTCTCGAAGGTCTGTGGCTTCTTGGGTTTAGTTGAACCCGGAAGGGTAATTCTATAAGTATTTCTCGAGGATTACAGTGCCATAAGGCATTTGGCTTGGAAGCAATTAGTGGTTATCGAAAGGTAGTATGCGAGGATAGCTTTCAAGGAATGAAGGGTAATTGTTAGCCATGTCATTTGGGTTGATCCATGATGGGCCTAATAAGTTATGGTAGAATGTGATCTTTTTGAAGAAGCTCTAGGATTGTGTTTCTCGGGACTTGAATGGGTGGTTGCCCTTGTTTAAGAGGGTGGAATGCCTATGATTAGAATTACCTCACCCCTAGTTTGGGGTTAGTCATTAAGGTCATTACTTTGAGGATTTATAGGTGTTGCTGATAGAGATAGTTATTATCTAATGATCCTAAAGGACTAAGAGGTTGTCTCACCTTAAGAGATGACCATGCGACCATGCAAACAGGTTAATCTACTTAAGGATTAGAAGGTGTATTTCGGTGTCCTTCAAGGAAGGTGAACCTTATTGCTAATAATCGGACGCTAGGAATTTTTGATTGGGATATGTCTTGATGTTCCATAGGAGATGTTTTAGGATGAATCTTGAGTGGTTGCTAATATTTAAGCTAATGGGATGCTTTGCTTTTGGATTTAGGAGGAAGAGTTGTATTCGTGGACTTGAGATTTTGGAGCTTTGGAAAGAGAAGCCCTCACCGTTTTGGTTTCGAGATGTTAGGATAGTAAGAATTATAATGCTGCTTGGGTAATTGTAGATTTGGTTGTCAAAGACAGCCCACTTTTTGTGAATTTGAGTGATGTTATCGAAATGTATAAGTTGGCTCATTGGTATGCTAACAAGATGACAAGTTTGGTAAATATTCGAGTTTGACGCTTTTGGGTGATTGCTCAATTATATTACCTAGGTTGATTGTAATATAAAGATTTTGGGCCATGCCTTAGTTGTATCGATATTTTTAGGATTTTTCTTATGTTTATAGTTGTAAGAAAACCTAAGGGAGTTTGATTTGAATTAATGGACACAAGTTGCAAGAGGATTCTTAGTGTGAGGCTTCGGGCCTAAAAACATAATAAATAGGAGGTAATTAATCTAATAATAATTAAAACATAGTCTATTGTATGTGAAAGTATATGTATCGGAAATTAAACAGAGGAAAAATTGGGCTACAGACTGCTGAAGTGTTGCAAGTAGAACTGCGTCTGCTGTGTGCTCGAGCTTGGGCTCAAGCACAAGAAGGAAGTGGCGTAGCACTCGCTGCTCACCTCTGTGCACTTGAGCGCGTGCTCGGGTAGTGAGGCCGCGCACTCTGCCCGCTCGCTTGGCGCTCGAGCGCTCGACGACTTTAAATAGATGACCTGCTTTGCGTTTCCGCATTTCCCATGCAATGAAACCCTTGGAGAGAGTAGTTATGAACCCTGTAGACCATCCCCAACCGAAGGGTTGACTAATTTTTAGAAATATTGACTGACCTTGAATAAGAGAAAAGAAACATTGGCTGGTTTTGAGTACAAGTTGGGCCGGATTAGAGTAAGAAGCGTTGACCGAAAAAGTTGACCAATAGAAAGGTTGACCGACTTTGAAGAAAATGTTGACCAAGTAGAATTGATTACCAAATTTAGAAATTTTAACAGGATAAATTAAGGGCAAACTAAAGGCAATGGCCAACTTTGTTGTTTAGACGGTTAGATCCCAACTAGATCCGGATCTAATCAGAGCACGTGAACTACCCCGTTGACCTTCTAGATGAAAGTACCAAGTAGGTAACATACCCCACTCACTCCCACCTAACCCTTAAAGGGAAATACCAAGTAGGTAACTCACCCCACTTACTCTACCTAATCCATCCTCTTTATATACTGAGCTCCAGTTGAGGGACGGGTGTGAAATTTCTTGTGAGGAAGAAGGGTAAGGAGTGAAGAAGGAGAAAAAGCCTCAAGTTAGTAGGAGTGGGCGGTTAACAGTCAGGTAAGTGTATCTTTCCTTTTTAAATTCAAATTTTACTTTTGTTTTCAAGTCCAGACTTTAAGAAAAATTGCAAGTGTTCTTTTTAGATTTAAATGCTTTAGCATATAGTATATTAGACTCGCTGTTTTAATTACTGTTTGATAAGCTGTATCTCTGATGTCATGCTTGCCGAACGATCAAACTGAAATTATGATTTTGATTTCATGGTCAATTCACGCTTTCTGCTTTTTGCTTTCCGCTTTCTGCTCAACTTATGATTAAACTTAAATTGTATAGAAATGAAGAAGTGAAATTATGAAATGGTTAATTCATGCTTTCTATTTTTTGCTTTCCGCTTTCTGCTCAACTTTGAGTCATAATAAAGACTTATTGACAAGAATGAGATTTATGGATTTGAAACCGGCTTCATATCAACTGAAAGTCTTTTTACTTGACCGAAATAAGAAAAATGAATTTGAAATCGGTTTTGTAATATGATCACTGAAAGTTTTGTGCCCGTCCAGAATATGAACTAAAGAAAAAGTGAATCGGCCTTATGACAAGATAAATAAGGTCGGACTGTAGCACTGGGAGATAAAGTTCTCTGGCATGCCTTAAAATATTATGGTGGTAATCAAGGATAACAAAAGGGAGCCATCCTTGGGGCTTTATACAAGGAGGAAGTGAGAGCCATCCTCGGGGCCTTGTACAAGGAGGAAGTGAGAGCTGTCATTTGGGCTTTGTACAAGGAGGAAGTGAGAGCCGTCCTCGGGGCTTTGTACAAGGAGGTATTGCCGTGATTGTGAGGAGATGTGCACAATCTATCATCGATTATTGCCCCCTCCGCTAGTGATGTCCTTTACCAATAAAAATAAAAGAGAAGAGAAATATTTATAATAAGACCGACTCTATTTTCTGTCCCAATTTCTAGAATTTTGACTACTCCGGCTTTCCTGATTTCTTTGCATTATGTATTTGCCATGATCCAGTCAATTGTTATTTTATAATATTCATGTTGCATATGTATCTGTATCCGCCCGACAATATAAACGCTTTACGAAAAATCTACATGTACCTTGTTGAGCTTTAGCTCACTGTTTTTTATTTTTTCCCCATCCAGATGAAACTATGAGCTTGTGCCTGTCGAGATGGAGTGACTAGAACTCCGCCTGAATGATTCTAAAGACTCGGAAACATATTTTGGAGCTACTCGGAAGAAGCAGATTTGTTGTAATGATCTGGTTGAAATATATGAATTTTTGTAATTGGACTTTTATGACTATGTATGCATAAATGAGTTTTATGAGTATGAATGTAAATGCTTCGGCAGGCTATTAGATTGGATTTCGTTACATATTTTATGGTTATCGTGTAAGGGTCCTAGATAGCATCTGTGATCTTGTGATTGGGAAGCACGACCGGCTCGGACCAGTTCACCGAAACCTTGGTGACAGTTCTGGGAGGTCACTAGCGGAATGTAAAAAAAAAAAATCCGTTCCATCACAGTAAAAACATGCAAATATAATACTTTCATGCAAATATAAGTACAAATAAGTAGTGACATGAAAATATCCGAAGAACAGAGAAATACATGAAAACAGAAGACAACACAATTACATAAAATATGCTTCAGAAATCATAATTTAGTATAATAGATATCAGAAATAAGAAACCAATATTAAACTCTGTAAATTCTAAAAATCCAACTTTACTATTTGAAGGACCAAACTAATAATCCCTACTAGTCGATGGGGCAAATAATCAAGGATAGATTGTATTATACATACAACTAGGGCCAAAAATAGAACAGAAATATCCCTTTTCACGGGATTGGTACTGGATTACCCCCAAAGGCGGGTCAAAATAGAAATTTTATCCTCTTGGCTAATGCCCTAAGGAAGGGTGGACCACGTATAATTCCATGGACGGAGTTATCATCGATTATCACCATAACGTTCTAAGGCATGCCGGTGAATCTTACTTGACTAAATAATAGTCCTAAGTCCCCTTTCTTATTAACTTACTTAATTGAAACACTTGACTGAAATACTCAACTGAAGAGATTCTTTCTCATATTCTTACATTCTTTACTTATCATACCTCAACGGCAAGTCAAACTCTTTTTAGATAATCCTTCAATTAGTTTAGAAATTCATAGTAACTTAGTAATACAGTTCCATATAAAATTTTCAGATAAAAATCAAAGCTTGAGTAATAAGCTTTCACAAAGTAACCTTCACATATCAAGATTTAAAGATTTTAAACACCAAAACTTTAATTTTCGTTCTAGGGTTTCACACAAAATTTTTGGACTTAAATCGAACACCAAACACATATTTATTCATGAAATCAATGTCATAAATCCAAATACATATACAAAATCATGCATTTGAACCAAAAATTTCCAAGTTTTCAAGTTAGGGTTTTGCAATAATCTTTCGGACTTAAATCATACACTAAATATAGTTTATTCATAAAATCAAAGCTATATCTTGCAATACATATGGGTAAACATGAAATCTATCCAAACAATTAAGAGAAACATGCTTCATTTACATTAAATATGGAGCAAGTTTATTTTAAAGCATGAATACCATTTTAGAGATAATAAAAAGCAGTAAAAATGAAAAATAACATTTGAAGTACACTTACCTTCACCCGATTTACCGTTTTCCTCACTTTGATCGGATGAAAATTGGTAGACAAACCCTTCCCTTTTCCTTCCCTTCCTTTCCTCCTTAGCTGCTTTTGTGTTGTGGCTTCAGCTTCTCTCCCATTCACTTTTTAAATAAAATAGAATCTTTTTTTTGGTAAGTAATTAAATTATTTTAATAAAAATGAAAGAATACAAATCAGATGTTCAATTTCCAAATAGATTGGAGATAAACAACTACGCTAGGGCATACCTCGAGCTGAGAAATACAAGATTCTAAGAAGAAAACAAAAACAGACTTCGGTAGCAATGTACTTGTAAACCAAAACAACGGGAAAACGCCATTCATGCAACGACAGAAGAATAGACATCATATAGATTAGACGATGTAGTAGAGCATGAAGAGTAGCCAACCCCACGTTGGTAGCAAATCAACCTGATCTAGGAAAGATAATCCTCCCCTAACCAGTCAGTCCTGAAATCCAACTCATCACATCAATCGACAAAGAACCAGGGATAGATCCATGCCCGGAGCCATCACCATGTCAAGGGTCTGAACGTCCGCCCCAAAGGGAGTAGCCAACCATATTTCGGCAGGAGAACATGTAGAAAACCGATGCCCTCATGGCCAAACTGCTCCTTTTTTTTAAAGAATAAGAAGAAAAAGAAGAAGAAAAGCCCTAAGTAACTGAACATCACACCGGATGGTCAAGGGGATTTTTTTTTTTGGAGAAGAAAAACAAGAAGAATAATAAGAAGAAGAACCATAAATAACCGAAACACACCGGATGGTCAAGGGGGTTTTTTTTTTTTTTTTTTATATAGAGAAAACCCACAGGATCGAATAAACACATCAAACGAACAAGACCAGAGCCCGCCCCGCCCGATTAACTAAAATTTTTATTTTTATTTTTTATTTTTATTTTTATTTTTTTAAAGAAGAAGAGACCCCAAAGAATCGGAAGGCACACCGGATGGTCAAAGGATTTTTTTTTATTTATGAAGAGAGAAACTAAAACCGAAGAAGCACACCCTGAGCCAGTTAGTGCATTCCTAGAGATGAGGAGAAAAACCTAACAACCCGGAGAGGCACTCCAAATGGAGAGGAAGTCCACAAATCCCAAGAAACACTCCAGTCGGACAAGATTAGGGCCAGCCAGTGCTATCCCTCCTTTTTTTTTCTTCATCAACCCGAAAGCAAATCGAGCAAAAAGCACACTATCAGCACCAAGCTCCAATATCCGCTAAGGCCATACGCCAGCTAGAATAAACCATTCCTGTGCTAGGCCATCCCTGAACCCCAGTGAGCCAAGGCTTAAAGGGTAAGGTTCCATCGGTCCTTAATGTGCTTGTAATCTTGATTGCGCCTAGGGATCAATGTTTCTAATTATTGGTGCACAATATCTGTGATCTGAATAACCAGCTGGTGCTTAGAAGCCCAGTTGGAGTCATTGAAAAGCCTTTGGTTGCATTCTTTCCAGAGATAGTAAATCAACGCTGCCAGTGTTAGACGGAAGGATAGCCCTTTAGGGTTAGAACCTTTCCATCTTTTGGCAGCCCACTGAATGTTCGAATGCAAGTCAATATATGGCTATGATATCCCTGCACTCTGGCGCATCTTTTTCTAGACAACGCCAGTGAAAACACAATTGAAAAAGAGGTGATCAGGATTCTCCACCTTAGCTTGACAATAAGTGCATTTATTCGAAATATTAGTCCATCTTTTAACCCGATCAAGCATACTAAGTCGACGTTGGATGCAAAGCGAAAAGATGAAAGCATGGGAAGGAATATGGTAAGGACCCCAAATTAGTGAGGCCCACACCACTTTTTCTTTTGGGGCACGATAAAGATCATACGCAGAGCGGAGCTAGAAAGGTCCCTAGAAAGACTCCAGCTAATAGAGTCTTGCTCGTTCTGATGGGGCTGGTAATTAGGCATTTTTTCAAGAATGCGCTTTACATCCTCATCTTTGTCATTCGGCCATCTCCACGCCCCATTCCTAATAATTTCCTAGACCTTTGCATCAATGGGGATACCCATGACCGGATGCACCCGATCCCCACAACGGTCGCACAGAGGTCCTAGAGGATGCCAATTATCTAGCCAAATACGTGTCTGAGATCCATTTCCAATAATGTATTTGACATGGGGCGCATATTAGAATGAAGCTTCATAATCTTCTTCCACGTCCAAGGCGTTGAACTCGGAACTTTAATGGTCCAAATACTGCGATTCTTTAATCTATAGTTCCGAATCCAAGTCGCCTAGATGGAGTCATCCTTGCTTTTAAGAAGTCTCCAAAGAAGCCGGCTGATTAGAGCTTTATTACCTGCATGGAGGTTTTTAATCCCAAGGCCTCCTTCATCCTTTGGGCAACACACATCAGCCCAGGCCACTTTAGCTGAGTTTTTACTTTCCAAGCACCCATGCCAAAGAAATTTTCAAAGGAGACTCTCTATTTTCCGAAGTAGACTTTTGGGGAGAAGGAAGAGGGATGCCCAGTACAAGTGAATGGAAGACAAAATAGAGGTTAAGAGATAAAGGCGACCTCCAAAAGAGAGCCATTTGTTTTTCCATGAGGCAATCCTATTCTTGATTCATTCAAGGAGGGGTTGACAATCCTTGATTGTGAGCCACATGGTTAAGAAAGGCACTCCCAAGTATCTGACAGGGAGATGACCTCTCTTAAACCCAAGAATGGCAGTGATTTCATCAACAATGCGGTTATTTTCCGTACAAATAAAAACCCCGCTCTTTTCTTTATTCGCTTGAAGACTAGATAGAAGTTGAAATTCCTTAAGGCAGTCATTTAATATTCGGGCAGATTTTGGATCCACCTTAGAAAAGAGTAGAAGGTCATCTGCAAAAGCAAGCATGATTGTGATTGTATCCTTGCATTTCCAATGGTATTGAAAAGATGGACATCGTCGGGCTTTCACTTCTATAATACCATTTAGAACTTCCATGACTAGAACAAAAAGATAAGGCGAAAGGGGGTCGCCTTGTCGAAGGCCTTTTGCACCTTTGAAGAAGCCAACCGATTCACCATTGATGTTTATCGAGTACGACGGTGTAGTTATACACTGCTCAATCCACATGATCATCTTCGGAGGGAAAACCATAATATGAAGGGAAGCAATAATGAAGTCCCAGTGATCAGAGTCATAATAAAACATAATCAGGTCGCTGAATTAAACTCGGGCGTGCGCTTGAGGGCCTAGCAAGCGAGCAGTGAGCATCGGGTCACTGCCGGGGCCTCGCTCGAGCGCCTTAGGCGAGCAGCGAGCAAGGCTCTACTGGTTTCTGAAACCTGCTTCCGCGCTCGAGCGCGCGACAGGCATCGTGCTGCTGTGCGGCAGATTAGTATACAGTAGCCAAATTTCCACTCTTTTCACTTCCGAAACTCATTCTTCAATGTCTATTTGGCATCATCTTGATTATTATTATTTTAATTACTTTTGAATTATCATGCTTTGGGTTCGAGACCTCACAAATTGGGTTGTCACAACCTCTCCCACTTATAGAAATTTCGTCATCAAAATTTAACGAACCTCAAAATTTCATAATTGGAGGAAATCTTCCTAGTGTTCCCAAATCATTTTCTTGATCAAATGACTTATCTCAAAGAACCTTAAACATTTGAATCGTTTTGATCTTCATTACCCGACGTGTCCTGTCGAAATCTAAATTCACCAAGTTCGAAGATAAACCCAATTTATTAATTACTTCTTCGACTTAGTTCAAAACTTCAAATGGTCAAGGATGCTTGCCTCAATTTACGCTAAACCTTGAAAATAATCATTCCTTCTGAGCCTCAAATCGAACATCAAAATAAATGGGTTTTACTACAATTCGCTGCGTAACTCTAATTAATTTTCTAACTACAAACCATCTGATTGTAATCCACTACCAAATCCAATTTAACTTGACACCCACAACTCTCTGATCAAGTTTCGCTAAGATTTCGGCATAACCCTCGAATCGCAATCAAACCTCAAAATCAAAATACTTTACATTCTCATAAATTCGTTGGTATGTCGACAACATGACATTTCTTAAAATGCATAATCCATAATATACATCTAGATTATATGGCAACCATAATTAAAACAAATCCCAACATATCCATACCATGAAAATAATTCCTACAAATCCTCAAATTACAGCCAGATTAGAAATTACAATCATATCAGTTACCTGAAAATTCATATAGCCTTAAGTCATCACCCAAAATCTCAAACTCAAATACTTAGCAACCTCAATATCTCGTTGGCATATCGATGAGCTAACCGACTCAATCCAAACACGTTATCCACAATCACGATGAGTGGGTCATCCTAATCGTCCTAAAACAAACCATAAAGACTTCTCATTTCATAATTTCATAGCCCTAATACCTCGAATTTGATTTGTCTTCCAATTTAAGAATATGACATCTCATTATCCAAGCATTTGAATCTACTCGTGATTTACCCTTCACATCTCCTACGACACATCGAAGGCATATTAAGTTTAAAGACTTCTAACATCAATTGCCAATACTGATGTTTACTTCCCTTAGAGACATCGGTGTTCATCTCTATAATCTTTAGATAAGTCCAGCCATGTACAATATCACAAGATCATCTTTCCTTAGTGCTGTAACTATTTTGGCCCTTAAAATTATTAGACAAAAGCTATCTCCAAAGGTAATACCTGCAAGTTCTCAAAATGGAGACTTGAATTACTAATTCTGAGATTTTCTCAAAAACATCTCATTATATATATATCAGTCCTCCTTTATAATACATTTCCTCAAACCTCCAAATTTATGGGACAATCACTATCCCATAACCAACACCTATAATTCCTCAAGGTAAGAACCTCATCGGCTAATCTCAACTATGGGCGAAACAATTTCAAAAAACAAGCTTCTCTCCCACTTGGTTTGAGGGTAGCCACCTATTGCGATGTGAGATGAACATAATTCTATCCTTCCTCAAAAACATTACATTCTACCATAACTCAAACAAAACAGCTAATAATTTACCCTTAATTCCTCGAAGGCTAACTCCACATGTCCCATCCTTATTAATATTGATTGTTCCTAAGCCCAATGCCTCATGGCTCTATGATCCTTGGAAATACTTGTCGGATCACTTATTAGATTTAGTTAAACTAGAGAAGACCATATACCTTCACAATATCAATCATTTTTCCCAATTAGCCACTGCTTTAGTCTCACGGATTCAAAATCATACTACCGAAGATGCCACATGCTCCATAGAACCTTTCCTCAACTAAACTCGCCTTCCTCTCCCCCAATGAACATTCAACTGACTACCTTTCACAATTCATAAGGTCCACAAAAGAATACGTAGATACAACCATGGGACAACCTAAAATTTTCAAGGTGGATATGATATAACATACAAATCATGGGGAAATGAGAAAAATACATAAATTCCAAATTAAATAAAATAGAAATCAAATCTCTATAAACAAAAGAATACCTTCATCCACATTTGAGGGTACCTCAGAGTCTTGAACTGTCATCATAAGTGCTTTAGCTAAAGCAGCAGGCTTCTTTGCTTTCAGCCTCTTAGGTAAGGAACAATCCTTAATTAGATGGCCCTACTGACCATAATTAAAACAGGCCCTCATCCTTCGTAAACAAATTTCTCCCGAATGTTTCTTCCCATAATGATCACAATTTACTATAAACGCTTGGCAACCTGATATCGACTAAATTTTGATACTACCTTTCCCTTTTTCAAACACTTTCATCTTTTTAGAAGGCATTGAGGGTCCTAAACTTGATCCTGTACTAAAACTCATTTGGCTAGCTATCCTCTTAGCAAAAGATTTCTAAGCCTCAAATTCTTTTTCAAGTATAAGAGCCCTATCTAAAATTTCAGCACAAGTTTGAAGCTCCTGGGTCATCAATTGACTCCTAATTTCATCCCTTAATCCTTGTTGGAACATTTGGCACATACCATGATAATTCAACAAACCTTGCATCACATTCTGCCACAGTGTGACTTCATTACCTAAACCGCATAAACGCCTCTTTCTTCCAATCCTGGAGGTTAGAAGGAAAGTATTGTTCAAGAAAGCCTTCTCCAACATTTTGTGACTGAACGGGTCCTAATTTTCATAGGACTCTCTATTAGACAGATTCAGAACAGAAATTCTAAATTTATATCAGTAATTTCTACAAAAATTTTGGTAGAGTTCTATCTAAAATTGGACAAAAACCCAAATATACAGCTTGCTTATTTATATTAGTACAGAGCATGCATAATATCTAGACCTCAAAATCTCGACCATAATACAAAAGCAGGATCTATACAAGCACACAACTATCTATAATACCAAAATTTTCTTACAACACGCATTCATAGGAGCACAATTGCCATCCATAGCTTTATTTAACAACCCTATCTACTATACCAAAATTTTGACAAGAGATGCCGTCTAGGACCTGTACAGAAAACCAGAAAAACATATAGCCAAAACATCTATATCCAAGATATAATCCGTGGAAGCATAATTACAATTCTAACAGTTTACAGAACATACTACAGTCATTTATACATAGTTCCATACACAATTTAGATGTTATAGTTAAAACCATCCAAATCTCCCAAGTATTACTCCAAGGTAATCTTTAAGGTTTTATCAAGGCTCCAGAACCTTCCTTGCTAATCTCCAGCTACACGTGGTCCTCCAGTGTCTTCTCTATATCCTTATCTGTAGGGAAGGAAAATAGCAAAATAGTGAGTCGATGCCCAACAAGGTTCTAAAACATGTAGAACGTAATGTTCTCATGCAAAACATAATACAGTAAGGTAGTTACAGTTGTAATTTAGGCATGAATGTAATAAACTAGTAATATGGAGGCATTATCAGAACATAAATGCAGTTGAGTAGAAACACATACAATAATCATGAGGAAAACATATTTTCTATATAAATAGGTCTCAGGAAATATAAGTCATGTTAGGACAAAAAAACACATTAAAATCAGATCATAAGATTAGAAGCAGTTCATAGAAACAGGAGCATAGCATGATTCTATTTAATTAGGCAATTTCATAAAACAGTTCTAAATCTCATTTGCTTTCGTCAAAAACTCTAGTTAAATATCCTAATGACCCAACTAGCGTACTCTATTAGCCGAGGGGGTGAATAACCAAGGATAGATTGTATTCACTCCATACAATCTAAGGCCAAAAACAGTAACAGTAGATCCCTTCTCATGGGATCGATCCCTTCCATGGGATCAAGAATAGTATCATTCCTGTACAATGCCCCGAGGACAGCAGACCACATATAACTCCATGGACAGAGTTATCCTCAATTACCACCGTAATGTCCTAAGGCATGCGGGAGAACCTCACGTGATATTATATCAGTCCTAGGTTCTAATTAATAGTATCAGAAAGAGTTTTTTCTTATTTCTTAACTGAAAACTCTTTTTAGTTTTAGAAGTCAGTCAGAATTTCATAATAACTCTTTAGTCAGTTTCAGAACACACAATAACAATTTATAATCCTTCAATCTCGCTTCAGAATATACAAAAATAGTTTGAAACCTTTGGTTTCACTTCAAAATATACAATATTAGCTTAGAACCTTTTAGTTTTGCTTCAGAAATCCATAGTGATTTTTAAGTATAAGTCTATATAAAATTTTTAGAAACAGATTACACCAGGAGCTTTGTTTTAGTACATATTAACTTTTATATAATAGTAATTTTGGACAAAAATAGTTAAATCCCTTCAATTTCATGCTTAGGGTTGTGCCAAAATTATCGGACAATAAACGGACAATTAACACGTGTATTTTCATGAAATCGATGCCAAATTTTATAGTATATACATGTAAACAAGAAATCTATCTGATTAATTTACAAAAACATGCTTTATTTATGCAGAACATGGAGAAATATGCTTTTAGAGTATAAATACAGTCACATAGATATTAAAACATTGTAAAAATGGTATTTAACATCCGGAGTACTCTTGCCTGAGCTCGATCTACAATTATCCTTATTCTGATCGGAGTTTGATGGAAGATTTTCCCATTTCATTCTCTTTCCCCTCTCCTTCCCATTCTGTGTCGAGGCCTCCCAAGGAAACCCCCCAAATTGAAACTCAAACGGTATCCGAGCGCAGGTTAAGTGCTTCGCAAACAAAATTTTACCAAATTTCACAAATTCGAATACCCCATTGGGAAATTAACTTACCCAAGTCATGCATAATCATATTCTAGTCCCAAATAAATCAAAAGCCTGAAAAAAAATCAAACCCGGGCACGAGTGTTAGGGTTTCGCGAACGAGAATTCAAATAATTCTACTAAATTGGGTATTCAATCGACAAATTAACTTGCCTAAGGTGTGGGTAATGGTATTCTAACTTCAATTTATGCAAAAGCCACAAAAATTGAGGGCTAGAATCCACCCGATCGAGCATGAACAGTACACGTGCGTGGGTGAGGGTCTTCGGAGGTGCAAAATGGTGCGAAGACAATGAATCGGACCACAAAATTCACATATATTATTATTATTTGTGCCAGCGCCATTCTCCTCCTCTCTCTCTTTCTCTCCCCCGAAACCCTCGCCCGAGCCCCTATTTTCGTTCTCCTTCGTTTCTACCTTCTGCTTCTGTTTTCTATCATTATTGTTATTATTATTATTATTATTATATATATATTACATTTTTTTTAAATCCCAAAATTCAAATCGATACTCAGGGGATCGAACTGGTGCACCCCAGACACCGACTAACAATTTCAAATATTCTCCAATATTTTTATAATATTTAATTAATTTTTATTACACCCAAATTATTCCAAAATAAATAAATCAAATTAACTAAGATAAAAAAAAATATTCATAATATTATATTCTCCCCACTTATAGAAATTTCTTCCTCGAAATTTAACGAACTCCAAATTTTTTTTAAAATCAAAGGAACCTTGTAAATGTTTTCAAATCACTTTCAGATTAAAATAGTTATCTTAAAACCTTGGACCTCCAAATCGTCCCAATCCTTATTATTTGGCATGTCCTATCGGGATCCAAATTCACGAGGTCTAAAGGTAAATCTATTTCATTAACTACTTTTCTAACTTAATTCCGAGCATTAAACAAGTGAAATGCCTCATTTCATTTCATACTAAACCTCAAGATTAAACATTTTCTCTAAACATCACCTTTGACCTTAATATATATACACAGGTTCATTACTCTTCTGTTGTGCATTCTGATCAATCATTTAGTTTTGAATTGTTCGATTACAACTTACCACCACTATCACAACCTAGCATTTTAATTCTTTTACCATGCACAGCTAAAATCCTAACATAAAATTCAAAGTACAATTAGATTTCAAAAGTAGGATACTTTACACTCTTATATATTTGTTGGTATGTCATTAAATCGACATTTTTCTAAAGTACCTATTCCTTTTCAAATACCCAATTTATGCGGTAATCCTTGGTTAAGACTAATTTTAAGGGATCCATGTTACGGAATGACTTTTACAGATTTTTAGTTTACCATAAAACCAAAAATCCTAACTATAGCAGTTACCACAAAATCGGTACAATTTGAGATGGTTACTTAAAATCCCAAAACTTTAACAATTAACAACCTCAAAATCTCAGGACCTCAATGCTAGGCAATTTTTAGATGTTGTCGGTACACTAAGAAGCCAACAGGGTAGTTCCGAACACGTCTTCCATAGTTGTGATTAGTGGGTTGTTCTGACACAAACTCACAAGGGCTTCCTCCCCTTAAAATTTCATAAACCCAACCTCCTGAACATAATTCTATTTCCCAATTTAGGAATACGATATTCTATTTTCCAAGCACTTGTACTCGTAATTTCCTTTCTTATCTTCTACAAAGAACCATAAGTATACCAAGTCTATAAACTTTTAACATTTACTACCGACTGATGCTCATTTTCCTTCTAGATATAGAATTTCATTTATATATTTATCAGAGAGGCTTATCCATTTACAATTCTGAAGATAAGCTTCTATCATAACATAACTATTTTGACCCTTAATTTACCATCCGAAACTAACTCCCAAAGTAATACTCACAATTTCCCAAATGGAGGCTTCCGATGTCCATATTTGCTCCTAACATTTTCCTCCCGAATTATGCCGGGATCCACCTATCATAACTTTTAACTTTTAGGTTCACAAGACATTAAAATCTTCCAAAAGCATTATCCACAAATCATCAAGGTAAGAATCTCATTACAAAATTTCAGTTATGGGTGAAATAATTTCAACCACAGCTCCTCCCCCACGTTGCTTAGGGGTATATACGTATTGATGCAAAATAACAAGATCCTAATCTTCTTCAGAAATATTACCACCTGTGCTAATTTACTTAGCAACTTACTTGGTCCACTAGTAAATCCTACTTTTTGGAGACCCTAAGGCTTCCTCGATAGCACCTAACCAATGATCCTTCAATCTTATACAATTTCCATAGGGACATGCCGATTCCATCTCATTTCAAATCACCATTAAAATAAATCGGCTGAGTCTTTTTCTCCAAATACATATATTCTCAAAACTTCCATAGCCAGATTCTTGAATGGCCATCTATTGACTTTAAAAAGGGCAGTCTCATTTTCTAATTAGGCTAAACGACTATTCTTAATTTAATTAACTTTTCCTGTTACTTAGGATTCTTAATTTAATTACAGGGTATCTTATTTCCTCGATATAATTTACACAAGTATCCTCGAGTACATCTCAATGTCTAAGAGGATTTGCATAATCCATAAAGATCCTGAAGAAATTAACATCACAAAAGTAAAATCCACAAATTTTAGATTTTAACTGGCACAAAAACACTACTAGGACAATCTTTTCAAAATTTTAGCACAGTCCCCAATTACCATTGAAACTTTGACGTTTAGGAGTTTAATGTTCCATTGTCAAGCCAATTTATTCATTCCAGTCGGACCACTCAATTTTCACAAAAATCTGACTAAAACCCAAGGACCTCACAGTTCGATCAATCTCAAGCAAAATCACAAGAGTTCCTCTTTCATGTTTTCAAAATCATATTTGTTTCGATAGCGGAATGGTTCGTAATGATCCTTCACCTAACTTATGAATATCTCAATCTTAAGGACTCCCAACATCAAGTCATTAACTCTTTAGTTAATCACATCTTCAAAGTTCGCCAAATATCTTCATCGATGCTATTCGAATCCTCAAAATCATTGCCGATCTTGGCACAACCTCAACAACAACTTTATTTGGCGGCCCGAAAATAAGATAGGCAAATCTTTTCTTTCAACAGTTTCTATTGATTTTCGTATCTACCTAATAACTTTTCAGGTATGGCCTAATACGCCATCTATGCTTAGCACACAACAAATCAGTTCCATTACTTCTTTTGTAACTCATATGACACTTGAGTCTCATGATAATTCCGATTATTCCTTTCAAAATTATCAGTTCTAGTGTGACAATTTTCCATCCAGATCATCTTAATACTCAATCAAACTCCAACCGGACTTCAAAATTCATAATCCCTTCAGACCGGGATTGCCCCTCAGGGATTATCATCCTTAGGTTTTATTCTGAAATTTGGAACACATATAAACTCATTCCCTCATCATCATTAACTGGCTTCATCTTTTGGCTATCCCAAAAATGTCACATAGAGAGAAGGGTCCCCTCCTTTTTTTTAAAAAAAAAAAATCAATTACTCCCAGAAATATCCTAAAAGACGAGGTGTGACATCAAGTAACCCACTATCGGCCTTGCCTTACCTTAGCTAGCTGAACTTTATCTGGACAATCAAGAATCTTGATTACTTTCTTTAATACCCCAAGCTCCATTCATTGATTGTTCTCTCGACTTAATTTTTGACTAGAACGTGCCAAAACACCTTACCTTATCTCAGAACAATTCCACTTGAACCTTCAACCTACTTCGATTTTGCTTAATTACTAAGCCTCGGTCGATTTCTATCCTAAATCATCTTGGCCTTAGATTAGATTACCTTAAACTTAAGCCAAAAAAAAAAAAAAAATTCGATCAACCTAGACCTGAGACCACCGTAAATCAATTTAATCATTAAGTCTAATCATTAAGTCCTAGCTCAAGTCAATCCTAACTTTTCCAAGCTAGAACACTTAGGATTTTCTAATCTAGCTTAATCAGTCTAGGTCTACCCCTACCTACTTGGTCAGTCAGGATCATTTTCTAAGCTTCCGCGTATGATACAGATCATTTATAAGGCATCTCATTTTCTTTGATACCAATTATGACGGAACGGGTCCGAATTCCCATAGGACTCTCCGTCAGACCAATTCAGAACAGAAATCCTAAATTTACATTAGTAATTTCTACAAAAATTTTGACAGAATTCTATCTAAAACTGAACGAAAATCCAAATATTCAACCTGCTTATTTACATCAATACAAAGCATGCATAATATCCAGACCTCAAAATCTCGACCACAATACAAAAGCAGGATTAGTACAAGACATAACTATCTATAATACCACAATTTTCCTACAATACGCATTCACATGAGTACAATTGCCATCCATGGCTTAATTTAACAACCCTATCCACTATACCAGAATTCTGACAAGAGATGTGTCTAGGACTTGTACAGAAAATTAGAAAACATATAGCGGAAGTATCTATATCCAAGATATAATCTGCGGAAGCATAATTACAGTTCTAGTAGTTTACAGAACATACTACAGTCATTTATACATAGTTCCATCCACAATTTAGATGTTATAGTTAAAACTATCCGAATCTCCCGAGTATTACTCCAAGGTAATCTTCAAGGTTTTACCGAGGCTCCAGAACCTTCCTTGCTAATCTCAAACTACACGTGGTCCTCCAGTATCTTATCTATATCCTTATCTGTAGGGAAGGAAAACAGTAAAATAGTAAGACGAGACCCAATAAGGTACTAAAATATATAGAATATAATGCTCTCATACAGAATATAGTACAGTAAGGTAGTTACAGTTGCAATTTAGGCATGAATGCGATAAATCAGTAATACGGAGACATTATTAGAACATAAATACAGTTGAGTAGAAACACGTACAATAATCATGAGAAAAATATAATTTCTATATAAATAGATCCCGAAAAATATAAGTCATTCTAGGACAGAAAAACACATTAAAATCAGATCAGAAGAACAGAAGCAGTTCATGGAAACAAGAGCATAGCATGATTCTATTTAATCAGGTAGCAATTTCATAAAACAGTTCTAAATCTCATTTGCTTTAATCAAACTCTAGTTAAATATCCTAAGGATCCAACTAGCATACCCTATTAGCCGAGGGGGTAAATAATCGAGGATAGATTGTGTTCACTCGACACAATCTAAGGCCAAAAACAATAACAGTAGGTCCCTTCTCATGGGATCGATCCCATCCCTAGGATCCAAACAGTATCCTCCCTATACAATGCCCCAAGGACGGTGGACCACGTATAACTTCATGGACAGTGTTATCCTCGATTACCATCGTAATGTTTTAAGGCATGCCGGAGAATCTCACGTGATAGTATATCAGTCTTGGGTCTTAATTAATAGTATTATAAACAGTTTCTTCTTATTTCTTAACTGAAAACCCTTTTTAGTTTTAAAAGTTAGTCAGAGTTTTATAATAACCCTTTAGTCAGTTTCAGAACATATAGTAATAGTTTATAATCTTTCAGTCTCGCTTCAAAATATACAAAACTAGTTTGAAACATTTCGGTTTCACTTCAGAATATACAGTATTAGCTTAAAACCTTTTAGTTTTGCTTCAGAAATCCATTGTGATTTATCAGTATAAGTCCATATGAAAATTTCAGAAACAGATTACACCAGGAGCTTTATTTTAGTACAAATTAACTTTTATATAACAGTGATTTTGGACAAAACAGTTAAATCCCTTCAATTTCATGCTTAGGTTTTTTCCAAAATTATCGGACGATAAATGGACACTTAACATGTACATTTTCATGAAATCGATGCCAGATTTTGTAGTATATACATGTAAATAAGAAATCTGTCTAATTAATTTATAGAAACAAGCTTTATTTATGCAGAATATGGAGATACATGCTTTTAGAGTATAAATACAGTCGTAGAGATATTAAAATATTGTAAAAACGGTATATTACGTATGGAGTACACTTACCTGAACTCAATCTACAATTATCCTTATTCTGACCGGAGTTGGACGGAAGATTTTCCCATTTCCTTCTCTTTCCCCTCTCCTTCCCGTTCTGTGTCAAGGCCTGCCCAAGGAAACCCCTAAATTGAAACTCAAACGGTGTTCGGGCGCGGGTTAAGGGCTTCCCGAACGAATTTCATCAAATTTCACAAATTCGGATACCCAATCGGTAAATTAATTTACCCAAGTCATGCATAATCATATTCTAGTCCCAAATAAATCAAAAGCCCAAAAAATCAAAGCCCAAAACAACCCAGGCCGGGGTTACACTTTCGCGAACAGGAATTCAAATAATTCCACTAAATCGGGTATTCAATCGACAAATTAACTTGCCTAGGGTGTGGGTAATGGTATCCTAACTTCAATTTATGCAAAAGCCCCAAAAATCGAGGGCCAGAATCCACCTGATCACGCATGAACAGTACACATGCGTGGGTGAGGTGCTTTGGATGTGCAAAAGGGTGCGAAAATAATGAATCGGACAACAAAATTCACATATATCGATAATTAGGTTATGAGTATCTAAAAAATATACATGAGTCGGGTATCGGGACAATAATACCGGAAGGGGGTGAAACAAAATGAACAAAAATGGAAGAAAATGGTATGGATGTACTTGTCTTGACGTGATCTATGATTTCTCCAACTAGCTCGAAGCCAGAATCGGATCCGAAGGCCTTCATTTTCTCCTCTTCTCCTTCGTGTGATTCCTCCTCTCGTCGAGCTCCTATGGCCGCTGCCGCTACTCCGCCGTGATGTCCAGCCAGCCACCGCCATGCACGGCCGTCACCAGCCACTGCCGACCCGTGTGTCGCCGACGCTGGCGCCGTTCTCCTCTCTCTCTCTCTTTCTCTCCCCCGAAACCCTCGCCCGAGCCCCTATTTTCATTCTCCTTTGTTTCTACCTTCTGGTTCTATTTTCTATAATCCTTATTATTATTATTATTATTATTATTATTATTATTATATATTACGTTTTTTTTAAATTCCAAAATTCAAATCAATACCCGGGGATCAAACGGGCACACCCCGGACACCGCCCAATAATTTCAAATATTTTCCAATATTTTTAGAATATTTAATTAATTTTTATTACACTCAAATTATCCCAAAAATAAATAAACCGAATGAACTCAGATAAAAAAAAATATTCAGGATATTACACATTTCCCAAGAGATTTTCTTATCGGGTATACCCAACGCCCTTTTCTTCATCGACCACCATCTTTTAGCTTCTCCCATTAACTTATAAGCTACAAAAGCAACTGTAACGACCCAAAATTTTAATAAGAAAATTTTAACCATCGAATCCGGTCAACGAAATGTGAAGAAGTCCGGATTTCCTTATGAAAATCCAGTCCGGAATATTCCTTAAATTCACTTCGGAATTTCTTAATGAAAATGAGTCCGGATTTCCGTGATAAAAGAAGTCCGGATTTCCGTTGATGAAAACAAGTCCGGATTTCCCTTGGTGATCAGAAGTCCGGATTTCGTTGGAGAAATGAAGTCCGGATTTTCCTTGGTAAAAGAACTCCGGATTCCGTAGGAAACAGAAGTCCAGATTTTCTTGGAAGTTCGGATTTCCTTGAAGAGAAGAACTCCGAATTTTCGAAGTAAAAACGAGTCCGGATTTGTTTGAAGGAGTCCGGTCACAGTTAAGGAAGAATATTGGGAAGGAGTGACCATGAATATCGGCTGTTTCCGAGATGCGTTGGAAAACAAAAATGATAAATAACCCTCTTTGGAAAATGTAGGATTATTGAAAAATAGGAAAAACCATAAATGATGGCCACCAAATTCATGGGCTATAAATAAGGGTTTAAGGGCATCAGAAAAAGACACCACTAGAAATTCTAAAGTAAAGAAGGAGACAGAAAGCTAAGACAAAGTAGAAATGAATTCAGGCAAGATACTCACCCCTATTTCTAAAATTCATGTTTATTTATGTTACTATGAAAATATAGTATGAGTATGCTTTTACTGTTCGCTCTGAAATGCATGTTTAAAGGAAATTCTGTTATGCATGATGTTAGATTTATTCTGTCAATAATCCTTGCTATTGAACTCTGTTCTGTCAAAATAAATCTTTGAAATTCAAGATAAAAGACCTTCGGCATTCTTGCAGCAAATAATTTAGAGCTCCGGCATATTAAAGAATGATTTCAGATTTAGAACTCCGGCCTTTTTATGAATAATGTATGTCCCTTGTGAAAACTACTCTGGCCTTCTGTTTGAGAAAGAACTCGCCTCTACTCAGAGAAAAAGAGAACTCCGGCTTTTTATTTCGACTTTTGCTCCGGCTTTTGATAATAACTCTTGATACAAGAACTTCAGTATTTAACAAAAAGAACTTCGGTTTTGAAATGAACTCCGGCTTATGAATTTCGTATTTCATGAGCTTCGGATTTTAAACATACTCCAGACTTTAAGCACTCCGGAATATGAAAAAGAAAAGAACTCCGTCCATGAAGCACTCCGTCCCTTTAAGCACTCCGGAATTTTTAAAGGAAAAGCCACTCCGGCCCTTGAGCTCCGGATTTATGAAAGAAAAGTCACTCCGGATTTTAGAGCCTAGGAAATTGAAAGAAAATGAACTCCGGATTTTAGAGTTTCAGAAATCTAAAGAAAATGAACTCCGGATTTTGAAAAGAAAAGCACTCCGGATTTTACAACGAAAAGCACTCCGGATTTTGAAAAGAAAGGCACTCCGGATTTTCAACGGCACTCCGGATTTTGAAAGAAAAGCACTCCGTCCTTTTATTTTGAAAAGAACTCCGGCCTTGAAGAAAAACAACTCCGGCTTTTAAAGAACTCCGAATTTTGAAATATGGCTTTCGTTGAAGAAAGAGCTCCGCCCCTTTGAAACCTATCGTAATAAAAGAACATCGTCTTTTGAATAGAGCTCCGCCATGAAAAACACTCCGTCCGTTTAAAAGAAAAGAGCTCCGTCTATTTCAGGAAAGGTCCTCCGTCCATTTTAAAATAAGCACTCCGTCCCTTTTGAAAAGAGAGGCACTCCGTCCCTTTAAGAAAAAGAACTTCGGACTTTGTTAAAAATGTACTCTGTCCTTTATGAATAAAGAACTCCGGTTTTAATGATCTTTAAATTAAAGAAACGAACTCCGGCTTTGATTAAAGAAACGAACTCCGGCTTTGTAAGAAGAGAACTACGGCTATATAAAAGAACTCCGATTTTCTATTTTCGGCTTTGAAAGGCACTCCGGTATTGATAAAGGAGGTCCGGCTTTAAGAACTCCAGTTTCTGCATGAAATGAACTCCGGCTTCTGCATGAAATGAGCCCCGGCTTCTGCATGAAATGAACTCCGGCTTCTGCATGAAATGAACTCCGGCTTCTGCATAAAAAGAACTCCGACCTATGTATATATGAACATGAAAAAAAAATATGCATGGATTACGGACAGCAAGTGGAACTCTTCCAACTTTTGATCTATGGTAATTGGCCAATAAAGAACACGAACTAAGAACCGAGTTTCCGTTAAGCTTGCTGTTAAAGATGGATGAAGGATATTGGAGTGACACTCGAGGATGCCTCCTGGGCCACGGGAGGGGACCTTTTGGTGGCATAAGAACTATGGACTATGGCCTCGTATGCCTGGTTAAAGGCATTATTGGAGCATAATGAGGGGATACGACTTTAGGTTATTAGCACTCCAATATCCGGTCCCTAAAGATGATATGAATTCCTAATGATTTTGATTCAAGACAAGATGAAAAGAATATGAACCAAGAAGGAACGATATGATGATTTTTCTTATGCTATATTATGATCTATATTTTGATTAAATTATATGTATGCTTATGTTTTCTACATGTGAGTATCTCATTGGGCTTTGTAAGCTCATTCTTGCAACTTTTCGGATGACAAGCTTATGGAGGATGAAGTTGAGTAGAATCCTATGGTGTAGCTGAATGTTTTCGTTTGGAGCAGATTTTTGGGAGTTTTGTTTATTCTATTGTTGAGGAAACTTGTAAAGTTTATTCCGCTGCTTATGAATGTTAGTATGTTTCCGTGATATTTTGGGATTAATAAAATTATAAATCTTTAGTATGCATCTCAGGTTTGAATGAAGAAAAGAAAAATTTTTATGTTCATTTTTTTTATCTTTTATTTGTAAGAACTTTGGATTTGACGATAACTTTTGATGATAATAAAAGTCGGGTCGTCACAGCAACCTTTTTCCGATCAAAATATTGAATGATCGTAAATATTTTCTTCAATCTCCGAAGCCAAATATCCACTTTTACCGAATCTGGTTCCTTGAAAAATTCAGGCGCCTTTTTTGCCATTAACCTCTCATATGCTATTAGGGCAGGATTCATTGGGGTCGACTCTAGTGCAGGAACCGGAGCTATATGATGTTGCTCCATCGATTCTAGTATATTAGTCATCCTCCTCAGCAAATTTAAATATTCAGCCCCTCGACCTTGAGGAGTACTACCCATACTATTTCTTATAACGACAAATATTACAACATTAATTATCCTCATATAATCAAATTAGAGGGAGGGATTAAAATCAATCAATGCACTCCATGATAAAAATCTTAGGGCCAAAACCTTAACATTCCATCCAATCCTAACCATCCTTATCTTACCTCGACTTAGAATAGATCAACCTAAACCTTAAACCCAAATCAATTAGCCTAGACCTAAAATCAATATCAATCAACTTAAACAATATATCCAAACTTAAACAATATATCCAAACTTAATTCTAATCTAGCTTATGCAAACTAGAATACTTAGGACTATCCAATCTAATTTAATCATCCTACACCATCATCTACCTATTCAATTAATCTTAATCAATCCTAAACTTTTGCATACGATTTAAATCAAATCTAAGGCATCTCTTTGCTCTGAAATCAGTTGTGATGGAATGGGTTCTTTCCTTTAATGACCTCCGTCAATAATCATACAAAAATCAATACCCATAAAATTTAAACACATTAATTTTTGTAGAAAATCGAGCAGAGTTTTCTCTAATTATTGACAAAATCCATACAAATAACCTGAATAAATACAACCTGTATAAGACATATACAAAGACATTTCTCAAAATTTAATCCACTACACATCCACAAACACATACACAGGATCAACAATTGCCATATCATTCATAGCTTCAACACGGTACTCATAACCATCATATTAGATCTAAGAGAGATGTCAACTAGGATCAAAACAAATCCAAATATCAAAAACAATGTGAAAGCAACTATGACCATACATCAACCTACGAAAGCAAATATAATACATTCATCAAAATACAAAAGCATTCTATATTACCATAATATACAACATTCCTTCAAAATACTAGCTATATACATTTATAAGTCCTTAAAACATCCAAAATTGTCAAAATCTTTCAAGCTCCACAAGCTTTTTCTAGCCAATTCCTATCTTTGGTCCTTCCGATCAGGCTTTAGCTTAATTGGGAGGGAATTAAAAGCAAGAGTGAGCAATTGCCCAACAAGGTACCCAAAATAGCAAAAAGATACAAATATCATATAAAACATGCAAAATATAAGAACAAGGTAATTTAGAAGAAAGTTAGGGAAATTATATATGCATGCAAATGAGACCAAAAACGTAAATCGATGCATAAACCTAAAGGAGTTATGTTCAAAAGTTCTTATTCAAATGATTCAAAGATCCTTAGTTCTTATTCAAATGATTTGAAACCCATAATTCTTATTCAAGTGATCCGAAGATCCAAAGTCCAAAGTTCTTATTCAAATGAACTAAAGATCCATAATTCTTATTCAAATGATCTGGAGATCCAAAGTCCAAAGTTCTTATTCAAATAATCGGAAGATCCATAATTCTTATTCAAATGATCCAAAAATCCAAAGTCCAAAGTTCTTATTCAAATCTCTATCCTCCAAAATTTACATCCCGAGGAAGGATGATCAGAGTTCTCTTATTCAAAATTCTTAGTTCAAGCATGAATTCCTCCTTATTTATATCCCAAGAACAGGATGTTCAATTAGGCCTAATCATTGTTTAATGCCTCACGGAAGGCGGTCCACACATCACTTGGTGGACGGGTTATACCCTTGGCATGCCGGTGAGCTCTAGGACGAATCCATTGAATAGACTTGGAGCTCTCAAATATGTCGGACGGTGTAACATGTTATAATTTTTCAGAGGAAACTTGTTCAAATAGCCCACATAACTTATCAAATAGCATTTCCTCTTCACAACTTGAGATTTACAAATACCCTACTCTCCATTTTTGAGCTAGGGTTTGAAGTGAAGCTTTCAAATACAAATTGAACACAAAGTACATGCCAAACGATGAAATTGAAACCATACATTATCATATTTATGCATAAACATAAAATCTACCCAATAAATCATAAGAAATATGTAAAATTTTCTAGCTAGGGTTTGAGGGAAACTGTCTGGACATAAATTAAACACAAAACATGAGCCAAACAATGAAATCGAAGCCACAATTCATAATAATCATGTATAAACACAAAATATAGTCGTAAAATTATGAGAAACATGCATTATTAATAACAAAATTTAGGAGATGAGGGTTTTAAAGTATAAATGTCAAAGTGGTGATATTAAAAAGCGGTAAAAATGAAAAAAAAAGTTTGGGGTACACTTGCCTCAACCTGATTTACTGATTTTCTTACTCTAATCAGACTAGATGTGGCGTAGAATACCTCCTCCTTCTCTTTTCCTCCCTTCCTCCTTTGTGCTTCTGTTGTTCGACCTTGCAAAGTCTCTCCCCTCCCCTTTTTTTATAATGCGCAAAAATGTCAGTGGAGAACATTCCAGACTCATGCTCGAGCGCCTATCAAGTGCACGGAGAGTGTAAGTTTGTAGCACAGGGCGCCGGCTAGGTGGCTCGAGCGAATTACAAGCTTGGACCATTCTGTTTTTGGCGCCTCCTTGGGTGCTCAAGCCAGCGGCGAGTGCAGGCCTTTCTGGAGCAATCTATTTGTGTTGCCCTCTGCTGGGCTTGAGCCTATAGCGAGCCCAGCTCTACATCAACTTACACTATGATAATTTTTTTAATTTTTTAAAATCTACTTATCCCAAATTTAATTATATTAATTATATTAACTTAATGATTAGGATTTACTATGTTCTAGAAACTGGGTCATCACAATGGTTTAAGTATTTTGGTTTCCAGTGGCATCTTTTATGGCATTGGTTTCGTTTTAGAGGCGGCCGACCTAGATATGGCCGACTCAGATGAGGTAGACCTAGATAAGGCTGACCTAGATATGTGGCCGCCCTAAACGAGGCCGACTTGTTGATCGGCTAGTTTGGATCCTGTGTTTATTGTAATATATTGTATAGTTATTTACGTTTGCCTTATTACTGTATTTGTATTTAGATAATGACAGACATGAATAGTAACCTACAAAAAAATCTAGTCTGTCACAGGATGCATGACAATGAGACTTCCAAAAAGTGTAAGTCTATTAGAATCAGACTGTGATTGGGGTCATGGTTAGACCATATAACCTCATTCAAGATCTATAAGATAAAAAATAAGAAACAATAGAGTCACCCACTGAAACCCTTAGTCTACACTCTAGTTGAAGCTCCAAATCCAATATCATCTAAATAATAGGGGTCAAGGTTGGCTAGTGAGATGATGGAGGATAAGCTTCATCATGGTTGGCTAGATTTGCTATAAAAATGTAAAAATACTAGCCTTGTTCATTTCATAGTGAGACTCAGGCTAGTTTTGATGCCATTAAGGGATGTTAACTCTTGATATTATCAAGCTATCGCTCATTGTGAAAAATTTTCCATTGCTACCTCTCGGATGTTACTGCTTGTGGTCAGATTCCTTATTGTTACTAATGGTTTTTCAGCCATTGTTGCTTGTTGCTTACAATTACCACCCTTCTTTTCATTTTTTGAGGTGTTCACAACAAAACTTATGATTGATAGTAAAATATCAAGAATTCCATTAATTAAAAATCCATCAAAAAAATGAATATGAAAACATTTCGTTTGCTTCTCTTCGACAGAAGTAAGCTCCATTTACAAATGGATGAGATTTTGGTATTAGTGTATATGAGTTTTTAATGGATTAGGGCCCATAACCATGGGTTCCAATGCACAAGAGACCTAGAATTTTGAGCTTCATCTTCCTCCTACTACAAAATTTGATCCAATTTATCCTAATCAATGGCGGGAGTAACAATTAATTGAGATTCAAAATCCTCTATCCCCAAATAAAAGCTTATTTGACACTCGAACTAGTTATCTTAGCAAGATGATACCCTTTGACGGTTTTAGGGACAATCCCACAAAGATTGCAAGCTACCGGTTTCGAAAATATAGTAATTAGTAGTAATTAAGATAATATAATCAAGATTATGTTTAAGAGTACGCCGAAAATTAGCATTGGAAGCAAATATAGAAGTTAAGAGGCTCGGCACCTGAGGTGCGCCCAGGGCTCATTTGGTAGAATAACCGCACCTAAGGATGCCTGAGGTGAGCGAGGGGTGCATCTAATAGAATGTTGCACCCGATGCACCCTTGAGCGCACCCAAGGTGCGTTTAATAGAATGGTCCGCTTGAAGCTCAGCTCGACGAGCACGGACCCTCGGGTAGCCTTGGCGCTCGACCAGCGCTCGACCGGCGCTTGACTAGCACTCGAGCTCTAGTCTATTTATAAAAACACGTCAAGATTTTTATGCATCATTTTCTAGCGAAACCAGAGAGAGGGGGAGAGAGAATGTGAAGGAGAAGAGAGAGGAGGAGATTAAGACTTTCGAGTCTGAATTCAACTTAGAGTTAGTTAGAAAAGTAATAGATCGAGTTGAGATAAGTGCACTCATATACTTTTCTTCCTCTTGTTTCACTTTTTATTCCATTTTCTTTGGGTATTTTCATCCCGATATCCGACCGTACTTTTATTTTATGATACCCATGTCTTGAGCATGTATATATATTGATTTCATGTTCGATTTCTAGGTTTTTATACGGTATTTCGTATATTGAAACCCTAACCCACACCCCCTTTGCATTTATCCAATTTCTTTGAGATTTATGCATGTATTGGCCTTAGATAATTGGAACCCAAGCATATGGGCGTAAATATTGATATTTATTCACATGCATGATATATATATATATATATTATTTTGTATGTGTTCTGAAAATCATGTGGATGTTTTGTGAAGGAAATTATGGTCTAGAAGTTACAAAATTATGTTTAGCTCATTATGGTAAGAATTTCTAATTTTCTCAAGTCTTATATTGATTATGCATGTATTTAAGTCATGTGGAGACTTAAGCTTACAAGAATTATGCAAATTGTGAAAAGTTTAAGAAGGGAATTCTATACTGCTATGTGATTTTAGTCCCGTCTACCAGGATTATAGGTAGTGCCACCTACCCTAGGATGCAAAAGAAGGTTAGACCTTAGATTGTATGAACTGAATACAATCCACCCACCTTAGGGTGTCGTTAGGCTTTTGATTGCATGGACCAAACACAATTCGAGTTTCGATCAATTGCTCATTTAACCAGTAAGGCCTACTAGCCCTGGTCTCTAAAAAATTAAATAATAATAGGAGGATTTTAGCATGGTTTGAAAGAAAGAATAAGAAAAGATTAAGACTAGTAATCAGAAATGAACTTGCATAAGTATTCTGATCATATTGTAAATTGTCATGTTCTATATTGTTCTCTATTTGTATTATTATGTTTTAAAAGAAATAAATACATGTTCTTTGTTATATATTGTACCTTATTGAGTATTAGGCTCATTCCCTTACTGTTTTACTAACCCTTCAGATGACTCGCAAGAGTTCCTGCCTGATGAGTAGGAGTGAAGAATGAAGGATATAGAATATGTTTCCGAGGATGTTATTTTGTTAACACGTGTTGTAGTAAGTTTCAATTTATAGCTGACTTTGGATGTAAACAATACAATGTAAAAGTATTCGGATAAATTTTGTAAGTTGTATATAAA
Source organism: Nepenthes gracilis (assembly GCA_033239525.1). NCBI lineage: Eukaryota > Viridiplantae > Streptophyta > Magnoliopsida > Caryophyllales > Nepenthaceae > Nepenthes > Nepenthes gracilis. Next base: position 14,829,581 of record BSYO01000005.1, on the reverse strand, counting down.
TATATGATGACTTTGATTTCAGTTAACAATTGTGGTGTATTACTTTCACGAAATTATGTATGATTGATTTTGTTGGCATCTATTCTTATCACAAAGTTGACATTACGTTGTTGTTGGATGGATGTTAGAGTCATTGATGATGTGATAAAATAGTTGGATCCTATGTATGTTAAGAAAATTATAATCACATAATTATAGAAAAAGATTGTCTCTTTATAATATTGATGAATACAATTTGAATAAGGTTAATGACGGGTTGGGACGTCATCCGTCACACGCATGGAGTGCTTGGGTGTAATATCCCGGATTTTATTTGGACCAATTTAATATCAATTGTGATTTTGGGTATTTCGGGCGTGGCAAAAATTAATTAGATTTTATGAAATTTGAATTGACATTTGGATCAGTCGGGATGGCACCCGAGGTGCGTTTGCATTATCACCCGAATATCGATTTGGATTTTGAAATAAAAGAAAACTAAAATGGAATATATATATATATATATATATATATATATATATATATAATATATATACAATAATATTATTATAATATAATATATATATATATAATTTAAAATGAAAAAAAAGGGGGATAATGAAGAAGATAAGAATTGAAATGGAAAAAAAAAGAAAAAAAAGAAAAGAAAACAGGAGATAAGGATGGATCGAGGAGAGAGAGAGTGGGAAATCAGGGCACCATTTTTGCTCTGTGCAAGGAAGAAGAAGGGGAATCAGAGGTTGACGACGGCGGCGTGCGGCATAATCGGCGCAGCGTCGGTGGTCATCGGCGGCTAGGAGTGGCTGGTGGTTGTCGGCGGTTGGAAATTTGGCCGGTGGTGGTTTCGCGAAGAGAAAACCGTCGAGGAGGCCGACGGTGTTTGTCGGCAGCATTTTTAAAGGCGGTGCGCAGAGGTAGCGCTGCGACTGGTGGTCGACGGCGGTTGCTGGTGGACGTCGGCGACTGGTGGTCGCCATGGGTGTTCGGCGAAGTGCGCTGAAGTTGCACAATGAGGAGGAGAGAAGTGCACCGGTGAGAGGCGCCGCTCGGTGCAGGGCAGAGGAAGGAGCGGCGGTGTTCGGAGGTGGTCAACGGTGGCCAATGGTGGTACGCCGGCAATCGACGGTGGCCATGGGTAACCGGCGATGCCATGGGTGAGCAGCACGGCAGCTGTGCAGAGGGGACAGAGTGGTTGGGTGAGGGTCACTCACGGCAGGAAAGAGAGAGTGTCGATTGAGGCACTTAGGGACATCTTTTGTTCAGATCTGCAAAGTATGAGGTCCAGGCAAGTATTTGTAAATCCCCTCTTTGATTTAATTTAATTTCTGATATATTTTGGATCATGTTTGGAATTTTTACTAACATGCATGCATTTTTGGTACACCCATTTATTTATTCTGGACATGCATGTGTAGTTCATTGGATTTTTTGGGGGTTGTTGGATTGGGTTTTATGATTTTGGAGAATTTGATATTTTTCTGAAAGTCCGAATAATTTATTAGACATTGTATATTTTTAAATTAATATATTTGTATAAAAAAATGAGCATGAAACTTTGCATTGGCCATGCAGTCACATGTACGTGCCGGGTTGTGGTCACTACATTTGGATTTGGGTTATTGGACTCTGGCCAGCTCCCGACGGGGAGATTATTTTGTTATTTGGAAATCCCTTTCCGCCGGCAGGAAAGGCTTGGAGTAGTGACTCTTCCCATTTGGATAATTTGATTTGACCTTAGAATATATTCGGACATCCTAATATATCTGACAAATTTGAGGAATGCACCCAAAGCTACGGGTGGCAAAACATAGTGAGCAACCTTATCCATGGGTACATAGTACATGGATTTTGGCCTAAGGTTACCGGGATTATGTGTAACCCTTTCTCAAGTTAGTCTTTAAATATGAGAACTCAAATTTGATGCATGATTTGTATTTTTGCATTAATTGGTATTAGACTTTGACTTGGATATGGATTTTTGGACTTGGATTTGAGATTCGCCGATTTTTGCCTATAATTGGGCTTGGTATGTCTCGTACAAATGATTTTGATTATATGTTTTGATCCGAACCTTTGGAATATCTGTCGTGGTGCTGCTTCGGTCTCTGCGCATGCTATTGGATCATTCGGCTATCGGATTCAGCCCCAGATCACAAACTGATCGGGCATTGGATTTGGACTTGGACTTGGACTCGGACTCGGATTTGGACTTGGATTGAAATCAGTTTTGGAATTGGTTCGGATCACCTCTATTTCGGTTATATATATATATATACGTCCCGACGAGAACTATTTTTAAAATTTGGACATTTCTTTGGATTTGGATATTTGATTTGAGTACAAGACTATCATTGGATTTTGAAATTTGGATCTTGGATTTCGGTTGAATTTGTCTTATCGACAATTTGGATTTATTCTGAAATTTGATTGGATTTTCATCCATTTAACATTTTCTTTGATTTATTAGACTCCTTTTGACTAAATATGATACTTGCTGGGCATTAGGCTCATTTTTCTGTTTTGTTCCTTCAGAGTAGAAGGTTCGGATGCAGTACAGGAGTAAAGATATGATCGGTCAGATATTCGTCCGTTTTGGTGAGTTTCAGTTTTGTTATGATTAATATTGATGTTTGATGTATTTGGATTATGGAATTGGCCGAATATGGGCTTATTGTTATATTTCAGGACTAGTTGAATATTATGTTATATTTGATTATGATTTTTGGGTCGGATTATTACCTCTCTTACGATGATTATAGAGCAGGTCACATTTATATTATTCGGACAGTTGTTCGATGAGGTCCTGTGAGGATTTTAATTTTGTTGAATGTATATTTTAGTTTGTCACACCTGAATTTTGGGATTTAGTATTATTTGTTTAAAATTATTAGGGATTTTAGATTTTAGAAATTATAATTAATTATTTAAATTGACCTGCTTGGTTCGGGTTCATGACATTGGGTGGTGCTTTAGCACAGAATCCAAAATAGGCGCGCTCGAGGGTTGCTCGAGGCGGTGCTCGTGCATAGTGAGGGTTTGGTTGCGGCACCTAACATGCACCTAATTGGTGGTTGTGCACTGATGCACCTATATAAGGAGTAGCATGCATTGTTCGGTCATTTTGCATGGAAAAGAAGAGAAAGGAGAGAGAAAGAGAAGGAAAAGGAAGAGAGAGAAAGAGGAGAAGAAGTAGTTCGAAAAGTCCTTTTGCTATATCTATTTAGTTGAAGGTTGAGACAAATATTCTTACGCCCTATTCTTGATCTATTTCCGTTTCTAAATATTTTTACTTACATTTGAAGGATTTAGTGTGCATACATGTTAGTTTATTTACCCTATTTAATTCCTTCATGCATGCATGTCATCTTTATTAGTTGTTTTGAGGTTTTGCTTTGGTTTTTACTAAGATTTTGGGATTTTACTAGTTTTGTCAAAAATAGGTAAATGTTTTAAATATTTTATTTATTTATGAGTATATCTATAAAAAAAGTCATAAAACCCGCATATGGGCTATACATGTGGTATCTATGTATTGTTGCTCTGGGTCGAGCTCTATCTTCATTATGGATTCGATATGTGACCTTTCTTGAGGGAAGAGCTTTGTGATATGTGACCTTACTGAGTGGAAGATTTAACTTTTTTCGTCAGTAGAAAAAGTTTTGTGATATGTGATATAGAGAATCTCAGATTGTATTTTTAAGAGTATTATCGTAAGGAATTGAATAGAACTAATATGTTTGGATATCTAAATATATTAGACAAATTTGAGGACTGCACTTGTCATCCACGGGTGGCAAAAAGAAATGGCATTCAACCCTATCTATAGGAGATAATATTGCTTTGAGTCGGGTTCTATCTTCATTATATGATTTGATATGTGACCTTTCCTGAAGGGAAAGCATTATGATATGTGACCTTCCTAAGTGGAAGCTCAACCTATTAGGATAGCAAGAAAAGTTTTGTAATATGTAATATAGAGACCTCCCGATTGTGTTTTTAAGAGAACTATCGTAAGAAATTGAACAGAACTAATATATTCAGATGTTTTAATATATTAGACAGACTTGATAACTACACTTATCATCCATAGGTGACAAAAAAAGTGGCATTTGGTCCTGCCAATAGGAGATAATGTGTAATCAGCCCGCCTATCAGTCTAAATAGAAGTGATATGATTTTAGATTATTGAAAGTATATGTAATCTTTTCTTAAATTAGTCTTTTGGTTTTGATTCTCCAATTTATGCATGTTTTGGATTTTGATATGTTTTACCTATAGTAAATTGTATTTTAGATTTTGATTGAGTCTTGTAGGTTTCGCCCATAGTAGGAATTCGGTTGGACTTGTAAAATTAAAATTTGTGATTTTTGATTGGATTACACTTTGTTTAGATTACACTTTCATTTGGAATACGCTTTGAGTATGAGACCACATTCAAATTTTTGTTGACGGGCTTTTGGATTGTGATTTTACGCATTGTGTATACGTTTGACGTTCCTCATCTTGATTTTTTGACACACTATGTTATATTATACACTAATACTTGTTTAGCTTTTGACTCATAATTTCTTTTTCTTATCCCCTTTAGATTAGTAGGTTTTAGATACATTGTAGGGAGTTTGGATGCATATTGGATTGAAGTCTCGCTTATTTTGGTGAGTGTTAGCTTGATGTTTGGATTGTGATCGTATTTGTTGTATTTGGGTAGTGAGAGACGGTTGGATGTTGGCTTATGATTTTGTATGGGGTTAGTTGGATTATTTTGTCATCTAGTAATGGACATTGATGGTTTGTCACTCCCTTACGATATTATAGAGCAAGTTGCAATTATGTTATTGTTCGGATGAGTTACTCGATGAGATCCTAGAATGATTTCCATTTTGATTATTATTATTGAATATTGAGGTTGTGTAGTTTGTCATCAGGTTACAATCGGAATTGGGATTTGTTTGGTTACTACTTCACATTTGGGATTTAAGTTTGTGGGTTGTAATTAATTATTATAACTATTAATAACTACTTTTGTCCAAATTTGTGACAAATCTGGTTAGTTCTTTGCATCTTGTTTTGGTGTAGCATCTATATTTTAATTCATCCTCAAGTAAGTCCTTTTACATCATCTTGTTCATGCTGGTTAGATGTCGGCCATGAAATCTATCACTATATCATCCAGATTTTAGTAAAGTTTTTGAGGTTGTTTTGAAGATCCAAGAAATTTTGAAGATATCTCCTTGCATAATATGGATTCCAAACTCCTCTCTCCATTTTCTAGGAAAAGTGATCCTGTGAAACCATTTTATAGAACTTCATTGAAATTTTCTTTCACACTAGATTTGCTATCTCGTGTCTACTTTTTGTTGCAATGCAATGTAGTTGGGCTCTCACGATGATCTAAATGAAAGAAATTTGGAATGGAGATGCTTGACATGAGGGTAATACAAAATATTTATTCATAAGTGGTGTTAGCTCTTCTGTTTGTGCCGAACCATACAAAAAGTTAGAAACCATACTTGTTGATAAATAAAGCATCTATATCTTACTAGATGCATGCTAATGGGATCTCCAAAAAGTATAAGTTTATTAGAATCAGACCGTGACCCTAGGATGCCGAAGGCATCCTTGGGGTCATGGTCTGACCATATAACCCTATTCAAAATCTATTTGCAGGTATAAAGACAAAAAAAAAGAAATGATAGAGAATCCCCCACTAAAACCCTGAGCCTTCACTCTAGTTGAAGCTCTAAATCCAATGACATCAAGATCATTGGGGTCAAGATTAGCTAGTGAGACGATGGAGAATAAGCTTCATCAAAGTTGGCTAGATATTTTTTGTAAAAATGAAAAAATACTGGCCCCGCTCATTTCATTGTGAGACTCAAGCCAGCTTTGATGCCTCCAAGGAATGGAGAGCTCTTGAGATTATCAAGCTTTCACTCACTGTGAAAAAATTTCCACTAATGCCTCCTGGTTGTTATTACTTGCTATAAGATTCCTTATTATTGCTAACAGTTTTTCAGTTGTTGTTGCTTGTTGCTTGCAATTACCACCTTTCTTTTCGTTTTCGGAAGTGTTCACCACAAAACTTGTGATTGATAGTAAAATATCAAGAATTCCATCAATTAGATGTCTATCAAAAAATGAATATGAAAACATTTCATTTGCTTCTCTTCATTAGATGTGAGCTCCATCTGCAAATGGATAACATCTTGGTATTAGCGTATATGAGTTTTTAATGGATTTGGGCCTATAACCATGGGTTCCAATGTGCGAGATTCCTAGAATTTCAAGCTTCATCTTCCTCCTATTACAAAATCCAATCCAATTTTTTGTAATCAATGGCGGGAGATCCAATTAACCGAGATTCAAAATCCTATATTCCCAAATAAAAGCTCATTTGACTCTCTAACTTGTTATCTTAGCAAGATGGTACCCTTTGACAGTTTTAGGGACAATCCCATAAAGATTGTTTAAATTTTTTTTTTCCTAACACATGTGATCCCTTAGCATCAAAAATAGATTATTTATCTTGGAATATCCTAATTTCAAAATTTTCATCATAGAATTGGTTTATACTTAGAATGTTAGATCTAAATCTATCTACGTATAAAACATCACAAGATTTAGTTAGACCTAAAATGTTGACTTTATCTTTGTCCAGAATAGGAGCCTTAGCTTTATTATCAAATACAACAGAACTAATAGAATGATCAATAAGCAAAATAAACAAAGATTTGTTACCACACATGTTTTTAGAGCATCTACTATCAAGGTACCACATAGCTATATTTTTAGCCTTTAATGCAATATGGGCAACATACAAAGGAAAGTTACTTTTTCAAGTTTTCAATTTTTCCCTTTATAACCCATATTTTTTTCTTGGACAATTTAGTTACTTGCTTATTTACATGTTTAATTTGATTAACAACATTGTTAACCGGTGTACTTTGTTTGCAGTCATTCCAACTATTAGTTTTATTGCAATGGAGGTGTATATAGCCATTTTTTTCCTTTTTTTTTGCAACCATGGCCTGTGAGGATGAATTTAGGAAAGGGATAAGATCTAATAGTTTGAATCCTTAATTGATTTTCAAAAATATTTGTAATGGCCGGATATTTTTATCAAGGAATCTGAAATTAAATTGGGTGGATTTAATTTTTAGCATATAATAAGAAAAATATTTATGGAATAATAATAATATAAATATTTTACGTAATAATAATAATAATAATAATAATAATAATAATAATAATAATAATAATATATATTAACAAATCCCAAGCCACCTCACCATCTTCTCGAATCTCCTCTGCTACCTCGCGTCCCCACCTTCTTTTCTTCTCTTCCTCTCGTCTCTCTCGATTCCCTGCTTTCTCTCTCTCTCTCGCAACGAACTCCAGCGTGGCCGTTCGGTTCGAATCTGCCACCTTTACCTAACGCTCGATTCCCCTTGTTCCCTCACTATTTCACCTCCATAGTTCTATTTAAGCTTTTCGTTGGTGGGTGTGTGCTAGTGAGTGAATGGAAGAAAATCGAGGTTGTGAGTGAGGGTAGAGTGAGGTTTGGTGGGCGATTGCGTGGTAGTACTGTGCTTTGTTGCCATCGCCGTCATCGTTCAAGTACCTTGCTACCGTCGCCGTCGTCGACCCTGCTACTGTGTCCTCGTCAGCGTGGTCATCATAGCCGTGTCGATTTTGTTGCCGAAGCCGAACAACCAACCCTGAGTTGAAGCCGGCCAGAAGCCAGAGACGACGCCGAAGCTGAAGCCGAAGTGAAGCCGAATTTGAGCCTGTTGGGGAAAATGGGGTGTGAGGTTCCGGGTTAAGACTATAATAATTAGAAGGTAATTAAGTTAATATAGGTGTATTGTGGTCAAAAGGTGTGGGAGGAATCATATTAAAAAGCTCAAAGAGCCAGAATCGGTAAATCGGGAACGAAAACTGTAAATCGTAAAATGTTACTTGTAAATAAGATTTTGGATTTTAAATTATGATAATCATGACTTATTAAGGTCATATAATAAAAAATAAGTTCCAAGGATGTGAAAGATTGGGTTAGAATGGTCAAAACGGGTCTCAAACGGTGAAAACGTGACGTAGGTTTGCTGCAGGCTTGCTGCGGGCCAGACCCGCGCCCTCCGTGTGCTCGAGCCCACCTATCGAGCACAAAACCCAGATTTGCCCACGCTCGCTGTGCACTCGAGGCAACTATGGCCGAATGCTTGAGCTCGCCGCGCGCTCGAGCACAAGTCTGTTTTAAAGCCACGTCGTACTTCTTTTTCCTCATTTTCCCACGAGCCCAGAAGCTTCTAGAGAGAGGGAGCACCGGTTCTAGTGAGAGAAGGGAGGAGATCGAGGCCTGGAGTCCAAATCTGTCCAAAAGCTAGTTATAAAGGTGAAAGCACACATCGAGGCAAGTGTTCTCATACTCACTTCTCATTCCCTTCTGATATTTTGCTTGATTTTATTGGGTATTCTTGTGTCGATACCTACTATAAATGTTAGAATCATGAAACCCAAGATTAACGACCAAGGAATATGTAGTTATTTGTCTGAATCGTGTCCGATCCAATCGATTTAGTTTCATCGAAACCCTAACACATGAAATTGGGGATTTTCCGTTCCCCTTCCGTGTATCATAAAATTGACTTCAAAATGTGAATCACCACGTCTGAAATACGTATATATATCGACTGGGCGTCCAATTTCACAAGAATCGACCCGTTCGTGGAGTCCGAACGCTGTAAAACACCATCGTTACTGTTCATCCGAGGTATAATGGATAAATTGCATGTTTCTACCCTATTTAATTGTTATAAGAAGTATATCTTACTGATTATATTGGAATGTAAGCTTGAAATTATGAATTTGTGTATCGATTGCAATGCAACGGGCTCCGTAGGACCTCGACGTGATATTAGCTCATCGATGGTAAGAACTTCCAATCTCTCATGCACTTTGATAATCATATGTATAATTGAATCGCTAAAAATGCTTAAGTTCTAAAGTGAGATAAGAACAAAACGAGTAAATGGAGGGAAGTCCACAATGTGATATGTGAATGATGGAACCTCCCAAATGGCGGGAGATATGATAAATTGGATATGGTGGACTTTCCCTAAAATGGAAATGGAAATAGAATAATGAAACTAGGACCATAGACTTATGTTCATTGGATAGTATTCCCTGATTTGTCACATCCATCTCGGTGGGAACCCAAAGAATACTTTAGCCACGTATTCGGGTCGCTTGTGTGAACGGGTGATATTCGTGGCACACCTTAGGTACTATTGTGGAAGAACGAGGAACTGCCCTAGTACCCTGGGGAAATGGGGCGTTTATCGGACCTGTCTACAGGTATGATATGTAGATGACCCCCCAGATGGGTTTAAGAATAAGCCATCACGGCCTTAGATCATGTGGAGTATCATGATCCTTTTCTCGTTCTCTCGCATCGTTGCTAGTACGACCTACTGGCCCTGATCCGCAAAGACTAAAGTAAATTGATAAATGCACTAAAGCATGTTCAAATGGCAATTAAAGGTTCCCAAACATGATAAATGGAAAATCGGTACTTCTAAATGTTCCTTTCCTCTCAGGTCTCATTGTATTTTGAATGCATATTGCCCCTTTTTATTATTATATTCATGTTTCTTTACAGTTTGATAGTGACGTATGATTTTACTTGCTGAGCTATACTCTCACTCTTGCTGTTTCTCCTCCCAGGTGAGAGTATTAAATTGGCGCCTGATTAATTAGAGCAAGGAGAGGGACTCGCTTGAGGAGATTAGCTGAATGTCAAAAGCCTGAAGCTTTAGTTACATCTATTGTACTAAAATGTAAACAGACTGATAGTTTAATGTGATTTGTTATTATTATGCTTCTACAGGTGACTTATAGATTTAGTTCTGCTTTCGCATTTATTTGGGTGTATAGATTTTTGTTTAGGCCTAGTGGCATCTCTCTTGAGCCGATGCTGTGTTCAAATACACCGCGTTGGAGCCACAAAATGTATGTGGCTTTTGGATCCTGTGATGTGTTGTGATTGGATTGATGTATAATGTTGGCACTTGGAGTTGGGATGTGTAGTTTTGTGTGTTGTTGAAATATAATGTTGATTGTTGGGTTTATTTGGATATATTTTTGCATTGTACAGGGTTATACAGGTGTTTGTATTTTGACAAATATCCGATTTACAAACAAAACTCTGCCCAATTTTCTGCAGAAATTTATAATTCTAATTATGGGCATTAGTTTATGTTATTATTGACGGAGGGTTATTTAAGAAAAATAACCAGGTCCGTCACAGTTGGTATCAGAGAAAAAAGAGATGCCTTAATTTTGATCTGAATCGTATGCAGATGCTTAGGCTAGATTAAAATTGATCTAATAAGTAAATAAAGGTGTTTGGTGATTAAGGTAGTCCAGGTAGTTTTGGTTACCCCAATCCCAATGACTTAGACTTGCATTAAGTTAAGAGTGATGATTTAGTTCAAGTGGCTAGCTTAAGTGTCCTAGTTAGTATTCAAGAAGTGACTTAATGCGAAATGTCTCGGTCTCAAGGAAATATTACTAGTGGCTCTTAGACGGGGACTACTAATATTAGTGATTGATTGTAGGGTCGAGAGGAAGATGGTGTATAGAGAGACCTTAGTGTTGGAATTTGATTGGTATCAATTGGGTTCTTGAATTGATCAGTGTTGAGTTGAGACCTAGGTTAATTAATCTCGATTTGATGTTTAAGTTCGATCGGCTGTGAATTGAAGTCCTTAGACTAGTAATTCGTTAAGAAGGGTTACTTGATCAACCTAGCAAGTGTAATGAATAGGGTGGAGCCATCGGCTTGAGATTGGTATGACTGGAGTAAATTTCGGGTATATCAAGTCCTAGGATGACAATTCATGATTGTTTTGGAAAAATGCTTAAGTGTTTGGACTTTTGGGTAGCCTCGGGTTATATTGAGGTTGACGATGTGGATTTTTAGACTTAAGATGGCATTGCGGTGACCCCATGTCTGGTAGAAGGTATGGCATGTTGCCCCATGTTAGATAGGAAGTGAAGTTGGCCTCGGTTAGTTGACGTGAAGAAAATCATGGGTCTTGAGGATTAAGAGGTATTGTCCTATATGCTTATGGAAGCTTTAAGGATGAATACTTTATTTTGATGAGACTCTCGGGAACATGTTTCAATAATGGTTGGTTTGATTGCAAAATTTAGGGATGTCTTTATCCATGGACGGGCGGCGAAGAGGTTCAGTGTTTTAAATTAGGGTTCTAAGGTATTAACTTAAAGTATTAAGTGCCACCTGTCGCAATAAGAGGTAAGGCCCTTGGGCTTAATATTGTAATCTGGTGTCATTTTCGGGATTCCAAACCCATGTTTGCATTGTGTTTTGAGTTATGTGTAATTGGGAAACCTAAGCTTTGTAATAGCGGTAAAAGTGACCTAGTACTTGGAAGGACAAAAGACATATCAAAGTGGATGTTTATGTATGATCTTGGAATTGAATTGTGTGATTTTGGGTATGAACTTGAGCCAGCTAAGGTACCAAGTCTTAATTTGATCTTAATAGTAGTTCGGTGGGCGAACTGCAGTGCTATTACTGTTGGATTGGTAAAAGATGACATCTGACAATCGAGTTGTGGGATCTAAGGCATAGGTTTGAATTGATCAAGGTATCAAGAGATTGATGACGTCTTCCTGTGGAACATTCAATGAGAATCTGCGTTAAGTCTAATTAGTATATGCGGCCACATCTTGAAGTTATTTTGTGGTTATTGAGGGGCTTCGTCCGTGTGACTATTTGAGGATGATTATAGAAGGAAGATTAGGTTGATTTATCTGTTGACAGATAATTCGAGATTGTGTCAAAATCGATGGCGATCATTGAGAGTTCCATGCAGAGCCGTGAAAGTATAGGCTTTGGTATCATTGTGAAATACCCCAGAACCTTCGTGGTAGATAAGACGGATCGATAAGGTTGTTCATGAATTTCAAAAATGGGGTGGCCTAGGAGATTGATAATTTGTCAAACGGACCTTGTGAATGGATAAGCGAATTATGTGGGCCGTTGTAAAGGCTTGACGATTGCTAAGATCGATTTGGGTTCATAGCGTGTTAATTGTGGATCAATGGAAGTGGTAGCCCTGGCGGTATTCATCATGAGGATATGGCCACTATGAAGTCCAGAAAACACCGTTTAGGTTTTGTAGGTCCGTTGGTGTTTCACGAAATTTAATGGGTTGGATCTTTTGGCCATATTCGGGCCCGTGTTGAGGTGACTTCATAGATAAATTCAAAGGAATACGAGTTTAGTGGAGGAAATGCCCTGTTAGGCTTGTAGCTCTTTGGTCGCATGATCTTGGGATCTATAAGATTTTAAGTGATGGCTATTGGAAAAACCGATTAGTGTCGTGAAAGCGTATGGTCTTTTTGGGTCTAACTGAAGTTATTAAGTGATCCGACAAATATTCTTTGAGGACTACAATTCAAGTGAGACGTTTGGCTTAGAGAGATTTGTAATGGTTAGAACGAAAGATAAACAGTAGTTTTCGGAGATCGGATGGGGGTAATTGATGTTCATGTCATTTGGGTTGATCCCTAATGGGTCTGGTAAGTTATTGTGGAATGTAATGCCTTTGAGAAACGTTAATGTTATGTTACTCTCACGTCATGATAGGTAGATACCTTTGATTTAAGTGGGGGAGAAGTTCATGATTAGTGTTACCCCAATGTAAGTCAGAATTAGCACTTAAAGTCTCCGCTTTAAGAACTTATGGCTTTGTTTTTGTAGTCATTACCTAAAGTTTTAAGAGCCAAAATACTTGTACCATTAAAAAGGATGATCATCTCGTATTGCATGTGGATAGACTTGTTTAAAGGTTGAGAAAGTGAACCTCGGTGTTTTCGTTGGGAAAGCAGGCATCAATGTTGGCAATTGATGCTGTGAGTCTTTGGACTTGTATGTCTTTGAAGTTTCATAGATGATGTGAAAGATGAATCGCGAGTAAGTCCAAATGATTGGGTGATAGGATGCCATGTTCTCAAATTGGGAGACAAAACCGTATTCGATGTTTGGGAGCTAAGAGTTCATGAAATATGAAGTCCTTATGATTTGTTTCAAGAAGATTAGGGCAACCCACTTATCGTAATCTTAGAAAACGTGTTCGGCTGGAATCAGTTGGCTTATTGGTATGCCAACGGGATCTTGAGGTTACTAAGTAATTGGGATCTTAAGATTCTGGGTAATGATTTAAAGTTATGTTGACTCTTCGGGTGATCGTTATGACTATAACTCGGAATGTGGCTGTAGTCTGAGGATTGTGGAATTGTTTTCATAGTATGACTATCCTAGAACTGTCTTAATCAGAGTAGTGCAGCGTAAGGTTGTGAACCCGTGGCTCAGAGATTTAAGAATAAGGTTGAGGTCCCTGTGATCTAATTCTTTTGAAGCTTGGAATGAACTGAAGTGGAAGTTCATTAGATTCGTTTGAAGTATCGGATTAAATTGGAGAAATGGCCAGCATTATTGTAGGTCGCTTTTGAAATTCGGAGGATCGTTATAAAGTCTTCCTTGTATCGATGGTTGAGAAAATCAGTAAGTGTCTGGGTTGAGCCGTTTTGAGAGGCTAAGGATTTGTTTTGTGATGAGGATTAGAATATTCAAATGCTTGAGGTTTCCTAGAATGATCGTTGTCTGAGGGAATGATTTCTGGTTGCAAGAAAGATTACCTGTGACTACAGGAATTTGAGATTCATTAAATTTCAAGGATGAAATTTTTATAAGTGGGGGAGAGTTGTGAGGTTCCAGGTTAAGACTATAATAATTAGAAAGTAATTAAGTTAACATAGGTGTATTGTGGTCAAAAGGTGTGGGAGGAGTCGGATTAAAAAGCTCAAATAGCCGGAATTGGTTAATCGAGAACGGAAAATATAAACCATGAAATGTTACTTTGTAATTAAGATTTTGGATTTTAAATTATGATAATCATGACTTATTAAGGTCATATATTGAAAAATAAGGTCCAAGGATGTGAAAGATTGGGTTAGAATGGTCAAAACGGGTTCCGAACGGTGAAAATGCGACGTAGGCTTGCTACAGGCTTGCCGCGGGCAAGACCCACACCCTCCGTGCGCTCGAGGCCACCTATCGAGCACAAAATCCAGATTTGCCCATGCTAGCCGCACGCTAGAGCCGACCATGGCCGAATGCTTGCACTCGCCGCGTGCTCGCCGCGCGCTTCAGCGTAAGTCAGTTTTAAAGCCACATCGTGCTTCTTTCTCCTCATTTTCCCACAAACCCAGAAGCTTCTAGAGAGAGAGAGCACCGGTTCTAGTGAGAGGAGGGAGGAGATCGAGGCCGTGGAGTCCGAATCCGTCCGAGAGCTAGTTATAAAGGTGAAAGCACGCGTCGAGGCAAGTGTTCTCATACTCACTTCTCGTTCCCTTTCGATGTTTTGCTTGATTTTATTGGGTATTCTTGTGTCGATACCCACTATAAATGTTAGAATCATGAAACCCAAGATTAATGACCAAGGAATATGTAGTTATTTGTCCGAATCGTGTCCGATTCAATCGGTTTAGTTTCACCGAAACCCTAACCCACGAAATTGGGAATTTTTCATTCCCCTTCTGTGTCTCATGAAATCGACCTCAAAATGTGAATCACCACATCTCAAATACGTATATATATTGACCGGGCGTCCGATTTCATAAGAACCGACCCATTTGTGGTGTCCGAAATCTTTAAAACACCACGGTTACTGTTCATCCGAGGTATAATGGATAATTTGCATGTTTCTACCCTATTTAATTTTTATAAGAAGTATATTGTGACGGACCACATTATTCTCCATCGAATAACCTCTGTCAAAATATAAAGACAAATATGGAATATAATAATAATAAATTTTCACAGAAAATTGGGCAGAGTTCCGTCTATAAATTAGACATTTCCAAAATACAAACACCTGAAAAGAACACAACCCTGCACAATAATCCAAAAACTTTCTCAATAAAATCCAATGACAACCACACAGGACCCAAAAGCCACAATAACCAAGGTGGCGCCGACGACAATAATCCAGACGACACCGGCAAAGAAGGATGCCAACTAGGAACCCCGACATCTCCATAAGATAAAACCTGCGGAAGTATATAAACCACAATACACAGCGGACTAATACATATATATCATCCATCATTTACTTGTATAAGTTAACTCCATACAAGTTTGTCAGATACAAAAGCCAAACTCAAAAAGATCCCTGCCATACATCTAATCCGTCCAAGTCCACAATCTTTGGCCTCGCACTCAAGACAGCTATCTGCTCAGCCTCGTCAAGCATCAAGGCGTTCTCATCTGAAAAATGTAAAGCAAGGGTGAGCATAAAGCCCAGCAAATGAAATCATATCCTACTAACTAACAACAAGCAATGGTATTGAAAAGAAAGGCATAATGACAGTACAAGGGGTCACAAGATAGAGAAGAACACTTGAGAGTGTCTGATTCACTTGATTCATCTTTAATTTAACATTTATCTTTATGGACCCCGGAGCCGATGAGGATCGTATTTAGCCAACGAAGCGAGAGAACGAGGAAAGTAATGTGTTCGCTACACATTCCAAAGCCACGGCTACTATTTTAGGTCGGTAGCACACGACCACTGGTTGCATCCATGCAACAATCCACAGAACATTTACATCTCGATATGTAGCGTTTGACGACACGCCCCACACCCCCAGGGACCAGGGCAATCCTCGTTCTTTCACTGTAGTGTCCTAGAACTTGCCAAATACACCACCCACCCCCAAGGGCGGCCGGAGTATTCCTTGGGTTCCCACCATGACGTACGTGGCAGGTTAGAGGACACCACTCCTATCAACCACGGTCCTAATTTCAAGGTTTGACTTTTCGGGATGGAGGACCCACTACTCGACAAGCTCATCCACAATTGGGAAATCTCATCCCCATCACACGTCTCCATCCGGGAGATCACATTTTCCACGACATACTCAGTGGGTCATCCTCCATTCACTTATTGGACTTAATTCCTTCTTTGGGATTAACTTTTATCACAATTCAATTCAATGTTCACAACGAGTTTGGAAATCTTTACCTCCGGTGGACAACCACCACCTTAGAAGCCCTCGGGACACGTTCCCATGCTTCCGGTGCACAATTTATATAGTTCGAAGCTTACACTTTCAAATCAACACATATCATAAATTTCATCACAATTTATAGGAGCAAAATGAGCAATTTCACAATTCATTCACGGATGAACAGTAACTTAGTGGACTCGGAGGCCGCGAACGGGTCGTAACGTTCAAGATTTCTCGCGCGGCCAACATATATGCACAATAAGAACGTGAGGATTCTTATTTTGGAGCCAATTTAACAATTCACAAGTGGGAAACAGGGAACACCCAAAATCTCGTGGGTTAGGGTTTGACTAAGCTCCACCGAACGAATCGGTAAGCAAATCGGCCAATAAACTATTACATCCTTGGCCTCAAGACACGGGTACTACATTTTTCAAGCCACGAGTGGGTATCGAGACAAAAATACCGGATGAACAACAAAAATCAACGAAAGAGGAAAGTTAGTGGGTATGAGAACACTTGCCTCGACGCGTGCTTTAACTTTAATAATTGGCTCTCGGACGGATTCGGACTCCCGAGCCTCGTTCTCCCTCCTTCTCTCTCTAGAAATGCGCCTCTCTCTCACTAGAACTGCGTGAAAAATGGCGAGGAAAGAGATAGGGCGCATATTTATACTGCGCCGTCCGCTCGAGCGGGCGGCGAGCAAGCTCGCCACGGGTCTTCCACCGCTCGAGTGGGAGCGAGCGGCGGTGGTTCTGGTTTTTCAGCTCGAGCAGCCAGCGGGGGCTAGCTGCTGGCCCTGCACCACAGCAAGAAAATTCCGAATTATTTTTCAACTTTTCCACCATATACACATCGTCACATTATTCAATTGATCTATAATTAATTACCAAGACGACGATTATTCCTTAACTATCATGCCCAAAAACCCGGAACCTCACAAATATCTAACTGATTGTATTGGAATGTAAGCTTGAAATTATGAATTTGTGTATCGATTGCAATGCAACGGGCTTCGGAGGACCCCGACGTGATATTGGCTCATCAATGGTAGGAACTTCCAATCTCTCATGAACTTTGGTAATCATATGTATAATTGCATCACTAAAAATGCTTAAGTTCCAAAGTGAGATAAGAACAAAATGAGTAAACGGAGGAAAGTCCACAATGTAATATGTGAATAATGGAACCTCCCAAATGGCAGGAGATATGGTAAATTGGATATGGTGGACTTTCTCTCAAATGGAAATAGAAATAGAATAATGAAACTAGGACCATGGACTTATGTTCATTGGGTAGTATCCCCTGGTTTGTCACGTCCATCTCGGTGGGAACCCAAAGAATACTTTGGCCACGTATTCGGGTCGCTTGTGCGAGCGGGTGATATTCGTGGCACAACTTAGGATACTATTGTGGAAGAACGAAGAATTGCCCTGGATACCCGGGGAAATGGGGAGTTTATTGGGCCCGTCTATAGGCATGATATATAGATGACCCCCGTTTAAGTCTAAGAATAAGCCCTCATGGCCTTAGATCATGTGGAGTATCTTGATTCTTTTCTCGTTCTCTCGCATCATTGCTAGTATGACATATTGGCCCTGGTCCGCAAAGGCTAAAGTAAATTGATAAATACACTAAAGCATGTTCAAATGGCAATTAAAGGTTCCAAAACATGATAAATGGCAAATCGGTTCTTCTAAATGTTCCTTTCCTCTCAGGTCTCATTGTATTTTGAATGCATATTGCCCCTCTTTTATTATTATATTCTTGTTTCTTTACAGTTTGATAGTGACGTATGATTTCACTTGCTGAGTTGTACGCTCACTCTTGTCCTTTCTCCTCCCTGGTGAGAGTATTAAGTTGGTGCCTGATTAATTAGAGCAAGGAGAGGGACTCGCTTGAAGAGATTAGCCGAATGTCAAAAGCCTGAAGCTTTAGTTACATCTATTGTGCTAAAATGTATACGGCCTGATAGTTTAATGTGATTTGTTATTATTTTATGGTTATTGTTGTGCTTCTGTAGGTGACTTATGGATTTAGTTCTGCTTTCGCATTTATTTGGGTGAATGGATTTTTGTTTAGGCCTAGTGGCATCTCTCTTGAGCCGACGTTGTGTTTAAATACACCGCGTTAGAGCCACGAAATGTATGTGGCTTTTGGATCCTGTGATGTGTTGTGATTGGATTGATGTATAATGTTGGGACTTGGAGTTGGGATGTGTAGTTTTGTGTGTTGTTGAAATATAATGTTGATTGTTGGGTTTATTTTGATATATTTTTGCATTGTACAGGGTTATACAGGTATATGTATTTTGGCAAATGTCCGAATTACAAATGGAACTCTGCCCAATTTTCTACAGGAATTTATAATTCTAATTATGGGCATTAGTTTATGTTATTATTGACGGAGGGTTATTTAAGAAAAATAACCCGGTCCGTCACACGGCGGGCGTCTGGAGGAGAATGCACGAGAGTGCGAAAGAATCGAGAGGACAAATCACTCGGACAGAGGGACAGTACTGTGAGGTCCCGAAACCATGAAGGCTTAAATTCGGAATAAAATATCGCTACTGAAAATCAGAGTGGCTTTGCGCCACTAGAAGGCCGAACCACTTCATGGAAGTGCAAGAGGCCGAAGCAAATAATAAGAGAAATTTGACCGATTTGAAGATATTGATCGGATTTGAAGAGTTGACCGGATTTGAAGATGTTGACCGGAATTGAAGAGTTGGCCGAATTTCTTGAAAGGTTTACAAAAATTGGAACCGGCACTACATTTTGAACTCGGCCATGTGAAATGGAACTCAGCCCTTCAGAATCACAAACAGCCCAACAAGGTTGGCCAGTGGCGAAGTGGACTGCTGGCATGAAAATGGAACGGTTGGCCTGAATCAAATTAATGGTAACTAAAGATAAAAGTAAACTTTCTTGTTTAGTTAGATTCTAACTAGGCAGCAACTAGGCGGCGACCAAATGGAGTAGGTAAACTAATCTAGTTACTCTCACCTACCGTCTGCAAACAAGTACGGGAGTAAGTGACTTACCCCACTTACCCCATAAAATCCCTCCTCTATAAAAACCCAGCGTCGGTTGGTTGAATGTAGCAAAGGCAAACGCAAGCATCAAGGAAGAAGTGGAGGAGAGAAAAACTTCAAACGGTAATACTGGGCAACCCTCAGGCAAGTTACTTCGGACGTTGCTTTTAAGTTCATGCTTTAAGAATATTGCAAGTTACTTCGGACGCTGCTTTTAAGTTCATGCTTTAAGAATATTGCAAGTTACTTCGGATGCTGCTTTTAAGTTCATACTTTAAGAATATTGCAAGTTACTTCAGACGCTGCTTTTTAAGTTCATGTTTTAAGAATATTGCAAGTGTACTCTGTTTTGAAGTTCATGCTTTACTGCATGTGTACTCTGTTTTAAAGTTCATGCATTCAGCATTGAATATCGACCTTCTGCATTGTAAAATGAACTTGGCCACATGAAAATTAAACTCGGTTTCCTATATGTAAAATGAACTCGGTACCCTACATATTAAAATGAACTCCGGCCTTAATGTGAAATGAACTCCGGCTTTTTGTTAAAAAAAAATAAACTCCGGCATTTGAGAAAAAGAACTCCGGCTTTTTTGAACTTCGGCTTTTTGAACTCCGGCATTTTGAGGAAAAAGAACTTTGGCTTTTTGGACTTCGGCTTTTTGAACTCTGACATTTAAGGAAAAAGAACTCCGACTTTTTAAACTCTGGCTTTTTGAACTCCAGCATTTTGAGGAAAAAGAACTCCGACATTTTTGAACTCCGGATTTTTGAACTCCGACTTTTTGAGAAAAAGAACTCCGGCTTTCTGAACTCTGACATTTTGAGAAAAAGAACTCCGGCTTTTTGAACTCCGGCTTTTTGAGAAAAAGAACTTCGACTTTTGAACTCCTGCTTTAATGAACTTCGGCTTTTAATGAACTCTGTCATTTAAGAGAAATGAACTCCGACTTTTAATGAACTCTGTCCTTTAAGAGAAATGAACTTTGGCTTTAATGAACTCCGGCTTTTAATGAACTCCGTTCTTTAAGGGAAATGAACTTCGGCTTTAATGAACTTCGACCTTAATGAGGAAAGAGCTCCGGCCCTTCCTTGATAAGAATCTAAATCGGCCCCAAGTATATTTTATACCATGAAATCGAAATCGGCCTCAAGTTTATTTTAAACCGGCTTTAAGTATATGAATTTTGAATTAATTTCTATGATTTGAAATCGGTTTGAAGTATATGATTTTTGAACCAGCCTCCTTAAGACTTGATGTGATATTCTGTGCACAATTTCTGAAGGGTAAATCGTGATGTTTTCGACTGATACTTAAAATGGCTTTCAGTAAGTGATAAGAAGATAAGAAGAATATGTGACTGATACTGAAAATGGCTTTCAATAAGCGATAAGAAGAAAGTATTTCTGTTTCTGTTATTTTGGACCCAGACTGATATGCAGTTAGGTTAGGTTCTCCGGCATACCTTAGAACGTTATGGTGGTAATCGAGGATAATTTTGTCCATGGAGTTATTTATGGTCCACTTCTCCTCGAGGCGGTATAATATGGAGGGTAGATTCTGTTCTGTTCTAGCCTGCACCTCCTTGGATTGGGGAAGGATCTCGTGAGGTAGGATCATCCGGTCTGTTCTGTTTAATGTCATTGATTGTGGGGAGATGTACACAATCTATCCTCGATTATTCGCCCCCTTTGCTAGTAGGGTCTACTGGTAGGGTCCTTTACTGATAAAGATAATATTTTTGTAAAATATGGAAGTAAGACCGACTTCAGCTTTCTAAAATATGAGTACATTGATTTCGAATTTTCAAAGACCGTTTATATTTCTAATAGTTCTGAATACGTTTCTGTTATGAATCACTTTCTTATGGTATTTGTAACTTTATGTGCAATAGTATCTGTTTTGTTGAGATATATTCCACATATATGTTTTACTATATATCTGCATGTAACTTGTTGGGCCTCGGCTCACTGTTTTATGTTTTTCCCTCCCATCAGATGAGACTTTAGAGCTGGTGCCTGGCGAGTTGGAGTAATTAGAGCTTGTCTAAAGAACTATTAAAGACTCGGAAGCTTATTTTGGAAAATATTATTGTAATGACTTGTTTATGATTCATGAACCTTTATAGATAGACATTTGACTATGTATTCAGAGATGAATACTTGGGAATGAATATGAATGTTTCCGCAAGTTGTTAGAGTAACTTTCGCTATGTTTCTTATGGTTAAAAGTATATGGGTCCTAGATGGCATCTGTGATCTTGTGTTACAAAAAAAAATCCGTTCCGTCACAGTGCTCGAACGGACAGCCAAAGGAAGAAACAGAAAATCGCAAGAAATACACGAGATTTAACGTGGAAACCCTTCTGTAACCAAAGAAAAAAACCACGGGAGCAGAGTCAACAGCAAATCCGCTATGTGAAATAGGTTACAAACCTCCAAGATGGAGTATCCGCTACACACCCAAGAAGTCAAAGAGAAAAATGCCCCAGAGCAAACCAAGAAAACACTCTTTTCCTTTCACTCTCTATTTTTCTCTTTCTTCCTTCTCTAACCGGTGGTGCACTCTTCTTCTTCCTTCACAATAGTCCTTTTGCTCTCCCAAGATTGCTCTCTCAATCTTCTCCAGCTCTCTCTCTCTCACTGGCTCTAGCACAGCTCCCATATATATAGCCACAAGGGGCCTAGGCCCGGCCAGCCACCCTACTGCCAGTAGGGTGGCAGGGCCATGCCCCTTAGGCCTGCCATGGCAGGCGCACGCCAAGCGTGCTAGGATGGCAGGCCTGACACCTTGGGAGTTGTAGCCATCTGCCCACTTGCAATATGCGGCTGTAGTAGGTCTACTGAGGAAGTCAACGCCTAGGCTTCAGAGTCCTCGTCCATGTCTTCAGCAACCTCTGATGAGTCCTCGTCCACTATTTCCGCAACTTCTCAGACAATAGTTCCCGGACGGATTCTTCAGCCACTTTTCCTCCACAGTAGTCCTCGTCCAATTCCTCCAGCTACCCCGAGGATGGACGTTTTCGGATTTCTCCAAACGTCTGCGTCCTTTTGTCTCCACAAGTCTGTGGACACAAACACCACTAGAGACTAACCCCAACAAACTTCCCCTCATGACCTTGTGGGGAACCTTGCCGTTGTTGGACAACCGTCATCTCCTGCCTCCCGGCAGCTTCCCTTGAATATGGACTCTGGCATCAGCCTCTGCAAGCCTGAATGACACCTTCCTCCACTCCATTGAACTTGGAGTAAACCCACTCCCCTTCAGCTCCTTATCCGCGGACTTGTCATTCTCCATTGCCTTCGCCACCTCAGCTCTACCATTGACCCTGCTGGCTCTACCGTTGGTCCTGCTGGTTTCGTCGTTGGTCCTGCTCAGCTACACCCTTGGCCCTCTGCCGTTGGCCCTACTAGCTCCACCCTTGGCCCTACACAGCTCCGCCCTTGGCTCTGCACAGCTCCGTCCTCGGCCATGCTGGCTCCGCCTGCCTCCCAGCCGTCCTCTCCTACCACCTTGACCAATGCCCCCATCGGTCATCCTAGCATTTCCTTTGGCAATGCAGGTCTCCATCAGATACCGCCCTGATGTCCTGCTTCCCCTTGCCATCACTGAGGCGCCTTTGGTGAGCTTCCATTGGCCATCGCCAAATGTCGTCGAAGCCTTCCTCATCAAGCTTCCCGGTTGAAATCACATTCAACCTCAGGTCTGGGGCATGTCGCACGCCCTCCAGCACGAGCGTATTCCCGTTGCTTGTCCTTAAGCAAACATCCCCAATGCCAACAACCCTAGACGAGCCACCATTACCCATCTTCAACACCCCTCGGCCAACGGGCGTGTAACTCCTGAAGTGGGACTTCCTTGGCGTCGCATGGTGTGTGAGGCCCCACTTCTATCACCCAACTCATCTCTTGGCATGGTCGGCTCCGTGCTTCCCCTGTGTGGACCACCAGGAGGTGTGAGGACCCGAAACTAAAAACGTAACAACTAGATGTGATTAGGTAATTAATATCAATAAGAGGCTATGCATGTATTGAAAAAGTGGTAGTTAAAAGTGAAAAGTTGAAAAATGCCCAAAATTCAGCAAGCAGCCGAGTGGCACTCGCTGAGGGCTCGAGCCGGCCTATCGAGCGGAAAATCCAGAATTGAATTCGGGCACCAGCTGCTCGCTGGCCGCTCGAGCTCCGCTCGAGCGGCTGGGTGTTGAAAGCCGGGCGCTCGCTGGCCGCTCGAGCGGCAGGCGCAGTTTAAAAATGCGACCTGCTCCTCTCCGTTTCATTTTCGCACGATTTAGGGTTTGAGAAGAGAGAGAGAGCGCCGACTTAGAGAGAGAAGAAGGGAGAACGAAGCTCGGGAGCCCGAATCCAACCCCGAGCTAGTTATAAAGGTGAAAGCCCGCGACAAGGTAAGTGTACCTCGGATCTTAGTTTTGCGTTTTTTACCGATTTTCGAGGTTTTTAAAGTTTATGAAAATGATGTAAGAATGAGGTTGAAGCTTGTTTCCTTCGATTAATCGGTTAGATTTCATGTTTGTTCATGTTTATTGAAGTATTTGGCCCCGATTTCATGTAATAACAAGTGATTATGTGGTTATTCTGATATTTAGAGAATGTGGCCAAACCCTAACCGGAAATTTTGGAGATTTATGGTTTAAATGCATGATTGAGTATATATATATGGAGTTATGGCATCAATTTCAAAATTGAACACATGTTTAGAGACCGATTTATGTCCGAAAGCTTAGGCGAAGCACTAAGTACGAAAATGAAAGGGTTTAAGTGATTTTTAATCAAGCTCCGATTACATGAAAGTTAATTGACACCGAGATGTAACTTCCAAGTATAATTTGTTTTCAAAATACGAACGAATTTATCTCCGACAAAAAAATTCCATGTGGATTTAAAGTTAGCTGAAAATGTATTGTATAAGTCTAATTGTGAAAAAGGGGTTTTTAATAAAAATATAACGATAGCCGTCCTCGGGGGCTTGGTACAAGGAGGTAGGGGCGATAGCCGTCCCTCGGGGCTTGGTACAAGGAGGTAACGATAGCCGTCCTAGGGGCTTGGTACAAGGAGGTAATGATAGCCGTCCTGGCTTGGTACAAGGAGGTAGCGATAGCCGTCCTCGGGGCTTGGTACAAGGAGGTAACGATGGCCATCCTCGGGGCTTGGTACAAGGAGGAAAATAATATGAAGTACCGATAATGTTTTACTTGATATGCTATACTACAATAAAAAGATGATAATGAAACATTATACGGTGAAAAGATGATAGAGTATCATCGGATAAAAGATGATAATAAATCGTATACAAAGTGGAAAAGATGACAGTGAATCAGTATAATGTACCGTTTTTAGTTTTACCATGCATCGGTAAAGTTTATAGTTATTGTTTTCTGACCTATAGCGATATGATTTATGAAGCATGCCTTTTACGATTTCCTTTCGAGATGATGTTTGATTGAACATTATGATTTTTGCATGGTTATATGATCGGTTTGGCATGATCGTTTCTGATTCATATGCATGTACCTTTACCGGGCCTCGGCTCACTGCTTTAGTGTTTTTCCCCTTCCGGATGAGACAGTAGAGCTTTTGCCTGGCGAATGGAGTAGACTAGGGAAAAGCTTCTGAAGGCTTTTTGAGGACTTAGAGCATTGTGAAGCCAATT
The DNA here is from genome assembly GCA_033239525.1 of Nepenthes gracilis. NCBI lineage: Eukaryota > Viridiplantae > Streptophyta > Magnoliopsida > Caryophyllales > Nepenthaceae > Nepenthes > Nepenthes gracilis. The sequence continues at coordinate 14,804,778 of BSYO01000005.1, read as the reverse complement.
TTTGAAGAGCTTGTGGGTGCAATGACCTAGCTAGAAATGTGATCTTGAATACCGATTCCACGTTTATTGATGTTATGGAACTTGTGAATTTTGTAAAGAAAGCTCATGATATGTATGATAGTAAAAGAGAATATGCTATGCTTCTGCAGGTTGTAGTGTACTTCCGCTATACTCTGGATTTATTTTGCGGTGTCCTAGATGGCATCTCGTTATTTATCGTTAGAATAGTAATTGCTTTGATGGATTTGTGCCATGGATGGCACATAGGATCCTGTGAATGATTGTTGTAGGAATTGTGAATGATGGATAGTTGTGTGCTTGTTATGGATGAATATTACAGGTTTGTATTTTTGGGTTTTCATCCAGTTACAAAGGAGACTCCGCCGAAATTTCTGCATAAGTCTTGCCTTAATTAGATCGTTAATTATGTTATCTGTTTGACGGAAGCTTTTGAGGAAAAAAAAAAATATCCGTTCCGCCACAGGAGGTCTCCGCAGAAAGCAATGGTCTCCAGATCATCATCCTGATCCCTTTTCTCTTGACAATTGCTTCTGCCCTCCTCGTCCTGCCTCCTCCGCGGACAGTCCTTCTTTATATGGCTTTTCTTGCCACATAAGAAATAACTCCTCCCTTCAAGCTTGCTCCAGTTGTTGCTCCTCTCCGTCCTGCCACCTGGTCCTCGGTCAGATCTCCCTCGTCCCCGACTGCTGGTTGCCACCAGAACACTTTCTCGAGAGCTTGAAGTCTCACTGCTTTCCCTCCGCCTTGACTCGTTCATAAGAAGGGAAGCTATGACCTCGTCCAGCTTCAACGTGTCCTTCCCGAACAGCAACATCGTGACAATATGATCGTATGAGGCTGGCAAGGATGTCAGCAACACCAACGCTTTGTCCTCCTCCTTGATCTTCTCATCAAGGACCGACATCTGCGTTACCAGCCGGTTAAACTCGTCCAAGTGCTTCTCAAAGCACTCACCTTTCGACAACCACATGCCATAGAACTGCTTTTTCAGATGCAGCCTGGTTTCAAGGACCTAGACTAATACTGGCTCTCAAGCTTCTCCCAGACCTCGGCCGGGTTTGACAGTCTGAGGACCTCCTGGAGTGTGTTGTCTGCCAAACACAACTTAATGGTGGAGTTGGCAAGATCCCTCTTTTCCTGCCACTGGTCCTCGGACAGTTTCTCCAGCTTCTCCTCCTTTTTCGGAAGAGCTATTACTGTTCCTTCCCGGGTCAAAAAATTCCTTACCCTTTCCTGCCAAAGGATGAAATTATTTTGCCCATTGAAATACTCTACACTGAATGTCCCATTCCTCACCGACAATGCCATCCAACCGACGGTTCACCAACTTGGCTCTGATACCACTTGTTGGGGCAAACGGGGCGTTAGGACAGAATGCACCGAGAGCATAGTAACCGAGAGGACAAATCACTTGGACAAAGGGACATCACTCAAACGGATAGCCAAAGGAAGAGATAGAAAACTACGAGAAACACATGAGATTTAACGTGGAAACCCTTCTGTAACGGAAGGAAAAAACCATGGGGTAGAGTCAACAACAAATCCACTATGTGAAATAGGTTACAAACCTCCAAGATGGAGTATCTGCTGCACACCCAAGAAGTCAAAGAGAAAAACGCTCCAAAGCAAACCAAGAAAACACTCTTTTCTTTTCACTCTCTATTTTTCTCTTTCTCCCTTCTCTCACTAGTGGTGCACTCCTCTTCTTCCTTCACAATAGTCCTTTTGCTCTCCCAAGATTGCTCTCTCAATCTTATCTAGCTCTCTCTCTCTCACTTGCTCCAGCACAGCTCCCATACATATAGCCACAAGGGCCGAGGGCCCCGGCCCCCTACGCCGCGTAGGGGTGGCAGGGCCATGCCCTTAGGCGTGCCATGGCGGCGCACACCCGGCGTGCCGGATAGCAGCCCGACACTGGGATGTCAGAGCCACCCCGCCCATCCGCAACACGCGGGGTCAGAGAGAGCCTATTGAGGAAGTCAGCGCCTAGGTTTTGAGTCCTTCGTCCATGTCTTCGGAACCTCTTGGACATGACGCCTCCGATGAGTCATTATCCACTATTTTCGCAACTTCTTGGAGAATAGTTCCCAGATGGATTCTTCAGCCACTTTTCCTCCATAGTAGTTCTCGTCCAATTCGTCCAACTACCCAGAGGATGGATGTTTTTGAATTTCTCCAAACGTCCACGTCCATTTGTCTCCACAAGTCCGTGGACACAAACAACACAAGAGAGTGACCCCAACAGAGCCGTGTTCAAGAACCGTGAAATCAGGAAAGTGAATCCCATCTACTGTCATTTTTTCTCTAATTGCAAGTGAATCCCGTTTATTGTCATTTCTTCTCTAATTGCAAGTGAACCCTCTATTCTCATTCTACTCCAATTTGTAACTGATTTCTTCCTTCCTCATTTGTAATTTTGGCTGTGTTCTATTGGAATTTGAAAATTTGATTCGAATCTGTTCATCTCTCTCTCTCTCTTATTCCATCAATTTTGATGTGTAAATTGGATGGTGTGTGTGTTCATTGAGAAACTGATGAGGGAGCAGAGGTTAATCTGTTTGTGGCCGGTTCAAAAATCGGGTGAGAAAACAGAGGCTCCGTGCTCTATTTTTGGCCGAGTTTTGGTGGGTGATGGGTTGATAATAGTTGGGGTGTTGGTCGTGCTCTATATGAGTGAACGGTTAAAATTGTGTGTATGTGTGTGTCTGAAGCAGTATGTGTCATGTTCTGTGTGTGTATGTTGAAGCAGCAGAACTGTGTGTGTGTGTGTATGGAAGGGAGAAGCAGTAAGCTACTGGTTGTGTGTGCGCATCGGTGTGGGTGGCATCGTATGTGTGTGTTGGTGTGATAGAAGCAAAGAGAAGGCCGCTGAGTGTGTGTGAAGCTTTGTGTGAGCTTTGTGTGTGTGGAGCCTGTGTGTGGGAGTGTGGAAGCGATTGTGTGCGCATGAAGTTGTGTTGATGGGCTGTGGGCTGGGTGATTTGGTTTGTTTGTGTGGGTGTGTGAAGGGCAGCAGATGTTGGGCCGTGGACTGGGCCGGTTGGTGAGGGTAGGTGTGTGGAGTGTTGGTTGAGTGTGTGTGTGTGAGTATTTGTGTGTGTGTGAGTGGAGGTAGCAGAAGCTGCGTGAGGCAGAAAATTGTGCCGTGGGCTTGGCCGTGGGTGTTGGTATATGTGTGTATATATGTGTGGATTATGTGTATATATATATATATAGAGGTATATCTATGTATATATATAGATATATGTTGTGATGTATTTGGTTATATATGTATATATATATATTTGTATATATGTTAATGAGTGGTGATATGTGTATGTATGAGAATAAAGATAGTAAAGAGTATAGAGGATATTTACAGTTTGTAAATGTTGCATGTATAAAGGTATGTTGGCCGGTATTTGGAGTGGTATTAATTATATGAAGAAATAAATATTGCCAATTAATTTGTTAGAACCTTGCAAAATTAATTGGGAATGGAAATTAAAATAAAAATATTGTTGGCCTTAGTCATAGGCATCGCTCCGGAATAAAATGGGAAAAATAGTGAAGTAGTTGAGCTGATCATATCTCGATCATTGTATTCCCTTTGGATGTTCTGAGATACGTTCCTTTGTGTTGGATTTGATTGTGTGAGTATGGTCTGGTCAGCACCGAACGACGTTCTGTTGTTGCTGTTGCAAAGCTTTCTTCGCATTATACTCGGTGTGTGAGTACTTGTATTTGTTGGCTTCTTACGGTCAAGGTTGAGGAGAGTGTGTGAAAACAGTGAAGTATCTGGTCAAATTAGAGGCTTTGGTACTTTAATGTGGTCTACACTTATCCGATACTGATTTTCGTATCATGGTGGGTTGAGGTACATTGCCTAGTTTGATGGGATGCTTATGGCCCTATGATCATCGTAGATCAAGATATCGAGGATATCATGACGGGGGATGCTGGGTTTGACGTGTGAGTTGTCTTCCGTACCTGGTAGAGTCGGAAGAGGAGCATGTAGATGGGGTCATCTGTCCTGGTTGAGTCAGATGATGAGCATGCTCGGGAGACATCTGTACTTTGTGGGGCAGAGTCTCTGTGGACCATGGATTTGGTCGGAGGTCAAACTTGCGAGCATCAGGTAGCCCATGCAAATACCCAATTGCCGGGGGATATACGCAGCCTTTAATTCACAGTGGTGAAATAAGATCCGGATGATTCCTTGAGATATTCTATGATTGTGAGTACCTCATTTGTTGTAGTGACAGTATCCTTGTGTGGATCCTGTGATACTCGGATTCAGTTGAATCCATGTTGTATTGTTATCGTGAGTATGCTAGTCATTCTCGCTGACATATGGACCTAGAAAATCCACAATCATCGTTGATGTTGGATTCCAGGGGATTACCATTGTTTATTGACACTCTTGTTGTTTTTGGATGTGCGGGTCTTGTGGGATCCATTTGCTTAGAGTGGTATTTATGACGTGTTGTAATTTGTCTCGGATATGGTAGGTTTTTAGAGTATATTGAGACCCTGGTAGATGGTATCCGAGATTGTTATTGTTGCTAGCGTTGTTGATTATATCACTTGCTGGGCTTTGGCTCACCCTTGTGTTTTTTTGGCTCCAGATTGAGTTGACAGCATTTAGCTTGGAGGAAAAATGCATGAGAAAATGGTCCTAGTAGCCGGATGATGAGATTAAACTGTTATTGAGATTTATGTATTTTTATTTTGTTGGGGTTTATCATAATATAGAAATTCAAATGAATAAAATAGTTAAAATGTGAAATTTATGTTATCTGGTTTTAAATTTTTAGTCCGCGTGAGCGGCTTGATCCATGTGTTTGAGTATTTAGGCTCAGGTCGCCACAATATTCCTTCTAACCTTCCTACTCATGTTTCAATATGTGTGAACATTGTTAGTATGTTTCTTAGTCATCCCACGAGAGTTTGGTTTGATTAAAACATTTGTAACACTTTTCTTCATCATGTTCTTATGGTACATTGCATGGGAACATTATTAATGTTATTCTTTTAGGAACAAAGATGGTTAAAACAAAAACAGTTTTACTATTAACGTTAGTTTTAGACATATTTTCTACAAATTCGGGCACATTTTATTTCCTACTGGATTTCCTAATACCAACATATAATCAAGTTTTCTGGTTTCACTTCAAAAAATTTTAAGATCATCTCTAAATTTTTCAAGGTCAGTTTTTTAACTCTTGATCTGTTTATTTAATGACTGATTTATATTTTCAAGTTTCTAATACTTGTTGTTAGAAAAGTCAAGTAGGGTTCAAAGGCCCTATTTCTTTGTTTCAGATTCTAACAATTTTTTATTAATGGACATGTTTGCTCTCTTGATGTTTAAACACTTCCTAAACGTTTTGTTATACCCCGTGGATTGTTCACTAATTTTTTCTTCACAACTAATGGCAGAGGCCTTATAAGCCATACAATTAACCTTATCATCTTTTGAAGATTTTTTATTGTTGTTCTCATTTTTGTCATCATCGGTTAGAGTAACATCTAGAGCTCTTCATTTATATTTTTTAAAATTTGGATATTCAATTCATATATGATCAAAGTCATAACATACTTGCCGCCATACTCTTTGAAATTTCTTATTTTTCAGATCTTCAATTACACTTTTATCTTTCTTTTTTACTTTGTTACGTGGTAGGATTTCCACTTTATAATTTTGATAGTGCTTTTATTATTCTTAAAGAATTTTTGGAATTACCAAACAAAGAAAGCAACGTCTTTATCCCTATAGATTCTACGTTAGACACATAAAATATTTCTTCTCCAGTGGATTTAAAGGCAATGGATTTATTTTTCTTTGTTGAGGTAAGATATATTTATAAATTTGCAATGTGCCAATAATATCTTAATTTTAACATAGCCTAAGTCTATATTTTCTTCTATATTTGTGACTTTCAATTTAAAACATTTAGGAAGAGATCTCATAAATATATGAACTAAGCGATTTTTAGGGATTCTTTCACTAAGATTAAAATAAAATTTACAACGTCATGTAATTTAGCAAAGAAATTAGCAAATATTCCATCTTTTGTTCATTCTAATTTCTTTAAATTTGGTAGAAAGTATTTATAATTTAAAATTCTTTATCATTTTGGTACCTTTATGAATGATTTTAAAAATTTCTCATACTTTTTAGATGTCTCACACATAAAGATACTTTTAAACTTTTCTAATGAAACAATCATAAAATTAGTATGTAAACTCTTGCTAATTCAGCTACAAATATTTAATTCCTCCTTAGTTTACAACATGACTTTAGTTTCATTATTGATATCAATAGTACTCCAGGGTGTGTCTACCAAGATTAAGTACTCACTTCGCACACATTCATCCATAGATTTCAGGATCACTTTCATGCAACTATTCCAATATGCATAAGTACTTCCATTAAAGTAGGGAGAGACATACAATGATTGATTTGAATGCATTCAAAGTTTAGGATCAATGATCAAGGTTGGTCTTTGATACTAATTAAAAGACTAGGTGTACTCTAATCATATTTCATTCAAACCGTGTTTAAAAAACAAGCATAAGATGTATAAATGCATAATATACATAATGTATATTCTCCTCTAGATATAATAATGAACTGATATTTACTGAAATAATTATCACCAAAATAAAGATAAGATAATTAAAAAAATTAATGCACAATTTTGGTGGTGAAGGAACACCTCAAAAATTAACAAGTATTCGAGTAAAACCTTCCCAATTAACCAATAAAAAAATAATATAAATCAACTTATAATTTAGGTGATATAAAAAATATTAAATATTAGTTGACTTATTCTTAATATATAACCCCTCCCAAAAAACATCTTGAATTTACTCAAAGCAATAGAGCTAGACAGTTTTCAATCTTTTTATTGATTTTATTTTACTTGTTAATGAATCTCAATACTATTGGAATCCGATGTCCATGCCACAAATGTCACCACAAAGATTTATAGGTTGGAATAAGTGTATAAACAATTATAAACTTGATTGGATGAAAAACCTTGGCAATTATTATCTCAAAGAGAAAAGATTTGATTTTCTCTTTTTAGTTTTTGTCTTCTTTTTAAATAATAAAGGTATAAGGTTTGCTACTTAATTTTTGTGTCTTTCGGTTTTAAAAAAGAGGAGTATTTATAGAATAGGTTGAAAATAAGATAAAATTGCATGTGTCCGAAACAAAGTAGCACTCCACTGCTATTACATTATATTGGTCTACCTCAGACACAAAGCTTTTAATAGCGAATCGCATGTGTGCCACAAAGACACATGTCAGGCATGGGTGTTCTAGACCAAATACGTTCATGTACATATTAGACGCTTATATTTTATACAAAATGTACTTATACGTGGATCAGTCATTCATTAAGCATGGGTGTTTTGGACAAAACGCGCTCATGTGCAGAATTGGATGCATTTAGCATGAATCTTTATTGATTCTTAAGTATATTTCAGATCATTGGATCTTCTAGTCATGAAAATTTTTAATATAAGATATTTCTAACATAATCCATCATATAAGTCAAGATATGCACCATGCTTGATGTCATCTATGTTGTTAGCATAACTTATATAAATAACTTTTAAAGTGAATGGCACTTGAAACAGGTTAAGACTATTAAGCTCCATTCTTGAATATTTTCAATTTTATAATCACTAAGATATAGTATTTGTGTTAAGATTAGATAAGTGCATACTATGCTTGCTCTTTAAAGGAGTGATTAAGCTCAATGTCACTTATGTAGTTGACACAATAACGATCATACAATTGCTTTTATAGGATAAGTTCACTATGTTATGTATTATTATATCAAAGATTTGCTACATGTCAAATTATGTAAATAGCCCTTAGAATTGGGATACTTTAGTATCTTGTATACATATTATTGTACTTGATGTTGCTAATATATGTTTAATAATTTGATATAAGGAAGTGATGGGGATGTTAGAAATGGGTTGCCCCAGCACAAAGATCCATGGATTTGGCATCAGGCCTAGAGGTCGGTTAACGCTTCTATTTACGGAAAACAAAATTTCAGCTGGCTGGCTACGACTCCAATCTAGACAGCCCACAACGCCATTCCCGCATACTGAAAATCACCTGCCTTAACTTGCCAAAACCCCGAATATTACCCCAAATCGCAATCTCTCTAGGAATGACAACTCTCAACTTAGCATATCTCTCATAATAGTAACTCCAATATTTATTGCATACAACATCTCCCCAAGGAAGGAAGGAATCTCCATTGACTAATCATGGTTGCCTAAATCAGCATCTGCAATCCTCATCCAGCCCACCGAATTTGCACAAGGCAGCTGACAGCCAACCTTGCCACCTAAGCAAGGTTGAGCTAGCCCGGAGGCTATAAAATTCTCCTTATGACAAACTCTAGAGGCAGGCTCCCATCAACATCTACATTGACCAATCCTCGAATGCCTGCATTCGCCTTCAAATAGCCCTCAAACACTGCATCCATAGAGCTCTCAAGAGTCCACAATCTACCTACAGAACCTCGTGAGAATTCCCTCATAATTCTATCCTCCACGATGCTAAAGCAACTCCCCATGAGTGCACCACCACCAAAGCCACTCTACACCGAGCGTAACCTTCGAGTTAGACTCCAAAAAACCCCTTCCTTGCATCATCACTCGTACACTTTTATTTTCGTATCTTTCATCTCCTGAAGAAGATTATTAACTTGAGTGTTGGAGGATATATTTAGAAGTGAGTCTCATCAATCCTCTAACCTCTTAGTTTTGAATTGTGATATGTAGGATCTAGGCTAAAAAGTATGGAGATCGCACCCACTTCAATTTGACTTGAAGGCCCAGCGGCAACCTAATCCATCAGCAATGTAAGGTACGGGTATCTAAAATATAGTAAATTGTAGTAATTAAATTGATGTAATTAACTTTAGGATAAGTGAAATTGAGAAAAATAGAAAATTTACTTAGTGTAGCAAAATTTCAGGGCTAAGCTTGCTGTGGGCTCGAGCCTAAAAGGAGGCATAGATTTCATTAGCTATTGGGTTCACCGTGAGCTCGAGCAAAACAGGGGTGCAAAATCATGATAATGCTGCTCTTGCTGTTGGGCTCAAGCGCACGAGGAGGCGCCTTTTTACCAATATAAATGCCTGCTGCATGCTCGCTGAGGGCTCAAGAGCACCGTGCTCACCTGCCTAGCGCTCGAGTATCGGTTAAAAAATTCTACGACCTACTTACCTTTTCACATTTTAAGTAGGGAAGGAGGAGAGAGAAAAGCAGCACGATGGCCAAAATGCGAAGGGGAGAAGAGAGGAAAAGAGAAGGGGAAGGATTTCTCCACTAATTTTGACCTGATCAGAGGAAGAAAATCAGTAAATCAGGTGAGGTAAATATACCCTAAACTTTATTTTTCATCTATTATGGCCTTTCAATATCTCCACTTTGATATTTATGCTCTAAACTCTCTTTTTCTAAGTTTTGCTTCGAATGATTCATATTTCTCATGATTTATTGGATAGATTTTATATTTATGCATGAATATGATGATGTATGGCTTTGATTTCGTCGTTTGGCATAAATTTTGTGTTCAATTTATGTTTGGAAGATTCGTCCTAAACCCTAACTTGAAAATGGAGCAATATTAGTGGTAAAAACCTTGAGAAATGAGATGAAAATATTATTTGACACATTAGTTAAGTTTATTTGATGATTTTTGTCAGAGAATTTGTGCAAAGGCTATTCAGTCAATTTCTGAGAGTTTCAGAAATCATTTGAATGTTTGATTTGTATGAATTTGAAGTGGTCTTTGAGGTATGATGAGTTAAGATTAAGAATTAAGAACAAGAATACCCTAAGTCAGTAAGAAAATTAGACCTATGACTGTTTTACAGTCAGGTAGGGTTCTTCGGCATGTCTTAGAACATTCTGGTGGTAATCGAGGATAACTCCACCCATGTAGTGATACATGGTCCACCCTTCCTCGGGGCGTTAATTTTAGAAGATAGATATTTTGAACGATCTCACCCTCGGGGTGAAAATTTGAGAATGAGAATTTTGAACTTTGAACTTTTGAAATTTGGTCTTAGATTATGTGAAGTGAATACAATATATCATCGATCATTCGCTCTCTCGGCTAGTAGGGTCTACTAGTTCGGGTCCCTTTAGATAGTAAAAGTTAAATTAAAGGATAAGTGAGGCTTTGAATTGATTTTGATTTTCGGAACATTTTTTATTAAGATTAGAAAAGAAAATAAAAAAAGAAAGAAAGGAAATAAATAAGAAGTGAAATAGGATTTTCGTCTCTAAACTCATGTTTCCAGATCGTTTTATGTTTTTCTCCTATTTTCACATGTCTTTTTGTTCTCTAAATATGTTATGTCATTTTCCTTCTATTGTATATATGTTTATACGAACTCTGCAGTTCTCTATTTTTATGGTACCTTGTTGGGCATCGACTCACTCTTATTGTTTTGTCTCCCCTCCAGATGAGACTATAGAGCTGATGCTTGATGAGTAAGAGTGAAGGAAGGATTTAGTTAAGCAAGCTTTATGGAGCCTTGAAGTCTTTTGAAGAACCTTTAGAGTTTAATAAATTGTGAATGTAAATAGTTATCACGTAAGTATAGGCATGATACCATTTGAGGTTCTTCATAAGAGGAAATTTAGATCACTAATCCATTGGAAGAAAACGGGAAATAAGAGGCTTTTGGGTCCCGAGATTATTAAGGAGATCGTGGAGAAGATTAGAGTGGTCCATGAGAATTTCAAGGTAGCTCAGAATAGACAGAAAAGCTACACAAATCGAAGGAGATCATCATTGAAATTTGAGGTTGGCAATTATGAGTTTTTTAAAGTATCATTGTCAAAGGGAACATTCAGATTTGAGGTAAGAGAAAAATTAAAAACGTGATTTATTGGCCCTTTTGAAATTTTGGAGTGGATAGGGGAGGTGGCTTACAGATTGGCGTTGCCACCTAAGTTGGCGGATGTCCATGATATATTTCATGTATTGATACTTCGTAAGTATGTTCATGATCCACACATGTTATTGAGTTCGAGCCTTTGACAGTGAGTAAAGATCTAACTTATGTTGAGGAGTTGGTATAGATTTTGGATAGAAAGGATCAGATATTTTGTGTAAAGATTATTCCCTTTGTGAAATTTTTATGGAAGAATCATTTACCTAAAGAAGTAATATGGGAGCACGAAGAGGAGATCCAGAGCAAATACCCCCATTTATTTCCTTGAGGTATGTAGCTTCGTTAAATTTCAAGGATAAAATTTTATAAGTAGGGTAGGATTGTAAGGTACGGGTATCTAAAATATAGTAAATTCTAGTAATTAAATTGATGTAATTAAGTTTGGGATAAATAAAATTGAAAAAAATAAAAAATTAACTTAGGGTAGCAAAATTTCAAGGCAGAGTTTGCTGCTGGCTCAAACCCAAAAGAAGGCGCATATTCTAATAGCTACTGAGCTCGCAGTGGACTCGAGAAAAACAGGGGCGCAAAATCACAGCAATACTGCGCTCACTGCTCGGCTCGAGCACACAATGAGGCACCATTTTATGAATGTAAACGCCCGCTACATGCTCGCTGGGGCTCGAGCACGCCGCGCTCGATAGCTTGGTACTCGAGTGCTTGGTTAAAAATTTTGTGACCTACTTACCTTTTCGCATTTTAAATAAGGAAGGGGGAGAGAGAAAAGCAACACGACTATTAAAGGGAGAAGAGAGGAAAATCGAAGGGGAAGGGTTTCTCCACCGATTTTGACTCGATCGTAGTAAGAAAATCAGGTGAGGCAAGTGTACCATAAACATTATTTTCCTCTATTATGGCCTTTCAATATCTCCACTTCGACATTTATACTCTAAATTCTCTTTTTCTAATATTTGCTCTGAATGATGTATATTTTTCATTATTTATTGAATAGATTTTATATTTATACATAAATATGATAATATATGGCTTCTATTTCATCGTTTGGCATGAATTTTGTATTCTATTTACATCTAAAAGATTTGTCCTAAACCCTAACTTGAAAATGGAGGAATATTAGTGGTAAAAACCTTGAGAAATGAGATGAAAATATTATTTGACACATTAGTTAAGTTTATTTGATAATTTTTGTCTGAGAATTTGTGCAAAGGCTATTCAGTCAATTTCTGAAAGTTTCAGAAATCATCTAAATGTTTGATTTATATGAATTTGAAGTGGCATTTGAGGTATGATGAGTTACGACTAAGAATTAACAAGAATACCCTAATTTCGTAAGAAAATAAGACCTGAGACTGTTTTATAGTCAGATAGGGTTCTCTGATATATATTAGAACGTTATGGTGGTAATCGAGGATAACTCCACCCATGAAATGATATGTGGTCCGCCCTTCCTTGGGGCGTTAATTTTGGAGGATAGATATTTTGAACGATCTCACCCTCGGGGTGGAAATTTGAGGATGAGAACTTTGAACTTTGGCTTTGGATTGAATAGAGTGAACACAATCTATACTCGATCATTAGCTCCCTTGACTAGTAGGGTCTACTAGTTCGGGTGTCTTTGGATAGTAAAAGTTAAATTAAATGATAAGCGAGGTTTTGAACTGATTTTGATTTTGGCACATTTTTTTATTAAGATTAAAAAAGAGAATAAAAAAAAGAAAGGAAAGATATAAGAAGTGAAATAGGATTTTCATCTCTAAACTCATATTTCCATATCGTTTTATGTTTTGCTCCTATTTCGATATGTCTTTTTGTTCTCTAATTATGTCATACTATTTTCCTTCTATTATATATATATTTATACAAATTCTGCATTTCTCTATTTTATGGTACCTTATTGGGCTTTGACTCACTCTTATTGTTTTATCCTCCTCTAGATGAGACTGTAGAGTTGATACCTGATGAGTAAGAGTGAAGGAAGAACTTAATTAAAGAAGCTTTGTGAAGCTTTGAAGTCTTTTAAAGAACCTTTGGAGTTTGATAAATTGTAAATATAAATAACTAATTTTGTGGATGAAAGTTATATAATTGATTGTCATAGCTTGTTATGTTTTATGTTGGTATACTACTTTTGCTTCCGCGGGATTATCTTATGGATTTAGTTTTACTTTCACATTTTGACTTTCAATTCGGACAGGTTCCTAGATGGCATCTCTCGTTTGAACCCGATATAGTGGATAGGATTATTATGTTGAAGCCATGGATATTATGACATTTTGTTAATCCTGTGTTTGTGTAATGAATGAATGTGGAAGTCTATTTATCTATATTCCTTGGTTAGGTTGTTTGTATTGGTTTTTGTTTAGTTTTAGAAGAAACTCGATCTGATTTTCTGCAGAGATTTGTGTTAATTAGTTTAATATGTTTATTGACAGAGATTATTAGAGAATAATAATCTGTTCTATCACAACTGGTATCAGAAAAAAGAGATACCTTTGGATTGATCGATCTTAAAGCGAAAGTTTAGATTTAAGTTTAAGTTGGAATAGGTTGAGGGTAGATAGAATGTTTAGGTGTTAGTCCTTAGGTTAATTTTAAAATTATATTGAATTATTGTTAACCCCTTCCTATAACTTGATTCCTTGAGGTCTATTAATATTGCAATATTTTTTGTTATAGAATATAGTATGGCTAGTAGAAGTGGTAGAAGAAATACCCGTGGAGGTACTAGTACTCCTCAGGATCGAGAGGCCGAATGGTTGAATTTGTTGGAAAGAATGATGAACATTATCGAATCAATGGAGTAACGTCACATGGCTCTGGTTCCTACACCAAAGCCGGCCCTAGTAAATCTTACCCCGATGGCTTATGATAAATTTACGGCAGAGAGGGCGCTTGAATTTTTGGAAGAACCAGATCCGGCGAAGGTGGATATTTGGATTTGGAAAATGAAGAAGATTTTTACATTAATCCAATGCACTGATTGAGAAAATGTTACTTTTGCGGTATACAAGTTAGAGGGTGAAGCAGATAGTTAGTGATCCATGAAAAAAGGGTGTTGGGCGTGCCCGATGATGATATTAATTAGGAAATGTTTAAAGAAGCTTTTATGGAAAAATACTTTCCCTCTAGCCTTTAGGATAAAAAAGAACAAGAATTTATGTGGCTTAGGCAAGGGACCCATACCATGGCTAAATATGATGTAAAATTTACTAAATTATGCCAGTATGCACCATATATTGTAGAGGATGAATTGGGGAAAGCTAAAAAGTTCCATCAAAGATTGAGAGATGATATTAGGAGGCAACTGGTGACTCAGAAGCTCCAGACTTACACGAAGATTTTGGATCAAGTTTTGATATTTGAGAGGGAGTTGGAGACTCAAAAATTCTTTGCTAAGAGGGCAACCAATTGAACAAGCTATAGCATGGGGTCAAATTTTGGACTCTCAAGGCCATAGAAAAGGGCGAAGACAGAAGATAGGGGGAAGGGTATCACTGAGGTTCAGTCGATGACGAGTTCTCTGGCGTCAACGACCGATTGTGTCCATTACGGGAAGAAGCACAAAGGGAAGCACTGTTTTAAAGCGATGGGGGCTTGTTTTAATTATGGTCAGTAGGGTTACTTGATTAAAGATTGCCCATTGCCAAAGAAGCTGGAAGCAAAGAAGCCCACTGTTTTAGCTAAAGCATTTGTGGTGATTGTATAAGATGCTGAGGCATCCCCAAACATAGTGGAAGGTACCCTTCTTATTTGTGGAGATTCAGCTTCCATTTTATTTGATTCTAGATCTATGCACTCTTTCATTTTTTCACAATTTGCTTGCTATATTGTGTCCACTCCGAGAATCTTGGATTATTCCTTGGTAGTATTGACACCTACCAGATCATCGATAATCATTGATATTATGTAGCGGAATGTATGGTTGAGGTGAAAGAGATGCATTTGATGGTGGATTTGGTATTGTTGGATATGTACAATTTTGATGTTATTTTGGAAATAAACTGGATAGCTAAATTTTATGCTAGTATTGATTATTTTCTTAAAAGGGTGAGTTTTGATATTCCTGGAGTTGAACCCTTCTTCTTTCAAGGTATTAGGAAGAAGGAGATGCCTGTATTGATTTTGACTTTACATGCTTTACATGCCAAGTATTTGATAAAAAGTGGGCGTCAAGCTTATTTGGTGTATGCCAGCACTATTGGGAGCCATAGTGTGCGGTTAGAGACATTTTGGTTGTATGTGATTTTGAGGATGTGTTTCCAAAGGAATTACCTAGGTTACTCCCTCACCGAGAGATTGAATTTGAAATTAAGTTTAATCATAGTGCTAGCCTGATTTCAAAGGCACCTTATTGTATGACGCCTGCCGAATTGAAGGAGCTGAAGGTGCAATTGCAAGAATTGTTAGACAAGGATTTCATTAGGTTGATTGTATCTCCGTAGGGTACACCAGTGCTGTTTGTTAGGAAGAAAGATAGGTTCTTGCGGCTATGTGTGGATTATCGTGAACTGAATAAAATTCACGATCAAAAATAAATATCCATTGCCATACATTGATGATTTATTTGACCAATTGCAAGGATCTTGGGTGTTCTCTAAGATTGATTTGCGATCGGGATACTATCAATTGAGGATTAAGTAGGAGGATTGGCCAAGACAACTTTTCGGATGATGTATGGTCACTACGAATTTCTTGTTATGTCGTTTGGTCTTACTAATACTCCTGTTGCTTTTATAGATTTGATGAATTGGGTGTTCAGACCACATTTGGATAAATTTATAGTGGTATTCATTGATAATATTTTGATATATTCTAAGAGTCATGAGAAGATGAGACTCATTTGAGGATTGTTCTCCAAATGCTTCTTGAGGATAAATTGTATGTTGAATTGAATAAATGTGAGTTTTAGCTTGAGATGGTGATATTTTTGGGGCACGTTATTTCATATAGTGGCATTGCTATAGACCCCAAAAAGGTAGAGGCAGTTACTACTAGAATAGACCTACCTCAATAATTGAAGTTAAGAGTTTTCTCCGTATGGTAGGATATTATAGGAGATTTGTAGAGAATTTATCTTGGATAGCTATATCCTTGACTCGATTAATAAAGGAGGTTAAGTTTGATTGGATTGAAGATTGTGATTAGAGTTTTCAGAAATTAAAAAATTTCCTAATGATTGCTCTAGTGTTGACTATTCCGGAGGGATCTAGTAGATTTGAGGTCTATTGTGACGCCTCCAAAGCAGGCTTAGGTTGTATGTTAATGCAAAATGGAAAGGTAGTTGCTTATGGGTCTGGACAACTAAAGGTGTATAAGAAGAACTATCCAACTCTTGATCTAGAGTTAGCTGTAATAGTGTTTGCCCTAAAGATTTGGAAACATTATCATTATGGTAAAACTTTTCTGATTTATTCTAACTATAAAAGTTTGAAATATTTTTTTTTTGAAGAAGCTCAATATAAGGCAGAGGAGATAGGTTGATTTTCTAAAGGATTATGATTGTGAGATTCAGTACAAACTAGGAAAACTAATATAGCTGCGATACTTTGAGCTGTTAATCAAGTTTTGTGACAAGTTTCAAATAAAGCAAATGGAGGTGTTAGATTGTCCGAAGTAATGAGATATTCAAAGACATGTTCAAGGTGATGAGATCATTTTATCATATATTCAGATTTAGTAGGAGGTGATAAATGAGGTTAAGGAGAAGCAGGTAAATGATTCTTTTCTTATGGACATCGTTGGGAATTTAAGTAGAAACTCCCTATGTGACGGACCGGGTTATTTTTCTTAAATAACCTCCGTCAAGGATAAAATAAACTAGAATTCCTAATTAAAAATTAATATATTATGTAGAAAATTGGGCAGAGTTCCGTTTGTAATTCGAGCATTTGCCAAAAATACAAACACCTGTAAAACAACTCTGCACAACAATCTACAATCATCCATAAAACTACAAGTCTTATTGTCCAATATTCTACACAGGATCTAATCGCCGTTCAGCCGAGACGGCACCGACATCATAACTCTAATATAATGCCGGTGGTGAAGGATGCCAACTAGAAACCTCAATCATAGCCACAATAAGAAGAACCTGCAGAAGTATAAAAGAAACCACAATATACAGCGAAACTAATTCATCATTCATCCATACTAAACATCATATATCATCACCATACATGTTTTATATAGTTTACAAAATATGGCCAAAATTCCTATTTCATATACAAAAATAGCTAAGTCTGTGCCCCGCATGCAAAACCAGCTGTCTATAGCACCTCTATGATCTACTCTGACTCGTCAGGTATCAGTGTGTTCTTATCTGAAAGACACATATATAGCAAGGGCAGCGTACAAGCCCAGAAAATAAAATCATACACCACTAACTACAGCAATATACAGAAAAGACAGTAACTAGGTCGGGAAAATCATATAACTTGAATAAGAAAGCATATGAGGAGAGGGAGCATCGGGAATCATATGTTTGTTCTGGTTACGTTCATTTACTTTCATTACATTCATCAATCTTTGCGGACCCGAGTTAGTAGGTCGTACTAACCAACGATGTGAGAAGACGGGAAAAGGAATGCGTCTGCCACACATTCTAAGGCCGGCTACATTTTTGGTTTAAGCACTTGACCATCGGCTGCATTTTAGGTCTGTAGCACTCGACCATCGGCTACATTTTAGGCCTGTAGCACTCGGCCATCTCAATTGCCCCATATCTCCCAGGGACCAGGGCAATCCTCGTTCTTTCACAGTAGCATCCTAAAGCATACCCTACACACCACCCGCCCCCAAGAGCAGCCGGAGTATTCCTTGGGTTCCCACCGTGATGTATACGATAAGCTAAAGGATACTACCCCTATGATTTGTGGTCCTAGTTTCAAGATTTGTCTTAATCCTTGAAGGGGAATCCACCATTGCCATGCATATTCTCAAACCAAAAAATCACATTCCCATCACTTGTCTCCAACCGAGAGACCAAATCCATCACTTCACATTTTGTGCATTCCCTTCCATTTACTCGTTCGGTTCCTTTCTTTCATTTGGTGTTTAGATCTTTCAACTCGTAAGAGAGCTTGATTACACTTACCTCCGTGGGTCAAGCAACACTTTAGAAGCCCCCGGGACGCATTCCCCTCGCTCTCAGTGCACAATTACACATTTTAGAGCTTACGATTTAACATAGCAATCATTCATACGTTTCATCATAATTGAAGAGAGCTAAAGTATGTATACTTACCTTCCAATTTCGGAGGAACATTGTTAGGCCACTTTTAGAGGGCTCGGACGCCGCGAACGGGTCAAATTTTGTGAGATCGATCATCCGGTCAACATGTACATACTTTTGGGATGTGGGGATTCATATTCTAGAGTCAATTCAACATTTTATGAAGGTAAAACATGCAATTTCCACTTTATATCTCGGGTAAACAGTGCCGACGCCCATTTAGAGGGCTCGGACGCCGCGAACGGGTCGAGACGTGTGAAATCAATCGCGCGGCCGACGTATATGCACATTTGGGACATGGGGATTCACATTTGGGGGTCAATTTAATGAAACGAGGGCAGGAAATGGGAAACCCCTAATTTCCCGTAGGTTAGGGTTTGACGATCCCCACCGGTCGAATTGGTGAGTAAATTGGATAATAAATTATATAATTCTTGGTCTCAAGTCATGGGTATCACAATTTCCATGGTTCGGGGGTATCTAGATGAAAATACCCGACAATAACCAAAAAATATCGAAGGATGAAAGTTAGTAGGTATGAGAACACTTGCCTCGACGCGTGCTTTCACTTTCGTAACTAGCTCCCGGGTGGATTCAGACTCTATGGCTCGATCTCCTTCTTTCTCTCTCTAAAATTGGCGCTCTTTTTCTCTCCTCTTCTCCAAAAACCTTTTGAAAAATGAAAAAGTGGAAGAAAGGCGAAGCAAGTCGCATTTTTATATCAGTCGGGGCGCTCAAGTGTCAGGTGAGCGAGCGGTGAGCGCGCCCTTGCTGCCGGCTCGCACTCGAGCGCGCACAGGCGCTCAGTGGGCGGGGGAGCTACTGGACTTTACCACTCGAGCAGCGCTCGAGCGCTCAGCGGGCGGGAGGTTACTGGATTTTACCGCTCGAGCGCACAACAGGTGTGGGCTGCTGGCAGCAGTTCAGCAAATTTTTAACCTGATTTTCTTCCCGATATGCATACATATACATTCAACAGGCCTAGTATTTATTATTATCATGTTGACTTTCTTGTATTTAATATATTTTTAGAATAGAACCTCACAACTCTCTTCCACTTATAGAAATTTCGTCCCGAAATTTAACGAATCCAAAACTTGAATAAGCTATATACCTCGGCATAGATGGGGATACTTTTTCCGGATTTCATCCTCTCTTTCCCAGGTCGCTTCCTCGCGGGAATGATTCCTCCATAAAACTTTCACGAGAGGAATCGCCTTGGAGCGCAAAATTTGGTCATTCCGGTCTAAGATCTCCACCGGTTCCTCTACATAAGCCAAATCCTCATCGATAGCCAAAGAACCATAATCAATCACGTGGGATGGATCATACATGTACTTCCTCAATATGGAAACATGGAAGACGTTGTGCACCTCGGCCAAACTCGGTGGCAAAGCTAGACGGTAAGCCACCTCGCTAACTCGCTCAAGAACCTCAAATGGTCCAATGAAACGCGCCTTCAGCTTCCCCTTTATGCCAAACCTAGAAATCCCTTTCCACGGTAAGACCTTAAGGAAGACGAAATCTCCAATCTCGAATCTAAGCTCGGACCTCCTTTTATCAGCATAACTCTTCTGTCGGCTCTGGGCGACCTTCAATTTTTCCACAACCATTGCTATCTTTTCTGACGTCTCCCGAATAACATCTGGGCCCAACAACCGCCTATCCCCGATCTTCTCCCAATGGATGGGAGATCGACACTTCCTATCATAAAGTGCCTCAAAGGGAGCCATTTCGATACTCGCTTGGAAACTGTTGTTATAAGCGAACTCACCAACGCTAGAAAATCATCCCAATTCCTATGGAACTCCAATAGCGAAGCCCGAAGCATATCCTCAAGTATCTGGATCGTCCGCTCGACTGGCCATCCGTTTGAGGATGATACGCCGTACTAAACTTCAGGTTCGTCCCTAACTCTCGATGCAAGCTCTCCCAAAATTTAGAGACGAACCGTGGATTGCGATCGGACACAATCGATGTTGGTACACCATGGAATCTCCAATCTCGTTGATGTACAGCTGTGCCAAATGATCGCATGAGTATGTAGTCCGAATAGCTATAAAATGAGCAGATTTCGTCAACCGGTCAACAATGACCAAGATCGTATCATGATTCCTCGAAGTTTAAGCAATCCTGACACGAAGTCTACCAAGATGTCCTCCCACTTCCAGCTGGGGATGGGTAGGGGCTGTAATAATCTAGAAGGCTTTCTCCTCTCAGTCTTCAGCTGCTGACAAACAAGACATTGATTAACGAAAGCTACTATCTCTCTCCGCATGTTCCTCCACTAGAATATTTTCCTCAAATCCTGATACATCTTGTTATACCGGGTGAATCATGTACCAAGTACTATGTGCCTCCTTCATTATTTCTTCTTTTAGTTCCTTAACATCTGGTACACACAACTGCTCTCTCCATCGGCACACACACTAAAATCAACTCGAGAGTCTCTACTGAGATACCCTACAATATCCATCAGAAAGGGGTCACTCACCTGCCCTTCCTTGATCCTCTGAAGAATCTTGGGCTGAACCTGCAGAAAGGATAACATCATCCGGCTACCCTTAGTGTAGCGTTGAATATGGAAATACTTCAAACAGTCTAGCAACTCTATTTGCTTAATCTGCATGGTCGCCACCAAATAGGTTCGACGACTCAAGGCATCCGCGACTACATTTCCTTTCCTAATCGATACTGGATCACACAATCGTAGTCCTTTAAAAACTCAATCCATCGCCGCTGCCTCATATTTAGCTCCTTTTGTGAGAACAAGTATTTGAGGCTCTTGTGGTCGGAGTACACCAGGAATTTCTCGCCATAAAGATAGTGTTTCTAGATTTTCAAAGCAAAAACCACCGCGGCCAACTCTAAGTCATGGGTCGGATAGTTTTTCTCATGAGTCTTCAATTATCAAGACCTATAAGCCACTACTTTTTCCCCTTGCATGAGAACACATCCGAGTCCCACTTTAGATGCATCGCAATACACCTCGAACCCACCGGAATTATCATGAAGAGTTAGAATCGGGGCAGTTATCAACCGATCCTTCAGCTCTTTGAAGCTTTTGTTATACTCCTCGGTCCAGGTGAAACTTACCTCCTTCTTTGTCAAACGAGTAAGAAGCAAGGCTATTCAAGAAAAATTCTCCACAAAATGACGATAATAGCTAGCCATCCCCAAAAAGCTTTAAACTTCAGACACGGTCGTCAGCCAACTCCAATTGACCACTGCTTCAATTTTTTACAAGTCCACTGAGATGCCTCCATGAGAAATTACATGGCCTAAGAACACCACCCTGTCAAGCCAAACTCATGCTTCTTCAACTTTGTGAACAATTGATGTTCCCGAAGAGTCTGCAGCACAATTCTCAGGTGCCCTTCATGCTCGGCACGATCCTTAGAGTAAATCAAAATATCATCAATGAAGACCACAACAAACTTATCCAAGAATGGCTAGAAGACTCGGTTTATTAGGTCCATAAACACAGCGGGAGCATTAGTCAACCCGAACCGCATTACCAAAAATTCATAGTGACCATACCCCATTCGGAAAGCTGTCTTCGCAATATCCTCCTACTCAATACGAAGCTGATGATATCCCGACTGAAGATCAATCTTGGAATACACTAAGGATCCCTGCAACTGATCAAAGAGGTCATTGATCGGTGGTAGAGGATACTTGTTCTTGATTGTAATTTTATTTAACTCATGGTAATCTATACATAACCTCAAGGCCCCATCCTTCTTCTTGACAAATAGGACCGGAGCGCCCCACAGTGATACACTTCATCTAATGAAACCCGTATCTAGCAAGTCCTGCAGCTACTGTTTCAACTCCTTAACTCAACAGGAGCCATGCGGTAGGGGGCTTTCGATATGGGTGTCGATCCCGGCACGAGATTAATCCTGAATTCAATCTCACGATGTGGTGGCAGGGCGAACAACTTGTAGGGAAACACGTCCTCGAATTCACACACCACCGGAATGTCCTTTACGGACAAATCCCGACTTCCCACCACACTAATATAAGCCAAAAAGGCCTCACACCCACTATTCAATAAATGGCAAACCTGTAGAGCCGAAATAAAACTAGACGGCTCCACTCTCCAAACTCTTTGAATATGGAAGGGTTCGCAATCCGGAATAGCAAAGTCCACCCTTTTGTGGAAACAATCAATAGTGGTGTGATACTTAGACAGCCAATTCATACCCAAGATAACATCAAAATCATGCATATCTAGAAGAATCAAATCAACGGCCAAAAGAAGTCCCTTCACCTCCACAATACACCCTGGGTAGGACACATCGATCACAATAGAGGACCCCATGGGCGTGGATACAACCAAGAAAAATCAATAGTCACACGGGAGGGTGCAATACAACAAGCCAGCCGAGGGAAAATAAAGGAATGCGTGGACCCAAAGTTAAAAAGTACTGAGCAAGAAATACCACAAATTGGAAGTATACCTTCCACCACCGCCTCGATGCCGGACTAGCGATCACCTGCAAAAGCTTTACCCTGCACCGCTGGCTTCGGATCCCTAAACCTTGATGCCTGAGGGCACTCCCTGGCTCTATGCCCCACTTGGCCACAAGTGAAGCAAGCACCCGTCAACCTGGGACACGGTCTACCCTCATGCATTCTTCCACAGTGTTGACATGAACCCACCAAAGCTTGAGAAGACGATGAAATCTGGCAACTCCTCTGACCACTTTGTCCAGAAACCGACTGTCTTGGCTTTTTGTATGGTCTCCCTGAACTAGTCCCGGTGCTGGCACTTGTCCCTCTTTTACTAGCCGATCTCTTTCGAAAAAGTCTTCCTTTGCATGCTCTTATTCATAAATCAAAACCCGATCCAAAGACATCAAAGATAGGTGGCCAATTTAAGGGTTGCAAGCTTGTGAATGTCATCCGCAAGCCCTTAAGAACTTCCCTAGTCCTCCTTTCTTCATCTTCGACCATATAGGGAGCAAATCGTGACAACTCTGAAAACTTGGTGTCATACTCCGCCATTGTCTGGTTCCCTTGCCTTAGCTTGAGAAACTCCTCCTCTTTCTGAACACGGAGGATAGATGGAAAGTATTTCTCTAGAAATGCATCCTCAAACATCTTCCAGGTAATCTCAGCCTCTGGTACCCCTAATGCTTTTTTCCTCATCTGCCACAAATGGTGAGCCTCACCCTCTAGCCGGTAAGACGTGAACAGCACCTGGTCCTCCGCCTGGGCATCGAGATCATAGTAAATAACCTCTTAAGGCTTTCCAACCACGAATCTGCCTTAAGTGGGTCAGGATCTCCCGTAAACGCTTGCATTTGCTCCTGGACGAAGCGATCATAAGTAGATGGCTCCGGATTAACAGGAGCCGGAACGGGAACAGGGGCTAAATGTCGCTGCTCCATATTCTCTATGATATTCGTGAGACGCCCCAATAAATTCAAATACTCAGCCTCTCAATCTCTGGGCGGCTCATCCCTTTGTGAACCTTGACGTCTAGGCGGCATCATCAACTTTAGAAGTCACCACTGAAAAAGAAATAACAAAGGTTGAGCCACAGGTTTAACCGCCCCCAACGACATTACCAAACACGATAACACTTATGCAATTTAAAGAGAACATTTGAAATGAGGGTGCTTACTTATCCTAACTTTTCCACGTTCACTCATTCGACCCTAACCCATAATGTCCTAGGCTTCCGAATAAATTCAAATTCATCCTAAGGCATCCCTTCTCTGATACCACCTGTGACGGATCGGGTTATTTTCCTTAAATAACCTCCGTGAAGGATAAAATAAACTAGAATTCCTAATTAAAAATTATTATATTCTGTAGAAAATCGGACAGAGTTTCATTTGTAATTCGAGCATTTGCCAAAAATACAAACACCTGTAAAACAACTCTGTACAACAATCTACAATCATCCACAAAACTACAAGTCTTATTGTTCAATATTCTACACAGGATCTAATCGCCGTATCAGCCGAGATGGCACCAACATCATAACTCCAATATAATGCTGGTGGGGAAGGATGCCAACTAGGAACCTCGATCATAGCCACAATAAGAAGAACCTGCGGAAGCATAAAAGAAACCATAATATACAGCAAAACTAATTCATCATTCATCCATGCTAAACATCATATATCATCACCATACATGTTTTATATAGTTTATAAAATATGGCCAAAATTCCTATTTTGATATACAAAAACAGCTATGTCTTGTGCCCTACGTGCAATACCAGTTGTCTATCGAACCTCTATGATCTACTTTGACTCGTCGGGTATTAGTGTGTTCTTATCTGAAAGACACATATATAGCAAGGGTGAGCGTACAGCCCAGCAAATGAATCATATACCACTAACTACAGCAATATATAGGAAAGACATTAATTGGGTCGGAAAAATCATATAACTTGAAAAAGAAAGCATGTGAGGAGAGGGAGCATCATGAATCATTTAGTTCACATGTTTGTTCTGGTTACATTCATTTACTTTCATTACTTTCATCAATCTTTGCGGACCTGGGCTAGTAGGTCGTACTAACCGACGATGTGAGAGGACGAGGAAAGGAATGTGTCTGCCACACAATCTAAGGCCAGCTACATTTTTGGTCTGCAGTACTCGACCATCGACTACATTTTAGGCCTGCAGCACTCGGCCATCTCAATCGCCCCATATCCCCTGGGGACCAAGGCAATCCTTGTTCTTTCACAGTAGTATCCTAAAGTATATCCTACACACCACCCGCTCCCAAGAGCAGCCGAAGTATTCCTTGGGTTCCTACCGTGATGTATACGGTAAGCTAAAGGATACTACCCCTATGATTCGTGGTCCTAGTTTCAAGATTAGTCTTAATCCTTGAAGGGGAATCCACCATTGCCATGTATATTCTCAAACCGGGAAATCATATTCCCATCATTTGTCTCCAATCGGGAGACCAAATCCATCACTTCACATTTTGTGGATTCCCTTCCATTTACTTGTTCGGTTCCTTTCTTCATTTGTGTGAGGACCCGAAACTGAAAACGTAATAACTAGATGTGATTAAAATCAGTAAGAGGTTAAGTATGTATTGAAAAAGTGGTAGTTAAAAGTAAAAAGTTGGAAAAATACTCGAGTTCAAAGAAATAAAATGAAAGTGACGCTCGGCTTGGCGCCGAGCCCACCTTGCGTAAAAACCAGATCGATGCCAGCCTCGAGCAGATCTATCGGGCGGAAAAACCAGTGCTAATCCGAATCCCTACCTCTCAAATTCGTGAATAAGCATAAAAATAGTGTTCGATTTGTCTCGGAAAGCATGTGACAAACCCTAGCTCAAAAATGTTGTTAAGATTGAGTAAATTGTATGATTTAATGTATATTCATGGCATCTATGACATTAATTTTATGAAAAATGTATATGTAAGAGACCGATTTGAGTCCCACGGTTTTGGCGAAGCCCTTTGTACGAAAATGTACATGAGGTTTTGGCGAAGCCCTTTGTAAATTGCATGAGGTTTTGACAAACCCTAGCCCCTTTGTCGATTTGAGTCCGACGGCTTCTGTTATATGAAAGTTAATTGACATCGAAATGAAGCTTTCCGTATAGTTTGTTTTCAAAAATATATAAAAACTTATACCGACAAAATTTTCATGTAAATTTAAAGAAGTGCTGAAATGGTGTTGGGACAGTTTGATTTTGAAAATAGGATTTTTGATAAAGAGATGATTTTAAGTTCTGATTATTTTGGGACCCGAACTCTGATCGAGGTAAGTTCTTAGGTGAGGCCTTAGAACTTACGGTGGAATCGAGAATAGCTCGTTCATGGAGCGATTCAATTTGTCCTCGCGGGCGTTAAGCCTAGGAGGGACATCATCGACCTTAGAAGTCACCTGAGATATCCTCGGGATGGGATATAATGACATGATAAATAACAATCTATCCTCGATCATTCGCCCCTTCCGCTAGTAGGGTACTTTGGCGAGGGTCTGAAATTGTTAAGATATGTCACAATAAAAGATGAAAATGTATTATACGGTGAAAAGATGGTAGAGTATCATCTCGATGAAAAGATGATAATGAATCGTACGGTGAAAAGATGACAATGAAACGATAGTATTGTTTTAGTTTTACCATGCAGTAATGTTTATAGTTATTATTTTATAGTCTATAGTGTAATGATTTATGAAGCATGAGATTTAATATCGTTATAGCATGTCTTTCTTTTTTAGATGAGTTCTACATGGTTATATAATCGTTTTGGCATAACTTCATATGCATGTACCTTTTGGGCAATTTGTTTTAGTATTTTTCCCCAGATGAGACCGGATGAGCTTTATAGAGCACTAAAAAGAGTAATCGGAGAGATAAGCTTCTTGAAGACTTTTTGAGGACCATAGCACATTGGAGCTATTTTGGAGGACTTTGTCGACATAAAGGCCTACATGATTTTTGTAGCGATCTTGTGATTATTGATGTCTTAGAACATGTCAATTTTTGTATAGAAAGCTCATGATGTGTATGATAGTAGAAGAGAAAATACTATACTTCTATAAGGATTTATGCGAGTCCTAGATGGCATCTTATTATTAAACTGTTAGAGTAGTAAATATTTTTATGGATTTGTGCCATGGATGGCACATGTGATCTGTGAATGTTTGTTGTAGGAATTGTGAATGATGGATAGTTGTGTGCTTGTTATGGATGATTATACAGGGTTGTATTTTTAGATTTTTCATCCTATTACAAAGGAGACTTTGCCTAAATTTCAACAGGAGTCTTGCCTTATGTTTTAGACCGTTAATGGTATTACTGTTTTGATGAAAGCTTTTGAGGACAAAAAAAAATCCGTTCCATCATAATTGGTATCAGAGAATTGAGATGCCTTGAAAATTGATTGATCGAAAAAAAGGTTTGAATTAGAATAGGAATAAGTAGAGGAAGCTAAGACAGTTAGGACCCTTAAGAGATTGGTTCTTAGGCTTGGTTAGAAATTCCTTAAAGTTATTGAATACTTCTTTCTTATTCATTGGATCATTGTCCTTATATTCATGTGTTTGCCTTGATTATAGGATGGCAAGTAGAAGAGATGAGAGAAATGGCGGCGTTAGCACGCCCTATGAAAGAAAATCAATCTTGGAAAGGATGACCAATGTCCCGTCGAGCAAAGCATATGGCTCCGACACCCAAACCAGCTCCGGCACCTCCTGGTCCTACAACTTATGATAGGTTCATTCACAGGGCTTCCTAGGAAACTACTGGAGGCGGATATATGGATGAAAAAAATGAAGAAGATATTTGATGTGCTTGGCTGTACCGACAGGGAAAGGGTTACTTTTGTGGCATACAAACTAGAAGGTGAAGCAGATAGTTGGTGGGATATGCAAAAAGGGCGATGGGAGTGCCTACTGAAGCTATCACCTAGGAGATGTTTGAGGAGGCATTTCTGGAAAAGTATTTTTTATCCAGTCTTCGAGATCAGACGGAGCAAGAGTTCATGAGGCTGAGACAAGGGAGCATGACCGTCAAAGAATATGATGCCAAGTTCACGGAGTTGTCCCGTTTTGCACCCTTTTATGTAGAGGATGAAAGAAAAGTTAAAAGTTGCCAACGAGATGATATTAGAAATTTGTTGTCTATTTTGAACCTTCCGAGATCTTGGATAGAGCAACATCACGAGAAGGAGGCGGAAAGAATGGTTCATACAAAGAGAACCGCCGAGTAGGAGGCGCAGATCAAAGGTCTTGGAAAAGAAGAAACCGACAAGGGAAAAAGTATTGTATAGTCAAGAACTGGTACTAAAGTGTCGGCATTATACATTGGGAGGAGACATCCGGACAAGAATGCGTAAAAACATGGAAAGAAGGGCCATATATCCATCACTTTCGAGGCTAGATGGAAAGAACATGCCTTTTGACTATTCAAGATCTAGAGGCATCTTCGAATGTAGTGGAAACCCTTTCTATGGAGGCATCCATATTAAAATTCCTTTATTTCCGTAATTTACAAAAACAATGTACTCCCACCGATCATCTGTGGTTACCGGTGTGATGTATCCGAATGTATGGTTGAGGTGAGTGGGAACCATCTCGGTTGTGGATTTAGTGTTGTTAGACATGGGTGATTTTGATGTGATTCTTGAACGATTGGCCAAGTATCATGCTAGTATCGATCGCAGTTTGTTTAACCCCGCGATTGAGCCCTTTACTTTCGGGGCATTAAGAAAAATGGGGTACCTATGTTGATCTCGCTCCTACATGCCAAGCATTTGATGAGTTGTGGATGTAGAGCTTATTTGGCGTATAAAGACAGCCATAGTGTCTTTGGCTAAGGATATCCTTGTTGTTTGTGACTTTAAGGATGTATTTGAGCATACAACCGGAAATTGAATGAGAAATCATACACCACTAACTACAACAATATATAGGAAAGACCGTGGGGTGCACCGGTGTTGTTTGTAAGGAAGAAAGAAGGTGTCTTTGCTTTGTGTGTTGACTATCGTGAATTGAATAAATCAAATATAACTTGAATTTAAGAAAGCAGTGTTTTCAAAGATTGATTTGAGGTCCGGTTATTGCCAACTAAGGATCAAAGAGGGAGCATCGGACACGAATCATTTTAGTTTCTTCTTGTCACATGTTTGGACTTGATAAATAGGGTTTTAGCCGTACTTGGACAAATTTGTGGTGGTATTCATTGATGACATTTTGATTTACTCAAAGGATCATAATTCATTTGAGGAAGATGCGGAGTCTCGATGAGAGACTCGTAGCCAAGCTGAGTAAGTGTGACTCGAAAGGGTGATGTTCTTAGGTCATGTAATTTTTGATGGTGGCATTTGAGATCCCAAGAAAATAGAGGCTGTTACAAGTTGGAGCCGACCAACACGTGACACGGGTATGGCGGGATATTACAGCGCTTTGTAGAGAATTTTCTCTCGGGTGCTATGCCTCTAACTCATTTCAAGAAAGAGGCTAAGTTTTGTGGATACAAGAGTGCGATCCGAGCTTCGAGAGCTAAAGGATCATTTGACCACCGCTCCCGATTATTTCCGGGGGTTCTGGAGGCTTTGAGGTGTATTGCGATGCTTCTAAGGCGGGTCTAGGATGTGTGTTGATGTAGCACGGTAAAGTCATGGTATATGGATCTAGACAATTGAAAGTGCACGAGAAAAATTATCCTACCCATGATTTTGAACTTGCTGCTGTGGTGTTTGTATTGAAAATTTGGAGACATTATCTATATGGCGAGAAGTTCCTTGTGTATTCCAAGCATAAGAGTTTGAAGTACTTATTCTCACAAAAGAACTCAACATGAGGCAAAAGGAGATGGCATCCTAAAGCCAGAAAGGCATGCCTTGGAGTCGATCGGGCTATGTGGCGCACCTACAGGGTCACCACACGATATCCAAGGCTATGCCAAAGGTGATAAGAACGGATTTTTCAGATTCAAGCAGAGGTAGTTGATGAAGTAAAGGAGAGAATGATTTGTTCTCATGGATATTGTTAATGATTTGAGTAAGGAGTCTCACATCCGGCTGATGGTGTGTTGAGATTTAGATATCGATTATGTGTACGGGATGATAAAGGATTGAAGGAGAAATCTTCTTGAAGGAGGCTCACTTAGGCCTTGGTATACAATCCATTCGGAACGAAATAAAATGTATCAGATCAAAAGAACGGGTGGAGAAACATGAAAAGGGATATCATAGCCCATGTGGAGAAATGTCTAGTGTGTCAAGAATCAAGGCCGAGAGGAAGTCTTAAACAATGCCCATCCCGAGCTGGAAATGGGAGGACATTGCTATGGATTTTGTATCGTTTCCGAGGACCTAGGAATCATGACGCGTGTGGGTTATAGTTGATCGGGCTGATGAAATCAAACTTTTGGCGAAATGACCTATTCGCGTGATTGGCTCGGTTGTACGTGAATGAGATCGTGAGGTTTCATTTGTCCATTGTGTCCGATAGAGATCCACGCTTTGTCTCGAGGTTTTGGGAGAGTTTGCATAAGGAGTTGGGGACAGAATTGAAGTTCAAATCATCATGGCCAATCCGAACGCACCATTCAGATTCTCGAGGACATTTGAGGGCTTGTTTTGAAGATGGGAGGAACTTCATGGGATACTCATCCGACACCTAGCTGAATTCAGCTTATAATAAGCTACCAAACTAGTTCCTTTCTTTCATTTGGAGAAAGTGTAGATTCATTGGGAGGAAACTAGACAAAAGAATTTTGGGCCCCGAGATTTTGAAAGAAACAAAGAAGATTAAGGTGCGATAATTTAAAGGTTTGAGTTATACAATGGAGGATAGAGCTGAGTTTTGAGATAGAGATCTTGTGTTTCTAAAGGTCTCAAAAGGGCACACGGTTTGGAGTAAATGGAAAGTTGCCGTTGGCCCTTTGAGATGCGGGATTACCACCGACTCTTGCAGGCTCCGATATATTTCATGTATCGAAGGTACATCACATCCAGCATATGTGATTTAGGACTTTGTCCATTGACAAGGACTTGTCCTACATTAGCAAATTTTAGACCGAAAGGATCAAATGTACGACCTAAGTCCATCCTCTGGTGAAAGTGCTTTGAGGAATCATTCACCGGAGGAGGCCACTTTCAAGAGGAGATAGACAAGTATCCTCACTTGTTTCTTGAGGTATGTACTTTACTCAATTTTGAGGACGAAATTTCTTTAAGTGGGGAGAGTGTGAGGACCAAAGAGTAATAACTAGATGTGTTTAAGGTGATTAAAATCTATAAGGGGCTAAGTATGTAGTGAAAAATGGTAATTAAAAGTAAAAAGTTGGAAAAATACCTTCCAAGGTGCTTCATCCAAGGAACATTGTTAGGCCACTTTTGGTGCCGAGTGCGCGAGAGGGTTCCTAAAACGTGCCGCTCTCTCTTTTTCATTTCAGACGACTTTAGGGTTTGAGGAGAGAGAAAGCGCCCGTCCTAGTGAGAGAATCGAGTAATCCCTCCGAGTCAACAGGTAAAGTGTACCTCGGACGTTATTTTTCGTTTTTACCATTTATTTTGCTTTAAAGTGGACAAAAATAATATTGATGCATGTTTAAAGTTGAAGCATGTTTCCTTCAATTAATCGGTTAGATTTTTGTTTATCATTTATTTCAAGATTTACATTTGAATAAGCATGAAAATAAGATTTGTCTCGAAAGCAACGAAACCCTGCAAAAATGTTGTTAAGAATAAATTGCATGATTAATGTATATTCACGGCATCTATGACATTAATTTCATGAAAAATGTACATGTAAGAGACGATTTGAAGCGGTTTTGCGAAGCCCTTTGTACGAAAATGAAGAGGTTTTGATGAGTTTTAACCATAACTTCGTTATATGAAAGTTAATTGGAAATGAAACTTTCCGTATAGTTTTGTTTTCAAAAATATATACAACTTATACGACAAAATTTCCATGTAAATTTAAAGAAGTGTTGAAATGGTGTTGGGAAAGTTTGATTCGAAAATGGGATTTTCGATAAAGAGATGATTTAAGATTCTGATTATTTTAGGATCGATCAGGTAAGTTCGGTGAGGCCTTAGGGAACTTACGGTGGTAATCGATATCATGGACACATCCTCAAGGGGACATGGAGACCTTCTCGGGTGGCACACGGTACAAATATCCCCGGGATGGGATATATGACAATTTGAACACAATCTAATCATTCGCCCCTTCCTCTAGTATAAACGAAATTGCTAAGATATGTCACAATAAAAGATAAAAATATATTAACAAAGTGAAAAGATGGAATCACCGATGAAAAGATGATAATGAATCGTATTAATCGTGAAAAGATGTGATGGAACAAAGATAGAGTATTGTTTTGATTTTTACCATGCCTGATCTATAGTGTAATGATTTATGAAGTATGAGATTTAATATCGTTATAGTATGTCTTTACTATTTTTTTAGATGATGTTTGATTAAACACGTTACGCATGGTTATATGACTTTGGCCCACCATATGCATGTACCGCTCCCTTTGTTTTAGTGTTTTCCCCTCCGTGATGAGACAATAGAGTGAATCGGATAATAAATTACATAGCATTGGAGCTATTTTGGTCTCAAGTCACATGATTTTTGTATCACGATTATTGATTTTAGAAGATATGTCAATTTTTCTATGGTTTGTATGGTAGAAGGAAAATGTATCAAGATGAAAATACTGCATATGGCATCTCGTTATTACAAAAATATGCCATGGATGAGGGATGTTGTTGTAGGGTGAATGATGAACAGTTGTGTGCTTATTATGGATGATTACGGGTTATATTTTTAGGTTTTTCATCATATTACAAAGGAACAAATTCTGGAGGAGTCTTGCCCTGTTAATGGTATTGCTGTTTTGTGAATTTGAGGACAAAAAAACTCTACAATTTGGAGCTTAGATCTTTAACTCGTAAGAGAGCTTGATTACACTTACCTCGTGGGTCAAAACCACTTTAGAAGCGGATGCATTCCTCTCTCCTAGTGTACAATTACACATTTTAGAGCTTACGATTTACCATAGCAATCATTCATACGTTTCATCACAATTGAAGAGAGCTAAAGTATGTATACTTACCTTCCAATTTCAAAGGAACATTGTTAGGCCACTTTTAGAGGGTTCGGACGCTGCGAATGGGTCAAATTTTACGGAATCGGTAATCCGATCAACACGTACATACTTTTGGGATGTGGGGATTCATATTCTAGAGTCAAATCAACATTTTATGAAGGTAAAACATGCAATTTCAACTTTATATCTCGGGTGAACAGTGCTGGCGCCCATTTAGAGGGCTCGGATGCCGCAAACGGGTCAAGACATGCTAAATCGATCACGCGGCTGACGTATATACACATTTGGGGGTCAATTTAACGAAATGAGGGCCAAAAACTGGAAACCCCCAATTTCCCGTAGGTTGGGGTTTGACGATACCCCACCGGTCGGATCGGTGAGTGAATTGAATAATAAATTACATAATTCTTGGTCTCAAGTCACGGATATCACAGTTTCCATGGTTTGGG
Organism: Nepenthes gracilis; assembly: GCA_033239525.1. NCBI lineage: Eukaryota > Viridiplantae > Streptophyta > Magnoliopsida > Caryophyllales > Nepenthaceae > Nepenthes > Nepenthes gracilis. Next base: position 14,771,572 of record BSYO01000005.1, on the reverse strand, counting down.
TGGGTATCAAGATGAAAATACCAGACAATAACCAAAAATTTAAGGAGGAAAATTAGTGGGTATGAGAACACTTGCCATGACGGGTGCTTTCACTTTCGTAACTAGCTCCCGGGCGGATTTGGACTCTACGGCTCGATCTCCTTCTTTCTCTCTCTAAAATTAGAGCTTTTTCTCTCTCCTCTTTTCCAAAACCTTCTGAAAAATGACAAAGTGAAAGAAACGCGAAGCAGGTTACGTTTTTATACCAGTCAAGGCGCTCAAGCGCCGGGTGAGCGAGTGGCGAGCGCGCCGGCCCACTCTCGAGCGCATACAGGCGCTCAGCGGGCGGGAGCTACTAGATTTTATAGCTCGAGCGCCGCTAGAGCGCTCAGCAGGCAGGGAGGCTACTAGATTTTACCGCTCGAGCAGAGCTCGAGAGCACCACAAGCGCGGCTTGCTGCTTGCGCCATTGCTTTTTGTGCTCGAGCCTGCGCTCGAGCACATAGTAGACGCGGACTGCTGGCAACGGTTCAGCAAATTTTTAACCCGATTTTCTTCCAGATACGCATACATATACGTTCAACAGGTCTAATATTTATTATTATTACGTTGACTTTCTTGTATTTAATATATTTTTAGACCCGGAACCTCACACCCTAATTGATTTTAATGTTCATACTGATGGAATTTTGAGGTTTAGAAACCGATTGTGTGTGCCAAATGATAAGGGGTTAAAGGAGAAAATTTTAAAGGAAGCACACTGATCTTGGTATACGATTCATCTAGGAACAAATAAAATGTATCAGGATTTAAAAAAGACATTTTTGTGGAGAAACATGAAGAGAGATATTATAGCTTTTGTGGAGAAATGTCTTGTATGTCAACAATTGAAGGCTGAAAGGAGAAAACTATCTGGGTTATTGCAGCCGATGCCAATTCTGAGTTGAAAATGGGAAGATATTGTGATAGATTTTGTATCAAACTTACCAAGAACTCCTAAGAACTATGACGCTATTTGGGTTATTATCGATAGGCGGACTAAATCTTCCCATTTCTTGGCGATCAGGATGATGAATTCTCGGGATAGACTGGTGCAATTAAATATAAATGAGATTGTCATACTCCATGGAGTGCCTAAAATGATTATATCTGATCGAGACCAACGCTTTGTCTCCAAATTTTGGGAGTGTGCATAAAAAATTGGGAACGAAACTAAAGTTTAGTATGACGTATCACCCTCAAATTGACGGCCAATCGGAGCATACGATTTAGATTTTGGAGGATATGTTGAGGGCCTTAGTGTTAGACATGAAGAAAAATTGGGACAATTATTTGGTCTTGGCGGAATTCGCCTACAATAATAATTATCAAGCAAGTATAGGCATGACACCATTCGAGGCTCTTCATGGGAGAAAATGTAAATCGCCGATCCATTGAAAGAAAACGGGAGATAAGAGGCTTTTGGGTCTTGAGATTATTAAGGAGACCGTGAAGAAGATTATAGTGGTCCATGAGAATTTGAAGGTAGCTCAAAAAGATAGAAAAGCTACGCAGACCGAAGGAAATAAGCATTGAAATTTGAAGTTGGCAATTATGTGTTTTTAAAAGTGTCACTGTCAAAGGGAACATTCAGATTTGGAGTAAGAGAAAAATTAAAACCGCGATTCATTGGCCCTTTCGATATTTTGAGAGGATTGGGGAGGTGGCTAACAGATTGGCATTGCCACCTAAGTTGATTGATGTCCACAATGTATTTTATGTATCGATACTTCTTGAGTATATTCATGATCCCACCCATGTTATCGAGTTTGAGCCTTTAATAGTGAGTAAAGAACTAACTTATGTCGAGGAGTCGGTATAGATTTTGGATAGAAAGGATCAAATATTTCGCACAAAGACTATTCTCTTGGAGAAAGTTTTATGGAAGAATCATTTGCCTGAAGAAGCAACATGGGAGCGCGAAGAGGAGAACCGGAGCAAATACCCCCATTTATTTTCTTGAGGTATGTAGCTTCATTAAATTTCGATGATAAAATTTTATAAATGAGGGAGGATTGTAAAGTACAGGTATCTAAAATATAATAAATTCTAATAATTAAATTGATATAATTAAGTTTGGGATAAGTGAAATTAGAAAAAATGGCAAATTAACTTAGGACAGCAAAATTTCAGGGCAGAGCCTGCTGTGGGCTCAAGCCCAAAAGAAGGCGCATATTCCAATAGCTACTGAGCTCGCTGTGGGCTCGAGTAAAATGGGGGCGCAAACTCACGACAATGCTACGCTTGCTGCTGGGCTCAAGCACACAAGAAGGCACCATTTTATGAATGTAAATGCCCGCTGCACGCTTATTGGGGCCTCGAGCATGCCGCACTCGATCACCTGGCGCTCGAGTGTTTGGTTAAAAATTCTACGACCTACATACCTTTTCGCATTTTAAATAAGGAAGGGGGAGAGAGAAAAGTAGTGCGACAGGTAGAACACAAAAGGGAGAAGAGAGGAAAAGAGAAGGGGAAGGGTTTCTCCACCGATTTTGACCCAATCATAGTAAGAAAATCAGAAAATTAGGTGAGGCAAGTGTACTCTAAACTTTATTTTCCTCTATTATGGCCTTTCAATATCTCAACTTTGACATTTATACTCTAAACTTTCTTTTTCTAATATTTACTCCAAATGATGTATATTTCTCATTATTTATTGGATAGATTTTATGTTTATGCATAAATATGATAATGTATGGCTTCGATTTTGTCATTTGGCATGAATTTTTTGTTCGATTTACATCTAAAAAATTTGTCCTAAACCCTAACTTGAAAATGGAGGAATATTAGTGGTAAAAACCTTGAGAAATGAGATGAAAATATTATTTGACACATTAGTTAAGTTTATTTGATGATTTTTGTCTGAGAATTTGTGCAAAGGCTATTCTGTCAATTTCTGAAAGTTTCAAAAATTATCTGAACGTTTGATTTATATGAATTTGAAGTGGCCTTTGATGTATGATGAGTTAAGACTAAGAATTAAGAATAAGAATACCCTAATTCAATAACAAAATAAGACCTGAGACTGTTTTACAATCAGGTAAGGTTCTCCGACATACCTTAAAACGTTACGATGGTAATCGATGATAACTCCGTTTATGGAATATACATGGTCCTCCCTTCCTCGGAGTATTAATTTTGGAGGATAGATATTTTGAACGATCTCACCCTCGGGGTGGAAATTTGAGAATGAAAACTTTGAACTTTTGAACTTTGGCTTTGGATTGAGTGGAGTGAACACAATCTATGATCGATCATTAGCTCCCTCGACTAGTAGGGTCTACTAGTTCGGGTCCCTTTGGATAGTAAAAGTTAAATTAAATAATAAGTGAGGTTTTGAACTAATTTTGATTTTCGGCACATTTTCTAATTAAGATTAAAAAAGAGAATAAAAAAAAGAAAGGAAAGATATAAGAAGTGAAATAGGATTTTCATCTCTAAACTCACATTTTCATATCGTTTAATGTTTTGCTCCTGTTTTGACATGTCTTTTTGTTCTCTAATTATGTCATGCTATTTTCCTTCTATTGTATATATATTTATACGAACTCTACATTTTTCTATTTTTATAATATCTTGTTGGGTTTTAACTCATTCTTATTATTTTGTCTCCCTCTTGATGAGACTATAGAGTTGATAACTGATGAGAAAGAGAGAATGAAGGATTTAGTTAAAGAGGTTTTGTGGAGCCTTGAAGTCTTTTGAAGAACCTTTGGAGTTTGATAAATTATAAATGTAAATAACTAATTTTGTGGATGGAAATTATATAATTGATTGTCATAGCATGTTGTATTTTATGTTGGGATACTACTTGTGCTTCTGCAAGATTATCTTATGGATTTAGTTTTACTTTCACATTTTGACTTTGGATTCGGACAGGTTCTGGATGGCATCTCCTGTTTGAACCCGATATAGTGGATAGGATTATTGTGTTGAAGCCATGAATATTATGGCATTTTGTTGATCCTATGTTTGTGTAATGAATAAATGTGAAAGTTTATTTATCTTTATGCCTTGGTCAGTGGTTTGTATTGGTTTTTGTTTAGTTTTAGAAGAAACTCTATCCGATTTTCTGCAGAAATTTGAGTTAATTAGTTTTATATATTTATTGACGGAAATTATTAGAGGATAATAATCTGTTCCATCACAGGCAACCCGAATCCAGGACGCATCATTGGCGCCGCCTATGGAAAACTAAATGAAAAGCCTAACTACCATCTTCACAGAAGCAAACATGGTCAACACTAGAGCCCATACCAGCTTTCCGGCCAAGGACATCATCCCCCATGTTAACGATCCCTCTATGGTAAGCCATGCAGAGGAGCAACCAGCACCCTTCATCCATGCGCTTGCCGACCGGTGGATAACATATCCTAGATGCTCCAGGCCCTTTTGCACACGCCGGCATGGGTCAAGGTCTCCTTCCTCCACCACGCACTTCAAAGTCAAAATGTAGAAGCAAGAGAAAGAAACGACTAGCTTGAAAGGCAAGACACCCAGATGACCTTATAGCCCGAGCGGCTTCGAGCAATGGAGTCTAATGCCATTTGGGGAGTCAACTTGGCCACAAGACGTTGGACAAGAACCCAGAGTGGTGAAATCCCCATTACTCACATGACGAGCAGAGGCCATCGGCCCAAGAAGGGGCCTCATGCAACATTGAGTCGATAGAAGCCGGCCGGCCTCACGCTACTCACCAAACAACTCAAAACTAAGGACCTACCTCAATGCAAAAAGAGTTGCAGTCTCCACTCGTGTGGAGGAGCGAGTGGAAAAGATATGGCAGCTCATATTTGAGGGAGATGCTATCGAACGCTCTGTAGACTTGAGACGATAGCCATTCACAATGAAGATCATGATGTAGCCGCTCCCTCATAAGTTCAAGATACTAGCCCTGGAAACATATGACGAAGGCATCGAACCAATGGACCACCTAGACCACTTGCACACCCTATTGGGCTTCCAGGACCTAGATGAGGCAATTATGTGCCTGTACTTTCCACTAACCTTGAAAGAAGATGCCCGAATTTGGTTCCATCGCCTCCCGCTAAATTTGTTCCAGATGTTCCAAGAGCTTATAGATAGCTTCCTAACTCAATTCGCCTCTAGTCGGAGGGAAGAGAGACAGTCTTGGCACCTTGCCCATATTAAGAAAGGGTCAAACGAAAGTTTGTGGAGCTTCCTAGCCAGGTTCACCACAGAGGCCCACCGGATATCCCAGTTGACTGATGAGGTGAAGATACGCACCTTCATATATACTTTGGAGCCGGACAAATTTTTTAAATATCTGGCCCACATCCCCAAACCTTTTGTGAAATCAAGGCCATCACACGAGCTTACATGGAAGCCGAAAAGGGGAATGAGGCTAAGCGTCTAGCATGAAGGGACCCCCTCCACCAGGGGCCACTAGGAATATAAAAGAGAAATGGTGACCGATTTAACTCTCGAGATCCAAGAAAGCAACCCGGTGGAGCTGAGGGCCTGAAGAGAGTTTAGATCAATAAACTTGACCCCTCTAAACGACTCCCGGACCAACATTCTCATGCAAATTTGAGAGAAAAAATTTTAAAGTGGCCAAAACTGGTCAAGAACATGAAGGAGGAGATCAGATGAAGTACTGTCAATATCATCGATCTCCGGGTCACAGTATAGAGGCTTGCTAGACCCAATAGACAGAAATCGAAGAACTTATCTAGAGGGGACACCTGACCAAGTTCCTATGGAACCCAGTGCAAGTGTCCAATGGAGCAGGAAAAGAGAGGACCGAGAAGCAATAGCTGAGAAATTGAATCACAGCTGGAGTGGTCCATATGCTGGCAACCCGACAGAACCACTTGTCGATTAGCTCAGGATCACTTCGAAGAAACCAAGGATAGAAGTTAGGGATGATATCATTAGTTTTAGCAAAGAGGATATGTCACATGTAATGACTCCCCACTTTAACCCTCTAGTTGTATCCACCATCGTTTTAGATGGTACTATTAACTACCAGTTAAACGAGTTTTTATTGATAATGAAAGTTTGCGTGATTTGTTTTACATTGATGCTTATTTTAAATTGGGAGTGAAAAAGGGTCAACTACGGCTGACCGAAGGGCCCCTCTACAAATTGGACAACGAGCCGATGCCCATCCAAGGAACCATCTAGTGGGAAGTCACCTTGGGGACATCTCAGGATGACATCCTGCCATTGAAATTTCTAATAGTTAATCTACCTTCGGTTTACAATATCATCCTAGGCCAGCCCTGCCTGACCGTTTTTGGGGTTGTAATGTCAATCACGCACTTGAAAATGAAGATTTCTATGACCTACAACATCAAAGAGGTGTTGGGTGACCAGGTGATCAACCGAACATGCTACCTATCCCAAGTCACCCAAACCACTCCAAACCGGCAGGTGAAGGACTTGGATCACAGAGATGAGGTAACTTTCCGGCAGACCCAAGCTGGCAAGCGACCAACCACATCCCTTTAGATCCCGGAGATCGAGGAAGATGCGTCCAGGTAGGGGCTCACTTGTCGGACTGCTACAAGACAAGCTAATCACCTTACTTGGTCAGAACTCTAATATTTTGGCATAGACTCCGGCCGACATGTCCAAAATTTTTACCAAAGTGATAGTCTACAAGTTGGGTCTCGATCCGAATCATAAGCCCGTCTGACAAAAATGAAGAAACCACTTTGTTGAAAAACTCATCGCCATCTGGGAAGAAGTAAAAAAACTGCTCAACGCTGACTTCATCAAGAAAGTCTAGTACCCGGATTGGCTCCCCAATGTCATCCTTGTAAAGAAAAGTAACAAAAAGTGGTGGATGTACGTCGACTTTAACAATGTGAACAAGGCGTGCCCAAAGGATAGCTTCCCACTGCACAGAATCGACCTACTCGTCGACACCACCTCCAAGCACGAGCTGCTCAATTCTAAAAATTCATACTCCAGCTACAACTAGATTCAGATGAGTCCTGAAGAAGAGAAGCATACCTCCTTCATAACAGACCAATGGACGTACTGCTACAAGGTTATACCCTTCGAGTTGAAAAATACAAGCACCATGTACTAGCACTCGTGAATGAAATGTTCCATGCACAGATCAGTAAAAATATGTAGGTGAACTTAGACAACATGCTCGTCAAAAGTAAAACCTTTGATGACCATATCTGTGACTTCAATGAAGCTTTCAAAGTACTCTGGGCGTACCAAATGAAACTGAACCCAGTTAAATACGTCTTCGGAGTGTCATCAGAAAAATTCTTGAGTTTCATCATTTCCCGGCATGGGATCAAAGCCAACCCCGAGAAAATAAAGGCTATCATGGATATGACCACGCTACAGAACGTAAAAGATGTCCAGAGGCTAACCGGGAGGCTCATAGCGCTCTCCCATTTCTTGGCTAAATCCAAAGACAAATATCTCCCCTTCTTTAAAGCCTTGAGAGGGATTAGGATGAATGGCTTCTAGTGGATGGCCAACTATCAGGCTGTGTTCGACGAACTAAAGGAGTACCTGGCCAGTCCTCCTCTCTTGGCATCACCGAAAGAAGGTGAGGAGCTGTACCTATACTTGACAGTTTCAAAGGTGGCACTAAGCTCTATTTTAATTGATAGGAATCTGACATATAGCAGCTGGTCAAAAATGTCAGCAAAACGTTGACTAGTTCAAAGACCCGCTATGCACACACCAAGAAGGTTGCATTGGAATTCATCTTTTTGTCTAGAAAATGCATCCCTTCTTCCAAACACAAAAGATAGTTGTCCTGACCAACCAATCATTAAAAAAAATCCTGCAAAGGCTCGATGTGTTAGGATGACTATTCAAGTGGGCCATTTAATTGGGTGAGTTCAACATAGAGTTTAAGCCCAGCCTGGCTCTAAAAGCACAGGCTTTGGCCGACTTCATTGTCGAAACAATGAGCATGGTTTCAAAAATCAGTCACTCTTGCATGCTAACCGCCTGATAGAGGCACCAGACTAGACTCTCCATGTGGACGGATCATCGACCCACTCTAACAGTGGGGCCGGAGTGATCCTAAGGACCCTTGATGGATTGCAGGTAAGATATTCTTTAAAACTTGGGTTTCCAGACACCAATAATGCCACTGAATATGAGGCCCTACTCACCAAGTTGCAACTTGCAAAGGAATATTTGACAAGGGACGTAACAGTCCACAGCAACTTAGAACTAATTGTCAACCAAATCTGCGGAAGCATTGAGGTGTCAAGCCTATTGCTTGCAAAATACCTCGGTAAAGTAAGGAATATAGTTTGAAAGTTTGACAAGGTTGAGATGGTACACATCTTGATGGTGGATAACTGGAAGGCCGACTAACTCGCAAGGGTAGCTGCGGCCAAAAGCTCGAAGCGGAACACTAGAGACATGTAGGATATTTTGACCTCTCTAAGCATAAAGAGCCTGAAGCACTATCGATCTCCTACAATGAGAGCTGGATGTCACCCTACTGTAGGTGTATTATGGGTGATTCCCTACCGGAGAGCCCAGGCGATGCTAAACGCATAAAGAAGATGGCCAACTAGTATACCATCATTGACGGATGGTCGTATCGTCAAGGCTACTCCACCTCATACTTGTGATGTCTCATGCAAGAGGAGGCCGTCTATGCGTTAAGAGAGGTGCACCTCGGCATATGTGGGTTACACGTTGGGGGCAAGAACCTAACCTTCAACATAATGTGCCAATGCTATTATTGGCCGACGATGAAGCGAGACGCCATGGACTTCGTAAAGAAGTGTGAAAACTGCCAGATCCATGACAACATGCCCCATCAGCTGCCCATGGAGCTGAGGACCCTTTGCCCCTGATAGTTCATGCAATGGGGACTCAACATTCTCAACCCTTTTCCCATCCCGTCCGAGCAAAGAAAGTTCATCATAATGAGTATCAACTACTTCACAAAGTAGGTCAAAGTCTCCCCACTGGCCCGAATCATTGAACAAAATGCCACAGAGTTTGTTCAGTAGAACATTGTCTATAAATTCAGGGTTCCCGAGGTCATGGTGACAAACAATAGAATCTAATTCACTGATAAGTGCTTTACCAAATATTATGCCAGTTTGGGTATCCGATTGATCCACATTCGGTAGCCTACCCACAAGCAAACGGGCAGATGGAGGTTACCAACAGAATCCTATTATATGGGTTAAAGACTGAGTTAGAAGACACTGGGAGCCCAAGCACGGATGAGCCCCTTCCGTGGTATGGTCATACCGGATGACACCAAAGGAGCCAATGCATGAGACACCTTTCAATTTGTGCTATGAAACCAGGCCATCATCCCAATCGAGATTGGACTAACTAGCCTCAGAGTCAAGGGATTCTACCCACTCTATAACTCCCAGTGACTTAAGGAGCACCTTGACCTGCTCAAAGAGGCACGGGATGTGGCCAAGATGCACATAGTTGCCTATCAGTAGCGGATTGCTCGGTACTACAACAAAAGGGTGAAGGTTTCATCAGTTTGAGGTAGGAAATTTGGTCCTACAAAGCATAGAAGGCACAGGCAAGAATACTAATAGGAACAAACACTCCTTGAATTGGGAGGGCCCATTCCTCATTTTAGCCATCTTACGGAGGGGGGCATACAAGTTTTGAGCCCATAATAGCAAATTGATCCTAAGAACGTGGAACACCGTCCACCTAAAGAAGTATTATCAGTAATGTCTTACTAAACCCAGCTAGGTCAAACATGCATTATCGAGTATGCTTGTAAAAGTGTATCACGTTTAATAAAATAATTTATTTGCTTGTTTACTATAAACTATCATTCCCTATTTATTTGTCCATATGAATGCTTGTATGACGTTACATAAATTTGAGTAGCCTAGGCCGCCTCTAAGTTGGATGAATTTTCATTCGTTGCTACACCTCGGTCCCACACTGAGCAACCCACACTCGATCGAATTTAAACCTCAGTCCAAGATTCGAGCAGCCTACACGTGGTCAAATTTAAACCTTAGCCCTGCACCTAGTGGCCCATACATGGTCGAATTTGAACCTCATTTCTATACCAAGTGGCCCATGTGCCATCGGACACTAAAACCTTATGCGGTTTTTCAGCACGCATGCGGTGACTTCTCCAACAGGGACGAGCACCATTAGTCAACAATGGCTAATGAGTTAGGATCCGACGCAATTGCATGCATATGACGGACCTAAATCTTCCAAAAAGTTCAGTTGTGACAGCAATGATGCTTAGCAGGCAAACAATAGTATGTAAACAAGGCGGTATGAAAAACATAAAAATCATGGCAACGGTTGGGAAAATCCTCCTTTATTCATCAAAAATTTATACTGTATAAGCAGTATTATGTACACACACACACACACACACACACATATATATATATAAAGAAAAAGAGGATGGAGGCCCTAAGACTGGGGGCTAGCTCGGAGGGCATGACGAGGGCCCCTCTTCGTCAATAAAGTCAGTCCAGTCGGACAGGCGTTGAGCAGCCCTATTCCTCTGGTTAAAAATGCCAGTTGAAAAGGAATGGTTGAAAAGGGAGGCAATCCACCGGCATAGTTGAATGTCATCTAGGGACCTCACATTTAAAACCCGGCCCACCTCCTCTAGGCTAAATCAAGTTGTTAGCTCCACTCCAAGTCTAACATTCTCCCTTTGGAGAGTAGCGATCCTACTTGGCCATCTGCAAGGCATCCCTAGATCTATGTAACTCCCCCAATACCTCAAAAAGCTGAAGCTCAAGACTTGAGATGCGATCCCAGTACTGTTGGACCTCAAAGGCGGCGGCATCCACTCCGCCCTGCATCTCTTCCACCATGCTCGAGTTGACCCTCAATTGGGTCAAATGGTGGACCTCCCCTTTCAGCATCCAAATCCAAATGATCGCTAGTATAAACATGTCTGCAGGACATGAATCATCTTATCATCCAACAAATAGAACAAGAGAAAGGGGTTAAACTCAGCCATTCTAGATGGAATATAAAAGTTCTTGATAACTTACCTAGATATAAGACAATTTGGCCGCCACAATGCTCAGGGGCACCAAGGATGAAGAAGCCGGAGTGGATGCACGCTTTGGCCTAGGCCAGTTTGATGCAGAAGCCTCCTAACGAGATGCCTCCAGGTCACTGCCTCCTCGACACTACCCTTCGGCCGAGACTTTGCTTGGTGGCCCATGCCAGACCTAGCCGACTCACCTAAAAATCCGGGCATCATCCACTCCAGCAAAGAAGAAACAGGGACCTCCTACTGGGCCTTCGATTGGGCCTCCTATGAGACATCCTACTAAATGGCTAGACAGGCCTCCTCCTAGGCTTTCCTGCGAAGCCCCCTATTAGACTACTTGTTAGGACTCCAAATGGGCCTCCTGATTGGCCTAGGCCAGCTCCCCGCACGATTCAATAGGCTCCCCTACTGCCAACTCGCCCGAAACACCTACAAGAGTGGGGGGCCCACCCGCAATAGTTGCACTGGCACCGGCCTCAGTGGTGCTGGCATCTAATGGTGCAGCAGGTGCCAATCTTCTTGACGAATCTCAAAGGCCCCGTATACGCTCCACCATGGACAGACCCTGGTAGGCAGCAGATGGTGCAGTTCGACACCAGGATGGACTCTCAGATGGGACCCTGATAAACAAGGCCCCAGCTTTCCTCTTGGACTAGGCAGCCTATGGCTCCAGTACCCTCCATGGGAAGACCCCACCATGCCAGTACATGCACCTCAGAGGACAGGAGGCGATCTTTCTTGAAAACATCCAGATTCACCCGAATCAACTCTGTCAAGATTTTAACGGACCCCGCCTCCTCATGCTAAGCCTTGCCAGTCAAGGAAATTGGCACATTGCACCAATCCCTAAAAAGGAGCCAGTCGGGAGATACCCTAATATAAAAGAACCGGTTCTTCTAGTTCTTGACAAAATTAGGGATGACCTCGCTTATATGCAACTCTCAAGAGGACACCAAGATCCAATCCCGACTCTAGCATAATCGAAATATCAACTTGACTACCACCGTAGTTAGCACCCCTGGTGGCAAAGAAATACACAGAGAGAACATAAATACTTGATGTCATTGGAATGGTACCTTGCTTTCAGGACCCCTAGGGCCACCAGGATCTCGCACAACTTCCCCGGGAGGGGGAAGTGAAGGCTACTTTACAAGTGAGCCTCGTAGATGATGATGGATCCTTCCAAAGGAGAACAAGCCATATCACACTCTCTTGGCACCGTATACAACACCTCGATATCGGCGGCAGTAAGAATGGAACAAACCGCATTGACTTTGGGGGCCATGAAGATAGAAAATAGCAAGTTGCAGAGAGGTGAGAAAGAAAGCAACTCAAGTAGCAGGAGAGAGATGAAACAAAGTGGCAAAATGGCATCCATCTATAAAGGATGCCACTTGAATCTCAAGACAACGCCTTGAAAAGGTGTGCACATAATGGCTTGACACGCGTCAACATAAGAGGGCATCTAGGCATGTCAATCGTCCGATGCCATTAATGGTAACCTGCCATTGTGCAAACAACAAACACATGGCAAGACAGGACGGATCAAAAGTCAAAACAACACAACCTCCCAAGTCACTACGTTCCACTACTAGAGAACGCCGAATCGACGATGGGCAGATATGAGGAACTCAGAGCCAGACTGACAGGTTTATGACCCGCTTTGAATTCTAACCAGTTTGACTGGTCAATTACCCAATCCGGCTCTCGGTTGGTTGGACCAATCAACAAACCAATACGACTCTAACTTCCAACCAGCTTGACTGGTCAATGATCCAATCCAACTCCGACTTGCCTAACTAGTCTATGACCCAATCCGGCACCCAACCAGTTTGACTGGTTAACAATCCAAACTGGCATATAGCCTACATGACTGATTAGCAATCTAATCCGGCACCCAACCGGTTTGACTAGTCAACGATCCAATCCAACATATAAAAAGGGCACGAAGACAAAACAATATAGACAAAAAATAATTGCTAATTTCATTAATTTCCCTTTATAAGTTACTAGGTCTTTAGAGGCTGGCACACAACAAAAGGAGACAATTAAGAAAAATATATACAAGGAAGTCAATCATAGCGAACTCTCGGATAAGCATGCCACCAGAGGAAAAATCTAGTGCAAGAGATTGGACTGCATTCGGCAAGAAACAAAGCGTGGCCCCCGAGAATAGCATGTCAGGAATTAGAATAAAGGCTCGCCATGAAGGAAGGCCACAATCCAAAGGGAGCCAAAAGGTAAGGAAAGCATCACCCAACGATAAGGAGGAAACAGCCTCAAAACTGGGAACCCACCACCAACCCTACCAGCAGCAAAGCAAGATTACAGAGATATCTGTTCTTGAGGCGCACGAGCCCTTTCCAAAGGCAAGCCACTGCCTAAGGCGAAGGCACAGAGAAAGGAAGGCCTTGCCCTACTCAATTTATGGTGGTAGGCATGGCTCGAAAACAAGTACAAAAAGGGGTGACCATGGCGACTCCCTACGTGAAAAGGGGTGATCAAGGCGGATCGTAAGTGCATCCCAAGATGATACCATCAAACGTCGGGGATGAGCTCCCACTAGTATCGGCAGTCGAAGACCCAAACCTCATGGTGACTTTGGGCTCCCACTCTACTTCACTAACAAAGGCAGAATGTGATGCAAAGAGACACATCAAGTCCTTAATTTATAGCTCATTAAGGAATCAAAGAGCCACTAAACACCAAGTATCTCTTCAAGAAAGGAAGGAATCCCCTTCGACTAATCACGGTTACTGAAATTGGCATCTGTAATCCTCATGCTAGCCTACTGAATTTGCACGAGACAACTAACAGTCAATCTTGTCACCTAAGTAAGGTTGAGTGAACCCAGAGGCTATAAAAAACCCCTTATGACAAACTCCAAAGGAAGGCTCCCATCAACATCTACATTTACCAATCCTCAGACGCCTGCATTTGCCTTCAAACAACCCTCAAACATTGGTTCTATAGAGCTCTCAAGAATCCATGCTTTGCCCACAAAGTGTTTGAACTACAATTTAACATTTTTTCTCACTTTCAAAAAATGTTTGAAATATAGGATGGTGGATGGTTAAGTTATTAATACACTAAGATTTAAGATCTACCCAAAGGGTTAAGTTGTAATGCGACAGTTTGATGTGCCTCGAATGCCCAGATTACTAAAACCAAGGGTGGTTTTCTTGGCTATTGTATAACGTTTTGTTGTGCCAAAAATATTTTTTTAATTTTTATTTTGCTAATTTTGCTCTAAATTTTAAACTTTTCTCATCTTAATTAATATCTTATATTTTAGTTTCAGTTTTATATTGTATGAAAAATTTTAGTACCCATGATACGAATGAAAAGAACAAGAATTTAAAATGGACATATTTTTCAATTTTTTTTATGTTCTTTGAAAGCTTAGGACATCACGGGGATATTGTTATATTATTATATGACTCAAAAAACAGTTAATTTGACATTAAATTTTTCCTAATGTAAAGTTAGTATTAAAAAAGAGAGAGAGAGAGAATAAAATTGAAACAACAAAAAATAGAAAAATAAAAAATATGTGCATTTTTAGATTTTTTATATTTGTTTTTCCTGAAAAATTAAACGTGACGTTAGATTGGTGCTAAGGTTAATAGTAATCTGATGCAGGGAAAGAACGTTGGCAGAATAAGTGGCAAGGACATGCTGTTTCGAAAATATGACTTATCTTAGCTACCCTAAAATATGACCTCTAATGCGCTATTTAAGTGTTGAGATTAATAAAATAATCGATACTAAAAAACAAGGCGACTCCCTGATATTGATGAGAAGAGAAGCACATTGCTCAGAATGTTTTTACATTGACATCACCGATAACAGCAATATCATACCTTCTGTGACAAAGCTAATCAATCCAGTCACTTAGAAAATGAAAAATTCTTGCCAAACACATAGTCAGTAAGATGACTGAAACCCCAGCATAAGTCATGGCGTACACGCGTTGGAATCCTTGGACTTGCACTCCTCAGAGGAAGGCTGGTCTTCCATCTCAGGTTGCCTAATCTCCTCGATCATGTGAACAACTTCATCCATCTTGGGTCGCATGTCAGGAATCCTAGCCACACATGCCAGCGCAATCTGAAGCATCTGCACCATCTCCTCTTCAGCACTCGGGTTCCTCAGCAACTCCGTGTCAAAGACTTCGGATGTCCATTCCTCTCGTACGACAGACTGGACCCACCTAGGAAGATCAACCACGTTGCTGTGCCCGTGGGACTTGAGAGGAGCCTTGCCCGTCAGCATCTCCAATAGGAGGACACCGAAGCTATAGACGTCTGACCTCTGAGTTGATTTTCTTGATTCAATCACCTCTGGGGCATGGTATCCCATGGTTCTAGATGTGAGGGCATGAAAATTCATCAGCATAGTCAAGCCGAAGTCAGAAATGCAACCATCAAGGTCTTGAGTAAGGAGGACGTTGGAGGACTTGATGTTGCCATGGATGAATTTACCACCGCCATCAGAATGTATGTGATGAAGTCCCCTGGCAGTTCCCAGCAAAATCCTTATTCTTGAGTTCCAGTCCAATGGAGGTCTTCCATTCCCTCTGTATCCTGAAAGTTCACACGCACAAGCAGCAAGAGAAACTTTCAGAGACAATCATGGTTTACTGGCAGGCATTTAAAGAGGCACACGCCAAATTGACTTTTGGAACTAAAGTACGAAATTAAGGAACTAGCTACTATCAAAATTGAAAGAGATGAGAATCATAGAAATTCAAACTAACTGTGATAAAAAAGTGACAATGGATGTGATGTGACCTATTTGATCTAATATAAAAACATGATGGCAAATCTTGAACCAATTTGAATTTATTGCACAAATTTCAAAATGATGCAGCAACAATGTGACTTGACTCTTAACCCAACAATGGTACAATTTGAATCCTGCTTAAAACATGCAAATTACAATGCATTTTTTGTTTTTGTCAAAAGGCATGAAGTATTTTGAAAGAAACCTAAAACTAACCATTTGAAACCGATTGCACCCTCGCTTACCATTTCTGTACTCCAAAAGTCTGGGTATATGTCATTTATATGTGCGGTTACTTTGACAAGAATCATTTTCATCACCTCACCTCCCATTCAGTAGTGGCATGGAAGATTTTGATAATCTGAAGGACCATTATTTAGCAAGTCGGATAATGGTGGAATTGTCCATAAAGCAAGCAGGGGAAGAAGGATTCAGTAATAAGCACATGGATTGGCATATTGAGTGGTACGGCTGTCAAAGAGGTGAATTCAGTATTGTGTACAGCCAAGTCTGCCATCACATCAGTTTTCCATGTTTTGGCCCCACTACTGTTCTCATTGACTTTTAACTTGTAAGTCAACTTGTACCTCCTTAAGAAGCATAATCATCATCAGGAAGCTGCAAGATCGACTCCAACAATGCAGAATCTTTTACAAAGTATGTTTTACTAAGTTTTTCATGAAGTTTGTCACATAATTAATGCTAACGCCTGCCTAATATTATAGTAACAGGATCAAGATGCAACGAGCATTTAAGTTATTCTGCATGACAGACCAAAATTCTCATTCTCTGATCAAAATTTGCTAAACAGTATACTTTTGTCATCAATATTACAAATTTTACAACACATTTTAATGAAGTTGTGGTTCACTTCCACTATGAAAAGCAGGGTAAAGAGAAATCAGACTGGTAAATGAAGTAGTACACAAATGCATACCATGCAAGAGGGAAGCCAAGCTGCCACCAGCTACATAGTCAAAAACCAGCAGCTTTTCATCCTTCGAGTGATAGTAAGCCCGAAGAGGCACAACATTCGGATGTTGGCCAATCTTTCGTACTACCTCCATTTGCTGTTCAAACTCCCTTTTGCCAATTCCCACTTCCTTCAACCTTTTCACTACCACTGCTGTCCCCTCATCCAAACTGGCCTTGTATGCTGTCCCATAACTCCCTTTTCCAAGAACCTCTGCTGAAGCTCTAAGTAAATCCTCGAGATCAAAATTATACGTGCACCCTTCAAAGAAGACCAACTTGTTCTTCTCAGCCTCTTGCACACCACTCCCAAAATCTTCCTTTAGCATCTGGCTTTTCTTAGTATTCGATGCCTTCCCTTCATGGGTAGCTTGGCCTTCATAATCTCTGATCTTCAAACAACATACCAAAATTATTACGACCAACAGAAACAGCACTGCAGCACCACCAATTATGATAGCAGCAAGGGCACCAGTACTGAATTTCTTATTCCTGGGACTGGTTTTTTGTGGCAATGATGGTGGAAGAATGGAGTCAACTAAAGGAGGAGAAGGAGATGGAGAAGAAGAAGGAACACTCACAATGCACTGCCCAACAGGTTTCCCACATAGAGAATTTCCTAGAAATGAAGAACTCGGGAACTTCTGGAGTGAATATGGGATGGAGCCAATTAAATTGTTATTGCTCAAATTTAAAAGTCTGAGCCTTGGGAGGTTGACGCCCGGGATAGGCCCATAGAGCTTATTGTTTTGGAGGTTCAACACACTAAGCCTCCTCAAATTTTGAATTGTGGTTGGAATATTTCCATTTAAGGAGTTGAAGCTCAAATCCAAAACAGTAAGCCTAGGTGAGAAAGATACCGGAATACTGCCAGTGAAGTTATTTTGTTGAAGGTATAGGAGTTGAAGAGTAGGTATGGTAGCAACATCAGAGGGAAGATCCCCCGTGAGATAGTTGGATCGAAGGCTTAGAACCCGAAGAGCATTGAGCTTTCCAATCATGCCAGCTGGTAACGGGCCAAGGAGTCCAACACCTGGGAGACGGATGCCAATCACACGTGATCTTTCAGGATTGCAAGTGACACCTACCCAAGATGTGCAGACAGAAGCTGCATCTTTCCAGTTGAGTTTTCGGGTGTGTGGAAATTTAGCAGCAAAGTCACGAAGAGCCTGTCTGTCGGAGTTCAGGTCTGCAAAGGAAAAGGATAGTATAGCTAACAGGGCCAACAAGAATGTCAATTGTGTAATGGAACGCTGAGGCTTCATGGTGGATTATTCAGCTGAAGTTAGTATGATGTGATGCAAGATGCGGAGGCAGTGCAAGAGCTCCATTCAGTGCCCTGGCTCAACTAGAAGGGCCATTTAGGTCATTTATCTGATCTTGAATCTGGAGGAAGGAACAGCAATCATCATTGGAAAAAGATGAACATCCCATAGTTACTGTACAAGCACAACAAATAAACAAAAAAAGGCGTCAAGTTAGATCTTATGCATATAAATGGATTATGTCTAAATTTGGAACTTCAGTACTTCAAAATAAGAATATAATGGCACAAATGAAAGAAAAAATTGCTCTGATAAATACAAGCAGACCTTGAAGGAAAAAATTTCAAGTCAGGATTTAAGTTACTGAAGTAGAGTACTCCATTAAACTATGAACAGAAGGGGAAGGAACTGCCAAAGACTGAGCTGAAATAAAACGTGAGAACTAAAGAAGTTCGTGAAAGAGAAGCCACATCTTTACATGTCTCTTTCACTGAATTACTGCTTTATTTCCTTACTTCGTTGGCTTGACCTAAGGGTACTGTGACTTGCATATACATATGCTTTCAGTGAAAATATTAGTTAGACAAAAGAATTTAAGATTTATAAAAAGAATTTAATATTGACGCTATGATGCTGAAGCCACATATGATGGGCCCCTCCCCTGTTTTAACATTTTTTAGATCATTGCTTTCCACTTAAAAATGTGCTGTACAATACACTCCAAATTTCACTTCTGACTACTTATTAAGCAAACACCGTTTGTAAAAGGATTTCCTGCTTTTAGAAAAACACGATCAGGGCATTTGTGCCGCTACATGAAACTGAAGCACCGTTATAATTAAACCCCAGACTGGTGCCTGGTAATCTTCTTCCAAATCAATTGACAAAGGTTTTCCTCATTAAATTTTAAATATAAAAATGGGTCCTTTGGATACAAGGATAACTTCTTTACTCAGATCTTAAAATCTCTTTAAAAATTTTAATTTTTAAATCAAACTGAAAAGAAAAGAAAAGTGATCACAAGGAATCCAATGCAAAGAAAAAGAAAATGGATGCCAATATAAAGCAAAAGCAAAGTCGAATCATGCACTTTTTCCAAAGATGTAAAGTCCTCTAATTTAGGCAGCTTCCATTAACACCCAGAAAACATGGGCATTGCTAATCTGTGGCGAAAATGTAAGTAGCATTATCGACCAAAAAATGTAAGTATCATTTACTTCCCGTAAATTCGGGTTGTGACAGGAAATGTGCTTTTTTTAAAAAAAAAAAAAAAATTCACCAACCACTATGGATTGAAGGAATTAAAAGGAGACAGTAGGCACAGAAATGAAAAAGGAATTTGTTTCTTGTGTTTGGTTTGTCTAAGTTCAAAGGAAATAGAAGGATGTGCAACGATACGTTTCCTTTGAGGTAGACCATTTATTTCCCTCCAAATTGCGAGAATTTCGACATAACTAAAGGAGCAGTAAGTCGCATTCCCTTCTTTTCCGTCCCTTGCTTTGCTTTCCCAGATCCTCTTAATCTCACTCTACCGCAAAGCAGCAGAATGGTGAGTGGAGAACTCCACGTCAATCCATATGGGAAAGTCAGAGCTGAAGTTTGAAACTCAGAGTCCAAAGCTGGGGCCAAAAGTTGCTACATTGTGCTTTGACATCTCATTGGCTTCAGATCCATTGTAAAAAACAAAATCAAATTTTAGAAACCCAGAACAAGAAAACTGGACTATTAATATTAAACGCTTCAAAAAACTCAGATGCGGAAATCCATTCAGAATTTGTCTTTTTTAGTATCAAGCTACCCCCAATTTACAGCTTGCCAGGCTTATCACACCACCAATGCTCCCACTTTCTCTTACATTTGAGGTAATTTTCACCAGGCGTGACAAATCTCTCACTTTCCTCCCACATTTGGTCCCCAGAAGTTCAATTAATTATTTAAAGAAAAAATAGAAATCACATCAGTTTTGCATGTATCAAAATTACACCGATGAAAGCGAGAACTAGCAAATGAAAATAGAAAGTGCAGCGATTTACGTTTGGTAGAAAAGGCCCAACAAATGCTACAAAAACCCAAATACTAGATATTCATAAACCTTCAAAAACTGAATTTTTTCTACTCCTTTTTTTTATTTTAATTCAATGCAATAACTTAACCGAAGAAATAAGATAGTGGGAGCTCAAACCTCATGAGTTAGAAATTTAATTCCGGACCACTGAAATATCGGTGTGAAATGGAGATCATTTGAGGAGGTTTTTCTTCTGTTTCTTTGTATATGTACTCTGAGATTAGTTGACAGTGGCAATGTCGGCAACCAAAATTGTAGGAAGTTCGGGATCTGCCGTTAATGAGCAATTAAAGCCAGCCCATTAAGGTTAGGAGCCTTCAAAGTTCGGGATCTGCTGTTAATGAGCAATTAAAGCCAGCCCATTAAGGTTAGGAGCCTTCAAATGCAATTAATGGAGAAGGGTCTTCACTGAAATCAACACGACAGAAAAGAAAAAAGCTGAAAAGCAGAAGAGAGAAAAGCATTCAAAAACAGTAGCCTAAGAATAGTAAATAATGGTGACAATAGGTAGGCATTGGGATAAGAGGGGGGGGGGGGGACGGTTAAATGGGACTAAGGAATGCGGAATTGATGAGGCTGTCTTGAAGTTGGAATCATATCCACCTTAACATAGCCACGAGGCTCGGTATCATTTTGTTATAACTGATCCACAAGAGTCTGGATCTAAAAGAAATCACCAGCCCGATTCCTATCTTCATTTTATGAAACTAGCATCATTGTTGGTAGTATGGCCAAACTCAAAATCTTAAATGTGACTCAGTGACAAGTAGAATATATATAAATATTATTTGGTGGATAGTGACTGTAAAATATTAATTTATTACTAAAAATTACGTTAGTTATTTTAAAAAGGCTATTTACAGTACTATAAAGTTGAGCCATGGATAAACATTGATTAGACATCGCAACGTGCTCAATGCCAATTACAGAACAAATGTACCAAATGTTGAACATTGAATACTCCACCTACTAACTCGGCTGATGTGGTCCAATAACACTTTAATTTAATAACTTTATTGTTCAATCTATAAATTTAACCATTTACCTCATCTGTTGAGTTTTAATATATGAATATAGTGTATGTTATAACTCTATCAAACCTCAAATTCATGCAATGCTTGGATGATTTTTCTTATAAACTTCAAATTAAGTGCCTATATTGATAAGTTTAATACTCTATTTTCAAATAGTTTACATCACTCAAGCGCCTGATATTACGATAAAAATATTATATCTGGTATTACTAATATTATATAAGATTCATGGTTGTCACTCAACCAAAAGACATCATTATTCAGTAGCTTGTCTTTTTTATTGAACTTCATATACTATTGTTTAGCCCTTTTCATTCTTTCCTAAAAAATATCTATCTTGCCACTTAATTTAAAGGGGTAGATAACTCTTTCTTTTTTCTTTGTCGACTAGAGTCAAAATTAATCTAGGTAACAAAGAGATTTTTAGAAATAATCCCAAGACCATTAATAATTGTCATTTGTTGAATATAATACTAAAAAAATAAGATTATTTAAATCGAGCTCTTACCTTAAATTGCTTGTTATACTTGTCATATTTTTGGTTTAGGTACATATTACATTCCATTATATTCAAGTATTTAATGGAAAAGTATTACATAATCAATATGAAATACAAATTTAGTTAAAAATTATAAGACATAATTAAGTTTTTGGATTATGAATTTATTTTATTTTATTGTGTGAACTTAGTCATTGCTTAGGGTAAGGTAAATACACAAACACTTTGTATGTGTGATTCCCAATATAGAGTAGGATAAGCTAAATAAACAACTTTGAACATGGTGCTACCACTATCACAAAAATGGACAACTTGTAACGGAAACCATACTCATTTTCATGGGATTAAACTAACCTAATAAAAAAGTAGGACCCTTTTTTTTTATCTACACTATTGATTTAGAAATAATCAAGTGTTCAAATCTAAATATTAAATAATATTCTTTAAATAATTATTTTTGTTAAATTTTTTATATGTTAAATTTAATATTTAATATATATTAATATTATAAAAAATTAAAAAATAATAATTATTATTAATATATTTTTTTTTAAAATTATAGTTATTAAATTTTAATCCAATAGAGAAATAGGATCCTGTAGATGCCTATTTTGATGGATGTCATCATTGCTACAACTATACACCAAAATTGTAGGGATACCTTATTCCCGTGTAAATCCCACATTTTTAAAATTTAAGATGCTGAAGAGAATTGGGGTCTAGGAGAGACCAGAGATATAGAAATTTGAAGGTCTACAATATTGAGGTATAAAAGCACAAATATCAAGGTGTCTAGAGACAAAATTCGACATGATGGAGGCTTAGCTAGTTGGACTAAGAACTCAGCTGACTCAGACTTTGATAATTTGGAAATATTATTTATTCTGGGAGCTCGACAGACATAAGGTTTGAGAGTATTAGGGCTCAGTTTGCCAGAGCTAGAGTAACCTAGAGCTCAATGGCTTCAAAGCGTGGCCGTAGGAGCTCAGCTGACCCAGTGTCCGAGGGCATTAGAGGCTTGGAACCTTCGAAAATTCAACCAAGCTATGGCTGTAGCATCTCCGGGCAATTTACGTATTTTCCTTGGAGAGACGTCTGGCCTTTGTTTACGAAGGCAACAATAGGCTCTAGGGAATGATTAGATAGATAATTCAGCGGGACAATTTCCAGGGAGAAAAGAGTGCAAGTGGTGTAAGAGAAAGTAAATGGGAAGAAGAAATGACGGTGCACTTGGTGAATCGTACTCCGACATTTACCGGTCTTCAGGATTCGTTCTCTTTTACTTGTACTGGCATCTAGTTTTGGAGGTTATTGTTGAGAGGATTGATTGTCGAGAGGTGCTTAATGCTCGTAACTGCAGCTATCACAGCGAAGCAAAAAGTAAGTCCACTTATTTTTTTATTTATTTCTTTTGGGGGGTGGGGACGTTTGTACAAAAGTAAGTATTCATTTATTGATGGGTGGCGGGTGAGGAGAGTGCCTTTCTCGCTTTTCCTTTTTGGCCGCAGTTGATTCTAAAGAGAGATTTAAACACAAAGTTAAATCTCGGTCCCTTTTTATTAAAAAAAAAAAAAAAGATTACAGTCGCTTTAAGTTCGTTCCCTCCATATAATTTGAATTTTCTTACCATTTACAACACATTTAATTCCTTTTAGTAATATGGGCTTGGTCCTGGACGTTGGCAAAGATTGATATGTGTTTTAATTATCCGAGCCTTCTGATATTTAAATTAAATCTTACCACCAGTAAGTTAAGTTGCCTTACTCCCAATGATGTGGGAGAAGAATCTCGGTGGATGGGTTCAAGAATAAGTAACGTATTAAAAATTTTACTCAATAAAGGATTCAATTGATGCGTTTAATATGTTTACATAAGATTAGTATTAGATAACTTGTTGTCACAGCGTAACAGAAAAACTGAATCTTCCGTCAAATATTAGTTAGTCTTCTTTTTCAATTAAACCCAAAGAAGAACAATTTAAAAGTAATTAAGTATGCAAATTATATAATCAATTTAACGTAAAAATTATTGTTAATCTAAAAAAAAATTATGGGACACTTTGTATTTATTATTTTGTTGGTACAGTTGCTACATTTCATCAATTGAAAGGAAGACCGGTATCCATGGAACCTATCTTTTGGAACTCTGTGATTTTAACATGGCTAAGATACGGGGTGTGCGAGTGTGACCTCCTTCTAATGAAAATATGTGGGCGATTTACAAGTGTGACATAATTATTGGAGATTGAATATGTGTTCACAATTTCTATCCTTGATTTAATAAATATATGACCATAATAGTCTCTATTATGTGGATTTTCATCCGAAAAGGATATTCCAAATTAAATATGCAGTATTTTATAATAAATAATTTAGTTTTTTTAGAGACATTAATTTTTTGTAAAAAAATATATAAGTTAAAAGAACTAATATGAACTATCAAAGTGCTGCTCACCTAGTATTATAGGTATCGTCCTGAGGCATAGGGATGATGCGATATCCTTACAGCATTGCAGTAGCCCTCATTTCATCATCCTGCCACATGATATAAGACCATTTCCACTTACAATCATGAATGAACTGTTATTTTTTGACTGAAATAGCTGAAGTTCTTATATTTATAATGTGAAATGTCTAGTAATTCTTATAAAACTTTCTCATCTTAATTCACGCACTAGGGGGTGATTGTCCTGCATAAGTAATGGGACGGTCAAACAAATCTCAACCTAATTTGATTATTAAATTTTCTAATTGAATTTATGAAGAGATAAGATGATAGCACTCAAACAATAATAATAATTACAAAACACAAAAATACACAAATTTAAAGTAGAAATCTCTTTATCAACAAAAGGGTAAAATTACCAAACTTTGAATGAGTAAAACCTCCATCATGTATTGGTCTGGTTATAATAAATCTATTAAAATTATATTTGATTTCACTATAAATGTTGGTAAATCAAGTAAAAACACATGAAAAGAAAATGAGACAAAACTACCAGTAAGGTGTTGTAAACAATGATTAGAACGACGTTTCCAAACATGGTAAAAAATTAAACACGATTCGAAACTCAAAGGTTAGCTTTTTCATCTTCTATTATCTCTTTTCTCTCAACTTGGTGCTTGGATGTTTTTGAAATCTCATACTTTATGCTCTAAAAATAAAGTGCGGGCTTTTATATTTATATAGTTGCATGAGGGCTAGGAGTGCAAATATTGGGCTTGAATCCTTTTGACAATTCATGCATTCCTGCCATTCAGGTGTAAACACTTTTTTTTTTCACGTACATGTTCTCCTTAGGCAGATATTATCACAAACTTAGACCAAAAATAAATAATATAAATAATCAATAATAATTATAATATATAAAATAAATTTTTAAAATAAGATAACATTTAATAAAATACCCAAATCTTGGGCAAACCTAAAAAAATCCAACAACCCTAACAAGAATAAGAATAATAGACAATAATATCAATTATTCATAGGATCGCTCCGAACTACTCGTTTGAACAATAAAATATGCACAATTTGCTCAAAATATTCATAAGAAAAAAGTTGACCAATCAATCAATACAAGTCACACAACTAAGCTAACATAAACCAAAATACCATAATATCTAAATATCATAATAATCTGAACACTAACTTCATAATAATAACATATACCAACATCAGCCTACCCGTCTTCCCCTCAATACTAAAATACGTTCAATACAAATGTAATCCAATTATAAAACTAATACTCATAAAATATAAAAGAAATCTTTATCAATGATTGTGTCCAAACTCACTGTAAGATATCTATAACCCTTTAATCTAAAAGGGTTAAAATAATTAAAATGTAAACCGAATACTAAACAAATGTCAATATATATATATAACAAAGCCATACATCTATAAATAGAGGGAATGAGCAAATTGATAATACAAATACAAAATTTAAAAAATCTAAAATCCAAACATCAAATTTGATAAGTCATCCAATATCCAAATATGGTATCGTATGCAAAGGGTATAATCCAAAACAAATGTTAAATTGTCCAAATATATGAAACCAATCAAATTTGATATCCAAATCTAAATAACGATCAAAACCTGCAAATCTCAAAATAAGTTTCAAGTATCCAAATCAAATACAAATAAAACATCAAAAATTTAAAATATGTTCAAATCAGAGAACCAATGACTAAAAAACTAACTTTGATGAAAGATTATATGTACTCCCGATAATCTAATAATGAATCACAACTATTTAGTCTTATAGGCTATGACAGAACAAATTTTTTTTTCCTCAATTAATTCCATCATTTCAAAATAGGAATAGAAGCTCAAGTCTCACTCAAGTTCTGGAAAAAAAATGGGTAGAGTTTTTCCTAAAATCGAGCTAAATAGAAATATAAATCAGTATAGCAAACTAGCATAAATACACAACTATTTATTTATACCATAATTTTCTTATAAAATGCATTCACAGGACCACAGATATCATCCTTGGTATTAATCCAACAATCCATCTACTATATTAATAGTTTATGAGTGAGATGTCATCTAGGACCTGTACAGAACATCCGGAAAACATAAAGCGGAAGTAGAACAATTAACCTGCAGAAGCATATTTTTCTGTTTATCACATACATCACATATATTTCTATATACTAAGTCCATATACATAAAATCCGTACACAAAACTATATATCAAAATCAAGTCTTTACATTCAACTGTTTCTCCAAGATTACTTCAAAATACTTCATGTCTCCAAATCTTCAAAATTGAGCTTAGATCACTCATTCTCGTATAGCAATAGCTCTATAGTCTCATTTGGAGAGAAAAAATAGTAAAACAGTAAGTCGAGGCCCAACAAGGTACATGTAGGCATGCAATAAAACTTTTATATAGAACAGAATATAGTAAAACGGATACAGATGCATGTTGGAGTATAAGTGTTATAAAGTAGTGATTTATAGAAATTATAGTAGAAACATAATGTAGGAGATTATAAAATTATTGAAAAACAGAAACAATCAAGCATCGGAAATCAAAAATTAGAAATAAGTAGAGCTATGCATCGTTAATAATAAATCGGTAAAACAGACTCCAAAAAGCAGAAATCAGTCTTAATTGTATAACTTATAGAAAATTTCTTATTTAACAGTAAAAGACCCAATTAGTAGACCCTACTAGCGGAGGGGGCGAATAATCGAGGATAGATTGTATTCACTCCATACAATCTAAGACAAGAAATAGGAGCAGGAGATCCCTTCCTATGGGATCTAACCCCTCTCATGGGATTCCAAAATAGGGGTTGCTTGCTAGGAACAATAAGCTACCCTCTAGGTTAATACTCCTGAGGAAGGACGGACCACGTATAACTTAATAGACGGAGTTATCCTCGATTACCGTCATAACATTCTAAGGCATGTCGGAGAACCTAACCTGACTATTTATCAGTCACGGGTCCTAAATAATAGTATAAGAAATATTTTTCCTTCTTATTTTATAACTAAAAACCCTTTTTAATTTTAGAAATTAGTTAGAGTTTCACAACAACTATTCAGTCAGTTTTCAGAATATACAGTAATAGTTTAAAACCCTTTAGATTCCCTTCAGAATATATAGAAATAGTTTGAAACCCTTTAGGTTTATTTTAGAATACACAATAACGGTCTAAAACCTTTCAATTTGGCTTCAGAAGTCCACAGTGATTTATCAGTATAAGTCAGTATAAAATTTTTAGAAACATATTACACCAAGAGCTTTATTTCAGTACTAGTTAACTTTTATATAACAGGCATTTTGGATAAAAATAATTAAAATCTCTTCAATTTCGTGCTTAGGGTTTCGCCAAAATTATCGGACGATAAATGGACACTTAACACATGCATTTTCATGAAATTGATGCTAGATATTGCAGTATATTTATGTAAACATAAAATGTGTCCGATTAATTTACAGAAATAGGCTCTAGTTACAGTAAACATGCAGAACCATATATTTAAAATATTTAAAGTATAAATATAATATTTGAGGCATTAAAATACTGTAAAAATAGATAATAACGTCCGAAATACACTTACAATTGAGCCACATAACCCGATCGGCAACTTAATGCATCCGCAACCACATGGCCTTCTCTAACTTATATTATATCTCACAATCGTAATCCTTTAAGAAATCAAGCCACCTCTTTTGTCTCATGTTAAGCTCCTTTTGAGAAAATAAATACTTCAGACTTTTGTGATCAGAATATATAAGAAATTTTTTACCATACAAGTAATGTCTCCAAATTTTCAAGGCAAATACAATAACAGCAAGCTCCAGATCATGGGTAGGGTAGTTCTTTTCATGTACTTTCAATTGCCTAGATCCATAAGCCACTACCTTATCATGCTGCAACAATACACATCCTAAACCTGCCTTAGAGGCATCACAATACACCTCATAGCCTCTAAACATTTTAGAATAACCAATACTGGAGTAGTAATCAAGCGATCCTTCAATTCCTGAAAACTCTAATCACATTTCTCAATCTATTCAAACTTAGCCTCCTTCTTCAGTAATTGAGTCGGGGCATAGTAATTTGTAAAAAATCTCTGCGAATCGCCTGTAATAACTTGCCATGCCCAGAAAGCTTCTAACCTCAGTTACAGAAGTCAGCCTACTCCAATTTATAATAGCCTCTACTTTCTTTGGATCCATAGAAATACTACCATCAGAAATCACATACCCCAAAAACATTACCTTCTCCAATCGGAATTTACATTTTCCCAACTTAGTATACAACTTTTCTTCATGGAGCACTTAAAGTACTATTCTCAGGTGAGTTTCATACTCCTCATAGTCATTTGAATAGATTAAGATATCATCGATAAAACTCATTACAAATTTATCCAGATATAGCCTAAACACCCTATTCATCAGATCCATAAAAGTAGCTGGAGTATTCATGAGGCCGAAAGGCATAACAAAGAACTTATAATGACCATAACGTGTCCTAAACGCAGTTTTAGCTACATCCTTTGGCTTAATCCTTAACTAATAATAGCCGGACCTCAAATTAATCTTTGAGAACACCTGGGGTCCTTGCAACTGATCAAATAAATCATTAATATACGGTAGAGGATATTTATTCTTAATCGTGATTTTGTTCAACTTACGATAATCAACACATAGTCGCAAAGACCCATCTTTCTTCCTTACAAACAATACCGGTGCTCCCCAAGGAGACACACTCGGCCTGATAAAACCCTTGTTTAACAATTCCTACAATTGTAACTTTAACTCCTTTAATTCAGCTGGAGCTATAAGATAAGGGGTCTTGAAGCCGGACTAACATGAGGAACAATAGCAATCTCAAACTTAATCTCCTGGTGTAGAGGCAATCCACGCAACTCATTAAGAAATACATCATTGAAATCACAAATAATTAGGATGTCTTTAGCTGGCACACTATGACTTCCAGTGGTGCAGGCATATGCCAAGTAAGTTTTACATCCTTTTTCACCAAATGTTTAGCATGTAAAGCAGAAATCAACACAGGTAATTCCTTCTTCCTAATGCCTTGGAAGAAAAAGGATTCCATCCTAGGAATATCAAAACAAACTCTCTTCAGAAAACAATCAATACTGGCGTGATATTTAGCCAGCCAGTCCATTCCCAGAATCACATCAAAATTATCCATATTCAACAATACCAAATCCAAAGTCAAAATATTTTCTATTTACCTCAACCACACATCCAGGATACACAACATTAGTAATCACAGGGGATCTAGCAGGGGTACACACAGATAATTTATAATCTAATATATATGGAGTAGTTACAACACAGCATGCAAACCATAAAGAAATAAAGGAGTGGGTAGATCCCGAATCAAACAAGATAGATGCAGGAACTCTACAAATAGAAAGAGTACCTTCCATGACATTTAGCGATGCCTCCGGATCCTGAGTAGTCATTGCGAAGGCCTTTGCCGAGACAGTAGGCTTCTTTCCTTCTAGCCTTGGAGGTAATGGACAATCTTTCACCACATGGCCCTGCTGTCCACATCTAAAGCATGCTCCTGATGCCTTATGATATGCTTGCCCTGGATGTTTTCTCCCACAGAAAGTACAATCTACAGCCGATACTCTAGAACCAGTCATCGATTGAGCTGGTACAACACTCTTTCCCTTATCAGCTGTCCTCGCCTTCTTTGACTATCCAGAAGATCCCATAGCACATTCAGCACTAATTTTCGCCTGGCTAGTGGACTTCTTTGCATAAAATTTCTCTATCTCCACCTCTTTCTCATAAATGACTGTCCTGTCCAGTATATTAGCGTATAACTGGAGCTTCAGTGTAGATAGTTTCTTTCTGATGTCATCTCGCAACCTTTGTTGAAACTTCTTCGCCTTTCTCAGTTCATCTTCCACATAAAAAGGCACAAATAGGGATAATTTCAATGAATTTAGCATCATATTCCATCACAGTTTTATTTTTCTACCTCAATCTCATAAATTCCAACTCCTTTTATTCCCAGAGACTAGACGGAAAGTATTTATCCAAAAAAACTTTCTCAAACATATCCCAAGTAATCTCCTCGTTGGGCACTCCTAATGTTATCTTCTTCATGTCTGACCAGCTATCTGCTAAGCCCTCCAATTTATACACAGCGAAAGTGACCTTTTCTTGGTTAGTATGCTGGATTATAGCAAAAATCTTCTTCATTCTCTTTAACCACACATCCGCTTCTAACGAATTAGGTTTACCTAAAAATCTCGGTGCTTGCTCCGTTATAAATCTATCATAAGTCGTAGGAGCAAGAATTGTCAGGGCTGGCTTGGGTGCAGGGATCGGAGCCATATGCCTTTGCTCGATAGACTCCACTATGTTGGTCATCCTCTCCAACAAGTCTACAAATGTGGCCTCCCGATTGTGGGGTGTATTAGCACCATCATGGTTATTTCTTCTACTCCCACTACTAACCATCTTATAATCAAGATAAATATAATATTATAATCCTAAGAAATCAGTTGAAGGAAAAAAAATATTCAACAACTTAATGAAATTTAATCCTAGCCTAAGAACCAATCTCTTAAGAGTTCTAGTTGCCTTAACTACCCCGACCTATTTCTACAGGAATTCAGTACAAAGATTCAAGCCTATGTTTCCACTTTTCAATCGATCAATTTTTAAGGCATCTCATTTTTCTGATACCAATTGTGATGGAATGAATTTTTTTTCTTCAGTTCATTCTATCATTTTAGAATAGGAATAGAAACCCAAGTCTCACTCAGGTTTTGGGGAAAAATGGGCACAGTTTTCTCTAAAATCAAGCTAAATAGAAGTATAAACCTTTATAGAAAACTAGTACAAGTACACAACTATCTATTTATACCATAATTTTCCTACAACATGCGTTCATAGGACCACAGATGCCATCCTTGGCATTAATCCAACAATCCATCTACTATATTAACAGTTCATGAGTGAGATGCCATCTAGGATTTGTACAGAACATCCAGAAAATATAAAGCAGAAGTAGAACTATTAACATGTAGAAGCATAGTTTCCTATTCATCACATACATCACATGCATTTCTATATACTGAATCCATATACATAAAATTTGTACACAAAACTATATATCAAAATCAGGTCTTTACATTTAACTATTTCTCCAAGATTACTTCAAAATACTTTAGATCTCCAAATCTTCAAAATTGAGCTTAGATCACTCATTCTCATCCGATAATAGCTCTACAGTCTCATCTGGAGGGAGAAAACAATAAAAGAGTGAGTTGAGGCCCAATATGGTACATGTAGACATGTAGTAAAACTTTTATAAAGAACAGAATATAGTAAAACGGATACAAATGCATGTTGAAGCATAAGTGTTATAAAACAGTGATTTATAGAAATTATAGCAGAAACATAATGCAGAAGATTACAAAATTGTCGAGAAACAGAAATAATCAAGCATTGGAAATCAGAAATAAGCAGAGCCGTGCTTCGTTAATAATAAATTGGTAAAATAGACTCCAAAAAGCAAAAATCGGTCTTAATTCTATAACTTATATAAAATCTTTTTTTTAATAGTAAAGGACTCAACCAGTAGATCCTACAAGCGGAGGGGGCGAATAATTGAAGATAGATTGTGTTCACTCCACACAATCTAAGGCCAAAAATAGGAATAGAAGATCCATTCCCGTGGAATCTAACCCCTCTCATGGGATTCCAGAGTAGGGGGTTGCGGGCTAGGAACAGTAAGCTACCCTCTAGGTTAACACCCAAGGAAGGGCAGACCACGTATAACTCCATGAATGGAGTTATCCTTGATTATTGCCATAATATTCTAAGGTATGTTGAAGAACCTAACTTAATGTATATCAATCGCGGGTCCTAAATAACAATATAAGAAATATTTTTTATTCTTATTTCATAATTGAAAACCCTTTTCAGTTTAAGAAATCAGTTAGGGTTTTACAATAACTCTTCAGTCAATTTTCAAAATATACAGTAACAGTCCAAAACCCTTCAGATTTCCTTTAGAATATACAGAAATTGTTTGAAACCCTTCAAATTTATTTTAGAATACACAGTAATGGTCTAAAACCTTTCAGTTTTGCTTCAGAAGTCCACAGTGATTTATCAGTATAAGTCAGTGTAAAATTTTTAGAAGCAGATTACACCAGAAGTTTCATTTCAGTACAGGTTAACTTTTATAAAACAGGAATTTTGGATAAAAACAGTTAAAATCCCTTCAATTTCATGTTTAGGGTTTTGACAAAATTATCGGATGATAAACGGACACTTAACACATGCATTTTCATGAAATCGATACTAGATATTGCAGTATATACATGTAAACATAAAATCTGTCCGATTAATTTACAGAAACAGGCTCTAGTTACAGTAAACATGCAGAACCATGTATTTAAAGCATAAATACAATATTTGAGGCATTAAAACACTGTAAAAGTAAATAATAATGTCCGAAGTACATTTGCCTAAGCTCGATTTATAGTTATCGTGGTTCCGATTGGAGCTAAACGGGAGATTTTCCCTCTTTTCTTCTCTTCTCTCCCTTCCACTCTTCTTTCCCCTTCGTTCTTGGTCGAGTGCTACAGGAGAAATGGGCCCTAAATCCCAAATTCTCCATTTAAAACACAGGAGAAAAGAACCACGTGCGGGTTCACGTGACCAGTGCTCGAGCGCTGGTCGAGCACTACACAGGTAAAAACGTGCTCGAGCATACTGCTCGCAAGTGGGGGCCCCTCCCGCTGTGCTCATGCTGCTCCCGGGGTGCTGCACGTGCAAATTTGCGCTCGAATGGGCGCTCGGACAGCACTCGAGCACCCTGCACTCTTTTGCCCCATTTTGCCTCAGTTTGCTTTATTACTAAATTTTTCTGCATTATTAAGCTTAAACATGAATTTTGTTCATATAATAAATCCCTAATTATTATGTTTTGGAAATCGGAATCGCACATAGGTAGGCCATTTACATATTCCTAATATAGACAAGGACAAATGTTACTTTCTTTTACAACCCGTGGATGATAGGTACAATACTTAAATTTATCAAAATATATATATTAGTTATATTTAATTTCTTATGATGATTTTTATAAAAATCAAATTGGGGAGGATCTCGATGTCAAAGTTCAAAACATTTTCTATCTGACATGAAAGTCTAAAACTTTCACTCAAGAAGTACAAATCAAGTTTTTTACCATTAAAAGAAGCATAAATATCAAATCAAATATTAAAATAGAACTTGACCAGAAGCACATATATGGAATACTACATATAAGGCCTATATGAAAGTTTTTGTGATTTTTTCTTTACAAATATTTTTACACATAATTATAACATCTTAAAATATTTATCCATTTTTACAAAATAAGTAAAAATCTTCAAATTCTAAATTAAAGCAAAATTCCAAGATATTTGATATAATCGATTTGTATGCACGAATAGTCAAAGTGGGGTAAGTAAAATGACATGTATATATATGAAAATCACCAAATGTAAATAAAATTAAACAAAAATAGAAATAGACCAGTGATAGAAGTTAAGGAAACTTACCTTTAACTTCTAATTCAACATATCTGTCTAAAGGATGCTTCAAAATCCCTCTTCTTTTTTCCCTCTTTCTTCTTTTCCTTTTCTTTGTCTCTCCTTTCTCCTCTTTCCTAAAAAAATGACCAAACTAGTATGCCGCTCCCTTATATAAACAAACAGATGCATGAGCGTTACCTTAGGTGCATATTAGGCATCGTGCCTAACCTTAACTGTGTATGAGCATCGCTTTAGACGCTTTTCAAGTGTGAGCAATCTATCAAAATCATACTTGAGTACCCCTCAGGTGCACATCAAGTGTCCTCCAATCTGCCCAAACTTCACTCGAGTGGTCCAAAAGCGCATCTTGGGAGAGCTCAAGCTATCAAAATTGTGCACGAGTGTGCGTTAGGTGTGCCTTAGATACTAAAACTGTTTTATTCTCTGAATTTTTCTTCTAATTTATATTACACAATTATTTTTAATATATCCAAAATAAATTTAAAATAAAGTGATAATATCAAATCAACTAAATAGAAAATAGGATGTTATAGATATTAGGTGTTAAAATTTTTTCAAAAGCTGGCAGACATGCCCATCATGAGTTGTTCTCAAACAAAACTAAAAATTGTCTTTGCTTGAGCATATATCTTACAATGTTTATGCAAAGTTCGATCAACTAATAAAGCAATCAACAATAATGTGTATATATAATACATACAACTCAAAAATATAGTGACCCATCCTAATATTAGGAACATCTTAACAATTCTAATTATACATTTTAAGCGGAGAGATCCAATATCTTGTTAGGTTAGGGTTAGAGTATTTAGTAGGGAAAAAGGGAAGTAATTGAGACAAATAAATGGTGGCACGAGATGAACTCAATTTTCGAAAACAAAACAAAAAAATCCAGGCAATTTTTCATATAGGTACCTTTCCAAATTTGGAGACATTACCATGTGTGATAGACAGTCTATAGAGGAAAATAGGGGTGTCTAAAACCAACAGTATTGATTGGACTATCGGTATCAATATCGTCATGGTTAAGGTGGTTTTTAGTATCAGTTTTGTGACTATATTTTGTGTAAAAGATGGTACTTTAGTGTTACCAATGATACAACTAATAGAATTGCTATTTTTTATTTTTAAAAAAATATCAAAATAACTTCATTTTGATTTAGAAAAAAAATATCAAAGCGACATGGTTTAGATAATATATAACTTTTCTAAAAATTAAAACCTATATCTCATTATAAACAATCATATAAAATAATTTCAAATACACAATCACATTTGAATCAATTTTAATATAGTTGTCCCCTCTTCCTCGCTTTCTTCACCAACTTTATTCACCAATATTTATCATCTTTATTGAAGGTTGAGACTAGCAAACACTAACTTTATAAATTAGGTCTTAATCTAAATTTTAATTTATTTTTAATTTAACCCTAATTAATTCAATTGTAGAAGTTCTTATTTGCAAAACTATATATTTGTAGCAAAATTATAGAAATATTTTTAATCAAAATTCAAGATTGAATCATTTGTAACTTGTAATAAAAATATTTTTAATATCTTTATGATGGGTCTAGTTATCCTATAGGCCAACCTAGAATCCAACATGCCAGTCTGCCCGCTCGAGAGGAGAAAATCTAACGAGATTTTATGAAACGCAGAGTCCAAAAGGTGCCATAGTAGGCCTAATCAGCATCCCACGCAAGTAAACCCAGAGAAGGCTCGACGACACCAGTCTAGTTGGCAAACCCATGTGCCACTACCAGTGCGTGGTTCCTAGCGGCCATGGAAGAAGTATTAGTAGAAGTTACCACTAGTTTGCCACAGTGCCCCAACTAATCACAACGTAGATTATTTCTTCATCTCATTAGTCAAAAAATCGGGCCGTGTCCCACCAATATGTGAGCAACAGTTGCCATAATTGTAGGAACAACTCAGCAATTCCCCCAGAAAGGACGTCAACAATTGCACATGACCTCCGACAACTGAGCAACAATGTTGCCCGCTCATGCAAGGCTAGTCATAAGCCCTAAGGCATCGAAATCGGCTCTTTCTATATATATGTATCCCTCTCACTCCAAAGAAAAACGGGAGAGAACAAGGAGAGAAAATGATGAGCATATAAAGAGAAGACTCAGAAGGCACACCAACTCTCTTCTTATCTCCTGTGAGGTATCATTCTCCTACTCTGATTGATAGATGTGTAGGCCTTACACCGACTCTGAATCCTCGCACAACAAGACTGGTGAAGACGACTCATAGAGCATAGCGTAAAAAGCCCCTTCGTCTATAGCAGAGAGGATACCTATAGATGTGCCTCTCCTCATCGTCGCCGCCAGAAATCATTTCCTCCTCCGGTTAGCTACCCGTTTACGAGTACATTCATAACTAGTCACTCCTCGACGAGTGCATTGCTCTATCCCATTAGTTAGCCACCCTTGAGTCAGGTGGACTCATTGGAGCTTACTCCTCCACCTCTAAGCCACCCTTTAGCCGGGCGTACTCATCAGAGCGTAGTTCTTCGCCTCTAAGCTGCCCTTTACCCAGGTATACTCATCAGAGGGTAATCCTTGGCCTCTAAGCCGCCCTTCAGTTCGGCACACTTATTAGAATTTAATCCTCTACCTATAAGCTGCCTTTCAACTGGGCGTACTCATTAGAGTTTAATCCTCTACCTCTAAACCACCCTTCAATTGGGCGCACTCATCGGAGTTTAATACTCTGCCTCTGAACCACCCCTCAACTAAACGAACTCACCGGAACTTAGTCCTCCACCTCTAATCCGCCCCTCAGGCAAGCACACTCATCGAAACTTAGCCCTCTACCTCTAAACCTCCCCCAATTAGGAGCACTTATCATAACATAATCCTTTGCCTCTAAGCTTCCCATCAGTCAAGCACACTCCTTAGAGCTCTATCCTTCATCTTTTAAAATCGCTCCACACCCGAGCACCCCAAACACTCAATCTTTCATTACACATATTATTTATTTACTTCTCCTATCTTTCTATCTTAGAAAGATTTTTGATTTGAGTGTCGGAGGATATATTAGGGAGAGAGTTCCTGCCATCCTCTAATTCTTGTTTGTTAGTTGTGATGTGAAGGATCTAGGTTTGAAGTAATGAAGACTAGACCAAGTTTAGTTCGACTTGTCGAGGAAGATCAAGTAGCTTTCCTAATTCGTACAATAATTCAAATACAAGGATACATCATTGGCTTCATTTGTGAGAATGACTAACAAGTCTTACCACCACATGTTAGCAAACAAGTACAGTCAATATTTATACTCTAGCCAATGTGTCGGCCAAAGACATCACCTCTCATGGTGACGTGCGACCTGCATTTGATGAGCATGCACTTGTTGCCTAATAGGGCATCATGCTTAGACCGTCCCAGGCCCTATGCACTTGTAATTTAATATAATTAAATGATTATAAACAATCTTATAAAATAATTTCAAATACACTATCACATTTAAATCAATTTTAATATAGTTGTCCCCTCTTCCACACTTTCTTCACCAACTTTATTCATCAATATTTATCATCTTTATTGAGGGTTTAGACTAGCAAATACTTACTCTATAAATTAGGTATTAATCTAAATTTTAATCATTTCTAACTTAACCTTAATTAGATTCAATTGTAGAAGTTCTTATTTGCAAAACTATATATTTATAGTAGAATTATACAAATATTTTTAATCATAATTCAAAATTGAATCATCTGTAACTTGTAATAAAAATATTTTTAATATCTTTCTGATAGGTCGGTAATCCTATGGGCTGACCTAGAATCCAACATTCCAGTTTGTCTGTCTGGGAGGCATAAACCCAAAGAGATTCCTTGAAACCCAATGCCAAAAAGGCACCATGGTAAGCCTAATCAGTAGCCCATGCAACAAGACCCAGAGACAGCCCAATGATACCAACCTAGTAGGCAAACCCATGTGCCATTGCTAGTGCGTGTTTCCCAGTGGCCATAGAAGAAGTATTAGCAGATTGTTATTACTAGTCTACTGAAATGCCCCCAACCAATCGCAGTGCAGATTATTCCTTCAGCTCATCAGCCGATAAATCGGGCCGCGACCCACCAATATGCTAGCGATAACTGCCATAACCGTAGAAACAACTTAGCAATTCCCTATGGAAGGACGCCGGCAATCACGCATGACCTCCGATAACTAAGCAATAATAATGCCCGCTCATGCAAGGCTAGCCATAAGCCCCAAGGTAGCAAAAATCAGCTCTTTCTATATATGTGTCCTTCTCACTTCAGAAAAAAGGAGGGAGAAGAAGGATAGAAAAGAAGTGTTTATGAAAGAAGACTTAGAAGGCATGCCCACTTTCTTCTTTTCTCCCATGGGGTATCATTCTCTTACTCTAACTAATGGATGTTTAGGCCTCACATCGGCTCTGAATCCTTGTGCAATAGGACCAGTGAAGATGATTCATAGAGCGTGGCATAGAGAGTCCTTTTGTCTCTAGCTAGGTAGGAGACTCATTGGTATCCCTCTCCTCATCCTTTTCCTCATCATCCGCACTCAGAAATCATTTTCTCATTCGAGTTAGCCACCCGTCTATGAGTACATTCATAACCAGCCACTTCTTGATGAGTGCATAATTCTCTCCCTCTAGTTAGCTACGCCGGAGCTGGGTGCACTCATCGGAGTTTGGCCCTCCGCCTCTAAGCCGCCCCTTAGTTGGGCGTACTCGTCGGAGTGTAGTCCTTCACCATCTAAGCCACCCTTTAGCTAGGCATGCTCATCGAAACTTAGTCCTCCGCCTCTAAGCCACCCCTCAATCGAATGCACTCATCGGATGTTAGTTCTCTGCCTCTAAGCCACCCCTCAGTCAGACACACTTGTTAGAATTTAGTCCTTTACCTTTAAACCGCCCCTCAATTAGGTACACTTATCAAAACTTAATCCTTCGCCTCTAAACTTCCCATTAGTTGAGCACACTTCTCAAAGCTCTGCCCTTCATCTCCTAAAGCTGCTTCTTAGTCGAGCACCCCAAACACTCAATCTTTCATTACATTTTCTTGGTAAGTAAATCTTTCATTACATACATTATTTATTTACTTAACCTATCTTTCTATCTCAGAAAGATTTCTGACTTGAGTATTGGAGGATATATCAGGGAGTGAGTTCTTGCCATTATCTAATCTCTTATTTGTTAGTTGTGATGTGAATGATCCAGGTTTGAAATAATAAAGACCAGATCTAGTTTAGTTTGACTCGTTGAAGAAGATCAAGTGGCTTCCTAATTCGTATAATAATTCGGATCTAAGGATGCATCATAGGCATCGTTTGTGAGAACGACTAAAAAGTCTTACCACCACGCGTCGGCAAACAAGCACAGTCAATATTTGTGCTCTAGCTAATGCTTCGGCCAGACATATCACCTCCTAGAGTGATGTTCGACTTGCCTTTAACAAGCATGCACTCGTTGCTTAACAGGGCATCATGCTTAAACCATCCTAGGCCCTATGTGCTCATAATTTAATATAATTAAATGATTATAAATGATCATATAAAATAATTTCAAATACACAATCACATTTAAATCAATTTTAATATAGTTGTGCCCTCTTCCTCGCTTTCTTCACCGCCTTTATTCATCAATATTTATCATGTCTATTGATGGTTGAGACTAGCAAACACTAACTCTATAAATTAGGTATTAATCTAAACTTTAATTTATTTTTAACTTAACCGTAATTAGATTCAATTGTAGAAGTTCTTATTTGCAAAACTACATATTTATAGTAGAATTATACAAATATTTTTAATTAAAATTCAAAATTAAATCATTTGTTACTTGTAATAAAAATATTTTTAATATCTTTCTGATGGGTCCAGTAATCCTATGGGCCGACCTAAAATCCAACACGCTAGTCTGCTAACCCGGGAGGTGAAAACCCAATGTAATTCCTTGAAACCTAGTGCCTAAAAGGTGCCATGATAGGCCCAATTAGCAGCCCATGCAACAAGACTGAGAGATTGCCAGATAGCACTAGCCCAGTAGGTGAACCCATGTGCCACTACCAACGTGTGGTTCCCATTGGCCACAGAAGAAGTATTAGCAGATGGTTATTGCTAGTCTGTTGTAGTGCCCCCAACCAATCGCAGTGCAAATTATTCCTTTAGTTCATCAGTCGACAAATTGGGCTGCGTCCCACCAATATGCGAGCGACAACGCCATAACCACAGGAACAACTCAGCAATTCCATGAAGAAGGACGCCGACAATTGCTTTTGACATTCGATGATTGAGCAACAATGTTGTTCGCTCATGCAAGGTTAGTCGTAAGCCCTAAGGCAACGAAATTCGGCTCTTTCTATATATATATATCCTTCTCACTCTAGAAAAAAA
Organism: Nepenthes gracilis; assembly: GCA_033239525.1. Lineage (NCBI taxonomy): Eukaryota > Viridiplantae > Streptophyta > Magnoliopsida > Caryophyllales > Nepenthaceae > Nepenthes > Nepenthes gracilis. Next base: position 14,731,513 of record BSYO01000005.1, on the reverse strand, counting down.
GGAAGGAGATGAAGGAGAGAAAGAAGGAGCATATAGAGAGAAGACTCAGAAGGCATGCCCACTATCTTCTTATCTCCCGTGAGGTATCATTCTCTTACTATAACCGATGGATGTGTAGGCCTCATGCTGGCTCTGAGTCCTTGCACAATAGGACCGGTGAAGATGACTCGTAGAGAGTGGCGTAGAGAGTCCTTTTGTCTCTAGCTAGATAGGAGATCTATTGGTGTCCCTCTCCTCATTGTCAACACCCCAAAAGTCATTTTCTCCTTTGGTTAGCCACCTGTCTGTGAGTACATTCATAATCAGCCACTCCTCAACTAGTATATAACTCTCTCCCTCTAGTTAGATGCCCTAGAGCCAAGTACACTCATCGGAGCTTGGTCCTCCACCTCTAAGCCACCCTTCAACCAGACGCACTCATCGAAGCTTATCCTCTACATCTAAGCTGCCCCATAGTTGGAGTTTAATCCTCTATCTCTAAGCCGCCCCTCAACCGGACGCACTTATCGAGCTTAGTCCTCTGCCTCTAAGCTGCCCCTTAGTTAAGCACATTCATTGGAGCTTAATCCTCTACCTCTAAACCACCCATCAGTTAGGTGCACTTATTGGAATTATGTCATTCGCCTCTAAGTTGCCAATCAACCTGGTGTACTCCTCGCAACTCTGTCCTCCATCTTATAAAGTCGCTCCCTAGTCGAGCACCCCAAACACTCATTCTTCTATTGTATGCATCCATGCATCATTCATTTACTTATATTTTTCTATCTATCTCAAAAAGATTTTTAACTTGAGTATCGAAAGATATATCAGGAAGCGAGTTCCCATCATCCTCTGATTTCTTATTTGTTAGTTGTGATGTGTAAGATCCAGATTCTAAATAACGGAGACTAGACCCACTTCAATTCGACCTGTTGAGGAAGATCAAGTAGCTTTCTAATCCGTATAATAATTTAGATCCAAATATGCATCATTGGTGCCATATGTGAGAATAACTAAAACGTCTTCTCACCATGCATCAGCAAACGAGCAAAGTCAATATTCGTGCTCCAGCCAATGCGTCGGCCAGAGATATCACCTCCCATGGCGACGTGTGACCTGCCTTTGACGAGCATGCGCTCGGTGCCTAACAGGGTATCATGCTCAAACTGTCCTAGGCCCTATGCACTCATCATTCAATATAATTAAATGATTATAAACAATCATATAAAATAATTTCAAAAACAAAATCACATTTAAATCAATTTTAATATAGTTCTCCCCTCTTCCCCTCTTTCTCCACCAACTTTATTCATCAATACTTATCTTCTTTATTAAAGGTTGAGACTAGCAAACGCTAACTCTATAAATTAGGTATTAATTTAAATTTAAATTTATTTCTAATTTAATCCTAATTAAATTCAATTATAAAATTTTTTATTTGCAAAACTACATATTTATAGCAGAATTATAGAAATATTTTTAACCAAAATTCAAAATTGAATCATTTGTAACTTGTAATAAAAATATTTTTAATATCTTTTTGATGGGTCTGGTAATCCTATGAGGCGACCTAGAATCCAACACGCTATTTTGTCCTCCCGGGAGGTGAAACCCAATGAGATTCCATGAAACATAGAGCCCAAAAGGCCCAATGGATAGTCCAAATTAGCAGCTCGGCTCGACCGAGAGAAAGCCCGGTGGTACTAGCCTTGTAGAGGGTGAGCCCATGTGCCATTGCTAGTGTGTGGTTCCCAATGACCATGGAAGAAGTATTAGCAAATGGTTACTGCTAGTTTGCCACAGTTCCGCCAACTAATCGTGGTGCAGATTATTCCTTTAGCTCATCACCGACAAATTCAAGCCCCGTCCCACCAATATGCAAGCGGCAATTGCCATTACCACAGGAGGAGCTCAGCATTCCCCCAGGAAGGATGCCGAAAATCATTCATGACCTTCGATAACTAAGAAACAAAATTTCCCACTCACACAAAGCTAGCCGTAAGCCCCAAGGTAGCAAAAATTGGCTCTTTCTACATATATTTCCTTTTCACTCTAGAAAAAGGAGGGAGAAGAAGGAGAGTATAGAGAGAAGACTCAAAAGGCTTGCCCACTCTCTTATCTCCCATGAGGTATCATTTTCCCACTTTGACTGATGGATGTGTAGGCCTCATGTTGGCTCTAAGTCCTTGCACAACAAGACCGGTGAAGATGACTCATAGAGCATGGCATAGAGAGCCTCTTTTGTCTCAGAGCTAGAAAGGAGACCCATGGGTGTTCCTCTCCTCATCGTCGGTGCCAAAAATCATTTTCTCATCTAGTTAGCCACTCAACCGCAAGTACATTTAGAACCAACCACCTCTCGATGAGTGCATAACTATCTACCTCTAGTTAGATGCCCTTGATCCGGGGTGCATTGATCGAGCTTAGTCCTCCACCTCTAAGTCACCCCTTAGCCGGGCATACTCATCAAAATGTAGTCCTCTGCCTCTAAGCTACTGCTCAGCCAGACACGCTCATTAGAGTTTAATCCTCCGCCTCTAAACTGCCCCTTAGCTGGGCAGATTCATAGGAGTTTAATCCTCTGCCTCTAAGTCACCCTTCAACTGGATGCACTCATCGAAGCTTAGTCCTCCTCTTGTAAGCCCCTCTTTAGTCAAGCACACTCATTGAAACTTAGTCCTCCACCTCTAAACCTCTCCGGAATTAGGTGCACTTATCAACTTAGTCCTTTACCTCTAATCAATTGGTTGGGTGCACTCCTCGCAAGTTCGTCCTCTATCTCCTAAAGCCGCTCCCCAACCGAGCACCCCAAACATTCAATCTTTAATTACACACATCCATGCATTATTCATTTACTCCTCATATCCTTCTATTTATTTCAAAAAGATTTTTAACTTAAATATTAGAAAAGATATATTAGAGAGTGAATTCTCATCATCCTCTAATTTCTTATTTGTTAGTTGTGATGTGTAAGATCCAAATTCTAAATAACGGAGACTAGACCCACTTCAATTCAACCCGTTGATGAAAATCAAGTAGCTTCCTAATCCGTATAATAATCTAGATCCAAAGATGCATCATTGGTGCCATATGTGAGAATAACTAAAACGTCTTCTCACCATGCATCGGCAAATGAGCAAAGTCAATATTCGTGCTCCAGCCAATGCGTCGGCCAGAGATATCACCTCCCATGGCGACATGTGACTTGCCTTTGACGAGCATGCGCTCGGTGCCTAACAGGGTATCATGCTCAAACTATCCTAGGCCCTATGCACTCATCATTCAATATAATTAAATGATTATAAACAATCATATAAAATAATTTCAAAAACAAAATCACATTTAAATCAATTTTAATATAGTTCTCCCCTCTTCCTCTCTTTCTCCACCAACTTTATTCATCAATATTTATCTTCTTTATTGAAGGTTGAGACTAGCAAACGCTAACTCTATAAATTAGGTATTAATTTAAATTTAAATTTATTTCTAATTTAATCCTAATTAAATTTAATTATAAAATTTATTATTTGCAAAACTACATATTTATAGCAGAATTATAGAAATATTTTTAACCAAAATTCAAAATTGAATCATTTGTAACTTGTAATAAAAATATTTTTAATATCTTTTTGGTGGGTCTGGTAATCCTATGAGGCGACCTAGAATCCAACACGCTATTTTGTCCTCTTGGGAGGCAGAAACCCAACGAGATTCCATGAAACATAGAGCCCAAAAGGCCCAATGGCAGGTCCAATCAGTAGCCTGCTCAGCTCGAGCCAGAGAAAGCCTGGTGGTACAAGCCTTGTAGGCGAGCCCATGTGCCATTGCTAGTGTGTGGTTCCCAATGGCCATGGGAGAAGTATTAGCAAACGGTTACCACTAGTTTGCCACAGTTCCCCCAACTAATCGTGGTGCAGATTATTCCTTTAGCTCATCAGCTGACAAATCAGGCCGCGTCCCACCAATATACGAGCGGCAGTTGCCATAACCACAGGAGGAGCTCAGCAATTCCCCCAGGAAGGATGCCGAAAATCATGCATAACCTCCGATAACTAAGAAACAATATTTCCCACTCACACAAAGCTAGCCGTAAGCCCCAAGGTAGCAAAAATTGGCTCTTTCTACATATATTTCCTTTTCACTCCAGAAAAAAAGGAGGGAGAAGAAGGAGAGTATAGAGAGAAGACTCAGAAGGCATGCCCACTCTCTTCTTATCTTCCATGAGGTATCATTTTCCTACTTTGACTGATGGATGTGTAGGCCTCATGTTGGCTCTAAGTCCTTGCACAACAAGACTGGTGAAGATGACTCATAGAGTATGGCATACAGAGCCTCTCCGTCTGTAACCAGAAAGGAGACCCATGGGTGTTCCTCTCCTCATCGTCAGTGCCCAAAAATCATTTTCTCATCTAGTTAGCCACTCAACTGCAAGTACATTTAGAACCAACCACCTCTCGATGAGTGCATAACTATCTACCTCTAGTTAGCTGCCCTTGATCTGGGTGCATTGATCGAAGCTTAGTCCTCCACCTCTAAGTCACCCCTTAGCCGGGCATACTCATCAAAATGTAGTCCTCTGCCTCTAAGCTACTGCTCAGCCAGACACACTCATTAGAGTTTAATCCTCCGCCTCTAAACTGTTCCTTAGTTGGGCAGATTCATAGGAGTTTAATCCTCTGCCTCTAAGTCACCCCTTGATTGGATGCACTCATCGAAGCTTAGTCCTCCTCTTGTAAGCCCCTCTTTAGTTAACCACACTCATTGAAACTTAGTCCTCCACCTCTAAACCTCCCCTCAGTTAGGTGCACTTATCAGAACTTAGTCATTTACCTCTAAGCTGCCAATTTGGTTGGGTGCACTCCTCGAAGTTCTGTCCTCTATCTCCTAAAGCCGCTCCCCAACTGAGCACCCCAAACATTCAATCTTTAATTACACACATCCATGCATTATTCATTTACTCCTCATATCCTTCTATTTATTTGAAAAAATTTTGACTTAAATATTAGAAGATATATTAGAGAGTGAATTCTCATCATCCTCTAATTTCTTATTTGTTAGTTGTGATGTGTAGAATCTAGGTTCGAAATAACGGAGACTAGACCCATTTCGGTTTGACTTGTTAAGGAAGATTAAACATCTCTCTAATCCGTACATAATCCGGATCTCGCGCCGTTTGTCAAAACAACTAAAAAGTCTTACCACCACATGTTGGTAAACAAGCACAATTAATATTTGTGCTCCATCCAGTGCATCAGTCATAGACATCAGCTCCCATGGCGATGTATGACCTGCCTTCGACGAGCATGCACTCGCTGCCTAACACGGCATCATGCTTAAACCACCCCAGGCCCTATGAGCTTATCTAAATGGACAATGATTGTGGGCTCCTTCCTCCCATATGCAAATGCTAGCACCCCAAAAGGAGAGACTGGAGGAATAAACCACTTGCCAAAGGAAAAACTCATGCACTTGACAACCTCGATATTTAGGAGGATCCGAGCGACTAGGCCCACTCCTAGAAGAGTAGCAGATCCCACAGAAACTGTCACAATTCTCATGATAGGGGGCTTGACATGCTTGGCCCATTACCATTGCATACCATTGCACCACAACAGGCGTCATCTGACTGAGCACCATACTAGCTTGGGTTACCTAAGGTCGTGTCAATCGATAGAAAAACCAAAACCAGAATAATTAGGCCACTCAGCGCTACAGCAAGGGGTTGGCCTACTGGCCCGTGGTGGAAGATCAAGTCCCACAGAGCATAGAGGCCATAGATCAGAGTGCTAATAAAGGTGGCTTAGTGACTCCCTAGAGCGGTGCATGCAAGCTGCACACCCAGGATAGTTAAATGGTCGCAAGGGTATAATGCGCCATCCACCACAAGCACCATCAATGATTCTACGCCGAATCCAGGTGAGTCTTACAAGCATCATGCAAATTACATGAACCATATTTTAATTAATAAAATAATCATTCCTTTTGTCTAATCAGCTAATGCGAGTGCTTCCATATCATCTCATAACATCGAATGACCTAAATTGTCCCTAAGTCAGGTGAATTTCTTCTCACTTGCCACTTGACCAACGAACGGTCCAAGAACCTTGGTCCCGTCTATTGAGCGGCTCATGTGTGGTCAAATGTTGAACCTTGGTCTTGCAACAAAGCGGCCTATTCCTGATCAAAATTTGATCCTCAGACCCACTATCGACCGGACCTTGTGCGGTCGACTCAAAACCTTAGGGGGCTTTTACAACATGTGTACAATGACTTCTTCCCGAAGGAGAGAGTACCATCAGTTGACGACATATGATGGATTAGGACCAAATGCATGTGGGCTACAATGTCCTCTGACAGGATCGAGCACCAATATGGTTACGTGAGGGCAATGGCCTAGGCTTCATTAGAGCTAGGTGTTTGCAGCCATAAAACTCAGCCAACCCTTGTGAGGCTCACCCATACCCATGCCGCGTCATCCTTTAATAGGATAGAGCACAAATGGATAAATGTGTTATGTCAAGCTCGGTGATAGCATCTATGCCTATCGGACAAACATGCTTTTCCTATGCCATGACTTACACTTGGCAGGAGCAGGCACAACCTAGGGCACACATTCATGTCATCCTTGGCAACACTAGCACCCAGCTAGCGGGTAGAGAAGTGTCAAACAAAGAAGTTAAGTATAGGAAAAAGAAGCATCAGCAATAATGATCAAAGTCGTCTAGTTGATTCATTAAAATTTAAGGTGTACATCTAGAGGCATCTAGCAGCCTCAAAAGACATAAGATTGTTATCTATGTCTACGGCATAGCCAATGGCTATCCTATGATTGAGGGCCCCTCGGAGAGCATGGCATAGGCCCTTTACCCTCTCTCATTAGGAAACTAATCAGGCTTGAACGATGAAGAGCTCCGACGTTCCTCTAGTCAAGGAAACCAGTAGGAAAGTTCTCGAGCAACCAAGGAGACTATTCATCTAAAGAGGCGAATGCCTTACTGAAACCACTCGTCCTGCATTGAGGCCACGTTATCAAGGAAAAACCTGAACCTCAACTCTCTCCAGTCGAGTGCGTGCACCCACCAGATTAGCGAGCTATTGTCAACTCTCCCAAAACTCATCCTTGAGGAACATGATCCGATCCAAAGCCGAGGGTTGGCCTTTGAGAGATCTTGTGATCTTGACTCTGACTTGGATAGTGTTCAGTCACGGTAGTTGGCCTGCTCTTAACTCTACACCACTTTGCCAATAGTAGCATGGACCCGGCGCTCCACCTCCTCAGCTGCCCAAGTGGCACACACCTGCGACAAGTGAGCAATCTTTACCTCTTGTAAGTGCAAAGACTCCTCCACCATGCGGGGCACCCCTCGCGACTATCAAACAAAAATGGGTGATTATATAGCAAAAAAGTATAACTGTGAAATATAGAAATTTGTAGAACGCTACATCCCAGTAAGGCAGACGGACTAGGCAAGAAGATCCAATGGACTCAAGGCAAGGAGGCGCCCATAGAGCCCCCTAGGGCTCAGGAATCGAGGCTCCTAGGTGATGCCCCTTGTAATGACCCGAGTTTCCAAAATATGATAATTAAGAGAAAGTTGGGCTCCTTAAGGGTACCATTTCCTAAAATATAATAAAAGATGAGTAATTAAGTTAAAATAGGTGAATTAAAGTCAAGGGGTATGGGAGGAACCGGATTGAAAAGCCCAAAGATCTGGAATTGGTAAATTGGGAACTGAAGTTATAACCTAAAAATGTTAATTTGTAAATAAGATTTTGGACTTTAAATTATGATAATCATGACTTATTAAGGTTATATAATCATAATTAAGGTCCAAGGATGTGAAAAATTGGGTTAGAATGGTCAAAATAGATCCCAGATGACAAAAAAGCGAAGTAGGCTTGTTGCAGGCTTGACGAGGGCCTGACCTATGCCCAAGTACCGCTTGAGTGCCACCTGGGTGCGAAAAATAGAATGCCTCGCTTGAAGGGCCCTAAACAAGTGCTCGAGGCACGACGTTGGCAGGTCGGTGAACCTAATTACAACCAGACAGGCGCTCGAAAGAGAATGTCTCGTTTGAAGGGCGCTCAACGAGCACTCGAGGCGTAGCGTTGGTAGGTCGGTGCGCCTAATTATGGCTCGACTAATGCTTGAGCGTTAGTCAGGGTATTTAAAGGTGCATGGGTCTGATTTTGGCCGTTTTTCCAAACGCTTCTAAGATAGAGAGAGAGAGAGTGACGAATAAGAGAGAGAATGGAGGAGATGAAGGCCCACGAGTCAAAATCTATCCGAGAGCCAATTAAAAAGGTGATAAATCGGGACGAGGCAAGTACACTCATACTCTTCTCTTTCGTTTTTGTACACTTTTGTCTTATTTTCTTCGAGTATTTTCATTCTGATACCTGGTTAAGCTTATATTTTCTGATTCTCAAGACCTAAGTATGCATATATGTTAATTTGGAATCCAAATTTGTAGTTTAAGTTTTTGGACAACGTAAACCATAACCCCCATGCCCAGACATGAAACCCACGGATTTTTGGGACTTTTGCTTAATTTGGGACTAGACTATGGTTATACATGACCTGGGTATATAATTTTATCAATTGGGTATCCAAATTTGTGGTTTGAGGTGAAAATTCATTCGCAAAACTCCTAACCTGTGCTCGGACATCATTTGAGCTTCTATTTAGGGTTTAATGTATAAATTGACTTGGGATTATAGTTACCTATACCTTGGGTTTGATAATTTACCTGTTTGATGTCTGAAATTCTGAGAATTAACCGATATACGAAGTCCGTGCACTGTCCACGGGTACTGTTCACCAAGGATTTCGGATGTTATTTTGTATAATTTTTCATGTCTAATTGTTAATCAAATGATATGTATGTTTGTATAAGTCCAATCGAATAATCTGGAAGCTTTGATATATACGTTATGAAAGAAATCTGTGTCTGAAAGCTCTCAAAGTCAATTCGTTATTTAATGGTAAGAATTCTTAATCTTCTCTATGCTTTTGATATTCATATGTAAGTTAAATTATGAAAAGATTGAAATCCACAAGCAAGATAATGAGTACATGAATAATTGAAGGGGAATTCCACATTGAAAATTGATGAATCTGATCTTTCAGATGGAGATATCTGTGAAAAGATGAATCTGATCTTCCAGATGTAGATATCTGTGAAAAGATGAATTAATCTCTCTCAGATGGAGATATTTGTGAAACGAATTTGATAGAGCTTCCTTCAAAAGAATCGATAATCATGAACCTAGGATCCGTATTCATATTTCTGATGGGTAACGCCCCGAGACATGTCATTAGTGCGACCATGGAAGCTCAAGAGAATTATCCTGGCCTCTTGTTGTAACGGGTGATGTTAGGGACATGACTTAGGACGTCACAGTGGTAATTCAGGATAACTCCATCCATGGAGTGATACGTGGTCTACTTTTCCTCGAGGCGTTAAAATCTGGATGATAGAAATTTGAGTCTAACCTGCCTTCGAGAGGTATTACTGTAACTGATCCCGCTAGAAGGGATACTACTGCTCTATTTCTAGCCTCTGATTATATGTAAAACACAATCTATCCTCAATCATTTACTCCTTTTGACTAATAGGGTCCACTAGCTCGGGTCTGCAAAGATGAACAATTATGCTTATATTACATCCTAAAGAAAATAAAAACAAAAGAAAGAAGTAAAATGCATCTCAAGCACGTCAATTTAAGTTTTGTTTTTACATTTTTCCTGATCGTATATCTTTCTTTTGTTTAATTTTGTTATTATTATTGAGTGTCTTATTATGTTGTACTTGTTGAGCTGCTAGCTAACTCTTACCTCTTCTTCCTTTAAGATGATAGCTACAAGCTGATACTCGATCAGTTAGAGTAAGGCGGGAGATAAGCCAAAGAGCGGGAGATAAGCCAAAGAGATCGGTTGTAGTCTGAGGACTTATAGTTTTGTTTATATTTAATGTAATAGAATGGAAATATTTAAGTTAGATTTATATTATATAATGGGATGTGGCATGATGTGTTATGTATTATTATGGATTTTGTTATGCTTCCGCAGGTGGTTGATGCATTTAGTTTTGCTTCCGCTATTGCTTGATTATAAATTTATTTAGATCTAGATGACATTTCTATTTAGATCCAATGTGGTAGTTATGAATACTGTATTGGAGTCATGAATGATATGACATTTGTCAATCCCATGTATATACATATTGAATGTTGAAGTCTGAGGATTTATATGCTTGTGCATGTTTTAGTTAAGAAAGTGGTATAAATGGTTTTTGATCCAATTACAAGGAAAACTCTGCCAAAATTTCTATAGAATTTAATATTTTAAAATTTTGGGTATTAGTTTTGTTCGTTTATAGACGGAGATTATTAGAGAAAATAATCCGTTTTGTCACAATTGGTGTCAGAGAATTTTGGGTGTTAAGTTAAATTTGATACAGTTGTAAATTGTAACCGGACGATTCGTAGTTAGGTAATTAATCATAGTTGCACAACAGACATGTGGTGAACCTCCATATTCTAAGGTTATATTTGAGGTTCGGGAAGAATGCTCATTTTTAGGCTTAGCGTTAATTGAAGTAAGGATGTTTAGTCGTTTGAGGTTTCAAACTAAGTCGGAAAGTAGTTAATGAATTTGATTTGCTTTCAGACATGGTAGAATTAGATTTTGATAGAACACATGGGGTAATAAGAATCAAGATGATTCAAATGCTGAAAATTCCTTAGGATAATCGTTTAATCAAGAAAGTGACTTGGAAACTTTAGGAGAATTTAGAGGATTACCTCCGACTATGGAAATTTGGGATTTGTTAAATCTCGAGGACAAAATTTCTCTAAGTGGGGGAGAGTGTAATGACCTAAGCTTCGAAAATATAATAATTAAGAGGAAGTTGGGCTCCTTAAGGGTACCGGTTCCTGAAATATAATAAGCGATGAGTAATTAAATTAAAATAGGTGAATTAAGGTCAAGGGGTATGGGAGGAATCAAAATGAAAAGCCTAAAGATTCGAATTAGTAAATCGGGAACCAAAATTGTAAACTGAGAATGTTAATTCGTAAATGAGATTTCGGATTTTAAATTATGATAATTATGACTTATTAAGGTTATATAACCATAATTAGGGTCCAAGAATGTAAAAATTTGGGTTAGAAGGATCAAAATGGGTCTTGGATGATAAAAACGCGAAGTAGGCTTGCTACAGGCTTGACGCGGGCCTGACCCGCGCCCGAGTAGAGCTTGAGCTCCACCTAGGCACGAAAAACAGAATGCCTTGCTTGAATGGCACTCAACGGCTGCTCGAGGCGCGGCGTTGGCAAGGTGGTGCACCTGATTACCACCCGACTGGTGCTACGCGTACAAGTCTAATTTTGGCCATTCTTCTAGATGCTTCTGAGATAGAGAAAGAGAGCAACGAACAAGAGACAGAAAGGAGGAGATGAAGGCCCATAAGTCCGAATCCGTCCGAGAGCCAGTTAAACAGGTGATAAATCAGGATGAGGTAAGTACACTCATACTCTTCTCTTTCGTTTTTGTGCACTTTTGTCTTATTTTTTTGGGTATTCTCGTTGTGATACCCGGTTAGGCTTATATTTTATGATTCTCAAGACCTAAGCATGCATATATGTTAATTTGGAGTCAAAATTTATAGTTTAAGAAAGTTTTCAGACAATGTAAACCCTAACCCCCATGCCCGAATATGAAATCCACGGATTTTTGGGGCTTTAGTTTAATTTCGGACTAGACTATGGTTACCAATGACCTGGGTATATAATTTTATCGATTGGGTATCTGAATTTGTAGTTTGAGATGGAAATTCGTTCGCGGAACTCCTAACCCACGCCTAGACATCATTTAAGCTTCGATTTGGGGTTTAATGCTACATTGACTTGGGATTATAGTTACCTATGCCTTGGGTTTGATAATTTACCCGTTGGATGTTCAAAATTCTGAGAATTAACCGATATATGAAGTCTATGCACTGTTCACATGTATAGTTTATCGAGGACTTTGATGATATTTTACATAATTTTTCATGTTTAATTGCTAAGCAAATAATATGTATATTTGTATAAGTCCAATCAAATAAACAGGAAACTTTGATATTTGTGTTGTGAAAAAAATCTGTGTCCGAAATCTTTCAAAGTCAATTCGTTCTTTAACTGTAAGAACTCCTGATCTTCTCTATGCTTTAGATATTCGTATGTAAGTTAAGTTATGAAAAGACTAAAAGTCACAAGCAAGACAATAAGTACATGAATAACTGGAGGGGAATTCTATATTGGGAATTGATGAATCTGATCTCCCAGATGGAGATATATGTGAAAAGATGAATCTGATCTGCCAGAGCGGAGATATCTGTGAAGAGATGGATCTGATCTCCCTCCTAGATGGAGATATTTGTGAAAAGAATCTAATAGAACTTCCTTCAAAAGAATCTACAATTGTGAAACTAGAATCCACATTCATGTTTCTAATGGGTAACGTTCCAGGCATGTCACTAATGTAACAGTGGAAGTTCAAGGGAATTATCCTTGCCGCTTGTTGTAGCAAGTGATACTAGGGACATGTCTTAGGACGTTATAGCAATAATCGAGGATGATTTTGTGCATGGAGTGATACGTGGTCTACTCTTCCTCGAGGTGTTAAAATTTGGAGGATAGAAATCTGAGTCTGACCTGCCTTCAAGCGGTATTATTGTAACTGATCCCGCTAGAAGGGATACTATTGTTCTATTTTTGGCCTCTGATTGTATGCAAAATATAATCTCTCCTCAATTATTCGCTCCCTTTGGCTAGTAGGGTCCACTAGCTTGGGTCTGCAAAGATGAATAATTATACTTATGTTATGTCCTAAAGAAAATAAGAACAAAAGAAAGAAGTAAAATGCACCTCAAGCATGTCAATTTAAGTTCTATTTATGCATTTTTCTTTATCATATATCTTTCTTTTGTTTAATTTTTTTATTACTGTTCAATGCCTTATTATAATGATCTTACTGAGCTATTAGTTCATTCTTACCTCTTCATCCTTCCTAGATGACAGCTACAAGCTGATACTCGATTAGTTAGAGTAAGGCGGGAGATAAGCTAAAGAGATCTGTGGACTTTAAGGACTTATAGTTTTGTCTATGTTTAATGTAATAGAATGAAAATAGTTAAGTTAGATTTGTATTGTATAATGGGATGTGGCATGATATGTTATGTATTATTGTGGATTTTATTATGCTTCCCGCAGTGGTTGATGTATCTTGTTTTGCTTCCGCTATTGCTTGATTATAGATTTATTTAGGCCTAGATGGCATCTCGATTTAGATCCAATGTGGTAGTAGTGAATACTGTGTTGGAGCCATAGATAATATGACATTTGTTAATCCTGTGTATATATTGTGTTGAATATTGAATTCTGAGAATTTATATGCTTGTACAGGTTTTAATTAAGCAGGTTGTATAAATGGTTTTTGGTTCGATTATAAAGGAAACTCTGCTGAAATGTCTGCAGAATTTAATATTTTAAAATTTTAGGTATTAGTTTTATTTGTTTACAAACGGAGATTATTAGAGAAAAATAATCCATTCCATCACAGTTGGTATCAGAGAATTTTGAGTGTTAAGTTAAATTTGATACAATTGCGAATTGTAACAAGACGATTCATAGTTAGGTAATTAATTGGAGTTGCATAGCGGACATGTGGTGAACCCCCATATTCTAAGGTTACATTTGAGGTTCAGGAAGAATGCTCATTTTTTAGGCTTAGCGTAAATTGAAGTAAGAATTTTCAGTCGTTTGAAGTTTCGAGCTACGTCGAAAAGTAGTTAATGAATTTGATTTGCTTTCGGACCTAGTAGAATTAGATTTTGATAGAACGCATGGGGTAATAAGAATCAAGATGATTCAAATGCTCAAGGTTCCTTGGGATAATCGTTTAATCAAGGAAGTGACTTGGGAACTCTAGAAAATTTAGAGGATTACCTCAGACTATGAAAATTCGGGGTTCGTTAAATTTCGAGGATGAAATTTCTATAAGTGGGGGAGAGTGTAATGACCCGATCTTCCAAAACATGATAATTAAGAGGAAGTTGGGCTCTTTAAGGGTACTAGTTCCCTAAATATAATAAATAATGAGTAATTAAGTTAAAATAGGTGAATTAAGGTCAAGGGTATGGGAGGAATCGGATTGAAAAGTCCAAAGATCCGGAGTTGGTAAATCGGGAACCGAAGTTGTAAATTGAGAAATGCTAATTCATAAATAAGATTCCGAGTTTTAAATTATGATAATCATAATTTACTAAGGTTATATAATCATAATTAGGTTCCAAAAATGTGAAAAATTGGGTTGGAAGGTTTCAAATGGGTCTTGGACGGCGAAAATGCGAAGTAGGCTTGTTGCAGGCTTGACGCGAGCATGACCTGTGCCAGAGTAGAGCTCGAGCACCACCTGGGCGTAAAAAACAGAATGTCTCGCTCAAATGGCTCTCAACAAGCGCTCGAGGAGCGATGTCGGCAAGGCGGTGCGCTTGATTACCGCCCAACTGGCGCTACACACACGAGCCTGTTTTTGGCCATTTTTCTAGACGCTTTTGAGTTAGAGAGAGAAAGAGTAACGAACAAGAGACAGAAAGGAGGAGATGAAGGCCCACGAGCCTGAATCCGTCTGAGAGCCAGTTAAAAAGGTGATAAATCGAGACGAGAGAAGTACACTCATACTCTTCTCTTTCATTTTCGTGTACTTTTGTCTTGTTTTCTTCGGGTATTCTCATTCTGATATCCGGTTAGGCTTATATTTTATGATTCTCGAGACCTAAGGAAGCATATATGTTAATTTGGAGTCTGAATTTGTAGTTTAAGTAAGTTTTCAAACAACGTAAACCCTAACCCCCACACCCGAACATGAAACCCATGGATTTTTGGGGCTTTAGTTTAATTTGGGACTAGACTATGGTTACCCATGACCTGGGTATGTAATTTTATCGATTAGGTATCCGAATTTGTAATATGAGGTGAAAATTCATTCGCGGAACTCCTAACCCACACCCAGATATCGTTTAAGCTTTGATTCGGGGTTTAATGTATAAATTGACTTGAGATTTTAGTTACCTATGCCTTGGATTCGATAATTTACCCATTGGATGTTCAAAATTTTGAGAATTAACCAATATGTGAAGTCCGTGCATTGTTCACAGGTACTGTTTACCGAGAATTTCGGACAATATTTTGCATAATTTTTCATGTTTAATTGTTAATCAAATGATATGTATATTTGTATAAGTCCAATTGAATAAACTGGAAGCTTCAATATATGCCAAACTTTCTGCAGAATTCAATGTTTTAAAATTTCGAGTATTAGTTTTGTTTGTTTACAAATGGGGATTATTAGAGGAAAATAATCTGTTCCGTCACAATTGGTATCAAAGAATTTTAGGAGTTAAGTTAAAATTGATACATCGGTGAATTGTTACCGGACAATTCATAGTTAGGTTGTGACGGAACGGATCCTAATTCTCATAAGACTCTCCATCAAACAGATACAGAGAAGAATTCATAAATTTTCATCAGTAAATTCTTCAGAAATATTGGTAGAGTTCTATCTAAAATTAGACAAAAATTAAAATAGACAACCTGCTTATTTACACTTGTACAGAGCATATTCAATATCCATACCCCAGATTTATAACCACAACACAATCACAGGACCAGTACAAGCACGCAACTAACCAAATATTATAATTCACATCCTACAACACGCATTCACAGGACTACAAGTGCCATCTATGGCATTAATTTAACAACCCTATCAACTAAATCAGAAACATATAAGAGATGCCATCTAAGTCCTGTACAGAACCAAAAACACATACAGAAGCAACTATATCCAAGATATAATCTGCGAAAGTATAAATACAGTTCTAACAGTTTACAGAACATGCTACAATTATTTATACATAATTCCGTCCACAATTAAGATGTTTACAATTAAAACTATTAGAATCTCCCAAAGCATTACTCCAAGGTAATCTTCAAAGCTTCACCGAGGCTCCAGAATTTTTCTTGCTAAACTCTAACTACACTTGATCCTTCAGTGTCTTCTCTATATCCTTATCTGGAGGAAAAAAGATAAAACAGTGAGCTAAAATCCAATAAGGTACCAAAACATAATGCTCTCATGCTAAACATAATACAGTAAGGCATTTACATTACATACAAGGCATGAATGCGATAAGACAGTGATTACGAAAGTATTATCAGGTTATAAAATACAGATGAGTAGGTACATGTATCATAATCATGAGGAAAGCATAATTTTTCATAAAAATAGATCTCAAAAAATATAAATCATATTAGGACAGAAAAAATACATCAATATTAGGTCTGAAGAATAGGAGCAGTTTATAGAAACAAGAGTAAAACATGATTCTATTTAAATAGGTATTAGGGTTCATAAAATGGTTCCAAATCCCATTGGTTTCTTCAGAAAACTCTAGTTTAGTATTCTATGGACCCAATTAGAGTACCCTATTAGCCGATGGGGTGAATAATCGGGGATAGATTATATTTACTCTACACAATCCAGGGCTAGTATCAGTGTTGTCCAGGGATTGATTGTGTTCTACAACACACAACTCAAAGCCAATGGAGGATTATTAGCCTCTAGGAATGAAGGATTATTATCCTCTAGGATCAGTATACTGCCCTCCTTAGTTATCACCCTGAGGAAGGACGGACTACGTATAACTCCATGGATGAAGTTATCCATGATTACTATTATAATGTCCTAAGGCATGTCGGAGAACCTCACATGACCTATATCAGTCCTGGGTCCTAATTAACAGTATTAGAAATAGTTTCCTCTCATTTTCTTAGCTTATAATTCATCAAGTTTCAAAAATCAGTAAGGATTTCACCATTAATCCTTCAGAATACTCTAGAAATTCACAGAAATTTAATAGTGCGGTTCCGTATAAATTTCTCAGTTATAAATCATAATAGGAACAGTACTCTTTTACAAATTAGCTGTCACATATCAGAAATTAAGGATTTAAAACATCAAATACCTTCATTTTCGTATCTAGACATAAAACGGATACCTAACGCGTGCATTTTCATGAAATCGATGTCAGATATTGCAGTATATATATATATATAAATATAAATCTATCTGATTAATTTATAAAAATAGGCTTTATTTACAGTAAACATGTAGAACCATGAATTTAGAGCAGAAATACAATATTTGAGATATTAAAACATTGTAGAAACGATATATAATATCTGGAGTACACTTGCCTGAGCTCAGTATAGTTATTTTTATCCGGATTGGAATAGAACGGCCAAATTTTCCTTTTTCTTCTCCCCTCTCCTTCCTCTCTTCTCTTCTCCTTCGTTTTGTCGATTCGCACTATCCTCTCTCTCCTCATTTTCCCTTAAAAACACGAAGAAAGAGGGTCACGTGCGGCCCAAGTGCCTACCGCTTGAGCACCGGTTGAGCGATGCTCGAGCGGTCCCTTGTGTAAATCAACGCTTATAGTTGGGGCCGCTCTCGCCTCACCTCGGGTGGTATTTGGGCAATCACCTTTGTAAAATAGTGTTCGAGACCACTCGAGTGCCCATCGAGCGCACCTCCTATTTTGGTCCATGTCGCCTCTTTTTTGTTTCAGTATCCATTTTTCACTATACTTGAACCCAAACATGATTTTCATTTACATAATTATTCCATAATTATCACGTCTTGGGGTCGGGATCTCACATTCTTCTCCACTTACAGAAATTTCGTCCTCAAAATTTAACGATCCTTAAATTTCACAGTTGAAAGACCTTCCTAATGTCTCCAAATCATTTCTAGATTCAAGCGGTTATTATAAAATAATCTTAATTCTCCAAATTGTTTGGAATCTTTAGTACTTGATTCATTCCATAATCATCTAGATCTGTCAAATCCGTAAGCAAGTTCAATTCCTTAACTATTTTCCATCCTGGTTCTAAACCTTAAGCAAGTAAATGCCTTACTTCTTTCAAGCAAGACCTCGAGATTGAGTATTTCTTTTGAACTTTAATTCAACTCTTAAAATATTCATATCCTCTACATTTCTATTGCGCACTCCAATTGACTCATTTAATTCCAAGTCATCCGATTACAGTTTATCATCACTATCACAATCTAGTATTTCAATTCTTTTACCAAGCTTAGCTAAAATCCCAATAAAAATTTCAGGCCACAATAAAACTTCAAGAGCAGGATATTTTACGTTCTCCACATTTCATTGGTATGTCATCAAATTGACATTTCCATCAGATACATATTCCATTTTGAATACCCAAATCGTGCGGTAACCATGATTAAAATTATTCGCAAGATATCCACATTACGAGAATAATTCTCACAGATCCTCAATTTACCACAGAATAAGAAGTCCTAACTATAATAGTCACAAAAATTTTGATACAGTTTTAGATCATGACCTTAAAAATTTCAAGGCCTTAACAATTTACAACCTCAGAATCTCAAAACTTCTACACTGAGCAATTTCAGACCTTGTTGGCACATCGATGAGCCAACTAGTTCAACCCGAGCACATCACCTGAAATCACCATGGGTGGATCATTCTGATCAACCATAGGGTTTCTCACGTTTCAACTTTAGGATTTCCATACTTCAGACATGATTATATTTTCCTAACTTAGGGATGCTACATCTTGTCGCCCCAATAAGTGAGCTTACCGATAAATTCACTATTAGAACAAGAGCTATAAACCCTTAACATTCACGATCAGTACTGAAGTTCGTTTTTTAGTAAGATATCAAAATTCATCCATATAATCTTAGACAGGCTTATTTACTTACAAGATTCTAAGGTCAGCTTTCCACCATAACGTATCCATTCTGATCCTTGATTTATTAAACAATGTTATTTTCTAAGGAAATCCTCATAAGGTCTCAAACAGAGACTTCTAACATAGACTATCGATTTTAATATTTCTCCATCGAGTATGTTAAGATCCATCTGTCTCGTCCTCAAACTTTTAGATTCGTAAGGCTTTAATTCCTTTCAAGGATTTATTCCTAAATCCTCAAAGATCTCATCATAGAGTTTTAATCGCTGGTGGAGCGACTCCACCCCATGGACACCTCCCCCACTTTGCTTGTGGGTGATTATTTATTGACGCAGGATAATGAAACCCCAATCCTTTTCAAAGACATTAACTTACTCAACCCATTAAACAATCTTACTTTCCAAAGGTTTCAAAGCATCCTTAAATGCACTTAACTAATACTCTACCAGTTTCATACAATCTCATTGAGACCAGTTCAAATTTCAGTTTCCTTTAAACTGCCCATTAAAACAGTTTGGTTTGGCCCTTTCTTCCTGATACATATATTCTTGTAAACTTTCATGACCAGATTTACCGACTTCAAAAGGGGCAATCACCTTTTCTAGTTAGACTCAACATCTATTTCCTAATTCGATTAACCTTGCCTTTCATCCAGAATGTACAGCCTAATTACAGGGCATCATATCCTTTCGATGTAAATTACACAAGTATCCTTGAATATCTTTCTCAACTTCTGAAAGGATTGGCAGAATCCAAAAATCTCAAAGAGGTCAACATCTCGGAGGCAAATCCATAAATTCTTGATTATAACTTGCATAAAACACAACTAAGACGATCTTTCCGCACTTGACAATCCATGGTCCCATTGTCAAGTTAATTCATTTATCCTGAATCAGATCGCTCAGTTTTCACAATTATCTAACTAAAACCCAAAGGTCTCATTGTTCGATCATCCTTGAGCGAAACCACAAGGGTTCTCTTTTCATATTTTCGTAACCGTACTGTTCCGATAGAGGAACCGGTTCGTAGTGATCCTACACCTATCTTACGGATATCTCAATTTCAGAGACTCTTAATCATTAAATCATTAACTTCTGATTATTTCAAAGTTCACCAATCATCCTCGTCAATTATACTTGAACCCTCAAGATCATTTTTGATCTCAACATAACCTCAACAGCAATTTCATTTGTCAATCAAGTAGACAAATCTTTTCTTTAATAGTTTCCTCAAATTTCCTCAATTTCAAGTTGTGCTATCAAAAGTGTCATCTATGATGGACCGTATGCTCTATTGAAAATTTGACAGAGTTCCCTTTAAAATACGGTCGTCAAACTATACAAAAGATATAAGATCCCCTAAGATATCCATTATTGCCGATCTCCGATAGCTAGCAACAATCTTAACACATTTCTACACAAAATCCCAAAACCATAAGTTTCATGAGTATCTCCACAACACACAATCATCGAACAACAATGCATATATGACATATAATTTAGGGGAAATTAAAAGCATACATGAATCTCAAATAAAGCGGGAATCAACTTTCCATGAAAAGAATATCTTTTTCCACTTTTGACGATGTCTTAGCATCCTAGACTATCAGTGCAGGAGATTTCACTGAAACTGTAGACTTCTTTACTTCCAATGTCCTTGGTAGTGGGCAATTTTTAACCAAGTGATCCTATTGTCCACATATAAAATACGCCTATGTCTGATTTTTAGTAATCTCCTTTCCTGTTGTAACTATCTTTGCCTTTTTAGAGGGCCTTGAGGATCCCATAGTCATGTTCATACTAAAACTTGCTCAGCTAGCTGCCCTCTTAGTTGAGAGCTTTTGAGTCTACAGTTCTCTTTCAAAAATCAGTGCTCTATCTAAAATCCCTGCATAAGTCTGAAATCTATCGATCACCAATTGCCTCCAATCCTAGCTTCAATCCTTGCTGAAACTTTTTAGCTTTCCTTTCTTCGTCCTCTATAAAATACGGTGCATACCTAGATAGTTTAGTAAACTTTGCATCGTATTCGGCTATAGTACGGTTCCCTTGCCAGAGCCGCATAAATTCTTGTTCT
The DNA here is from genome assembly GCA_033239525.1 of Nepenthes gracilis. NCBI lineage: Eukaryota > Viridiplantae > Streptophyta > Magnoliopsida > Caryophyllales > Nepenthaceae > Nepenthes > Nepenthes gracilis. The sequence goes on along the minus strand of BSYO01000005.1, from coordinate 14,710,609 downwards.
TTTTGATCTTGGATGCTCGAAGGAAAATATTTTTTCATAAAAGCCTTTTCAAATATATCCCAAGTAACATCATTTTTAGGTACTCCCAATGCTCTCTTTTTCATAGCTCACCCGCTATCCGCCTCTTCGTCTAATTTGTAGGCTGCAAATGTAATATTTTTTTCAGTCAGAGTATTGAATTACTGTAAATGTTTTCTTCATTCTCTTAAACCAAATGCCTGCTTTCGTCGAGTCTGGTTCATCTGAAAATTCGGGGGCTCTTTCTTTCCTAAATCTATCATAAGCTGTCGGAGCCATGTGACATTACTCCATTACTTCGATTGCATTCGTCAACCTTTCTAGCAAATTCAAATACCTAGTCTCTCGATCTTCTAGGGTATCGTTGCCACCTCGAGCATCATTCCTTCTTCTATTTGCCATACTAATACCCTATAACAAAAATATTGCAACGTCAATTACCCTCAATTAATTAGATCAGGTGGAGGAATTAAATTAATGCACTCATAAGAAAACTCTTAGGGTCGAACCTTAAACATTCCATCAAGTCTTATCTATCGTTATCTTGCCTTAGCTTAGAACAATTAATCCGAATCCTCAAACTTAAATTGACTAGTCTAGGCCTGAAATCAACTTCGAGTAGCTGAATCACTACATCCTAACTTAGGCCAATTCTAACTTATACAAGTTAGAACATCGAGAATTTCCTAACCTAGCTTAATCAATCTATATCTATCCCTACCTATTCAGTTAGTCAAGATCATTTTCTAAGCTCCCGCATATAATTCAAGTCATTTCTAAGGCATTTTATTTTCTCTGATACCATTTATAACGAAACAGATCCTAATTCTCATGGGACCCTTCACCAGACAGATACATAACAAAATTCATAAATTTTTATCAGTAAATTCTTTAGAAATTTTGGCAAGTTCTATCTAAAATTGAACAAAAACTAAAATATAGAACCTGCTTACTTACACCTGTACAGAGCATATTCAATATCCAAACCTCATACTTATGACCACAACACAATTACAGGACCGGTACAACCACGCAACTAACCAAATATTATAATTCACATCCTACAACACGCATTCATTGGACCATAAGTGTCATCCATGGCCTTAATTTAACAACCCTATCAACTAAATTAGAAACATACAAGAGATGTCATCTAGGATTTGTACAGAACCAGAAACACATAGCGGAAGCAACTATATCCAAGATATACTTTACGAAAGTATAAATACAGTTCTAACAGTTTACAGAACATGCTACAATCATTTATACATAATTCCATCCACAATTCAGATGTTTACAATTAAAACTATCAGAATCTCCCAAAGCATTACTCTAAGGTAATCTTCAAGGCTTCACCGAGGCTCCAGAACTTTCCTTGCTAAACTCCAACTACACGTGATCCTCCAGTATCTTCTCTATATCCTTATCTGGAGGAGAAAAAATAAAATAGTGAGCCAAAGCCCAACAAGGTATTAAAACATACAGAACATAATGCTCTCATAAAGAACATAATATAGTAAGGTAGTTACAGTTGCATACAAGGCATGAATGCGATAAGACAGTGATTACGGAAGTATTATCAGGTTATAAAATGCAGATGAGCATAAACATGTACGATAATCATAAGGAAAGCATAATTTCCCATATAAACAGGTCTCAAAAAATATAAATCATGTTAGGATAGAAAAACACACTAATATCAAGTTTTAAGAACAGGAGCAGTTCATAGAAATAGGAGTAAAACATGATTCTATTTAAACAGGTATCAGGGTTTATAAAACGGTTCTAAATCCCATATTTCATTTGTCGATCCTGTGTATATATTGTGTCGATTGTTAAAGTATGAGGATTTATATGCTTTTACAGGTTCTAATTAAGTAGGTTGTATAAATAGTTTTTGGTCAAATTATAAATAAAACTCTACCAAAATTTCTACAGAATTTAATATTTTAAAATTTTGGGTATTAGTTTTGTTTGTTTATAGACGAAAATTATTAGAAAAAAATAATCTGTTCCATCACACCCTTCCTCTGCGACAACCGCGCTTGCCGAGTTATCTTCTTCGGTTTCCTTCGTCATTCTCTCATCATCGTCTCCCTCTTTGGTCAACGGCATAGGGAAGGGGAAGGTGATTCTTCTGGTGACAAAGCAATCAAGGCTGGAATATCAACGACGTCTCAATAAGCCACTTGGAAAGTTGAGTAAGCCAAAATGAATGATGGCAAAACTTGGGCAGAGATATCTGCAGAGTAAAGGGGATGTAGAAATGGTTGGAGGTCAGTGCTTAAATAGCCAACGCCACAACCTAGTTGTGACGTTGTTTGAAGATATTGAGGTGGTGTGTCTTTGAAATGGTGGCAACACATGCCCTTGCCGCAGGTGTCGCAGCACGTCTATTCGTTGGCCCCTTCATTAACGTGATGCCTCTTCATTCATTACATTGACAGATAATGGCCCAGATGCTTAGATTAGCAGGCCGGTAGTGTAGCACAGGCAATGATGACCTAGTTAACCACTTTCCAAGACTACAGACTGGTCGCAGACAATCCTAGTGTATTCGACACTGATTCGCTCGACTCATCTCCTAACCAAGAGTTTAGGACAACTAGCCATGGGCCGATCGCCAGAAGACCAATATGCCAATAATTTGGACCATCATATTATTAGACGCCAAGCAGCGGCCACTAGCCCGATAAGCTTAAGGCTGATTTGATCGGCCCACGTCCCAACTAATCATTCGGGATGGACTACCGTGAGTCAAGATTGCTAGAAGACCAAGCTACCAGAGGCCCAAATTGTCAGATTGCTAGACGATAAGCAACGCAAAGTAACATGCAAGTGCTTCGATGTGAACCATGTAACGATATTGGAGCCATACAATGCGAAGGCAAATAAATACTTGGTAGTTCCATTCATTGATTCCTTTTACAAAGTATAAACTTTCAACAGTAGACATACAGCTAAAAAAGGAAATGAAAAATGCATGGAACAATGACCTGATTGTATTTGTCTAACTCGCCTTGGGGAAGACAGTTGCATGAGGAAAATAACCAGGCTAGCATGGCGAGAAAGGCCTGCAAAAGCCCTCCTTTGTAGGAACAAGGCGCCAATCTCCAGTTTTCACCTAGGAGGCTACCATAAAAAATCATCCACCAAAATTGACCTAGTTGCATGGCCCGAGATCCTCTGCACCTACGCAAGACCTAGCACGACGACGATGGCCTAAGGTTTAGTGCGGACCTGAAGAAGTTCCTCATACAACAATTCCAAGACCAGTCCTCCCGTGGGTAGCCTAGGATTGAGTCATTCAACTGGAGGGGACAGGGCATTGCCCTCTTCCATCGAAAGGTTTGAGTAGCCACACCTTTAAGGTTGCTCCGATAAGGACCATTCGTCTCTGCTGGAGGAAGAGGAAACCATCCACCAAAACCTAGACCTCACATAGTGCAAAACGAGGCCGGATCGGGTCTAACCCAAAAGAGGGAAACTAAGGTAGACTTTAGGTGCATCCTTGGCTCCTACTTTGAACTTTAGTAAATAATTTCCACTGATCCAGGACTTATGGTTGTGTAGGCTCCTTGCCAACTACGAACTCTTACACCATTTGACTAGTGAAGATAATTCATGATGCAAGGCATTGAGAAGCCCTCTACTTATAGTTGGAGGAGGAGATCATCCAACATTAAACCAAGGAGATTGTGCTAATGCTAGGAGATTGTCCTCGCCAGAGAATCACCAGCGACAGAGGACCAAATCGTGATTTTAGCAAATCACCCTCAAATCTTGCCAAACGAAGCATTGAATTATTGCTCTCCTGTGCGAAAAAGCTGCAGAATGCCTAGAAAGGAACGTGTGGGCCAGCCGTTGTAGCAGACATCCCATTAGCAGACATGCTGGGAGTTGGCAAAGCTCAAACTCCTAGTATGGGGGGCTAGTGATGGGTCCGATAATCCTATGGGCCAACCTAGAATCTTTTTTTCCAATCTGCTTGCCAAAGAGGCAAAAATTCAATGAAATTCCACAAAACTCAGAGCCCAAAAGTCACCATGGCAAGCCCAATCAGCAGCCTGTGCAACTCGGCCCAGAGACGGCATAGCGGCACCTACTTAGTAGGCAAACCCATATGCCGCTGCCAATGCGTGGTTCCTAGCAGCTCTAGAAGAAGTTTTAGCAGACAGTTACTACTAGTCTATCACAATGATCATAGCCAATCATACTGTAGATTATTCCTCCATCTTATCAACCAACAAACAGGGCAGCATTCCACCAATATGCGAGCAACACTTGCCATAACTGCGGGAACAACTTAGCAATTCCCCTAGGAAGGATGCCGGTAATCGCACATGACCTTCAATAACTAAGCAAAAATGCCGCCAACTCACACAAGTCTAGTCGTAAGCCCCAAGGCAGCAAAAATCAACTTTTTCTACATATGTGTCCTTCTCACTCAAGAAAAAAAGGAGAGGAAAGAAGGAGAGAAATGAAGGCCTATATAGAGAGAAGACTCAAAAGACATACCCACTTCTTTCTTGTCTCCCATGAGGTGTCATTCTCTTGTTCTGACCAATGAATCTATAGGCCTCATGCCGGCTCTGAGTCCTCACGTTGCAAGACTGATGAAGGTTTCCCATAAAGTGTGGCATAGAGAGCACCTCCGTCTATAGCTAGAGAAGAGACCAACGTGTGACGGACCACATCCTCATTGACCTTAATCATAATTAATTATCTTTTTATTTACCATTTGACTTTTTAAACATTAAATTGATAGCCGGATGTGAAATTTTATGTCGATACCATGACCGACTATAAATGAATAATGAATTAATAAACGCAGGATCCAAGTCAAATGCCACATCACCGGTGGCACCGACACCAATCCAAACTACATGACGTTGGACTTTATTAAAAAAAATACCTATTCAATACCAAAATTAATATATAAAAATTTACAAAAATAATAAACATCCATAAATTTGACCGAATGGAGTAAAAATTATTAATGACATCAAATCAACACGACACCATGGATATACAATACCCAAATTATAATATAAGACCATAGCATATCTCAAATCAATATAACCTACCATCCATACTTAAAAACATCGAGTAAAATACATGATTCCAATTGTTCATAAGCTACTACGACACAACAATCAGTCATCAAAAACAAGATATCTAAAGGTTGTCCAATAACTACACCAAAAACATGTTCTGAAAATTTAAGATACAACCAAAATTTATATTAATGAATAATAAAACTCTTGCTTCACTTCTATTCATATATTACAATGAATAAAATAATAAGATAATAAGTCAAATACTCAACAAGGCACATGATATATTAATGAATATGCATACTTTACTTTTAAAATGTAACAGAAGGAATATAGATCATAATCGGATGTAATGACGTGAGTTTGTGTAGGAAAATTTATATGATATATTTTTAGATTTCTTGTCATGTTCTTATTTCTTAAAAATCGTTAAAAAATTTTTAATTTTTTATTTTTCTTATGGACCAGGGCCAGTAGGTCTTATCGATTAAAAGAGCAAACAATCAAAAGTTGAGTTATATATATTTTCATATAACCAAAGGCCAAACGCTTATATTCAATACTCAAAGGTGGGCCATCTATATATAATCCTATAAATATGGCCGAATGCCACTTCTTAACCCGCGGTTATATAAGTTCAGATATTGATATAGCACTATAATATATTAAAGCATGCCATAATATATTACCCGCTAAATCGTCACATTGGTCCAATTTTTACTTGTGAAAACTCTATACTTTTTTGTAATTCTTCTTAATTTTCTTACTCTTAGAGAAAATGTTCATAATTCATGACAAATTATAGATTTTTCTACCATAATTTTATCAATTTATATTTATACATATACAGAAACTTAGTCATGTTAAAATTAAAAGTATGGGATGCTAAATTTGTAGCCAAATGCAGAAAAATTCAACAATTCACAAGATTTCAGTATGCATAGTGAATTTCTGCTCATGTAGGTCAATGTACAAATAATTTCCAGCTTATACATAACATATATATATGGTTTTAAATCATAAATGAATTGTTGTACGAAATTGAGGCATGAGTGATATAGAGTTCAGCAAAACAGTGGTAAAAAATCAATTTATGCAATTTCAGATTATATATTATGTATGTAAGGAAAATTTTATCTAAATATCCCAAGCATGCAAGCTAAAATTATGAGTTTAGAACATGCAATAATAGTATATGCGAAATTCTTCACAATCACAATCATTAGGATAGGAATTTTAGAAGGAAGTACAAAAAATATCAGCTCATGGTGAAGAAAATCAGCATTCCCATTTTGTCAGCAATTTCTCACCTTAATTAATGCACATTTAGGGCCAAGTTTATCAAATTTCTAAACATACATAATGACATCTCATGAATTTTAAACGTGCATGATCATTAGGCTAGGATTTCAGCGCATGCATGATGATAAAACAAAAAAATTCAGCTCATAAAACACTAAACTTTAGCATAAGTTCTTAAGAAATTTCTTCATAAAATCATGAAAAATCATCATGCATGCATAAGATATGCAAATTAGCTTCAAAATCATAGCTTTGACAAGTATTAGAATAAGAATGCTCGAAAGAATCAGTAAAGGAATCAGCAACAAGTGAAAGAAGAGTTTAGAGTACACTTACCTTGACTTGATTTACTCAAATCCTCATTTTGATTACCATGATTCAAGTTGTTGGAGCCTTCTCTCTCTTCTCCTCTCTGTTCTCCTCAAGCATGACTCGGTCACAAGATCTTGAGTTTACTGCACTTGAACATGTATCGGGCAATCTTGGAGTGCATGGTCACTATTTTCTAGGCTTGAGCCCAAATTAGGTGCACGTGAGGCCTCCTTAGGCTCAAGCACTCATCAGGCCTCCCTCAAGCATGGATTCAGGCTTCCTTCAAGCACAAGCTATCCGGTCTATCTTTTGACTATTTGACTCAATTGTTTCATATCTTTTAACCGTAATTTTAATTATATTAGTTTAATTAATTATGATTATTATAATTTAGAAACTTAGGCCTTATATTTCTCCCTTCTTTATAAAAATTTTATCCTTAAAATTTAATAGGCTTACATACCTCATTGAAGAAATAGGTGCGGGTACTTATCTCAAATTTTGTCTTCTCTCTCCCATATGGACTCTTCATAAGAATGATTTTTCTATAAGACCTTGACCAATGGAACAATCTTGGTCCGAAGCACCTGATCTATGTGATCCAAATTCTAAATCAGTTCCTCGATGTATGTTAAATCTTCATCAATTCTCAATGGTTCATACTCGATAATGTGTGCTGGGTCATAAACATATTTTGGAGCATTGACATATGAAAATATTATGCACTTTTTCCAAATTTGGTGGCAACACCAAATAATAGGCCACTTCACCAATTTTCTCTAAAATCTCGAAAAGTCCAATAAACCTCGATTTTAATTTCTCATTTATCCTAAATCTTGAGATTCCCTTTGATGGTGATATTTTAAAAAAGACATAATCTCCGACCTCAAAATTTAGATCTCCTTTGATCGACATAACGCTTCTGTCTACTTTGGGCCACCTTCAATTTTTTATGGGTTAACCTGATCTTGTTGGATGTCTACTTAATAACTTCCAATCTCAAAAGCCATCTATCGCCAATCTCTTCCCAATGGATCAAGGAATGACACTTTCTCTCATATAATGTTTCAAATGGGGCCACCGCAATACTTACTTGATAACTATTGTAGTAGGTAAATTCAGCCAATGTTAAACAATTGTCTTATTTGCCCTTCATCTCTAAAATCAAAACTCCTAGCATGTCTTCAAAAATCTAGATAGTTCGCTCCAATTACCCATCCATTTACTGATAATAAGCTTTATTGAACTTCAAGTTCATGCTCAATTCACAATGCAAACTTTCTCAAAATTTGGACACAAATTTTGGGTCTCGATCGGACACAATGGATATCGAGACACTATGCAATCTTACTACTTTATTAATATACAACCTAGCCAACCGATTCCTTGAAAAGGTCATCCGAACAACTACAAAAATGCACCAATTTTGTAAGTTGATCAATAATTATCCAAACGACATCATGGTTCCTTGGCATTTTTGGCAATCCCATCACAAAATCCATTGATATATCTAACCATTTCCAGCTAGGGGTTGGCATTGGTTGCAATAGGCTGGCCAGCTATTGTGTTTGGTCTTTAATTGTTGGCAAATTAAATATCTTCCCACACAAACTGTAATTTCTCTCCTCATATTTCTCCACCAAAATAATTTCTATATGTTTTGGTATATTTTGTTGATTCCAAGGTGGATGGTATACTTTGATCGGTGTGCTTCATTCATGATCTCTTCCTTTAAGTCTCTAATATTTGGTACATATATTCAATCTTGGAACCTTAAAATTCTATTGGCATGAACAATAGAATCAGCTTTAGAGTCCCGATTCAAATCTCTGACAACATCTACCAAAAATGGATAATTCATCTGATTCCTTTTGTTCCTTTTGAATATCTCCAGTTGAACATGGAGGTATGACAAAATCATTTAATCACCTTGGGAATGCCTCTTAATACCATATTGCTTCATGCATTTGAGCATCTCTATCTCTTTGATCTTCAAACTAACTACAAAACTCATCTGGCAACTCTAAACATCTACCACAACATTGGGCTCTCACGTTGATTCTAAATCTCGTAATCATAGTCCTTTAGGAAGTCCATCCATCTTCATTAATTCATGTTTAATTTTTCTAGGAGAACAAATATTTGAGGCTTTTATAATCTGAATACACCAAAAATTTCTCACCATATAAATAGTGACTCTAGATTTTTAATACAAAAATCATCGATCCCAACTCTAAATCATGAGTTAGATAGTTTCTTTCATGAGTCTTCAATTGCCTCAACCCATAGGCTACCACCTTCCCATGTTTCATTAGACCACAACCTAATCCGATTTGGATGTATCACAATAAACTACAAACTCATCGGGTTCTTTTAGAATTGTCAGCATCAGGGCGGTCATCAATTAATTCTTTAACTCTTGAAAACTTTGCTCACATTCTTCTATTCAAACAAACTTAATTTCCTTCTTTGTCAACTAAGTTAGAGGCATGGTGATTCTAGAAATATTCTCAACAAATCTCTAATAATAGCCTGCCATCCCTAGAAAGCTTTGACCCTCAATCATCGTTGTCGGTCAGCTCCAATTAATGATTGGTTAAATCTATTTCAAATCAACTAAAATATCTCCCTTGGATATCACATGGCCTAAAAACATCACTTCTTCAAGCCAAAATTTGCACTTTTTTTAGCTTGGTGTACAATCTCTTGTCTTAGAGTGTCTGGAGCACAATTCTCAAATGCGTCTCATGCTTGTCATAACTTCCCAAGTAAATCAATATATCATCAATGAATAGCACCATGAACTTATCCAAGTAGGCTGGAATACCTGGTTCATCAAGTCCATAAAAGCTACAAGAGTATTAGTTAGTCCAAACCACGTAACAAAAAACTCATAATGCCCATACCTTGTTCAAAATGCGGTCTTTCCCACCTCTTACTTCTTAATCCTTAATTGATAGTATCTCAAATGGAGATTGATCTTTGAAAATACTTGTGGCCCTTGCAATTGATCAAATAAGTCGTCAATCCTTGAGAATGGATATTTGTTTTTGATAGTAATCTTGTTCAATTCTTGATAATCTATGTACAACTGTAATGACCCATCTTTCTTCTTTATAACAAACAGGGGCATACCATGGGGATACACTTAGTTTGATAAATCCTTTTTCCAAAAGCTCTTATAATTGTTGTTTCAACTCCTTTAATTCCTCCGGTGTCATTCTATATAGTGCCTTTGATATCGTGGCCGTTCCAGGTATAGTCTCAATCTCGAATTTAATTTCTTGATGTAGTGGTAATTCAGGTAGGTCTTTCAAAAAAATATCTTCAAATTCACAAACTATCGGTATATCTCTTACTGGCACATTGTGACTCCCGATCATGCTCATATAAATCAAATAGGTTTGGCATCAACTTGTCATCAAGTGTTAAGCTTGCAAAGCTGATTTCAAATAGGGAAACTCCTTTTGTATTACACCTTAAAAATAAAACAGTTCACACCCTAAAATAGCAAAATCAAATCTTTTGTGGAAATAATCGATACAGGTTTGGTAATATGCTAATCAATCTATGCCTAAGGTAACATCAAAATCCATGCCTTACCAATATTGGCACATCGATACTGGCATGAACAAGGTCACATCGATGTTGACATGGTAACATGTTAACCAATCCATACCTAAGGTCACATCAAAATTGTACATGTCCAACAAGACCATATCTATAACTAATTGCAAACCGTTGACCCATACAACACACCTCGGGTACACAATATCTGTGACTAATGAAGGTCCTGTAGGTGTCGACACAACCAATGAAAAATCCAAAATCCTTAGGGATGACGTTAGATGATAAATAAATTTAGAGATACAAACGAATGTGTAGACTCCAAATCAAAAAAATACATGAGATAGAGTACTAAAAATAGTTATAGTACCTTCCATGTGCCTTCCATGACAAAATTGGGCTTCTTTACCGTTGGCCTCTTAGGATGAGGGCAGTCTTGATCATCTTGACACCGCAAAACAAGCAAAGGCTATGTATTTTTGGTGTTTGTGGACTCAGTATAACCTGAGATTTTGCACTTTTCTTCCCCTTTCTTGCTAGTTTTTCCTTCTTGTGGGGTCCTTCTAACCCCGAGCTTTAGCCTACACCCAAGCCTCCACAGCTCTTTGTCCTCTTCTCAAAGAACTTTTCCCTCTCAAGCTCCTTTTTGAACAAAAGAGCTCAATACAATACGTCTCCATATGTCTGCAGCTTCAAGGTCACAAGCTATTTCCTAATCTCATCCTTCAACCATTGTTGAAAATTTCTTGCCTTCCTAGCCTCATCATGGATCATATGGGGGGCATAACATGACAGTTCCGTAAACTTGGTATCGTACTCAGCCACAATCTGATTCTATTTTCTCACCAGTGTAAATTCATCCTCCTTTTGTTCCTGTAGGCTCGTCGGGAAATATTTGTCCATGAATGTATCTATGAACATATCCCATGTGATCTTGTTGTCCTCTATGCCCATAGCTCTCTTTCTCATGGACCTCTAATGGTCTGCCTCCCCTTCGAGCTTGTACATCACGAGTGTCACTTTGTCCGCTTTCGGATAGTGAATCACCACAAAGACCTTCTCATGCATTCTGATCCATGTCTCCACCATTGCTAGGTTTAGGACTCCCATGAATTCCGGCACTCGCTCATTACTGAACCGATCATAAGCTGTCGTCCTTAGGTTTGTTGGGGTTGGAACTGGAATTTGCTCCAGGTTACATTATCCTTGCACCATCAAATCCATGATGTTCGCCATCCTTCCCATAAGGTTCAAATATTCTTTCTCCCCAACCGTTTGAGAGCTAGATCGAGCACCTCTTCCTCGGTATGCCATCTCTTCATTCTTATTACCAAAATATCAATATTTGGATTAGTTCATCTTATCTTAACTAATTAATCAACTTAAGACCTCAACCCAAAATTAATCAAACTTGGACCTCAAACCCAAACCAATTCAAACATAGACCAAGAGCCAAACTCTACCAAACACAGACCTCAAACCAAATCAATCAGACTTAGACCTTAAGTTATCTCCTTAATTACTCTCTGATACCAAGCTATGATGGACCACGTCCTAAATCTTGTAATTAACCTTAATCATAATTAATTATCTTTTTATTTATCATTTCATCATTTAAACATTTAATTGATAGCCGGACGTAAAATTCTATGTCGATGTCATGACCAACTATAAATACATAATACATTAATATACAGAGGACCCAAGTCAAATGCCACATCAATGGTGGCACTGACACTGATCCAAACCAGATGATGTCGGACCCTATTAAGGAAAAATGCCTATTCAATGCCAAAATTAATATATACAAATGTGTAAAAAATAATAAATATCCATAAACTTGATCAAACAGAGTCAAAATTATTGACGACACCAAATTGGCATGACGCCATGGATATGTGATACCCAAATTATAATATAAGATCATAGCAGATCTTAAATCAATAAAACCTCCCATCTAGACTTAAAAACATCAACTAAAATGCATCATTTCAATCGTTCATAAGCTACTAGAGCACAACCGACATGACAAATAAAATCTGTCAATGAAAAACATCATTCTAGGTATCTAAATGTGCTCCGATAACTACATACATCACAATACATAGTCCAGAACTAAAAATTAAACTAAGATACAGCTATTAAATACATTAAAAATTAATACAAAAATATAAGCCAATAGAAATTATCCATAGGAGTAGAAACTAAAACTTTTCAAGCTTCACTCCTATTCATCCGGTAGGTACTTGTACATCTCATCTAAGAGGATTAGTAAAACAACAATATAATAAGCCAAATACTCAACAAGGCACATGATATATCAATGAACATGCATACTTTACTTTTAAAATGTAACAAAAGGAATATAGATCATGATCGGATGTAATGACATAAATTTGTATAGGAAAATTTATACAATACATTTTCAAATTTTTTGTCATGTTCTTATTTCTTAAAAATCGTTAAAACATGCTTAATTATTTTTTTTAGGGATCAGAGCCAATAGGCCTTATCGACTAAAAGAGTGGACAAATTAAAGTTTGGGTTATGTATGTTCTCACACAACCAAAGGCCATATACTTCTATATAAAACCTAAAGGTGGGCCATCTAAATATAATCATATAAATGGGGTCGAACGCCACGTCTTAACTCGTGGTTATATAGGTTTGGATATCGATATAGCACTATAATATATTAAAGTATGCCATAATAAACTACTTGTTGAATGATAACCTTGGTCCAATTCTTTTACTTATGAAAACTCTACACTTTTTCTTAGTTCTTAATTTTCTCATTGCTAGAGAAAATGTTCATAATTCAAAGCAAATTGTAGAATTTTTTTCCATAATTTTATGAATTCATATTTATACTTATGTAGTAACTTAGTCAAATTAAAAGTATGGGATGCTGAATTTGTGGCCAAATGCTAAAAAATTTAGCAACTCACAAGATTTTAGCATGTACACTGAAATTTCTGCTCATATAGGTCAATTTACAAATAATTTTTAGATTATACATAACACATACACCACACACACACACACATATATATATATGGTTTTAAAGCATAAATAAACTACTATACAAAATTGAGGCATGTATGGTGTAGAGTTTAGCAAAATGATTGCAAAATAGGGATCAAAAATTAATTTCTGCAATTTCAGATTATATATTATGTATGTAGGGTAGATTTTTTCTGAATATCCAAAGCATGTAAGCTGAAACTATGAGTTTAGAAGATGTAGTAACAATATATACAAACGTTTTCACATGCACAGTCATTAGGATAGGAATTTTAGAAGAAAGTACAGAAAATATCTGCTCATGGTGCAGAAAATTAGCATACTCATTTTCTCAGCAATTTCTCCGTTTAATTAACCCTCATGTAGGGCAAAGTTTATCAAATTTTTGAACATATATGATGACATCTCACAAATTTTAAACGTGCGTGATCATTAAATTAGGATTTTAGCACATGCATGATGATAGAACACAAAAAATTCAGCTCATAAAACGCTATACTTAACTTTACCTTGAGTTCTCAAGAAATTACTTCATAAAATCATGAAACATAGACATGTATGCATAATATATACAACTTAGTTTCAAAATCATACCTTGGATGAGTATTAGAATAAAAATACTCAAAACAATTGGTAAAGAATCAGCAATAAGTAAAAGAAGAGCTTAGAGTGCACTTTTCTTAGCTTGATTTACTTAAATCCTCACTTTAATCACCTTGATTCGAGCTGTTAGAGCCTTCTCTCTTTTCTCCTCAACTCTCTCTAAAATTTCTCTATAAAAATGACTAAAATCTGAGTTAGGTGTCCTTTTATGAAGCCTCGCATAGCTCGAGCACACGTCGGGCACGAGATCTTGAATTTACTGCACTCACATGTGGTTCAGGCAAGCTTCGAGGGCAAGGTCACTATTTTCTAGGCTCGAGCCTAGATCAAGCGCATCAAACCTCCTCAAATTCAAGCACATGTCAGGCCTTCCTCAAGTATAGATTCAGGCTTCCTTCAAGCACGAGATCTTTGGTCCAACTTTAACTATTTGATCTAATTTTTTTACATTTTTTTATATCAATTTTAATTATATTAGTTTAATTAATTATGATTATCTTAATTTTGGCACTCGGGCCTTACACAAGGGGTGTCCCTCTCCTCATCAGTAGTGTCCGAGAATCATTTACTCATTCGATTAGCCACCTGGCTATGAATGTATTTATCAACCAGCCACTCCTCGATGAGTGCGTAACTCTCTCCCTCTAGTCAGCCACCCCTCAACTGGGTGCACTTGTCAAAGCTTAGTCCTCCGCCTCTAAACCGGACCTCAATCGACCCAACTCATTAGAGTTTAATCCTCCTCCTCTAAGCTGCCCCTCAGTCAAGAGCACTCATCGGAGCATAATACTCTACCTCTAAGCTGTCCCTCAATCGGGTGCACTCATTAGAGCTTTGTCCTACACCTCTAAGCTGACCCTCAGCCGAGCACACTCATTGGAGTATAGGCCTCTACTTCTAAGACGACCCTCGATCATATGCACTCATCAAAGCCTAATTTTCTGCCTCTAAGTTGCCCCTCAGTCGGGCATACTTATCGGAGTGTGGTCCTTTGCCTCTAAGCCACCCTTCAACTGGGAGAACTTATCGGCTTGGTCCTCTACCTCTAAGCCACTACTCAGTTGGGGCCACTCATCAAAGCTTAGTCCTCCACCTCTAAGTTGCCTCACACTGTTAGCACTCATTGAAGTATAGTCCTCTGCCATTAAGCCACCTCTGAATCGAGCACACTCATCGGAACTTAGTCCTCCCCTTCTATGCCTGTAATATCCCGAATCTCCATGTGATTTATTTTGGATAAAATTATTATTTTTGATTAAATTGAGAGCATCAGATTATTGATAATATTGGGGACCAGTTGGCTTACAGCCAAGGTGCGCCGGTGTTGGTGGCCGAGCAATGATTGGTTAATAAAAGGAAAAGGGAAATAATAATAATAATAATAATAATAATAATAATAATAATAATAATAATAATAATAATAATAATAATAATAATAATAATAAAAGGTGCTAAAGGAGAGGGGGGAAGCCACATGTGGCAGAAAAGAGAAGGAGAAGGAAAGAAAAGAAATTGGAGGAAAAGAAAGAAAGATGGAGAAGAGAGAGAGGGAGGCGTAGTGGTGTAAAAGAAACCCATTATCACCAAAAACCCCCTGAAACCCTAAAGCAACTCTTTATTATTTAAGGAATACAGTGGTGTAAAAGAAGGGGACGTGTGAGTTGACGGGAGATGCCGCCACTATCAACAGAAGAAATGTATGAAATTAGGCAAGTAAATTCTTCATTTCCTTTTGTCGATGTCAATTTCTTGCTTGTATGTACTGATTTTAAGGAAAATCGGTCAAAATTACGGTTGATGGATAATGGGGCAAAAATAGAGCGATGGCTCTGATTGGAGAAGAGGAGGTAGTGCAATGGAGAGAGAGAGGAGAATGAGAAAGGAAGGGGGTGGTAGAGGAGAGGAGGTGCACACAAGGAGGGAGAGAGAAAGAGCACGGGGACGGAAGAGAAAATGACATTCAGGTTCTTTGGAGCATATGTTCTTTAGATTTGTGTGATATAAGTTCGAGACAAGTATCCTCTTACCCTATCCTTTGTCTATTTAATATTTGATATATTTTGGTTCTGTTTTAGAGGTTTAAAATTTGTGCATGCAAGTTCTTACTTAACCCGTTTATTTTTCTCTATGCATGCGCGATTTTTATCGATTGTTTGGAGGCTTTTTACTAAATTTATAAATATTTGAGGATTTTGTAATTTTCTGGACTAATGAATAATTATCTAACACTGTATAATTTTATATAAGTATATATGTATAGAAATGAGTATAAAACTAGCATTGGGTCTTCTATTTTCATATGCATGTGTCGGAATTTTGGTCACTACCTCTATTATTTGTTGTCTAGCCAACACCAGACGAGGAGATATCTATTATATGAAATCGCTTTTTGCCAACATCTGTCTGGTATTTAAAATAAAATTTAATATATTCAAATGTCCTAATATATTTGACAACTTGAAAAATTACATCCAAAGTCGCACGTGGCAAAGTATAGTGGGCAACATTACCTATGAGAAATAGAGTACATAGGTGGCCTAATATGCGGGCCTTACTTGCATTTGATTAGATCTAAGGTTATTCAAGTTAAGAGTAACCCTTTCCTCAAATTAATCTTTTACTAATCGTAACTCAGATTTAATATATACTTTGTATTTCTGCGTATAGTTTGTATTTAGACTTTTATTGGGATTTTGATTTTGAGATTTGTCAATTTTATTTACAGTTGGGTTTTGGTGTATCTCATAAATTTAATTTTAAATTATATGTTTTGATCTGAACTTTAGATAAATTATTTACGATGTTGATCTGGCTTTTGTTATTTGCACTCACGATTTGAGTATTTGGCTATTTAATCTAATCCTCTTGCTATCTGATTTTGACCTCCAAATCACTTCTATTATAAATATATATGTCATAAGAGGATTATTTTCTGATTTGATATTTATTTTGATTTAATATACAATTTGAGTACGAAACTACCATAGTTTTTGATATTAAATTTTGATTCTGATTTGATAATTTGATTTCTAATATCAACAATTCGAATCTATATCTGTTTTTTGTACTTTTTGAAAATCTATTTTGGACCATCCATCTGATTTATTGGCCATATTTATTTACGTATACGATACTTGCTAAGTTTTAAATTAATATCTTCTATTTTATCCTTTCAAAGTAGATTGCTTGGATATCCTTGCAAGAGCTGGCCAAGATCTGGTACGACACTTTATATTCTAATAAGTATTGCATCCATTTAGATGGATGATACCGGGTGTGTTTCGCCTCTTTTGGATGAATTCTGTTTTGGGTTATTATTTGGGTCTATGTGGATTATATTTTCGGATATTAGGATTGACCAAATATAGGCCCTTGGTTATATTTTGAAAGTAGTTGAAATATTATATTATGTATTGAGATGATTATGGTTGATTCGTCACCTCCTTTGAAATGATTATAGAGCAAGTCATACTTATATTGTTTGGACAATTGTCTAATGAGGTCCTGTAATTGGTTATTGGATTTGACTATTATTATTATTATTGTTTTAGATGTTTAATTTATGATTAATTACCTGTTATTTAAATTTAAATTATTTATTAATTTGACCTACTTTGTTTTGATTCGTTACAAAGACACCCATCAATCAGGCACACTCATCGGAGCTTAATCATTTATCTCTAAGCCGCCCCTCAGTTAAGCGCATTTATCATAATTTAGTCCTCCACCTCTAAACAACCCCTTAGTGAAATGTAAGGTAAGGGTTCCTAAAACATAATATTCTAATAATTAAGTTAATATAATTGACATAATTAAGTTTAGAATAAGTGAATTTGAAAAAACTAGAGAATTAGTCTTAGTGTAGGAAAATTTAAGGCTGGGCTCACTTTAGGCTCGAGCCTAAAAGTGGGTGCCAAATCTAGTAGGCTCTGGGCTTGATGCTGGCTCGAGCCTGGATAGCGGCGCAAAAAACTAATGGCGAGAGTGCCTGCTGCGTGCTTTACGTGCTCGAGCGCGCTCAGCTCACCTGACATGTGCTCGAGCGCTAGTCTATTTTAAAGCTCGAGTTGGGTGTCACGATTTTCATTTTTCAACGGAGCCAAACCGTGAGAGAAAGAGCACGAAGAACAAGAAGAGAAGGAGACTGAAGCCTACGAGTTCGAATTCGTTTGAGAGCTAGTAATGAAAGTGGTAGATCGGATCGAGGTAAGTGTACTCACACTATCTTTTTCTCTCTTTTGATCGTTATTCATTTTTCTCTTGGGTTTTTTTATTTCGGCACCCACCCAAATTATGAAAAACATGGAACTCATGACTCTTACATAGATCATTTGTAGTTTGATGTCCATTTCCCCCATGTTTTGTGCAAATTTCGCTTGACGAAACCCTAAACCTATGCCCAGCTCACGTACCCCTTCCGATTCAAACCCTATGCATAATTGTCCATAATTATGTATTACCCATGTCCTAATTATGTATATGCATTGGTTGGACGTCCAATTTCCCAAGAATTGAACCGTTCAACATGTCCGGAGGCTCTAAATCGGCCCTGACACTGTTCATCCAAGATAATTATTAAGTTTGTATGATTCCTGTGACGAAACGAGCCCTTATCCTCTAAAGACCTCCGTCAAATACATACCTAACCAAATATGATTAATATATCTTTAATTTGAAATATTAATTTTTGCATAAAATCGGAAAGAATTTTTCCTAAAAATGATCAAAAACCATACATACAATTTGTATAAATAATCCTGTACAATACATATGAACCACTAGACATCAAATTTTACTCCATCACACACACACATGATCAACAAATACCATATCATCCATAGCTCTAACATAGTATCTCAACCACTATATTGGATCTACGAGAGATGCCATATGGGAACTTATGCAGACCTAACATTTACCTGCGGAAGCATTCTACGTCCATAAATAAACCGCGGAAGCATAACAATGATCCAAAATAATAAATAACATACTGTGACAGATTTTAATGCATAACAATAATCTTAATCAACAATTTACATTCCGCTACAATAACCATATACAAAACTCTAAGTCCTCGAAGTCCAGTCAATCTCCTTAGCAAATCCCTCTCCTTACTCTATTTAATCGCGTGACATCTCGTGGATCTCATTTGGAAAGAAGAAGAAGTAAGGGTAAGCTAACAACTCAGCAAATACATCATAACAAGGTTATAAACAATAATAACGAAATTAAACAGAAGAAAGATATATGAACATGAAAGAGATGCATGAAAAGAATTTGATTAGACATGCTAGGGGTGCAATTCATTACTTTCTTTTATTCTATTTTCTTTATGATGTAGATTAAATATAATTATTAATCTTTACGGACCCGAACTAGCAGACCCTACCAGCCAAGGGAGTAAATAATCGATGATAGATTGTATTCACTCCACACAATTAAAGGCCTTGTTCTTAGTTCTTGATCATAGGTTCTTCCTTATTTACATCCCGAGGGCAGAATGGTCATAATTTTTTATCCTTATTATTTACATCCCGAGGGTAGAATGGTCACAATTTCTTATCCTCCTTATTTACATCACGAGAGCAGGATGGTTCTCTTGTTCTTATTTCTTATTATCGATTACCACTGTGACATCCTATAACATGTTAAGAGTATCATCCGCTATAACACGTGGCCAGGATAAATCCTTGAGTATCTCTACTGTCATACTAGTGGTATGCCTAAGGATATTACCCTTCAAATATGAACCCGTAGTTCTAGTTTCATGATTTCTTACGCCTTTGAGGGAAAGTCCACCATATTTCATTCACATAATTCTCGCACCGGGAGAACGGATTATTCATATCATGTATTGTGGCATTTCCCTTTGAATATTTATATGTTTTTTATCTTACTTTTGGATTTAAATCCTTTCATGACTTAACTTATGTACAAACATCAAAAGTATAGAGAAAATTAGGAGTTCTTAGTGTTAAAGAAAGAATTGATTTGAGAGCTTTTGGATACAGATTTTCTTCACAAATGGGCATACTAAAGCTTCCAGATTACATAGTCAAACTTATACATACATACATATGACTTGATTAGCAATTAAACAAAGGAAAATTATGCAAAATATTGTCCGAAATCCTTGGGTGAACAGTACCTATAAACAGTGCATAGATTACACATATCGGTTAATTCTTAAAATTTCGGACATTTGGCAGGTAAATTATCAAACCCTAGGAACATGTAACTACAATCCCAAGTCAATTTATACATTAAACCAAAAATCGAAGCTTAACGATATCCAGGCACGCGTTAGGGGCTCCGTGAATGAATTTTCACCTCAAACTACAAATTTGAATACCTAATTGACAAAATTGCATGCCCAAATCATGGGTAACCATAGTCTAGTCCCAAATTAAGCTAAAGCCCCAAAATTTTGTGGGTATCATGTCCGGGAAAATCCTAGGGTTTTGGTGAACGAAAATCAACATAAATCCACCAAATTGGGTATCTAATTGATAAATTAACTTATATAGGATATAGGTAATGATATTCTAGTTCTAATTTATGCAAAAGCTCGAAAAATGAAAAATCGAAACCATTGGGGCGCAGATGAATAGTGCTGACCCGAAATGAACGTGCATAGAAACGAAAAAGGAGAGTATGAGTGCACTTACCTCAACCCGATTTACAACTTTTCTAACTAGCTCAAAGTCGAAATCGGACTTGGGGACCTCTGTTTTCACCTCTTCTCCTTTGCGCGGTTCTCTCTTCGCGTGCGGCCGCTGCACCACCTCCAATGCCATCGCGATGCCTACGAGCTGCTACTGCTCCCGCCATCCACCGTGGTCACCACTGCCTCCGGCACGGTTGCTGCCACCTCCGGTGCGGTCGCCGCCGCTGGCGGCGAAGCCCTTCTTCCTCGAGCCCCCTGCTTTCTCCTCTCGTTTTTTTCTCTCTGCTTCTATATTATTATTATTATTATTATTATTATTATTATTATTATTTCATTTTCTTTATTCTAAAACTCAAATCAATACTTGGGTGACAAAATGGACATACCTCGAGCACCGGCCCAATAAATTCGAATATCCTCTAGAATTTATAATATTTAATTAATTTTGATCATACCCAAATTACCAAAAATAATAAATAGTCCCAATTATATCGGATAAAAATTTAGGATGTTACATTCTCCCCCACTTATCGAAATTTCATCCTCAAAATTTCACGAACCTTAAGATTTACAATTAGGAAAATTCTTTCAAAATTCCTTCTTCACGATCCTATATCATATTCTTGATCAAACAACTTATCTTAGGGGCCCCTTATCACAAGATGAATTCCTAATCTCCAAAATGACTTAACCTAATCACTTACTGATTTCTTCAGCCATCGATGCAAGGGAGACTTCATAATAATCCATAGAATTGTAAAAGTGACCCAAACTAATACTATTCATTCCTCCGACTTAATTTAATACTTCAAACAAACCAATAAACTTCCATATTAGCTCATTCTATGCCTTCAAAAATGATCGGTCACATGGAACCTCAATCTTATTCTAAAATCTCTAGGTTATGGGCCCACAATGCTTCAATTGCGCTACTCTAATTAACCATTTACTTGCACATTAAACAAACTGTCATTCTTGTCCATTGATTTATCGAACACCTAGATCACAAAATAGCTATAGACTCAAGGAAATTTCAAGATATCGATATTTCCAAAGTAAAACCCATAATCCTGAGATAACAACTGGACATGAAAATATGATCCAAGCAATTAACCCAAATTTGGTATGGCCTCAAGCTACCACTAGAGCCTCAAACTTGAATATTTAACAACTTATCATTGTATTGGCATACTTATAAGCCAACTGACTCACTGCTCACCCTCACAATTCCCATGGAGCATTGAAAACATTATAAATCTAAATACTCCTACTTGCTAACTCCAAACCATGGGCGGAGTATCTCTGATCATGGACCTCTCCCCCACTTAATCCAAGGGCATCCACCCACATACAATGTAAAAAATCATAATCCTAGATCTTCTTCAAAAACCTCACATTTTGCTATTATTCATTGGATCCATCAGGGATCAATCAAAACCACTCAATCGACAATTTATCCTTCATTCCTAAAAAATGATCTTTATGTATCTTATCCCCACAGATACTGAATGCCTGTAAGACAAAAGCCCCACAAACATTATAAAACCTTGAAGAACACTTAGTCCCAAAAGAAACACACGCTTTCTCAACCTCAATCAATCCTTCCCAACCGAGCTTTTGCTTGAATCCCTTCGGAACCACATTCACGCTATCAAAGAATCCATAGGTCCATCATAACATTTTCTTAATCCACTCACCTTCTTTCTTAATTGAGTACACGGCTAGCGGCTTCCTAATCCATGATACTATCCTCAAACTAGTTCATACATCCCACGGCGGCACAAAACCGATGCTTCCTTGACTTTGTACGGAATCCTCAACAATTGGTGTCAATTTTGGCACAACTTCGAATTACCAGTTAAAAGATTAATCACCTAATCTTCCTTTCGAGAAAGCCCTCAGATAGTCACATGGCCCAAACTCCTCGGTGACCACAAAATATCCTCTAAATGTGGTTGCATATACTAGTTGGACTTGGTGCAAATCCTCAAAACAAATAAATTTAGCCCAACCATTCATATCTATGAACCCAAGAAAATGTTGCATACCTCAATATCGCTTGTATTAAGCCTAAATCCTTTAGGGAACACAAATGAAAATATAGACTCAAGATCTCGAAACAATATATGTGTTACAATAACAAATTTTAGAAATCTCATATTCCATTATGGTGAACAACAAATTTACATTACACGCCATCACTATAAAATTTCGACCCAAGGCATCAGACCTTCTCATTGCTAGCCCACAATATAAGGACAATCCTCAATCTTGGGACCAAACAATCTACATCCTAAAACACACTTCCAAAATTTCATCGGGAAGATATTTATCCATAATTCCTCCACGAACACACACCACGATGTATCTTTTATCCTTCCGAGTACTGGGTCACCTCAACTATAAAATTAGATCTAACTCCTAATTCTAGTTTAGTTCTTAACATAAACCATTAAAGTTAGGGTAACTAGAACTATCCAATCTACCCTAATCATCCTACGTCTTTATCCACTTATTCAATCTTTCTTATTCTATCCTAAGTTTCCGCATAATATTCTAATCAAATTAAGGCATCTTTTCTCTGATACTAACTATAACGGAACGGACCCTTATCCTCTAAAGACCTCCGTCAAATATATTCTTAACCAAATATGATTAATATATTCTTAATTTAAAATATTAATTTCTACATAAAATCAGGCAGAATTTTTCCTAAAAATGGTCAAAAATCATACATACAACTGTATAAATAATCCTATACTATACGTATGAACACCAAATATCAAATTTTACTCCATAACACACATCGGATCAACAAATGATTTATCATCCATGGCTCCAACACAGTATCTCAACCACTAAATTAGATCTAAGAGAGATGCCATATAGGAACTTATGCAAACCTAATATACTTGCGGAAGCATTCTATATCCATAAATAAACCGCGAAAACATAACAATGATCCAAAATAATAAATAACATATTGTGACACATTTTAATACATAACAATAATCTTAATCAACTATTTACATCTCACTACAATAACCATATACAAAACTCTATGTCCTATAAGTCCAGCCAATCTCCCTAGCAAATCTCTTTCCTTACTATATCTAATTGGGCATCAGCTCGTGGATCTCATCTGGAAGGAAGAAGAAGTGAGGGTGAGCTAACAGTTCAGCAAGTAAATCATAACAAGACGACAAACAATAATAACGAAATTAAATAGAAGAAAGAACATGAAAGAGATGAATGAAAGGAACTTGATTAGACATGCTAGTGGTACAATTCATTTCTTTCTTTTATTCTATTTTCTTTAGGACGTAGATTAAATATAATTATTCATCTTTGCGGACCCAAGCTAGTAGACCCTACCAGCCAAGAGAGTGAATAATTGAGGATAGATTGTATTCATTTCATAGAACTAAAAGCCTTGTTCTTAGTTCTTGATCATGGGTTCCTTCTTATTTACATCCCGAAGGCAGGATGGTCATAATTTCTTATCCTCCTTATTTATATCCCGAGGGCAGGATGGTCATAATTTTTTAACCTCCTTATTTACATCCCGAGGGTAGGATGGTTCTCTTGTTCTTATTTCTTATCGTTGATTATCACTGTAACATCCTAAGGCATGTCAAGAGTATCACTTGTATAACATGCGGTCAGGACAAATCCTTGAGTCTCTATTGTCATACTAGTGGCATGTCTAAGGACATTACCCTTCAAATATGAATCCATAGTCCTAGTTTCATGATTTATTACGCCTTTAAGGGAAGGTCCACCATATTTCATTCACATAGTTCTTGCATTGGGAGAACGGATTATTCATATCACGTATTGTGGTATTTTCCTCTAAATATTCATATACTTTTCATCTTGCTTTCGAATTTAAATCCTTTCATGACTTAACTTATATACGAATATCAAAAGCATAGAGAAGATTAGGAGTTCTTACCGTTAAAGAACGAATTAATTTGAGAGCTTTCGGACACAGATTTTCTTCACAATTGGGCATACTAAAGCTTTCAGATTATATAATCGAACTTATACATACATACATATCACTTGATCAGCAATTAAATATAGAAAAATTATGTAAAATATTGTCCGAAGTCCTTTGATGAATAGTACCTATGAACTGTGCACGTGAACAGTACACAAATAACACATCAATTAATTCTCAAAATTTCGGACATCCAACGGGTAAATTATCGAACCCAAGGCACAGATAACTATAATCCCAAGTCAATTTATACATTAAACCTAAAATTGAAGCTTAACAGTGTTCGGGCGCAGGTTAGGGGTTTTGCGAACGAATTTTTACCTCAAACCACAAATTCAAATACCCAATCAATAAACTTACATACCAAAGTCATGGGTAACCATAGTCTAGTCCCAAATTAAGCTAAAGCCCCAAACTTTCGTGGGTATCATGTCCGGGCAAATCCTAGGGTTTTGGTGAAAGATTCCACATAAATCCACCAAATTGGGTATCCAATCAATAAATTAACCTATATATGATATGAGTAATGATATTCTAGTCCTAATTTATACAAAAGCCCCAACAATCGAAAATCGAAACAACTCGGGGCATAGATGAATAGTGCCAACCCGAAATGACCTTGCATAGAAACAAAAAAGGAGAGTATGTGTGTACTTACCTCGACCTAATTTATAACTTTTTCAACTAGCTCGAAGTCAAAATCTGACTCGAGGACCTCCGTTTCCTCCTCTTCTCTTTCGCATGATTCTCTCTCTATGCACAGCCGCTACAACGCCTCCGGTGCCATCACGATGCCAGCAAGCTGCCGCGCTCCTACCATCCACCGCGCTCATTGCTGCCTTCGATGCGGTCATCGCCGCTGGCGGTGAAGCCCTTCTCTCTCCCCCGCGAAACCCTTCTTCCCCGAGCCCTCCTACTTCCTCCTCTCATTTTTTTCCTCTCTGCTTCTATATTCTCATTGTTATTATTATTATTATTATTATTATTATTATTATTATTATTATTATTATTATTATTATTATTATTATTATATATGTATATTTTATTTTCTTTATTCTAAAACCCAAATCGATACTCAGGTGACAGAATGGGCGTACCTCAAGCACTCGCCCAACAAATTCGAATATCCTCCAAAATTTATAATATTTAATTAATTTTTATCACACCCAAATTATCTAAAATAATAAATAATTTCAATTATGTGAGATAAAAATTCAGGATATTACAATTCCACCTATTGAATTGTTATGTAAAATAAGTTTAATTGCATGTGTTTAATTATAAACTCCGAAAAAATATATTTGTGTTCCGTTTGTGAAGGAAACATTGATTCAAAACCCCTAAAGTTATAATTGACTCTCTGTGATAAGAATTTCTAATCTTTCCTATGCATAATAATGTCTATGCATACAAATTGAATCAGAAGACTTAAATTCAAATAAAAGATAAAAATTCTTAAGTATTCGAAGGAAAATCCATAATTTATTATATGATTAAATTATTCTCCCAGATGGAGAAATTGTGAAAGAAAGAAGTTTGTTGGACCTTCCCTCAAAGAATAAGAAATCATGAAAATAGGATCATGGATTTATGTCATGGAAGGTAATATCCCTAGGCATGCTATTAGTGTTATAGTGGAGACTCAAGGATTATCCTGACCGCGTATTGTAGTAAGTAATACTCTTGGCAAGCCTTAGGATATTATTATAGAAAGATGAGGAAATACCTCTGGGCCCCAAAAAACATGGTGGCATATTGTTATCGACCTGTTTACAGGTATGATGTGTAGATGGCCCCTCCTCTGGGCTTAAAATAAGAGCTCACGACCTTAGATCATGTGGAGTATCAAGATCTTTTTTCTCGTTCTCCCGCACCTTTAGCTAGTAAAGTTTACTGACCCTAGTTTATAATGATTAACGTAATCATAAAAGTGTATAAAAATATGTTTCATATCATCATGTATCCTTACATATCCCTTCCCTCTCATCTCCTATTTCATTTGTATATATATTGTTCTCATCCCATTACCATTTCATTTGATTAATATTATTTATTATTTGTTTATGATGTACTTACTAAACTATTAGCTTACCATTACTTGTTTTTCCTTCCAAATGAGTACGCTCTTATGCCTGACAAGTTCAAGTAGGCCATAGGCATAGGATAGGCAGCTGGACATGATGTGGAGAGTTTTTGGGCTTAGCTTCATGTCTTGTATATTGAAAGAAAAATTGTATAAATTATTTTGATACTTATAGTCATATTTGTGTGTGATGATGATAATGATGGATGTATAGTTTAGTTTCCATTGATGGATGTAATAGTTTCTGTAGGTTTTTATGGTTATATTTATTTACTTAGTGGCATTTTGTCTGAACCAATGTCGTACTGGGAGTTATGATATCGGCGCCACACGTTGTATAATTGTGGCAGTTGGGATCCTGTGTATGAGTTGTATGTGTATTGTGGATCTTGTACAGGATTTTGTACACATTTTATATTTGGTGGATGTTCATTTTATTAACAAAATTCTGCCAGATTTTTGGTAGAAATACAGTCTGTTACAATTGGTATTATAGAAAGAGATGTCTTAAGATTGATTTGGATCTTATGCGAAAGCTTAGGGTAGTATAGGCTAAGACTGAATAGGTAAATCTAGGCATAGAATGACTAAGTTAGGATGGATAGCCCTATTTACCCTAACTCACGTAACTTAGACTAGAACTAAGTTAGGACGGTAGTTTTATTTAATTGCGTAGATAATAATGTTGTAATTAGAACTCGATCTTTTGACTAATTCAAAATTGTTCTTGTTTGAGAAGTGTCTTTGAAATCTGATCATGCCACCTAGACATAGAGGCTCACGAGGAGGTGGTTAGCCACAAGACCAGGAGGCTGAATACTTGAATCTGTTGGGTTGAATGGCAAACATCATTGAGAATATGGAGCAAAGAAATCTCACCCCTGTTCCCACTGCGGCTTCGATATTAGCCCCTACAAATCTATGACCATCTGCTTACGATCGTTTCATTCAAGAGCGAGTTCCAAAGTTCTTGGGAGAGCCTGATCCCATTAAAGTGGACACATGGTTTGAGAGATTGAAGAAAGTGCAAACAGAACCCAAGGAGGATCGGGTTCTGTTTTCATCCTACCGGCTAGAGGGTGAGGCACATTATTGGTGGCAAATGAAGAAGAGAGCCTTAGGGGTTCCTAAGGACGAGATTACTTCGCCAATGTTTGATGAACCATTTATGGAGAAGTATTTTCCTTCCAGCCTCTAGGTCTAGAAGGAGGAGGAGTTTATCCGTTTGAGGCAGGGTAGTCAAACCGTGGCTGAGTATGATGCCAAGTTTATAGAGTTGTCACGGTTAGCCTCTTATATAGTTGAAGATGATGAGAGGAAGGTGAGGAAGTTTTTACAAGGCTTGCGGGATGATATCCGCAAGTAGTTGGCGACCTTCAAGCTGACAACCTACACTGATGTTTTGGATCGTGCCCAATACCACGAGTAGGAACTTGCGAAGGAGGAGTTATTAAAGAAGTGGTTGCTGGGTAAGAGTGGTATTGGTGCTAGTTCTTGTGCAAGTTCAGGGAGGCCATCTAAGAAATCAAAGTAGTTGGATTCTAATAGAAAGAGTAGCCAAACCTCATCATCTTCACAAGCTTTGGTGGGCCCATGTCATTATTGTGGGAAGATGCATTGGAGTAGGCCTTGTCTCAAATTGACTGACAGTTATTTCAATTGCGGCCAGGTGGGCCATAAGGCCAAAGAATGCCCTTATCTGCCAAAGGTCCGTGCTCCGAAGCTTGTGGTACAAGGAAGAGCTTTTGTAGTATCCACAAGTGAGGCATATCTTGTTTAGTACTTTTTGATTCTGGGTCAATGCATTTATTTGTTTCTCCCGATTTACTTGTCGTCTTGCATCCTCTCCCATGACTCTTGATTTTTTTCTGGTTATATCGACACTCATGGAATCTTCTGTCATTACCGATATTTCCTACCTTAGGTGTGTTGTTGAGGTGAATGGGTTATCTTTGGCTATTGATTTGATTCTTCTAGATATACATGATTTTGATATTATTCTAGGTATGGATTGGCTGTCAAAGTATCATGCAACTATTGACAACTTTTACAAGATGGTAGATTTTACAATCCTGGAATGTGAACCTTTTTACATTCAGGGAATTCGGAGAGTGGAAGCATCTAGCTTTATTTCAGCCCTCCAAGCTTGTCATTTGTTGAAGAGCGGTTGTGAAGATGCTCTGGCTTATGCTAGTATTATGGAGGGTCAGGAATTGTCTATGAAGGAGATTTCGGTTGCATGCAAGTTTGAGGATGTGTTTCCCAGTAAGTTGTCTGCCCTACCACCACACTGTGAGATTGAGTTTGGAATTGACATTGTGTTAGGATCAGCACCTATTTTGAGGTCCCCTTATCGCATCACCCTTGCTAAGTTGAAAGAGTTGAAACAGCAGTTGTAGGATTTGCTTGATATGGGTTTTATTAGACCCAATATTTTGTCATTGGGTGCTCCGATCCTGTTTGTGAAGAAAAAGGATGGGGCCTTACATCTTTGCATGGATTACTATGAGTTGAACAAAATTAAGATAAAGAATAAGCACCCGTTATTGTGGATTGATGACCTCTTTGATCAATTGCAAGGAACCCGAGTGTTCTCTAAGATCGATCTTCAGTCGGGTATCATCAACTCCAGATCAAGTAGGATAATGTGGAAAAAACGGCATTTCGAATGAGGTATGGCCATTATGAGTTCCTTGTTATGCCGTTCGGATTGACAAATGCTCCCACGGTGTTTATGGATCTAATGAATTAGGTCTTTTAGCCTTATCCGGATAAGTTTGTGGTTGTCTTTATCAATAATATCCTAATCTATTCGAGGAGTGTTGTAGAGCATGAGGGGCATTTGAGAATTGCCCTTTAGACCCTCAGGGAGCATCGATTATTAGCAAGGTTGAAGAAAGGTGAATTCAAGCTTGAGGAGGTCGTATTTCTCTGGGCCACTTTATTTCTAATGGAGGCGTATTGGTAGATCCACAAAAGGTGGAAGCTTTGATTAGTTGGGATCGACCGATGACCGTGATAGAGGTCTGAAGCTTTTTTGGTATGGTCGGCTATTAACGTCAATTTGTAGAGAATTTCTCTCGCATTCGTTCCGCTTACCCAGGTGACGAAGAAGGAAGCCAGATTTTAGTAGACTGAAGATGTGATTGTAACTTCCAATAGTTGAAAGATTGGTTGACTTCTGTATCGATTCTGACTCTTCTTGATGATTTTGGTGGGTTCAAGGTGTATTGCGATACTTCAAGGTGGGGCTCAAATATGTTCTTATGCAAAATGGGAAGGTAGTCACCTATGGGTCTCAACAGTTGAAGACCCACGAGAGGAATTACCCGTCTTGCGATTTTGAGTTAGTTGTTATGGCTTTTGCATTGAATATCTAGAGGCACTACTTATACGGAGAGAAATTTTTGGTGTACTTCGATCATAAAAGTTTCAAGTATCTATTTTCATAGAAGGAGTTAAATATGAGGCAATGCCGATGGATCGAGTTCCTTGACAACTACGATTGTGAGATCCAATATCGGCCGAGAGAAGGCAAATGTGGTTGTGGATGCCCTAAGTTGCTGAACTAGCTTGGTGGTGATGATACAAATTAAGCAGATGGAGTTGTTGGATTGTTTAAAGTCCTACCACATCTAGTGTTACATCAAAGGCAATAGGATGATATTATCCTTTTTGCAGGTACAGCCTGAGATTCTCGAGAGGATCAAGGAAGGGCAGGTGAATGATCCGTTTTTAAAGGATATTGTTGGTGATCTTTGTAGAGATTCCCAAGTTGATTTTAGTGTTTGTGCAAATTAAATTTTAAGATTCCGGGAGCAGCTATGTGTGTCGAATGATAAGGAGCTAAAGAAAGAAATCATGAAAGATGTGCATCGGACCAGGTATACTATTCACCTTGAGATCAACAAAATTTACTAAGATTTGAGGAAGATGTTCTAGTAGAGGAACATGTGTAGGGAGATAGTTGCATTCGTTGGGTGATGTCTCATCTATCAGCAACTTAAGGCTGAGAGGTGGAAGCTTTTGGGATTGTCACTACCATTGTCCATCCCAAGTTGAAAGTGGGAGGACATTTCGATGGATTTTGTTTCTGGGTTTCCTAGGACTCTGAGGAATCGTGATGCTATCTAGGTTATTATGGATCGGCTTATGAAATCTGCACATTTTATAGCTATTCAGACTATGTATTCCTGTGATTGACCTGGCATAGCTGTATATATCAAGATTGTTAAATTGTACGGTGTGTCAGCATTTATTGTGTCCGACCGTGATCCACGTTTCGTCTCTAAATTTTGGGAGAGCTTGTATCGGGAGTTAGGGACGAATCTGAAATTCAGTACACTTACCATCCCTAGACCGATGACCAGTCAAAGTGGACCATCTAGATTTTGGAGGATATTCTTTAAGCCTCGGTGATGGAGTTCAAAGGAAGTTGGGATGAAGTGCCGATATGAAAAGTATTAGTATGGCTCTATTTGAGGCACTATATGGAAAGAAGTGCCGATCTCCAATCCATCAGGAGGAGACTGGAGACAGACGACTCATGGGGCCCAATGTTATTAGAGAAACATCAGAGAAGATTATTGTGATTGTTGATAAGTTGAGAGTTGCCCAGAGTCGACAGAAGAGCTACTGGACCAAAGAAGATCAAAGCTTCGATTCGAGGTCGGTGATTTTGTGTTCCTTAAAATTTTTCCGTCAAAGAGAATCACAAGGTTTGGTGTCAAAGGAAAGTTGAGGCCATGTTATATCAGACCGTTGGAGATCTTGGAGAAGGTCGGAGAAGTGGCATATCGGTTGACATTGCAACCAAGTTTGGCCGAGGTGTATAACATCTTCCATGTATCAATGTTGAGGAAGTATGTCTATGATCCGGCGCACGTTATTGATTATGGCCCCTTAATTATCAACGAGGATTTTTCGTATTTAGAGGAGCCAGTAGAGATCCTAGATCACAATGATCAGATTTTGCACTCGAAGACGATCCCTCTCGTGAAGGTGTTATGGAAGAATCATTCCCGCGATGAGGAGATGTGGGAGAGAGAAGACGAAATCCAAGAGAAGTATCCTCATCTTTTCTAAGGTACATAGGTTTAATTAATTCCTAAGGTTCGTTAAATTTCGAGGATAAAATTTTACAAGTAGGAGGATTATAAGGTATGAGTTCCTAAAATATAGTAATTCTAGTAATTAAGTTAATATAATTAATATAATTAAATTTTGGATAAATAAATTTGAAAAAATTAGAGAATTGGTCTTAGTGTTGGAAAATTTAAGGCTAGACTCACGGCAGGCTCGAGCCCAGAAGTGGGCGCCAAATCTAGTAGGGTTTGGGCTCACCGCTTGCTCGAGCCTGGATGGCGGATCAAAAACAAGTGGTGAGAGCGCCCGTTGCGTGCTCGCCATGTGCTCGAGTGCGCCACACTCCTTGACTGGGGCTCGAGCGCCAGTCTATTTTAAAACCCGAGCTAGGCATCGCAATTTTCATTTTTCTACGGAGCTAAACCCTGAAAGAGAGAGAGCATGAAGAACAAGAGAGAGAGGGAGGAGATCGAAGCCCACAAGTTTGAATCAGTCTGAGAGTTAGTTATAAAAGTGGTAGATTGGGTCAAAGCAAGTATACTTATACCATCCTTTTTCTCTCTTTTGATTGTTATTCATTTTTCTTCCAGGTATTTTCATTTCAGTACCCACCCCAAATCATGAAAAAATGGAACCCATGACTCTTACATAGATTATTTATAGTTTGATGTTCGTTTCTCCCACGTTTCGTGTGAATTTTGCTTTGATGAAACCCGTGCCCAACTCCCGTACCCCTTCCGATTTGAACCCTATGCATAACTTGTCCTTAATTATGTATTACCCATATCCTAATTGTGTATATGCATTGGTTGGATGTCTGAGTTTTCAAGAATTGACCCATTTGGCACGCCCGGAGGCTCAACAATGGCCCTAACACTGTTTATTCAAGACAATTATTAAGTTTGTATGATTCTACCCTATTTAATTGTTATGTAAATTATGTTTAATTGCATGTGTTTAATTTTGACCTCCGAAAAAATATGTTTGTGTTCTGTTTGTGAAGGAAACATTGTTTCGGAAGCCCCTAAAGTTATAATTGTCTCTCGGTGGTAAGAATTTCTAACCTTTCCTATGTATAATTATGTCCATGCGTACAAATTGAATCGTGAGAAGATTTAAATTCAAAGAAAATATAAAAATAATATAAGTATTTGGAGGGAAATCTACAATTTATTATATGACCGAATTGTTCTCCCGGATTGAGAAATAGTGAAAGAAAGAAGTTTGGTGGACCTTCTCTCAAAGAATAAGAAATCATGAAACTAGGATCATAGATTTATCTCATGAAGGGTAATATCCCTAGCCAAGCTATTAGCGTTACAGTGGAGACTCAAGGATTATCCTGACCACGTATTGTAGTAAGTGATACTCTTGGCAAGTCTTAGGATATTACTATAGAAGGACCAGGAAATGCCTCTGGGCCCCAAGAAACATGGTGGCATATTGTTATCCACTTGTTTATAAGTATAATATGTAGATGACCCCTCCTCTGGGTTTAAAATAAGAGCTCACGACCTTAGATTATGTGGAGTATCATGATTTTTCCCCATTCTCCCGCACCTTTAGCTAGTAAAGTTTATTAGCTATGGTCCGCAATGATTAACATAATCATAAAAGTGTACAAAAACATGTTTCATATCATCATGTATCCTTGCATATCCCTTCCCTCTCATCTCCAATTTCATTTGTATATATTGTTTATTATTTGTTTATGATACGCTTGTTGAGTTGTTATCTCACCCATACTTCTTTTTCCTTTCAGATGAGTATGCTCTTAAACTTGACGAGTTTGAGTAGGCTATAAGTGCAAGATAGGTAGCTGGACATGATGTGGAGAGATTTTTGGGTTTAGCTTCATGACTTGTATATTGACAGAAAATTTATATAAATTATTTTGATACTTATGGTCATATATGTGTGTGATAATAATGACATGGATGTATAGTTTAGTTTTCGCTGTATGTGATGGATGTAGTAGCTTCCATAGGCTTTTATGGTTATATTTGTTTACCTAGTGGCATCTTATTTGAACTGGCATCGTATCCGAGTTATGACATCGGTGCCACACGTTATGTAACTGTGGCAATTAAGATCTTGTGTATGAGTTGTATGTGTATTGTGGACATTGTACAGGATTTTATGCAAGTTTTATTGTCACGGAATGGATTATTCTCCATTAAATAACCTCCGTCATTGGTAACATGAACCAAAGTCCATAATGAATATTTAGGGATTCTACAGAAATTTCGGCAGAGTTCCCACTACAACTAGACGAAAATCAAAAATACAACATGTTTAAATACATCCTATACTAGCAGACATCTAACCAAAATAATCAATACAAAGCCTACAACATCTGCCATATCATCCATAGCTCTAATACAATACTCCTATCTACCGTATTAGATCTAGAAAGATGCCATCTAAAATAAAGCAAAGCTCAAAATATCAACATAAATGCGGAAGCGTAACTAAATCATCAAAACCTGCGGAAGCAAAACAAATCCATAATATATAATAACAAGTCACCTACAACTATGAGTGGTTGTTACATTCCATTACAACAATATGACCAAATCTTCAATGCACTTGACGTCCAGCTAACCTCTCAAGCAAGTCTCTTTCCTTACTCTACCTAATCTGGCACCGGCTAAGTGTTGTCATCCGGAAAAATAAACAGCAAGAGTGAGCGTATAGCTCAACAAATGTAATCATAACTCACTAACAATCATGACAACGATGAAAACAATAATTGGGAGAGGGGAAAAGCACAAGATATCAATAATCAGGAATCAAGAGAGGAAATAGGGAACATCTTGGAACATTAGATTCTCACGGTTACATCGATTAGGTATTATTCGTTTTCATCATTACATCATCTTTGCGAACCCAATCT
Organism: Nepenthes gracilis; assembly: GCA_033239525.1. NCBI lineage: Eukaryota > Viridiplantae > Streptophyta > Magnoliopsida > Caryophyllales > Nepenthaceae > Nepenthes > Nepenthes gracilis. The sequence goes on along the minus strand of BSYO01000005.1, from coordinate 14,675,992 downwards.
AGTAGGTTGTACTAACCAATGATGCGAGAGAACGAGGAAAGGAATGTGCTCGCTACACATTCTAAAGCCACGGTTACATTTTAGGTCTGCAGTACTTGACCATCGGTTGCATCTCCACTATGCAATATTTAACCAAACGGCTACATTTTAGGCCTGTAGCACACGGCCAATACGTCCCATATCCCCCGGGGACCAGGGCAAACCTCGTTCTTCCACAATAGTTTCTTAAAGCGTACCACAAACATCACCCGCTCCCACGAGCGGCTAGAATACGTGGCCAAGTATTGCTCGGGTTCACACCGCAATGGACATGGTAAGCCAAAGGTTACTACTCCTATGAAGCATGGTCCTAGTTTCAAGATAAGTTTCAACACTTGGAGAGGGAAATCCACATTTGCCATACACATTCACAACTCGAAAAATGTCATTCCCATCATATCATCTCCATCAAGGAGATCATTCCATCACAATGCACAATGTTGATTCCCTTCCATTTACTTGCTCGGTTCACAACTTTTAGTGGAACTCAATCCCATCATTATAATTCAATTCATGTTCACAAGAGAATTCCGAATTTCATACCTTTGATAATCACGTATCATTTTAGAAGCCTCCTGGACTCGTTTCCTTGCTTCCAGTGCCCAAATACACATTTTCGGGGCTTATACTTTAACACAACATTTAGACATCACTTTCATAACAATTCAACGAGGGCAACGCATGTAAATTCCCCATTTACTTTTGGATGAACAGTGTCAGGCCTCTTTCGGAGCATCCGGATGCCGCGAACGGTTCGATACTTGTGAAGTCGGGTGTCCAGTTGATACATATGCACAATTGGAACATGAAGATTCATCTTTTGGGGTCGATACAACATACAACAAGGGTAGAAACATGCAATTTCCCCTTTATACTCGGATGAATAGTGTCAGGGCCGATTTAGAGGGCCCGAGCACCGCGATCGGGTCGAAACGTGCGAGGTCGAACTCGCGGATGACATATATACATATTTAGGACGTGGGGATTCACATTTTGAGGTCAATTTCACAATACGTGGAAGGAAAACGGGAAATCTCCAATTTCATGGGTTAGGGTTTCGGTGAAACCAAACCGAGTGAATCGGACACGATTCGAACAACTAACTACCTATTCCTTGGTCATTAATCATGGGTTTCATGATTCTAACGTTCACGATGGGTATCGATATAAAATACCCAACAAAATCAAGTAAAACAACGAAAGAGAATGGGAAGTGAGTATGAGAACACTTGCCTTGACGCGTGCTTTCACCTTTATAACTAGCTCTCGGACGGATTTGGACTCCACAGCCTCGATCTTCTCCCTTCTCTCACCAGAATCGGCGCTCTCTCTCTCTCTAGAAGCTTTTGGCTCATGCAAAAAATGTTGAAAAGAGAAGCAGCCATGACTTAAAAAGGTGCCACCGCTCGAGCGCGCCTCGAGCGAGCATCGGGCGGCCGCAATTCTGGAATTCTCGCTCAAGCGGCGAGCGAGCAGGCGCAATTTTGGAAAACGTGCTCGAGCAGAGCTCGAGCGGCGAGCGGGCGGGTGAGGTTCTTGAAAACACGCTCAAGCCATGGCTCGAGCGTGCAGCAGGCGCAAGCCTGCAGGCAGCGCTTCAACAGCACAAACCCGAATTCTTCTCGCTTTTTCTTCCGATACCCAACCTTATTCGATCCATAGGCCTAGTATTGATCATTAGCATACTAATCACCACATCATTATCATGTTTTCAGACCTGAGACCTCACATTTATAGACGGAACTCTATCAAATTTTTGGTAGAAATATGGTCCATCACATCAAGCGCACTTATCGAAGCTTAGTCCTCCACCTCTAAGCTATCCATTAGTCGAGTGCACTCTCTGAGCTCTGTCCTTCATCCTTTAAAGTTGCTCCCCAACCAAGTGCCCCAAACACTCAATGCCCCATTACACGTATTCATGTATCATTCATTTACTCCTCCGATCTTTCTATCTATCTGAGAAAGATTTCTGATTTGAGCGTCGGAGGATATATCATGGAGCAAGTTTTCATCATCTTTTGATCTCTTATTTGTTAGTTGTGATGCGTAGGATACAAGTTTGAAATAACAAAAATCAGACTCTGTGATAGAACAGATCCTAATTCCAATAGGATCCTCCATCAGATAGATTCAGAACCAAAATTATAAATTTAAATCATTAAATTTTGTAGAAATTTTGGAAGAGTCCTATCTATAACTAGACTAAAACCAAATATACAACATGTGTATTATAACCTATACAAGTACACAACTGATGCAAAGTACCACAATCCATCCTACAAACACATATACAAGATCATAAGGCCATATCCATCCATGGCTTTAATATAATCCTATCCTTTAAATCAGAAACATATAAGAGATGCCGTCTAGGACCTGTACAAAATCCGAAGAATAGAATAGAGGAAGCAACTATAAACCTGTGGAAGCAATATTTCTGTTTCATCACACACATGATATACATTTCATATACGAAATCTATATACACAAGACCCATATATAAAATACAGTATTTACATTCAAACTATTTCTTTTCGAAATCTCTAAAATACTTCAGGTCTCCAAAAGTCTTCAGGCTAAACTTCAAATTACTCTCTTTCATTTCACACTAGCTCTACGGTCTCATCTGGAGGAAAAAACAGTAAATAGTGAGTCGAAACCCAACAAGGTACCAAAATATGCAGAACGTAATGCTTTTATGTAGAACATATATTCATTAAGATAGAATACCAAGATGATATCAGAAGAACAGGAGCATTCATATGAACAGGTTTCAATAAATCATAATTCATGCTTTCCTATAAAACATAAATATATTAGAGCAGAAATTGCAATAATCAAAAAAATAGAAGTATTCATGGAAAACAAGAAGGAAGCATAATTCTATTTAAACACGTGTTGAAATCCATGAGGCAGTTCCAAATCTCATTTGGTTCTTAGAAATTCTATGTTTAATATTCTAGGGACCCATCTAGTATACTCTATTAGCTGAGGGGCGAATAATCGAGGACAGATTGTATTCAATCTGCACAATCAAAGGCCAATAGTACGATGGTATATCTCTCGATTAGATAGTTCGATAGTTTGATGGTTCGATAGTATCCTCGATTATCGTAACCGTAACGTTCTAATGCATGCTGTATCTACCTATTCAATAGTTCTAGGTTCATTTTCCTAGCTGATTACTATAATTTAAAACCTTTGCTCAATATTCTATAATCAAATTCATCATATTTCAAAGCTAAGTCCAAATTTCATTCAGTCACTCTTTCAGATGATTTCAGAGGTTTTCATAATTGAAAATACAATTCCTCAGAGGTTTCCATAGTTCGATAATATGATTCCTCAGAGGTTTCCATAGTTCGATAATACAGTTTCATGTAGAGTTTTCAAATACAAATCATTTGATAAACGTTACAGGGTAACAATTTACATGTAAATCATCAAAATTCAAAGTTTCCAACACAATTTTCCCAATTTTCGCTCTAGGGTTTGATACAAAACTTTCGGATTTAAATCGAGTACTAAATACATGTTTATTCATAAAATTGACTCCATAAATCCAAATACATAGACAAAATCATGTATTTGAACCAAAAATCCTCAAATTTTGAGTTAGGGCTTGCGATACACGGTCTGGATATGAAACAAAGACAAAACAAGAGCTAAATCATGAAATCGGAGCTATTGATCATAGTATATATATATAAACATGAATTTTAGTCCAAAAGTCATGGATTCATCAATTATTCATGTCAAATATTACAGAACAAGGTTTTTGGTGCATAAATAATAACTTTGAGATATTAAAACACTATAAAAACGATATATAACGTCTGAAATATACTTGTCTGAGACTGATCTACCGTTATTTTTATTCAGATTGGAGTGGAATATGTGGATTTCTTCCTCTCCTTCTCTTTTTCCTCTTTTCTCCTTCTCCTCTCTGCGTTGGAATCGGCCGAACGCAGCAAAAATCACACGTCCCCTTTTTATATCTGTTGGGGCGCTGAGTGCTCGTCAAGGGTTCCTCGAGCACTCCCTTTCACAGAATGGCACTCCATGGGACGCTCGAGTGCCCATCGAGCACCCTCCTCGTACCCTGGTGCCACACTCGCCTCGACTCGAGTGGTCCTTGGGCGGTTCCTTGCACAAAATTGTGCCTCACCAGCGCTCGAGTGCACATCGAGCGTCGATCCCTCATTTGGCCGGTTTCACCCTTTTTTACTTTGGTATCAAATTTTCCTCTACATTCAAGCCTGAACATGACTTTCATCCACATAATCATTCCATAATTATCACATTTCAGGATCGGGATCTCACAACGCACTTCAGTTAAACCCATCAGAGCAAATCAAGGTACCCTAATCAATACAATAATCCGGATTTAGAGATGCATCACTTTCATAATTTATTTTGTGTTTAATAAATTTTAGAAAAAATTTATATTTTTATTGGTGGTACTATCGCCTTAGACATTTAATGTCCCGATTTTTAAATATAGTAATTAAGATCATTAATTCATTTTTGGATTAATTAATGAGATATTAAGGCCAATAAATTATCTACTAAGGACAAGAATAGTGGACCGGTAGAAAATCGTTGACTGGAATTGGCAAGTTGACCAGATATAGTATCGTGTTGACTAGCTAGGAATTGATAACCGGTTAAAGGTAAAAAAGACCAGTCAACACGTTGACCGGCTAATTGTGCCAAATTGTCCGGTATGCATTTAAGGTAAAAATGACCGATATACATATGAGCTAAATGACCGGTATGGGTTTTGTACAAAGTGATCCGATCAACAAAAGGTTGACCGGCTAAGGGAGACAAAGGTGTATTCAGACCAATTGAGAGTGGAGAATGGATTTCCTCTGGATAGGACTTGAGTGAATATTCGGAGACCATTTCTGGAGGGAAATGAGTGGAAATTCGGAGACAATTTCTGAAGAGGATTGAGAGAAAATCTGAACACAAAAGTACTAGAGTGGATAGAATGATAAAGTAAGATAAACAAAGTAGAAATGACTGGAATAGAATAGAATAGAATACCGGAGTAGATTATTGAACAAGTAAGATAGTCAACCAAAACAGACAAATAACTAAATGGAATAATTGCCGGTCAAGAAAGTTGAGCGAATTAGATTGAGAAGCAAGAAAAACATTGACCGGATTGGTTGAATTGATCGGAGTTGGCTTAAGACTGGAGCGGCCAAGCTTGAGTAGGAAAAATCTAGAACTTTCTAGAAAAGAAAATTAAATAAAATATCTAAAATCTAAAAGCTTCTAAATACATAAATTGGACAAAATATCTGAAGTAGGTGACCTACTCCCACCTACCCCACCGCCTATAAATACTGAGTCTAGGGTTTGGGAGTAGAGGGGAGAAGCAAAAAGAAAAAGGATACAAAGGAGGCAAAGGAAACTCAGGAGAATAATTAAAAAAAGAAAGCTCAACTGTAGAATAAAGTAGGAAATTGTAAAAAAGGCTAAGGTAAGTGTATCCAACATTTTATTAAAATTTATATTTTGAATCTAATAAGTATTATTGTTTTGATGCCCTTCATCCAACATGACGTAATGATTGGCTTCCTATGATCAGAATATGCTTTACATTTTGCATATGAGATTTTGTTCCATGATTCCTACTCGAATAATATTAGAATTTCTTCTGTTATTATGACCAATTTAAAATAGAATTATGTGCATTCATATATTAATGTTGTTTATGAACGAAAGCATGTTTAAGGAAGTCCGATAAATTGCATGAAAAAGAAGTCCGATATTTGCATATTTTAAGAACTCCGGTTATTTGATTGCATGAAGTCCGGTTGTATGCATCATTGAAGAATTTTGGTTACGTGCATCATAAAAAGAACTGCGGACCTTTGCATGTTTAAGAACTTTGGATCTTTGTGTATGGTGAACTTAAGATGAAGCACTTTAGACTTCAGATTTTTGGAAGATCATTATTCACGGAAATGGATTTTGACGGCCGACAGCTGCAGGCCTTAATTGTAGCCGTTCTGTTGATTAAGACTACGGACCTTAAATATAGCGTTGTGTTAGTCAAGACTACATACCTTAAATGTAGTGTTTTGTTATTCAAGAGTTACGGATCTTAAATGTAGCCGTTTATGATATTTGATGGTTAAAAGGGTCAAGGGTTGCGAACCTTAAATGTAACCATTATTTGAGATATGTTGGTCAAGAGTTATGGATCTTAAATGTAATCTTTCGTTGGTTAAGAGTTACGGACCTTAAATGTAGCCGATTTTTGACGAAAATTAGTTTTAAAATATAAACATGCTTTGGAAACCAATTTGCATAAAAATGACTTTGGTTTATGTTTTTAGAAATTGACTCCAACTATGTTTTATAATCTACATGCATAAATGCCTTATTACGTTTTGTCTGTTTATGCCCTGATTATGATTATGTATAACTTTTTCTTATGGGTACCTTACTGGGCTTTCAGCTCACTCCCCTTCTATTTTCTTTCAGAAGAACAAGTAATTATGTCAGACAAGAAAGCTTAGAACAAAGCTGGATGGACTAGAATAAAGAAAATGGTTGATCCGGGCTTATGAAGCTGTAAAGACCGATCTCGATGTAATTTTCCTCTGGTTATTTTGGAAAATTTTATAATACAATTATGCTATGAAATTTAATGGATATTTGTATGCTTCCGTATGATTTTACAATTTGAGTAATTTTGGTTCCTAGTGGCATCTCATAAAACTTTGGTTGACCGTTCAAGTACCTCGGATGGCCAAGTTATGACCGACTTAGATTAGGCTGATTTAAGTTGTCAAGCCGCTTGTGATCCTGTGCACGTGAAGGAAGTTTTTTTGTCCACTTTATATTATAGAGTCTAAGTTTATATGTATGTTTCTTTCAACGGAGGTTATATGATGGATTATGACCCGGTCCGTTACAGGACTGTTCCAAAAAACTATATAATTCATATAATATTATACTGTTTCGATTTAGATTTATTACACTTTTAATCGAAATAGACATTAATAAAGGTTATTACTGAGCTAAAGATAACTTTTAAAACTTACAAATTGTAGGCAAGGTTAGGATAATTTTGTGTCGTGACAGTGCTAGTCGAATTTTCAGAAACTCAGATGGATATTTTGGTAAATATTCCATCAGTAGCCTCATAACCGGTTTATGTGCCTTAGATTATTTATTAGGATCACCATGCCTTTATTGTGTACTCATGTGTGCAGTTAAAAAGTAAAAAATTGATTAATTAGGATGACTAATATTAAGATAAAGTCTAACTATAATTTATTATTGTGCAGCGCATTTAATACCTCATGTGGATTAGAACTCACACTCCCTTTCTCCATTTCTCTTCGGCAGCCTCATGCATGCATCCTGTGCATATTCCCTCTTAAAATTAAAGTTTTGGATCATCATTAGACTAACTATTCGTTAAGGAGGGAAATGAAATTAAATTTGGAGTCTTCGTTCTGCACTCCTTCCAGCCGTTAGCTTGGATTTCCATTTCTTTCATCCTTTTGGCTACTCATTTTATATATCTTGGACAACTTTTAATTCATCATTTAATACTTATCTTATTATTTAATTATTAATTAATTAGTGCAGAGGTTTAACCCTTCGCAGTATTATTTTCTTTAACACTGATGTGTACCTGGATCCGACTTCGAACAGATTCGGATTCGTCTGGATTATTTGAACCGGCTCCGTTCACTAAGTTCGAATCCTACACAATACTAAAATGAATAAGAGATCAGTGTGTCGACGGGAGATTGTCCCACCGAAAAACTCCGACACTCAAGTCAGTAAAACCTTATAAGCGAAGAAGGTAACTGGAAAGCAAAAGAGAGACTGTGTGAGATGGCTTGGAGTGTCGGCCTGTTGAGAATGTGGGTTCTTGCTTCCTACTCACAGAGAGCATAAGGAAGTGACGTCCCGAGAGCGTGGAAGCTTTAGGGATTGAGTCTCAGAAGGCCAAAGAGGTCCCCAGGAATCCGGAGATCTCTGGTGGGATTGGAGGATGAGCGCTTGCGTAGAGAGAAAGAGGAGAGGAGCCTCTGTTTATACTCTGTAAGCGTTCGTGTGGAAGATTGTAGGAAGTCCTTCAAGAAGCTTGTTTTCAGTGTTCTTAGGAAGATAAGTTACAGAGTGAGCAAGAGAGCTTCTGTTTCTAAGTGAGCTTGTGTGTACGTGAATGGATATCTCAGAATGCATGCAAGAGAGCGTTTAAGAGCGTATGAGAGCATGTAAAAACATGTGTCTTCCATAACGAAGACCTTAAGCTTCTATGGATAGTAGGAGAGCCTCTTCCTCAGGTTAAGGTGGCGTGCTCCTCTTGGACTGATAGTAGCGGCCTCCTCAGAGTTGGTCGGCCTGATAGTCGTGATTTCATGAATTCTCTTTCTGTTGTACAGTGCAACGAATCTTCAGACTGTCTCATGCTTTTGTGACCTTTTTGTTGGCACTGAGATCATTGCCGCCTTTTTTGAAGAAGATCAGCTTTTAAGAGGACACGTGGCCATGAGAAGACCGTTGCTTTTCGTGCACGTGTTCGCCTGCCAGTTTTGGCCTGGGCCGTAGCAGGTTTGAAGCCTTTTTGGGCTTGCCGCTACAGTGCATCCTGTCAAGGCTCGAGTTCACCATCTGCACCCGAGTTAGCTGCCTACTGAAGCCTAGGCGGTCAACACTGGCATTGACCGTCTTTGGCCTTTCAGGACTTGGGCCTTCACGTCCTGTTGGTCTGTTTTTAAGTTGACCATCCAGTAGGCCAGTTTAGGCCTCTGTTGACCTTGGCCGAGCCCATATTCTGGCGTACCCATCACACACCAACAACTAATACCTCATTTTCTCCTCATTTTTGGCTGCACTCTTGCATGTATCTAAGAGGAGTTTATCTTGTTAGCTAATAAGTGATTAAGTGGAACTAGTAGAACATTTAAGTAGTGCATATCTTACGTGTTATCTTATTTCTTTCATCACTCATTTAAGTAGTACATCTAAGAGGAGTTTATCTTATTTCTTGATGTGGGGAGTGCATCTTCTTAGTGCTGGGCAAATGTTTTTTTTTTTTTTTGGGTAATTTTTCACACTTTAATCTTAGAGAGAGACGGATAAACTGCTTAATCTTTTTTTTTTTTTTTTTTGCCTTGGACTGATCTTTGGTGGGGGACTTCAAGATATATTCTTGAAATGGTAGTGGTGGCTATTCATGTACGTTGATCCACTATTTTCACATATGACAATGTAAGTGAAATTTCTAGCATTCTTAATTAATCTTGCCATTGAAAGTGAATTTATGATTTTCTTGGAAACTCCTATGTCTTTCTTTATTAATCAAAATTTATGAATTTCTCAATGTCTTTCATTGGTTTTAATTATAAAATCATATAACAAGTTAGGTATAGAGGATATATATTTATATTCATGTTTGTATGAATTAGTTTTAATCATTTTTTGTATAGCATTTATTCGAGCTAGCGTTTGTATGCTACATTATGATTTTGCCAATGCTTGAATAAAAATTAAACGTCTATACATGTATAATCAGATTTAAATATTTCATACTTATATTATTTTAGATATACTATTTTAATGCTTATTAAACTTTTTGTATAACATAGATCTATGAATTTGTAGTCTGATGTCTTAGCATGAAACTGATATGTGATGTCGCATTTGAATGCCACGGTCTAGTTTGGGGTAGATTGGCTGATTTGTGAACATGGCCTTGTAATATTGAAGATATATCTTGGTAGATATATTTTGAGGGCGTTGGGAGTCTTGTATGTTTAATCTTGTGAGATTTGATTGATTATTTCACAAGTTAATTACTGACGTTCAAATATTAATGCTCAAACACCCTGGCAAGCACCAAAAACAGAATGGTGCATGCTTGCCGCGTGCTCAAGCGCCCCAGCAGGCATGGTTTCAAGTAGCTTTGTTCCCATCCCGTGCATGACCCGTGCTCAAATGTCGGACTTTTATAAAAGTCAGCCACGGGTTCACTCCACTGCATTCCAAGCCATGGAGGAGAGAGGCAAGGCAAAAAACAAAAAAAGAAGGGCCGAGAGAGAAGGGAGAAGAGAGACAAAAGGAGAGAAGGCTCTGGAAAGTTGAATTCGGAATATTCAGACTAAAAATTTTGATATATCAGGAGAAGGCAAGTGCATTTTTAGCTCTCTTTTTCCGTTCTTGTGATTTATTCTCATTTTTTTCGAATATTACTATTCTAATACTCATCCAATGGGCAGCCCACCTCCTTTGCCTGATTCCGCCTCCGAAACATATTTTCCTACATACCATAAACCTAATTTTGATTATATTAATTTAATATATTGTGATTACCATAATTTAGAACTCGAGTCTTATTTATGAATTAATATTTCGAGATTATAATGCTAGTTCCCAAATTCACCAATTCTGGGTCTTCGGGCCTTTCGATCTAACTTCTCCTGTGTTTTTAGACCTCTATTCACTTATGTTAACTTAATTACTCTTATTTACTATGTTCTAAAAACCGGTACCTTACAAAAATCCTTACCACGTTGTTCTAAATGTAACTTTTGAGATTCCGGACAACAAATCCCATCATAAACGGTTAATCACATAATTTTCGGAACACACAAATTATCGTATACGATGCACATGTAAATAAATATCAAATAATCCAAGTAAAAACATTCACAAAACTAGGGTTTCAATTATCTAAAGCCAAATCATACATAAACCCAAAATTACACTGATAAAAATGTCCGGGCAAGGGTTAGGGTTTCACACGTGCACAAAACCGCATAAAACTACCAAATTAAATACACAATCGATAAATAATCATATGCAAGACGTGGGTATCAATTTCCTATTGTCAAATCATTCATAAATCTCAAAATAAACGGGTAAAAGCATTTGGGCGTGGGATTAAGGTTTCACGTACGAAATACAGCATAAAACATAGAAATCGGATATGAAATTAACATATATGCTTGCTCAAATCATTGATATCATAAAATAAAAGCATGGATGGGTATCGAGATGAAAATGCCCGAAGAAAATGAAACAAAAAGTGCAAAGAGAGGAAGAAAAGTATATTGGTGCACTTGCCTCGACCTGATCTACAACTTCCTTAACTAGTTCAAAGCCGGAATCAAACCTGAGAGCCGGAATCCAACGCGCTTAAATAACCAAACTNAAGGCACTAGCACACGCGTCGGGAGCACTTTGGGCGCCCCTCCCCTAGATACCTAATGTTTCCTATCTAAATCTAGGTTGGAACCTTATCATAAGATAAATTCTCAATCTCCAACAGCAGCTTAGTTTGATCACATACTTATTCCCTTAATCATCAATACATGGGAGACTTCATGATAATCCACCAAATTGAAAGGCAATCCAAATTTATTGACTATTTTTTTGACTTAATTCAAAACCTCAAACGGATAATAAACTCTTACTTCAATTCACCCTAAGCCCTAAAATGATTATTCCAGAACTTCAATCCCATTCTGAAATCTATGAACCATGGGCCCATACTTCTGCTACGCTACTCTAATTAATCATTTATTTTCAGTATAATATTCATTGACCAAAGAAAAATTTCAAAAATATTGGTATAGTTAAAGCAAAATCTGCAATACATATAATTTGAAAATACAATTGGAAACATAGACTCCAAATTCAAAATATAAGATGCAAGTAAAGCATTCCCGAAGTTAAAAATTTTACCTTCTACTACATTTGGTGATGCCTCCAATTCTTGCACTTAATCTGCGATTACCTTGTCTGAACTGTAGGCTTTGGGGATATCAACTCCTTAGAATAGGGGCAATCCTTGATCAGATGACCCTATTGACCACATTTAAAATAGGCTTCCGTCGATTTATAACGGGACTTCCCTAGATGTACTTTTTTGCAATAGGAACGGGCGGTTGCTACTGTCTGATGACTCGATACTGTCTAAATTTCAGCACTATATTTTTCCTTATCTGCCAGCCAATATAGCTTTCTTAGTGGGTCCTTCCGCTCCCGATTTAGAGTTTGCCTCCAATTCTCCCCGATTTGTTGCTCTCTTCTTAGAATATTTCTCAACCCTAAGCTCCTTCTCAAATATCAGTACTCGATCTAATAATTTCCCGTAGGTTTGTGATTTTAATATTGATAGTTACCTTATAATTTCAGACTCCAAACCCTGTTGAAACCTTCTTGCCTTCCTTTCTCATCCACCTTATAATGTATATAACGTGATAACTCAGTAAATTTTTCGTCGTACTCCGCCACTGTACGATCCCCTTACCTTAGTCAAATAAATTCCTCCTCTTTCTATTCCCGAGGACTATCGGGAAAACATTTATCCATAAAGACCTCTTTGAACATGTCCCAATAAATTTCATCTTTGAGCACACCTAAAGCTCTCTTCTTCATTGCCCATCAATGATCGGCCTTGCCTTCTAGCAAATAAAAAGCAAATAACACTTTATGTCCTTTAGGATATCGAATGACTGAAAATACCTTTTTAAGCCTTCGAATCTAATTTTCTGCTTTCAGTGGATCTAGCACTCCCAACAACTCAGGCACACGTTTATGAGCTGTCGCCTTAGGATTTTTAGGAGATGGGGCAGGAGCCAAAACTATAACTGGAGCTAAATTATATTGCCCCATAGCCTCCATAAAATTTTGCTAGCCTTTCAAGAATGTTCAAATACTCCGCCTCTCGATCCTGCAGATGGCCACCACCATGCGAAGCTCTTCGTCTAGGTGCCAGTGCTAATACTCTCTCTGAAATAAGAATAATTTGGGTCAGATCACAACTCAACTAAAATACTAGCGTTGTCCAAGCCTAAGTTAATCAAACTATAATAACTAAAACTATCCGATCTAATTTAATCATATTATGCCTTCATCTACTTATTCAATCTCTCTTACTCTAACCTAAACTTTCACGTAATATTCAAATCAAATCTAAGGTATCTCTTTCTCTGATACCACCTGTAATGACTACAACATTCTAACTGAAAATCGACAAGGTTCTGACTGTAAAACGGTCATCAGACTAAAACAAATCTGTATTAATCATCTATAAAATATACACAAATCCATCAAAAATGAAACATCTAACAAGCACAGGATCCACATGTGCCACAATATATTTGTGGCTCCAATATTATATCTCCGGACACAACATCAAAATAGAAAGATGTCACTAGGTACCTGAACATCAAACCATAATAACCTACGGAAATATGTAAAATCATCGATATATAGCAAAAACTAACTCATCAAAATATCACCAATATACACAATATATATCAACATGTCCATCCAAAACTATACGAGTCCTCCATACATGAATACAAAACTATAAACCCAAGCCTACAAAAGCTTCTTCTAAATCCTCAGCTTAGCCAACTGGGACTTCTACTCCTCATCGGGTATAAACTTGTACTCATCTCAAGGTAAAAAAATGATATTGAGTAAGTCAAATGCTCAGCAAAGGATAAATATAATAAAAACAATAAGCAATATACTTAAAATAATGTAATAAAAGAGAAATAGGAGCATAATCCACGATACATAAACAAGAGGCATGATTAAATGCATTTTTGAAATACGTTTAACTTTGATAACTTGTTTTTTATTTCTTTTAGATACAAATATTGCATTCAAATTTCTGATTCTTTTTTGCCTATGCAATCTTCTAGAAGCAGATACGGATGGCAATATCGATACTGACGGAATAGATAACAGATTCAGATGGCAATACAGATACTGACAAAATGGATAACAAATTTAGATAGCAATACCTATACTAACAAAAGAGATAACAAATTCAGATGGTAATACCGGTACTGACAGAATAAATAATAAATTTAGATGGCAATATCGGTACTAACAGAACAAATAACGGATTCAGATGGTAATACCAATACTAATGAAACAAATAACGGATTCAAATGACAATACTAGTACTGATGAAACAGATACGGATTTAGATGGCAATATCGGTATTAACAAAACAGATAATAAATTTAGATGGCAATACCGGTACTAACAGAATGGATAACAAAGTTAGACGATAGATAACAAATATTGGATAATAGATTTCAGAGTTTCAATTCCTTATCTTATCTTAAGGAAATTTTCGTACTTTGTTCTATCACTTAGTCCTCACTCTCTGGAGAACGGTTCAAAATTTTTGACAATTATGGAGGTCCCTTCTTACACTTTTCATATTTTCATATTTCTTGAATATAGATACAGATATTTGAATTTTTAGGAATGTAAGCCTTTACATGACTTCAAATACACGCACAAATTAACATGAAACTTGGAAAAATTAGAAAAACCCTAACCACGTTGAGCCAAATATAACTTTATAGTTTCCGACTAACAAATCCCTTCATAAACGATCCATCACGTAATTTTCGGAATACACAAATTATCGTATATAATGTACATGTAAATAAAAATCAAATAATCCAAGTAAAAACATTCACAAAGTTAGGGTTTCAATTATCTAAAACCAAATCATACATAAACCCTAAATTACACGGGTAAAAATGTCAAGGTACAGGTTAGGGTTTCACACGTGCAAAAAACTGTATAAAACAACTAAATCAGATACCTAATCGATAAATAATTATGCACAAGATAATAGTATCAATTTTCTAAAGCGAAATCACACATAAATCTCTAAATAAATGGGTAACAGCATTAAGGTATGGACAAGTATTAGGACGAAAATATGCAAAGAGAATGGAATAAAAAGTGCAAAGGGAGGAAGAAAAGTGTGACATAACGAGTCCTCATCCATTAAGGACCTCCGTCGATCACATACAAAACTTAAAATGTTAAAATTCTGTAGAAATTCAGGTAGAGTTTCCTCTAAATATGGCCCAAAATCATACAAACAACCTGTATGAACAATCTTGCAATAAATTTAAACCATCATATCTCAAAAACTTACTCCACAATACAACTACAATTCATCCACAGAATCAACAAAACGCCATATCATCCATAACTCCAACAAAGTACTCCTAAACTATCATATTAGATCTAAAAGAGATGACATGTAGGACCATAACAATCTAAACATCAAAATAGTGTAAAAGTGACTAAATCCATATTTTAACTTGTAGAAATAAGAACAATACATCCAACATAATATTGTAGCTTTTTACATTATCACAATCTACAATGTTCATCTCAAAATACTAGCTATATGCATCCAAAATCCTTCGAATAACCAAAATCTTCCAAGATCTTCAAAGCTCACAAACTTCCCTTCTTCTAACTAGTTCTAACTTCGATTCTTACCAGGCTTTTGCTTATCTGGAGAGAAAAATAGAAAGTAATGAGTGAGCTATTAGCTCAGCAAATGTAGCCAAAATCGCAAGAATATATATAAATCATGTAAACATGCACATATATAATGATAAACAAACATATAAGAAATTCAAGAATCAAATATGTATACGGGCGAAGCATAAACATGAAAACAATGCATAGTCATACGAAAATTTCTCGTTTCTAAAAACTTGGATCAAAAACACAAATTCTTCATTTATTCTTAGTTTGGTGTCCTTATATGGAAACAATTCAATCATAATTTCCTAGTACTTGATTCAAGGTTCATATAATAGAACTTCTAATTTAAAACTACTATCCTCCATATTTTACAACTCGAGGCAGGATGGCTCTTTTTATTTTAATCATTATTATCCTCCATGTTTTACATTTCAAAGACAGGATGCCCATTTTTAGCTTGATTGTTATCCTCCATACTTTACATCCCGAGGATAAAATGATCCTTTTTTATTTAATTATTATTGCCCTTCATACTTTATATCCCGATGATAGGATATTTATTCTTTGGTTTAATCATTATCCTCCATACTTTACATCCCAATAGTAGGATGATTTCTTATTTAGTTTAACTATTTTTCTCCATACTTTACATCCCGAGGCAGGATGATTCTTTTAAGCCTAATTTCTATTATTTAGCACTCCAATTGAGAGACGGACTACACATCACCCAAATGACGAGGTCATTTTCATATTATTCGACAAACTTTATCTGACTATATGGCAATCTTAGGTCCGATCTTTCTACTGATTTACTTAACTTGAGGTATTCTTGTCCTTATTTCCCTAATCATAACTCATCATGCCTCAAAAACCATTCTAATTCATACAAGTAAACCTTGATTAACTTCAGAGCTTCTTGATAACTTAACGGTACAGTTTCAGATAAAATCTTTATGTACAAATCGTTAGATAAGCCTCATCAAATCTCCAATTAACACTTCAATCTCAAGATTTATGATTTTTTATAATTTTCGTCCTAGGGTTCCATACGAAGCTTCCAGATATAAATCAGACACAAAATGTTTACCAAACATTAAAATTGAAGCCATAAACTTTGATAATCATATACAAATACAAAATCTATCAATATTTACCACCAATATATCACTATTTTCGAGTTAGGGTTTAGGGCAAATTATCCAAACACAAATCGAATACAAAACATGAGTCATTCCACGAAATTGATACCACAATTCGTGATACATATACATAAACATAAAATTCAATTCAAGAGTCATGAGAATCATGCAACATGCATTGCAAATCTTAGAGGGTGAGGGTTTTAAATTATAAATGTCAAAATGGAGATATTAAAATACGGTAAAAATAGAAAATAACATCCAAAATATACTTACCTTAGCCCGATTTACCGTTATTCTTACTTGGATTAGAGTGAAACGGCCAAAATCTCATTCTTTTTCCTCCTTTCCTTCTCTCTTCCTCTCTTCTCTTTGTTGCTCTTTGCGTCGAGTTCTCCAAAACCCTTCCCCCTTCCCCCTTTTTATAAACGAAACTGAGGGTCATAGGCTAAAAATCAGGCTCGCGCTAGAGCGCGTCTCGAGCACACCTATACTGGAATCGACGCCTTCCACCTCGCTTGAGCGAGCGGTGAGCACACCCCTTCCAGAGCAATATGCTTTTGGTGCTCGCTGCTGGGCTCGAGCTAGCAGTTAGGCCAACTCTGCTGCTTGCTGTACTAAGGCCAATTTTTTACTTTTTTTAATTTTTCTTATCCCAAACTTAATTATACCAATTTAATTACTAAAATTACTATATTTTGTGGACTCGAACTTCACAATTCTCCCCGACTTATAGAAATTTCATCCTCGAAATTTTACAAACTCCGAATTTCCTTAATCAAAGGAACCTTCCAAGCGTTCCCGAATCACTTTCAGATTAATATGGTCATCCTAAGGCCTCAAACCTCCGAATCATCCTGATCCTTATTATCTGATGTGTCCTATATAAAGTCTAAGACCACTAAGTTCAAAGGTAAACCCAATTCATTAACTATTTACCCGACTTAGTTCTAAACCTTAAACGAGCTAACTGTTTTATTTCCTTTCATACTAAACATCAAGATCTCATTGGCACACCAATAAGCCAACTAATTCAGCCCAAGCACATCATCTATATTCACCATAGATGGGTCATTCTGATTGTCCTGAAACAAGACCATTGGGACTTCTCATTTTAAAATTTCACGGCTCTAATACTTCGAATATGTTTCTATCTCCCAATTGAAGAAAAGGACCTCCTATTGCCCAAGAATTTAAACCTACTCGTAATTTTTCTTTCACATCTCCTACAAAACACCGAAAGCACACTGAGTCTAAAGACTCCTAATGTCGATTATCAGCATTAAGGCCCATTTTCTTAAAGACACTAAGGTTTATCCCAACAATCCTTAAATAGGTCCATCCATTCACAATATCATATGATTATCTCTTTCTTTATAACACAACTATTCTAACCCTTGAAATTATCAGGTACTAGCTACCTCTAAGGTAACACTCATAAGTTCCCAAAGCGGAGACTCTAACTATTAATTTTGACCCACGGATGAAATAATTCTAACTATAAGCCTCTCCCTCACTTATATGGAGGTAGTCACCAATCACAACACCAGGATGGCAAAATCCTAACTTCCTCAAAAACATTATATATTATGCTAACTTACCAGACCCATCAAGGGTCATCCCAAATGACATGGAAGTCAATTGACCCTTTTTACTCCTCGAAACTACCTTTTGTATCTCATCATAATGATTTTCATATCTTTCTCAAGCTAAATGACTCACGGACACTGCAATCCTCAAGGAACACTTGTTGAATCACTTAATAAATTTAGTTAAACTCAAGATGACCAGACGTTTCCATGACACAAATAGGCCTTCCCAATTGACCACTACTTAATGTCCTACAGATTCAAAATCGTATTATCAAAATACCATACACTCAATGGGGCATCCTCTCAACCCAACATCATGTCCCTTTTCCAAATCAAGCACACAATTAATAATTGTTCTCAACTTATGATACAATCCCCAAATGAGTGCCTATGGTTCCATGTCCTTTGAATCCATCAATGAAGCCATCTCAATACGGGCCCGAATATGGCCAAAAAATCCAACCCATCAAATTCATGGACGCCCACAAAACTTCGAAACCCAAATGGCACTCCCGAGCCTCGCAGCAGCCATATCTTTATCCAAATGCTGCCGCAGCATAATTTTCAATCATCCACGATTATCACACTAGGGACACAGGTCGAAATTAAAAATCATCTATCCATTCACTGTGTCCACTTATCAATTCATTAATCTTCTAAGTAACCAATTACTAAACCAACCATAACAACCTCATCAGTTTATCTTACTTTCCAAAGGTTCCAAGGTATCCACAATAGTACCTAGCCAATGCTCCTTTAATTCCATATAAAATCCTCGAAGGCTAATGTTGATTACAACCCAATTCCCAATCATCTATTAAAACAAGTCGACTTAATCTTTTCTTCTACATATATATATATCCTCAAAATATTTCATAACTAGATTTCTTAACAACCACCAACTGACTTTAAAGGGGTGGTCTCGTTTACTACTTAGACTTAACACCTATTCTTGATTTGATCAACTTTTCTTTCCATTCAAAATTCATAACCTAATTACAGGGCATCATATCGAGCATCATTTCAATTTTTGAAAGGATCTGCATAACCCGAAAATCGACTCCAAGTTATACTAACCTTGAGTCATCAATTCCATTTTGTCTGTCATACTTGTAAGGTTAACCCAAGCACACCCTTCTAATAACTAACTAACCTAAGAATCTTAACTCAAAATCGATCAATCCTGAATTTCAAACCAAGGTTGACTTGCCTAGGCCGGAAATCAATGTCAATCAGCTTCGGCACAAAATCCCAACTTAGTTCTAACCCAAAAGATACCAACCAAGATATCTCAAGCTTCTCAGTCTAACTTAATCACCCTATACCTTAATCTACTTATTTGATCAATCTTCATCCATCATAAGCTTCCACATACAATTCAGATTAAATTTAAGGTATCTTTTTTCTCTGATACCAACTGTGACGGAACGAGTCCTCATCCATTAAGGACCTCCATCAATCACATAAAAAACTTAAAATGGTTAAATTGTGCAAAAATTTGGACAAAGTTTTCTCTAAATATGGATCAAAACCATACAAACAACCTTTATGAACAATCTTGCAATAAATATAAACCATCATATCTCAAAAATTTACTCCACAATACAACTATAATTCATCCACATGATCAACAAAATGCCAAATTATCCATAACTCCAACACAATACTCCTAATCTATCATATTAGATCTAAGAGAGATATCATCTAGGACCATAACAATCTAAACATCAAAATAGTGCAAAAGTGACTAAATCCATATGTTAACTTGTAGAAATAAGAACAACACATCCAACATAATATTGTAGCATTTTATATTATCATAATCTATAATGTTCATCTCAAAATACTAGTTATATGCATCCAAAATCCTTCGAATAACCAAAATCTTCCAAGATATTCAAAACTCACAAGCTTTCCTTCTTCTAGCTAGTTCTGACTTCGATTCTTATCAGGCTTCTACTTATCTGGGGAGAAAAATAGAAAGCAAGGAGTGAGTTAGCAACTCAACATATGTACCCAAAAACGCAATAATATAAATAAATCATGTAAATATATACATATAGAACGATAAAGAAACATATAAGAAATTCAAGAATCAAATACGTATATGGGCGCAGCATAAACATGAAAACAATGCATAATCATACAAAAACTTTTCGTTTCTAAAAACTTGGATCAAAAACACCAATTCTTCATTTATTCTCAGTTCAGGGTTTATCTGAAAAAAATTCAATTATAATTCCTTAGTTCTTAGTTCAAGGTTCATGTAATTTAACTTCTCGTTTAAAACTATTATTCTCCATACTTTACATCCCAAGACAGGATAGCTCTTTTCATTTTAATCATTATTATCCTGCATACTTTATATTCCGAGGACAGGATGCCCATTTTTAGCTTAATTATTATCTTCCATATTTTACATCCCGAAGATAGGATGATCCTTTTTTATTTAATTATTATTGTCCTCCATACTTTACATCTTGAAGACAGGGTGCTTGTTCTTTGGCTTAATCATTATCCTCCATACTTTACATCTCGATGGCAGGATGATTTCTTAGTTTAACTATTCAGTTTAACTATTTTTCTCCATACTTTACATTCCGTAGCAAGATGATTCTTTTAGACCTAATTTCTATTATTTAGCACCCCGATTAAAAGACGGACCATACATCACCCGAAGGATGAGGTCATTTTCATGTTATGCCAACAAACTTTATCTGACTATACGATAATTTTAGGTCCGATCTTCCTACTGATTTACTTAACTCGAGGTATTCTTATCCTTATTTTCCTAATTGTAACTCATCATGCCACAAAAACCATTCTAATTCATACAATTAAAACTTCAGTTAACTTCAGAGTTTCTCAATAACTTAACGGTATAGTTTCAGATAAAATCTTTAAGTACAAATCATCAGATAAACCTCATCAAATCTCCAATTAACACTTAAATCTCAAGTTTTATGATTTTCGATCACCAAATCCCTAATTTTTGTCCTAGGGTTCCATAGGAAGCTTCCAGCTATAAATCAGACACAAAACATATACCAAACGGTGAAATCGAAGCCATAAACCTTTATAATCATATACAAATACAAAATCTATCCATATTTACCACCAATATATCACTATTTTTGAACTAGGGTTTAGAGCAAACTATCCGGACACAAATCGATCACAAAACATGAATCATTCCACGAAATCAATGCCACAATTCGCGATACATATATATAAACATGAAATTTAATTCAAGAGTCATAAGAATCATGCAACATTCATAGGAAATCTTAGAGGGTGAGGGTTTTAAAGTATAAATGTCAAAATGGAGATATAAAATCACAGTAAAAATGAAAAACGACATCCGAGGTACACTTACCTTAACCCGATCTACCGTTATTCTTACTTGGATCAGAGTGGAACGGCAAAATCTCCTTCTTTTTCCTCCTTTCCTTCCCTCTTCCTCTCTTCTCTTTGCTGCACTCTATGTTGAGCTCTCCAAAACCCTTTCCCCTTTTTATAAATGAAACTGATGGTTGGTGACTAAAAATCGGTCTCATGCTTGAACGTCTATCGAGCGCACGTCGAGCGCACCTATACTGGAATTGGTGCCTTCCACCTCGCTTGAGCAAGTGGCAAGTGCACCCCCTTCTGGAGCAATATGCTTTTGGTGGCCACTGCTGGGCTCGAGCCAGTAGTGAGCCCAGCTCTGCTACTTACTGTACTAAGGCCAATTTTCTATTTTTTTAATTTTACTTATCCCAAATTTAATTATACTAATTTAATTACTAGAATTACTATATTTTGGGGACTCGGACCTCACAAAAAGTATATAAGTGTACTTATCTCAACCTGATCTACAACTTTCATAAATAGCTCGAAGCCAGAATCAAACCCGATAGCTTCGATCTCCTCTCTCTATCTCTTCTCCACGCTCTCTCTCTCCTCTCTCGGTTTTCCATGTGAAAATGATGGAAATAAATTCCCAGTGCGCTTAAATAGCCAAACTAGTGCTCAAATGTGGATCGGGCGCACTTCGGGTGCCCTTCCTGGATCTGGTGCACGAGCGCACATCGAGCGCACTTCAGGCACCCCTTCCCTGGGGCAGGCTTACAACGAGCCAGCTTCACGCACACGCCATCCGGATCCCGTTTCAACCCTTCTAATCCAATTATTTACATCCTTGGATTCTAATTTTGATTATATTAACTCAATAAGTCGTGATTATCATAATTTCAAATTTGAATCTTATTTACAAATTAACTTTTCAATGTTTACAATGCCGATACCCAATTTTGCCAATTCCGAGTCTTTGGACTTTTAAATCAAATTTTTCTTATGTCATTTGAACTTGATTCATTTATATTAACTTAATTACTCATATTTATTATATTTTAGAAATTGGTACCTTACACTTCATGTACGAAATTAAGACATACAATAATCTTTAAAGTCTTGAGTTCAACAAGGAGGCACAGGAAATCAGTAACATGTAGAACATTCATTTGAATTTTAGAACATATAGTGTACAATTTAGCATGCTAGAACATATATTCCATAATTTTTAAACATGCAAGTAGGTTCTTCATAAAATTAAGCATATAGAAACATCATATTGTTTTTTTAGAATATATATGGAGCTTAAATTGCAAAAAATAGTATGTATATACATTATTCATAAATTTAAACATAAATTTCATACATTTTATAACAAAATGGAGAGAATTATATATGCATATTAATTAATATCATTGTTACTTTGAAAATTAGAACATGTAAGAGTAATGGAATAAGAATTGCTCAAAGAACATCAACAAGAGAAAGAAAGCTCAAAATATGCTTGCTTTAACTTGATTCTCACCAAATTCTAGTTTTGATCAACTTAAGTTGAAGTTCCTTAGCTTTCTCTCTCTTCTTCTTTATTTTCTCCTCATATACTTCTCTCTCATCTTTCAAACTGCCTGATGAAAATGACAGAAATCAACCAGAGGTCTCATTATATACTGAGTGACGTTCGAACTCCACTCGAACATGCATCGGGCACTAAACTATTAGGCTGCTATACTCGAGCACTGCTCAGGCGTGCTTCGAGCACATAACTACTGCCACAACCACTCGAGCATCCCTCGGGTGTGTCCCTCAAGCAGGTATGCTTGAGGCGTTGACCTTAACGGATTTTCATGCTTAGGCGTGGATCAAGCCTCCTTCAAGCATTGGGGCAAACCGATCCAACTTTGATATTTTGACCCAATTTCTTTCGTTCTTTATCCTTAATTTAATTATATTAGCTTAATTAATTATAATTATCGTAAATTAAGGATTCGAGCCTTACATAACATGTAGAGTTGTTTTCATTTTTTAAGATTTTGGGTGCCAAAATACTACACATTGATGAATTGTGTCGGGTAGAAACTCAAATTCCTATAACTCTTTGCAAGTTGGAACTGATATCACATTTAGATTGGGAGTGGCTTTTGGAAAAAGGTCTAAAAACATAACATACAGAGATTGAAAATGGCTCAATAACATTATTTTTTTTTGTATAATTTAAAGTATATTACTAAATTTATTATTCTTATTATTTAATTAGAACTAATAGATAATCATTTTGCTATTAACATAAAATATTATAAGTTATTTCACATTATATGTAGATAATCATCAAAAAAGCTTCAAGAACTAACACAACTCAAGTTTATGTAATTGTCACCGTACTGGCATCAAGTCTCACAGAGAGAGTATTGTAAATAGAATGGGAGAAAAGAACATGAAGGAACCAAAAATAATCAGATTGAAGAACTCAAAATTCTTTTTCGTGTATAGTACGAAGAAAACTGTAAACCCAAGACGCAAAAGGAAAGACAGAAAAGATATTTTGAAAGTCAAATGTCAATATTAGAGAGCATTGTAAACGAGGGATGTCCAAATTACACACTTCAGAGTACTACAAATTTGAAAGGTAATGACACTCAATTGGGTTGGTAATTTTTGATAATTTTTGTATAATTTTTAATAAGATTGATGTAATTTTAATTTTAATTTTTTATATGTAGATGTGGGAATTTAAGAATTGAAGTAAAAATTGCTTGATTAGAAATTTTCAAATTGCTAAACTTTAAATTTAAACCAATTTATATAATCAAAAACTTGTTGACATTATACGTTACGAACCTTTAATTATTTCCTTTTCTCATTTTCTCCTTGGTTTGTTTGGTTTGTTTTCTTTGAGAATAGCCCCTGCCCCCTTCACGTGGACAGTTGCAAAACTCAGCATCCCCCGTTCCCGATTTCCCGTTTTCCGTTACATGACCCCCATTCTCGTATATATAGGCTAATATGCATTTAATGGACAAGAAGGAATTATCACTCTCAATTTCTCTTTCTCTCTCTCTCTCTCTCTCTCTCCCCTGTCTCCCTCGGGTTTCCCTTTTCCCAAGTTCCCTCCTTCCCTTCCGCCACTCCCTTCTCCCTCCTCTACAGATCTCCTCTTCCATTGCAATTTCCTCATCATCGTCGGCGACTACATGGAGATCGTATCATTTTGGTGCTTTCATTGAGACGAATGGGAGATGCACAAGCTCTCGAAGCGCTCGAGAAAAGGTCCAAAAAGATGAAGGCATAGAGAGATTGTCCTACACCGAACTCAGCTCGTCCATGGCTCAACTCACTCCACGGCGTCAAGCAAGACACTAGACGGTCGAGAAACTCTTCTAAGCTTCAAATCTACGATGGCTTTCCAAAATCACGTTCCCCTTCCCCGCAATTCCTTCCATCAACCACCACCCGTTCCTTTTTCTCATCTCAGACCAAATTAGGTTTTCTTAACCGCTTTGAACTACCATTGTCAACCCAAATTTCTTGTCGTCTTCAACTTCATCATTTGCTTCCACTTTTACAAATTTTCCTCACAAACCATCATGAGCAGTCGTACCATCCCCTCTTCGCTCGAATCGCTTCCTCCATCTCTACATTCGGATACGGACATTTTCCCTCCCTTGAACCAAATAATCACATATGCATCCGGTAACACCTCAAGCATCCACCACTAAACTAATTCTCCCATCCCTCACTCAGAGTTTATGTATTTGTCGAATCAAGAAACCATATCCATGTCGGCACGATTTCAAGTCTCACAAGAGCAGCAAAAGCTACCTCCACCACACAGCCTCCCAACTCCCTCATCGTTCACGACTCCCACCTTGAAATTTTAATATATTGCTCAGCCCCAACCTTGTCTATGAGATTACGATGTGATCATTTTGGACTGCACTAGAGTCCTCGGCCAATCGAGACATTAAGCGTATCAATTTGGTTCCATTTCGATTTTAAATTGGCTGTTCACATGCGGTTTGTTTACACCCTCGAGGTCTCACGGCCATCTCCTTTTCTCTACGGTCCCTCCGGAACCTCCTAAAGAAATGATAATTCACCGGGGAGTCCCCAGCCTGTATTGTTCTCGGATGCCACAAAACTGGGAGAGGAAAATAGACAATCGACCCCATTCCCTACGATCACCTCTTACCCAACCACCCACTAATCCCACCTTAGCTTTTTCTTTGATTCCGGATCTCATGCTTGATAAATGTGGATGAGCTACAAAGACCTCTATTGCGGCCCCATTTGCACTTCAATTCATCACAGTTTGAAGACAAGACAACAATGAGGGACAAAGTTGGTGTAAATGTAATGAGTTGAGGAATTCCTTAAACCTTTGTCATTCTTTGTCGTGTTGAACTTTCTCATCTTTGCTCCTTGCTATTTAAGGTAATGATAGGATCAATGTGAAAGGTAGTTTTTAAAATACCCAGATGATGGGCGAGACTTGATTAAAATGGATGATGGAAGTGAATATATCCGGCACACTAACTTTGAGGTGCCTAATATTGGGAGTCAGGGGTTTTTCAAATAGCAATGGAAGTACCAACAAGTTGAACCAAGTGACTAGGGCACAAAAGTTTTATAATGTTGATGAGATCCCTAAGGCTCACAGGACAAGTTTAGAAGAGGCACTTCTAGTATGTCAAGTTTGGAAGAGGCCATTAGTGGGCTTTCAACCAAAACATCATAGTGACAATACCAAAGCTGAAAATTCTGAGCACAAGTTTGAGAAAATTCCTTTAGATGAAGTGAAGGAATGTTGTTGGCACAAGAGCGAGAAGGTTAAAAGTGTCTCCAAATACGTTATTTAGAATTTGACGAAGTTGCATGCTGTTTTGTTAGAAAGTGGGGCATTTCCTCCTCGATTTGTTTTCATAAGCATCGACATTGTTAGTTTTTTGTTAGTCCAATGAGAAAAGGGAAAATAGTTGAGGGTAATTCAACCAAATATTGGTCAAAAAAGATCGTTGACTCTTGAAGAGTGCACTTGGACGTATTTGGTTGTGATAATACACTAAAAAAAGGAGTCAACAAGACATCGATTGGAGCCGGTTCAACATCTTGTTAATTATGAATTTGTTCTTAATCCAAAAATGAGGGGCTTAGCCCAAATGAAACCCCCAAGTGTTGCTATAATTCTGGTATAGCAAATGTTACTTTTGCAATGGATGGAAGATCGAGGAATATCCTCCGCCTCTTTGTAATTGATTCTTCAAATGGGATGGTTGAAAAGTGAAGGCATATGAGGATGAAACCAAAATAGATTTGTTTTTCAAGGAGGGCGCTTCGGTTCGGAGTTGAAGAACAGCTTTTTGTTTCAATGTAAAATTCACAACAATGGATGGTAGACGTCATTTGAGAGGATGAATGTGAGACAACCAAAAGCCGAGTGAGGGAAAACTGTGACTTTGAGGCTGCTCACCTCTTGGTTTGACAGTGAAAATGGAAGCTATAAAAACTATGATAGTTCCACCGTTGGGCACTCTTATTCTTGTAATTGGAGCAAAAATATTTTGAAAGCCATTTCAAGAGCTAGTCATTGCGGGGATAGACCAAGTGTTATATTAGAGAGAAGTGGCATGGACAGCCGTCAAACTTAATCACGAGGCCTTGATGTCGTTCAAGCTGTTGTCCCCACTCATTTTTGTGAGTACCTTAGACAAATTTGAGTGGAAGAGTTTGGCCCGAAGAGGGACAGCAACACATCCTCGGCGATTGCACGATGCATAGCCCCGGAGGGTATGTGAGGTTTTTGGGCTGGGAATTTTTGTATAATGGGCCGGGTGGGTGTGTGAGCATTTAATTTTAATAAGTCTAAATTGATGTAAGGAAACACAATTTTGGACATTTTAATGATTTTAGGTTTATGGCGCCACGTTAGATGAGCAACCTTGAGGACAATGTTGATTTGAAGGAATTGAAGTTAACCTTTAATTATTTTCTTTTTCATTTTCTCCTTGGTTTGTTTTCTTTGAGAAAGTTTTCGTGGTTACAAAACTTGCTATGACCCCCATTCCCGTATATATTTAGGCCAATATGCATTTAATGGACAAGAAGGAAAATTTTCTCTCTCTCTCTCTCTCTCCCCTGTCTCCCTCGGGTTTCCCTTTTCCCTTTTCCTATTTCCCTAATTCCCTCCTTCCCTTGCGCCACTCCCTTCTCCCTCCTCTGCAAATCTCCCCTTCCATTGCAATTTACTCATCATTGTCGGCGACTACATGGAGATCGTATCATTATATTAGTACACTAAACAACGAAATGTTATGTATTATAATATCATCACATTTATAATTAAATTTTAATTTTTTATGATTGTCAATTAATTAATTATTTTAGTTGTGTCAAATAAAAAAAATATGATGTATACAATTATAATTGTTGAGATATGATAATAGGATATAGCGCTACAATGGTTGATATATTATTAACAATGATATTATACTCAAATTATTTACATTTAACATGGAACTAATGTTGCCATTAGAAGTTTAGTCCCTATTATTACTAGTACATACTCGTAATTATTTTAATTTAATGATAGAAAAAAACTATCGACAAAAAATCTGTTACTATTAACCACGATTTTTACACTCCCAATCATTTAAATTTAATGACAAAAAAATACAGTTATTAAAAGTTTGATTATTATTAACAATAATATTTAGTTCCTCAATTATTCACTTCTAACAATAGAAAAAAATACTGTTATTAATAATACCCCAACTATTAATAATGAGAAATAAAATTCTGTCACTAAAAAAAATTTAAATGACCACAGAAACAACGGCGGAAGTTTTCCATCATTAAAACCAATTAGTTATTGGAATTATGCGTTTAATGACCAAAATTTCCGTCGCTAAAATCATTTTGGTTGTAGTGTCATCTACTGGGGCCACCTCTGTTGCTACTTCTACTAATGGATTGGTTTGTTTTGAAAATAATTGTGGTGTATATATTTTATGTAGGTTATACAAGACTCATGCCTGTAATTCTTCTACAATATCGTTCATTTTGTATTGGTATAGAATTCTTTAAGATAGATAAATATCTCAAATAAATTCATATGGCGATCCACAATTATAATTAGATGGGCTAATGTTGGATATTTTTTAATATTTTAAAATTTAACCAGAAAAATATAGTTAAATATAAAATCAATTAATATATTATTCTTAATAAATTTAAATAATAACTAAAATTTATTCATCTAAATTATATATTTACTTTCATCGTCAATATCATATGATAAAAATTATAATCATTCGAATAAAATACAAAGTTATCGGTAAATGAAAATTATCAGCCCAAAAGTAGATTTGATTCAAAAAATTGTTTAATCAATTCATTGTTCCAATGGATATCTATAATTAGCTCAGCCCATGAGATATTTTTCTTATAAAAGATTGTTAAAATAGAATAAAAAGAATGTACAGTATGCAACATCAAGTTATTAAAGTTACATCATGTTTCGAAATCAATCTTTAACTTCTTATAACTGAAGTTGTTTTTGTTTGCATAAAGTCTTAAACTACTGTTTTGAAAAGATTATTTTTTAATAAATAAAATAATATTCTTTAATAAAAAATAATTTATAAAATACCTTTGGCACAAAAATTAACAACATGACATAGATATTTTTTATAAAATATTTTACAATTCAAATTAAAGAAAATTATGACTTAAATAGTACAATACCAACATTGTTATTTAAAATATTATCAAAAGTAAAAGAGAAAAAACATATTAAAAATTTCATATTTATTTATAATAGTATTAATTATTTTAAAATTTATAAAAATACTATGTGGGTGCTAAAGAAAATTTAGAACTTGTAATTTTTTATTTTATAATTTTTAATTTTCTGAAATTCAATGCTCAATAGCGCGATCATATAGTAAACTACTACATGATAACTGTGACAGATCGAAAATTCGGCAGAATTTTGTCTATAAAACGGACGTCCGTCAAATACAAAACCATATATAGAATCCACAGCATACATCCAACATAAACATAGGATCCCCAAAAAGCTACAACAATTACACAGGTGGTACCAATATCATCATTCCAGTACGACGCTAACTCAGAAAGGATGCCAGCTAAGAACCAATCATAACTATAAAAGATACTTGCAGAAGCTACTACATTCATCAATGAACAGTGGAAACTAACTATACATCCATCATCATCATTATCAAATATTCATATGTGACCACAAGTATTAAAATAAATAATACAATAATAATGCCTTATACAAAATAACAAAACTAAGTCCTTAAAAGTTTTCCAATCCGTATCAGCTGCCTATCATACGCTTATAGTCTATTCAGACTCGTTAGATATAATAGGGTGCTCATCTAGAAGGAAAAAGAAGCAATATGAGCTAACCGCTTAACAAGTGCATTATAATCAAAAGCGGTAGATAATATAAGTAAAGATAAGTAAGGGAAAGAGATATAATCATGAAAGATATGTATAAACGGAAACATGATCAAATATGCTTTGGAATACAATCTACTTCTCTTTGAGATATACTTTATGCATAATTATTCATCTTTGTAAATCAGAATCAGTAAGCCCTACTAACTAAGGGTGTGGGAGAATAAGAAAAGGATCATAATACACCACAATAATCTAATGTCATAAGCTCCTCTTATCGACCCAGAGGTAAAGGCCATCTACATATTATGCTTGTAGATGGGCCGATAACATAAAGCCCCCACATGTACCCCGAGGCCCAATGGCAATCTTCGTCATTTCACAATAATATTTAGAAGCTTGCTAAGAGTATTACCCACTAAAATGCTCGGTAAGAGTGATCCTTGAGTCTATACTGTAATGCTACTGGCAGGCCAAGAGGCATTACCTTTGTATCACAATTTCGTGGTCCTAATTTCACAAGTTTTTATTCATTTAAGGGAAGGTCTACCACAATTTAATTCATAATATCTCCATCTGGGAGAACCATTTGATCCTATATCACATTATGGACTTCTATTCGATTACGTATCCGATTATTATCTTTCCTTTAAATTTAAATCTTTTCACAAGTCAATTTGAATGCATGGATGTCATAATATATATAAAAGATTAGAATTCTTTACCGCATTAGGCAATTATCACTTTAGGGGCTTCCGAAATAATTTTCTTTTATACAAGGGCACAATCATATTATTCCGAAACTCATAATTAAACACATGTAATTAATCATACTTTCATAACAATTAATTAGGGTAGAAGCATACAAATTTTTAATTTATTCTCCAATGAACAATAACAGTGTCAATTTAGAACCTCCAGGCATCATGAACAGGTCGATACTTGTGAGATCAGACTCCCGGGCAATATAGATGCACCATTGGAATATATTGATTCATATTTTGGGGTCCATTTAACATATAATCGAAGAGAATGGAGAAATCCCGAATCGGGCGCAGTTAGAGTTTGGCGAAGCCAGACCAGACAAATCGGAAGGCAAATTAGATAAATAACATAAATACTTTGAGCAATAATCATGGGCTATATGTTCTTCATGATTTAGATGGGTATCGAGACAAAAATACCCAAAAATGAATAAAAATTGAAAGAGGAGACAAAAAGGGTATGTGAGCATTTGTCTCGATGCGATTTACAACTTTCCTAACTAGCTCAAACTCGGAATCGGACCCAAAAACTTTTGTTTGCCCATTTCTCTATCTTCTCCCTCCCCCTCTCTCTCTCCCCAAGGTCTCCCTCTGCGTTTCCGTTTCTCTTCTGCGTCCCCGTGTTTCCCTAAATCCCTTTCTAATTCCCTTCCCGCTTTTCGTTTTAATAATAATAATAATAATAATAATAATATTATTATTATATTATTATATATATATAATATATATATATATATTAATTCATTTTTTTAATCCCAAAACTCAAATCGGTATTCGAACGACCAAACGGGCGTACTTCGAGCGCCAGCCTAATAAATCCAAAGTTCTTCCAAAATTTTATAATATTTAATTAATTTTTATAACACCTAAATTATTCTAAAAAATAAATAAATAAAAAATAATAAATAAGCCCAATTAAATCAAATAGAAATATTCAAGATATTACAATAACTATATATTACTAGTTAAATAAATATGAGATTTTACTTATATTAGTTCTAAAATTAATTAATATTTAAATTGTTAAAAAAGGTTAAATAACATTACATTTAATAGTACATTGGTACCATATTATATGCTTAGATTGTAAGCTGTCATGTCCTAAATTCCGATCCCATTATTAACAAATAATAATAATATTAATAATAATTATCCAATTAGCCATTTAATTAATATTGGATGTGAACTTTACATTGATATCTTAACTGATAAAAATAAAATAATATAAATCAAACACCAGATCTAAAATATCTCGTCATCATATTACTCTAATACTGATCAAATCGTGACGTCGAACCATACATAAGAAGTTTTGCCTAATCTAAACATAATCATAGTAATCAACCCGAAATAACTAAATATCACTGCTTTCAATTTGTCAAACATACTGACATCCCATGACTCTATAAATCGATAATTAATATAAATGACATCCGTAAGTTATCGAATAAACCACCATTCAACTAAATGTTTATGAGCCGTTATCTGAATAATATAAACATATTAACTACTATTCAAAAACTGAGATAATATCAATATTTCATAAATTCTAATTCTAATATCATCGAATGGTTTATCCTTTAATCCAAATCATCTTACAAGTGTCTGTGCCTTTCATCTGAGGGGTTAGTAAAAGAAATAAACGAGACTGAACCGAAAATACAATAAGGCATATAATTTCATAATTGAACATATATAATTTGCATTTAAATCATATTAGAAGGACTATAAATTAAATCAAATGCAATAACATGGATCTCCATAACAATTATACATGGATTTTAGATTTTATCTTTTCAATACTTGGTTAAAATACCATATAAATTCATACTCAAACATGAATTTTTTAGGAACCAATGTCCAATAGGGCCTCACTAATTAAAGGTGTGGATAATTGAATATTTATTTTCATACAACCAAAGGTTTTACATTGCTATTTAAGATCCATGGGTGGACCCTCATACATATAACCCTATAAATGAGGCTGAATGCCACTTTCATCCACAGATGATAGGTTCAGACCTCGATTACTATTATAATATATTAAGACATACTATAAAATATTACCAATTGAACTATTACCATGGTTTGATACTTATAAAAACTCTCCACATTTCTTCATAATCTTGTATTTTCTCTATTTGGAGAAAATATCATTAATTCTTAATATAATTGTAAAGTTTTTCTTCAAAGTTTCTTTAATTCTTCACATGCAATACTTCAAATTTCTACAAAAATTTAGACATGGTAAATTTTAAACATGGAATGCTAAATTGTGCAAAAAACATTTAGCAATAGTACCGAAAATTAGCAACATTAAAATATTTTAGTGATTTTATTTCTTGACCAAACATGCAGGGCAATTTATTGGATTTTTAAAACATGCAAGTATTTATTTAAAGATTTAGAACATATTCCTGCGAGATATATGAAATTTATCATATATGAAGTCATTAAATTATAAATTCAACACATGTACGCAAGAAAGTTGTTGGAAAATGACTTAAATTCTAAAGTATATGAACTAACGACATAATTCTTTATAAAAATCACAAAGGATGGGAGTAGGAGTTCATATATTTGAAATTTTAATAATTAGTTATAAAAATATATCATGCATGAGTATTTAAAATAAAAAATACTCAAAGAATTAAGAATGAATAGCAACAAATGAAATAAGGTTTGGAATGTATTTACCTTAACTTGATTCTGACCAAATTCTAGCTTGAGACCACTTGAATTGAGTTCCTCTAACTTCCTCTCTCTTTCTCTCTCTTCTCCTTCTCTCTCTTGAATCTGGCAGATAAATGACTGAAAATCAGTTGGGCTCACTATTGATAATAGTACTAGCACTCGAGCGATGGTCAAGCGCTGGTCAAGCACCACGTTTGAAAACTACGGCGCGTGAAAATTTATGAAAGTGCACTTAGGCGTCCTCTAGGCATGCTTCATGCACGAACATACTAGAAAATGTACTCGAACTCTAATCAAGTATCTATCAAGCGTGATCACTCTGCTTATCCCATGCATAGGCATGCATTAGGCGCCGATCAAGCATTCATCAACTTGATATTACCTGATTTAATTTTGATTTTAACCCAATTTTCTTTCATTATTTGATATTAATTTTAATTATCTCAATTTAATTAATCATTATTAAGTTAAACTTTAAACTCAAACCTTACATTTCTCCCCTCCTTATAAAACATTCTATCCTCAAAATATTACGTACCATATTGAAGAAATAAATGTGGATACTTTTATCGAATCTTATCTTCTCTGTCCCATGTGGTTTTTTCATATGAATGGTTCCTCTACAAGACTTTGACTAACGGAATCTCCTTCGTTTGAAACATTTGATCTTTTCTTCTCAAAATTTAAACTAGTTCTTCAATATACATCAAATCTTCATTTATCCTCCCTGGCTCATATTCAATAATATGTGATGGATTGTAAACATACTTCCAAAGTATCGACATGTGGAACACATATATAAATCTTTCAAATATAGAGGTAGAGCCAATCTGTAGGCTACTTCACCAATCCTTTCAAAATCTCAAACAGTCCAATAATCCTCGATTTTAATTTTTCTTTAATCCCAAATGTCGAGATTCCTTTCAACAGAGATATCTTTAGAAATCTGTCGTCCTCAACATCAAAACTCAACTCCGATTTTCTTTGATTAGCATAACTTTTCTGCTAACTTTAGGCAATTTTTCATCGATCGTGAATCAAACAAATCTTATCGGATGTCTCTTAAATGACTTTCGGCCCTAAAAGTCTCTTATCTTCAATCTCCTCCGAATGAATCAAGGAACGATATTTTCTTCCATACAAAGCCTCAAATGGGGCTATAATGATACTTGCTTCGGAGCTATTATTGTACGTAAATTCAACCAATGACAAATAATCATTTGAATTGCCCTTCATTTTCAAAATTGATACTCCTAACATGTCCTCTTGAATATGAATTGTTTGCTCCGATTAATTATCCATTTGAGGATGA
Source organism: Nepenthes gracilis (assembly GCA_033239525.1). NCBI lineage: Eukaryota > Viridiplantae > Streptophyta > Magnoliopsida > Caryophyllales > Nepenthaceae > Nepenthes > Nepenthes gracilis. Next base: position 14,641,383 of record BSYO01000005.1, on the reverse strand, counting down.
TAGGCTATATTGAATTTCAGATTAGTCCCCGATTCTTGATGCAAAACTTTCCCAAATTTGAGACAAACCTTGAGTATCAATCTAATACAATAGAAGTTAGCACACCTTACAATCTAACCACTTTATTGATATGTAATCTCGCCAAATGATCCCTAGAAAACGTCATTCGGGTAGCTATGAAAAGAGACATCTTAGTAAGTGTGATGAACCATGTTTTTCTAACTGGAATCTGGCAAAGTTCTGATAGTAAAACAGATGCCAAACTAACACAACTTGTACAGTATATAATTTCTATCATAATAATCACAACACAGGATCCACAAGACCATAATATAATCGTAGCTCCGACATTGTGTTTTCGGACATAACGTCGAATAGAGAGATGACACTAGATACCTACATACAAACCATAAACAACATGCGGCAGCATGTACATCCAGCACATACACATCGAAAACTAAACTATCAGTATTTCGTCCATATACAAGTACGTGTCCACCAATAATATACAAAAGTACTCCACAAAGTACAAAATCATGAAATTTAAGTCCGTAAGATCATCCTCCAAGTCTTTGTACTTAGCTGACTTCTAATCCTCTACCCCACCCTGTGACGGCCCGTACTTAATTATACAATATAGTCGCCGTCAGGTCTAAAAGTAAACAATATTACTGGACATAAAAATTTTTCTTTTCTTTCATACAGGATCTCACGAGGGTGGACTGTATAAAGCTGGCCCACCGGTTTGATTTCAAACTTGTTCGGCCAATTCTAAAGTTAGCCGAACCTAATTGCCCTGAGATGCTTACTAAGAATTATAACTTTTATTGATAACACGGAAACATACTAATATTGATAAGTTAAAACAGCGAAATAGTTTTACAATTCTCTACAAAATATCAAAATAATTAAACAAGCTCTTCATTGATCAGCTCCGGCCTGCTAGTCATATCATATGGTTCTACTCGACTTCATCCTCCATAAGCCTTTTATCATCTAAAAAGTGGCAAGAATGAGCTACAAAGCCCAGCAAAATACTCACATGTAGAAAACAAAGAACATAAACATATATATAAGCGAACATAACTTACCATACGAAAATCATCACGTCTTTAGTTCGGAATTTCCTTAGTATTTTTCTTATTATCTTGTCTTCTTTAAAACTCATAAAATCATTTAAAATTCTTATCATCTTTAGGGACCGGATTGGAGCGGACAACATCGAGGACGGATTATGTGTAACCCCACAACCTAAAGCCATATCCCCTCATTATGCTCCCCGGGGAGGGAGGTAATGCCTTTAACCCGGCATACGGGGCCGTAGTTCATAGTTCTTATGCCACCAGAAAGTCCCCTCCCGTGGCCCAGGAGACAATCATCGAGTGTCACTCCAATATCCTTCATCCATCTTTAACAGCAAGTTTGTTGGAAACTTGGTTCTTGATTCGTGTTCTTTACTGGCCATCCCTCATAGATCAAAAGTCGAAAGAGTTCCACTTGCTGTCCGTAATGCGTGTTTTCATATAGTTTTGTTCGTTACTTCATTAATTGAAGTCCGTATCATCTTATAGCCGGACTTCTTTTCTTAGAAGCCGGAGTTCATTTTTCCTTAAAATCGAAGGTTTTTAAAACCGGAGTTCAAAAGTCGGAGCTCTTTCTTCAACGAAATCCGTAGTTCAGAAGCCGGAGTTCTAATTCCATTAAAAACCGTAGCTAAAATAGCCGGAGCTCTTTATGAAATAAAAGCCGGAGTTCCTTATTCATGAAAACGGAAGTTCATAAGCCGAAGTTCTTTGCGGAGTTCTTTCCTGAAAAGACTGAAGTTTCAAAAGCCGAAGTTCTTTTAAAAGGGCGGAGTTCTTTTCTGAAATCCGAAGTCCTTAAAAGCCGGAGTTCTTCATTCATAAAGGTCGGAGTTCATTTTCAAACAAAATGACGGAGTGGTTTTTAAGGATGGAGTGCTTCTTTAAGGACGGAGTGCTTCTTTAAAGACGTTAAGGCCGAAGTTCTTTCTTAAAAGGATGGAGACTTTTTCTTAAATAGACGGAGTGCTTTTTCATCAAAGTTCGAAGCTCTTTTTCTAAAGAGGACAGAGTACTTTTTCTTTAATCATCTTAAAGCCGATGTCGTTTTCTTAAAAGGACGGATTTCGAAAACCGGAGCTCTTGGCGGCGTACTTTGCCCAAAAGCCGGATATCTTCTTCAAAGGCGGAGTTCTTTCTCAAAAGGGCGGAGCTCTAAAATCGGACTGATTCTTTCTTTAAAAATCCGGAGTGATTCTTTCTTTAAAATCTGGAGTAATTCTTTCTTTAAAATCCGGAGCTCTAAAACCGGAGTGTTTCTTTCTTTAAAATCCGGAGTGATTCTTTCTTTAAAATCCGGAGCTCTAAAACCGGAGGGATTTTTCTTTCAAATCCGGAGTGCTAAAACCAGTGTGACTTTTCTTTAATATTCGGAGTTCTTTTCCTTTAGAAGCCGAAACTCTAAAAGCCGGAGTTCTGTTTCTTTTGAAATTCGACGCTCTAAAATCCGGAGTTCTTTTTCTTTTAAAAGCCGTAGCTCTAAAAGTCGGAGTTTTGTTTCTTTTGAAATTTGACGCTCTAAAATCCGGAGTAATTTTTCTTTAACAAAATATTGTGTGCTTTTTCATCAAACGGACGGAGTGCTCTTTAAAGACGTAAGGGCCAAAATTCCTCTTCTTTGAAACCGGAGTACTTTTCAAAAGAGGACGGAGTACTTTGTTCATAGAAAGGTCGGAGTTCTTTGGATGGAGTGCATTTTCTTAATAAGGACGGAGTGTTTCTTTAAAAGGCGGAGCTCTTTTCTTATGAAAGCGGAGTTCTTTTCTTTGAACATACAATTATCAAAATTCATATGAATCAATAGATAACCCTGCTTCTAGCAAAACAGAATCAAGCATCATGAAGTATTTTCCTTAAACATGTAATTTTCGACAAATAATCATACTTTAAGCATCAGATATAAAAATAACAAAGCAAACACCGTATAAATTCATATAATATCAAATATACTAAAAATCATGCATAATCATGAACTTGAAAACAGAGGTGAGTATCTTGCCTGAATTTCTTTATTTTGCCTTGAACTTTTGGTCAAGCCCTATCGAGTGGCCCTTTTTCCCGCTCTCTAAAGTCTCATTTATAGGCATTTGAGTCTGGTAACCGTCATTAGGTTTGGCAACCTTCGGAAAAATTCGCAGGGTTTTTAAATTTTAAAGTTTCCTTATTATTTATCATTTTCTTATACACGCGGTTTCCTTATTACGAAGTTTCCTTACTGGTTATTTCTTTTTGCTCCGTTTCCTTATTTAAGGATTTTCTTATTAATTATTATTCCCCCGTACTCGGTTTCCTTATTTACATATTTCAGTCAACTAACTGGCGTTGACCGGATCAACAACTTCGGCCACAAATACACTCCGGCCTTCAAGGTTACTTCGGCCTTACATGGCTGGATTTGATTTCCATCACGGAAATCCGGACTTCTTTTCAAGGGATATTCCGAACTCCTTTTTCAAGGGAATCCGGACTAGATTTTCAATAGGAGTCCAGAGTAGGTTTTCATTAAATAAGGGCCGAAGTTGATTTCATCTTAAGGCCGATTTACCCTTTCTTATTACATTTTTCGGTCAACGCCAGTTGACCGGATTATAAGGGTTTGATGATCGAAAATTTTCTATGTTTAAAAGCTGGATCGTTACACACCCTTTCAGATATAGACTCATTCTCATCTGAAAGTAAGAAAAAATAATAAGAGTGAGCCAAATATTTAACAAATGTAATAAAATTAAGGATAATATATAATATATTTAGAATAAAATAAGAAATGGGATAGGAGCAATATGTATGGATGTATATATATGAAATATGATCAAATGCACTTTTTAAAATATTTTTAAGATTTACGTTTTACTTGTTCTTCCTTTTAGTTCTAAAACATGCAGAAATTTTATTATTTTTGCGGACCAGGGCCAGTAGGACTTATCAGCTAACGGTGCAGTAGAATGAGGAAAGAAATGTGTATACTTTCACACATTCTGAGGCGCAACTCACATAGTTCAGCATCCCATGATGAGTGGTATACCTTTAGCCTGATATACGAGGTCATATCACATATGCCACCATATCCCCCGTGGCCTAGAGACAGTCATCGTGCTTCCATAATAATATCCTAAGACATATTAAGAAATATCACCCGCTAAAATATACGACTGGGATAATCCTTGAATTTTCACTGTAATATCTATGTGAGGGAATACTACCCTCTAAAATATAAATCTATAGTTCAAGTTTTACAATTTCTTATTCTTTAAGGAAAAATCCACCAAACTTCTTTTACAAAGTTCACACATTAGGAGAACGAATAATAAACATATCAAATTGTGGCATTCCCTTCGTATACTTATATAATTCTCATATTTTGCATAATTCTTATGAGTTTAGATCTTTATATGACTTAAATTATATGCATAATCAACATAAAGTATGGAAAAAATAGAAATTCTTATAACCGTTAGCCAATCATAACTTTAGAGCTTCTGAACGACAAATCTCTTCATAGATGCATACAATATAATTTTCAAAGAATATACAAGTTAACATATATATCATACATATAGATAAATATCTCAATTCACGTCCGATAATATTTTCAGAATACATAAAATTAATATATATAAAATATATGTGCATAATTACCAAATATACAGAGTACCGGCATCCATAAAGCTAAGGTTACGAATTTCAAAAGCTAAATTATGTATAAATTACAATTAATTCGAGTAAAACCAAATGGGGTGCAAATTAGGATTTTTGGTGAACACGATACCCCATAAAACTACCAAATCGGACACACAACTAAAAAATTGACATACTCAAGACATGTGTAACAATTTTCTAAAGCCAATTTACACAAAAATCCCAAAAATCAAAGGGTGAAGTCATCCGGACACAAGGTTAGGGTTTCGGTGCAAAAGGCGGTAAAAACTAAGAAATCTGATATGAAATCAATATATATATATGTTCAAATCATGGGTAATATAAAAAAAAAAAGTATGGATAGGTATCAAGATAAGAATACCCAAGGGGATCGAATAAACAATGTGAAAAGAGAAAGAAAGAGATATGAGTGCACTTACCTTAACCTGATCTATAACTTCTCTAACTAAATCATGCTTGGAATCAGACTAGAAAGCCTTGATTTCCTCTTTCTCTCTCTTCTCCTTCGCGTTCTATCTCTCCTCTCTCTCCCTTTCCCCGCGTGGAATGATGCGGAAAAGAGCCGTTGGGCTTTTGTAATGCAGGCTGGTGCACGAGCACTAGTCAGCACCTAGCGGGCGTGCCTTCTCACAAATTAGCACATGCCTTGGGCGCTCAAGTGCCTGGCAAGCACTACATTACTGCTTCGAGCCCCCACAGCGCCGACTAAGGCGCCCAACAAGTGTCCCTGCCGAGACCTCCTACCGCTTTCGAAGCCAAATTTTCCACATGGATTAAACGTAATGTTGATTATATTAACTTAATCACCCGTAATTATGACATTTGAAAACTAGTACATTATAGTAGGCCGATATATAATTACCCAAACAATATCATAATTCCTCAGTGTCCTCAACAATCTATCATAAAATCTATTATTATATCCCCCATTTTTAACTAGCAGTTGACATAGGTTGCAATAAACCAAATGGCTTCTTATACTAATTGTTGACATACAAAACATATTCCTACATAGGCCACTATTTCTCTTTTCATATTCTGCCACCAGAATATCCTCTTCAAATCTTGATATATCTTCTTAATTCCTAGGTGAATAGTTACTTTCATTAATGAGCCTCATGCATAATTTTCTTTTTCAATTCTCTAATATTCAGCACACATATCCGTTCCCAAAAGCTTAAGATTCCATTGGCCCTTATACTAAAATCCGCTCTAGAATCCCTATTTAAATCTTCAACAATGTCCACCAAGAACAAATCATCCACCTAGGCTCCTTTAGTTCTTTCCAAAATCTCTCACTGAATTTGAAAATAGGATAATATCATTCAAGTACCTTTGGAGTGCCTTTTAATATCGCATTACTTCACACATTCCCATATCTCCATTTCCTTGATTCTCAAATGGGCCACAAAACTCGCCCTTTAGCGACTTCAAGCATCCGTTATAATGTTGGCCTTTCCCAATTGATATTAAATCTCACAATCATAATCTTTTAGGAAGTCCATCCATCTCCTCTGTCTTATTTTCAATTTCTTTTCCAAGAATAAATACTTAAGACTCTTGTGATCTGAATATGCTAAGAATTTTTCTTCATATAGATAATGTCTCCAAATTTTCAATGCAAAGATTACCGCTGCCAATTCTAAATTATATGTCAGATAATTCCATTCATACATCTTTAATTTCCGTGATCCATATACAATTACTTTTCCATATTACATCAAAACACACCCTAATCCGATTTTAGATGTACCACAATAAATCACAAACCCTCTAGATCTTTAGGGATTGTCAAAATTGGTGCTATTGTCAGACGATCCTTCAATTCCTAAAAACTCTTATCATAATTTTCTGTCCACTAGAATTTGACCTCCTTCTGCATCAATAAGGTTAACGGCATGGCAATCCTGAAAAACTTCTCCACAAATCTTCAATAATAACCTGTCATTTTCAAAAAGCTCCTAATTTCGGTCACAATTATCGGTCAATTTCAATTATCTACAGCTTTAACTTTCTTGGGATCAACCAAAATACCTCCTTTAGAAATTACATAACCCAAAAATATAACTTCTTTAAGTCAAAACTCACGCTTCTTCAATTTGGCATACAAACTCTTTTTCCAAAATGTCTTGAGAACAATCCTCAAATGCATCTCATACTCTTCATAACTCCTCGAGTATTTGAATATTATCAATCAATACCACCATGAACTTGTCAAGATAGGGTTGGAATACCCAATTCATCGAGTCCATAAAAGCTGCGTGGACGTTAGTCAACCCAAAAGGTATAACTAAAAACTTGTAATACTCATACCTCATTTGGAAAGCCATCTTCGTCACATCTTCCTTCTTAATTCTTAATTGGTGATCGATCGAATGAAGATCAATCCTTGAAAATACTTTGGGCCCTTACAATCGATCAAATAGTCATCAATCTTTGACAACGGGTACTTGTTCTTAATAGTAATCTTTTTCAGCTCCCGATAATTTATGTATAGCTACATAGACACATCCTTCTTCTTTATGAATAGTACTAGAGCACCTCATAAGGACACACATGATCGGATGAAACCTTTCTCTAGCAACTCTTGCAATTAATGCTTTAATTCTATGAGTTCTGACAGTGCCATTCTATAAAGGGTCTTTGATATATGTGTCCCTCCAGGCATCATCTCAATTTCAAACTCAAATTTTCCATTCAACAATAATCCCAGAAGATCTTCTGGAAACAAATCCTCAAATTCACATACCACCATTATGTCCCTTGTCAAAACACTATGGCTTCTAATCGTGCTTGTATAAGCCAAGTAGGCTTGACATCTACTCTTTATCAAATGGCAAACTTGCAATGCTGAAATCATGTGTAGAGATTGTTTATACATTATCCCTTCAAAATAAAAGGGTTTATATCCTGAAATCATAAAATACACCTTCTAGTGAAAACAATTTATACTAGCATGATAACTTGTTAACCAATCCATACCTAAGATTATATCAAAATCATGCATGTCCAACAAAATTAAATCTACTACCAACTCTAACCTATTAACCCAAACAACACATCTAGAGTACACAATGTCTGTAACCAAAGACGATCCCATAGGTGTTAACATTGTTAATAAAAGTCCATGGTTCTTGAGGGTGACGTTAAAAATAGTAAGTTTACCTTCTACCACCGTGGACGATGCATCCACATCTTATATTGTCACCGCAAAAGCTCTTCTCAAGACACTTGGCTTCCTTGCCATTTGCCTCAAGGGATGAGGTAGTCCTTGATTGTGTGGTTGGGTTGACCGCAATTGAAGCATATTTCCAAATCTTATAACATGGCCTTCCTTCATGAGACTTCCCCAATAAGGGCACATGAGAATTGATTGTTGAGGGCCCAGCACACCCTGAAGTTTAGCTCCTTTCTTCCCTTTATCCGCTGGCTTTAATCTTTTATAAGATCCTCCTAATTTCAAATTTTGACCTCCTTTGTTGGCCGACTTCTTCTTAAAAAACTTCTCTCTTTCTAACTCTCGTTCAAACAAGAGAGCCTGATTTGGCACATCTCCATAAGTCCTCAATTTCAACGTCACAAGCTGTTTCCAGATGGCATCATTTAGACCTTGCAAAACTTCCCTCACCTCATCATAGACCATATGAGAGGTATAAAGGGATAGCTCTGTGAACTTAGCATCATATTCCACCACTGTCTGATTCCCTTACCGTAAGAGGGAAAACTCATCTTCCTTTTATTCCCTCAAACTCGTCAAGAAATATTTATCCATAAAAGTTTTTACGAATATGTCCTAAAAAATTTCCTTGTTACTAACTCCATTGCTCTCTTCTTCATTGACCACCAATGGTCTACCTCTCCTTTAATCTTATAGGAGGTGAATATGACCTTATCCTCCTCCGAGTAACAAATTATAGCAAAAGACTTCTCAATCTGACAAATTCAAATCTCTACCTTCATTGGATCTGGGTTGCCATGAATTCTATCACCATCTCGTTAGTGAAACGATCATAAGTTGTTGTTGGGTTTGACGGGGTTGGCTCTAGTTATGAGATCCTCGACCCTTGGATTCTATTACATCTACCATTCCAACCATTATAGCCAAGTACTCCTCTTCCCAAGTCGGGCGAGAGTTGGGTCCAACATCTCCTCCTTGTTCAAACGACATCTTACAATCTTATCACAAAATAGTTAATCACATTAGATTTTCAAACTAAATAAGATATTCTCCTTATGACTTTTCTAATATCACTTCTATCACATCCCAAATTTTGATCACATCATTAATAATTAATAATAATATTAATAATTATCTAATTAGACATCTTACTAATATTGTACGTGAATTTTACATTAATATCTCAACTGACCAAAATAAAATAATATATATAAATCACGGGATCCGAAATACCACGTCATCATGTGGCTTTGACACTGATCAAACTGTGACATCGGACCATACATAAGAAACTTTAACCAATCCAAACATAATCATAATAATCAACTCAAACAAACCAAATACCACAGCTATCAATTTGTTGGACAAACAAACAACCCATGACACTACAAATCTATAATTAACATAAATGATATTCATAAGTTACCAAATAAAGCACCATTCAACTCAATGTTTTCAAGTTATTGTCTGAATAACATAAACAAATTAATTACTATACGAAAACTGAGATATAATATCAATATTTCATAAATTATATTTCTAATCTCTCTGAACGGTTCATCCTTCAATCCAAATCAACCTACAAGTGTCCGAGCTTTTCATTTGAAGGGTTAGTAAAAATAGAAAATAAGAGTGAGTCAAAAGTTTAGCAATAAATATAATTTCATAATTAAACATACATAATTTTTACTTAAATCATATCGAAAGGACTATAAATCAAATCAAATATAATGACATGGATCTCCATAATAATTATACATGGATTTTAAAATTTATTTTTCTATACTTAGTCAAAATACCATGTAAATTCATACTCAAATATGAATTTCTTAGGAACCAAGGGTTAGTAGGGCTTCACTAACCAAATGAGCGAATAATCAAAATTTGAGTTATATTTAATTTAACACAATCAAAAGCTATTGTCACGACCGGGAAAAAAAAATACGCCAGGTCAAAATAAAATCGATAATAATGTTTCCATCAACCATAACAATCCAACTCGAGCGTGACAGTCATATGCATACATGACCCGTAATAATAAAATCCGTACAAGATCTCATTAGATATAAATTCGAACAAATATAATACACGACCTACTATCTATAATCATAAGGGAGTTATTGAATATAATAACAACTCATCAACATATTGCAATAACTGCAATATATCCCATATATGGATCAAGGCCCTCATCTGGCCAAAGACACAATCATATCACATTCTCGAGATTTGAAACATATCCAATATGAACATTTCTACTCACCAATAGATATCTGTCGTGTCAAATCACGTCCGAACTCCTGTAAGCTTATCCATACTACTAATCTGAATGGATAAAATATAGAAACGTGAGTTTAGAGCTCAACTAGTATCATATATATGAAAAAAGTGTATATAAATCAGAAATAAGGATATCGCATAGCAATCACGTAAAATAAAACACAATATCCGTGAAATTTCTGAAAATCGAAGAGATGTCTCGTACTAAATCATCGTCCGTATCAAACAATCCATCTGAGACATATTCATAATAAATAACGATCCGGTAAAATCTCATTGATGATATTATATCATATGATCTGAGGTCACATAGGCCGCAATCGTCACCACATCCGTGTGGAACACATACCATCGTCCGGATCTAAATATCATAACGCAGAAAACGAGAGAAAACCACCAGAACTAAAACATAAATCAAAACACTTTCGGCTTTATCATATATTTATATGTACGAGACATTCCTATCGACCAACTGTGGGCCAACCAGTATATTTCAAAATCATCCTCCACCTAAATACATGCAGAACTACAAAGTATGCACAAAATAAGAGAACCAAAGTTAAATAATACTAATTTAAGGAAGGGTTACCCTCGTCCGATAACCACAACTATATCGGATATGATTTAGGCCAGCAGTTCAAGACCATCCATGTACTCTGTCACTCATAGATTAGAAACTTGTTCACTAAATTTTATCACCCGTGGTTTTAGGTGTAACATCAACTTTTACTAATATATTAGGACGTCTGAATATATTAGTTCTATAAATTCTTTAAAATGGTTCTAATTTAAATATACATTGCGGTAGGTCAACTACTAAACGTCTTAACCTTTCTTCCGACAGAAGTAGCCATATCATATACGTCCCGTCGGGATTAAGTCTCTCCATCAGCAGCGGTACCAATATCTCATGCCTCGGATCACATATAACGACCCATTGGGTCTCGGACCGCCATGGTCCCGTCATGACCACGCCCCCGATAACATGCATGATTAATGCAATGCTTGATTCATGGTTCCACAATATACGAATACATAAATATATACATATATATTGTCTAGGTGCCTGAAAACCCTCCAAATCATAAATACCCTTATAAAATCTTCGCACGACCTGTAAAACATACGTGCATGTACATAATTAATAAATTGGGTGTATATAAAAATACATACATGTTAGTAAAATCTCCAACATTAGTCAAAACACATCAAAATTAAATCAGACCAAGAATAGGGCTAGAGGATACCTACCTCGACTTTATATTTCACAAATCTAAAGAAAGGATGTCCCGAAGCACTCGATTTGTGCCTTTCTCTCTCCTGCCTCACGCATAGTCCCCAATAGCCCTCTCCTTCTCTGCGAACGGCCTCGGCCGCACTGCTGTCGCTGCCTGCCGCCTCGAATAGCCATCGCCGGCCTTCCCGACGACAACCGTCGCCGCCACTACCTCCGTCCTGGCCGCTGTCATCTCTCTCGCGCAGCTTCGTATCTCCTCCGTTCTCCTTCGTGTGGGACCTCTCCTCATCGCTGCTGCGCATGCCGACGCCGCTCCTCTGTCGTCAATTCACCATTGTGCCGCTTGCCTAGCCGTCGTTGGCCTCCCCGGCACCACCCTATCGGCCGGTGCCGCTACACAGCCGCCATCGTCGATCTCCGCACAACCCTCTCTCCCGCGTGATTCTCTCCTCCCATGCTGCACCACTGCACGCCGTAGCCTTTGCAGCCTCACCAACAAGCCACCGCCGCTGCCAACCTCCTCTCTTATCTCTGCTTCTCCCTCTCCTCCTCCTTTTCCTCCTCTGCGCCAAACCCTAGCCCCCGCCCTCTCTCTCCCCGATCCCCTTTTTCTATTTTAATTTTCTTTTATTTCAAAATTCAACTTGGTATTTAGACAACAGCATCGATGTGCCTTAGGCACCACTCCACAATCCCGATCATTCTACAAAATTTTTGAATATTATAATTAATTTTCACGACGTTTGAAACACTCAGAATCACAATGAATATTAAAATAATCTAAACGGAGATCTAAAATATTACACTCTCCCCTCCTTATAGAAATTTCGTTCTCAAAATTTACGCATCTCAATCCTTGAATAGATAAGGATAATTTTTTCGAATTAAACCTCAATCAAATGATTCCTCCAAAAAATCTGATCCACCACACATGATTATTCTATCCCAATATTGGAATCCAAAACCCTAACATATGATAAATTCTTACCAATTTTCAACGATTCAAAATTAATCACGTGGAATGGATCATATACAGATTTTCTAAACCGAAACACTTTTCAAAAATATCATTATTAAAATGGTCGTCTTTGTGAGGTTTCGGATTTGTGAACCCGACAATTATGAGGTGATTAGTATGTTAATGATCAATACTAATCTTATGGGATGATTGAGGTTTGGTATCGGAAGAAAAATCGGGAAAATCATTCAGTCCGGCGGATTGAAGTCCTCGCCAAAGAGCTTGCGAGGCTGGGCGCGAGCCACGGCTCGAGCGGATAAAGCGAACCGCCCGTGGCTCGGCCGCTCGCCAGCCACTCGAGGGGCGCTCGAGCGGTGGCCACCCGTGGCCTGGCCGCTCGCCAGCCGCTCGAGGGGCACTCGAGCGGTGGCCGCCCGTGGCCCGGCCGCCGAGCGCTCTCAGCATAAGTATATAAGTCGCGTCGCAAGCCTCGATCTAAGTTATAGATAGTACGGGTGTTGGATTGAGAATGGTTGTATCCTCTGATCTTGGAATGAGGAAATCCAGCACCGTGGGATCAGAGTTCGGTGGTGATGGTGCATGCGGAAATATGTGGATTGCCGAGATTGGAAATGAAAATTTTCAATCGTGATGTCACAGCACTTGCGTCTTGGAGACCCCGATGATGTTTATGGTTTTGTGATTTCAGGGATTAAGGATCTAAGTTCGATATAAGTGGTATCGAGGTTGTGATATTCTTGGAGCTTGTGAATATGATTGGTTGGGTTAACTTGAATCGTCTTGTGGTGTCAATCTTGTCGTGACGTTTAAATGATTCGGTCAGTAAGTTATCGGGTCAATCTGAATTGGGTTGGTAAACCTATTGTGCCTTGTGATTGGATTGTGCGATAGTGGGTATGAACTTGATATAGTTAAAGTGTTAAGTCGTAATCTGATCTTAATAGTAGTTCGGTGGACGAACTGCCGTGCTAATATGGTCGGATTGGTAAAAGATAACATCCGACCATCAGGTTGTGGGATTTGAAGCATGAGTTTAAATTGATCGAGGTATCAAGAAGTTGATATCGTCTTCCTTGTAGATCATTGGACCAAGGATGTCATCAAAAGGAAGATTAGGTTGAAGTATCCATTGGTCAAGAATTCGAGGTTATGTCAAAAATTGACGTCGATTGTTGAGGATTCCATGTAGAGCTGAAGAGATATCAGTTTTGCATCGTGTGAAGTGCTCTAGAACATTCGAGGTAAATAAGATGGACCGATCAGGTTGTTCGTGAATTTTAGAATATGGTTGCCTAGGAGATTGATGGTTTGATAGTCAGACCTTGTGAATGAATAGGTGTAGTTCCTGAGCCGTTGTAAATGCTTGATGAATTATGAAATTGATTTGGGTCCATAACGTGATATTGTGAATCAATAGGAGTTGTAGCACACACTCGAAGTTCGTGAAACGTCGTTTGGGTTTTGTTGATTCGTCGGCGTTTCATGAAATTTTATGGGTTGATCTTTTGGCCATATTTGGGTCCATGTTGAGGTGGCTTCCTTAAGGAATTCAAAGATATCGATCGTGTGTGCAATTGCTTAAGGATTGAGTCATGATTTGTGGATAGTTGATAATTCACATGTCCCATCAAGACAGGAATGCGAATTTTGTTGAGAAAATACCTTCCTAAGCTTGTGGCTTTGTGATTGCGTGATTTTGAGGACTTAGGCTTCAAACAGTAGCTGATCGGGGAGACCGATTAGTGTCATGAAAGTGTACAGTCATCTTGGATCTAACCGGATAGGGTGATTGACGTTCGTGATATTTGGGTTGACCCCTAATGGGTCCGATGAGTTCTCGTGGAAAGTAATATCTTTGAGATAAGTGGGGGAGGAGTTTAGAATTAGTGTTACCCCCATGTGCATGTCAGAAATTGGTCATTGAGGTTTTCTTTTGAAAACTCAAGAGTATTGTCTTCGGAGATAGGAAGATGATCATATGGTCTTGCATGTGGTCAGGTTTGTTTATAATTTGAGAAATGAACATCGGTGTTTTCCTTGGGTCAGTAGGCATCAATGTTAGAAATTGATGCTACGAATCTTGGACGTGTATGTCTTGGGAGTTTCATAGGTAATGTGAAAGTTAAATCGTGAGTAAGCCCAAATGACTGGGTATTAGAATGTCGTGATCTTGTTGGAAGTTAGAATCGTATTCGGTTTTGGTCAGTTGGCTCGTTGATATGCCAACGGGATATTGAGGTTACTAAGTGATCGGAATTGAAGGTCTTGTCAACTTTTTGGGAGATTGTTATGATCGTGCCGTAATTTAATGATTTGAGGATTGATCGAGTGCGCGCAGAGTAGCGTTGTGGGCCGTGGCCCGGAGATTTCTAAATAAGGTTGAGGTTGAATTTCTTTCGAGGCTTGGAATGAATTGAAGGAAAAGTCCATTGGCCCGTTTCAAGTGTCGGTTTGGGTTAGGAGAAGTGACCGGTTTGGGCCGTTTTGAAAGGCTAAGGATTTGTTTTATGACGAGAACTAGGACGATTCCAATGCTTGAGGTTTTAAATAGGCGTTGTCCGAGGAAATGATTTCAGTCTTTGAGGAGTTCACCTTAGATTTGGGAGTTCAAGGCTCGTTAAATTTCGGGGACGAAATTTTATAAGTGGGGGAGAGTTGTGAGGTTCCGGATTTGTGAACCCGACAATTATGAGGTGATTAGTATGTTAATGATCAATACTAATCTTATGGGATGATTGAGGTTTGGTATCGGAAGAAAAATCGGGAAAATCATTTGGGTCGGGCTCTTTGAAAAATCAGAAACAATTCGCTCGAGCCACGGCTCGGCGGATAAGCGAAGGAGCTGCTCGCTTGCCACTCGGCGCTCGGAGGCGCCGGCGCAAGATATAAGTCGCGTCGCGACTTCTCCTCGCCATTTTTCGCACGGCCGAGGGTTGGGAGAGAGAGGCGCGACCGAAGAGAGAAGAAGGAAGATCGAGCCCGGGAGTCCGATTCCGCCCGAAAGCCAGGTATAAAGGTGAAAGCACGCGTCGAGGCAAGTGTTCTCATACCCACTTCTCGTTCTCTTTCGTTGTTTTGTGTATTTTCGTTGGGTATTTTGTGTCGATACCCACGGGGAACGTTAGGATCTCGAAACCCATGCCTTGAGGTCCAAGAAAATGTAGTTAGTTGTCCGAATCGTGTCCGATTTGCCCGGGTGGGTTTTACCGAAACCCTAACCCACGGGATTTTGGGGGTTTCACGTTTTCCGGCCTCGTATCATGAAATTGACCCCAAAATTGGAATCCCCACGTCCCAATGAGGTATATAGGTTGGCCGCGGGTCCGATCTTGCGCGTTTGGACCCGTTCGCGGCCTCCGAGCCCATTAAACGGGCACTGTTACTGTTCACCCGAGCCGGAAGGTGATGATCGCGCATTGTCACCTTCGTAAAATGATGATGTGATCCTAAAATATGAATACCTGTACCCCAATTGTATGTATATATTGACCGGATGCGAATCCACGCAAGATTTGACCCACAAATGGCATCAGGGAGCCTTAATAGTTTCCGTTGTGGATAATCCGGAAATAAATGGGAAGTTGTGTACTTCCACCCTCGTGATAAGTTAAATCGATCCCAAATGTGTAATATCGTGTACAAAGTGTACGTGCGAATCCACCGACGTCCGATCTCCAAGTATGTCGAAGTATTCTTGAAATAAAATGAGAAATGTAATGTGATATGCCTTCAAAAAATCCGATAACGTTTACTTGAAATAAAATGAGAAATGTAATGTGATATGCCTTCAAAATAATTGTGAAAGTAACGTTTAACTGATTAAACGTAAAAGTAAGAACCCGAATATGAATCAGGTGTCTTTGGAGGCAAGGGAATGAGTCCCGGAGGTTCCAAAATGACATGTGATCATCGAGGTATGAAATCTAGTCTCTCTTGTGGATTTGGAGCGATTGGTTGTGGATTAAGGAATTGAGTCCCACGGATTGTGATTAAGGGAATTGAGTCCCATTGGATATTGTGAACAAGTGGCGTGAATGGAAGGGAGTCCACATTGTGCTTGTGATGATATAATCTCCACGGATGGAGATGTGTTTGATGATGTAATCTCGGTTGGAGATGATTGTAATGGGAATGAGATTTCTCGAGATGTGATTGTGTGGCAAATGTGGATTTCCCTCCAAGTGTCGAACCTAATCACGAAACTAGGACCCGAGTCATATGGGTAGTATTCTTCGGTGTACCATGTCCATCGTGGTGGGAACCCGAGGGGATACTTGGCCACGTATTCCGGCTGCTCGTGTGAGTGGGTGATGTCTATGGTACGCTTTAGGAAACTCTTGTGGAAGAACGAGGATTGCCACGGACCCCGGGGGTGTGGGGTGTGTCTATCAAGCTACATATTGAGATGTAGTCCTCATGATTGTTGCATGGATGCAACCAGGGTCGTGTGCTCCGGCCGAAAGTAAGCCGTGGCTTTAGAATGTGTCGAACACATTCTGTCCTCGTTCTCTTAGATCGTTGGCTAGTACGGTCTACTCTAGGGAGATGATATAATAATAAAAATGAATAATATCCAATTGATGAACGGTATGAATCCGGTAGACCGGAATGAGAACCGAATGAATCCAGTGACTAAAGATATGAACCGCATGAACCGTGGGAAACCAGTGATTCAAGATGAAACCGTAAGAACTGTAGGGATCGAGTGATTCCAGTTGCTCCTATTCCCTGTCTTGTCACTTGATTGTGGAGAGTGTGTGTATCCCCTCTCGTCTCAGTTCTTGTACGTGTCTTGGATGGGTGTTTATGATTACATTTGCTGAGCTGTTGGCTCACTCTTGCTATTTGATGTTTTTCCTTTCAGATGAGAACACTTAGCTGACGCCGGATAGATAGAGCAAGGAGAGACTTGCTTGATGAGATTGGCTGGACGGCGAGTGCGCGAAAGCTTTGGACTCAGAGTTGTATCAGATTTTGAGCAGCCACTTAGAATTGGGAGTGGCTCATTATTGTTATTTTTTTATAGTTTTATTATGCTTCCGCAGATGTATGATGATTTAGTTATGCTTCCGTGTCTGTATTTATATGTTTTGAATTTGGTTTCATTAGATGGCATCTCTCTAGATCCAGTATAGTAGATATGAGTACTGTATTGGAGCCATGGATGATATGGTAGAGTTGTGATCCTGTGTGGCGTGTTGTAGGCTTTGAGTTAAGCCGTTGATTAGATGTGTGCTGGTTGCAGGTGATATTTAAAAAGGTTGTATTTTTTATTTTCGTCCGGTTTCTGAAGAGGAGACTCTTAGGATTTTTGTAGAAGTTCATAGTTTAATTTTGGGCTTTAGGGCATGTGTAGTCATTGACGGAGGTTATTCAATGGCGAATAATCTGTTCCGTCACAGTCTTATTTCTCAATACTTGATCTTTTCTATCTCAAAATTTGAGCCAAAACCCTCAGCATAAAATAACTCCTCAAAATCAGAAACAATTCACACCCGATCACATGCAAAGGATCAACTTGCCACTCTGCTGGTGAAGAATCTTTGACGTTCTTTACAAACTTAGATCACTCCAACTCCACAAATAGCTGCTGACAACGTCAACTGCTCCCCGAGTTTTCATCTACGAATCGAGGCTCTGCTTGATCACGTCCAGCTTCATGACCGCTCGAACAAAAAGAACTTCACTTCTAATATTCACAAAAACTTCTTCCACAAATATGAGCTTGATTCGAAGCCCAATCCTGGTAGGGATTATTCACCGACTCTACAGCTTCTCCACTCAAAACAAAGACAAAAGACATTACAGTGCAAAATCCTAATACAACTCTGATCCTGAATAGCATATGGATAGGCTGAGAATAGATCTACCTACCTATCACTTGTCGGCAAAAATTTCCTTCTACTATGAGAGATCTCAGACTGATCCAATCGAAGCTACCACTTCTCCAAAATCACAAGACTCAACCAAAAGCTCCACATAATCATTGTCCTCAAACCAGATTTCAAACTAGATTCTCTATCTAAAAATCCAAATCGAATATTACAACCGAAAGCTACAGGCCCACATGCTACCGCTACACTATTCTGATTGATCGCCTGACTGTGAATTATCGCCATATCAAATTTCAATTCGTTTCTTGAATTTCTTGTACGAACATGCGCCAAAAATCAGTACCAACATCAAATCACAATCAAAACCTTGAGACTTGAATATCCTGCAACCTAATTATCTCATTGGCATACTGTCAAGCTAACTTTCCATTCAAACACATCATCCAAATTGGCAATAAATTGGCCAATCTCGTCAGCCAAATCCACAAATACCCAAACCGTGTCCATATATATCACTGTCCTTGACAATCCCAAAGCAAAATTCATGGAGGTTGCTCATACTTCGCTTCTCTTTTGAACATATGACACATCAAATCCAAATATTTTTGACCCAAAACATCGCAAATAATATTCTATTTTTTTTTTTTCTGACACTGAAATTTGCCATCACAGACCTTAGGCGATCTACCCACCTACATTGCCACATGATTAACTTGATACATCAGGGATTGACCAAATCGACATTGTTGATAATCCGCCTTTCATTTCTTCAAAGCTCCCCTTACAATTCCAATGAACGCCAATCGCTTGAAACCAAACGTCCCAACGAAAGCTGCAATTCTCAATGAATCCTCAACAAATTACTTAACAGATTCAACTAAACCCAAGAAATTACACACCTTTGCGACAAATGATGGCCTTTCCCAACCGGCCACCGCTTCATTCTTCTGCAAATCCACTAACATGCCATTAAAGAAATAACACGCCCCAAATGACACCACTTCCAACCAAACTCATATCTCCTCAAATAAGCAAATAACTACCCTTCGCAGCTATGACACAGTCCTCAGACGGACCTTATGCCACACATAAATTCTTTGAACAAATCAAAATATCAACAAAACCATCATAAAACCGACCCAAATACAGCTGAACTATCCAATTCATAAGATCCATGAAAGATACTAACAAAATCACTAACCCAAAAACACCACCCAAGCTCAAAATGATTGTACCTTTATCTTGAAGGCTATCTCAAGCATATCCTCCCGATTATCTTTAATTGACAATGCTCTCATCACTCGCTTATCAAATGATTCATTTTCGAGACGAATTAAATTTTTAAAAATTCATAAATAACCTCATCGATTCATCTTGTTCATCCCAGAGGCATTAAACACCCCACGACAAAGCTCTCAGCCAATGCCTCATCGATTCTATAGAGGGTCCTCGAAATCGATGCTACTCTCGACACAACCTCAACAACAACCTCAATTACCGATCGAAAAACAATTAAGGCTAATCCCCCTCTAAGAAATAGCCTCAAATTATCATACAACTATAAAACCCTTTATGAACATATAATGACTCTCAGATGTGGCCACATATGCCAAATAAACTCGGCACACATCTTCATTAAATACTTGCAGGCAAAACGATATCAATTTTATCATCTCTCAATCGACTCTTCCTCATATTCAAAATTTATAACCCCTATTGCAAATCAAGTTATTCTTACTGAAATCATCTATATTAACATGGTGACTTGCCAACTAAAACACCTCTAATATCACATCAAAGTCCGACACCTCAAATAAAAATCAGATCAACTAATCATTTATGTTTATAAATCCAGATCGGACATTGGAGTCCACAAACTTAACAGATCAAAGGTTTACCCATCAGGGGTAGACTTTATCAAAGATTGCTCTAAAAATTGAGAAAATATACAACATTTACATACAGTCCCAAAGGCCACAGACTTATTCCCGTACCTTCACCAACTAAATTCAGCTTTCATACTATCCCGAATGTCAAACAGAAAGTGACTCCCAAAAATTGCCTCCACAAAAACATCACAAGAAGTGGAATACGACACTAGGAAGCCCACCACCGGCTTACCTCACTCTCCAACTTAAGTTTCATCTAAGTAGATCGAATTTCATCTAAACTATCAAAAACCTCAAACACGTCCTCCACTTTTTGAAATTTCATTTAAGCCTTAATTAGATAAAAAATTCTAAAAATCTTTCAAACTGGCTCACTTATAATCATTTGAAGGGCACTCCATCTTATCACTAATAGACCACCCTTCACATAGCAACCGAACTCTCATCCGACTATTGGATCGAATGACCCATTACGTCACTTGCACAACTCATTACAGCCTATTAATCAACTTCACAAGTCAAATTTAGATATTTACGACCTAAATTTTTATTATTTACCATAAGCTGCACTTATCGTGTCAAATATTTAATTAATTTTTGTCCAAAATGATCCAAAATACCTCTCATTACGACCTTTTCTCTGATACCACCTGTGTCACAATTCTAGAATACGACATACGTAAGTCAAAATAAAATCGATAATAATATTTTCATCAACCATAATAATCCAATCCGGGTATGACAGTCATACACATACAGAATCCGATATAATAAAACCCGTAAAAAACCTCATCGATATAAATTTGAACAAATATAATACACGACCTACTATCCACAATCATAAGGGAGGTATTTAATATAATAACAACTCATCAACATAATGCAATAACTCCAATATATTCCATACATGGATCATGGCCAGAATCACAATAAATATTAAAATAATCCAAATGGGGATTCGAGATATTACAGCTATATACTATTATTTAAAATTCGTAGGTGAATTATCATACATGTAATTCTATAGATAAAACTGAACGTCGCTTTCACCTGCAGATGATAGGTTCAAATCTCAATTACCTTTATAATATACTAAAGCATGTTATAATATAAAACTCGCTAAACTATTACTATAGTCCAATACTTATACTTATGAAAACTCTATATATTTTTTCAAAATCTTATATTTTTTTGTTCAATTTGGAAAAAATATTCTTAATTTTTAACATAATTGTAATGTTTTCATTCAAAATTTGATAAATTCTTAACATATAATGCTTAAATTTTCTATAAAAAATTAGACATGGTAAATTTTAAACATAGAATGCTAAATTATACAGAAAAATTTAGCAACAGTGCAGAAAATCAGTAATATTAAAATATTTTAGCGACTTTATTTCTTAGCCAAATATGTAGGATAATTTACTGAATTTTTAGAATATATATGCATATATTTAAAGGTCTAGAACACATTCTTATAAGATATACGAAATTCATCAAATATAAAGTCATTAAATCATGAATTAAACACAAACATGCAAGGAAGTTGTTGGAAATGACTTAAATTTCAATGTATATGAACTAATGATATAATTCTTCATAAAAATCACAAAGGAAGGAAGTGAGAATTCATGCATGTAAAGCTATAACAATTAGCTATGAAAATATGTCATGCATGAGTATTTCAAAATAGGAAGCACTCAAAGAATTGAGAAAAAATAGTAATAAAGAAAAGAAGGTTTAGAATACACTTGCCTTAACTTGATTCTTATCAAATTCTAACTTGAAACTACGTGAATTGAGTTTCTCTAGCTTTCTCTCTCTCTTCTCGTCTTCTACTTCTCTCTCTTCTCTCAAATCTAGTAGACAAATGACTAAAAATAAATCGAGCTCACTATTTATAGCAATAATAGTGCTCCAATGCTGGTCGGACGTGCGTCAGGAACTACGGCTAAACACTGCGGATATTCAGATATTCCGATCAGATGTTCATGTCGAGCATATGGGCACATGTCGAGCGCTGTCAAGCTTCCATCAACTTGATTTAACCCGGTCTAATTTTGACTTTGACCCAATTTTCTTCATCTTTTAACCTCAATTTTAATTATTTTAATTTAATTAATTATTATTAAGATAAAATTTAAACTCAAACCTTATATAAGCACTTTTGCACATAATTTCAAACTTGAAGTTTTCCACCATAAGAAAGGGTTTTCCGTGTTAGCGGTATATTCTAATAGTCCTTCCTGAGTTAGCCTTTGATCGTATTAAAAAAACTTCTAACCCTATATCGCTTGAAAACTTTAATTTAGTTTAAATTAATGATAATCATTATCTCTCATATTTTTATGTAAAGCTTTAGATGTCTCGTGTCTTTAAAATATTTACATGTATAATCCTTTTTATATTTTTTATGTAAAGCTTTTGATGTCTCTCACATTTCTTCACTATTAATTAATTTAATTTTACAAAGTTATCAAACTTTACTAGAACCTTTTCTAAAAGATAGCAAGAAGCAGGAGTAATGGTATTTTGATAGATTGTTATACTAATTACAGTTGAAATTTGAGTATTGAAATAATATTTTCAAATCTATTTACTGTCAAATCTAAAAAAATTAAGTGCCATAATTTATAATTAAGTTGCAAAAAAATAATATTAATATTTAAATTACATAAAACAATTTATAATAATAATAAAGTTATATCACTTATTGTATGGTGAGAAAAAGAGAGGAGAGAGGAGAGAGAGAATAGAGAGATATTGTGCATAAAATCGTAAGAAAAAATGATGAATATTCAGGTATTCATAAAAAATTTAATTTAAGAAAAGTATGATGGTCGGTAACTGTCGATTGATAAAGGAGGGAAGGGGCAATAGGCCAGATGACCGTTTCAAATATTATATATATATATATATATATATGTATTGATTTCTGCGCCCCTCAACCTTGCATGGTGTTCGGTCGTACTATACTGATTTATTGGCTACACAGCTCATTTAGCATCTCTATGATTTACATCAAATTGATGTAAAAAGTACCCTTTTACCACAACAATGAATATAAGGCATCTAACAGTGACGACTTTGGCCATAGGCAAAAACGTCTCGTGGTAATCAATTCCAGCCTTTTCTGTGTATTCCTTCGCCACCAACAGGACTTCATATCTCTCGATGCTGCAATTCGATGGTATATTATTTTACAGATGTATCAACAATCAATAGCTTGCTTACTGACGGGAAGATCTGTCAACACCCATGTATTGTCGGACTCCAAGGCCTTTAATTCTGTCTTTATAGCGTAGCACCATTTGTGACCATTGCTGGCATGATCCTATGTGGTTTGTCTATCATGGAAGGAACTGGAGACAAGGAAGGGGCGAAAGGGAGAGGCAAGCCTCTCATACGATAAGTAATCAGCAAGGGGAAAAGGCCTGTGGGATGCTTTACCTCCCATTCAGATGGTTATTACCTTACACCTGTTGACAGTGGAATTTTTGCAAATATTGTGGTGCCTTCCTGGTTCTCAAAGATTTTCGAAGGGGAATCTGAAGTGAACTTAGAGCAAGGTAGGGACTGGTAATCGTTGGCAGGTGGTCAAGTGCCAATTTCTGCTGATTCTAGAATTTCAGAAGTGAAAATTCAGGATCCAGGTATTGAGATGTCGGTGTTGGGAAAGGATCCTCCGAAGGCATTAATACCTGCTAATAGCAGCTTGAAGGTGTGACTTCATAATCTGGTCCTATAGATGGACAGATATTGCGTTAATGAACCACATTCTCTGCATTGGTCTTTGAAAAAGATTAGGGTGTCTCTAATCCCAATATGTTTTGACCTTATTTTTTTATATTGCCAAATTAAATTTCACAAATATACAATACACATAACGTATATTCCGATCTAGATGTATATGAATATCAAACAAATATAAACAGTAAGCACAATAAATAATAAATTGACAAGTTATGACTTTTAGTGATGAAGAAAAACCACAATAATCATGGTTATCAAGTAAAATCCTTCGGGTTTTCACTGCCAATAAAAATAATGTACTAAAAAAGTCAATTTATAACTCAGGTGACATAGATGCACTAAACATTAGCCGACTTATACCCAACTAATAATCCATACCAAGGAACTCCTCAAATTTGCTTTCCACAACAAATTCTGAAACCTTTCGGTCTTCTCGTTGATCTTCCTTCACAAGGCATGGAATTTCCTTACACCACTAGATCCCAATTTCCATAACACCTACGTTTCAAATGGAGGTTAATAAGTAAGAAGAGGTGTGTACAGTAGAAAATATTTTGGTGAAAGTGTAATAAGAAAACATTGATATTAATGCTCAACAATGGATAAAAGGTTTTCTCAAAAAAAGCTTTTTACAAGCAACAAATGAGTGAATTTTGGAGCAGCCACATTTTCAGAATGTTTTTTCTCATCAACTTAAGTTAAGAAATGGAGGTATTTATAGAGAGGGTGAAAAATTAGATCAAAAAGATGCAACAAAGTAAATGTTCGCGCCCTAACACTCTAGTGTCGCTCAGGCATGCATCGGGCACAAAGTATAATCCAAGGGGTCTACACCCTAGCACTTGTGCACCGCTTGGGAGTTCATCAAGCACGGACAATCTATGTAAAGGGTGCTCATGCGCCGCTTGGGTACACATCAACAATGTACATTCTAGACTAAAGGCGTTCATGCGCAGCTCAAGCGCACATTGAGCATGCGCAATTTGGACACAAAGAGCTTATGTGCGTCTCAGGCACACATCAAGTGCAGGCACTATGGACACAGAGTGCTTATACACATCTCGAGGGCACATCAAACGTAGACAATTTGGACAAGGAGTGCTCGTGCGCATCTTGGGCATATATTGAGTGTGGGTAATTTGGATAAGGAGCACTCATGCACGTCCTAGATGCACATCAAGCGCTAGTAATCTATGTAGGGTGTGCTCGAGCACTAATTAAGTGCAACTTAGGTATAGATATTGGGAGCAGCATAATTGCAAATATCGGGCGTAAATTAGGCATGGATCTTCATGACGCTTGATAATACTCTAACAATCAATCAAATCTGTTCACAAAATATATCAACACATAATATTTCTAACAGTCTCAAAAGGGAAAATTGGCTCAAAGAACTTCACATTCCAAGATAGAAAAACAGTTTGTGTTCAAATCAAATAATCTGTATCTTTTGACTCCAATATTATATTTGAGTAAAGCACATTTCCTTCCTTTTGGATCGAATTTGTTGTGACCTTGGGAGAGAATTGTAGCAACACATAAGCACCTGGAGATTCTCATATGATCATACAAAGTCTTAACGTAGAAATTAACTTCGTAGGGGGTCTATTATTCAGCAAAGGAGTAGGTATCGTGTAAATCAAGTAGGCTGCTATGAGGACACATACAATATTCAACAGTAAGATTTGATTGAAATTTCGATACTTGAGCCACATTCATCAAAGTTTTTTTGTTTCCTCTCCACAATGCCATTTTGTTTGGGGTCTCAATAAAATTTTTTTAGTAAAATATTTTCATACCGGATAAGAATTAAGTCATTTAAAACTTAAATCCATTATCACTTCGAATGTACTTCACTTTAACATTAAATTGAATTTCAACAAAGTTATAAACGGACTCAACTCCAATTCTTGTTTTGAACTAAGTTTTAAGAAGTTATATTCAAGTTCTTCTAGAAAAATCATTGACTTCATTCAAAAAGTATTTAAATACGCCACAGGCACCAATAGAGGAGGCACCCCAACTATTACAATGTACAAGCTCAAATATGCTAGAAGTTTTGTCATCACTGATTTGGAGAAGAAGCCAATTTTGCTTGGCAAAATGGCAAACAAAACATGGTGCTTCATTACTATTGATATCATGAACTTTGACAACAGAATCATCAACAAGTTTGAATCTTCTTTTAGATAAATTTCCTAATCAACAATGCCAAATGTGGGTGGAAGGGGGATCACGTGGGATGGAAGCAGCAAACAAGCCATTTCTTGCTGCAATTCTCAACTGCTTCTCTGCAAGTGACAAAAATGGAACATGCTCTTTGAGAGATGATATAATCCTTGCTTTACCTCACCTATCCCAATCGCCCTCTAGTATGGTTGGTCCTAAATAAAACACAAATCAGAAAATTAAGCAACAAGATAATTGAGTGACTAAGTTTCTGCAATGACAATAAGTTATTGCTAAATAATGGTACGGAAATACATCTTTCAGCACTAATAAATCTAAAATTTGAGTGGTTCCTATATGAGTTGTTGAAGCCTCTTTCCAGTCTGGCAGCTTTACCATATAGGAAACTGAAGTGGGCTAGTAAAAAGCACAGCAAATCATATGATTCGTTGCTCCTGTATCAATATTCCAGTGAGTACAGTTCATATCATTGGATTTAAAATGCATATTGTCAAGCAATATAATGAGGAACCTGCAGAAGCAGCAATTTGAACGTTGTTGGCTGAATGAAGGACAGAAGCAGAAGCAGTACTTCTGGTGTCCAGAAGCACTAAGAAGCGCTTGTACTCTGCTTGAGTGAGAGTGACTTTGTCCTCCAGATTATCCTCCTTGCCATTAGAAATAGAAGCAATGATCAAATTAGAGCCATCAAGTTGTTTTTGTCCAGATGGGTATCAATGGATCTCTTAGCATTTCTCAACCACATGTCCTTTCATATTGCAGTGACTATATATAGGTGTCTAGGCATTTCCAGTTTTGAAACATTTTTCGAGTGTGTGTCCAGAAACCTTACAGTAGATGCAATAGGTTCTGTTTGGTCCACTGTTGCCACCGGACTTCATGAGAACTTTGTTGTGTTTATTTGCTCTACTAAAAAGGGAAAACGAATCTGGAACCGGACTAGCCATTTTGTGTTGTTTTGCCGGTTGATGGATTGAGGAGAAAACCCAATTGATAGGAAAAAGGGATCGGCCGGCATAATTTGGTATCTTGCACTAGCATAAGAATCATTAGACCCAATCAGAAATTGTATCATGCAATGATATAGATGCTTGTCTATCAGTTTTTTTGTCATGATCCCTATACAAAATGTAATTATAATAATGTCATACATACTAATCTAATATTGGGTAGCAACCCTACACCAAAAACATTAGTTAGATCTAATAATATCTATTATATCTCAAGATATGGCCAACACTTCCATAGATGCCTTAAATCAAACAACTTGCTCAACTAATATTTGATGGGTTCAACAGCTAATGGGCCAACCCAGAATCCGACCTGCGAGAAGAAGTGTCCGGGAAACAACAGCCATGTAAGGACCAAATCTTTTGAGGCAAAGGAGTAATCGTAATCCAGTCAACGACTATTGACCGGAGAACTTAGAAGAAGACTTATCCGGTCAACAGGAATTAACCGGAAGGAATGAAAGAGGAAAGTAATCCGGTCAACGCCAGTTTGACCAAAAAATGTTGAAGGTAACATAATCCGGTCAACCGGAATGTGTAATCAGGAGTAACGAAATCCGGTCAACGCCAGTTGACCGGAAGAGGAAAATCCGGTCAACGATAGTTGACCGAAAATAAAGGATGAACATTTAAAAGCAAATCAATGTAAGACAAAAGTCGAAAGTACTGAGACAATGGAAAACTCTAAAAGAAGGCATAACCGGTCAACGCCAGTTGATCGAAACAATAAGAAAGCCCTTACGAAAAGTAAAGTCAGAATAACCATGTCTGTAACGCCAGTTAACCGAAACAGTAAGGAAGCCCTTACGAAAAGTAAAGTCAGAATAACCATACCTGCAACGCCAGTTAACCGTAACAGTAAGGAAGCCCTTACAAAAAGTAAAGTCAGAATGACCATGCCTGAGTAGGTAACTTACTCCCAACCACCTTGATGACCTTATAGAAAAGAAGTACAAGAAGTTGACCTGCCCTACGTACTACCACCAACCCCAATGCTTATAAGTAATGGCCCTCCCCATGAGTTAGGACACAAAGCTAGGCAAACAACTAGGTGAAAGCGTTAAGAACTTCGAGCCAGAACCAAGTGAAAGGTTCATAGATCCAATCCAGGCAAGTGTACTCACCGTTTTAAGTTCATGTTTTTAATGCAAGTATATTACTAATGATGTTCGAACGCATGAAGTTTAATTATTGCATGATTTAGATGATGACCAATTATTTGTTTATGAAAAAGTACCAGTTACTTCATGATGTTTGGACGTTTTACTTAAATGCATGAAGTCTAGCCATGTTTTAAGATATTCGGTTATTGCATGTGTAAAAAGACCTCCGGCCTTTGTTAAAAAGAATTTCGGCTTTTGATAAAAAGTCCTCCGGCCTTTGTTAAAAAGAACTCCGACTTTTGATAAAAAGACCTCAGGCCTTTGTTAAAAAGAACTCCGACTTTTAGTAAAAAGACCTCTGGCTTTTGTTAAAAAGAACTCCAACTTTTGATAAAAAGAACTTCAGCTTTTGTTAAAAAGACCTCCAACTTTTGATAAAAAGAATTTCGACTTTTGTTAGAAAGAACTCCGCCTTTTGATAAAAAGAACTCCAACTTTTGATAAAAAGAATTTCGGCCTTTGTTAAAAAGAACTCCGGCTTTTGATAAAAATAACTCCGACCTTTGTTAAAAAGAATTCCAGCTTTTGATAAAAAGACCTCCGGCTTTTATTAAAAAGAACTCCAGCTTTTGTTAAAAAGAATTTCGGCTTTTGATAAAAATAACTTTGGCATTTGTTAGAAAGAATTTCGGCTTTTGATAAAAAAAATTTCGGTTTTGTTAGAAAGAATTCCGACTTTTGTTTAAAAGAACTCCGGCCTTTGATAAAAAGAACTTCGATTTTATTAAAAGGACCCCCCACTTTTGTTGAAAAGACCTCCGATTTTTGTTGAAAAGACCTCCGACTTTGTTAAGAAGAACTCTGGTATTAGGACATTAAAAGAAAGACCTTATGGTGTCCGGTTAATTGCATATTTGACTTTGATTTTTGAAAAAATATGATTTGCGGATCTTAATGTTTGATGGCGGAGTAGCTACAGGCCTTAAATGTAGCCGTTATTGAGATATGATGGTCGAGAGCTACAGACCTCAAATGTTTCCGTTTGATTGGTCATGACTACGGACCTTAAATGTAGCGTTTTGGAGGGTCTTGACTACGGACCATAAATGTGGCGTTTTGATTAGTCATGACTACGGACCTTAAATGTAGCGTTTTGGATGGTCTTGACTACGAACCTTAAATGTAGCGGGTTTTTGATGGAAATGAATTTGGAAACATAAGCATATTTTTGGAAATCTAATTGCATGATTTCGGAATCTGCTTGCCTTGACTCTGGCCATGTTTTATGAAGCTGTCTGCATGTACACCTTCATTGCATTCTGCCTGTTTACTACTCAAGATTATGCATGATTTACGCATGAGTACCTTGCTGGGCTCCCAAGCTCATCCCTTATATTTTTCAGATGATGATGATGGTGACGATGAGTTTATGCCGGACGAAAAAGAATGAGGTCCGATGGACTAGATAAGCAGGATAGCTCGCCGGAATTTAAGCAGCAAGGAGCAAAATTGATGTTTTCGTTTTTTTTTATGTTTTGGGAAAGATTTGTAAAATACTTCCGTTGCTAAAGTTAATTAATAGTAGTATGCTTCCGTACGCTATCACGGTTTGAGAAATTTATGATTCCTAGTGGCATCTCGATTTGTTTGGGACCTTCATGTCCGACCGACCTTCTCTTGGCCGGTCAAAAGAGAGAAACCATGACCCCTGGCCGCCAACTCACGAAGTTGGGCCTTATGCAATCCTATGGACGCGATGTATGTATATATAAAAGAAAAGAAAAATTTTAAGTCCATTTTTTTAATCAGAGTTTATGATCGATTTTGATCGACGTGCAGCCGCATGCGGTGGAATGTGGCCGGTCCGTCACAAGCCAACCAAAGCTTCATGAAGCCAAAGGCCCTGAGTCGGCAGCAATAAGGCCAAGCTGATACATCCCAAAACAACCCAACAGTATATTGACTTCTAAGGATGCTGCAAAGCAAGCCCACAAACACAACAAATTAGCTCCAAGTCAACAAATAAATCCAAATGACCACTGCCACCAAATAGTCCCTCAGGCTTGCACGAGCATCATTTGTAAGCAATAGTAGCCAACCTATTGCCATGAGGATCTCCGCGGTTCGAAGCTAGAATACTCTTGCCACTAATACTACAATCTCCCATTTCAAACTCTACTACTAGAAAATCATCATCATATCCCGATACATCTTGTTTACTCCTAGATAAATTGCAGACCTCGATCTATGGGCCTCCATCAAAATTTTCTCTTTCAATTTCTCAATTCTCTAAACATAAATCCTATCCCAAAAATAAAGAATCCCTATAATGTCCCGAATATTTTTATTTAATTTAATTGGGTTTATTTGTTTATTTTAGATAAATTGGGTGTGATAAAAATTAATTAAATATTACAAAAATTTCAGAGAATATTTAAAATTTGTTGGGCCGGCGCCCGGGGTGCGCTATTCGATCACTCGAGTACCAATTTGAATTTTGAGATTAAAAGAAAATGATATATACATAATGATAATAATAATATTGTTAAAAAAACAAATAAAAGCAGAAGGAAAAGGAAGAAGCAGGAAAAGTTGGATGATCAGGGAGAGAGGGCATCAGGAGAGGTTTAGGGTTTTGTTGCCCTAAGTGGCGCAGTGGGGGCCTTAGCCGGCGGCGGTGGCGACCGCGATGGACGATGGGAGTGGCGGCAGATTGCGGGCAAGGTTGTACGCAGCGTGAGAGGCGGAGCAATGGCGGCTGCACACGTGGAGAGTCGCACAGGAGGGAGAATCCCACGAAGGAGAAGAGGAGAAAGTGGGGGCTCTCAGGTTTGAATCCGAACTCAAACTAGTTAGAGAAGATATAGAACAGGTCGAGACAAGTGCATCCATACCCTTCTCTTCCGTTCTTTTTTATTTTCGTTCAATCTCCTTCGAATATTATTATCCCGATACCCGACCCATGCATATTTTTGAGATGCCCATAATCTAATTATGCATTTATATGAATTTAGTCGTCCAATTCATTATTTTCTCACTGTTATGCGCGACCAAAACCTTAACCCTTGCACACATACTATTCACCCGCATTTGGGTGGATTCCAGCCCTTGATTTTTAGGGCTTTTACTTAAATTGGAACTAGATTATTATTACCCATAAGTTAGGTATGCTAATTTATCGATTAGGTATTCGATTTGGTGGTATTATGTAAAAACTCGTTCGCCGGAATCCTAGACCCGTGCTTGGACCTCGTTTGAGCACATATTTCAAGTTTAATACATAAATTGACTTAAGATTATATTTACCCATACCTTAAAATTGATCAATTACCCATCGGATGCCCAAAATACTGAGAATCGCTTGAAATACACACCGACTGTTCACGGTACTGTTCATGACGCGGGTAGTATTCACCCGAGGCTATTTGGTGCATTTTGCTTAATTTTGTATTGTATAATTGTTAATCAAGTTGTATATGTTGGAATATATTTAACTGTTACTCTAAAAAATATGTTCGTCGACCAATTGAAAAGGAAATGTGATCTGAAGGCCTCTAAAGTTATAATTGCCCTTCAGTGGTAAGAATCTCTATTCTTCCCTATGTTTACGATATTCGTATATGCAAAATGACTTATGAAAAGACGTAAGTCTGAAGGAAAGATAATAATTAAATATACAATCAGATGGAAGTCCACAATATGATATGTGATTGAATCGTTCTCCCGGATGGAGACATTGTGAATTGAAATTTGTTGGACCTTCCCTCAAATGAATAAGGAATTATAAAACTAGGACCGTAGATTATATTACGAATGGTAATATCCATTGGCATGACATAGGTATCATAGTAGAGACTCGAGAATTACATTGGCCGTGTATCTTGACCACTGATTGGAGCGGGTGATCTCTTGACAAGCCTTAGATATTATTGTGGAAGGATGAGGACTGCCTCTGGACCGTAGGAGGATAGGGTAGCATCTTTATTGGCCCTGTATGACCGGGTGATAAGCATACTACTATACCACGTAATGTTTAGACTTTTCTAGGCAAAAGTTTGTTATTGGACATTGAGTACGTCGTTCGGCCTTAGATTATAAGGGGTGTCATAATCCTTTGTCGTCCTCCTGCACCTTTAGTTACTAAGGCTTATTGACCCTAGTCCGCAAATACGAACAACTATACATGAAAGATATCCCAAAAGAAGTAAATGGTATTTCAAAGCATATTCAAGCACGTTCTTGCTTATTCCTCCCTTTCATAATTATATATCCATCATTTGTTTGGCTTTACTTATATTGTCTATTACGTTTGATTATGATACACTTGTTGAGCTGTTCGCTCACTCTTACTGCTTTCTTGTCTCCAAATTAGCACAGGCTTACACTCGATTGGGTAGGGTAAAGGATTAGTAGTTGGAGAGGTTTGAAGTATTGAAGGATAGTTTGAAGACTTAGTTTTATAATTTTATACCCTTTTGGAGCCTTTTGTGATCATATTTAATGGCAATGATGATATTGTATATGTAGTTTAACTTTTACTATATTTGTTGAATTTAGTTGCGTCCGCAGGTTTATATGGTTTAATTATATACCTAGTGGCATCTTATCTCAACCAACGTCATACCTGGAATTATGACGTCGGTGCCACATATTGTTGACTATTGTTATGGATCCTATGTAGTTGTATTTGTCTGGATGTTGGGATTTGTATTGGATGAGTTTTCTTTTTGTGTTAGAATTATTTGGGATGGATTATTATTATTGTACAGGTTATTTAATAGGTTTTGTATTTGTTTTGATAGCCGTATTACAGACGAAACTCTGCCGGATTTTTGATAGAAAATACGGTCTGTCATAATCCCATCTACCCGAATATTGAAGTCCGCTTGCGACTTGTTCCCATAAACTTCCGATAATCTCTATCAAATACTAATCCCTCATTAAATACAACTCATTATCCAAATTTATTTTTCCTAAGATCACGGGCTGTACCTAGTGATACAAATACATCACCCTCGACCCTTAGAAGAACAATCGAATGGTGCAGCTTTCACTTCATCCAACATCTCTCATACCTTTATTCTCAAATGCATCATCAAACTCGAAAGCCTCCGACCCAAGGCATTAGCAATCAAAATCACCTTCCTTGGTTAATGCTGAATCTCACCACCTTGATCCTTAAGCAATTTATCCACCAACGACATCACATGATCAACTCCTTCGACGAAACAAATACTTCAAGCCTTTCATGATCACAATTAATCATAAGCTTCTCTTCATATAGATAATACCTCCAAATCTTCAATGAAAAACATGGCTACCAACTCAAATTCATGGGTAGAATAATTTTTTTCGCAGACTTTCAACTGCCTTAACTCGTAGGCAACCACCTGGCCATGATGCATTAACAAACATCCCAAACCATTTTTTAGAAATATCACAATACAGCATAAATCCACTTGATCCATCAAAGATCGATAGAAATCGGCATTGTTGTCAATGTATTCTTCAACTCTTGAAAACTCTTCTCACAATCTTCATCCCAAATAAAAACCATCCGCTATTGGGCTAGTCGAGTTAGGGGCACCAAATCCCTGAAAATTCTTAACAAATCTGATATCATATCTAATCAAACCCAAGAAACTCCATACCTTCGAGACATTAGTTGACCTTACCCAAATCTACCACTACTTTAATCTGCTATGAATCCGCAGATATGCCGCCTTTAGAAATAATAAGACCCAAAATGATACTTTCACCAACCATGATTCTAATTTCTTTAGTCTAACAAATAGTCGCCCTTTCCTCAAAATCTGCAATGAAACCCTCAAATGGGCCTCGTGTTTCTCAAAATTCTTCAAATAAAGTATGATATAATCGATAAAATCATCACAAACTAACCCAAATATGGCTGAAAGATCCAATTCGTAGCATCCATAAAAGATGTTGGAACATTCAATAATCCTAAGGCAACACCAAATTTTTTCATAATAGTCATACCTTACCCTAAAAGCCATATTGGGCATATCCTTCCTCTTAATTCTTAACTGGTGGTATTCCGAACATAATTCAATCTTAGAAAACATCAAATCTCATCAAAGTTGATCAAATAAATCATTTATCAATTCCTAATAATCACTTATCAAACAAATCACCTCTTAAAAAAGTCATCTTATTCTTGATCGAGACCACATTTGATTTCCAATAATCCATACATAACCTCATCGACCAATCTCTCTTCTTGACAAATAATATCGAAGAGTCCCCTAGTGAAGACACCTGGCAAAATGAATCCCTTCTCCCCAAATCTTGCAATTGCTGCCACAACTACTTCAATTCTAATAGGGTCATCTATACGGAGTCCTCAAAATCAATAGCAATCCCGATATAACCTCAATAACAAACTCAATTGTCTAATCTAAAAAATAATTTAGACTAATCCTTTGAAAAGAAAATATTCTCAAATTTGCATACAATAGGAATATCTTCAATGGTCACGGAACGATTCCTAAATGTGGTCACATATGCCAAATAACGTCGTATCCACTTTCATCAAATGACTGGCAGGCAGAACCAAAATCAATTCCATCATCTACCTTCCATCTATTCCTTGAAATCAAAAGATTCATAATTCCAAAATGCAAACATAACAATCTTACTAAGATAATCCATAATAGTGAAGCAACACCCCAACCAAATTATCCCCAATTAACATTAAGGCTTGGCATATCCAAAAAAATTAAACCCACCAACCATTCATATCTATATACCTAAATAGGACACTGGGGTAACCAGTATCAATAAACAAAGATTTACCAATCGAGGTAGATACTATCAGTGCACATTCCAAATATACAATCCGTTATATCGCTCATGCGACCCATCATAAACAAATAACCAACTTTCAATTCAAACCTAAACCTCCACAACCCGAATTTCTATTATCTATCATGAACGACACTTATCATTCCAAATATTCAATCAATTATTTACCCAAAATGACTAAAAATACTTCTCTTTATGAGTTATTTGATACACTTCTGTCATAAACTTGGACAAAAGTAGGCCAAATCAATTATTATTCATAAAATTCAAAAAATCTCAATATAAATATATAAAATTCTGATTCATATATGATATAAATAGACATATCAAAAAATTTTATCATCCATATAACAATAATAAACTAAACCTAAAACCCATCATAAGATCTCATTGAACAACCTTCCAAACAGTATAATATATAACCTGCTCCACAAATATCGTAAGAGGATGACAAACCAACTGAGACGACCGAAAACCCAAAACGATAACCAAACTATTCTCATACCATAATCTAGGGCCTATACTCAGCCAATCCCAGTATCTAAATCACATCTCATACAAATTCAAACCATAACGGAATTAAAACTCACCAAATCAGATGAATAACGGTTAGATCATATTCAAATTCCTATAATGTATTAAAACCCACTAAATCTGAAGGGATGAAAATAGAAAAATATGAGTTTAAAATTCAATAAGTATCAAAGCAAACAAAATCAATACATATTTGTGTGTGTGTGTGTGTGTGTGTGTGTGTGTGTGTGTCCATAAATATAGAGGGAGGTTAAATATCATAATCAAATTATACAAAACAAATCATATGGAATAAATCATGGGGCACAAATCGTATCAAACACATCAAGGGGTCCGACGGTTATCAAAAAGCTTAAAGGTAGCCTCGTATTCAAATCACGGTCCACATCAAATCCATGATCCTGGCAGGATTTACTCATTACAAATAGTGATTCGAATTAAATCTCATAATCAAATCATATCAAATAATAAATATGATCTGATATCATATCCAAATGAAGCACATGTTGAACAAAATGAAATCTGGATCCAAATCACATACGAATAAACAAAACCAGAATGAAAATCATATAAATCAAATGTGTTCTTAAACAAATCACATATCCAAAGGTATAGGACTAACCAAATCCCTATCCATAGGCAAATCATGAATCTCAAATCGAAATCCAGTACAAATCATGCCGAAATACAAAACATGCACGAAGAACCAAAGGTTGTGAATGACTAATTTGAGGAAAGGTTACATGTACTCCCTGTAATTTTAAACCAATCTATTTATAGTTTAAGCTAGCAGTTTAGGACATCCACGTACACTATCTCTCACAGATAAGAAACTTGCTCACTATATTTTGCCAACCCTGACTTTAGGTGTAATTTTCAAGTTTATCTGATATATTAGAATGTCCAAGAATATATATAAAATTTTTATAATTTTCTTATGACAATTCTCATTTACAAAGAATAGGATAGGTCCAGTTATGAACAAAGTCTCTTTTACCGATAGAAGAGGGAGTCACATATCACAAAATTTTCCATTGCAAACAAAGTCTCCCCATTAGGAGAGGCACTACAAATCAAATATCTAAATCGAATCACAAAGGTAACGACCTCATCCCCGACACATGCATGTATACCGATACATATACAAGTATCATTTATATTTTTATATAAATATACTAATATAAAATATATACATATTCAAATATTTATACAAATTTTTCATAAAATTAATGAAATCCCTAAAATCACAACAACTGAACCAAAACCCCAAATCAACCGGTAAATATCACATGCATATTTACAGTAAATAAAAAGGGTGTATAAAAATAACATGTATATACCAAAACCTTTCAAAATATAGACAAACATTATTAGACATGAAATCAAATAATGGATAGGGTTTTTAAATACTTACCTTAATTTCATATCAAGCAAATCTAATAAAAGGATACTCCAATTTCCTCGAACTCTTCTTCTTCTCTCCTCTTTGTCTCTCCTTCCATGCGCCTCTTCTCTCCTCTTCTCCAGCGATTTTGACTCTTCTCCTACGTGCTGCTTCCTCCTTCGCTCTCCCTCTCTCTCTTCTCTTCCTCTTCTCTCACTTGCTGCTTCCTCCTTCGCTTTCCTTCTCTCTCTTTTCTTCTCTTCCTTCTCCTGCACGCCTCTTTCTCCTCCTCTCTCTATCTCCTACACACAAATCTACCAAAATCTCCCTACTGCCTGCTTATAAAAGTAGCTCGGCGCTCGAATGCCACCTCAGGCAAGGCTCGGGTACCGGCTCTCTGGTTTTTGCGCTTGAGTGTAGCCCTTAGGCACGCCTCAAGTGCATACCCTCATGAATTAACACTAAAGCGCTTCTTTGGTGTGCTTTAAGCCCCAACCCACTACTCCAATTATCCTTTAAATTTTCACAATATATAATTAATTCTAAGCATCCAACATATATCTAAAATGACAAATATCATCAAAATAATTCACATGGGAGCTCGGTATTACAATGTCACTCCCCAGCGAGTGCACTTTCCCTAAGCTGCTCACTTGTTGAATACACCCATCAAAGCCTAACCCTTTAATAAATACTCAATCTCCTCATACATGCATGTACGCATTACCTTCTCATCCTTCTATCTTTGTATTCATCTAAGAAAGATTTCTGACTTGAGCGTCAAAAGATATACGGAAAATGAGTCCCGTTATCCTTTAACCTCTAGTTTATTTGTTGTAAAATATAAGATTCATGTTAAAAATAATAAAAATTGAACCTACTCCAATCCAACTCTGTGACGGAACGGATTTTTTTTTTTGATTCTGTCATTCGTAACACAATTGAAAACCCAAACTAAACCAATT
This sequence comes from Nepenthes gracilis, assembly GCA_033239525.1. NCBI lineage: Eukaryota > Viridiplantae > Streptophyta > Magnoliopsida > Caryophyllales > Nepenthaceae > Nepenthes > Nepenthes gracilis. The sequence goes on along the minus strand of BSYO01000005.1, from coordinate 14,603,483 downwards.
AGGTATAACACAGGATTTCAAATGCCATCTATGACCTATATACTTTTAACCATGATAAGTATAGCGGAAATTACTCTAATACTTACGGAAGCATTCATATTCATTCCAAAATATTCATTTCCGAGTACATAGCCAAAAGTATTTAACCATAGAAGTTCATCAAGTCATTACAATAATATTTCTCCAAAATAAGTTTCTGAGGTCCTTAATCCTTCAGACCAACTCTAATCACTCCAACTCGTCAAGCGCAAGCTCTAAAACATCATCTGTAGGGGGGAAAACATAAAACAGTGAGCCGAGGCCCAGCAATGTACATGCATATGAACTGTAAAACGGTTATGTCAAAACGATCATATAATCATGCAGAACCAGAATGTTTAATTAAACGATATCAAATCTCATGCTTCATAAATCATTACACTATAGACTGTAAAATGATAACTATAAACTTCACTGATGCATGGTAAAACAATACTCTATACTCTATCGACTTTTCACTGTATACGATTCATTATCATCTTTTTATTGTACCATACATTATCATCATTCTACTGTAATATAACATATCGGTAAAACAGTAGACGGTACTTTATATATTCCCCTCCGTGTACCAAGCCCGAGGACGGCTGTCATTACCTCCGTGTACCAAGCCCTGATGACGGCTATCATTACCTCCGTGTACCAAGCCCCGAGGATGGCTATCATTACCTCCGTGTACCAAGCCTCGAGGACGGCTATCATTACCTCCGTGTACCAAGCCCCAAGGACGGCTATCATTACCTCCGTGTACGAAGCCCCAGGTTGGCTATCATTACCTCCATGTACCAAGCCCCGATGACGGTTATCATTACCTCCGTATACCAAGCCCCGATGACAGCTATCATATATCTTTAGCTATTTTTAAGTATCCACATATTATACTTGGAACCGGTGCAGATTCTTATCAAGGAAGGCCGGACATATTTTCGGAAACATATTTTATTGGGGACCGGTGCAGATTTTTATCCAGGGCCGGAGCTCTTTTGAAGTCGGTTTTGCTTTCAGTGAAGTTCTTCTTCTTATACAAACCGGAGCTCTTTTTCTTCATTACGGCCGGAGTTCATTTTACATTACAAGCAAGACTTCTTTTTGGACGAAGTGCTTTTTACTACTGGACGGACTGCTTCTCGGGACGGAGTACTTTTCAGACGGACTGCTTTTTACTCAAAGGACGGAGTACCTTTTAGACGGATTACTTTTCTTAAGGGACGGAGCTCTTTTGGGCGGAGTATTTTTCAGACGGATTACTTTTCTTAAGGGACGGAGCTCTTTTTACACAGAGGACGGAGTGCTTTTCATTAACAGGATGGAGTTCTTTTTACACAAAGGACGGAGCTTAATTTTCTCAAAGCCGGAGTTCATTTTAAAGTTAGAGTTCTTTTTCAACAAAAGGACGGAGTTCTTTTTCAACAAAAGGACGGAGTTCTTTTTCTTATACGGACGGAGTACTTTAAAAACCCGGAGTTCATTTTTCTTAAAGGACGAAATTCATTAAAAGGATGGAGTTCATCAAAGCCGAAGCTCATTTCCTTATGCAAAGCCGGAGCTCATTTTTAACTAAAGGCGGGATTTCATTTCACATCAAGGGACGAAGCTCTTTTTATCTTAAGGCGAGAGTTCATTTTACGTCAAGGGACGGAGCTCTTTTTATCTTAAGGTGGGAGTTCATTTCACATCAAGGGACGGAGCTCTTTTTATCTTAAGGCGGGAGTTCATTTCACATCAAGGGACGGAGCTCTTTTTATCTTAAGGTGGGAGTTCATTTCACATCAAGGGACGGAGCTCTTTTTATCTTAAGGTGGGAGTTCATTTCACATCAAGGGACGGAGCTCTTTTTATCTTAAGGCGGGAGTTCATTTCATATCAAGGGACGGAGCTCTTTTGACAGAAGCTGGAGTTCTTTTTGGAGTACTTTTTCATCCAAATTCGGAGTTCAAAAGCCGAAGCTGTTTGTCATCCAAATCCGGAGTTCAAAAGCCGAAACCGTTTTTCATCCAAATCCGGAGTTCAAAAGCCGAAGTTGTTTTTCATCCAAGTCCGGAGTTCTTTTTATTTATTATACAAGCCGGAGTTCATTCTTTCATACTACGTAAACTCAAAAGACGGAGTTCTTTCTTTCATAAAGACGGAGTGCGTAAACTCAAAAGCCGGAGTTCATTTCTCTTAAAGGGCAGAGTACATTTAAAATGCGGGGTTCGTTTAAGCCGGAGTTCATTTTCGGTTCAAAGCCGGAGTTGATTTTCAACACAAAACCGGAGTTCTTTTTAATACGGTCGGAGTTCATTTTTCACATAAAGCCGGAGTTCATAGGATTGATTCTTTTTAACAAAAGCTGGAGTTCATTTTTAATACATAACAAGAGTTCATTTTCTCGAAGGCCGGAGTACTTTTGGAAGGAGTGCCTTTCGGATGGAGTAGTTTTCACCTTAAAAAGGACGACGTTCTTTTTCTGAAACGGACGGAGTTCATTTTCAGTTTCAGTTCAAAGTTAGAATTGCAAGCCGGAGTTCATTTTTCAGTTTCAGTTCAAAGTCAAAATTACAAGCCGGAGTTCTTTTTGACACAGGATGGAGTTCATTTTAACAAAAGTCGGAGTTCATTTTAACACAAGTTGGAGTTCATTTTAACACAGGACGGAGTTCATTTTCACACAAATGCCATTTTCATGCCAAATGCCGGTTTCGTTTTACATGTCAAATGCCGGTTTCGTTTTACATGCAGAATGCTGGTTTCATTTCACATGTCAAATGCCAGTTGTAACCTTTAGTCTGGATTTCATGTAAGTTCAGAATGTAGGAAAACAGGTATCATGAACTTTAGAATAGATTCAAACGAAAGCTAAAAACATGTTAACATCCGCTTACTTGAAGAAAGCAGTAATGCAATACATTTGCAAATGAATTAAAAACTAAACTTAAAAACATCGTCCGAAGTAACTTGCAATAAAGTATGAATTTAGAAACAGAGCAGAATACACGTGTAATGAACTTAAAAACGGCGTCCGATGTACACTTGCCTGACGGGCTGATTGCCTAAAATTTACCGTCTTGAAGCTTTCTCCTCTTCACTCCCTTCCTTTCGCTTGTATTTTTGCCCCCAACTTCAGCACTCGTTGCTGGCATTTTATAGAGGAGGGAGCAGGTGGGGTAAGTTGGGGTAGGTGACTTACTTTGGTACTTATTTACAGACGGTAGGTAAAGTAACTAGATTAGTTCACCCACTCCATTTGGTCGTCGCCTAGTTGGATTCTAACTAAATCCCACAGTTTATTCTTTGTTTATCCGGTCAACTCTTTGGTCAATATTTCTGATCAGTACCAGTCTCAATTTTTGTAACCTTTTAAGAAATCCGGTCAACTCTCTAATTCCAGTTAATATCTTCGAATCCGGTCAACTTTTCACATCCGGTTAACTTCTTATCATTCACTCCGTCCATCACTTTCTCATCAACTTCGGATTTATTTTCCTTCATCGACTCCGAATTTCTTCTCCACAAATTCTACCCTGGTCTTCAAAGACACTACGGCCTCATTTCAACAATGCACTCCGGACTTCAAGGCCACTCCGGCCTCCACATGCATTCCGGTCAACATGCGTTGACCGGATTATGCTTTCCTTCATACATTCCGCCAACGCGTCGTTGACCAAATTCATCCTTTTCCCAACTTTCCGGTCAACATGTGTTGGCCCGGGCATCCTCAATTTTCCTGGATCCCTTGATCACATTGGCTCGATAATCGAGATTTTCTATGTTTTAAAATCTGGGTCGTCACAATCTCCCCCACTTATAAAAATTTCGTCCTCAAAATTTGATGATCCTTACGGTCTCATAATCACACGTATTTATGCATTATGGGTTTATTCCCTCAAACAAGGACTACCCTAGGAAACTTAAGCATTTGATCATTCTTATTCTCTTATATCGGTTCAATCCAGGCACTTACTGATTTTCTCAGCTATTGATATGAGGATGGTCCTAAGAATTTCTTAAGTGGCCTACGGTATATGCTAGCTATTCCTCCAATTGAATCCGATACTTCAAATGAATTCTATGAACTTCCACTTCAGTTCATTCCAAGCTTCAAAAGATTCTGATCATAAGGATATTAACCTTAATCTTAAATTTCTGAGCAATGGGTTCACGTCGTGCTTCCGCTGCGCCACTTTGATTTAAACAGCTCTAGGATGGTCATTTTATGGAGACAACCCTAAAATCCTTGATTTAGATTGATTCTAAAATATCCATACCTCATAAAATTATCATATCAAAATTATCTTTTAAGTGATTCTTTGCACATCCATTTGGAGACTTCTGACATTGACCCTTGATCTTAGTATTCTCCTCCGTCAAATATATTAAGATTCATTTCTAAATTTTGTTCAAGAGATCATTCTTAAGTCCTCAGAGGTTTTATCACAAAATTCCAATTACAGGTGGGGCAATTTCGTCCCACGGACATCTCCCCCACTTTGTGATTACTTATTAATACTGATTAACAAAATCCATAAAGCATGCATATGTCTATACAATCAAGAAACAAATTAAAATTTTGTGATTAAGAGAATACCTTCCTCTGCCTTCGGGGTGTCTCTGGGCTTGCACTGCCGCCATAATACTTAAACTTCTTTTTCTTTTGATCTTTTGGCAATGGGCAATCCTTTATCAGGTGACCCAACTTTTCACATCTATAGCACGCTCCCATTGCTTTATAACAGGTTTTTTCTCAGGTGCTTCTTCCTACAATATGCACATTTAGCAGTTGATGTTGGCAAATTAGTCACCTGACAAAACTTGGCCGTCTTTGTTCCCGCATCCACCATTTTTGCCCTCTTGGATGACTCCGGTGGTTCCACATGTGAGTTCCTACTAGGATCCTCCCAACTAGCAACCCTCTTTGTAGAAAATTCTTGTGTCCCTAACTCTTCCTCGAGTACTGAAGCCCTTTCTAGAATCTCAGTATAAGTTTGAAACTCCTGGATCACTATTTCATTATCGGAACATTGGGTAACTATAAGTACTTTCTTTAATTTCCTAATCCAAATTTCTGCATTCGGCGGATCTGCTTCTCGATCAAGGGGAGTACTAGTACTACCTTTGCCATATCTTCTTCTCCTTTCATTAGCCATCCTAAAATCAAGACAGGTGCAACATTGAAATCCCAAAAAGTTAGTTAGAGAAAAGAAAATATTCATCAGTTTTGTGAAATTCAAACTTAGCCTAGGAGTTAACTTCTTAAAGGTCCTAATCACCTTAGCTACCTAGACTTAATCCTACGAAAATTTATTAGAAAGATCCAAACCTATGCTTCCGCTTTTCGATCGATCAATTCCTAAGTCATCTCAATTCTCTGATACCAATTGTGACGGAATGAATTTTTTTTTTTTTGATTCCGTCATTCATAACACAATTAAAAACCCAAACTAAACCAATTAGGTGCAACACAAGATCTCAGATGCCATCTAGGATCCATATACTTTTAACCATGATAAGTATAGCGGAAGTTACTCTAATACTTACGGAAGCATTCATATTCATTCCAAAATATTCATTTCCAAGTACATAGCCAAAAGTATTTAACCATAGAAGTTCATCAAGTCATTACAATAATATTTCTCCAAAATAAGCTTCCGAGGTCCTTAATCCTTCAGACCATCTCTAATCACTCCAACTCGTCAGGCGCAAGCTCTAAAACTTCATCTGTAGGGGGAAAAAACATAAAACAGTGAGTCGAGACCCAACAAGGTACATGCATATGAACTGTAAAACGGTTATGCCAAAACGATCATATAATCATGTAGAACCAGAATGTTTAATTAAACGATATCAAATCTCATGCTTCATAAGTCATTATACTATAGACTGTAAAACGATAACTATAAACTTTACTGATGCATGGTAAAACAATACTCTATACTCTATCGTCTTTTCACTGTATACGATTCATTATCATCTTTTTATTGTACCATACATTATCATCATTCTAATGTAATATAACATATCGGTAAAACGGTAGACGGTACTTTATATTATTTCCCTCCGTGTACCAAGCCCCGAAGACGGCTGTCCTTACCTCCGTGTACCAAGCCCTGAGGACGGCTATCATTACCTCCATGTACCAAGCCCCGAGGATGGCTATCATTACCTCCGTGTATCAAGCCCAGAGGACGGCTATCATTACCTCCGTGTACCAAGCCCCGATGACGGCTATCATTACCTCCGTGTACCAAGCCCCGATGACGGCTATCATATATCTTTAGCTATTTTTAAGTATCCACATATTATATTTGGAACCGGTGCAGATTCTTATCAAGGAAGGCCGAACATATTTTCGGAAACATATTTTATTGGGGACCGGTGCAGATTTTTATCCAGGGCCGGAGCTCTTTTGAAGCCGGTTTCGTTTTCAGCGAAGTTCTTCTTCTTATACAAACCGGAGCTCTTTTTCTTCATTATGGCCGGAGTTCATTTTACATTACAAGCAGGACTTCTTTTTGGATGGAGTGCCTTTTACTACTGGACGGACTGCTTCTCGGGACGGAGTACTTTTCAAAGGACGGAGTACTTTTCAGACGGACTGCTTTTTACTCAAAGGATGGAGTACCTTTTAGATGGATTACGTTTTTTAAGGGACGGAGCTCTTTTGAGCCGAGTATTTTTCAGATGGATTACTTTTCTTAAGGGACGGAGCTCTTTTTACACAGAGGACGGAGTACTTTTCATTAACAGGACGAAGTTCTTTTTACACAAAGGACGGAGCTTAATTTTCTCAAAGCCGGAGTTCATTTTAAAGCCAGAGTTCTTTTTCAACAAAAGGGCGGAGTTCTTTTTCTTATACGGACGGAGTACTTTAAAAACCCGGAGTTCATTTTTCTTAAAGGACGAAATTCATTAAAAGGACGGAGTTCATCAAAGCCGGAGCTCATTTCCTTATGCAAAGCCGGAGCTCATTTTTAACTTAAGGCGGGATTTCATTTAACATCAAGGGACGGAGCTCTTTTTATCTTAAGGCGAGAGTTTATTTTACGTCAGGGGACGGAGCTCTTTTTATCTTAAGGCGGGAGTTCATTTTACATCAAGGGACGGAGCTCTTTTTATCATAAGGCAGGAGTTCATTTCACTCAAGGGACGGAGCTCTTTTTATCTTAAGGCGGGAGTTCATTTCACATCAAGGAACGGAGCTCTTTTTATCTTAAGGCGGGAGTTCATTTCACATCAAGGGACGGAGCTCTTTTTATCTTAAGGCGGGAGTTCATTTCATATCAAGGGACGGAGCTCTTTTGACAGAGGCTGGAGTTCTTTTTGGAATACTTTTTCATCCAAATCCGGAGTTCAAAAGCCGAAGCTGTTTGTCATCCAAACCGGAGTTCAAAAGCAAAACGCGTTTTTCATCCAAACTGGAGTTCAAAAGCCGGGTTGTTTTTCATCCAAGTCCGAGTTCTTTTTATTTATTATACAAGCCGGAGTTCATTCTTTCACACTGTGTAAACTCAAAAGACGGAGTTCTTTCTTTCATAAAGACGGAGTGCGTAAACTCAAAAGCCGGAGTTCATTTCTCTTAAAGGGCAGAGTACATTTAAAATGCGGGGTTCGTTTAAGCCGGAGTTCATTTTCGGTTCAAAACCGGAGTTGATTTTCAACATAAAGCCGGAGTTCTTTTTAATACGGTCGGAGTTCATTTTTCACATAAAGCCGGAGTTCATAGGACGGATTCTTTTTAACAAAAGTTGGAGTTCATTTTTAATACATAGCCAGAGTTCATTTTCTCGAAGGCCGTAGTACTTTTGGAAGGAGTGCCTTTCGGACGGAGTAGTTTTCACCTTAAAAAGGACGGCGTTCTTTTTCTGAAACGGACGGAGTTCATTTTCAGTTTCAGTTCAAAGTTAGAATTGCAAGCCGGAGTTCATTTTTCAGTTTCAGTTCAAAGTCAGAATTACAAGCCGGAGTTCATTTTGACACAGGACGGAGTTCATTTTAACAAAAGTCGGAGTTCATTTTAACACAAGCTGGAGTTCATTTTAACACAGGATGGAGTTTATTTTCACAAAAATGCCGTTTTCATGCCAAATGCCGGTTTCGTTTTACATGTCAAATGCCGGTTTCGTTTTACATGCAGAATGCCGGTTTCGTTTCACATGTCAAATGCCAATTGTAACATTTAGTCCGGATTTCATATAAGTTCAGAATGTAGGAAAGCAGGTATCATGAACTTCAGAACCGATTCAAACAAAAACTAAAAACATGTTAACGTCCGCTTACTTGCAGCAAAACAGAGTGCAGTACATTTGCAAATGTACTAAAAACTGAACTTAAAAATATCGTCCGAAGTAATTTGCAATAAAGCATGAATTTAGAAACAGAGCTAAATACACTTGTAATGAACTTAAAAACGGCGTCCGAGGTACACTTGTTTGACGGGCTGATTGCCTAAAATTTACCGTCTTAAAGCTTTCTCCTCCTCACTCCCTTCCTTTTGCTTGTATTTTTGCCCCCAACTTCAGCACTCATTGCTGGCATTTTATAGAGGAGGGAGTAGGTGGGGTAAGTTGGGGTAGGTGACTTACTTTGGTACTTATTTACAGACGGTAGGTGGCGTAACTAAATTAGTTTACCCACTCCATTTGGTCGCCGCCTAGTTGGATTCTAACTAAATCCCACAGTTTATTCTTTGTTTATCCCAGTCAACTCTTTGGTCAATATTTATGATCAAGTCTAGGTCTCTCATTTTTGTAACCTTTCAAGAAATCCGGTCAACTCTAATTCCGGTTAATATCTTTAATCCGGGTCAACTTTTTCAACCGGTTAACTTCTTATCATTCACTTTTCAAATCCATCACTTTCTCATCAACTCAGATTTATTTTCCTTCATCGACTCCGATTTCTTCTCCGCAAATTCTAATCCGGTCTTCAAGGACACTTCGGCCTCATTTCAACAATGCACTCCGGACTTCAAGGCCACTCCGGCCTCCACATGCATTCCGGTCAACATGCATTGACCGGATTATGCTTTCCTTCATACATTCCGGTCAACGTGCGTTGACCAAATTCATCCTTTTCCCAACTTTCCGATCAACATGTGTTGACCGGGCATCCCTCAATTTTCCTGGATCCCTTGTTCACATTGGACCGATAATCGAGATTTTCTATATTTTAGAATCTGGGTCGTCACAAACTCACTGGGTAAGATTAAACAGCTCTCTAATTTATTTGGTAATGCAAATCCAGGGATGCATCAATATCCATGATTAATAACAATGTTAAATCAAACATAAAGAGACACTAGCCACAAATGGAACATCCTGATATGAAATTATTTCTAAAATGTATTTCAAATAAAATTAAAATTCTAAGCACAAATAAAAACATGCTAAAGCCAATCTTCCAAACTCACTGCAAATCCAAAAACATTTTAAAAGATTCAAAATTCTTAATCTAAAAGATTAAAAAAATTATTTTAATACTCAATAAAGTATATATGCATATATATATATATATATGTGTGAATATACATGAAAAAAAATATAAGAAAGATCAAATATCAACAATTATGTGCAAAATGCAAAAATAACAAGAATTAAGGGCCAATGATAACCTCGCCGACTAGAATTGAATATTACTTGTCGTATTATATATTTGTACCCTATAGTTAGGGACATATACCACTATTTAAAACACGTGTGGACTATTTACATATTATATTCTATAAATAGGGACAACCGCTACTTTTGGAACCCATGAATATTAAAAATTATTTTCTTACAAATTAATATATTAGACAAAAAATAGATTTTTAACTGGGAAAACAAATAATATTTTTGAATTTTAAAGTAGATTTTTTGTTGAATAACTGCTTAAAAAGAGACATGTACAATTAATTACTCAAAAATCACAAGATTTTTTAACAAAATTGTCAAAATTAGAAATAGGTTTTTAAAACCTCTAGAAAAATGATCAAATCTAACATGCATGGAAACCAAACGGGAGCAATAAAGAATTATTACACGGCGGGCATTCAAATGATAAATGGAAAGAATACTCAAAGAATTTAGAGACAAATAAAGAAAATAGTTTAGATGTAATTGTTTCAAGTTGAATATTACCAATATCTTACATAAAAATATTTTAAAATCACATTTATTCTCATTTTTTCTCTTATTCTCTTTCTTCTCTTTTTTCTTTTCTCTCTTTCTAAAATATTAAACAAAAATGACTAAAAATCAGCAAATGATTGCTTATAGACATAGATTGATAGACAAACTTTAGTCGCGCGCCCATTAGGCATGTGAACAAAACACTATTAGCGCACGTATGTCCTTTTGCATAGCCTTGAGCACAAAGTTGCTGCCATGCATACACAAGCATGACTTATGTGCTCCTGAGGTGTCACAATATATTGCCATACATGTATAAACATGTCTCGGGTGCTTCTCGAATGCCACCATATATAGCTAGGGACACAGAGATGTACACTCCTATGCCTCTTAAGCATCCAAGTGGTGCCATCAATGTTCAAGTACCACCTAGGTTTAGGTTATGCGTTGTTCCACTTCTCAGTTATTTACTCTCTCACCCAAACATATAATTACTCTTAATAATTCAACTAATTTAATAAATGTTCGACATCATAAGGCACAATTAGGGATAGGATGTTATAGTTTTAAAATTTTCACATTCATAGGTAGGAATGGTATCATAAAAACAAGTTTGTCTCAAAAATTTTAAAATTTTCCATAATAGGCGCCAACAGAGTCTTATCCTTGCATCAGGCCAGCCACCGTTTTATTTTGCTGAAAAAATTCTTCATAGGGATGCTTTGTTGAGAGCTTCCTTATTACAACTCAGTCCACAATTCTTGAACATCATCGATAACAGTGAGGGTAGACCTAATAGGACCTGATGGGTACACCAAGAATGGGCTGGCCTGGCCCAAGAAGAAGAAACGGTCTAAATTCACAACGGCCCATTAAGCGCCCGAACGGTCAACACTTGCTATTGACCGGTCAAAAAGCAAATGGACCAAAAAAATCCCAAGAGCAGGATGGCCCACTTAAGTCCAGAATGGTCAACATTTCCGTTGCCCGGGATCATGTGAGACGTCAATGATTCCATTGACAGGAAGCATGACCAGTAGACCGTCTACAGGCCAGGCCTCAAGTGAGCCAAGCCTAGTTTGGTCCTCGCGACCTTTCCTAACTAGTAACGGTCTTCTCCCCTGATTTCACGCTCTCCATAGAAGGCAATCTCCACTGCAACGGTCATCAACAGATTCAACGTGCGTTCCTAAAGGAATGTACCATAATCCTTTCCCTATCTGCTAAAAACTCTAACGGTTATAGAATATAGAAGAAAAGCGATCGATCTAGTGACTGTTACTGCCATAAAGGCTCCATGCTAGAAAAGGCAGTGATCCCAACAAAGCACGGGAATTAAGCCCTTCTACACAAGGAAAGTAGCCCAACGTAGCGCCTATAAAAGATCATGGAGTCCACACTCCAATAAACACTTCATTCCAAGCATTCACTTGCCTACAAAAGCTCTCTGCAGAAAAGCTCACATGCTTCAAATTGTAAACGTTCTCTCCCACTCTTTACCACTACGTTCCCAATGAACACAGTGCTTAGAGTCAACACTTCTCACGAGCCCACAAAGTCTCTCTTCATAAGACCCGTCTCAAACACTATCTACATTTTCTTACATTCTCTATTTTACCTTCTTAATTCGAAGGCGATTTGCTAACTTGAGTGTCGGAATATTTACGATGGGATAACCTCTCGCCGTCACCTGACCTCTTGTTCATAGTTGTAGTGTGCAGGATCCAAACTCAGTGGATGGAGCCAGACTCAAACAACTGACTTGATCTAAATCTGTTCGAAACTTGGATCCAAAATACATTATTGGCACCGTCTGTGGGAAGCTTACAAAAAGCCAACCACTTTCCTCTATAACTTCTCTCAATTTCGCTCTCTCAACATCTTTTTCCATTAGGCAGAATGGTGAATACAAGGACACAAGCTAGTAAGCCCATTAGAGACGTGACCAAACCCAACCAAGGCCATGCTATTGGTACCCAGGTCAACGAGGTGGTTAATGGTGTGCCAACACCATTCTTCAGGAATCTAACGGAGAACATGAGCAATATAAATAAAATGCTCCAAACACTCTACGCCCATTAGCCAGCAAGGGACTCCGCCTACATCAGTCCTTGCTCCTGCCGGAGAGGAGGAGGTCAGATGAAAAAGAAACCGGCCAAGAACACCAAGAGGTCTGCCATCTCTCGCGCTCCAGAGGCCTCACACGCCCAGGGCCGATTAAGGCTTGAGGAACATTTGGGTAGCAGGACTCCGGAGGAAAGTCTAGAATGGAGAAATCCCCGATACTCTTGGGTGGACACCACCCATCAAGCTCAAGGGGAGCCTCTAGGATCGTTAGATCCGCTGGTGTCAGTAGCCGGCCAACTACTCACCACGTCAGAGAAAGAACAAAGTTGAGGACCTACCTCAACTCCAAATGAGCGGGCGACTCTGTACCCATAGATTTGAGGGTGGAAAAGATCCTAAAATGCGTGTTCAAGGATGATAAACACACCTTGGATCTGGACAGGCCTCCTTTCGCGGTGTAGATCCTAAACCATCCTATGTCAGCCAAGTTTAAGATGCCAACTTTTGACTCTTACGATGGGAGCATTGATATTATGGATCACCTCAATCATTTTCACACCCATCTGAGTCTATAAGGGTTGGAGGACACAACCATGTGTCATTACTTCCCTCTTACGCTAAAGGGAGACACCCACATCTGGTTCCATCGTCTCCCCTCAGAGTCAATCAGGAACTTTCGTGAGCTCTCTAACCTCTTCTTGGCACAATATACCTCCAATCGCCGAGAAGAGAAGTGCCCTTAGCATCTCTCCCATATCAAGCAGAAGTAGGGAGAGAATCTACGAAAATTCCTGGATTGCTTTGTGACGGAGGCAAAGAGAATCCCCAGGCTTGCGGAAGAGGTGAAGCTTAGCATTTTCATATCAACTTTGACGCATGGGGACTTCTTTAGGCACCTAATGAGATGCTTTCATCCTAAAACCTCAGTGAAACATCAAGAGTGAGCTAATATCATGGAAGCATCATAAAACCATAAAAATAACCATGAACCATATAATCATATCATTCATAACAAACTCATTCAAACATTTGTCTGTCTAAACAGAAGCCCTTCCTTGTTCTATTTAGATGCTTTCATCTGAAAACCCACAGATAACAAGAGTGTGAAATATCAGCCAAAGAAGTATAATCATACGTCATGATAATCATGAGAGGGAAGGAAATATCATGATACATGAGAGGGAAGGAATATCGATTTGCCGCTTACCATGTCTTGAAATATTCACTTATCGTTTGAATCATGCTTTCTCATTTTACCTTGATCTTTATGGACCCGGCTGGCTAGTAGGTCGCATCAGCAAACGATGTGAGAGAACGAGGAAAGGATCATGATACTCCTCATGATCTAAGGCCCGTGAGATTATCTTTAACGACCCTCCGGGGTCGTGTACATCTCATCGTGCCATATCAGACGCCCCATTCCCCGGTACCCGGGGCAGTCCTCGTTCTCCCACAATAGTATCCTAAGGCGCGACGCTGACACCACCGTTTACTGGCGGCGTAATACGTGGCCCAAGTATTCTTCGGTTTATACCGTGATGGACGTGTCAAAACCAAAGAATACTACCCATCTCGAGAATCCATGGCCCTAGTTTCATGATTCTTCTTTTCATCATTCCTTTGAAGGAAAGTCAACCGTGTCTCATATATCGTATCTCCCATCTCATGGGAGGTTTCATCACATCTCCCACCTCACGGGAGGTTTCATCAATCATATATTCATTGTGGGACTTCCTTCGTTTTCATTTTCCATAGGTTCTCATCATTCTCATCTTTACTTGGAGATTTTAGCATTTAGCATGTTTGATGATATTCCAAATGGATTTGGAATTCCTTATCGTCGATGAGTCAATCTCATTGGGGTCCTCCAAAGCATTTCAATCTTACAATTTCAAATGCCCGTTAGTCATAGTTTCCACATCAAGGGGATGCATAATTTTCATTTACTTTTCATTTACTCTATATGAACTGTAATAGCAATTTGTTAAGGGGCCCGATCATTGTGAACGGATAGAATTTCATGAGATCGATTGTTCGGCTATTACGTATGCATGGTCGGGATGTGGTGATTCATTCTTTAGACTTTCATTTAGGATATTCTTTCATCATTAATCATGGGTTATGTGATTTTCATCTTTTGGATGGATTTTGGAACGATAATTCTATTAATGATCACAGTACAACAAATAGTGAGTATGAGAATACTTGCCTCGATGTGCTCCATATTTTCTCCAACTAGCTTGAACTTAATCGGACTAAAGCCTTCATTCCCTTCCTTCTTCCCTTCCTCTCTTTCCCTTCTCTTCTTCTCCCGCTCGCCCCTGCCCGGGCTGGCGGCTTTATCGGTGGATGGAGCCGGACTGGTACTTGACTTGATCTCATCTGGTGAAAACTTGGATCCAAAATACATTATTGGCACCGTCTGTGGGAAGCTTACAAAAAGCCAACCACTTTCCTCTATAACTTCTCTCAATTTCGCTCTCTCAACATCTTTTTCCATTAGGCAGAATGGTGAATACAAGGACACAAGCTAGTAAGCCCATTAGAGACGTGACCAAACCCAACCAAGGCCATGCTATTGGTACCCAGGTCAACGGGGTGGTTAATGGTGTGCCAACACCATTCTTCGAGGGAATCTAACATGGAGAACATGAGCAATATAAATAAATTGCTCCAAACACTCTATGCCCATTAGCCAGCAAGGGACTCGCCACATCGATCCTTGCTCTGTAGAAGAGGAGGAGGTCAGATGAAAAAGAAACCGGCCAAGAAGACCAAGAGGTCGGCCATCTCTCGCGCTCCAAAGGCCTCACACGCCCAGGGCCGATTAAGGCTTGAGGAACATTTGGGTAGTAGGACTCCGGAGGAAAGTCTAGAATGGAGAAATCCCCGATACTCTTGGGTGGACACCACCCATCAAGCTCAAGGGGAGCCTCTAGGATCGTTAGATCGGTGTCGCAGTAGGCCAACTACTCACCACGCGGGAGAAAGAACAGAGTTGAGGACCTACCTCAACTCCAAATAAGCGGGCGACTCTGTACCCACAGATTTGAGGTGGAAAAGATCCTGAAATGTGTGTTCAAGGATGATAAACACACCTTGGATCTGGACAGGCCTCCTTTCGCAGCGTAGATCCTAAACCATCCTATGTCAGCCAAGTTTAAGATGCTAACCTTTGACTCTTACGATGGGAGCATTGATGCTATGGATCACCTCAATCATTTTCACACCCATCTGAGTCTATAAGGGTTGGAGGACACAACCATGTGTCATTGCTTCCCTCTTACGCTAAAGGGAGACACCCACATCTGGTTCCATCGTCTCCCCTCAGAGTCGATCAGGAACTTTCGTGAGCTCTCTAACCTCTTCTTGGCACAATATACCTCCAATCGCCGAGAAGAGAAGTGCCTCTAGCATCTCTCCCATATCAAGCCAGTAGGAGAGAATCTACGAAAATTCCTGGATTGCTTTGTGACGGAGGCAAAGAGAATCCCCAGGCTTGCGGAAGAGGT
The DNA here is from genome assembly GCA_033239525.1 of Nepenthes gracilis. NCBI lineage: Eukaryota > Viridiplantae > Streptophyta > Magnoliopsida > Caryophyllales > Nepenthaceae > Nepenthes > Nepenthes gracilis. Next base: position 14,587,777 of record BSYO01000005.1, on the reverse strand, counting down.
GAAGCTTAGCATTTTCATATCAACTTTGACGCATGGGGACTTCTTTAGGCACCTAATGTATAAGAATCCGTAAACCTTCTTTAGGAACCATGGCCTATGCTGCAGCAGATGAGGCCAATGAGACTAAGTATCCCGAGCGGACCAAACAGCCTCACTCTTTTCCAACTGTAGGAAAGAGGAAGTACCCCAGCGGTGATCACTTCTATCAGAAGCAACATAGGATCGAAGCATCGAAACGGAGGGATTACGGGCCAATCAACCTACGGCCCTGACCGACACCCGCTCCAACATCCTCATACAGATCCGTGGAGGAAAGTTCCTTAAGTGGCTAAAATCACTTAAGAAAGCGGAAGGAGGAAATCCGGCCAAGTACTGTAATTTTTATCAATCTCCCGAACATTCCACAGAGGACTGCAAGACGCTTTAGCGGAAGATCGAGGAGCTCATCCAGAGGGGCCACCTCACTAGGTTCGTCAGGAGCCCTGAACAAAGCTCTGGAACCTCAGGCAAGGAAAGACTAGAGCCTTTCCCACCACGAAACTGGGTCACGGTTGGAGTCGTCAATATGATCACAACCCAACTGTCCAAGACCCTCAATGGATCACAAGGAGCAACAGGCTGGGCAGAAGAAACAACGCACAGAAGATAACGTTATTGGCTTTAGCGACAATTACTTAAGCCATGTAATCTCCCCCCATGCAAATCCCCTTGTTGTATCCACATTCGTTTCAGACGGTGGCATCAACTACTAACTGAAACAAGTTTTCATTGATAATGGAAGTTTCCATGATTTATTTTACCTTGATACATTTTTTAAACTTGGTATAAAAAAGAGTCAGTTGAAACCTGCAGAAGGTTCACTCTATCGCCTTAACAACGAACTAGTGGCCATCCAAGGAACAATCTAGTTGGAAGTTACCCTGGGTACGTATCCAAGAACGGCGAGTCGCACACTCACCTTCTTAGTCATCGACCTATCCTCCGTGTACAATGTGATTCTAGGCTGCCCATTTTAATAGCGTTCGGAGCCATCACTTCAATGCCGCACCTTAAGATGAAATTTCCAACAGCATGCGGAATTGGTGAAGTGTTGGGCAACCAAGTCACTAGAAGGACATGCTACATGTCCCAGATCGCTCCAAGTGACAACATGAAGGCCGCAGAGAGTTCGACCATCAAGATGAAGTAACCCTACAACAAGTGCAGTCTGGTGAAGCAACTGATTTAACCCACTGAATCTGGGGGACCCAGAGAGTTGCATACAGATCGAAGGCTCGCTCGCTAAGACACTACATGACGAGCTAGTCACGTTCTTACAATAGAACGCTGACATCTTCGCATGGACACCTGCTGACATGCCTGGAATTTCAGCCAGAGTAATGGTCCACAAGTTGGGCCTCGATATTATCCACAAGCCCATCAAGTAGAAGCGAAAGAACCACTCCATAGAGAAACTGATTACTATCTGGGATGAGGTAAAGAAGCTGCTGGACGGCAGCTTCATTAGAAAACTCTAGTACCCAAACTGGCTCTGAAATGTCTTCCTAGTAAAGAAAAGTAACGAGAAATGGTGAATGTGTGTCGACTTTACCGACGTTAACAAATCTTGTCCAAAAGATAGCTTCCCTTTACTCAGGATCGACCTATTAGTGAACTCAACATCCAGACACAAACTGCTGAGTTTCATGGACATGTATTCGGGCTATAACCATATCCAAATGAGCCCCAAGGATGAGGAGCACATTTTGTTCATGACGGACCAGGGCATCTACTGTTATAAAGTGATGCCCTTCAATCTAAAAAACGTAGGTGTAACTTACCGCGAACTCGTGAACAAGATGTTCAAAATCAAATTCGGCCGCAATATGGAGGAGTACGTCAACGACATGTTCGTCAAGAGCAAGACCTTCAATGATCATATTCGCAATCTGGCAAAGTCCTTCGAGGTGCTCCGCGCACATCAAATGAAGTTGAATCCTTCTAAGTGCATCTTTAGGGTATCCTCAGAAAAAGTTTTGGGTTTCATTGTTTCTCAACGAGGGATCGAGGCAAACCTAGAGAAAATCAAGGCACTCATAGACATGACTCCACCGTAGAGTGTCAAAGATATCCAAAGGCTAGCCAGACGACTGGCAGTTTTGTCCCGCTTCTTGGCCAAGTTAGGGGACAAGTACCAGCCTTTCTTCAAGGGTTTAAGGAAAACCAAAGCAAACGGATTCTAGTGGACTACAAAATACCATCCAGCCTTCGACGATTTGAAGCAGTACTTGGACAGTCCATCGCTACTAACGTCAACCAAGGACAGAGAGAAGTTATACATCTACCTGGCGGTGTCGAAGATGGCATTCAGCTTCATCCTCATAAGCCAAGACTCCGACTCTCAGTGGGTGGTCTACTATGTAAGAAAGACGTTAACTGGCACAGAGACGCGCTACCCATGTACAAAAAAGTTACCCTTGGCACTTCTCTTCTCCGCCCGAAAACTGAGGCCTTTCTTCCAGTCTATCCCGTGGTAGTCCTAACCAACCAGCCTCTGGAGAATATTTTGCAGAAACCCGACATTTTTGGACTTCTAATAAAGTGGGCTATTGAATTGGGAGAGTTCGACATTAAATTCCAACCCAGGCAAGCCATCAAATGGTAGGCTCTGATCGACTTTATCGTCAAGACCACGACCCTAATTCCTGATGAACAGCCCATTGAGGACGCAGGACTACACGAGAAAGAGTTGAAATGGGTTCTCAACGTAGACAGATTGTCTACATACTCAGGCAGCGGCGCTGGAGTACTTCTAAGGACCCCTGATGGGTTTGAGGTGAAGTACTCCCTTAGATTCGACTTCCCGACTACTAATAAAGTTGCCAAATATGAAGCCCTGTTAGCTAGATTAATACTAACTAAAGAATGCTCAGCTAAATGATTGACAATCTACAGTGATTCTGAGTTGGTTGTCAACTAGGTCAATGGGAGTTTTGAAGCATGTAATCCTCACTTGGCTAAATACTTGGCCAAGGTAAAGGAAACCAGTCGGGGATTTGATAAAGTGACCCTTGTTCATGTTCCAAAACTGAGAACTAGAAGACCGACCAACTTGCTAGGGTAGGGCAGCCAAAAATCCAGAACAGTACTTGAGAGATACGCGGGAGGTCCTAAGCACTCCCAGCACGGAAGAACAGGAAGCAATGCAAATCTTTGATACCGAAAGCTGGATGACACCTTACCAAAGATACCTAGTGGACGGAGTATTGTTAGACAACGCGGACGAAGCTAAGCGAGATGAAGAAGACGGCCAACTGGTATACCATGGTCGTCCGACGATTATATCACCATGGCTATTTGATTCCATACCTCAGGTGCTTAACCCCTGAGGGGGTAGACTATGCCTTGAGCGAAGTCCACCTTGGCATCTACAGATCGCACATCGGTGGAAAAAATCTAGCGTAAAAATCATGCGCCAAGGATATTACTAGCCCACGATGAAGAAAGATACCCTCGACTTCGTGAAGTGTGAAAATTGCCAGCTCCACAGCAATCTTCACCATCAACTGCCCACTGAATTGAGGACTCTTCCAGCTCTTGGTCTTTCATGCAATGGGGGCTCGATATTCTCAAACCATTTCCCATTGCTACTGTGCAAAGGAAGTTTATCATCACCAGCATTAACAACTTCACCAAGTGGGTCGAAGCCACCCCGCTGGCCAAGATTACCAAGCACAATGCTTTAGAGTTCATCTGCCAGAGTATAATCAGTAGATTTGGCATTCCTAAGATCATAGTGACTGACAACGGAACCCAATTCTCCGGGATACACTTCACCAAGTATTGCACCAATCTAAGCATCAGATTGGTCCACACTTCGATAATGTACCCTTAAGCTAACGAACAGGTGGAGGTCACAAACCGTACGGTGCTCCACGGTCTGAAGACCAAACTGGAGGACGCAGTGGGCTCCGGGGTCGACGAACTACCCTCCATCCTATGGTCTTATAGATGACTCTAAAGGAACCGACTCGCGATACACCCTTCAATCTCTGCTACGGGACTGAAGTAGTAATTTCAGTTGAGATTGGGCTTCCAATTCTTAGGGTTAAGTCCTTCCACCCACAAGGTAACCCCCAGAAAATTCAAAATATCTTGACTTGTTACAGGAAGCCTGTAACATTGTCAGGCTACGGATAGCAGCCTACTAACAACGAGTCGGGCGCTATTACAACAAGAAGGTAAAAGTGCGGCACTTCGAAGTTGGGGACTTGGTCCTGCGAAGCATCAAAGTTACAGGCAAGACCACCAACCGGAATAAACTTTTCCCAAATTGGGAAAGCCCTTTTCTAGTCTCCACCGTTCTGTGAAATGGAGCATACAAAGTTCGGACCCAGAACGGCAAGTTAGTTCCACGGACGTGAAACGTGATCCACCTCAAGCGCTACTTCCAGTAAAAGGCACAGGTAGGTCCTCTAATTTGCGTGCATGCTTGTAACATGCATGTTAATCTTAATAAAATGATTTTCATTGTACCATGTCGTTTCCTTCTTTATTTTTTCTGTTCCGTATGCATGCGTGCGAATTTGTAGGGTTATAAAAATGACCTAGACTACCCCTAAGTCGGGCGGTTTTTACCCGCTCGTAACCAAATCTTGGTCATCCAGCGGCTCATAAGAGGTCGTAACTAAACCCTAATCATCCAAGAGGCCCATAAGCAGTCGTAACTAAACCCTAGTCATTTAGACGGCCTATAAGTGGTCATAACTAAACCCTGGTGATCCAGGTAGCTTACTAACGGTCGAATTAAATCTTGGTCATCCAAGTGGCCCATTCACGGTCAAAATCTTAGGGGCTTTAACAGGACACATGACGACCATCTAAACAAGGAGAAATCATGGTCAATCTACAACAGTCGACGAACAAGAGCAAAAGCGTAAAAAGGAGACGCACGCTGCCATAACAAAACGGTATGCCAGATCAAGCAACCTGGGCACCACCCATTTATATATTAGTATTACACAGCAAAGAGCGTATGCAATGTTTTTCATAACGCCTCGCAAAACAGAAAGGGGAACAAAAAGAGTCCTGACAGCACCACCAGGGTCCAGAGATATCATGACTCAGCTTGGTGGCTCCCCGAGGCTGAAGAACCTCCCCGAGAGTGACGTCGAAACCTCCTGTCACGACCGTTGGAATACCACACTAAGTCTGACCTCTAAGAAGCACCAGTGTTTTGCTAGTCCAGAAAGTCGATGGAAAAGTGAGGATCCACCAGGAAGGCAATCTGCAGCTATAGCAAATCCCCTCCTGGAACAGCTCCTCAAGAGCAAGCGCCACCTTTTCATGGTGAAACCTCATCCTTAACTCGCCCTTAAGTGTTGCGATCAACTCTAGGGCCCGTTGGTGTGGCTTCGGATCCTCTCGCCCGTCAGCATTGAAGGCTAAACTCAGACAAACAGTGCTCCCTCTCTCGAGGCGAGTCATCCTCCTCTAAGGATGAGATCTCGAGCAAGTCACCATGCATCTTGTAAGGCTAGCAAATCAAAGGAAAGTCAACAAAGGGAGTGCAAACCGTCGCAACAAAACCCTAAAGTTAAAAGACTAGGGTATACCTGACGAGAAGACCTAGGATGATTGCGGCAAGCAGAGGGTAGAACAGCTCAAGAGCTCTCAGAACGCAACCACTCTAAAGAGGAAGGTCCATAGGAGGGGTTAGGCATGTCGTTTGGCCCCCAGTTGAGGAGAGCGGGAACATCAATCATGTTTTCATCACCATGGTGAGGGGAAAACTTCTATAAGGTGAATCGTAAAAACTCTTGTCGTTTTTAAGCCAATTTTCCTGCCTAAAAAGGTCACACGTGAATCAAAGGGTCACGTCATTTAAATGCCCAACAATGCATGTGCCGTGAAAAGGTCACGTCTATGAAAGGTCATTCTGCGATGGTCAAATGTTTGCAACAGAAACTCTCAGCTGATCAATGACAAGCAAGCAAAAATGGGAAATGAGAGAAAAAGTGTGACAAAGGAATAAGCGATGACAGTCAACATCCTAAGGACAAGGTGCTCCGCCCAAAAGCAGGCCCCTCGAGTTCACCCTTGGGCAGCGCCACCAAGCTTCTACTCACGGACGTAGAGCAGGCTTCACATCAGAATTCACTTCGATGTCTTCCACTAGACTTAAGTCCATCAGGGAACACCACTAACATCTCAAGAAAGGTGGACGACCAACTTGCACGCAACTCATTAAGTTGACCGGACAACGCAACAATGATAATTGAGAAACGGCTACTAAGGCGAGAATGAAGAACATCATAAAAATGCTCATTTTATTAATTAAATCTATACAATTATAGCAATTTCAAAGAGCAAAGAATACAAAATTTACGGATGAGCAGAGCTTCCAAGAGGAGGGTGTGAGGACCCGAAACTAAAAACGTAATAACTAGATGTGATTAAGGTGATTAATATCAATAAGAGGCTATGCATGTAGTGAAAAAGTGGTAGTTAAAAGTAAAAAGTTGAAAAATGTCCAAATTCAATAAGCAGCCGAGTGGCGATTGCTGTGGGCTCGAGCCCTCCTATCGGGCGGAAAAACCAGTGGCGTTCACGAATCCCTCCGCCCGCTGGCCACTCGAGCCCTCCTATCGGGCGGAAAAACTAGTGGCGTTTTCGAATCCCAGCTACTAGTTGGCCGCTCGAGCGGCATGCGCAATATAAAAATGCGATCTGCTTCTCTCCTTTTCATTTCGCACGATCTTAGGGTTTGAGCAAAGAGAGAGAGCCGACTTTAGAGAGAGAAGAAGGGAGAACAAGGCCCGGGAACCCGAATCCATCCGTGAGCTAGTTATAAAGGTGAAAGCCCGCGACAAGGCAAGTGTACCTCGGACGTCGTTTTACGTTTTTACCGTTTTTCTTGCTTTAAAGTTCATGGAGATGTTGTAAAAATGATGTTGAAGCACGTTTCCTTTAATTAATCGGTTAGATTTCATGTTTGTTCATGTTTATGGAAGTATTTGGTTCCGATTTCATGCATGAGTATGTGTTATGTGGTTATTTTGACATTTAAAGAACATGGCCAAACCCTAGCTCGAAATTTTGGGGATTTATGGTTTATTGCATGATTGAGTATATATATATATATGGATTTATGGCTTTGATTTCATGAAATAAGACTTGTTTAGAGACCGATTTGTGTCCAGAAGTTTTGGCGAAGCACTAAGTACGAAAATGAAAGGGTTTTAATGATATTTAACCGTAGCTCCAGTTACATGAAAGTTAATTGACATCGATGTGTAACTTTCGATATAATTTGTTTTTAAAAATACGAACGAACGTATACCAACGAAATTTCCATGTAAATTTAAAGAAGTGCTGAAAGTAATTTGTGAAAGCCCGAGTTTAAAAGAATGGAGTTTTTTTTTATAAAAAGATGAATGATAGCCGTCCTCGGGGCTTGGTACAAGGAGGAAATGATAGTCGCCCTCGGGGCTTGGTACAAGGAGGAAATGATAGCCGTCCTCGGGGCTTGGTACAGGGAGAAAATGATAGCCGTCCTCGGGGCTTGGTACAATGAGGAAATGATAGCCGTCCTCGGGGCTTGGTACAAGGAGGAAATAATAGCCGTCCTCGGAGCTTGGTACAAGGAGGTAATGATAGCCATCCTCGGGGCTTGGTACAAGGAGGTAATGATAGTCGTTCTCGGGGCTTTGTACAAGGAGAAAAATAATATGAAATACCGTTTATTGTTTTACCGATATGCTATATCACAGTAAAATGATGATAATGAATCGTACAGTGAAAAGATGATAGGGTATTGTTTTCAGTTTTACCATGTATTGTCAAAGTTTACAGTTTATTGTTTTACAGTCTTTAGCGTACTGATTTATGAAGCATGAGGTTTGATATCGTTATGGTGTGCCTTTACTGTTTTTCCAGATGATGTTTTGATTAAACGTTCTGGTCCTTCATGGTTATATGATCGTTTTGCATAATTATTTTACAGTTCATATGCATGTACCTTGCTGGGCCTCGGCTCACTGTTTTAGTATTTTTTCCCTCCAGATAAGACAGTAAAGCTTTTACGTGACGAAAAAGAGTAATCAGATAGAGAAGCTTTTTGAAGACTTTTGAGGACCATAGCACATTGGAGCTATTTTGGAGGAGCCTATCAACGTAAAGGCCTAACTGCACATGATTTTTGTATACTGAACTTGTGATTATTGATGTCTTGGAACATATCAATTTTTGTATAGAAAGCTCATGATGTGTATGATAGTAGAAGAGGAAGTGCTATGCTTCTGCAGGTTCTTAGTTTACTTCTGCTATATACTCTGAATTTACTGTGCAGGTCCTAGATGACATCTCGTTACTAAACTGTTAGAGTAGTAAATGTTTTTATGGACTTGTGCCATGGATAGCACATGTGATCCTGTGAATGTTTGTTGTAGGAATTGTGAATGATGGATAGATGTGTGCTTGTTATGAATGATTATTACAGGATTGTATTTTTGGGTTTTCATCCGGTTACAAAGGAGACTCTGCCGAAATTTCTGCAGGAGCCTTGCCTTTTGTTTAGACTGTTAAGTGTGTTTCTGTTTGATGGAAGCTTTTGGGGGACAAAAAAAAAATTCGTTCCATCACAGAGGGGGTGGTGGTCCCTGACCCCTCCAAGACTACGCCACGAGACTCTCACGATGCTGGGCAAAACGGTTTGTTGGGTCAAGAAACTCCACCGAAAAATTAGGGTCAACTAGCCGTGCAATACGATGGCTAAGATTGACACCATTTCAAACCCATGCCCCAGCATCTCGGAGACCTCATGGGGACGTATGCAAGTAGCCGGGTCATTTTCTAGTGACGTCAACTATCCCGGGAGCTGATCGATGCATCTCGCCACCCGATCAGCTTTCTCTCTCAGCTTGGCATTCTCCTCCTTCAACCCCGCGTTCTCCACCTCCAAGCTCAACACCACAGCCTGTAGGGCAGCCGTGTCATCTAGGTGTTCCGCCTTGAGCAGCTCGATCTCCTCCTCGACCCAGGCAATCTCTCTGTCACAATCAGAGATCACCAAGTCCCTTTGGCGCATCACCTTACTAATTATGCCAACAACTTTCTTCTCCTGCAAAGGCAAAAAACATTAAGTAATAACAATAGAGATGAAAAGGAAAAGGAAAGTTATGAAGGTTTACCTGCCAGACTTGGCATTTCGGCCTCATTGGCCTGCTGTGAGACCTTGACACTGGCGGTAGAGAACTGGAAATAGGAACCTCATGAACAGGCACATCGGTGGCCTCCACCACAGACTCCTCCAGCAACTCCGTCACAAGGTCCACTGCCTCAACAGGCTTTCCGGTGACTCTCTCCTCTAGACAGTATGTGGCTCCAAAATTGGCTCCTGCAGCTCAATGGATAGCATCACGATTGGCGGCTCAATAGCTGACTCTAATAGCTCAATTGGCGGCACATCGGCCAGCTCTAGCAGCCCAATCGGCAGCTCAGCAGATGCCTCCCGTAGCTCAACTCGTGGCTCATTGGTTATCTCCATCATCTCAGCCGATGGCTCGAAAGCTAACTCCTATGGCTCAGGTTGTGGCTCTAGCGTCGTCTCCACCAACGCAGGCTGCGCCAAAACGACGGTGCCACATGCTCTAGCGAGCAACATGGCGTCGTACTCCTCTAAAGCCATCTGAGCTTTGACCCCTAAGCCACCACCCATTCCTACAAGACGCCCAACAGTCATGTAATCTTGCCTAAAGGACAACGAGAAAGGCTCCACTATTGCAGCCCTCTTTTGCTTTGGACTAGTGGGAGCAGTGACATAGAAAGGTACACTGGCGTCTCCAACGATCATAGCTCCAGCCTTCCTCTTCCTCTAGTGGGACTAGAGGACAACGGTCATAGCATGTTGGGGACCCCCCGCTCCAGTCCTGAACTTCTGGACTAGAGAGGGAGGTCCCAACATGCTCTCTTGGCTTCCTCTCAAGAAATCAAGTGGTCTCTCCTAAAGTCATCAGGTTCTCCCTCACAAGCTCCAACAACTGTGCCAAGGCGGCAATCTTTACCTTCATCGGTGTTCCAGTGAAGGCCTTTGGAACCTTGCCCCAATCTCGAGACAAGGGCTACATCTCAGTAATGCAAACGAAGAAGAAGTGATCCTTCCAATTCTTCAATGAGTCATAAATGGCACCATCAATTGGAAGGTCTCTAGGGGTCAGAGAAATCTAGTCCGCACTCTATGTAAATCGAAACATCACTCTGACGGCATCCACCATCATCATACAAGAGTGATGGCTCATGAAGATACATAGGGAACAAAGATATCGCACGGCATTGGTATAAAGCCAGACAATAGGCACCTAAATAGCAATGAAGATGTCCAGCAGTTCCTGAGGGACTGGAAGACAAAGCCCGTTCCTCAGATGAGCCTCATAAACAGTGATACAGCCCTCAAGAGGAAAACAAGCCCTATCTAGCTTACCAGGCATCAACGAAACGATCTGCTGTGGAATGTTAAACTCCACATACAACTCTCTAACCTCACCAGCTATGAGCACGGAAGCAATTTCCATTATAGATGGGGCTATGGAAGTGGAAGCAAGAAAGAAGATGGCACAACACTTAGAAAACTTTTCGAAGGTTGAAGGTAAGCATGAAAGTTTGAAAGGTAAACAGACGAACTACTTAAAGGAGTGTGAACGTCGGAGAAAGTGAACTATCTCGTAAACGTGTGCCCATCATTGTCGACACGTGTCGCTTCCTGAATTGGTATAGTCAAATCAGATCCTCTGGCACATTAATTACCGAGATCGTAAATTCACTACATGCGGACACGTGGACACCTTTTTAGCTGGCAGGCTGACGGCACGGTGGCGCATCTTTTCAAACTCCCACTTCCTTAGAAGTTCTCCAAATTTTGGCCTAAATGGTCAATAAATCTGGTCAACACTCATTCAACGAGTTCTCTAAATTTTGGCCTAGACGATCAACAAATCTGGTCAACACCCCTTCAACCAATTCTCCAGATTTTGGCCCAGATGGTCAAAAAATTTGGTCAACACTCCTTCAACCAACTCTCCGGATTTTGGCTTAGACGGTCAACAAATCCAGTCAACTCTTCGCAAGAAGTTCTTCGTATATTGGCCTGGACGGTCAACGAATACGGTCAACACTTTCTTCAACCAATTCTCTAGATTTCGGCCTAGACAGTCAACAAATCTGATCATTGCTTTGCCAATCTTTCGAATCTTTACCTTACGGCCAGCAGCTATACGGAACACAGTCAACAAACCAAGAATCATCTCTAGGCCACCTCAAGTAGGTAACCCAGCCACTCGCGTCCCATCTTGATAGGCTGGAGGCCGGAGTCCTTGACCACTAGCATGGGGGCTAGTGATGGGTAGGTACGTCGGTAATGGGCTAGCCTGAGAAGAAAGAACGGCCCAAATCTACAACGGCCCTTAAGCACTCGAACGGTCAACGCTTGCTGTTGACCGGTCAAAAGGCTAATGGGTTAGAAGAAGCCCAAGAGCAAGATGGCCCACTTAAGTCTAGAATGGTCAATATTTCTGTTGACTGGGATCATGCGAGACGGTTAACAATTCCATTGACAGGAAGCGTGACAAGTCAACCATCTGTATGCTAGGCGTCAAGTGGGTCAAGCCCAGTTTGGTCCTTGCGACCATTCCCCACTAGCAATGGTCTTCTCTCCTAATTTCGTGCTATCCACAGAAGGCAATCTCTACTACAATAGTTGTGACGGAACGGATTATTCTCCATTAAATAACCTCCGTCAATGCCTAAACACACCCTAGAGCCCATAATTAATGCTATGGATTCTACAGAAAATCCGGCAGAGTTTCCTCTGCAACTGGACGAAAATCGGGATACAACCTGCTTAAATATCATTCTATACAAGCACACATCTAATCCAGAGGCTTAACTCAAAGCCTACAACACGCCACACAGGATCAACAACACAGCCATATCATCCATGGCTCCAACACAGTACACAACCTACAGTACTGGATCTAGAGAGATGCCATCTAATTAAACAAAACTCCAAACATAAATATACAGACGCGGAAGCATAACTAAATCATCATACATCTGCGGAAGCATAATAAAACCATAAAATAACAATAATGAGCCACGCTCAACCCCGAGTGACCGTCCACAATCCGATCCAACTCTAAGTCCGAGCCTTTGCGCACTTGCCGCCAGCCTAATCTCATCGAGCAAGTCTCTCTCCTTGCTCTATCTACATGCGTCGCCTAAGTGTTCTCATCGAAAAAGAGACAACAATAAAGAAGAGTGAGCCAACAGCTCAGCAAGTATAATCATAAACACCCTCCAAGACATGTACAAGAACGAAACCGAGGGAATACAAGCACTCTCCAATCAAGGGAAAAGTCAGGGAATAAGAAGCAATCGAATCACTCGATTCCTACAAGCTTCACGGTTTCATCTTGAATCATTGGTTTCATTCGGTTCATCATTTGGATTCACAAGATTCTCATTACAGTTCATGGTTCTGTTTCGAATCACTTGATTCATGGGTTCATCGATTGGACATTATTCATTTTCATTATTATATCATCTTTGCGGACCCTCGGCTAGTAGATCGTACTAACCAACGATGCGAGAGAACGAGGACAGGAATGTGTTAGCTACACATTCTAAAGCCACGGCTACTACTTTCGGTCGGTAGCACACGACCCTCGGTTGTATCCATGCAACAATCATCTCGGAGCGACTACATCTCAATATGTAGCGTCAACACACCCAGGGGTCCGTGGCAATCCTCGTTCTTCCACAGTAGTTTCCTAAAGCGTACCACAGAGACATCACCCGCTCACACGAGCGGCCGGAATACGTGGCCAAGTATCCCTCGGGTTCCCACCACGATGGACATGGTACACTAAAGAATGCTACCCATATGACTCAGGGTCCTAGTTTCAGTGTTAGGTTCGACACTTGGAGAGGGAAATCCACATTTGCCATACAATCACATCTCGGGAAATCTCATTCCCATCACAATCATCTCCAACCGAGAGATTACATCATCAATCACATCTCCATCCAGGAGATTACATCATCATAAGCACAATGTGGACTCCCTTCCATTCACGTCATGGTTCACAATATCCGATGGGACTCCAATTCCCTTAATCACAATCGGTGGGACTCAATTCCCTTATTCATAACGAGTCATCACAAGTTCAATTCCACTTCCTACGGATCCAGTTCCCTTAATCACGACAATCAATCCCAAATCCTCAAGAGAGACTAGATTTCATACCTCAGACGATCACATATCATTTTGGAACCTCCGGGACTCATTCTTTTGCCCCCAGCACACGGATTCATATTCGGGTTCTTACTTTTATGTTTAATCAGTTAAACGTTACTTTCATTACGATTATGATCGCATATCACTTTGCATTTCTCATTTCGTTTTGGGTGAACATTATCGGATTACTCTTTGAACACCCGGACGCCGTACACGGTTCGATACTTGGAAATCGGACGTCCGGTGAATTGTCAAATGCGTACATCTTGTACATGATTACTTGTACACATGATTACACATTTGGGTTCGATTTATCTTAACACGAGGGTGGAAGTATGCAACTTCCCATTCACTTTCGGTTAACGACGGAATTCTTTCAAGGCTCCGGATGCCACGAACGGGTCAAATCTTGCGAGATTCGGCATCCGGTCGATATATACATACAATTGGGGTACAGGCATTCATATTCTAGGGTCATTTCATCATTTCACGAAGGAGGAAACATGCATTTTCCACCTTCGGTCTCGGTGAAACGATAACAGCGCCCCTTTAGAGGGCCTCGACCTTGCGAACGGGTCCAAACGTGCGAGATTGGACCAGCGGCCACGATATATACATCATTGGGACGTGGGCATTCCAATTTTGTGGTCAATTTCATGATATGAGGCCGGGAAACGGAAACCCCCAAATTCCGTAGGTTAGGTTTCGGTAAAACCCACCGGGCGAATCGGACACGAATCGGACAACTAACCACATTTTCATGGACCTCAAGGCATGGATTTTCAATGTCCTAACATTCCCCGTGGGTATCGACACAAAATACCCCAAAATAAAAATGAAAACATCGAAAGAGAACGAGAAGTGGGTATGAGAACACTTGCCTAAATGGACGCGTGCTTTCACCTTTATACTGGCTTTGGACGGAATCGAACTCCCGGCTCGATCTCCTTCCTTCTCTCTCTAGTCGCGCCCCTCTCTCTCTCCTCAAAACCCTCGGGACGATCGAAAATGAGGGAGAATCTCTAGCGGCGCGTTTTAATCATTGCTTCGCAATCCGAATCTTTACCTTACGGCCAGCAGCTATACGGCGGCCATCAAACCAAGAATCATCTCTAGGCCACCTCAAGCCACCGCTCGCGTCCCATCTTGATAGGCCGGGAGGCGGAGTCCACCACTAGCATGGGGGCAGTGATGGGTAGGTCTCGGTAATTATCCGAGAAGAAAGAGCCCAAATCTCAACGGCTTAAGCACTCGAACGGTCAACGCGCTTGTTGAGAGGCGCAAGGCTAATGGGTTAGAAGAAGCCCAAGAGCAAGATGGCCCACTTAAGTCTAGAATAATTTTTCGATTTTTCTTCCGATACCAAACCTTAATCATCCCATAAGATTAGTATTGATCATTAACATACTAATCACCTCATAATTGTCGGGTTCACAAATCCGGAACCTCACAATAGTCATCAACAAATTCAACGTGCATCCTTAAAGGAAGGTGATAGAATCATTTCCCTGTCTGCTAAAAACCCTAATAATTACAGAGTATAGAAGGAAAGCGATTAATCTAGCGACCGTTACTACCATAAATGCTCCATGCTAGAAAAGGCAGCAATCCCAACAAAGCATAGGAATCAAGTTCTCCTACACAAGGAAGGCTGCCCAACACAGTGCCTATAAAAGGCCATGGAGTCCACACTCCAAGAAACGCTTCATTCCAAGCAATCACTTGCCCACAAAAGCTCTCTACAGAAAAGTTCACATGCTTCAAATTGAAAACGTTCTTCTCACTCTTTGCCACTACGTTCCCAATAAACATAGTACTTAGAGTCAGCACTTCTCATGAGCCCACAAAACCTCTTTTCACGAGAGTACTCACCCATCTCAAACACTCTCGGTATTTCCTTGCATTCTCTACTTTACCTTCTTAATTTGAAGGCAGTTTGCTAACTTAAACATCGAAGTGTTTACGGTGAGATAACCTCCCGCCATCACCTGACCTCTTGTTTGTAGTTATGGTGTGTAGGATTCAGACTCAGTGGACGGAGCCAGACTCAAAAAACTAACTTGACCCGAATCTGTTTGAAACCTAAATCCATAACGTATCAGGACCAATGATAGAGTTTTGCAGCTAAGAAACAGTAAGGTCATTACAACATTCTCACATATCCAAAAAGGGATCATTATAATTGGCGGCACTGATAGTCCTCCATTGATGAAGCGAATTTTATTCTTGGCCCTGAGAGCCATCCTCAGAGCTTGGTACCAAAAAACATAGTTTTCTGAAGTTAGAAATCACTTACCGAGACAAGGGCTGAATTATATCCATTAACCTAATGAAATGGACTAGTGGTGTCATTGAAATTCTTGTGCGGATGGAGGGATCATTGTTGATAGCCACGGATGAACATCAGTGTTGATAGCAAGGGATGAAGGTTGATCTGTGGCTTCATATCTCATGATGTTCTTCCTTTCTGTAACACCATTTAAAAAAGAAAAATACCTGCAACAAGAAGATTATGACATCAGCAGAAGGAACGAAAGAATGAAAGGAAAGATGAGGCAAGAAAAACTGAATTAGCCTTTTGAATTAGGTTACGGAGGAGTACGCACATTCATACTACCTACATCAATTGTGTACCAAAGGATTTAAGTCAATGCAAACGGCATCAATCCATGGTATATATTAGGCTATAGGCCATTTCTATGTATACTCATACCCATTTGAAATGCCGCTTAGTGGTTCGAATGATGTCACATAGGTACTATAGTAATACGAAGGATTAGAGTTTTCATGCACACAAGGCTTGAAGCACCGATTCAAAAGGGAGAGCGCTTGAGGCACTCCCGAGGGGTACCTGAAGCACGAAATCCAATAGCCAAGCACTCAAGGCACCAAATCTAGTAGACTGGTACTCAAGGTGCATCCAAGGGGCGCCTGAGGCTCTATTCGTAGTGGCACCCGCACTCAACGCACGCGCCTGACGAGCACTCGAGTATAGCTCGCAGTATAAAAACGTGTTAACATATTTTTAAGGTTAACCATTTGTATTTTTTGAGACCTAAAGCACCGCTTTTTAGAGAAAAAGAAGAAAGAGAGAAAAGGGAAAAGAGGAATATGTGAGCATTCGATTGAGTTCCGAATCGTATTCTAACCTCCACTAACCTCAGGTATACTATTCTTAGAGTTGATAAGAACATTTTACCAATTATATTTTCTATTTTTCGTCTTGTACTCATTGTTAGTTAGTTTATTTGTTATAAGGTGTCTAGTCCTTATATCTATAGGATTTGTGCAACCAAATTGATTATATAGTGGAAATATTTCAGATATATCATCCCGTAGTTTTTTTTTCTCTTATTCTTAAGAGAGTTTTTTCCATGTAAAAATTGTGTTTTATTTCATTATTAGTAATTGTTGTGTATGTGTTGTGAATTGTTGATTGTTTCCTAACAGTTTAAATAAGTGATCCAAGTCCTAACGGTATAAATATAGCAATTAAAAAATGCAGAGAACAAATAACTAATGAATAAGGTTACTGGTCCAAGATTCTTCTGCACCGAGGCATGCTGACTGCTCTACTTGGCATAGCAATGGTGTGGTTGGCTTCTTTCTTGCATTGCTCTTCCTTCTTCTCATTCCTCGATGTACTTTACACTAACAACGAGAAATGAAAGAGTTGCATATTCGGCAAGAAAGCGAAGTGAACCTTTTGAACACATCCAATGTCCCTGTCGTTAACGGAGAATTTTTAGTTGGACAGAATGCACACAAGCACACACAGGGAAAAAGAGAGGTACACACAAGATTTTACATGAAAATCCCTTCTCAACTAAGGAAAAAAACCACGAGATATAAAATCCACAACAAGTCCACTATGAGAAAATTGGTTACAAAAACCAACCGAGATGAAGTATCTGCTACACATCCAGATGGACAAAGAAAAACTTCTCCAGAGTAAATAAGAAAACTCTCCTTCAGTCTTAACTGTCTATTTTTCTCTCTTTTTCCTCACTGGTGATGCACTCCTCTCTTTTCTTTTCACCCTCCTGGACTTTATCGCTGTGAGCTTTCCAATGGAGACTTGACTGCCTCTCTAATCCTTTTCTCACACAATTTTCAGTCTCTTGTGTCACCTTCACCGCATGTCCAGTATGTATATTTATAAGGATCCTGCCTAGAGACCATCTACCAATAAGTAGGTTGCGTATAGACAAATACCTACTACCAACTCTACAACTTACCACCAAATGCTTGCCCACCAACTCTGCAACCTGCTACTGCAAAGACAGTGCACACATTGTAGGTTTGCAACTTGCTCTACAAAGCCTACAAAGCCAACTGCTTGCTACGTTAGCTGTCATGATGTCCTCGGTCCTTGCTGCCCTTAAGTCCGTGGACTATCAGCCGTTCTCTATGCCATTGGTCATCACAGAGTTGTCAAGTGTTACTTGATGTCTTCGAGCAACAACGTCCTTAGGCCTTATTGTTCTCCTCGGCCGTTTTCCATACAACTGAAAGTGTCGCCTGCCTTTCATTTTCCTTCCTGGGCATTTCATACTGGTAATACCACCAGTAAATTCCACGCCTTCCACTTTGCCTCCACGGTTGACCGGCCATTTTGCACATATGGGCCAAGTGCACTGGGTGCCTTCCCTTTTGCCCGTTCGCCATCCGCACACCAAAAGAACTGTGCACACATTTGCTCCTTTTGTCGGTCATCACATTGACTGGCAAAAATGCACCAAGGCTTCCATGCGCTTTCCATTTGCAACCGTGGCTATTCGCGCACCATCAACATCACGTTAACCGGCCTTTTGCCACCTTTGTCCAGTCAACACGTTGACCGGCAAACCTTGCCTCAAAAGCTTCCGCACGCCAATCGGCCAATATGCCTTCTTGGTTGGTCAAACCGTTGACTAGCAAATTTGCCTCCATTGTCGATCAACACATTGAGCGGCAATTCTACTCCACGGCAAATCCGCACACCTTCATTGGTTTCACCTCCTTGGCTGATCAAACCATTGACCGACCATTTGCCCAAAGCACTCCTTCGTGCGCCTTCAGCCGTCTGCTTCCTTTAGCCATCCTTCAATCGGTCAACTCTTGTTGACCGGAATCTACAACCGGGCATTTGCCTTCCGTCGGTCAACCTCCGTTGACCAGCCAACCTTCTCTAAATTTCCACTCCTACATAATTTACTCTCCAGAAATCCACTAATGATATTCCTGTTTGTTGAGTTACCCCATAAGGAATGACCAAACCAACACCTGTGACCAATTCAACGATACTGAATGGAGTTAGAGGGTCTTCACATTGTGCGACAGAGTCTCCCTTATCCTGGACCATATTGCTTGCTTCATGCGATAACATGGAGGAGCTGATTCCGCATAAGAAAAGAAGAAGATACGGCTATCACCATCAGCTGGTGCATTGAGGCTTCACCATCGGTCTCGCCGACATTCGCAACCTTGCTGCAAGTCATTGGGCGGTAATAGCTTTGGCAGCTGTTGCTGTACGTGGACCAGCACACCTTCTCCCAACTTCTATAATATTTCGGAAATTTTTAAGTTAAATATTTTACAAATATAAATTATATAATAATTATTTGATTTCTTTTAAGTAATTAAATTATATAAAAAATTATTAAATAAAAAATAATTATTTTGGACTTAATAAACCTAAAATTTAAAAATTTAGACTTAGCTATTTTTTAGAAAATTCAAATATCTTACCAGTATTATTATATATTTTTTAAAATTTAATTTAATTTTAGAAAATTAATAAAGACCTCAATCTCTTTTTACAAAATCCAACATCATTGGTGTTGTGACCCAGAGATTAACGATAGATGTAATGTAACGGAACAGATCCGAATTCCCATAGGACCCTTTGTCAGATAGATTCAGTACAAAATTCATAAGTTTAAATCAGTAAATCTGTAGATATTTTGAAAGAATCTTGTCTGCAACTAGACCAAAACAAAATATACAACATATGTATTATAACTTGTACAAAGCACACAACTAATCCAAAATACCGCAATCCATCATTCAACATGCATACACAGGACACGATGCCATATCCACCTATGGCTTCAACATAATCCTATCCACTAAATAAAAAAACATATAAGAGATGTCGTCTAGGACCTGTACAAAATCTAAAAAATAGAATAGCAGAAGCAATATTAAACCTACAGAAGCAATATTTCTAGTTTGATCACACACATGATAGGCATTTCATATACGAAATCTATATACACAAAACCCACATACAAAATTTAGTATTTACATTTGAACTGTTTCTTTTCAAAGTCTCCACAATACTTCAGGCCTCCAAAAGTCTTCAGGCTAAACTTCAAATTACTCTCTCTCGTCTAGTACGAGCTCTACGGTCTCATATGGAGGAAAAAATAGTAAATAGTGAGTCGAAACCCATCAAGGTACCAAAATATGTAAAATATAATGTTATCATGCAAAATATAAATACATAAGGTCATAAGAACTATCAAGGAACATGAACCTATACAGAAATTAAGAGAAGGCCTAGTTCGATATAAACAGATTTCGATAATCACAGTTCATGCTTTCATGCCAAACACAATTACATTAGAACAGAAAAATCACGATATTATCAAAAGAACAGAAGCGATCACAGAAAACAGGAAGAAAGCATAATTTTATTTAAACACTTATTGGAATCCATAAAACAGTTCCAAATCTTATTTGTTTCTCAGAAATTCTATATTCGATATTCTAGGGACCTATCTAGTATACTCTACTAGCCGATGGGTGAATAATCGATGATAGATTGTGTTCAATCCACACAATTAAATGCCGATAGTTCTATAGTTCAATGGTATATTTCTCGATTCGATAGTTCGATGGTTCGATAGTATCTCGATTACCGTAACCGTAGCATTCTAAGATATGTCGGAGAACCTTATCTAACTGTTCAACAGTTCTAGATCCGTTTTCCTTACTGATTACTTTAATTTAAAGCCTTTGTTCAAAATTTTATAATCAATTTCATCATATTTCAAAGCCAAGTCCAAGTTTTATTTAGTCACTCTTTCAGATGATTTCAAAGGTTTCTATAATTCGATAATACAGTTCCACGCAAAGTTTTCAAATACAAATCATTAGATAAACATTACAAGGCAACAATTTACATTTAAATCATCAAAATTCCAAGTTTCCAACACAATTTTCCAAATTTTCGTTCTACGGTTCCATCGAAAACTACCGGGCTTAAATCGAACACCAAATACATGTCTATTTATGAAATCGATGCCATAATTCCAAATACATATATAAAATCATGCATTTAAACCAAAAACCCTCAATTTTTCGAGCTGGGGTTTGCACTATACTGTCCGGACACAAAACGGAGGCAAAACGTGAGCCAAATCATAAAATTGGAGTTATCGGTTACAATATACATACATAAACAGGAAATCTAGCCCAAAAATCATGAGATTCATACATTATTCATGTCAAATATTGAAGAGCAAGAGATTCAGAGTATAAACGATAACATGGAGATATCAAAACACTGTAAAAACGGTATATAACGTCCGAAGTACACTTGCCTGAGCTCAATCTACCATTATTTTTACCCGGATCGGAATGGAATGTGCGGATTTCTTCCTCTCCTCTTTCCTTTCCCTCTTCTATCCCATTCCTCTCTGTTGGAGACACCAAAATGGCAAAGGAAAATGGCTCACTGCCTTTTATACCCGTCGGGGTGCTCGAGCGCACCTCCAGTGCTCTTCGAGCACACCCTCACGGTTAAGGTGCCGCCTTAGGCGCTCACCGAGTGCCCTTTAGGCATTCATGTTTGCAAATTCATGCCCCAGATAGCGCTCAAGCAGTCCTTAAGCGCACATCTCGTAACCATCACCGCCCCCACCTTGCCTCGATGATCCTTAGGCGGTTCCTTGCGCAAAAGTGCGCCTCACCGACGCTCGAGTGCACATCGAGTGTTGGTCCCTTCTTTGGCCGGTTTCAACCTTTTTTGTTTCGGTACTAAATTTTTTCACTATTCTTAAACCGAACATAACTTTCAGCCACATAATCATTCCATAATTATTACATTTCGGGATCGGGATCTCAACTCTCCACCACTTATAAAAATTTCGTCCTCAAAATTTAACAAACCTTAAATTTTCAGAGTCAAGGAACCTTCTTAATGTTTCCAATTCACTTCCAAATTCGACTAGTTATCCTAGAGAACCTTAAACATCATAATCGCCTTGATCCTCATTGTTTGACGCATCCTTTCCAGACCCAAATCCATTAAATCCGAAAGTAAACCTATTTCATTGACCACTTTTTCTAATCTTAATTCTGAACCTTAATCAAGCAAAATACCTTATTTTTTTTTCATATTAATCATCAAAATCGAATATCTTCTCTAAATATTAGCTTAAACTTTATTATGTGTTGGTTCTCCATATTTCTGCTGCACACTCTGACCAATCATCAAGTTCAATTCGTCTGATTACAATTTTCTATTGCGCCAATTCAACTTAGCTTCTAAATTCCTTCATCAAGCTTGGTTTAAGTTCCAATATAAGTCCCAAGTCATGATTAGACTCCAAAAGTAGGATACCCTACATCTTATTCATTTTGTTGGCATGTCCTCAAATCAACATTTCCGTAAGACATATACTCCATTTCGAGCACCCAAATCATGCGGCAACCATGATTAAAATTGCCCTCAAGATATCTATACCACAGAAATAATTCTCACAGATATGCAATTCACCACAAAATAAGAAGTCCTAACTATAACAGTCGCTATGAATTCGGTACAGTCTCAAGCCGTTGCTCAAGACCTCAAAACCCTAACACTTAACAACCTCGAGATTCTTGTCAATACACTGATGAGCCAATTAAATCAACCCAAATCATTTTGATTTTCTTAAAACAAGACCATAAGACTTATTATTTCCAATTTCATATCTTTCACATTTCAGATACAATTTTTCTTTCCAACTTAGGAATGCAACACCCTATTACTCCAAGCAACTGAACCTACCCATAGGTTCACTATTAGTACCGAAGCTATGAACCCTTAACATTCACGATCAGTATTGATGTTCGTTTCCTTCAGAATATAGAATTTCATTTACATATTCCTCAAACAGACCTATTCATTTACATTTCTCAAGGTTAGTTTCTATCATAATATAACCATTTTGACCCTTAATTTACAAGCCGAAACTAACTCCCAAAGCAATACTCACAATCCTCAAATCCAAACTCCTAATGGCTGATTCCGACTAACGGAAAAGCAACTCTAAATTGGAGTTCCTCTCCTACTTATCCCAAGAGTATCGATCCACAAGCGATACAGGAGAATATGATCCTTAAACAGGTTAATACATTCGGGATCTTCTAGGGTTACCTTTCCGTCATGACATAATTACATTAATCCTTAATATTATCAGACTAGGATTATCTCCAAAGCAATTCTATAATTTCTCAAATGGAGGCTTCCAATATCAACAATCGATCCTAACATTTGCCTCCTCCGAATCACACTGAGATCCACCTATTACAACCTCTAACTCTTAGATTCATAAGTCTTTAATTTCTTATAAGGGATTATCCCTAAATCCCCAAAGATCTTATCACAAAATTTTAATTACAAGCAAAGCAATCTCAAACCATAAATTTCTCCCCCACTTTGCTCGTGAATAGTTATCTATAAATGCAGAACTATTCAAACTTTGACCTTCTTAATAACATAACAATCTGCTGTAATTCGTGAAACCATTGGAATCAACTAGGACAAAACAATTAGCAACTTTTCCTTAAATCCTTAAATCCACCTTTTTGCGTAAGCCATTCTAACAATTACAGATCTTTCCCCCGATAAACAATTCTCAAATACTGTAATTGTGACGTCCCACGTCGTACGTCATTGTACTTTTCATTAATATTATTATTATCATAAACAGGATCCTAACATTAGCCATAATTTATACTGGCTCTAATATCATATTATTGATTCATGATATTAGTTTGAATTAAGGAAGATGCTTACTAAATATCCATAAGAATTTAAATCTGACGGAAGCATATATTCTATATCATAACGGAAGCGATTCCATTATCATCAAAATACAACATGTCTAAAATATAACTTTATACAGTACAAATATATATTTTTTTCTTTTCATCATCCCAAGTACAACATATGCGTCATAACAAAATTATGGCCACCTCAACTTCTTTCCTAATCCTGTTCGTCCTTCATCATTTCTTGAGACTCGTCTGAAGGGAAGTGAAAATAGCAAGCGAGTGAGCCAAATGCTCAGTAGTGTACATAACATACAAAGACATGTATTTTATACAGAAGATACACTATCATATAAAAATAGGAGCAGATACATAAAATGCAATGCATTTACCTTTTTTTATTTCTCAGTTTTTATTGATTGTATATATTTTTTCTTATCTTTAGGGACTAGGGCCAGTAGGCCTCACTAGCTAACGGAGCGGATAAATCGAAGAAAGGATTGTGTTAACCCACGCAATCTAAGGCAAATATCCTAGCAATAGGATAGATTGTGCTTACTTCCACAATCGGGATTGTACTTAATTCCACAATCCAATTCTTGTCCTTCTTCTTACACCCCGAGGCGAACGGTATTACCTATAATACCGGTAGACAGGGCCGAAACGGACAGACTGTATAAAAGCAATTTTTTGATTTTTCACTGTAATATCCTAAGGCATGCCAGGGAATATCACCATCTGAAAAAAGATCTATGGTCCAATTTTTCTTTTTCAACTTTGAAGGGATCTCATATAACCGAACTTTGATAGAACTTAACTGAACGTTACTGGACGTAACTAAATGTTTTCATATTTTCATAGAGTCCCTTCCAAACTTTCATGAATATAGTTTAACATAGCAAAAGATTTCCAAATATAATATTTCATAGGCCTTGAACATGTAGAAAAATGCATATGAAACTTTATTCCATATTTAGTGTCTTTCAATCTACTTGGTGGCCAATTAATTTACCGGAGCTTAAATAATTTAATTCAATACTTCTTGATGTTAGTAAGTCAAGTCGGGTAGGTCTTGAATATTTTATTCATATTCCAGAAATTTTTCGGTTTATGTGAACCGGTTCGGTTAAGGCTAGGGACCGGGTTTCATAATTATTTTGCGCCCAAATTTTTTCATAAGTATCCCAATATCCTTCTTAGGTCTATTGGTCATTGGTTCGGTCAAATTTTAGTCAAATTTGGGCCCGGTTTGACCTTTTTAATAAAGGGCTCAAATTACCATTTAAGCTGAATTGGTTCGGGAAAGATTTTGAGCGACCGTTTCACTGAGTTATGTAGCCCATCTTCAAGCGAAAGTTTTACACAACATGAAAGTTTTAGCAGAACTGTCCAGGATAGTTTTGCTTCCCTAATTTTTGTATGGTTCAATCGGGCCTATTTTTGATCAATTATGGGCTTCCTCTTGTAGCCAAGGGACTTATGTTTGAGAATAAATTTGGTTTAGGGTCGGTCCAAGTCAAAATATTGACTGGATCAGGCCAAATTCCCAGAACAGATTTTGCATCAGCATCAGCTGATGCAGACAGATTTTGCTTCAATTTTTAGGGTCCGAATTATATTTAATTTGGATCATATTTTTATGAGGCAATACTTGAATATCACCTCCAAGGCCTTAGCTAACTTCTAGCACCGATTTGGCCCATTTTTGGCTCGGGGTGTATTTGATTTAAAATTATTTCTCCAACTGCTCAAAGAAGCAGCTCAGTAAGACCCTTGCTGTTCATGGGTCCGGTTCAGTATCCAACCCATATTTTCGAGGGCCTCCGGTTTACATGGTGACAGTCCACACCTAATACTAGAAAATCGAGTCAGGTTGGACTCCGGATTAATCCATTTTGGGGAGTGTTTGGCTAAATTTCAGAAACTGAAATTCAGCATCAGCAGAACCAGTAAGCCGATTCTGTAGTCGAGTTTGGGTCCGATTTTGAACCCCTTCTTGAACGCTTTAGAGGCTCATTGTTTTCCCACTTTTACTTCATTAAATAATGATCATTTGACCAGTTTTGGTCATTGGCTAATTCGGCCATTTAGTGGTCGAAATGAAGCAAACATCAGGAACTGCCACAGCAAAACCCAATTTTGGACACTATCATGTGTCCAGGGCCGGTTCACCCATTCTTAAATTTTTTCTTGCAACTCCTCATGAATTTATGATAACTATGGAAACATATGCAAGTATTGAATCAACAATACTCAAGATAAAGTAGCCAAAATATGCTCTAAAATCAAGGAAAGGGTCGAAGTACACTTGCCAGCAAAAATTCAGATACACCCTTGCTGTCTTTGGTTTTCTTTCTTCCTTCTGATTTTTTTCTCTGTTTTCCTTTCTGTTTTTCCTTCTTCTCTCTCACGTTTTCCTCTCTTTTCTTCTTCTCTCTTACTCACATGTTTCTTATAGTATGAAAATTAAGTGGTTGAGTCATCATATCGTCCTTGCTGTTTATTCCCCATCTTCCCACGTTTGCTGCTGACTCTTACTTATTAAAGCAACTACTATCCCAAGCAGGCTGCTATCCGTTGTTCCAAGCAAGCTGCTGCCACCATCCCCTTCCCCTAATTTAATAGTCCAAATATTAGGGAGGTAGATAGCTGTATATCTCTTACTAATATATATATATATCATGTTGATTGGATGGTGAAATGAGATTAACGTGGACCCCTCCTTGCTAAATTGGGCTTCTACTTTGTGCTGTAACAAATTTCATGTTGATTTCTTAGGATTCAGCTAAGTATAAGGCCCCCTTGGTTGTTGAATTTTTCCCATTTTGCTGATTATCTTGAAGGATTTATTTCAAGGTGTTCGGGCATGTGTTTGTGGAAATTTAGGATATGGAAGCTTAGTATAGATACTAAAGATCATCTAGTATTAATTTCGTCCCAAATCGAATTTCTTATCATCTCCCGATTCATATCCCTGGCTTTCGGGTTTGAATAGAAATTTAAAAGATCGGGTGTCGGGATTTTGAGAAATGACTACATGGGAAGTTAGTCTATCTGTCAATGATCAACTGAGATTATTTACCTCAAAAATCGAATTGCCTAACACATCCCGAATGAATTCCTGGCTTTCAGGTTTAAAACTTAAATTAAAGGAATCGGGCTTGAGTATACAAGAAAACTAAGACATAGGGGGTTAGTATATTTGTCAAAGACTATTTTGGATTAATTTCATCATAATCTGAATTACATAAGTCATCCTGAATTACTTTCTTAGTTTTGGGATTGCGGTCTTTACAGTAATCGTCAAAGAATATTTGTTGGGTCACTTAACCAATCCATATGACCCTCAAGCACTGCCTAAAGT
The DNA here is from genome assembly GCA_033239525.1 of Nepenthes gracilis. Lineage (NCBI taxonomy): Eukaryota > Viridiplantae > Streptophyta > Magnoliopsida > Caryophyllales > Nepenthaceae > Nepenthes > Nepenthes gracilis. The sequence goes on along the minus strand of BSYO01000005.1, from coordinate 14,561,117 downwards.
TCTACTGACTCAAAATCATTCCAACAAAACGCCACATGCCCAACAGGGCATTCCTCCAACTGATTGCACATTTCTTCTATAATAATTTGTTATCATCAAGACAGTCTTACACCTACCAACTTTAAAAAGGGCTAGTCCCTTTTTCTAATTAGACTCAATATCTATCCTCAACTCAATCGACTTTGCCTATCGTTTGGAACGCATAACTTCATTGCAGGGTATTGCATTCCCTCGATACAATTTACATAGGCATCCTTGAGCACATCTCAATTCCTGAAAGGATCTGCATAACCCAAAAAAATCCTAAAGAGATTAACATCTCTGAGGCAAAATCTATAAATTCTTGATTATAACTTGCACAAAATACAACTGAGACAGTCATTCCACTGTCAAGCCAATTTATTCCTCCCAAATCAGATCATTCCATTTTTCATAATAATTTGACTAAAACCTAGGGGTTTTACCCTTTGATCAACCTCAAGCAATTTTATAGGGGTTCCCTTTCATATTTTCATAACCATACTTATTCCGATAGTGGGACTAGTTCATAGCAAGCCTTTACCTATCTTATGGATATCTCAATCTTAGAGACTCCCAATCATCAAATTATTAACTTCTGATTATTTCAAAGTTCACCAAGTATGCTCACCGATTGTACTTGAATTCTCAAGATCATTTTTGGTCTCAGCACTACCTCAATAGGAACTTTATTCATCAATCAGTTTGGCAAATCTTCTCTTTAACGATTTTCTCAAATTTCCTCATCCACGTAATAACTCTGCAGGTATTGCCTAATACGCCATCATACATTAGTTCTATTACACAACTCATCCATTAGTTCAATTACTTCTTTTTTTTTGGTAACAACATCATCATCAAAGATAAGGTTGCCCCTCGAGGATTGTGATTTTAACATATAAACTTATTTCCTGGTCATATTATTAGCCTTGCCTTACCTTGATAGCGAACTTATTTGATCCTAAGGTTGAGCAACTCAAACGCTCCTATTATTACTCAACTTAAAACAGTTCCATCTGAACCTTCAACTTGATTCGATTTGCCTAAGCCTGAAATCAATATCATTCTGCTTAATCACTAAGTCCTAACTGAATTCAATTCTAACTTATGCAAGCTAGAACACCTAAAATTTCCGAACCTAACTTAATCATCCTATATATGTGCCTATTTATTCGTTCAATAAGGATCATTTTCTAAGCTTCCGCATACGATTCAGATCCCTAAGGCATCTCATTTTTCTGATACCAATTGTGGAGATGCCAAAATGGAAAAGGAAAATGGCTCATGGAAAATCCTTTTATACACCTAATTCAAAGTACCACAATCCATCCTTCAACACACATACATAGGATCACAATGCCATATCCACCTATGGCTTCAGCCTAATCCTATCCACTAAATCAGAAACATATAAGAAATGTTGTCTAGAACCTGTACAAAATCCAAAGAATAGAATAGCGGAAGCAATATTAAACTTGCAAACCAAAAACCCCCAATTTTTCGAGCTAGAGGTTGCACTACACTGTCCAGACACGAAACAGTGGCAAAACGTGAGCCAAATAATAAAATCGGAGTTATCAATTACAATATGCATACATAAATAGGAAATCTAGTCCAAAAGTCATGAGATTCATGCATTATTCATGTCAAATTCATGTTTGATAACATAGAGATATTAAAACACTATAAAAATGGTATATAACGTCCGATATAGAGCGTTATTTTTCGAGTGGAACGAGCAAATTTCTTCCTCTCCTCTTCCCTTTCCATCTTCTCTCTCGTTCCTCTCTGCTGGAGATGCCAAAATGGAAAAGGAAAATGGCTTATGGCCTTTTAACCCATCATTGCGCGCTCTTCGCCTTGCCGACCAAAGTGCCACCGCACTCATCGAGCGCCCTTGGGTTCATGTTTGCAAATTCACCTTGCGCTATTAACCATCATTGCCCCCGCCTTGTGCGCCTGGGCACCTTGCAAAAAGTGCGCGCCATCGGGCGCTCAAGCACACATAGAGCACCGGTCCCTCCTTTGGCCGATTTCACCCATTTTTACTTCGGTACCAAATTTTTATTATTCTCACACCCGAACATGACTTTCATCCACATAATCATTCCATAATTATCACATTTCGGGATCGAGATCTCACATGTAATATTTTAATTAATCTCTTCCCTCAAGATTCTTCACTAGCTTTGCCCATTTCAGAAATTTTCATTCTGGATCTACATTAGAATATTGGTTTAGGTGTCATTCAAGGAAGTGAGATTTAGTGGTTTGTATTTCCTTCTTAACACTCGGGTCAATCCTCTATTGCTATCAAGAACCAATTCAAATTTTTATCTTAATCATGATTAATTAAGTTGTAAAAAATTTAAATTAATTAAATTTGATGTCAAAAAAGGAAGAAAAGTTGGTCAAATGCCAATATTAAGTCGGGTTACTATGAATTGATGAATGTCTAACCGATGCACCACATGCGCACATACATGAGATAGGCAAAGAGGTTGCACTTGATGGACGCTTGACCAAAGCTCAAGTGTATTTTCCAAATTACTTGCCCTCAATACATGCCCAAAGGATGCTTGAGTGTGCTTTCTAAGGCGAGCATTTTTCAACCTAATGTATCTTATCCAAAATTGACTTTAATCCAATTTTTTTATTTCATTTAACTTTAATTTTAATTATCTCAATTTAATTAATTATAATTAAATTTTAAAATTCTAAACTCGCACCTCACAATATATACAATCAATATTTATCATCAATTTATTTGGAGGATAGTCATTGAGATTAATAATAGAATATGCCTCAGGAGTCCCATCAAGCATGATAGGGAGAAGCGAACTAAAATTATCTTGGATCTAACTTCCCATATATAATCTAGGAAATACTTAAACACCTATTCAGTGGATTGAAATGGATAAAAATATTCAAACAGAACTCAAGAAGCACGATGACTATGCATTTCCGTCTAGCTTACATAAAGATTAATTATGTGGGGCAAATACTATATGTTCTCCAGAAGTAGCCAGGTTGACATTAGGGATGGCAAGTGCACATTAAAAGTTTAATAAACACTTTGAACTATCAATTCAAAAATTAAACATTTTGAGTATCAAATTTATAAGTTAGTAGAAATCTTCACATATTTGATATGCCAAGTTCATATAATTCTATAAAATCATAATCTATGTTATATATAAAAAAAATATTAATTTTATATTATAGTGGGCTGATATTTATATATTATATTATTTTATATATAATCCGGGGTGTTGTAAACTTATACAAATTTAATTTGGGTCTAGTTTGAGGGTGGCACTATAAACACAAATCCAAATTGATGCATCTCTAGATCTAAATTATCGAACAAGTTAGAGAGTCACTTGATCTTCCTAGGAGGTTGAACTGAAACAGATCCAATCTGTATTACTTTGAATATGAATCCTACACAACACAACTAACAAATAAGAGATCAGATGATGGTAGGAACTCGTACCACGATATATTCTCCAATGCTCAAATCAAAAATCTTTCTCAAATGGATAGAAAGATAGGAGAATATGTGAAAAATGATATGTGGTGCATGTTTCAAGGGATTGAGTGTGGCAACCCAAGCCTAAATACTCAATCACATGGCTCAAGTCGTACACGTGGACTAAAATTTTAAACAAAATATAACCATTCTATATTCCAAATCATTTCATTCTTTTGATTTAACTACATCATGATAATTCATCCATCATCCATAAAGACATACTAAAGAAGAAATAAACTCAACAAAATAAAATACATAAATCTCTATGCCACCTTAAACTCCTCAACTGGCTACTAGAATCTTCTTCTCTATCGAAACTTCTTCTTGCAACACAGATGTGTCTCCTCCAAACTAGATGTTGTCTACTCAATCTGGAGCCAAGAAAACACAAGGGTGAGTCAAAACCCAGAATGTGATAATAATCAAAAACGCTAATAACAATAACGATCTCGGATATCACACTACAAATGTCTCAACATACTCCAACAACCTACAATATCCGAGATAGATTACAACACGTCGTAAATACGAATCTAGACAAGATAGGTCCCACTTGACCCGTACATCCAAAAACAACAAGAGTGTCAATAAACAATGGTAATCTCCTGGAATCCGACATCAATGATGATTGAGAATTTTTTCGATCCATATGTTAGCGAGAACGACTAGCATAGTCACGATAACAATCAATATAGATTCCACCGAATTAGAATATCTCAGAATCCACACAAGGATACTACCAACATAACAAATGAGATATTCACAATCATAGAAAATCACAAGAAATCTCCCGGATCTTATTCCGCCACTGTGAACCAAAGGCTGCGTATATCCCCTAACAGTTGGGCACTTGCACGGGCTACCCGATACTCGCAAGTTTGACCTCCAACCAAATCCATGGCCCACAGAGACTCTGCCCCACAAAGTATAGACGTCTCCCGAACATGCTCATCATCTGACTCAACCAGGACAAATGACCTCATCTACATGCTCCTCTTCCGACTCTACTAGGTACGGAAGATAACTCACACGTCAAACCCAGCATCTCCCGCCATGATACCCACGATATCATGATCTACGATGATCACAGGGCCATAAGCATCCCGCCAAACTAGGCAACGTACCTCAACCCACCAAGATATGAAAATCAATATCGGATAAGCGTAGACCACATTAAAGTACCAAAGCCTCCCATTCGACTAGAAACTTCAATATTTTCACACACTCTCCTCAACCTTGACCGTAAGAAGCCAACAAATACACATACACACATCGAGTATAACGCAAAGAAAGCTTTGCAACATCAACAACAGAACGTCATTCGGTGCTGACCAAACCATACTCACGCATCAAATCTAACACAAAGGAATTTCTCACAGCATGAATAATAGATAAACTCAAACCGAGATATTACATTTTACTTAATGCAACTATTAAACTATTCTTCCATTTTGTTATGTTACAATATCTACAGCTAAGGCCAACAATCTCTATTTTTATTAGATTCCCTTCCAAATAATTTCTCAACATTTCTATCACAATATTCAGCACCATTAATTTCATTCTATAATCATCCTTTAAATTTGAAATATACACATATACCCACTTACACATATAGAACATACATTTCTAATACAAGAGATACACATCATAAATGCCACCTATGAGTGCTTACATCCATAATTTGAAGCATACATATGTGTCCATACACATGAATGCCTGAGCACCAACATACATAAATAAATATACACACAAATGGCCACTCATACCCACATTGCCACATTTTCCACCAATTCCAGCCCACACTCACACACACTCACTCACACACGGGGCAAGATATATGGACACACACACAAATATATATATATATATATATATATACACACACACACTTGGCAACAAGCTTCCTCCCAACACCCAGCTCACACCTTCACGCACACACGCACGGCAGCACTCTACCAACCACACACACTGCAGCCCAACACCCACATACCACGAGCATACCCACGGCATCATCAGCCATGCTGCCAACACAACTCATGCACGCACACACGCCTCCACAATACACACACCACACGCATACCCTACACCCATAGCAACCCTGCTGATTCTCAACACTCACCCTCAAGCAGCATCACCTGCTGCTCACCCACACCGCTCATACACAACGCACACACACACACGCAACAGCAATCTGCTGCTCACACACACCACAACACACACACGCAGCAATCTGCTGCTCACACCCACCACAACACACATGCACACAGTAACATCTGCTGCTTCACCACACCCACACACACAGAACACACCCACACCTGGCTACACACGGCAACACAACGTCACACCCACACACACAGAACACACAAACCTTACGCATATACCCACGGCTACGCACCACCCTACACACACCGTCACACACACCCACTCAAATACACACAGACGGCTACACAATCAACCATATACATACACACTCAACCATTTCATCACCCAACTGCCGCATCCCTTCACCACAAAACCTCAGCCCAAAAACAGAACACGATGCTTTGTTCTTGTCCGAGTTCTATCTTCCGAATGCCATTCGTCCAATTTCACAGCAACAAGAAGAATGTAAGAGGAGAAGAAGAGGAGTACTGATTTTGCATAAGAGAACGAGAATTGACACAAGAGGATTCACTTGCAAACATAGGAGAAAGACATTAAGGGGATTTCACTTGCAAATTGAGTAGAAATGACAGTAAACGGGATTCACTTGCAAATTGAGTAGAAATGACAGTAAACGGGATTCACTTGCCTAGAAGCAAGGGCTTGTGATGGTGGCTTCGGCTTCGGCTCAACAACAACGTCAATGGCGGCCTTGGCAATGGCGACGGCTACGACTAAAGTAGTCGGTCCAGATTTGTGATGGTGGCTTCGGAACCGATTGATGTCGGCGACGGTAGCAAACCACTTGAACGATGATGGCAACGATAACAAGACACAGTACCACAACGAAATCGACCACCAGACCTCACTCTACTCTCACTCACAGCTCCGATTTTCTTCCTTCCACTCACCAGCACACACCCACAGACGCGATGTTTAAATAGAGCCATGGAAGTGAAACGGTGGGGGCAGAGGGAATCGTCGGGTTGCCACGGCAGCAAATTGGTTAGGGTGAAGATTCGAACGAAACGGCCACGCTGGAAGCCGTTGCGAGAGAGAGAGAGAGAGAGAGCAGAGAATCGAGAGAGGCGAGAGGAAGAGAGGAAAAGAAGGTGGGGATGGAAGGTAGCAGAGAAGAAGAATCGAGAAGGTGAGGTGGCAGGTTTTGTTAACTTTGGTTATTAGATTAACCATAATATTAATTATTTTTTTTTATTTCGTTTTAACACTTATAACATATTATTATTATTTAATTATTATTATTATTATACGTAAAACATTTATATTATTATTATTTCATAAATATTTTTACTAATATATGCTAAAAATAAATCCACCCAATTTAATTTCAGATTCCTCGATAAAAATATCATGCCATTACATTGAGTGTGAGTTGAGGGTTAGGCTCCAACAAGTGCTCTCGATTGGGTAGCAACTTAGAGTGGGAGGACTGTGCTACGATGGTGCGTTCGGTTAGGGAATAGCTTTGAGACGTAAGACTACGCTCCAATGGTGTGCTCGGCAATAGAGTGGCTTTAAAATGGAGGACTGAGCTCCAGCACTTGGCTCAGTAGGGGAGCGGCTTTAAGATGGAGGATTGAGTTCCAACGGTATAATTGGGGAGTGACTTTGAGATAGAGAATTGGATTTTGACGGTGTGTTCGGAAAGGGAGCAGTTCTAAGATTGAGGATTGGGTTCTAACGGTATGCTCGACAGGGAAGTGGCTTAGAGAGGGAGAATTGGAATCTGACAATGCGTTCGATTATGGAGCGGCTTTGAGATGTAGAATTGGGCTCCAACGGTATGCTCCAATGGTATTAGAGAAAAGTCGTAAGAAGAGGTACTTTAGGTCATTTTGAGTAAAATAAGTGACTGAATATTTGGGTATGATAAGTACTATTTTTGATAGATGGTTGAAAAATTTGAATTGTGGAGGCTTGGGTTTGAATCAGAAGGTCAAATCGTAGAGGTTCGGATTTGGATTGGAAGGATAATCATCTGATCATGAGGAGTCGCACGAGTAACATAATAGGTGTATTGATATAGTGGTAGAAGGAGGATTTTGTTTGGTTTCTATGGATATATAGAAGTTTTGTTGTGTTTTGCGATTTTGAAAAAGAAGTAATGGCCTTAGGTGGTACCGATTTAAAATCTTATGAAGTAGAAGGAAATTTTGGTCAACAAAGAAGTAGGTGACGGAATGGGTTGGTCCAAAATCTCATAGGATAGAAAAAAATTTTAACCGGTAGAAATGTAAGTGGTGGAGTGGAAGTGATGAAGGGCAAGAGTAAAAGTATTTATGCAGGACCATGGTGGTTTAAAACACCAAATGGGTTAATATGTAATAATGATGGCTGAGTAATTACAGGCGAGTTAATGGTAGGACTTTCAACACCTTATCTTGGACTAGAAGAATGAAGAGATCACTTGGAATGTCTCTATGGAGACATTCAATAAAATTGGAACAATACAGAGAAGATTTGTTTGGTTCTGCGCAAGGATGGCACGCATAAAACAAGAAGTGATCGTTGTGTCTAAGTGATGGAATGAAGATTCATCAAGATTGAAATCCGTTGATAAAGGTGAAGAAGATCATGTCAAGTCAATTCGTTTCACTTCGCAAGAGAAGCTATAAAGTTTTGATGAGCAATCTCTACCAGAAGAAGGACAATGAAGTACAAGTCTGATTTTGTTGGCAGCGAAGGTGCTAATCATGTAGAGGTTTAAAGCTATAGCGGGAATGAGAGGAAGACTCAAGGATTGTCCATTCCCACCCATCGCTGTAATCGGATGGATAATCTTCCCCGTAAATCTTTCATTGCTGGAGAATCGATAGATGAAGAGTTTGAGGTTCGGCCTCCTAAGGCAATTCTCAAGAAGAGGTTGAAGAATCTAAAAAATTTGTTGGAGTAGGATAGCAGTGAGGATTTCAAGATTCAGTTTGGAAGCAGTCAAGGTCATTCCGACTCTGGACTCATGGCGAAGAGTTGGATCATGCCCTATTAATCAAGCAGGAGTAGCGTTGGAAGAAGCTACGTTTCTAGAAGAAATCAAAATATTTGAGTCAGAACTCAAAGGATAGATTCGTTTATCCTCCAAAGGATAAACTAAAGGAAAGTCAGATAAAATAAGGTCTACCTTCCCAAAGTTCCAATTTGTGAGGTCAACCTACAAATTCCGTCAAAAATCTTACAGAACAAGTTTGCTTTGTCAGAATGGAGTCTGCTTCAATTGCAGTTAGATATACTATTTGTTAAAGGGTCGTTCAAATCCTAGGCATCTGGATTCTAGACATCCAAATATGAGATAATGGTTCCAGCAAAGTATTTACAAATATAGTTCATGATACTCGAGCTGGATCCTTTGTTATGGAAGACTATTTCGATGAGTCTGTTCCGTTCTACATTCAAGATAAGAGTCCTCTAAGTTCAAAGGAAGAATTGGAAAGATGGCTCAAGGGTTGATTTTCAGTGTTTCAAGCGAGTCATCTATTAAGAGATGGGTGATGAGCTAATCTAGCATATACGGTCACATCTAAGAGTTATTCTGTGACCATTGAAGATATTTTGACCATCTGTAAATTTGAAAATATTTTTTCAGATGATTCGACTAGATTGTTTCCGAATTAGGTGATCAATCTGCTATCGATATTGTGCTTAGATTTGCACCTATTTCACAGGCTTTGTATAGGGTCATCCCGTCTGAATTGAAGAAATTAAAACAGTAATTACAGAATCTATTAAGAAAGGTTTTATTCAGCCAAGTGTTTTGGCATGGGGTGTTTTAGTGCTCTTAGATGAAAAAGAATGGAACATTGGGTTTATGATTAGATTATTCGGGAAGGATTGAAGATTTATTTGATCCATTCCTAAAAGTCTGGGTTTTCTTTAAGATTGAGCTGTGTTCCAAATATCATTGATTGAGGATTAAGTGAAAATGTGTATAAGACAGCTCTCGAGTCAAAGTGTGGTCATTTCAAAGTCTTGATGTTATTTTTCGATTATCAAACATTTTAACATCTTTTATGGATATTGTTGATTGTATTTTCAACCGTGTTTTGGGATCAGTTGTGGTGATTTTATCAATAATGTTCTAATTTGTTTGAGAATTTTGAGAAGCGTGAGGCCTAATTGGAAAGTCTATTGCAGATTCTGAGAAGACAATCGTTTGTCAAAAATGGGGGTGTGAATTATGGTTGGACAAGACATCATTTTTGCTCATATGCTTCTTAAGGTGACATTTGGAAATCTGAAGAAAATGAAATCGGTGGCGAATTGGAAAAAATCGACTAAGATTGCAAGAGTATGAAGTTTCTTAGATCTGGTCAGATATGATAGGAGATTTATTGAAAGTTTCTCAATGATTGCAGTGTCATTGACATCCTTGGAATAAAAGTGATCAGTATTCAATTAAAGTGATATTTGTGAGAAAATTTTTCAATAATTGAAGAATAGATTGTCGTCGACGTCAATTTTGTTGATCCTTGATGGATTAGAAAGATTGATAGCATTCAGTGATACTCCTAAGAAAGATTTAGATATTTTTGGATTCTAGATAGTCGAGCGCATTATCCAAGGAAAGTTCAGGATACTGCATGCAGTCTAGAGGACTCTACGTGAAAGTATTATGGCAAGGATGCCAATGGAAAGACTGGGCAAAGGGATTTCCTCTTTGCCATCAGGATTGGATTTCAAATAAGACTTCTATCTGTGGGAGAAGCTTCTATGAAGATTAGAAATGAAGTTTCTATTTTGGACAAAATATTAAGAAGTTGGACACGATTGAGGCAGTAACCATGAGCCTATGGTACAAAGTGTTTTCCCCATTGCACATTCGAGAGGAAGCATGCTATCTAGAATTCTCTCATTAGAGTCTTGGCTGAATTAATGAAAACTCGAAAGTTGATTGGATGAAAGTTTGGAAGCTAATTTGATAGAAGCTTGGGAGTAGATGATGTCATCGGTAGCGACGATTGAGCTTGAATGGTCCAAGTTTGAACAAAATGACGAAGTCTCTCCACCTAGCAAAGTAGAGAAAGTTTGATGGCAATTTGATCACAAGCCAAGACAAGATGTGTCTCATTCCTAGAGGAAGAAGCAAGAAGAAGAAGCCTCCAAGATTTTATTTCGGGTCTACCTCGAACAACAAAGGATTTGGTAGCCATTTGGATGATGATGAGTTAGCTGATGGTAGTTTAGTTGATGAAGATGGTTCATTGTTTGTCAAGATTTGAGGTAGTTGATGGAAGAGTCGATATAGTTAGCTCATCACTTGCCTATCAGGATGTCATTCCCGAGATTGGCCGTTGGCATATTGTCAAAATGAGAAGATTATAAGGTATTCCTACGTCGAGACTTTTGATTTTATATGAGGCTAATGATCGATTAAAGTGGCACAACAAAAGCGTGTGGACTCATAGCTATTGCTCATAAGGTTTAATTTGAGGCTTGAAATAGGAAATCAGATTTGTAACCCGATTGGAGGTTCGAGAAGAGTAGTAAGATATTTCTAAAAATTTCTTGAAGAGAAGAATTTTGAATTTTGAAGTTGAAAGGCAATTTGAAATAGAGGTTATTGAGACATTTGAAATTTTTAACAGATCGAAGAGGTGGCCTACAAATTGGCCTTATTTCTGAATTTGATGGATAGATATAATATATTCTATGCAAATGATCCTTCACATGTGCTTGGATTGGAGCTATTTTTATTAACAAGAAGTATTTTAGGATGAAGTTGTGCTTTTAATTTTTTGAATAGAAAGAATCTGGTGCAATGGAATAAGATATTTACATTGGTCATTATGCTTTTGAGGAATCTTCCAGTTGAGAAAACATTAAGAGATCTCAAGGACGATTTTGAAATAATAGCCCTATTTGTTGATGAATAGATTTGGATAATTCATTTTATCGATAAAGTCTATTGATAAGACCGAATATGATATTCGGAAGAATATCCTCATTATTTGATAATCGAGGTAATGATTGAGATGCGTAAATTTTGAGGACAAAATTTTTGTAAGAATGGGAGAATATAATATCCCGAATTTTCTCGGATTAATTTAATACTAATTGTGATTTTGGGTAATTTAGATGTTGTAAAAATTAATTTGATATTGTGAAATTGGAAGGATATTTTGGTCAATTGGGTTGACACTCGAGATGCATCCGTACTGTCACCCAAGTATTAATTTGGATTTTAGAATAAAAGAAAAATAAAATATATACAATAATAATATAATAAAAGAAAAACACGAAAGAAAACAAAAAAGGGTTTCGGGGAGAGAGAAAGAAGAGAGGAGAGAGAGGAAGACAACCGTGAGCTGCTGCCACCGCTGGAGGTCCCAATGCCGGGAATGGAAGCCTGCAAAGTCCTCTCCATAATGTTACCCTCCATTTTGTGCGTCGGTAAGAGTAGAGGAAGAAATCGTGAGCCAAAGCAAACAGCCTCCGTCCCCCACCGCCGTTGCTGGAGAAAATGGATGAATCAAGGTAAGCAAATCCTTTCCTTCTCCTTGGGGATACTGATTTTGAGATTGCATGTACCGATTTCTAGAGAAATCAGCCGAATCATGGAAAAACGGGTGGATGAGGCACAGTAAAGAGAGAAAGCCATCGCCGGCTTGCATGCGCCATCGTTCGCCACCGTGCTGTCGCTGGGTCGCTGCCACAGTGGTCGCCACCATCGTTCATGTCGAAGCCGCCGCCGGCGAAGGAGAACGTGAAGAGAGAGAGGCAGAACATGATGCGGTCAGCAGAGAGAAAGGGTACGCATCAGTAGGAGAGAGAATTGTCCAATTCAGGTACTTTAAAGTATCCTTTTGACAAATTTGCTTGGAATAAAGTCATGGCAAGTATCTATAATCCATTTTCTTAGTTTGATTTAATATCTGATATATTTTTTATACTGTTTGAAATTTTTACTAAGATGCATGTGTTTTTATACACTTGATTTGTTTATTCTGGACATGCATGTATGGCTCATTGACTGATTTGGCGGTGTTTGGTTAAAATTTTATAATTTTTGATGGTTTAATATTTTTCTGAAAGTTTAAATAATTTATTGGATACTATATATGTTTATATTAGTATGTGTATATAAAAATGTGCATAAAACTTGCATAGGCTATGCATTTTTATATGCCTGTGCCGAATTATGGTCACTATATTGAGATTTAGATATTAGACACTCTAGCTAGCTCTCGAAGGAGAGATATTTGTTATTTAAAAATTTTTTTTCGCCAAAAGGAAAGATTTGGAGTAGTAACCCTTCCCATTTGGATGATTTGATTTGACCTTATAATATATTCAGACGTCCTAATATATTTGACGGGTTTGAGGATTGCATCCAAAGTTGCGGGTAGCAAAATATAGTGAGCAACATTACCCATGGGAGATAAAGTACATGGATAGTCAAGCATGATAGCCTAATTTGCATTTGATATGGCCTAATGTTACTAAGAGTATGTGTAACCCTTCCTCTAGCTAATCTTTAAATAATTAGAACTCAAATTTAATACATGATTTGTATTTTTATATAGATTTGTATTGAACTTTGATTTGGATTTGAATTTGAGATTTGCCAATTTTGCCCATATCTAAGCCTTGGTATATTTCGTACAAATAATTTTGACTATATATTTTGATTCAGACCTTTGTACTATCTGTTGTGACGCTATTTCGACTTCTGCACACACTATTAGATCATCTCGCTATCAGATTTCACCCCAGATTAAGAGTTGATTGGCCCTTAGATTTGGACTTGAATTAAACTTTGGAATTGGCTACTTGCCTATTGGAATCGGTTCAAATCACTTCTATTTTGTTTATATATGATGGGTACGCCAGAATATGGGCTGGCCCAAGGTCAACGGAGGCCCAAAACGGCCTACAAAACGATCAACTCAAAAATGGGCCAACAAGACGCGAAGGCCCAAATCCTGAAAGGCCCAAGACAGTCAACGCCAGCGGTGACCGTCTAGGCTCCAGCAGACGGTCAACTCGAATGTTGACCGGATGCACTATAGCGGCAGGCCCAAAAAGGCTTCAAACCTACTACGGCCCAGGCCCAAACTGGCAAGCGGACACGTGCATGAAAAGCAACGGTTTTCTCACGGCCACGTGTCCTCCTAAAAACTGATCTTCTCCAAAAAAGGCAAAAATGATGTCAGCACCAATAAAACGGTCACAAAAGATTGAGACAGTCTGAAGATCCGTTGCACTGTACAGTAGAAAGAGGATTCGTCAAATCACGACAGTCAGGACCACCAACTCTGAGGAGGCCGCCACTATCAGTCCAGGAAAAGAATGCCACCTTGACCAAAGGAAGAGGCTCTCCTACTGTCCATAAAAGCTTAAGGTCTTCGTTCTGGAAGACAGATGCTTTCACCTGCTTTTACATGCTCTCATATGCTCTCAAACGCTCTCTTGCATGCATTCTGAGATATCCATTCGCGTACACACAAGCTCACTCAGAAACAGAAACTCTCTTGCTCACTCTGTAACTTATCTTCCTAAGGACACTGAAAACAAGCTTCCTGAAGGACTTCCTACAGTCTTCCACACGAACCTTACAGAGCTTGAATAGAGGCTCCTCTCCTCTTTCTTTCTACACAAGCGCCCGTCCTCAAATCCTACCAGAGGCCTCCGAATTCCTAGAGACCTCTTCGGCCTTCTGAGACTCATTCCCTAAAGCTTCCACGCTATCAGGACGTCGCTTCCTTACGCTCTCTGTGAGCAGAAAACAAGAACGCACATTCTCAACAGGCCGACACTCCAAACCACCTCACTCTCTCTCTCTTTAGCTTTCCAGTTACCTTCCTTACTTAGAAGGATTTACTAACTTGAGTATCGGCGTGTTTTCAGTGGGACAACCTTCCGTCGACACGCTGACCTCTTATTCGTTTTAGTGGTGTGCAGGATTCAAACTCAGTGAATGGAGTCGGATCAAATAATCCAGACGAATCCGAATCTGTTCGAATTCGGATCCAGGTACGCATCAATATATATATATTATATACGTCCCAACGATAGTTATTTTCTAATTTGAATATTTATTTTGTATTTAAATATTTAATTTGAATATGAATCTACCATTAGATTTTGAATCTTCGATTTTTATTGGAATGATTTTATTGGCGATTTAGATTTATTCTATTATTTGATTGAATATTCATTCATTTGACCTTCTCTCTGATTTATTATACTCGTTTTGTTTAAATATGATACTTGCTGAGTATGAGACTCATATTTTCTATTTTATCCCTTTAGAGTAGAGGATTGAGCCATATTATAGGAGCAGGATTGAGTTTTGACACGGTATCACATTTTCCGATTAGTTTTATATTTATTTAAATAAATAATATTGGTCATATTTGATTTATAGATGGATTTTGTTGGATATGTTTGACGGTTGGAGTCCGTCGCATGTGGGCCTTTGGATTACGTATTAAGATTATTTGGGTGAATTTCTTTATATGGACGTGCTACTGTTATTATTTGGTCTTTTCCTTACAACTGTTTGACACAAGCCATAATTATTTTGTCTGAACAGTTATCCAATGAGATCTTATGTGAATTTTTAATTTATCGGGTCCTATATATTTAGTTTGTCATATCCGAATTTTAGAACTTAGTATTATTTATTGAATTTATTAGAATTTTACATTTTAAAAATTATAATTAATTATTTAATTGATCTGCTTGATCTGAATTCGTGATACCGTCTCTATACTTCGTCGCTCTCTGGATATCTCCACCCTAATTCGCCATTCTCGTTCCTAGTTTGCACAGTCTATTGAATGGCTTTCCAAGGCGTTGTCGATATCCTGTCCATGCTGACTAGCAGGGAGATAAAGTCTCTGTTTGGTTGGTATCACATTCCAAGCATTATGGAATACATTGTGCCTGGTGTTAATGACACTGCTTGCTTTCCTCCTCCATGGCTCACACTGTCTACGAGGAGCATTTGAGGGCTAGACTCTACATTCCATTTGTGAAAGAGTTTTGCAAGGTTCTGAGGACTCTGGAGGTCCCTATGGCTCGTCTTCATCCGATAGTTGTTCAATATCTGGTAACTCTAGGCATTTTTCTTTGCATGAATGGGCGCACCCTGAATGCCCAGACCCTGGTGGTGATCTGGCAACCTTTCACTACCCGTGTGAGATTCAAAATGAGTAGAGGGAACTTTGATTTAGCAACGGGCTGGAAGACATGCTTCTTCTTCATGGCAGTTGGTGCTAGCTAGTGCATCTTTAATCAGTGGGGCGTGGTCAATGACACCTATGCCAGGGACGTCTTACTTGGTGAGGAGCTGATGGCGAGGCTAGTGACATCGCTAGTAGAGGGGAGTGCCAGCATCCTACGCTACACTAATCACTGGGTCTCCCAGGGGGTACTAGATAGAGTGCAATGGGAGGCTTGAACGAAGGAGGGTGACACCTCTGCAACACCGGGTCACCATCCCAAAAGGAAGTACAAGAATCTACTTTCCTAGGACTCTCCTGAGCAGGTCTCTAACGAGGTAGCTCCCCCGTTGCCTACTCTCTCCGAGGAGTACCAACATATCGATACAATCTATGCGAGAGTGCCTACTCTAGGTGCTAGCGAGTTATCAATGAGTCCCGGCTTTGATGAGTCTTCGTTAGATAATTTGAGCTACAATGAGTCGTCTGGATGGACTGAGGGTGAGGAGCCCCCAGTGGACTCTAGTGCTAGAATTGGGGACCCCACGACTAGCAGGCCAGGTGAGTAGATCGTTACCATGGCCACAACCAAATGAGGGATTCTAATCTTGGTGGCTTCTTTGCCCTGCTACTGTGCTTTTTGCCGCTATTCCTAACTGATCGTACCGTGCTTCTTGGCAGGTTCAAGAGGCACTCTAAGTGGTGGAGAGGGCATGCAATTGGAGGGATCTGAAATCTTGCGGCTATCCCGGGTATGGGTAGATCCTACTACAGTGGAGGATATGGAACGCCGGATGAATATTTCTATCACCACGACTTTGCAAAGTAAAGAGTGGGCCACCTATCTCAACCGGGAACTGTGACAGAACGGATATTTATTTATTTTCTCAGATAATTCCATCAATACACATACCAAAAACTAAAGCCCAAGGCTTAACAATATAATTTCTAGGAAAAAATCCAGCAAAGTTTCCTCTAAAATTGGGCTAAACTAATACAAGAAACCTAAATAAAACATGCAATTGTATAAATTTAAACTTCAACACACATTCACATTTCAATCGTAGGATCATTAGACACCGTATATACCCCTACGACTTTACTTTTAACCTTCCTATCCACTATAACAAAATTCAGATAAGATATTCCTACTATGACCTGTTCATATCCATGAAGCAATTAGCAAAAGCCAAACTATTTTCATAAATTAAATCTGCAGAAGCATAATTCATTGTTGTAACAAAATTCATAACATACTATGACATTTCATATACAATATCCATCTACAAAATCAAGTAATTACATTCAAGGCTGCCGCTCCCAAAATCTTCAAGATAGCTTTAATGCTTCCAAAAGTCTTTTTGCTAGCTTTGTCTACTCCTTCTTGTCGGAAATAATTCCTACTGTATTATCTGGAGGGGAGGAAAATAATAAAGTGAGCTAAAACCCAGCAAGGTACCAAAAAGCATGCAGTATAAATCTTTCACACAAACAAGAGTACAGTAAAGCAAAGTTCATGGTAATTACCGAAGAGTAGACATGTACATGGAAAACATGAGAGCAATGGAAATCAATTATAAACATGCATCAAAAATCATAAATTAGTAATCGACTTTAGTTATTCTTGGAACTGAACTTTACATTTCAAAGGACCCAACTAGAAGACCTTACTAGCCAAGGGAGAATAATCGAGAATAGATTGTATTCCACATACAATCAGAGGCCAGTAACGGTACAGTATAGTAACAGTGATATCCCCTCTGGCGGGATTATATATAGTAATACCTCCAGAAAGTAGGTCAGACTCAGTATAGTAATCCTCCAATGTTAACACCCCGAGAAAGGGCAGACCACGTATCATTCCATGGATAGAATTATCTCCAATTACCACCATAACATTCTAAGGTATGTCAAACAACCTTACCTGACCGTATATCAGTCTTAGGTCCTATTTAACAGAACCGAAATGTCTTTCTTCTTATTTCTTAGCTTTTAACTTATCGTGCTTTAGAAAGCTAATAAGATTTATACAAATAACTCTTCAGATAACTTCAGAAATCCACAGTAACGTAACAATACAGTTTCATATAAATTTTTCAGATAAAAATTATAGCATAAGCAATAACCTTTTACTAATCAACATTTATATCTCAAGATTTAAGGATTTTAAATACCGAATCCCTAATTTTCGTTCTAGGGTTCCACACAAAGCTTCCAGACTTAAATCAAACACCAAACACATGTTTGTTCATGAAATTGAAGCCATATATCACAATACATATGGGTAAATGTGAAATCTATCCGAACAATTAAGAGAAACATGCTTCATTTACATTAATCATGGAGCAAGAAGATTTTAGAACATAAATACCAATATAGATATATTAAAAAGAAGTAAAAAATGGAAAACAACATCCGAGGTACACTTGCCTTAATCTAATCTATCGTTATTCTTACTCTGATTGGATCAGACGTGGCGGAGATTCCCTTTTCTCCTTCTCTTTTCGCTTCCCTTTCCTCTCCTTTCCTCCCCTACTGCCCGTGTCGTTCTCTCTTTTTCCCTCTCTCTTTCCCCGTTCCCCATTTTATAAACGAAGCCTGAAGTTGGTGGAACCTTTGACAACGCGCTCGAGCGCCACTCAAGTGCACATCGAGTACCAAGGCACAACGAAGGGCCGCGCTCGAGTGCTCATTGAAGCGCCCTTCGGGCACGACATTCTATTTTTCACATCCGGATGGTGCCTTGGGCGCGGCTTGGGTGTCCCATTCTATTAAACGGGCTCGGGTAGTGCCTCGGGCGCAACTCAGGCGCTGAAGCCCTGATAGCCCTTTTTGCTTCTAAATTAATTTTATCTCCATTTTTTTCTAATCTATTTACCTTAATCTTAATTATTTTAACTTAATGACGATAATTTACTATGTTTTGGAACCTTAGTCATTACAGGAACAGTCCGAGTCAGAGATCAAATCCCAAGAGCTCTTACAGGCTAACGCTTGAGCTCTAAATCAAATCGCCTTATGCAATGACGGGCTCTAGGAGACACAGCAGCAACTCTTTGACCTCCGAAGGGTTTATGCTCGATTTGAAGGAGAGTTTCAACCTAACGGATTATCTGATGGCAGAAGGGGGCCTACGCCACATATACTAGGGTTTCCCAACTGTGAGGCCCTGGAACTAAAAACATGACAATTGAAAATAATTAAAATGATGATAATCATTAAGAGGCCAAGCATGTATTGAAAAATGAGCGTTGAAGTAAAAAGTTGAAAAAATACCTGAGTTTAGCAAGCAGCAGAGTTATGCCTGCCGGGGGCCCGTGGCGCGGCAGCGAGCACAAAAATCCAGTAGCTAGCCACTCGCCGTGCGCCAGGCACACTCGAGCGAGCCCCTGGCAGAAACCCTGCGCTCACCGCGTGCTCGCTAGGCGCTGGCAGAATATAGGGCGCTCCCCGCACGCTTCACACGCACTCGAGCGCGGTCCCGATTTTTGCCCGCATTCTAATTTCGTTTTTGTCATAAATAGAACGGGGAAAAGGAGAATGAGAGAAAACTGAGGCACGAACGAAGAGGAGGGAGAAGAGAAGAGGAAAAATAGGAAATCACTCGTTCCGATCCACTCCGGGTAAAAATAATGACAGATCAGGCTCAGGCAAGTGTATTTCAGATGTTGTTTTTGGTTTTTACCATTTGCTCTTGCTTTAAAATTGATGAAAATGATCTAAAATATTGTTATTGCATGTTTAAAGTAAACGAAGCATGTTTCCCTTAATTGTTCGGTTAGATTTTGTGTTTACCCATGTTTATTACAAGATTTGGCTTCGATTTTATGAACAAGCATGTAATTAGTGTTCAATTTGGTTCCACAAGCATGTGATGAAACCCTAACTCGAAAACACTATGGATTTTTGGTTAAATTGCATGATTTAGTATATGTGTATGGAATTATGGCGTTGATTTCATGAATAAACACATGTTTGGTGATAGATTTGAGTCTGGAATTTTTGGCGAAGCCCTAGGTACGAAAATAAAGGGGTTTTAATGATTTTTAACCGTAACTCCTGTTATATAAAAGTTAATTGGCACTGAAATGAAGCTCCTGGTATAATTTGTTTTTGAAAATTTTACACGGATTTATACCGATAAATTTTCATGCACTTCTGAAATAAAATTGAAGGGTTTTTAAACTGTCACTGTATGTTCTGAACGTTCTGAAGTTAACTGAAGGAAAATTATGAAATTCTGATTACGAAAGAAGGTCTTTCAGTTGAGAAGTTATTTCTGATACTGTTATTTAGGACTCAGGACTAATCACAGTCAAGTTAGGTTCTCCAACATTCCTTAGAACTTTACGGTAGTGTTCGAGGATAACTCTATCCATGGAGTTATATGTGGTCCGTCCTTCCTCGGGGCATTACGGTTAGAAGGAAAGTTCTGTTTCTGGCCTATCTTCGGGAGGCATACCTATACCAATCCCTTGGGACGAAATTTTCTGTCACTGTTTATAGCCTTGGATTGTGAGGAGATGTACACAATCTATCCTCGATCATTCGCCCCGCCAGCTAGTAGGTTATACTGGTAGGGTCTGTTACCGCTCTGATTTGTTACTGCTCTGTTCTGTACCGCCATTACTATACTGATTACTGTTCTGTACTGATCACTATTCTATTCTGATATAAAAGAGAAGTTTCTGACTCTGCTTTTTGATTCTACTTTCTGAATTATACTGATTTCTAAGTTTAATATCGTCAAATTATGCTTTCTCTATTTTCAAGGTTCTATTCCGTTTAACCGTTCTGATTTTGCATAGTTTCGTGACTATTCTACATAACTGCTCCACTGCACATCTACATGTACCTTGCTGGGCCCCAACTTACTATTTTATTATTTTCTCCCCTACCAGATAAGACTGTAGAGCTAGTGCCCGACGAGAAAAAGTGACTAAAAGTATTTCCTGAAGACTTTTGAGGACCTGAAGCATTTTGGAGCTATTTTGGGAGAATCAATTGGATGTAAAGACTTGACTGGACATGTAATTTTGTATATGGATTCTATACCTATGGATATTCATGTATATGTGAATTCTGTATAGAAATGCATGTGATGTATGTGATGGTAAAAAAAGGAAAACTATACTTCTATGGGTTAATAGTTCAGCTTTCGCTCTATACTTCTGGATATTCTGTACAGGTCCTAGATGGCATCTCGTTTATGAACTATTAGTGTAGTTGATGGTTTTATAGATTCATGCCATAGATGGCATCTGTGATCCTATGATGTGTGTTGTAGGAAGAATTGTGGTATAATGGATAGTTGTATCCTTATAATGGTTGGTTATATAGGTTGTACTTTTGGGTTTTTATCCAATTGCAAAGGAGACTCTGTCAAAATTTTTACAGAAATCATACCTTATATTTTGGTCCTAAAATTCTGTTTCTATCTTGATGAAAGTTTCTGAGAAAAAAGAATTCGTTCCGTCACAATTAGAATCAGAGAATTGAGATGCCTTAGGAATTGATGGACCAAAAAGCAGAAACATAGGTTTAAATCTTTATACCGAATTATTGTAGGAATAGGTTGAGGAAGTTAAGGAAACTAGAACCCTTAAGAGATTGGTTCTTAGACTAGGTTTAAATTTCCTTTAAACTATTGAATATTTCTTTTCCCTTCCATTGAATTCTTGTCCTTACAACATTGTGTTTATCTTGATTGTAGGATGGCAAGTAGAATGGGTAGAAGAAATGACTGTGGTGGTGCTAGTCCGCCCTATGATAGAGAGGCTGCTTATATCGATGTGTTGGAGAGGATGACCAATGTAGTAAAATCTGTCGAGCAGAGACACATGGCTCCAGTTCCTACACCCGAGCCAGCTTCCGCACTTCTTGGTCCTATGATTTATGATAGATTCACAGCGGAGATAGCACCGGGATTCCTAGGAAAGCCTGATATGGCAGAAGCGGATGTGTGTTTAAAGAGGATGAAGAAGATATTCGCTGTGATCGAGTGTACAGATCAGGAGAAAGTCACATTCGCGGTGTATAAACAAGAGGGTGAAGCTGATAGTTGGTGGAGCATGCAGAAGAGGGCAATGGGAGTGCCCGATGATGTCATTACTTGGGAGATGTTTGAGGATACTTTTATGGAGAAGTACTTTCCATCCAGCCTCCGAGATCAGAAAAAGCAAGAATTTATGAGGTTGAGACGAGGAAACATGACGGTGAAGAAGTACGATGCCAGATTCACTAAATTATCCCGTTTTGTGCCCTTCTACGTAGAGGATGAGTAGAGAAAGGTGAAAAAGTTCCAACAAGCGTTACGGGAAGACATTAGGAAGTCACTGTCGACTCTAAAACTCCAGACTTATGTGAAGATTCTGGATAAAGCAGTGATTTATAAGAAAGAAGCAGAGACGGAGAGATTTTATACAAAAAGGACCGCTATCTGAGTGGGAGTTAGTACCAGGTCTGCTGTGGGATCTTCTGGGCCTCCAAGGGGACTAAGATAGCTGACAAGGAAAAGAGTGTTGTATCGGATCAATCAGTAACCAGTTCTAAAGTGTCAGCTGAAGATTGTACCTTCTATGGGAGGAGACATTCGGGGCAAGCATGTTGTAAGATATCGGGAGCATGTTTCAGATGTGAGCAACAGGGCCACTAGATCAAAGATTGTCCACTACCTCTGAGGCTAGAAGGAAAGAAGCCTACCGTCTTGGCAAAGGCTTTTTCGGTGACCGTTCAAGACCTGGAGTCATCTCTGAATGTCGTGGAAGGTACTCTTTCTATTTGTGGAGTTTCTGCATTTATATTGTTTGACTCGGGATTTACCTATTCCTTTGTTTCTCCGCAATTTACATGCTGCATTGTATCTGCCCTGTGTATTCTGGATTGTGAATTATCTGTGTGTACTCCCACTGGGTCCTCTGTGATTATGGATGTTATGTATCTGGGATGTATAGTGGAGGTGAATGGAAAATATTTGGTTGTGGACTTGGTATTGTTGAACATGGGTGATTTTGATATGATTTTAGAGATGGACTGGCTGGCTAAATATCATACCAGTATTAACTGTTTTCTGAAGAGGGTTTGTTTTAATATTCCTGAAATGGAACCCTTTTTCTTTCAGGGCATTAAGAAAATGGGGGTGCCTGTATTAATCTCTATTTTACATGCTAAGCATTTGATGAAAAGTGGATGTAAAGCTTACTTGGCATATGCCTGCACTACTGGGAGTCATAGTGTGCCGATTAAGGACATCCTGGTTGTCTGTAATTTTAAGGATGTATTTTCAGATGAGTTACCTGGATTACCTCCACACCGAAAAATTGAGTTTGAAATTGCTATTGTTCCTGGTATTAGTCCAGTTTCTAAGGCCCCTTATCGTATGGCTCCGGCTAAATTGAAGGAGTTGAAGTTGCAATTACAGGAGCTATTAGACAAGAGCTTTATCAGACCGAGTGTATATCCTTGGGATCACCAGTATTGTTCGTAAGGAAGAAAGATAGGTCCTTGCGGTTGTGTGTTGATTATCGTGAGTTGAATAAAATCACAATTAAAAATAAATACCCTCTATCACGTATTGATGATTTATTTAATCAGTTGCATGGATCTCGAGTGTTTTCGAAGATCGATTTGAGGTCCCGTTATTATCAATTGAGGATCAAGCCAAAAAATGTGGCTAAGACTATTTTTCGGACATGTTATGGCCATTATGTGTTTTTTGTTATGCCTTTGGGCGTTACAAATGCTCCAACTGCTTTTATGGATCTGATGAATTGGATATTCAGGCCGTACTTGGATAAATTTGTGGTAGTGTTCATTGGTGATATCCTGATTTATTCAATGGATTATGAGGAACACAAGATTCATTTGAGGAGAGTACTTTAAGTGCTCCGTGAGGAAAATTTATATGCTAAGCTGAGTAAATGTGAATTCTGGCTTGAAATTGTGATGTTTTTGGTGCACGTAATTTTTGATGGTGGTATTTTTGTGGATCCCAAGAAAGTGGAGGCTGTTACAAACTAGAGCATGACGGCTTCTATGACTGAGGTTAGGAGCTTTCTGGACGTGGCGGGATATTACAAGCATTTTGTGGAGAATTTCTCACAGATTGCTATGCCTCTGACTCAGCTACTGAAGAAGGAGGCTAAGTTTGTGTGGACTGAGGAGTGCGATCTGAGCTTCCAAGAGCTAAAGGATCGATTGACTACCGGTACAGTATTGATTATTCCAGAAGGTTCAAGAGGCTTTGAGGCGGGTCTAGGATGTGTATTGATACAGTACGATAAAGTTGTAACTTATGGATCTAGGCAACCAAAAGTGCATGAAAAGAACTACCTTACTCAGGATCTGGAGCTTGCTGCTGTTATTTTTACCCTGAAAATTTGGATACATTATTTATATGGTGAAAAGTTTCTTGTGTACTCTGATCATAAAAGTTTCAAGTACTTATTTTCACAAAAGGAACTTAACATGAGGCAAAGGAGATGGCTTGATTTCTTGAAGGATTATGACTGTGAGATACAGTATAAGCTAGGGAAGGCCAATGTAGTTGTGGATGCATTGAGTCACCGATCACGGTATGTGACGTACTAGCAGATCAAGCAGATGGAAATGTTGGATTACCTGAAATAATATAATAGCCAACGTTATCCTAAAGGTGATAGAATGCTCATGTCGTATCTTCAGATCCAACCGGAAGTAGCCAGCGAAATTAAGGAGAAGCAAGTGAATGATCCGTTCCTTATGGATGTTGTAAGTGATCTGAGTAACGAATCTCGAGCTGATTTTAACATCCGGACGGATGGAGTGTTGAGGTTTAGAGACTGATTATGTGTACCGAATGATAGAGAATTGAAGGAGAAGATTTTGAAGGAGGCTCACCAGTCCCGGTATACGATTCACCCCGGGATGAATAAAATGTATCATAATCTGAAGAAAACCTTCTGGTGGAGGAATATGAAGAGAGATATCATAGCTTATGTGAAGAAGTGCCTGGTATGTCAGCAACTGAAAGTTTAGAGGAGAAAACCTTCTACATTGTTACAGCCTATGCCTATGCCTATGCCGATCCCGAGCTGGAAATGGGAAGATATTGCTATGGACTTTATATCGGGTTTACCGAGGACTCCTAGGAATTATGACGCCGTTTGGATAATAGTTGATCGACTAACAAAATCAGTCCATTTCTTGACGATCAGGATGACCTATTCGCGTGATAGGTTGGCTCAATTATATGTGAACGAGATCGTTAGGCTTCATGGACTTCTTGCCTCCATTGTGTCTGATAGAGATCCACATTTTATCTCGAAGTTTTGGGAGAGCTTGCATAAGAAGTTAGGGACAGAGTTAAAATTCAGTACTGCGTATCACCCCCAAACTGATAGCTAATCTGAGCATACCATTCAGATTCTTGAAGATATGTTAAGGGCCTCTATTTTAAAGATGAAAGGAACTTGGGATACTTATCTGGCACTAGCTAAATTTGCTTATAATAACAGCTATCAGGCTAGCATCGGCATGGCACCTTTCGAGGTGTTGTATGGGAGAAAATATAGATCGCCGATTCACTGGGAAGATATTAGAGATAAAAGGATTTTGGGCCCAGAGATTGTGAAAGAAACAGCAAGAGAAGATTAAACGATCCATGATAACTTGAAGATTGCTCAAAGCCGACAGAAAAGTTATGCGGACAGGAGGAGGACAGAATTAAGCTTTGAAGTATGAGATATTGTATTTCTAAAGTCTCACCATCTAAGGGCACGTTCCGGTTTGGAGTAAAGGAAAAATTAACGTTGAGGTTCATTGGTCCTTTTGAGATTCTGGAAAGGATCGGGGAGGTATCCTACAGGTTAGTGTTACCACTTAGTCTGACGGGCGTACACGATATATTTCATGTATCGATGCTTCGGAAGTATGTCCATAATCCTGCACATGTGATTGACTACGGATCCTTGGCTATCAATAAAGATTTGTCCTACATTGAGAAACCGTTGCAGATTCTGGATCGAAAGGATTAGAAGTTGCATACGAAAATCATTCCTCTGGTGAAAATACTATGGAGGAATCATTCACCGGAGGGAGCCACTTGGGAGCGCAAAGAGGAAATCCGAAGCAAATATCCCTACTTGTTTTCTTGAGGTATGTAGTTTTATTTATTTTCGAGGATGAAATTTCTGTAAGTGGGGGAGAGTGTGAGGCCCCGGAACCAAAAACATGATAATTGAGAATAATTAAAATGATGATAATCATTAAGAGGCCAAGCATGCATTGAAAAATGAGGGTTGAAAGTAAAAAGTTAAAAAAATACCCGAATTCAGCAAGCAGCAGAGTTGCGCCTGCTATGCGCCCGAGGTACGACAGCGAGCGTAAAAATCCAGCAGCTAGCCGCTCGTCGTGCGCCAGGCGTGCTCGAGTGAGCCCCTGGCGAAAACCCTACGCTCACTGCACGCTCGCTGGGAGCTCGAGTCGAGCACTGGCAGAATGTAGCGCGCTCACCATGCGCTCGAGGCGAGCACTAATAGAATGTACCGTGCTCAAGCGCGGTTCCGACTTTTGCCCGCGTTTTGATTTCGTTTTTACTATAAATAGAAGGGGAAAAAGGAGAATGAGAGAAAGCTGAGGCACGACCGAAGAGGAGGGAGAAGTGAAGAGGAAAACGAGAAAATCACTCGTTTCGATCCACTCCGGGTAAAAATAACAGTAGATCGGGCTCAGGTAAGTGTACTTCGGACGTTGTTTTTTGTTTTTATCGTTTTCTCTTGCTTTAAAATTGATGAAAATACTCTAAAATGTTATTGTTGCATGTTTAAAGTAAATGAAGCATGTTTCCCTCGATTGTTCGGTTAGATTTTGTGTTTACCCATGTTTATTGCAAGATTTGGTTTCGATTTCATAAATAAGCATGTAATTAGTATTCGATTTGGTTTCGGAAGAATGTGATGAAACCCTAACTCAAAAATACTATGGATTTTTGGTTAAATTGTATGATTTAGTATATGTGTATGGAATTATGGCGTTAATTTCATGAATAAACACATGTTTGGTGATAGATTGAGTCCAGAAGTTTTGGCCAAGCCCTAGGTATGAAAATGAAGAGATTTTAATGATTTTTAACCATAGCTCCTATTATATAAAAGTTAACTGGTATAGAAATGAAGCTTTTGGTATAATTTATTTTTGAAAATTTTACACGGACTTATACCGATAATTTTTTATGCACTTCTGAAGTAAAACTGAAGGGTTTTTAGACTGTGACTGTATGTTCTGAACGTTCTGAAGTTAACTGAAAGGTAATTATGAAACTTTGATTACGAAAGAAGGTCTTTCGGTTGAGAAGTTATTTCTGATACTGTTATTTAGGACCCGGGACTAATTACAGTCAGGTTAGGTTCTCTAACATGCCTTAGAACTTTACGGTGGTGATCGAGGATAACTCTATCCATGGAATTATATATGGTCATTCCTTCCTCGGGGCGTTACGGTCAGGAGAAAAGTTCTGTTTCTAGCCTACCTTCGGAAGGCACACCTGTACTGATCCCTTGGGATAGGATTTTCAGTCACTATTTATATCCTTGGATTGTGAGGAGATGTATACAATCTATCCTTGATCATTCGCCCCCTCAACTAGTAGGGTATACTGACAGGGTCTGTTACCGCTCTATTCTGTTACTGGTCTGTTCTGTACCGTCGTTACTGTACTAATTACTGTTCTACACCGATCACTGTTCTGTTCTGTTCTGATATAAAAGAGAAGTTTCTGACTTTACTTTTTGATTCTGCTTTCTGGATTATACTAAATTCTGATTTCTAAGTTTAATATCGTTGAATTATGCTTTCTTTGTTTTTGAGGTTCTATTCCGTTTAATCGTTCTGATTTTGCATAGTTTCACGACTATTCTGCATAACTGCTCCACTACACATCTGCATGTACCTCACTGGGCCCCGACTCACTATTTTATTATTTTTTTCCTTCAGATGAGACAGTAGAGCTGGTGCCCGATGAAAAATAGTGACTAAAAGCATTTCTTGAAGACTATTGAGGACCTGAAGTATTTTGGAGCTATTTTGGGAGAATCAGTTGGATGTAAAGACTTGACTTGACATATGATTTTATATATGGATTCTATACCTATAGATATTCATATATATGTGAATTTTGTATAGAAATGCATGTGATGTATGTGATGGTAAAAAAAGAAAAACTATGCTTCTGCAGGTTAATAGTTTAGCTTCCACTCTATACTTCTGGATATTTTATATAGGTCCTAGATGGCATCTCGTTTATGAACTACGAATATAGTTGATAGTTTTATAGATTGATGCCATGAATGGTATCTGTGATCCTGTGTATACGTGTTGTAGGAAGAATTGTGATATAATTGATAGTTGTGTGCTTGTAATGGTTGGTTATACAGGTTATACTTTTGGATTTTCATCCAGTTACAAAGAAGACTCTGTCAAAATTTCTGCAGAAATCATACCTTATATTTTGGTCCTAAAATCCTATTTCTGTCTTGACAGAAGTTTTTGAGGAAAAAAAATCGTTCCGTCACACCAACCCTAGGGTAGTCATCTGACCAGTAGATGTAGGCAGCTCTTTGTATTCATTTTTGAGACTGACCAATACTCTCGATGTACTCTTTGAATCCTTAATAAATTAGCTAGATTGCTTTAATATTTGTCACTGATGCGTTGATTTGTCTTCGAGTGTGTGTTAATTTGTATTTATCTGACATTGATTCTATTAGCCGTCTAAACATCTATAGCACCCTAAATTTTATTTGACTTATTTTGGTTGTATTTATTATTTTATGTAATTTGGATATGATAAAATTAATTAAATACTATGAAATTTTGAAAAATAGTCAGATCAGTTGGGTTCGCATCCAAGCACCGATTAGATTATAAAGAAATGAAAAGAAAAAGAAAAATAAATAAATAATAATGAAAAAAAGAGAAAAGATAAAAAGGGAGGAAAAGAATCGTGTGGCAGAAGGAGAAACAGGGAGGAAAAGAGAAAAGGAAAAGGAAAAGAAGGGGAGAGAGGGAGCTTGAGTGCACAGAGCATAGAAAAGGCAGAGAGGAGAGAGAGAAGGAGAGAGAGAGAGAGAGAAGCAAGCATGAGGGAGGTGAAGAGAAGAGGCGCACCGATGCTGGCAAAGCAGCATGGGGGAGAGGCATGCGGTAGGAGAAAAAAAGAGGAGAGAGAGGAAGGGTGTGCGGAAAAAGGAGAGAGAAAAGTACAATTTGGATATTTCGAAGTATCCTTTTATTTGATCTATTTAGTATGAGGTTAAGGTAAGTATCTATAACTCCTATATTTGATTTGATTTAGTATCTGATATATTTTGACTACTATTTGAAGATTTTACCAACATCTAAGTTATTTTTATATACTCGATCTATTTATCCTGTATATCCATGTGAGATCCTGATCCCAAAACACAATGATTATGGAATAATTATATAGATGAAGATCATGTTTAGGTTTAAATACAGTGAAAAATTTTGTACTAAAGTAAAAAGGAGCAAAACCGGCCAAAGGGGAGGACCGGCAGTCGATGTGTGCTCGAGAGCCGGGGAGGCGCCAAAATGCAAACGCGGCTGCCTAGTGGCAGCTCGAGGTAAGGCAAGCGCGGAGTAGTGTACAAGAGGGGCACTCGAGCGTGACGATTATAAAAAGGGGCACGCGTTTTCTTCACCCATTTTCGTGATGCTCCAGCAGAGAACGGAGGGGGAGAAGAAAGAAAGGGAAAGAGGAGAAGAGGAATCGACCCATTTCACTCCGATTTGAGTAAGAAAAACAATATATCGAGTTCAAGCAAGTGTGCTTCAGACATTATATACCATTTTTACAATGTTTTAATATCTCTAAAACTGTATTTATACCCTAAAATCATGTTTCTTCATGTTCTGTATAAATAAAGCCTGTTTCTATAAATTAATCGAACAGATTTCATATTTACTTGTATATATTGCAATATCTGACTTCGATTTCATGTAAATGCACATGTTTGGTATCCATTTTATGTCTGAAATCTTAACAACAACCCTAGACACAATAATTAAGGATTTGGTGCTTTAAATCCATGGTTCTGCATGTTTACTGTAAATTAACCGAATAGATTTTATCTTTATACATGTTTTTGGTATCCATTTTATGTCCGGAATATTTATCAAAACCCTAAGCACGAAAATAAAGGAATTTAATGTTTAAAATCCATAATTTCTGATATGTGACAGCTAATTTGTAAAAGATTACTGTTAATGTTATGATTTATAACTGACAAATTTACACATAATTGTACTGTTAAGTTTTTGTGGATTTTTGGAGTATTTTGAAGGATTAATGGCAAAATCCTTACTGATTTCTGAAACTCAATGAGTTATAAGCTAAGAAAAAAAAGAGAAAAACTGTTTCTGATACTGTTAATTAAGACCCACGATTGATACACGGTTATGTGAGATTCTCTGACATGGCTTAGGACATTACGGTGGTAATCAGGGGTAACTCCGTCCATGGAGTTATACGTGGTCTGCCCTTATTTTGGGCGTTGACCGTGGAGGCTAATAATCCTCCGATCCTGGAGGCTAAAAATCCTCCGTTGGCTTTAAATTATGTGCCCTAAAACACAATCGGTCCCTATACCATCGCTAACACTGGCCTTTGATTGTATGGCGGAAACACAATCTATTCCCAATTATTCACCCCCTCAACTAGTAGGGTACGCTAGTTGGTCCCTAGGATATTTAATTAGAGTTTTCTGACGAAAGTAAGTGAGATTTGGAACTGTTTTATGAAGCTGTTGGCAGTTTAAATAGAATCTTTCTTTACTCCTGTTTCCATGAACTGCTTCTATTCTTCTATTCTAATATTAACGTAGTTTTCTACCCTAACATATTTATATTATAACCTGAAAGCATGATTTATACTTTTCAACGCCTGTTTATATGGAAATTATGCTTTCCTTGTGATTATTGCATATGTTTCTACTTATCTACACATATGTTCTACATGAAAGTATAAATTATAATTTCTGAAGCCTGTTCACGTTGAATTATGCTTTTCTCATACTTTTTGTATATGTTTCTGTTCTCTGATAGTTTCTAGAACCTTCTGTATCTATGTTCTGTATAAGATCATTATATTCTACATGTTTTAATACCTTGTTGGATTTTGACTTACTGTTTTACTATTTTTTCCCTCTAGATAAGGATATAAAGAAGATATTAGATGATCAGACCTAGTTAGAGCTAGCAAGGAAGGTTCTGGAGCCTCGGTGAAGCCTCGAAGTAATTCTAAAGATTTAAAAATTCTAGCATTTTGCATGTAAATGTCTAAATGGTGGACGAAATTATGTATTGATGATTATAACACGTTCTGAATTCTGTTGGATCAGTATTTATGCTTCTGCAGGTTTAAATAGTTGCTTCTGCTATATGTTTTCTGATTTCTGTACAGGTCCTAGATAGCATCTCTTGTCTGAATTCTGGTATAGTGGATAGAGTTGTTAAATTAAAGCCATAGATGGCACTTGTGGTCCTTGGTACATGTGTTGTAGGATGTGAATTAAGATATTTGGATAATTGCATACTTGTACTGGTCTTGTGATTGTGTTGTGGTCATAAGTCTGAGGTTTGGATGTTGAGTGTGATATGTACAATGTAATCATTAAATGATGTATTTTAGTTTCTGTCCAATTTTAAATAAAACTCTACCAAAATTTTTATAGAATTACTTATCTAAACTTATAAATTTTGTTCTAAATCTGTCTGATGGAAAGTCCTATAGGGTTTAGGATCTGTTCTGTCATAGATGGTATCAGAGAAAATGAGATGTCTTAGGAATGATTTGAATCGTATACGAAAACTTAGAAAATGATCCTGACTGACCGAATAGGTAGGGATAGATATAGATTAATTAAGCTAGGTTAGAAAATCCTAAGTATTCTAGCTTATATAAGTTAGAATTGGCCTGAGCTAGGAGGTAGTAATTCAGCTACTCGACATTGATTTCAGACCTAGACTGTTCAATTTAAATTTGAGGATTCAGGTTAATTGTTCTAAACTAGGGCAAGATAAGGATAGATAAGATTTGATGGAATATTTAAAGTTCGACCCTAAGAGTTTTCTTATGAATGCATTAATTTAATCCCTCCATCTGATCTCATTAATCGAGGGTAATTGACGTTGCAATATTTTTATTATAGGATATTAGTATGGCAAATAAAAGAATGAATAATGCTTGAGGTGGCAATGATACCCCAGAAGATCGAGAGACTAGGTATTTTAATTTGTTGGAAAGGTCGACGAATGCAATCGAAGTGATGGAGCAATGTCACATGGCTCCGACAGCTTATGATAGATTTAGGAAAGAAAGAGCTCCAAATTTTTAGGTGAAACAGACCCGATGAAAGTGGACATTTGGTTTAAAAGAATGAAGAAAATATTTACAATGATTCAAAACTCTGACAGGGAAAGGTTATATTTGCATCCTACAAGTTAGACGGAGAGGCAGACAGCTAGTGGACCATGAAGAAGAGATCATTGGGAGTACCTGACAATGATGTTACCTGGGATATGTTTGAAAAGGCTTTTATGGAAAAATATTTTTCTTCGAGCCTCCAAGATCAGAAAGAATAAGAGTTTATACAGCTCAAGCAAGGAAAATATACTATAACCGAATACGATGTAAAGTTTACTGAACTATCTTAGTATGCGCTGTATATCGTAGAAAATGAGGAAAGGAAAGCTAAAAAGTTTCAGCCATGATTGAGAGGGGAAATTAGAAGGCAATTGGTGATCCTTAAACTTCAAACTTATGTAGAGATTTTAGATAGAGTACTAATTTTAGAGAGAGAGTTGGAAACTCAAAAATTCTCAGCTAAGAGGACAGTTAGCCGAGCAAGTTGTAGTGTGAAAACAAATGTAAGATCCTCAAGGCCCTCTAAAAAGGCAAAGACAGCTACGACAGAAAAGGGAGTTACTGAAAATCAAATAAATGCTTGTTTTAGGTGTGGACAATAGGATCACCTGGTTAAAAACTGCCCACTGCCAAAGAAATTGGGAGTAAAGAAGTCTATAGTTTCAGCAAAATCTTTTGCACTGACGGTCTAGGATGCTAAGACATCGTCAAAAGTGGAAAAATGTATTCTTTTAATGGAAAGTTGATTTTTGCTTTATTTAAGATTCATGTATGCTTTTAATTCCTCATAAAATTATATGTTATATATATATTATTGTTCAATGGTTATGTGTTGTGGAAGTACTTATGAAACTTGTGGTATTGGGATTCTGTGTAGAAATATGTTAAGATTGTTGCTAGCTATCGGAGATCGGTAATAATGGATATCTTAGGGGATCTTGTATCTTTTGTATAGTTTGACGATCATATTATGAAGGAAACTCTGTTAGATTATTAATAGAGTATACGGTCCGTCATAGATGACATTTTTTATAGCACAATTTGAATTTGAAGAAGTAAAAATGAAAATTAACAGAAATTTAGGTGATTAGCCTCGACCCAAGTGGGGGAGGAGTTTATGAGATGGCCAAAGACAAGTCGATGAAGATCTGTATGGGTAACCTTTGAAGAATTTAGAGTAAAGTTGTCAGCTGCTTACTTGGGGCTGACCCCTGATGGGTCTGATGTATTGTGGTAGGATGCAATACCCTAAAGAAAGGAGTCTGCGATTGAAATTGCCCTGCTCATAATTAAAATTGATCGATGAGGTTTTTATTTGAGAAAATTGTACAGGTTGTTCCACGAATTTTAAGATTAAGAAAATATAATATAAAGAAGAAATAAAATATATAATCAGACATTTTGAAGTTACTTGGGGACTATATTTTCTGTAACTTAGGAATGGATTATTTTTGGAGTAAGTAATAGAGGAGTTTATAATCAGCGTTACTCCACTATGAGTTAGAGAAAATGATTGAGGTTTCTATTTAAAGAAACTATAGGCCTTATCTCCAGAATTAATTTTTATCGAATAATTTTAAAAGTATATGGTTGCGCCACTGAGGAAAGATAATCATGTGATGTTGTGAGTGGGTAAACCTATTTGAGGATCTCAAGGATGAACCCCCGATGTCTTTAAGAATAAGGGAACTGTGTACTGGCAGATAATATTGGCAAAGAGTGTTGGGATAATCAGGTGTTGAATTCTAGAATTTAAAGACAAAACCATAGCCGAAGTATTAGAGTAATGAAATTTTGAAGTGAGAAATCCTTGAGGTTGTAAGCTACTGATTGAGTTTTGAAAATTAGTTGACAATCTAAGCTTGACGTTAACTTCTTGGAGACTATTATGGTTATAGTTTCTGATTTCATGGTGATTTAAAGGTTAGGAAGATATCAGTTTGGGGACATCTTAGTCAAAGAATAAGAATGTAAAGTGTTTTCCATTCAAGGTTTACTTAAAATCTTTAATTTATGATGAAATCTTAGCTAAATCGATTAGAAAGATTTTGGGTAATAGGCTAAGTCAGAAATTGTGACGGACCGGATTATTCTCCATCGAATAACCACCGTCAGAAAAAATAAAGACAAGCAGGCAAAATAACATTAATAAATTTCTACAGAAAATTAGGCAAAGTTCTATCTGTAAATTAGACATTTCCAAAATTTAAACACCGAAATAACAACCCTGCACAATAATTCAAAGAATTCACAAGAAAATCCATAAAGTCTCATGACAAACTACACAGGATCTAAACGCCACGACAACCGAGGTGGCTCCGGCAACGTGATCCAGACGACACCGGCAAAGAAGGATGTCAACTAGGGACCTCGAACTCATCACAAGGTAAGACCTGCGGAAGCATATAAATACCACAAAACACAGCGGACTGATACATATACAGGTCATCCATCAACCACTAGCATAAGGTATCTCCATACAAGTTTTATCATATACAAAAGCCAAACCCAAAAAGATCCCTATCATACATCTAATCCATCCAAGTCCAAAATCTTGAGCCTCGCAAGCAAAACAGCTATCTACTGAGCTTCTATGATCTACTCGACCTCGTCAGGCATCAAGGCATTCTCATCTGAAAAATATAAGGCAAGGGTGAGCATAAAGCCCAGCAAATGAAATCATACACCGCTTACTAACCACAAGTAACGGTACTGGAAAGAAAAAGCACAGGGACAGTACATGGGAAAACAAGAGGGAGAAGAACACTTGAGATCGTCCGATTCACTTTATTCATTTTTCCTTTTTAACATTTATCTTTGCGGACCTTAGAGCCGGTAGATCGTACTAGCCAACGAAGCGAGAGAACAAGGAAAGGAATGTGTTTGCTACGCATTCTAAAGCCACGGCTACATTTTAGGTCTGCAGCACTCGACCCCTGGTTGCATCCATGCAACAATCCATGAACGACTACATCTCACTGTGTAGTCTTCAACTGACACGCCCCACACCCCCAGGGACCAGGGCAGTCCTCGTTCTTTCACTGTAGTGTCCTAGAACGTGCCATGAACATCACCCACCCCCAAGGGTGGCCGGAGTGTTCCTTGGGTTCCCACCATGACGTACATGGCAAGCTAGAGGACACCACCCCTATCAACCATGGTCCTAGTTTTAAGGTTCAACTTTCCGGGAGGGAGGACCCACTACTTGGCATACTCATTCACAAGTCGGGAAATCTCATTCCCATCACACGTCTCCATCCAGGAGATCACGTTCACCATGACATACCTAGTGGGTCTCCCTCCATTTACTTACTTGACTTTCTTCCTTCTTTGGAATTAACTTTTATCACACTTTAGTTCAAGTTCACAGGGAGTTTGAAATTCCTTACCTCCGGTGGACAACCACCACCTTAGAAGCTCTCGGGACACGTTCCCATGCTTCCGATGCACAATTATACATTTTGAAATATACACTTTCACATCAACACATAACATGAGTCTCATTACAATTAGATAGAAACCAAAATGGGCAATTTCACAATTTACTCACGGATGAACAGTAACTTAGAGGACTCGGAGGCCGCGAACGGGTCATAACGTGCGAGATTTCTCGCGCGGCCAACATATATACACAATAAGGATGTGGGGATTCACATTTTGAAGCCAATTTAACGATTCACGGACGAGAAATGGGAAAACCCCAAAATCTCGTGGGTTAGGGTTTTACGAAGCTCCCCCGGACGAGTCGGTGAGCAAATCAACCAACAAACCATACCATCCTCGGTCTCAAGACACGGGTACTTTATTTTCTGAGCTACGGGTGGGTATCGAGACGATGATACCCGATAATAAACAAAAACCAACGAAAGAG
This sequence comes from Nepenthes gracilis, assembly GCA_033239525.1. Taxonomy (NCBI): domain Eukaryota; kingdom Viridiplantae; phylum Streptophyta; class Magnoliopsida; order Caryophyllales; family Nepenthaceae; genus Nepenthes; species Nepenthes gracilis. Next base: position 14,524,947 of record BSYO01000005.1, on the reverse strand, counting down.
AAAAGTTAGTGGGTATGAGAACACTTGCCTCGACGCGTGCTTTCACTTTAATAACTGGCTCTCGGACGAATTTGGCCTCCCGGGCCTCGTTCTCCCTTCTTCTCTCTCTAGAGTTGCCCCTCTCTCTCTCTCTAAAAACCCTAAACCGTTCAAAAAATGACGGGGAGAAGGCGTGTAACGCATATTTATACCGCGCTACCGCTCATTTGCGCCGAGCGGCTTGCGGGCAGTAGGCATGGTTACGGTTTCGCTCGGCGGCGGCGGGCGGGTGCGCTTCTAGAATTTCCGCTCGAGCAGAGCTCGAGCGGATAGCGGGTGGGGGAGCTACTGGAAAATGCGCTCGAGCCGTGGCTCGAGCGCCCAACAGGCTTAGTGCTTTAGCAGCACCAATTCAAACTTTCCTCGATTTTTCTTCCAATACCCAACCTTATTCGTTCCATAGGTCTTGTATTGATCATTAGCATACTAATCACCTCATCATTATCAAGTTTTTAAATCTGAAACCTCACAGAAATGATAAAAAAGCATGGCCATATAATTGATCAGAGAATTGTAACTGGAGCATTAAGGATATGAAATCATGGATCCAGGAGTCCTCATGATTTTGTTTCAAGATAGTTAGTATGACCCACCCATCTTGAATTGTGGTAACGCGTTCGAATGGAATCAGATGGCCTATTGATATGCCAACGAGACCCTAAGATTGCTAAGTGCTAGAATTTGGGAGTTTGGGGACTATCACCTAGGGTAATATAGATTTTCGGGTGATTATTACGACTGAAATTTCTAAATCGATTATAAATCGAGGACTTGTGGGAATTGTTTAAATGATACGGATGTTTTGGAATTCGTTTATTAAGTATTTAACATAGGTTATATATTTTAGAGAGATGTCGGTTTAATGACATACCAATGAATCTATGAGGATATAAAGCATTCTAATTTTGGATCTAATTGTAAACTAAGGAATTGCAAAAATTTTAGTTAAATTGATTGGAAAATCGTGGATATCGAGTCAAATTGGATTAGAGGGTAAATTGCAATTGGATGGTTTGTAGTTAGGAAATTGATCAGAAAGTACAGCAGAATTTTGGTAAGTCCGCATAATTCGATGTCCGATTTCAGACTCAAAAAGGGATAATTATTTTCAAGGTCTAACATAAGTTGAAATAAGAAAATTTTGCGTGTTTACAGTTTTGAACCACATTAGAACAGTAGTTGATGAATTTGGGTTGTCCTTAGATTTGATAGATTTTGTGAATATAAAGCGAATCAGGTATTAAATGTCTAGACGGTTTGGAGGATTAAGGTATTCTAGGATAACCACCGTAATCTGGACAAAATTTGGAGACGATAACGAAGTTCCTTAACCTTTGAAATTTAAGGATTATAAAATTTTGAGAAAAAAATTTCTGTAAGTGGGGGAGAGTGTGAGATCCCGATCCTGAAGCACGATGACTATGGAATAATTATGTAGATAAAAATCATATTTGAGCTTAAATATAATAAAAAATTTGGTGCCGAAATAAAAAGGAGCAAAACTGGCTAAAGGGGAGGACCAGTGCTTGATGTGCGCTCAAGCACCGAGGAGGCAACAAAATGTGAACGCAGCTGCCAGATAGCCACTCAAGGCAAGGCGGGAGCAGAGTAGTGTACAAGAAGGGTGCTCGATGGGCGCTCGAGCGCCCCATCGAGCGCTGAATTGGGAAAGAGAGCGCTCGAGCACCCCGACGATTATAAAAAGGGGCACGCGTTTTCTTCACCCATTTTCATGACGCTCCAGCAAAGAACAAAGGGGGAGAAGAGGGAAAGGGAAAGAGGAGAAGAGGAATTTGCCCATTCTGCTCCGATCCGAGTAAGAATAACGGTAGATTGAGCTCAAACAAGTATATTTCGGATGTTATATACCGTTTTATAGTGTTTTAATATCTCTGAAGCTGTATTTATGCTCTAAAATCATGTTTCTCTATGTTCTGCATAAATAAAGCCTGTTTCTGTAAATTAATTGGACAGATTTTATATTTATATGTATATACTGCAATATCTGGCTTCGATTTCATGTAAATGCACGTGTTTGGTATCTGTTTTATGTTCGAAAGCTTGACCGAAACCCTAGATACGAAAATTAAGGATTTGGTGCTTTAAATCCATGGTTCTGTATATTGACTGTAAATTAACTTGATATATTTTATATTTGTACATGTGTTTGGTATCCGTTTTATGTCCAGAATATTTATCGAAACCCTAAGCATGGAAATGAAGGGATTCAATGTTTAGAATCCATAATTTCAGATATGTGACAGTTAATTTGTAAAAGAGTACTGTTAATGTTATGATTTATAATTGAGAAATTTATAAGGAATCATACTGTTAAGTTTCTGTGGATTTCTGGAGTTTTTTGAAGGATTAATGGCGAAATCCTTACTAATTTCTAAAATTTGATGAGTTATAAGCTAAGAAAACGAGAGGAAAACTATTTCTGTTACTGTTAATTAGGACCCAAGACTGATATACGGTCATGTGAGATTTTTCGGCATGTCTTAGGATATCACGGTGGTAATCAAGCATAATTCCATCCATGGAGTTATACGTGGTCTGCCCTTCTTCCGGGCGTTAACCATGGAGGCTAATAATCCTCCAATTTTGGAGGCCAATAATCCTTCGTTGGCTTTGAATTATGTGCCCTAAAATACAATCGGTCCATATATCGTCGCTGATACAAGCCTTTGATTGTGTTGCGAAAACACAATCTATTCCCGATTATTTACCCCCTCGACTAGTAGAGTACGCTAGTTGGGTCCCTAGAATATTTAATTAGAGTTTTCTGACGAAAGCAAGTGAGACTTGGAACTATTTTATAAAATTGTTGCCTGTTTAAATAGAATCATACTTTACTCCTATTTTCATGGACTGCTTCTATTCTTCTGATCTAATATTGACGTAGTTTTTTACCCTAACATATTTATATTATAGCCTGAAAGCATAATTTATGCTTCCCGAGATCTGTTTATATGAGAATTATGCTTTCCTCATGATTATTGCACGTGTTTCTACTTATCGGCACATATGTTCTACATGAAAGAATAAATTATGATTTCTGAAGCCTGTTCACGTTGAATCATACTTTTCTCATGCTTTTTGTATATGTTCCTATTTCTTGACAGTTTCTAGAACCTTCTGTATCTATATTCTACATGAAATCATTATATTTTGCATATTTTAGTACATTGTTAGATTTCAACTCACTATTTTACTATTTTTTCTCTCCAAATAAGGATATAGAGAAGATACTGGATAATCGGGCCTAGTCAGAGATAGCAAGGAAGGTTTTGGAGCCTCGGTGAAGCCTCGAAGTAATCCTAAAGATTTGGAAATTCTAGCATTTTACATGTAAATGTCTAAATAGTGGACAAAATTATGTATTGATGATTGTTACATGTTCTGAATTTTGTTGGATTTATATTTATACTTCCGCAGGTTTAAATAGTTACTTCCGCAATATGTTTTCTGGTTTCTGTACAGGTCCTAGACGGCATCTCTTATTTGAATTCTGGTATAGTGGATAGGGTTGTTAAATTAAAGTCATTGATGGAACTTGTGGTCCTGTGTATATGTATTGTAAGATGTGAATTAATATATTTGGATAGTTGTATGCTTGTACTGGTCATGTGATTGTGTTGTGGTTATAAGTTTGAGGTTTGGATATTGAGTATGATTTGTACATGATATTTATTACATAATGTATTTTGATTTATGTCCAATTTTAAATAGAAATCTGTCGAAATTTCTGTATAATTACTGATTTAAACTTATGAATTCTATTCTAAATCTGTCTGACGGAGGGTCCTATAGGGTTTAGGATCTGTTCCATTACAATCCATGTATAATTTACTAGTCGATTTGGGATTTTTGTTAGAATTCTGTGATTTTTGGATGATTTTACTATTTAATAAAAGCCTGAAAAATATCTAATACTATATATTTTTATATTAATATATTTGTATAAAAATGGGTATTGGGCCATGCATTTTCAAATGCATGTGTCATTGGATTGTTGCTACTACTATCTGTTATTTGTTATCTATTATCTATTATCTGGCCAATTTTCGACGGAAAGATATCTATTATCTAAAATCCCTTTTCGTCGATAAGAAAGGCTCTGTTGTAGTAATTCACCTCTTTGTCTAGTATTTAAAATAAAATTTAATATATTCAGACATTCTAATATATCTAACAATTTAAAAAATTACACCTAAAATTATGGGTGATAAAATATAGTAAGTAACCTTACCTATGTGAGATAAAGTACAAATATAGCCTAGCATGCTGGTCTTACTTGTGTTTGATTTGGCCTAAGGTTATCAGGTTAGAAGTAATCCTTTCCTCAAGTTAGTATTTAAATAATCATAATTCAAATTTAGTATATACTTTGTATTTCTACATGGATTTATATTCAGACTTTGATTCGGACTTTAATTTTGATATTTGCCAATTTTGCCCAGAGACGAGTTTTCATATATCTCGTATATTTAATTTTGATTATATTTTTATCTGAATTTTAAATTATCTAGTTATGATACTGATTCGATTTCTGTTATCTGTGCTCACGATTAGAGCATTTGGCTATTTGATCTAATTTTCTGACTATCTAATTCTACTCCGAATCATGCTTTGATTAGACATCTTGTAAGATACCGGTTTTTAAAACATGGTATATTCTAATAATAAGTTGGAATAAGTGAATTGAGGTCATAGGACTCGGGAGGAATCGAATTTTATGATCAAAGACTCGGAATCGGTGGAATTGAAAATCTTAGCTATAATCTCGAAATATTAGTCCGAAAATATAATTTGGATTTTTAATGATGGTAATCTTGGGGTATTAAACTAATTTAACCTCAATTAGGCTCAAAGTATGTGAAGGGATGCATTTCGGGACAAAACTTAGGCGGTCGTGCCGGGTGGCCTGCTGGGCATGCAGCCCAATAGGCTAGTACCTGCCGGGTGGTGGAATTCAAAGTATGTGAATTCCCATTTGCGACCCTAACCCCGCGCTAGGGTGGTTTCGGGCTCCCACTTTTGGGGCTTTTGATTTATTTGGGACTAGAATATGATTTTGCATGACTTGGGTAAGTTAATTCATTGATTGGGTATCCGAATTTGTGAAATTTCGTTCGCAAAGCCCTTAACCCATGCCTGGTCATCGTTTGAGATTTGATTTGGGATTAAATGTATAAATTGACTTGAGATTTTAGTTACCCACACCTTGGGTTCGATAAATTACCAATTAGATATCTAAAATTTTGAGAATTAAACAATATGTGCGTCGAGTACTGTTCATGCCGCGGGTACTGTTCACCAGAGGCTCTTTGATAAATTTTGCTCAATTTTGCATTGTGTAATTGTTAATCAAGTTACATATATATTCACATATATTTAATTGTTACTCCGAAAAATATAATCGTTAACTAATTGTGAAGGATTGTGACCCGAAAGTTCCTAAAGTTATAATTGCCATTCAGTGGTAAGCATCCTTACTCTTTCCTATATTTATGAAATTTGTATATGCAATTTAAGTCATGAGTAGACTTAAATCCGAAACAAAGATAATAGTTGTATGCGTGATTGGCAAAAAGTCCACAATGTGATATGTGATATGTGATATGGAAACTTGACTCTCCTGAGTGGAGAAAATGTGAATCGAAATAGATATGGTGGACTTCCCCTCAAAGGAAAGATTAATCGTGAAACTAGGACCATGCACTCATGTTTATTGGGTAGTACCCTTTGGCTTGCCACGTATATCACTGTGGGAACCCAAGGAATACTCCAGCCGCTCATGGGGGCGGACGATATTCATGGTACGCCTTGGGATACTATTGTGGAAGAATGATGATTGTCCTAGTCCCGGGGATACGGGGCAAATTGTTATGATCGAGTGCTGCAAGCCTAAAATATAGCCGATGGTCGAGTGCTATAAGCCTAAATGTAACCATAGCCGAGTGTTGCAAGCCTAAAATGTAACCATGAGCTTTAGAATATGTAGCGAATACATTCCTTTCCTCGTTCTCTCGTATCGTTAGCCTATACGACTTACTGCCCTTGGTCTGTAAAGACAAATAATTATGTAAAAATCATAATAAAAAAGGAAATGTAAAGTGTATACCAAAGCATATCCGATCATATCCCTGTTAAATGTATCTTCCTCATGCTGACGCATTTCTTGTTTATTCAGGTCTATATTGATTATCGTTTGGTTATAATGTACTTGCGAGGCTTTTTAGCACACTTTTGCTTCTCTTTGTCTCCAGTTTAGTACAAATTTGATATACCCAACGGATTGGAGTAGAGGCTAGAAGTGGACTAAGTATTGGATTTAGAAGACGGTTCTAAAGACTTAGGACTTGTAGTTTAATTTACATTTGGATAAAATTGTATATGTATATTTATATTCTTCTGTTGGAAAGATTGATATATATTATACAAAATGACTTATGATTGGATAGATCAGTTTCCACTGTGTTGGGTTTATTTATACTTCCACAGGTTACATATGAATTTGTAACAGATACCTAGTAATATCTCTCTTAGCTCCAACATGGTAGTTGAGGTGTTTGTGTTGGAGCCATGGATGTTGTGGCGAATTATGGTCCTGTATATTGTGTTGTAGGAAAAAATGTTGAATCTGAATAATTGTGTGCTTGTACAAATTTATTCTAAACAAGTTATATTTTTTATTTTTGTCCAATTATAGAGAAAACTCTACCGAAATTTCGTCAAAAATTCATAATAGTTATTATGAGCTTTAATTATGGATTTATTGACGGAGGTTATTTAAAAAAAATAACCCGGTCTATCACACATCTGCTCGACTAGACATCTAATTATCCGATTCTGACCTCCGGATAAGTTTTATTTTGTATATATATATATGTCCCAAGATGACTGTTTTCTAATTGTATATCTATTTTGATTTGATATATAATTTAAATACAAGACTACCATTATTTTAATATTGAATTTTGATTCCAATTTAATAATTTGACCTCGATATCGACGATTTTAGATCTATATCTGTTATCTGCACGTTTTAAAATTTATTTTGAACCCTTCCTCTGATTTATTGGCCACATTTGTTTACATATATAATAGTTATTGAGCTCTAATCTTATGTTTTCTATTTTATCCCTTCATAGTAGAGAGTTTCAATACTTTGTAAGAACCTGTTGAAACCTTTCGCAACATCTCATATTTTGGTGAGTATTATATCTATTTTGTTGTTGTTAGATTTGTTTGTGGTGTATATTGGGTTGTGTCTCGGATATTAGGTTTGGCGATGTGGCCTAAAATATGTATTTCGGTGGATAAATCAATATATTTAATTGTCATGTACATGTATATGTATATGGATTGTCCCTTCCTTGCAACTACTTAGAGCAAATCATGATTATATTATCTGAACGGTTGTCTGATGAGATCCTATGATGGATTTTTGGATCTAGTTGTTATTATTATTTTGGATATTCAATTTGGGATTTAATAACCTATTGTTTAAAATTTGATTATTTATTAATTTAACCTACTTGGTTCTAGTTTGTTACAGTAGCATTGTCATTGGACGCATTTGTCCGATCGTACTTGCTCCTAATGAGGAGGTCATGGCACTAAGAGAATGTGATCGCTGGCTAAACCTCACAACTATTGTTGCTGGGCTTAGATGGATGTGGCTGTCCGATTGTGCTCGCTCCTAATGAGAAGGTCGTGGCACTGAAAGAATGTGATTACCGACTAAGCTTTACAGTTATCGTTGTCAGGCTTGATCGGATACATTCGTCCGTTTGTACTATTTTCTACTAAAGGACGTCATGGCACAGGTATGAGCGAGCCTCACAATGGTCAGCTGGGTTTCATAACCATAGTTGCCAAGCTCTGGCGAAGTTTAGGCCGTTGCTTGCACGTAACCATTGGCATTTGGTCCTATTAGAGGATATCGTAGTTTTTGTACATCAAGTCTTAATCTATCAACCATTGTTGACTGATGGTGCTCATTCCTACGGGAGGGAGTCGTTGCTTGCACACTGAAAAGCCCCCTAAAGTTTTAATTGCTACATAATAGGGAGGTTCGACTCTTGGTCTGCAAGTCCCCCAGGCCGCAGTGTTCGACATCATCTGGGCCACTCGGTTGCTAAAATTAAAGTTCTAGATTTGATCATATTCGAGCTACTCAATTACTGGAAATGAGGTTTTTTGACCAAGTCACAGCCAATCAAGGCACGAGTGAAGAAGTTCACGCGACTCAGTAGTAGTCTAGAGCTTTGAATTAATGCAAACATACAAGCATTCATATGATTGGTATAACAAATAGAACAAGTAATGAATGATATTCAAGCACTCTGTATGAATGCATTTGACTTACCTACGCTTGGCGGGAAATCATCGGTTGCACCTTCTAGGTGGAGTGTGCCCTAGGCCCGTGGGACTAGCTTTTTGATCTAGGTGCATAGCACATACGCCCTGCTTTGGAGGGTTGTCAAGGTTGAGAATGGTCTCTGATAGGAGGGAGACCGATCGCTCCACCCGACAGCCTCTCACCTATTTGCCTCTACCCTCGAAGGATTGGGTCCACCACGTTAAACCGGTTGCATGATTTGAATGCCAAGATTTCATTGCCAACATGCGACTTGCAAGTACTGAGGGGGGATGTTGTTGGTGTGCTAACAGCATCTTCTGGCACAAAACACCACTTGCGGGCGGCCGAGGACTCTGTTACCCTGATGGGCATTCCAGCCTACTGCCTACGCCACGCTTGGGATCCACAAGGCTTTGAAGGCCCGCTAAAGCACAGAAGTGAGTCAGGTGGTGCACCGAATTGCAACTTCTGTTGCGAGGCTCCAGGCTCAATTCCGTGATCCTGTAGGGAGATGGTGATAAGTGAATCTCTACCACGAACGATGACCTGGACAGGTCGGTGAAGTGCCTGCTAGCATTGCATAAAACTTCTTTCTGGGTAAGGGGCCTCCTGTTGTCATGGGGAGCGATGTGGGTTACGCTACTTTGGGCCTTAATCCCGCATCTCATGACATGGTCATCCCTCCAACCGTTGCTAGGCCCTATCACTCGTGGGCACCTAGGCTACAAAGTCGTCAGGCCATTGGATCTTCTAGTGGGGCTGTCTTTCTCCGCGATCCCTCCCTTTGGATGCTGAGGTCTCAGAGTTGAAGAGCAAAGCCCCCAATGTTGCACCTTCATACAGGTACTAACAGTTTTGGGCTGCTAAGGACACGACTCATCTCTAGGCGGCGAACATCTGCACTTTCAGGGCCAATCATTCGTCCTCATGACTACCCACAAAGAGGTCATGGCCACGAGAGATGACGTCTATGGTGGATGCACTTGCTCATGCCCTAACATTGGCCATATCTTCTCTTGTAGAGGGTAGTGGTTAGACTTTTTAGTCGTTCCCACAAACGGTGTCAATGATGCATCTCTAGATTCAAATTACCAAACAAATTAAAGAGCTACTTGATTTTCTTGGGAGGTCAAGTTGATTGGGTCCGATTCTCGTTACTTTGAATTCAGATCCTGCACATCACAACTAACAAACAAGAAGTCATAGGACGGTGAAAACTCACTCTTTGATATATCCTCCAATACTCAAATCAGAAATATTTTTCAAATGGATTAAAAGATAGGAAGATGTGTAAAAAATGATGATTCTTGTTTCAGGGGATTGAGTGTGAGCAAAGGGCTAAGTTCCTACAAGTGCACTCAACTGGGGAGTGACTTATAGAAGGAGGACTGTGCTCTAATAGTGCGCTCGACTAAAAAGCGGCTTTAAGAATGATGATTAAACTCCAACGATGCACTCGGCAAGGGGAGTGACTTTGAGATGGAGGATTAGGTTCTGGCGATGTACTTGGCAGGGGAGCGACTTGGTGATAGACGATTGGGCTACAACACTGAGCTCTAGCGGTGCGCACAGTAGGGAAGTGGCTTTGGAAGATTAAGCTCAGCGGTGTGCTCGACAAGGGAGCAACTTAGAGAGAGAGGGTTGGGTTCCGACGGTACGATCAGTTAGGGAGTGGCTTTGAAATGAAAGATTGAGCTCCAACGGTGCATTTGCCAAAGGAGTGGCTTAGAGAGGGAAGACTATACTCTAATGGCACGCTCGGTAGGGGAGCGGTTTGATGATGGAAGACTAAACTCTAGCGGTGCGCTTGGTAGGGTAGCAGCACACTCAGCAGGGTAATGGCTTTGAGATAAAGAAATGAATTCTAATAAGAGCGCTCATTAAACTCTTCTTCGGCTGTTAGCGGAGGAGCTTCCTTTGCCTTACTATGCGAATTGACCTCATCGACCAAGTAATGGGAGAGTTCAAAGTTGGCACAGTGCCTGCGCAACCACGAGTCTAGATCGGAGTGTTGCTTTGAAAGCTAGAGATGCATCTGTTCCGGAATAGCCCTCAACCGAAATGAGGAAAGAGAGGATGAGTATGCTCCGGATGCTTGGACGTGGTTCTCACTATTTTCGTAGAATTCGCTCCTACTTAGTTGGAATGAGAGAAGCCCCCCTTTTTTTGCGAGGATAAAGGGGTATTTATAGGGTTGGAGCCGGTTTAGCCTTTCTTGGGCCTCACAATTGGCAACAACTATTCGCATCGATTTGTTGAGCTGTTTTGGTGACCGCAGGTGCTTTCTATAGCAACTATGGCTATCTATGAGTATTCTTTCCTTTTTCATAGTGATTATCAAGGTCGCCGTATGGAAATTTTCATTTGAGAAGATTTGCTAAGTCACAATTGTCATCCTGAGAGCGATACGTAATCGGAGGCAATATTTTGAGAAGATTTGTTAAGGTATAACTATCATTTTGAAGAGATACGCGATCAATGGTGATATTTTAAAAATATTTGCTGAATTGTCCAGGATAATTATGGCAAATATCGCTTGCGTATTCGTGTGGTACTATACCGTTTGTCGATTGATGGACTAGAGCCTTAGAACGGACACCGTTGGGTTGCGCTTACACGCCTGTTCAAAGACCCCGATCACACTGCCTGAGCCTATGTGTTGAGCTTGGAGGAATCCATAACGAGTCATCGATCCGCTATAATTTGGATTCTAGGTCAACCTGTGATATCGGACCCATCACAAATAATTAAAATTTGGGGATTCATTCAAGTTAAAAAATCCAATCGAAACATACAAAAGCTGCTATATTCGTATTCATTAGATAGTGTTGAACTGTATTGAATTTGGGTACCGTCTTTCTGCCATTTTTAGATGCCATGCATGCGGCGTCGAAACGTTCTTTTGACGCTCAAAATAGCGGTAAGATGAAATGTGCCGTAACTCTCAACTCTGACCGACGGACCCACCAAATTTTATGCAAATATATCCCAGACAGACTGGCAGGACTTGAACGGGGGCCACCACCTGATGGTTTGTACGGTAGTGAATCATTAACACCCACCCTCACGAGTGGCCATTCATATTTCGTTAAAATTTTCTATTTTCCGTAAGTTGATTGTTGACAGTATTATTATTATTTTTTTATAAGTAATTAATATTTGTAGCATAAAATTAAAAATTCGTAGAGGAACACGGGTCAAATTTAGAAGAAAGGCCGCTACACCTCGTGGACGAAAAGTTGAAACATCAAAAGTAGGGTCCAATCCAAAAACAAAACCCAGCTAAAAAATAATAAAAGGTGAACAAACACCCAAAACTAATAAGATTTCAGATTAATTACCTCCACGTGAGAATCAAAGTAGGCTCCATATTTTCATTATAGACATCGACAAATAATTTGGTAATAAATTTTAAAATAAAATTTTTCTTACGAACACAACGTAATAGCTGTTTAGGATCTTGACCTACCATATTTTTATATACAATATTATTCCTCTCATGTCAAATGAAATAGACAACGGCCACTAAATATATGTTGGGGCTCGAATAATCTGGATCTAACCAATCCAACAGCAACAAAAAACTCGAACCTCCCGTCATCATTAGCCACCATTTAGTAGAAATAAGAAACAAATAAGATGTACAGTATTTTTTTTACGTGTAAACCTTTCACAAAGCAAAGGAAAAAACCACGAGACACATAATTTATAAACAAATTTCACTATGTAAAATAGTTACACAAACCCAAAGATAGAATACAAGTAGCCACACTGATTACATAAGCCCCGGAATAACAGATGTAAGAAAAACTTCACCAAAAGTAAGTAAACTCTCATTCCCTCTTATCTCCCTGTTTTTCTTCTATCCTTCTCACTGTGGTGCTCTCTACTTAAACATTTTACAAGTATTGGTAAAATGACAACCTCCATTTCACCTCCTGCATACAGCAACCGATGCACAGCACCCCTGGTATTATCTTCCGCTCCAGCACGGCCCTTAGTGCCCAACACTCTGACCCCTTGGTGTTTTCACACACACCCCTTTATGAAACTCCTGTTGCGCCTTTATAATGATTTGCTCCAAATCTCCACCTGTTAACTTGACAAGATGATCTATCAAGCTGCCTTTGTTATTTCTGTGCCTTTATCAGTTTTCGAGCTTCCTACAGATGCATTACAAGACGGCGCATGCTTTGCACCCCACAGAAAGCGTGCCCTGCAACTCTGCCAACGCAGCAAAAGCTTTACCAACTCTACTATACAGACACATTCGGTTAACCACCCATTAACCGAATTCTTTACTTGGCCGGTCAACCTTCTATTGATCAACATTCCATGCAAACAAAAGCAAACCGGCATTCCTTCACTAAACCTAGCAAGACCGCATTCCTACCAACTACTCTAAACCGATGAAATGGCATACGGGCAAAATTCTCCCAAACCGGCATTTTGTTTCATTCCAGGCAAAATACCCATTTCGGTATTTTGCCTTCATTCTGTCAAAATGCATTCCAGCATTTTGCTGCAAACTGTCCAAAATTGGCATTCCGGGCAAAATGGCCAACCTTCCATTTTGCCCAATCTTGGCGTTTTGTCTTCCTTGGTGGATCACTTTGGCCAGTCAACGCGTTGACCAGCACTTTGCACCAAAAGCCTTCGCACGCCTTTCAGCTTTGCCTTCTTGGCTGTCCGCGCTCCATGGCTGGTCAATGTCCATTGATCAGCCATTTGCCTCAAGGAGCTTCCGCGGCTTCTGCTAGCCACTCTCCTTCAGCCGGTCAACTCTGTTGACCTACACTTTGCCTCAAAACTTCCATGCGCGCCTTCAACCGTCTACTCCCTTCAGCCGTCCTTCAGCTGGTCAACTCTATTGACCGGAATCTACTGCTCGACATTTCACTCCGTCTGCGGAGTGCACTTATCACTTCGCCCTTGGAGTCTCTCCACTCTGCCAAATGGCCATCCCTCCATTTGGCCATTAACTAGTGGTCGTCTACTTTGCTACCCGTTCCGACTCTACAAAGTCCTCGTCCCTTTGTTGTATAAAGTCCTCGGGCCTTTTCGTTGTAATCAATCTGCAGCACTCCACACAAGTCCTGTGCCGCCTCCGATGAGTCTCCAATTTGTTGGATTACCCACAAAGGAATGATTAGACCCAACAAACTTTTCATCACGACATTGTGGAAAACACCTTCGCCATTACCCAACGACCGTCATCACCTACCTTCCTACAATTTCCCCTCAATTGAGAACCCAGTGTTGGCCTCCACAATAATGATATCTTCTTCCGCTCCACCAAACCTAGAGTGGTCCAACTCCCCTTCTGTTTTTTCCCCATGGTCGAATCATTCTCCCTTACCTTCGCCACCTCAACTCCGTCGTTGGCCTGCTGGATCCGCGGTTGGCCTGCTGGTTTCGCTCTTGGCCCTGCTCAGCTCTGCCCTTGACCCTGCACAGCTCCGCCTCTTGGCCCTGCTGAGGTTTGCTGTTCTTTTACTATTCCCTTCCAACTCCACATTAAATAGCAAACTCCTCCACGATGACACTAAAATTTTTACTTTGACAGTCGCAGACCTCGATGGTTGCACTTTTGCGGAACTTCACTTAGCGGTTTTCCTCTGCAATGTTTTACTTTACTCAGACGGTAGGTCAACACCTTCATAGATAGTCATTTCGGTCAGTACCCTCTGCAATTAGCTCTTTTTGGGCCTGGGCCGATCTTATTTATCTCCGATACCACTTTTTGATATCAGAAAGACCATATCAGAGAGATCACAACCTGTCTCTAATACCACTTGTTGGGGTTCAAACAACCCGGATCCATCCGATCCAACAGCAATAAAAAACTCGAACCCCCCATCATCGTCAGTCATTATTTAGTATGAACAATGAACAAAGGAGATGCAATAATTTTTTTATGTGAAACTTTTTCACAAATTGAAAAAAAAATCATGAAACATATAGTCTACCAACAAATTCTACTATGTAAAATGGTTACAAAACCAGAAATAGAATATAAGCAACTACTCTGACTACACAAGCCCCCTGAAAAATAAACAACAAGAAAAATCTCACCAAGAGTAAGGAAATTCTCATTTCCACTTATCTCTCTGTTTTTCTTCTCTCCTTTTTTCTCACTGTAGTGCTCTCTGTTCAAGCATTTTACAAGTGTTGATAAAACGACAACCTTCGTTTCACCTCTCGCACACAGTAGCCAATGCACAACGTCGATGGTGTTATCTCCCACACTAGTATGGTCCTTGGTGCCCAGCACCCTCGCCTCTTGGTGTTTTCACACACACCCCTTTATGAAACTCTTGGTGCATCTTTATAATGATTTGCTCCAAATCTCCATCTGCTGACCTAGCAAAATGATCTATCAAGCTACCTTTGTTATTTCTGTTACTTTACCAGTTTTTGAGCTTCCTACAGACGCATGCCTAGCAAGACGGTGCATACTCTGCACCCCACAGAAAGCGTGCCTGCTGACTCTGCCCGGTATGACAAAAGCTTTGCCAACTCTCTTTGTCTGAGATTGCGAGTCAACCACTCGTTGATTAGATTCTTCACTTGGCCAGTTAACCTCCCGTTGATCGGCATTCCATGCAGACCAAAGCAAATCAGCATTCCTTCACCAAACCTGGCAAGACCGCATTCCTACCAACTGCTCCAAACCGATGAAATGGCATACCGGGCAAAATGCTGCAAACCGGCATTTTGTTTCATTCGAGCGAAAATGTCCATTCTGACATTTTGCCTTCATTAAAATCAAAATTCATTCGGGCAAAATGCCATTCTGGCATTTTGCTGCAAACCCCTAAAAATGGACATTCCGAGCAAAATGGCCAACCTTCCATTTTGCCCAATCCTAGCGTTTTGTCTTCCTTGACCGATCAATGTATTGACCAGCCATTTGTCACTTTGGCCGGTTAACATGTTGACCAACACTTTGTACCAAAGGCCTTCGCACACCTTTAAGGTTTACCTCCTTGGCCGTCCGTGCTCCTTGGCCAATCGATGTCCATTGACCAGCCATTTGTCTCAAAGAGCTTCCGCGACTGCTGCCAGCCGCTCTTCTTCAACCGGTCAACTCTGTTGACCAACACTTTGCCTCAAAGCTTCTGTGCGTGCCTTCAACCGTCTGCTTCCTTTAGCCGTCTTTCAGCTGGTCAACTTTATTGAACGAAATCTACTACCCTACATTTCACTCTGTCTGCAGGGTGCACTTATCACTCTGCCTGTGGAGTCTCTCCACTCTACCAAATAGCCATTGGTCATTAACTGTTGGTCGTCCACTTTGCTGTCCATCCATTTCCAGAAAGTCCTTACCCCTTTGTTGCATAAAGTCCTCGAGCCTTTTCACTGCGACTAGTCTGCGGTACTTTACACAAGTTCCTGTGCGGTCTCCGATGATATCTCTAATTTGTTGGATTACACACAGATTAGTGACTAGACCCAACAATATAATCTAAAGATCAAAGATAATTGATTCTTCTTTCTCTATTTGGAACTAACCACCAAAACCCCCTGTTCCCAATTGGGGCAATGGTCACCAACAATCAGGCCTGCTAATCCAGATAGCTTGGGAGAAGATACTTTTGAAGAAAAGGTGGTAACAAGATTTCAAGACCACATCGCAAAGAGGACAAAATAGATTGCAACTAATAAGGTCATGGAACCGATCTAAAAAAAATTATTTAATATTAACTATAATTCATACAATCAAAAAAGTTATTTATACTGACTAAATTAGATATGATTGAAAGTCAACACCTTATGATAAGGTTATTTTAAAAGTATCTCCATAATATCTTTATTTATTAACCTCTCTCCTTAAACTCGATATAGTTTGTAAACTCCACATTATATTTAGAAATTTGTTAATGATCAAACATTGGGCAAACGCTGGCATGGAAAAGCCGCACAAATTAAAGGCTATAAGTCACCACTACTTGATTAGGCAAAGTAACGGGAGATCTAATCAAAGTTTTTCCTCTTTTAAATGGGTCAAGGGAAACTTAGGCAAATTCAAAGCCTTGACTCAGCATTGGCAAAGGAGGACGAATATTTTTCTTTTTTTTGGTTTTTTTTTCCCCTACGCAGGATGAGAGAAACCGAGACAAAAGCTTGACGTCTTGATATTGGATAATGAAAAATCGAAAACAATGTCCGTTTTGCATGGGTCAAAATGAACCCAGAGAAATATTCAGCATTTTGATTCGATGACCATGATAAAGAGGAGCCGACGACTTTTTCTGAACGGGGCAAGAGAAGCAGCAAGTCAGCAATGGTAAATATGCCATGTTTATGGATTAATTCACACGGACCCTGTGGTATAATTAAGAAGTATCCAGACTAAAGGGGGAGGGGGGGGAATGATGATTAAATCGGTGAGAATTGATTGCTGGACTGTGGTGACAGTGACCGTGCGGGGATGGAATTACGAATATTGCGCGAGTCCTGAGTTGAGTGGGCAGCAACTGCACATAATAATTAGGCCAGCATACATGACGTTTGGGATGCGCATGAGAAAGTGAAAAAAACAAAAGAACTCAAAATCTCATGGCTTGAAAAAATCATTAATGAATGAGAAGATAAAATTCCATAGAAGAGAATCTGGAATTAGAGAAAATGCTAAAAAAACAAGACAAAGTTGGTAGGATTCGAGGCTCTGTCTTGACCGCCCAAGACGATTGCTATTAGATAGCAAGTGATGATTCATCAAGCGAGTACCATGCAACAGACTTGTATTAAATCAGAAGCAGCAGCTCAGACAGAGCTCGCCCACCACTCATAGCAACAGACAACCGTACTGCATCAGCTACCATGGAGCCGGACTCGATCGGCCATATGCATCAGCGAGAACGTGCCACTTACTTTTAGCATATTTAGAGCAGCTAGCTAGTTTGTTCATCGAGTAGTGCGAATGCCGATTAGGTTGCTACTATTTGGTGCTCCCAATTGAATCGGTTACAAGGTAGCTAGCTAGGAAGTGCAAGAACGACCCCTAAGTTTTTATTGTAACGGTGTTGAGTATTGGATGAACGAAAATCTGACTGTATAAAGACCTCTAATTCTTTTATTTTCACGTCTTTAATCTTCTCCCTTATTTTTCTATTTTTTTACTGTCTTCTCTTTGAATTTGTATCTAAACAGTTTTGTGATTGACTCCTCCATCTCGAATCACCATAGAAGGATAACATGTTGCATGAGAATAAGAAAATTCAATGAGGTCTAACAAACAATGCCCAATATTAATTGTCCATCTGCCATGATAGACTTAGTTGTAGTAGATTAGGTATACAGGAGCAAATTCTATGATATTTATTTTCGTAATAGATAAAAACTTTATTGGAGATTGGCTGAATTGCATATAATTAGACACGTAGAATTCTTTATATAATATATTAATTAAAATCTTAATTTTAAAAAATTTACTTGTAAAAATTATTTTTAAACAAATATATAAAAAAATCTATTTTATTTGTAAAAAAAAATATTATTAACAATGCAATCTAAAAAATTGAAAACAACCCTAATCATTTAAATAAGGGGGACTCCGAATCATTGAAGTAAAGTTCATAATAAGTTACATTCTGATTAATATTTTCATTGCAATAAGCTTTAGATAAAAATATATCGTAATTTTTTAAAATATGGTTTTAATACAAATTTAGTTAAGATCCTTCTAAATTATCTTAGATTTTTTTAAAAAATACAACTATTTTCTTAAATTTTCTAAAAGCACTTTTAATAATATATATATCTATATATATGATACACCTGAAAACCCTAATAATATATTTATTTATTTATTTATTTAAAAAATCTATAAGACTACAACAATAAAAGCTTGCCTTCATATCTATAAAGTTGATTTTATAAATAATGAATGAAGTAGGGAAGAATAATCGTTATTATTTTCTAGCTATATTTAAATGTTGGATAAGAAGTTGCAATTTTCTAATAAATTGCAAAAAATGCTATTACATATATAGTTAAATATATAATATCTAAATTGAATAACGTGCTTTACTCTTCTAATAACAGGCATAAAGCCTCGGAAGAGATGCGTGCAGCAAGATCTGATAACTTTACCCTTTCTTTTAATTAAATTGCACGGCAAGACACTTCCATAGATATCATCACACCTGATATCAATAATATAATTTGGCTTCTGGATTGATAAAAGGAATTATAAGACAATATAAATAAACTTATATATGCCATATCCTCATCAACGACATAAATTCGTAATGTACATGAACCATGCAAGAATCAGGTTTGGGTTAAGTTTAGATAATAAATTATGTGTTAAGTCTAGCCAAGCCAGGCTAGGTCCAATTACCGACCGAAAAAACATAATCATACTTATTTACAATCAAAATTAGACCGATTGTATCAATTTTTATTTTTAAGTATTTTTATTAAAAATTTTGTATTTACTTAAAATTATCTAAAAAACTAAAATATTTAAAGTTATATTTAAATGCATCTCTATATCAAAATTTATAAATTGTACAAAAATATAATTTATTAAAATAATTTATAAACTTGGTATTTATCTTATATTAAAATACGGAATCAGATTAGACCTATTATTTTCACTTGTAATTGTGCTATAATTAAAAAAATGTAATAGGCCCACTTTCTTTTTATCTTGCTCGTTAATAAAACATACATTCATTTACCATACTTAGTAAAATTTTAAAATTTTAAATTAGATATATCACATCAATTGAGGTGATTCTGATTAATCTTAATAGTAACAGCAATAAAACTTTATTATAACAACATTTGAAGATTTTTTTTGTTCATTATGCTATTATTCTAGATTTATATGCAATTACCTTAATTTTATTATATAGAATTTTTATTTGCTTCAACAAATTTAGTACAAATCATTATTATTATTTTTAATTTTTCCTTGTTTAATCTGCCTTCGACTACTAACATCAATATCCTTACTTACATGGTTACAATATTTTTGTCAATTCTCTGTTTTTTTGTTTTTGTTAGCTAAATTTTTGGCTTCATCTTTTTGAAATAGAATTAAGTTATTCTTATTAAAAAAAATTGAGGTATTTCCACTTTTAATATTATAATACGGTATCAATCAAATTACATATTCTCCTAATTTATCATCTAACTTAATTTTAATTTTAAGTGGCTAAAGAATTTTAAATATAATTATTATTCTCATGTCTTTTTTTTTTTTTCTTAAGAGACATTCAACTTCTAATTGTTAAGAATATATTCATCTTAAACTCGGTTGTTGAAATAAAGTAACATGAAATTTGAAAATTTTTTTCCCCAAGTGGTAAACTTCTTTTTTCTTGATTTTATAACTTATATACAAATTAAGTTGACCAAAGAGTCTTATTTCAACAATCTTTTAATATAGCTTTAGGTGTTGGTTTTTTAATGAGATGAAAGCAAATAATAATAAGTGGAATTCAAAATGACATTAAGAAGATATATTATGGTATTATCATAATTTTTCAAAATAATTATGGTGAGTTTCAATATAAAATTTGCTTTCATATAAAGTACTATATGCTTTAAAACAAACATAGGTCTCATCTTCTTTCCACATCATTTTATTCTTAAAATATGCTACAATTTAAAAAAAAATTATTAAGTTAGCGCTCCTTTATTTATTTTTATCTTTCTAATATAATGTAGTTCAAATATCACATCAATTGTCAAATATAATTTCAATCACATACATTGAACAAATTACTCAACGGGACAAATATTGTCCTATTTCATGAAATTTACCACCAACCTCCAACGTGCAAATCATTTTGCAGAGTTCAATTTTACCTCAAAAGTAAAGTTCCAATTTAGGTTTTATTTAATTTATGGGATATTTGGTTCGCTGTTTGGGTCGGTGAGACCATCAATAGAAAAAAAAATAAGATTTGAGTTTGAAAATTAGATTCCAAATTGACAAAAAATAAATAAATTGTAAAAAAAAAAGCTTTAAAAATAATTAAAATTGTTTAAAATAGGTAATTTTAAAAAAATTATTACGCTAATAGAGCTCAAATTATCAAAAAGTCGGCTTGTTAGAGTACAATCTACTAGATGATCTAACTGTTAAAAAGACAAATTGTCAATGAGTATTAGACTTTGTCATAAGACTATATTATCAAAAGTTAAATCTATTAGATAAAATAATATTATTAGATTTTATTTTTTAATTTGAACTAAATGTCAAAGTAATCTTACTTATTAGGCAAGGTCAAAAAGCTCACTAGCTAGCATGTCTCATTTGTATCGGTCAAACACATATGGTTTAAAAAGGTTATTCATCTATCAAATAGTACACCAATATTTAGTAAAACCAATATTTTGATAATCAAAAAAATCCCACAGTGACTACAAATTTACATGTCTTTGCCTTCATGGTAAGTTCACTATAAGATTAGTCAAAGGTTGGCCAATTAAAGTATGGCACTACCTCTCAATAACTAGAGAATCAATCTTCTTGCCTTATGATTATGCTCTAATTAGTTCCTTCTATTTCTCTAAACAAAGCACTTTGCACTACAATATTTATTATATTAACTTGACCTTTAATAAGTGGAGAGCTAATAAAATGTCAATAATAAAGGTTCTTATAATTTGTTCAAAGAGAAATAATTTTTTTTTGGTAAGTATGAGAAAAAATAATTTTAAATTTTATATAAAAATTATTTAAAAGATATAAAATTAAAAAGAGGTGTCATTTTTATATCAAATATTTGGATAAGTTTAATTCTAATAACTCAAAAAAGAACTTTACAAGTCACTAAAAAAAGAATTATCATTGTCAAAAGGACTCTAATAAAAACTTATAATGGTTCCGGGTATAAGAAAAAATCTCATGATAATCATTTATGAAGAAAAAAGAAATAAACTATTACAAAAAAGAATTCTATTAAGATTTTGGTTCTAACAATATAATTCTTTTTGCACATTTTGACATAGTTTGTTGATTTCTTTTGATCTATTTTCTATTAATAATTTTAAAAATCTTATATGGCTTATAATTTAGATAAAATTGATTAACAAATAGATATAATTGATAAACTAATGTAAACTATCAAAACGAAAAAAATAGCCATAATAATTATTAATATATGAAAGAATTCTCTTTTTTATATATATATATATATATATATATATTTTATTGATATAATTGGGATTTGGCTTGAGTAGTAAATTAACATGTGAAGTTACTTAACAGTTTTAAGAACAAATTTAGCATTTATAAATATATAACCCTTTAATGAAGAGAATACATAATTTGTATTAGTTAGAAAAGTTTACATTTCTTCAAATGCAGTCTTCTCTACTTATGCCTCCATATATTCCAAGGTTTAGATCAAGTTGGCTCATTTAAGTATAGTCTTCCTAATAAAAAATATTTTTAAGGCGTAAAACTTATCTTCTAGAAGTATTTATTTATTTTTTTAATTTTATTTTTCATATACTAGTTTCACTAACATGATATTGATTTTAATATTATATAGTAAATCAAAGAATATTTGATATTTTATTTGTGTTTATGGCATATATAATCTTGATTTATTGTCTAAAAAACTTAATTAAATATTTATTATGTTAAACTTTTTTTTCACAATATGCATTAGAAATGATTTTAAATGTTACTCTTCCAATTATTGAAGGCTTGCTTGGTTATAACAAAAAAATTATCCTTGATATTGAATGATAACAATTGCAAAACACTTTCAGAAGCTAAAATTTTTAGCTTTTGGTTTGCTTTTGTTATTGGTATTTGATGAAATGAAGTACTCGTATTCCCTCTTTTCATTTAATACTCATTTTCTCTTTCACCAATATATTTTGACATATTAATAATATAATTAAATCCATGGTATTTTCTCTCTTATGCAAGTATAAAGGTATTTGTCGGTAGTTGTGTCATTTGTTTGTATGCATATTGGATACTGTGTTTAATTTAATGCCGTTTTTTAAGTGCAAGAAAGATATTAGTAAATTTGTTTATTTTTAGAATTTTACTTATTTTGTACCTTTTTTAAAAAATAAAAAAAATATCAAATAAAATAAGAAATATTCTCATTAACTGTATACCGTTGAATAATAATGTTTCAGTCATTACCGTAGCCAAATACTATTTTACATTTAACAATGAAAATAATAATCTAATAACAACCAAATCAGACATCATATTGTTTAACATTTTATCGCTGTCTCGAGGGATAGAATAACAATGACTATTAAATATGAATGGACTTGATCTCATGCCACTGGAATTGATCGAGCCATTTTCACTACTCGAAAAGAGGTGGGCTTGAACAACATAATTTCTTTGTTGATCCAACTCAAATAAGTGACCAGTATTGTGGCTGAGTTTGATATTTTATTTTATGTAAATTACCAAAATTTAGAATCTTGTCATTATTATAAGTTTAGATATAAATTTTTATTTTTCAGATATTCTCACTTCCTTTGCCATTCTGTCATCATCTCCCCAGAAACGCGAACCCAAAGTTCTCCCTCTCTCTATTTCCGCTTAGATTTTGTAAGATCTTGGGTCGCTTTCTGTCTCTGATTCTCATGGCGAAAACGACTCTTCATCCCCCTCTTTTCATTCATTTAAGTCCCTTTTCTCTTCCGTAATCTTTGCGGTTCATTTTCCGATTTCATCATTTCTTCCTTTCTTCCTGCCCTTTCGGCTATTTCCTTCTCCCTCGCTCATTCTATCTGTCTTCCTCTTCCTCGTCTCTCTCTGTTCCTTGCTTTGGATAAATTTTCCTTGTTTAAACGTTTTTGTTAAATTAGTTCAATGACTTTTCGTAATCGTGCTCTTTGGAGATTTTAGGGTTCTGCTCATCCCCCTTGAAGAACATTTTTCTGCAACCTTTATCCTCAGATTTATTACATCATTTGCGCATAACTTTTCTCATTCTGCAAGGCCCTTTTTTGTATTTTTCGTATTTTCATTTTATATCGAACGGTGAATGATTGCATCATTGCTACAGTTCAACATTATTTGTGATTATCCTCCCTTATCTTTTTTGGTTTGGTTGATTGTTTTTACATTATAATAATAACCATAATTATTATTACTAATTATTATTATTATTATTATTATCATTATTATTTAAGTGTGCTTCATGGTGAGGGTTAGATCATATAACTGTTCAGTTCCCGTCGTTTAAAACGACTCCGTTTGCTGCTTGGTGTATCGAATCCAATGGTATCTCTGAAGCTCCATGGAGCCTCATGTCTCTTGCTCTGTCTTCCATCATTATAAATGCATGGTATTTTTCTTTTACTTTGTTTTGGGTTCCCTACATTTGCATGACTGATCTTTTTCTTGATTTTTGCTATTCCTTCTGGATTTGCTCGATCTATTTTCCATCTGGTCTTTTAAAGTTAAACTAATTGGTTTCCCTAATTATTTGATTTAATTGTTGGCATTATTGTTAGGGTTAGGGTTTGTGAAGCGTACTATCCATCTTGTTCTAGTTTTATCGAATTTTTTAGTTTTCTGAAGCTAATATGATACCGCTGGTTGATCTAGTGCTATATCTCAAGTTGTTCATCTATATCTGTCAAGATTTGTTTCATGTTGGATATTGGAAAATTGCTCGGCTACTAGCTCCAGATCTGTACATAGTAGCTCCAGATCTCTACGTATTCCCCGTTGCAGTATATCATGATATTTATCTAGGGGGAAAAACTGGTAGCTCTTGGATTTTGTATTTTTCTTCATTGCATTTTATGGGACCTTATTTTGGATTTGGTTCTACTTCGTATTATTAATAGGATTATTCGGGTTTATCAGACGTATTTCCTCTGAACATGACTAGTCTGATGTAAAACCCTTCCATTTGCGTTGGCAAGCAGCTAGCATGCGTAAAAGATAGCCTTTGTGGTCAAAAGGTCATCTCATTTGGCTGTCCCATCCGGCTGTCTGTGTTACAATTTTGATATTTCATATCAATTAATCTGCTTCCATAGATTTTGCTGCTTAGTTGAAGTTTGTTAACACAGCAAAAAACGTAGTTTTTTCAGTCAAGTTGGATTAATAGTTTGAGCAAGCTTGGTGTGCACATTTTTGGTAAACTGGTTTTCTCTTTTGTATAGGAAATATTGCTTTTCCGTTCGTTGGTTACTCAATCTTTATCTTGGTATAAATGTTTCCTTGCTGCCTTATGCATGCTTTAAAAGAAATGTAGCTCATATATAATGCTCCAAAGAATAAATTTCTTGGAGTTAATAGGAAATGTAACTGTTCGGAGTATTTGCATTGAGAATAGTCTAAGTGAGCTTCCTTCAGTCCACTCATGGAATGGGGGATGGGTTTGAATTAGCTGCTGACTCATTCAATCAAACACTCAGTAGGAAGGTGTTGGCTGTTACTACTGTGTTTGCGTGAATGATGCGGGAGATAATTTCATCTCTCTCCGTCCATGCTTGGACTGAAGGGAGCTCCCTTTCTCTACTGCCTGTAATAGCATTTAGCAGCATCCAGCTGTTTCCACTACAAAAAAATTCTCACTAAGGTGCCCTAGTATTCTTAAAGTGGCTGTTTTTTTCTTTGGGTTAGAAGAAGCTTCTGGTTTCAATTAACTAGGCATTCGTGTCATCATTTGTCATTGTTGCTTGTGTCAGATGTGACCTCATGCTATGTCTGTAGGTAATCTGAACTAAGCAGAGTAGTATGTTGCGCAAACTCGACCCTTAAATTGACTAAATTAAATTATGTATGAGCAACTTTGGTCATTCAAGATTGTAATTAAGTTTGCATGAGTTGAGCTTGAGTGGCGTAGTTTGTTGTGGTAGAATATGTTGAGATTGTGCTGCATCGTTATTGTATCCACCACAGCTTTCTTAATGAGCTGGACCCAAGCACATGCCGCTCCATTTGCTTGACAGCCTTATCTTCAGCTTGTGTTTCCCCTGCTTGAAGACAATGCATAAAGATAGTTTTATTTTCTATTTCTATGGCTTAGAATGCTCTTAAGGCTTGGACTAAGAAAGACTTTGGAAACACCAAGGACAAAGTTTTATTTTCTACTTCCATGGCTTATACTTGGATCAAAATGCATAAATGTCTAAATGATGGCTTCTTTATGCATTCATTGTCATATTTAACTTTTCCTGGTTCTTCTTTGATCACTCATTTTCGTTTTACGAGATTAGAAATTAGTTTCTTGTATAGTATCATCCCTGTAATAAAGTCCTTGAAGCTTCTCTTGGGAAAATAAGTTCAAACCATGAACCTCTATTGGCTTCTCATTGAATCCCTGTCAACCCTACATAATGTCTTTTTTTTTCTTGAGGCCAAAAGATGCATTCTTTATGCAGTATATTTTCCTGTGGTATCCCTTTCAGTGACTTGAGAAATCTTGTGAATGATGTGCCTCCATTAAACGACAAGCAATATTGGTTAAGTTAAGCTATCATTGCTGGAAGCTTCTGCGTTTGTTTGGTGTGATAGTACGAAGCATTAATGTATGGGATATCATTAGATCTCCATAGTTGAATGTGGCTGAACAAGGGTAGTTTCAGGATGTTGACCTTGTTGGTAAGTTCTTGGGTCTCACTCTTTTTTTCTTGGCACAGCAGAAATAGAGGGGGGAGGGGGGGAGGGAGAGAAAAGAAAAACCATTTCTATAGGTTAGATTGGGAGCTAAGTTATCCTGCATTTGTCTGTTTGGTGCCGAAGTGGCTTTCCAGAAGTATGTGCTTTGCTGTTGTCACTTACTTACAGGTATCTCCATCTCAGTCAATGTGTGTGCCTATTCATATCTCATTTTAACGAAAGATGTTAGTGTAATATGGGGAAAAATAATAAATCACCACTTGATTTCAGACTTGGTACAACCCGACTTTATTATTCGCCTTGGTGGTGGTTGTATTTCAGAACGTGTATGTGATAGGAACCTGTTGGCAAACTCAATTTGTGTAGTGGAAAGAAAGAGAAAGGAGGAGGGGAAGGTAAGCACGACGCTGCCTTCAGGTATCCATATTTCATTCTTTGGATGTGATTTGTTTCGAAATGCATATTTAGTGAACATTTTTTTTGCATGTGAAGTACAGATTCATGGGCACCTTTTGTAGCAAAGCTCAGTTGTTTGTGCTTCCCGAGGGATGGAAGTACAAAACCATGTTTTCCCCGGCCGTTGTTTTTTAAATTGGTTTAGGTTGGTGTTTGACATTATTTTATGAGCTAGCCCATGCTATCATCTATCTGTCTGTAGCTTTTGTTTATTTGATGAATAATTTAAGTGGGTGGCCGAACCACTCAGCTTCCTTTCTTTCAATGTTTGGCGTACTATGCTAATTAAATTACGAGTGCCCAGCTGCGCTTCGAATTATTTGGCTCCTTACTGGCTAAATGTCTTTAGCCTTTTTTTGTTTTTATTTTTTGTCTATTTGGTTGCTTTTTATTGGGTACATCTCCTCTTGTCTAATAAGACTGATGGGTTCCACCATCGTGACTTGACTCGATGGCCAGATCTCCATAACATAGAAATAATCTCTATATGATAATACAGGGTAAAACTGATTAGTACTATAAAATGTTAAGAGAGCCAGCCGGCGGGCCGGCCTGTAGCATATAATCAGCGTACTTCCAATTGTTACAGAGCCGTGCGTGGGGTTGCATGTTTGTTAACAGTATCGTCTTACGATATCAGAATACAGGATTTCTGAGTAAATAACCTGTTCTTGGAATTTGGGTTTGGATTGAAGGAAGTATGTGGTTTATAAAATTTTCTCTCTTACATGATACGGGATGGTCCTGCTCCCTTTAAAGGTCTTCCTCCAGACCCCCTCCTTTTTGGGGGTGGGGGTGGGGTTTTATAAAATGTGGTCCTGCATTTATAATTTTTGGTCAAATAGGTGAAAAAATTCATACTGTACGTGAACTAGTGTGGTCCCAAAGCACTGTTCTTTGTTTTTGTTATTTCTTTCTTTTTGCAGGTGTGGAACAGTGTTTTGGCCCTGGGATCCTACTAGCACCCTACATTTCCAGTTGGTTCAAAATCTAATAATTAAGTTTAAAAATTAAAAAAAAAAACCATTAGGGATGATTATATTTTTAATTGTTTTTATAATATTAGCATATATTGAATATTGAATTTAATATTTTAAAAAAATAATAAAAATAACTATTTAGAGGGTATGATTTAATGTATAAATTTTGGTTGTTGGATATTTTTTTGATCCAGCGGCCTGGATGAGAAAAGTAGGGCTTTAATTCTCATAAGCCTATTTTATTCGTGAATTTCTGATTTTATTGATGTATGGTTGATCATATGGTGAAGAGGATGGGTTTCTCTTCTCACAAGCCGGCCTACTTATTGTGCACCTTACTCTATTATGGGTGCTGCGGGGGCGTAAGAAACAAAATTGGCCACGGGGGAGTAATCACTGTAAGCTGAGTCACGACGTTCTGCTGATGGGTGCCTTCAGATCTTCCAAAGCAACTGAACTTGGAAAGTAACCGCTCGATCTGGTTTGATTACTACATGAAACATCGGGAGTCAGGGTTGATTCAGTGACCAGTGATGATGGGTATGCTAAATTGAAGTGTGGGAGACGAGACTGTGGAACTGGTTCATCTGTTACCTTTGTTACTGATTCAGAGAACGATGTTGTGATTGTCTGATGAGGGAACTAAAACTGAAACTGACCGTTGGAATAACGGTATGCCTGGGTGGGAGAATTCTAAAAGAGGTGTCTCCACATCAAGCAATGGCAATGGCTGCCTATTTGACACCCACATGGACGAGCATTACAACACCTGTGGCGAAGAGATTATTCCCCACTACATTTGATTCTGACAGCCGTCGAGTGTTGTTTTCTGACTTCGATTCTAAAAGCCTTTCCTTAGAGAGGAGGGTGTGGACCAGAGCCTCTCTCTCTCTCTCTCTCTCTTTCTCCCTCTCTCTCTCAATTCCTTATGCTGCTGTTGCTGGCTGGCAATGCCCCCGTATCCCTATTGTTGGTGCCCCACCAGGAACATCCTAACCCTTATCGTGGGTTTCCGGCCTGGGATGCCCTTTGACCGGTGGTGTCTTGGCTGCACTGCCAGGCACCAAGTGATGGCCAACGCAATATCTATAATTGGATGACTGTAAATGTCCATTATCTTCTATTAATTTGTGTGATAATTTTGAATTTTTTGTACATGGATGAAAAATTATAAAAAAAAATAAACTTAAAAAATACTATCCATTGTAATAAAGAAACGTGTTTCATGAAATAAGCAATCAAACTTTACAATTAAAAAAGCTGCTTACTCAAATCATTATTAATTTAAAATTAAAATTTATTATATATTTGATGTGTCATTTGAATCTGGGTTGTCGTACGGGTTGGAGTCACTTAATGTTTCTCAATTGGTTGAATAGAAGCAAATTCGGTTCTCGTTCTTGAGAGTCCAGGATCCTGCATAGCATACAACTAAACAAATGAGAAGTCAAATGATTGGTAGAATTTATTTTTTGATATATTTTTTAACGTTCAAGTTAGAAATCCTTATTAAACAGATAGAAAGGTACAAGAATGCAAGAATGAGTGTGTGGACGATGTGTGGGTTTGAGATTGAGTATTTGGGTGCGTTTAGTTGAGGGATAGCTTTGGGAAAAGGTAGTGTACTCGACGAGGAGTGGCTTGGAGACAATGGTATGCTCGACGATGAGCGGCTTGGAGATGACGGTGAGCTCGAGTGAGAGCGACTTGAGAGAGTGAGAGCTATGAGAGAGAGAGTGAGAGCTATGAGAGATTTCTTGGAGGCTTATTGGGTAGAGAATTGTTTTTCTGTAGGCTTGCCAGTGCTTATGTCCATTGTTTGTGAGAACAAGGGGGTATTTATAGTATTTGAGTCAGATCAACCCTACTTGGGCGCTAAATTTGACTGACGGTTGTCCGTGCATATTCAGCGAGTTGTCATGGGGACTACGAGTGTCTATTATGGCAATTGTGGCTACCTGAGAAGATTCATTCATTCTTTGCGATGATGCTAGAGGTGGTGGCTACGACAGTTGCCATTGGAGGAGATTTGTTGGATTTTCATTGTCGGTTTGGGAGGGATTACGTGATTGTAGGCAATTTTTTGGGGATATTTGCCTAGCTATCTCGGGGCGATTTTGGCAAGTTCTCGTGTGCAAGGTGTTATAGGGCGACCATCATCACTCGTTTTCAGTTGGTCGGTTCGGAGTTGACCCACTTGGATTGATTATTCATTAGCTTGGTCTTGGGTTTTTGCGGGAGTGAGCCATGAGCCGCAATTCTCTGGGCCCTTTGCTTACCCATTGGCTTTGCCTCTAGGTTGGTCTATTTATTATGGTGGTATCCATCACTAACCTCCCATGGTGGGAGGTTTGAATTAATCCCCGGTATGTTCATTGATGGGACGTCATTTGTCATTTTTCCCATTTGCTCCTTTCCTACCTGACTTTCTGATTCGTTGTTTAGTCGATTTTGGCCCAATTCTTTGCATCCCATGATTTTCTACCGATTATGCTGGCATGGAAAATCTTTGACATTTAATGGCCTATTGATTCTCTCGTGTGCTATAAATGGAGGGGTTTGTTATGCCTTGTGTTATGCCTTGCTTTCATTAGTTGAGTGGCATGAGGGTTTGAAGTTGACATGGAACTTGTGTTACTTGCAGTTGGGATTGGAGGAAGCTCACCTCCACTGTTCAAAGGCAAATCTTGAGATGCATGGGAGGTCTGCTTTGGTTACTCCTTTTCGTATGAGGAACCGTTTTGGTTACCTCTTTTCACGTTTGTCATGGGGTTGATTTTTTCTCCTAGCCATGGCGAGTCAAGGCTTTTCTGTCACTATGGCCTCCCTTCTGGGCAATGGCCCGTTTTTGGGCGGGTTGGTCTTTTGTTATGGCTCCTCTAGATCGGCAGCGCACAAGAGCCTCACTTCACCGCTCGTAAGGTGCATGCAGACCTCTCGTTTAAGTCTTCTTTTTGAGAATAAGCATGCCTGTTTGCCTTTGGGAGTTTGTTCCAGTGAAGTAGAGTTTTTGCAATAGGTTGTCATTCCATGTATATTTACTATTTATTTTCTTTTTCTGTACGTTAGGTGCTACAGGCTTTCATATTTTGTGAAAAGAATTAGTGAATGGAACTACCAAGCACTTTTGTTTTTATCACTTGGCTCCTTCTTTTTTTTTCGTTCCGCGATGTGAGTGTTCAAGCACCCAAATGTTGCGCTCTTCATTGTCAGACGATTGTTAAATAGACTGCTAGGGCTATCGATAGCCTGGTTTTCTAGTAGTCTTGGCCCATTGCAGTCCATTCTAGTGGCTGAGTTTGGACATGGGCCGGTCGGACCGATCTCAGGTCCATTTGGATTGCCAACCTCTAGTCTGTCACTTTAGGAAGCAGAGCTTCATTGTCTTGGTATCTGCATCACTTTGTTGCTCGGCTAGTCCAATCTTGTTTGGGGGTTTGCTGTCTTTGTAGGAAGACGCAGCATCGGCCATCATTTCTAATGTTGGCTGACAGATGTGCCTCTACGCTTCGTGGTGTGGGCACATGTCGCTAGCCCTCACAGCGATGCAACTTGATCTAGAGCCCAAGATTTCTCCTTAGCGAGCTCTTGGACCTTGCCTAAGGCGTGGTCCCCTATAGCCGAGGCGGCAGCCAGCACCAAACTCTACGGTGCCTCAGCGACGGTGATAGAAGCACTTAATCGGCGAGCAGAAAAGCATTGGATGAAGAAGTCCAACACACAATAGAAACATTAGCAACAATGATTAAAATGGTCTAGCTACTTCATTAAAGAATCAAGATATATATATGAAGGCATCTGATGGCTTCAAAAGATACAAGATGCTATCTATGCCTACGGCCTAACCAGATGACTATCCTATGGTTGAGGGCCTTTTGGAGAGCATGGCGCTACCTTCTCTGACCAGTAATCCATTCTTGTCCAAGTGACAAGGGGCTCCAGTATTCCTTAAGCCTAGGAAGCCAATAGGAAAATTCAGAGTTGAGGTGACTATTCGTCTGTAGAAATGAATGTCCTCTTGAAGCCGCTCCTCCATCATTGGGGTCACCTCGTCAAAGTAGAGCTTGGTTCTCAGCTCTCTCTCCAGTTGAGCGCGCACGCCCTAGCAAGTCATTAAGCTGACAACTCTCTCGAAGCTTGTCTTTGAGTGGCGCAATTTAGTTTAGAACCCGATTATTAGCCTTTGTGAGCTCTTGTGATCCACCTCAGACTTGGACAGAACTTGGTTGAGATAGTTAGCTCACTCTAGATTCCGCAGTGCTTTGCTGACGATAACATTGATTTGGCACTTTGTGTCCTTGGCAACTCGATTTATGCACACCAGCAAACGAGCAATCTTGGCCTCTCACAAGTGCCGAGCCTCCTCCATTGAACGGGGAACCCACTGCGGCTATTAAACATAAAAGTGATGGTCAGGTGAAAGCTACAACGGAAAGTATAGCCATAGAAATATGTGAAGCATTACCTCCGTAAAGCGAATAGACCGAGTGAGAGGATTTAGCAAACTCAAGGCTTGGAGGCACCTGCAAAGCCCTAGGGGCTTAGGAATCGGGACACCCAGGTGGTGCCCTGCTTAGCGGTGGCTGCACCCAATGAGTTGCCTCCTCTGACTTTTTGCGTCGTTCATTTGTCATCACTTCCCTTCTTAGTCGAAGGCTTAGAGGAAGAAGAAGTTGACGCTTCCCATGCCAAAGTAATCTAAGCTGGAATATCAATAATGGCTCGATGAGTCATCTAGAAAGCAGAGAAACAGAGTGAAACGGGACAGAGATACCGGTAAAGCCAAGGAATGAGGCAACGGTTGGGGATTAGCGCTTAGATAGCCAATGCCCCAACCTCGCAGCAATGCCGTTTGAAGACATAGAAGAGCCTCGACATGTGCCCTAACCCCCAGGTGCTGCGGCACGTCTTCTCGTTGTCTTGTCATGATGATTGATGCGACGTCCCCCATGTAGAGCACTGATAGCCAGCAGTCCTGGTGCTTAAATCTGCTAATCGATGGCGCAATGCCAGTTGTGATGACTTGACATGCCATTTTCCAAGAACAGCATACAGATAACACATGGCTATAGTAGGCTCGAGGTTGATTTGCTCGGTTGGACTCCCAGCCAAGTGCTCGGGATGACTGGTTGAGAGGCGAACCGCCAGAGGGCAGAGGCGCCAGCTGCTTGATTTGTCAGATTGTTAGACATCAAGTAATGCCAAGCAGTATGCAAATGCTTCAACTATTCACAATGTGCAAGAATATTGGGGCCAAGCAATAAAGACAATAGAGAATGCTCCGTAGTTCTATTCATTAATTCATTTTACAAAGTACAAAGCCTGCAATGGTGGACGTGTAATTCAATGGGAAGAAAAATATACGGAACGACGATCCGACTATTGAAACCCTACTCAGAAGGTAGACAAGCCTAGAACGGGATGTCGGTGGCTAGAACACCGTGTGTCGAATGGCTGAGAAGATCATACTCCGGTGAACTGCATCCCTCAAGCTGTTGAAGTAGGAAATGCACGCTGAAGCCCTCCCCAGCAAGAGTAGGGGATCTTTCACCTATTCTAACCCGGAAGGCAATCACTAGAGACCCCCACTGAGATAAGCCGTAGTCGTATAGCTTGAGAGTCTACACCAGACTAGCCGTGGCGACAACGGCCCATACCTGGGGGCTTAGAAGCTCCTCCCCCAACAGTCATCAACAGCCCTATGTGGACAACAGATGGAGTAAGCCGTTTGCCCTAATGGGAGGGGGAGAAGCAAGCCTCTCATCTTTAGGGGCTGAGTTGCCTCTCCACTAAGCCACCTCAGCCATGGCTATGCGACGCCAGCAGGGGTAGGAAGATAACGACGATCCTATACTCAGATCGCCCATGCTACAACATGAGAATGATCAAAGTATGGACATCAGGACAGATTCTAAACGCATCGTCAGATCTCGTGCAACTTTCTTTGATCCTGGCCAATGGCAGTTTGGGCTTTAGACCGCTCGGTCACTCGCATTACTTGGTTGATGGGAAAATGGTTTGTGAGGCAAGGTGTAGGGAACTCCTCCATTTATAGCCAATGAAAGGGTTCAACGGGCCATTAATGCAGAAGATTGTGTCTGACGACACTATCCGTAGAGAATCAACAGGACCAACAAATTTCCCCCGAATCTTTCCAAATAGAGGATCAAATCACTGAGCTCTAGTATGGGAGGCTATAGAACTCCTCGAAAAAGAGCGAGCTAGTTAGCCCTTGCAGAAGGTGTCCCATCATTAGACATGCCGGGAGTCAATGAAGCTTACCCTCCTAACATGGCTAGTGATGGGTTTGGTAACCCAATGGGCCGACCTGGCAAAGGCCCAATGAAATTTAGCAAAGTTCGAAGCCCAGGAGACACCTAGGTAGGCCCTAATCGGTGGCCCACACTGTTCGGACCTAGGGACGGCTCGACTATTCAGCGGCTCCATCCCAAAAAGTGAGCCCATATGCCATTGCTAGCTCATGGACTGCAATGGTCGCTCGATAGCCTAATCTGTTAGTATCAGCCTAGCAAATCTTCTCCTAAAGATTGTGCGCGCCCAAGATGGCAACAACTTAGCAATTCTTCCCCCAAAGGTAGCTGCAATTATTGCGGCCAAAGAATCGCCCAAAGAAGGAAGGACATTCATCGACAACCATAGTTGCCATGCCAGGCACTTGTGACTCCGCAATTGTTTTTGAAAAGGCAACTGCCATTGTTGGCCTCTGAGATTGCCTACACAGCTTAGCCTTTGCATCCAAGCATCTCTCACCCTATATATCTCCTTCCCTTTGCAGAAGGAGAGGGGAAATGTCTCTAAACCTAGAGGACTTTGGGCTCATAAAGGAAGGGAAAATAACAAAATGAAAGGGAGGAAAAAGAAGAGAGAAAGACATCTACGCGCATGGAGAAGAGACCTAGAAAACCCTAGTAGATGCAGAGAAGACGAAGAAGAAGCAAGCCATTCTCTCTAAGTCACCCGGACGGTCTCGCTCTAACCGATGGATGTGTGGGTCTCGCGCCAGCTCTAAGTTCTTATGCTACGCAGCCAGCGTCGGTGACTTGTTGAGTAGAGTGATGAGAACCCCCTCCTTTCGCAGTCGAAAAGGGGACCATTGGGTATCCTTCTCTCCACCACTGGTGTGAGATCCTGAAATCAAAGAAATTTAAAATCAAAGTAAAATATTACTACTTAAAAATTGGAGTGTTTTGATTTTGATTTAAACCGAAGTGGCCATACACCATTGGAAGACTGGAACTAATGACCGGTGTCATGATATTGACCGGTGTTAAAATGATGACCGGTGTTAAGACGTTGGCGTCAAAATGTTGACCGAAAGGTTGATCGAAGGGTTGACCGATTTTTAGAAATGTTGACCAACCTTGAATAAGAGAAAAGAAACATTGAACGACTTTGAATAAAAGTTGGCAGGATTAGAGTAAGAAACGTTGACCAAAAAAGTTGACCAATAGAAAGGTTGACCGACTTTAAAGAAAATGTTGACCAGCTAGAATCGACTACCAAATTCAGAAGATAAGGGCTAACTTTGTTGTTAGATCCCAACTAGATCCCAATTTAATCAGAGCAAGTG
The DNA here is from genome assembly GCA_033239525.1 of Nepenthes gracilis. NCBI lineage: Eukaryota > Viridiplantae > Streptophyta > Magnoliopsida > Caryophyllales > Nepenthaceae > Nepenthes > Nepenthes gracilis. The sequence continues at coordinate 14,489,923 of BSYO01000005.1, read as the reverse complement.
AACTACCCGTTGACCTTCTAGATGAAAGTACCAAGTAGGTAACTGACCCCACTCACTCCCACCAAACCCCTAAAGGGAAGTACCAAGTAGGTAACTTACTCTACTTACTCCACCTAATCCCTCATCCTTATATACTGAGTTCAATTGAGGGACGGGTGTGGAATTCTTGACGAGGAAGGAGGGTAAGGAGTGAAGAAAGAGAAAAGCTTCAAGTTAGTCGGAATGGGCGGTCAACAGTCAGGCAAGTGTATCTTTATTTTTTAAACTCAGATTTTACTTTTGTTTTCAAGTCCCGACTTTAAGAAAAATTGTAAGTGTTCTATTCAAATTTAAATACTTCAACACATAGTATATCTGACTTGTCATTTTTAATTATTGTTTGATAAAGCTGTATCTTTGATGTCAAGCTTGCCGAACGATCAGACTGAAATTATGATTTTGATTTCATGGTTAATTCATACTTTCTGCTTTTTGCTTTTTGCTTTCTATTCAACTTATGATTAAACTTGAATTGTATAAAAATGAAGAAGTAAACCGACTTTGAGTCATAACAAAGAATTATTGACCGGAATGAGATTTATGGATTTGAAATCGGTTTCATATCAACTGAAAGCCTTTTTACTTAACCAGGAATAAGAAAAATGAATTTAAAATCGGATTTGTAATATGACGATCGAAAGATTTGTGCCCTTCCCGAATGCGAACTAAAGAAAAGTGAATTGGCTTTATGATAAGATAAATAAGATCAGACTTTAGCACTGGGAGATAAAGTTTTCCGGCATGTCTTTGAATATTATTGTGGTAATCGATGACAACGAAAGGGAGTTGTCCTCGGGGTTTTGTACAAGGAGGAAATGAGAGCCGTCCTTGGGGCTTTGTACAATGAGTAAGTGAGAGTTGTCATCGGGGCCTTGTACAAGGAGGTATTGTCTTGATTGTGAGGAGATGTGCACAATTAATACTCGATTATTGCCCCCTTCGCTAGCGATGTCCCTTACCGATAAAAATAAAAGAGAAGAGAAATATTTATAATAAGACCAACTCTATTTTTCGTCCCGATTTTTAGAATTTGATTGCTCCGGCTTTCTTGACTTCTTTGCATTATGTATTTTCCATGATCCGGTCAACTTTTATTTTATAATATTCATATTGCATATGTATCTGTATCCGCCTTACAATATAAACACTTTACGAAAGATCTGTATGTACCTTGTTGAGTTTCGGTTCACTGTTTTATATTTTCCCCTCCAGATGAAACTATAGAGCTCGTGCCTGACGAGATGGAGTGACTAGAGCTCCGTCTGAATGATTCTAAGGACTCGGAAGCATATTTTGGAGTTACCCGGAAGTGGCAGTTTTATTGTAATGATCCGGTTGAAATATATGCGTTTTTGTAATTGGATTTTTATGACTATATATGCATAAATGAGTTTCATGGGTATGAATATATATGCTTTGGCAGGTTAATAGATTGGCTTCCGTTACATATTTTATAGATATCATGTATGGGTCCTAGATGATATCTGTGATCCTGTGATTGGTAGGCACGACCGGCCCGAACTAGATCACTGAAATCTTTGTGTCAGTTCCGGGAGGTCGCTGGTGGAATGCAAAAAAAAGGGGAGTCCGTTCCGTTACAATTGGTATCAGTGAAATGAGATGCCTTAATAATTGATCGATCGAAAATATGGAAGTATAGGTTTGAATCTTCATATTGAATTTTCGTAAGAAGTAGGCCAGGGTAAGCGACTAGAGTCCTAAAGAAGCTTGAACTTAGCCTAGGTTCAATTTTAATGAGCTGATGGATATTTTCTAGGATTATAATATCGTGTCTATTTTGATTTTAGGATGGCTAGTGGAAGAGGAAGAAGAAATGGCCGTAATACACCCCATGATCGGGAGGCCGCCTATATAGATTTATTGGAAAGGATGACCAACGTAGTGGAGTCTGTCGAGTATAGGCATATGGCTCCAGTCCTTGCGACCGAGCCAGCTCCGACTATCCTGGCTCCAACCACGTATGATGGGTTCACAGTGGAGCGAGCACCAAATTTTTTGGGGAAACCCAATCCGGTCGAAGCTGATATATGGCTAAAGAGGATAAAGAAAATATTTATAGTAATTGGGTGTACGGATTAGGAGAAAGTCACTTTCGCCGTGTATAAGTTGGAGGGCGAAGCGGACATTTGGTGGGGCATGAGGAAGAGAGCCTAAGAGTGCCCGAGAGATGATCACTTGGAATATATTCGAGGAAGCGTTTCTGGAGAAATACTTTTCATCTAGTCTCTGGGATAAAAAAAAGATGGAGTTTATGAGATTAAGGCAATGGATTATGTCGGTGACTAAGTACGATACTAAATTTATTGAGCTGTCCCGATTCTTGCCTTATTATGTAGAAGACGAATTAAGAAAGAAGAATACGTTTCAGAAAGGACTGCGGGATAATATTCGGAAATAACTGTTCACATTAAAGCTTGAAACGTATGCCGATATACTAGACAGGGTAGTCATTTACGAAAAAGAAGTGAAAATAGAGAAATTCTACGCCAAGAGGGCAGCTAGCCGTGTAGGAGTGAGTGGCGGATCTGGTAGGGGATCTTTTGGATCGTTTAAGAAGATAAGGACGACTGATAAAGAAAAGGGTGTTGTGCCGGCTCAGTCGATGGCTGCTTCAAGGACGTCGGCTGCGCATTGCTCCACCTGTGGGAGAATGCGTCTGGGGCAGGCGTGCAGTCGGATGACAGGAGCTTGTTTCAAATGCGGACAGCAAGGCCACCTGATCAAGGATTGTCCAAGACTAGAAGGGAGAAATGTGATGGACCGGGTTATTTTTTTTAAATAATCTCTGTCAATGGTAACATAAACTTATACCCATAATTTATCATTATGGATTATGCAGAAATTTTGGCAGAATTTTCTCTGCAATTGGACGAAAAATAAAAAATATAACATGCTTAAAATAGCTTGTACAAGCACACAACTATCCAATAATCAACATTTTGGCCTACAACACAATACACAAGATCACAATTGGCATACCGTCCATGGCTCCAACACAGTACTCCTATCTACCATGTTGGGTTTAAAGAGATGCCGTCTAGGACTAAACGAAATCCAAACCATCAACATAAATGCGAAAGTATAGCTAAATTCAGAAACCTGTGGAAGCATAATAACAATGATAAAATAACAACAATCACATTAATCCAACAAGACTATTTACATTCTATTACAATAACGTATCCAAAACTTCAAGCCTTCGACATCCAACTAATCTCCTCAAGCAAGTCTCTCTCCTTGCTCTAAGTAATCGGGCACCGACTTAATGTTCTCATCTAGAAGGAGAAACAGCAAGAGTGAGCGTATAGCTCAGCAAATGTAATCATATATCACTAACTACAGCAAATAACAGAAAAAATAGTAACTGGACAGGGGAAACATATAACTTGAATGAAATGAAGCATGTGAGGAGGGGGACATCTGGGATTATTTGGTTCTCATGTTTGTTCCGGTTACGTCCATTCATTTTCATTACTTTCATTAATCTTTGCGGACCTGGGATAGTAAGTCGTACTAACCAACGATGTGAGAGAATGAGGAAAGGAATGTGTCTGCCACACATTCTAAAGCCGGCTACATTTTAGGTTTGTAGCACTTGACATTGGCTACATTTTAGGTCTGCAGCACTCGACCATTGACTACATTTTAGGTCTGCAGTACTCGACTATCGGCTACATTTTAGGCCTGCAGCACTTGGCCATCTCAACTCGCCCCATATCTCCCGGGGACCAGGACAATCATCGTTCTTCCACAATAGTATCCTAAAGCGTACCACGAATATCACCCACTTTCACAAGCGGCCAGAATACATGGCTAAGTATTCCTTAGGTTCACACCGTGATGGACAGGGCAAACCAGAGAATACTACCCCTATGAACCATGGTCCTAGTTTCAGGATTAATCATTCCTTGAGGGAAGATCCACTTTAGAGTACATCACATTTTTCAATCGGAAAATCACATTCCCATCCTTATCTCCATCCGGGAGACCAAATCCACACATATCTCCATCTAGGAGATCAAATCTATCATATCGTACTTTGGTGGATTCCCTTTCATTTACTTGCTCGGTTTTCATTTTTCCGTAGGACTTAATCCCTTTTAGCAATTCAATCCAAGTTCACAAGAGAGTTTAAAATTTCTTACCTCTGATGGTCAAATATCATCTAGAAATCTCCGGGATGCATTTCTTTGCTTTCAGTGTACAAATACACATTTTCGGGGCTTACAATTTAATATGAAGATTTAATCATGTGTTTCATCACAATTAAATAGAGGTAGAGTATGCAAATTTACACTTTATTTTCTGATGAACAGTGTCAGGCTACTTTTAGAGGGCTCGGACACCGCGAACGGGTCGAATCTTGCGAGATCGATCATCCGGTCGATATATATACACATTTGGGATGTGGTGATTCACATTTTGGGGTCAATTTAACGAAAAAAAGTGTGGAAGTGGAAAACCCTCAATTCCCGTAGGTTAGGGTTTGGCGGTATTCCACCGGCCGGATCGGTAGACAATAAATTATATAATCCTTGGTCTCAAGTCACGGGTATTACATTTTTCATGGTTTGGGTGGGTATCGAGATAAAAATACCCAATGATAACCGAAAAATATCGAAAGAAGAAAGTTAATGAGTATGAGAACACTTGCCTCGACGCGTCTTACCACTTTTATAACTAGCTCTTGGACGGATTTAGACTCCACGGGCTCGATCTCCTCCTTCCTCTCTCTAGAATCGGGCGCCCTCTCTCTAGAAAGTTTTGGAATGTGAGAAAATAAAAATCGCAAAGCAGCACGCGTCTTTAAAAAAGGCTGGCGCTTGAGTCCTCAGCGAGCGCGCGGCGAGCGCAGCCTTACTGCCCAGGCTGGCTCGAGCACGCGGCGAGCACGGACAAATCTAGATTCTGTGCTCTCCGTGGGCTCGAGCCCACGGAGGGCGCGGGTCAGGCCCGCAGCAAGCCTTAAGCAAGCCCACTTCGCGTTTTTGCCGTTCGGGACCCGTTTTGACCATTTTAACCCAATCTTTCACATCCTTGGACCTTACTTTTGATTATATAACATTAATAAGTCATGATTATCATAATTTAAGATCTTAAGTCTTATTTACGAATTAATATTTCACGGCTTACAATTTCCGTTCCCGATTTACCAATTCCGGCTCTTTGAGCTTTTTAATTCCGATTCCTCTCGTACCTTTTGACCACAATTTACCTATATTAACTTAATTACCTTTTAATTATTATGTTCTTAACCTGAAACCTTACAATTCTCCCCCACTTATAAAAATTTCGTCCTCAAAATTTGACGAACCTCAGGATTTATAATTGGGGGAAAAAAATCCTTTTAGAATTCCTTCTTCACGATCCTACGTCACATCTTTGATCAAACGACTTATCCTAGGGGGCCACCATCTCAGGATGAATTCTTAGTCTCCAAAACGGCTTAACCCAAATACTTACTGATTCCTTCAACTATCGATACAAGGGAGACTTCATTACAATCACTAGAATTCCTGAAGTGGCCTAAAAATAATGCCATCCATTCCTCTAGCTTAATTTGATACTTCAAGTGAACCAATGAACTTCCACTTTAGTTCATTCCAAGCCTTGAGAAGGATTCGATCATATGGAATCGCAACCTCATTCTGAAATCTTTGGGCCGTAGGCCCACAACGCTTACGCTGTGCTACCCTGATTAATTATCTTACTACGAATCATCCCATTAAGATTTCACCACCATATCAAATTTAGTTTGACATCCCAAAGATTCTCTAATCAAGTTTTACTAAGGTTTTGATGCAAATCTTAAATCACAATCAAATTTTAAAATCAGAATAATTTATATTCTCGCTATTTCATTGGTAAGTCGACAAACCGACATATTTTCCAAAATACATAGCCCATATCACACACCCAGAATATACGACAACCCTGATTAAAATAATCCTAGGATAGTCATACCACGAAGATGAATCTCACAATAATCCAACTATGACCACATTCAAAACTATAATCATAATGATCGCCCAAAGATTCGACATAACTTTCGATTATCCTCCTAACCTCAGAATCCGATTACTGAGCAACCTCAAAATCCCGTTGGCATACCAATGAGCCAACTAATCCAATCTGAATACATCTTCTATGATTAAGATATGTGGGTCACTCTAATTGCCCTGAAATAAAACTATAAGGACTTCATATTTCATAAATTCATAACTCCAATACATCAGATACAATTCTGTCTCCCAATTTAAGAATATGACATCCTATCACTCAAGTATTGGACCTACTCGTGATTTACCTTTCACGTCCCCTACGAGACTTTGAGGACATATTATGTCTAAAGACTTGTAGCATCAATTGTCAGCATTGATGTCCACTTTCCTTAAGAGGCACGGAGGTTCATCTTCCCAATCTTTAAACAGATAAATCCACATGAAATCTCTTATGATCACCTTTCCCTTAGTGACACAACTATTCTGGCTCTTAAAATCTTAGATAACGGCTATCTTCAAAGATAATACCCATAAGTTTTCAAAGCGGAGATTTCAATTGCTAATTTTGACCTACACGTGGAGTAACTCTAATTATGAACTTCTCTCCCACTTAATCCGAGGGTAGCCACCAATCATGATGCGAGAGTAACATAATCCTATCCTTTCTCAAAAGCATTACATTTTACGATAATTTACCAGACCCATCAGGGGTCAACCAAAATGACATAGACGTTAATTAATCCTTTTTAGTCCCTGGAAACTACCTCTTCATCTTTCGTTTTTACAATTACAAATCTTTTCAAAGTCAAACGTCTTACTGACACTGTAATCCTCAAGGAATACTTGTCAAGTCACTAAATAACTTCGGTTAGACCTAAAATGACCATATACTTCTACGGCACTAATGAGTCTTCCCAATTAGCCATCACTTAAAGTCTTATGGATTTCAAAGTCATGCTACCAAAGAACCACATGCTTAACAAGGCATTTCTTCAGGCTAAACTCGCATTCCCTTCTCAATGGGGCATACGGATTAACAGCCGTTCACAAGTTATGATATAATCATCAAACAAATTGTATACACCCTATGTTTTTTTGAATTCATCAAAGAAGTCACCTCAACATGGGCCTGAATATGGCCAAAAGATCCATCCGATAAAATTTCATGAGACACCCGTGAAACTACAAAATCCAAATGGTGTTTCCGTACTTCGTAGTAGCCGTATCGTTATCCTAAATACCGCCGGGTCTACAACCCCCACTAATCCACAATTAACACGTTATGGACCCAAATCGATCTTAGCAATTATCAAGCCTTTATACAGCCCACACAATTCACCTATCCATTCACAAAGTCTGCTTATCAAATCATTAATCTCTTAGGCAACTCTATTTTCAAAATTCATGAACAACCTTGTTGGCTTCTCTTAGTTACCTTGAAGGTTCTAGAGTATTCCACTATGATACAAAACCGATACCTCATCGGCTTTACATGGAATCCTCAACGATCGGCGTCGATTTTGACAACTTCGAATTATCCACCAAAGATAGATCAACTTACTCTTCTTTCTGATAACATCCTCAAATATTCACATAACTAAAACCCCTCAATAACCACAAAATGACCTTTGGGCGTGGTTGCCTATACAAATTGGACTTAGCGCAAATCCTCATTAATTGATTTGTAGGAAAGACGACACTAATCTACTGATACCTCGATCAATTTCTAACTTATGCTTTAGATCCCACAACCCGATTGTAGGATGCTATCTTTTTACTAGTCCAACCCAGTCTAGCACAGCGGCTCACCCACCAAACTACTACTAAGATAGATAAAAATTTGATATCTTAGCTAGCTCAAGCTCATGCCCAAGATCACACAATTCAATTGCAAGACATAATATGATTACCAATCCAATTCAGATCGACTAGACAACTTGCTGACCAAATCATCCATAATGTCACATCAAGATTGGCACCACAAAATGGTTCAGATTAACCCAACCAATTGCATCTACGAACCCAAAAATGTCATAACCCTCGACACCGCTTTTATCAAGCTAGCATCCTTAAATAAACAAATAAACTTAGGAATCACAGAATTATATGTCTGGGATCCAAAATGATACAGGTCTTGTGACATCAAAATTTGAGAAATCTCATCTTCCATCATGGTGATCAACACAATTTCCTTATGCGCCACCACCATCAAAACTTCGATCCAAGGCACTGGATTTCTTCACTACTAGGCTAGAGGATACGAACTATCCTTAGTCTAGTGACCAAGCTATCTATGACTTAGAGCATGGTCCCAAAATCTCTTCGAGAAGACATTTATCCAAGATTCATCTATGTACATCCACCTTAATATATCTTCTATCCTCTTGAATACTTGGTCACTGTTGTCGCTATTGCAAGGCCTAGGTCCCCCAGTTACACATAACTCGAATACACAACGCAACATGGCCTCGGAATCCCCAAAACGACACCAGGCTATAATATTAAACCCAAAAGCCTTACCTCTTATCAAACCAGGCGATATTTAATACCCTAAGTTAATACCTTAGAATCCCGATTCAGACATTGGACCTTTTCACCGTCCGTCCCTAGATAAGGACATTCCTCAATCTTGCGATCAAACTAAATCACTATTAAAACATGCTCCTGAGACTCTCACCGAAACAAAGCATTCATCCATAAAGCTTCCATAAACATATAGGATAATATCTCTTAATCCTCAAGGCCCATGATCTTTTCCATGTCAACTAACTGAGGTCGACTTCACCTCCTGTCTAACATGGGGCAACACGCCTTATCTTCTATCGGACATGGGATCATCGCAACATCATTTTAAGTCTCGGAATTCACATCTTAACCTCAATAGGATCTGAGCTACCCAAAAGTCCAGAGACTTAAGCACCTCCAAATTAATTATGAATTGTCATCTTGGGACTTGGTATGGCCGAAATTAACTCCAGTTATACCAACATTGAGCCGTTGACTTCACCCTATTCATCATGCTTGCTAGGTTGATCAAGCAACCCTTCTTAACAAATTACTAGCCTAAGGACTTTAATCCAGCCGATCAAACCTAAACCTCAAATCGAGGTTAATTAATTAATCTAGGCCTTGAATCAACACTGATCAATTCAAGAACCCAATTGATACCAATCAAATTTCAATATTAAGGTGTCTCTATACATCATCTTTCTCTTGACCCCGGTAGTAGCCACTAATACTAGTAGTCCCCGTCTAGGAGCCACTGCTAACACTTCCTTGAAACAAGAACAATTCAGATTAGGCCACTCCTAGAACACTAGCTGGGATGCATAAGCTAACCGATCGAACTAAATCATCATTCCTAACTTAGTGCTAGCCTAAGTTATTGGGATTGGAGTAACCAAAACTATCCGGACTAGCTTAATCATCATACGCCTTCATCATACGCCTTCATCTACTTATTCGATCAATCTTAATCTAGCCTAAGCTTCGATACGATTCAGATCAAACCAAGGCATCTTTTTTCTCTCGATATCAACTGTGACGGACCGGGTTATTTTTCTTAAATAACCTTCGTCAATGGTAACATAAACTTATGCCTATAATTTATCATTATGGATTACGTGAAAATTTTGGTAGAGTTTCCTCTACAATTGGACGAAAAATTAAAAATATAACATGCTTAAAATAGCCTATATAAGCACACAACTATCCAATAATAAATATTTTGTCCTACAATACAATACACAGGATCACAATTGCCATACCATCCATGGCTCCAACACAGTACTCCTATCTATCATATTAGGTCTAAAGAGATTCCATCTAGGACTAAACAAAATCCAAACCATCAACATAACTGTAGAAGATTTTGGGATCAATTCAACATAATACGAAGGTGGAAGCAAGCAAATTTTCCATTTAATTTCGGATGAACAGTAATAGTGCATATTTAGAGAGCTCGGATGCTATGAACGGGCCGAATCTTGCGAGATCGATCGTCCGATCGATATATATACACATTTGGGACGTGGTGATTCACATTTTGTGGTTAATTTAACGAAAAAAGGTGTGGAAATGGAAAACCCCCAATTCCCGTCGGTTAGGGTTTGGCGGTATTCCACTGGCCGAATTGGTGGACAATAAATTATAAAATCCTTGGTCTCAAGTCAAGGGTATTACATTTTTCATGGTTTGGGTGGGTATTGAGATAAAAATACCCTATGATAACCGAACAATATCGAAAGAAGAAAGTTAATGAGTATGAGAATACTTGCCTTGACGCGTCTTACCACTTTTATAACTAGCTCTCAGACGGATTCGGACTCCACGGGCTCGATCTCCTCCTTCCTCTCTCTAGAATCGGCACCCTCTCTCTCTAGAAAGTTTTGGAACGTGAGAAAATGAAAATCGCAAAGCAGCATGTGGCTTTAAAAAAGGCTGACGCTCGAGCCCGCTGCGAGCGCGAGGTGAGCGCAGACTTACTGCCCAGGTCCGCTAGAGCGTGCGACGAGCACAGAAAAATCTAGATTTTGTGCTCTCCATGGGCTCGAGCCCACGAAGGGCGCAGGTCAGGCCTGCAGCAAGCTTACAGCAAGCCCACTTTGCATTTTTGCCGTTTGGGACCTGTTTTGACCATTTTAACCCAATCTTTCACATCCTTGGACCTTATTTTTGATTTTATAGCCTTAATAAGTCGTGATTATCATAATTTAAAATCCAAAATCTTATTTACAAATTAATATTTTACGGCTTACAATTTCCGTTCTCGATTTACCAATTCCGACTCTTTGAGCTTTTCAATCCGATTCCTCCCGTACCTTTTAACCACAATTCACCTATGTTAACTTAATTACATTCTAATTATTATGTTCTAGAGAGAGAGATGAGGGCATTGTGATGTCCCACATCGGATGGAGAGGGGAACGAAGCGTGCCTTAGAAGGGCATGGATACCTCTCTTTTATGGATGCATTTTTGGGGTGGTGGAGGTCGTTTACCAGGAACAAAATGCACTGTATGGAAAAGTGGATAATATTTACAAATGCTTGTCCGGGGACACTACAAATGGTATCAGAGATGGGCCCGGTTCGGTGTGCCAGCGCGGATGCTAGGCTCCCAAGGGGGGTGGACTGTGATATCCCACATCGGATGGGGAGGGAAACGAAGCGTGCCTTATAAGGACATGGATACCTCTCCCTTGTGGACGTGTTTTTGGGGGTGGAGGCCGCCTACCAGGAAAAAAACCATGCGCCTGTGTGGCAAAGAAGACAATATTCACAAGCGTGTTCTTGGGGACGTTATAAGAAAGCCTACCATTTCGACTAAGGCCTTTGCAGTGACTATTTAGGAACCAGAGGCATCTCCAAATATCGTGAAAGGTACTCTTTCTGTTTGTGGAGTCCCTGCATCTATCTTATTTGACTAAGGATCTACCCACTCTTTTGTTTCTCCACGATTTGCGTGCCTTAATTGCCACTATTCATTACATATTGGATTATGAATTGTCTGTATGTATCCCTATTGGATTCCTGTAATTACTGATATTGTATATCCCGGATGCGTAATGGAAGTAGATGGGCAATGTTTGATTGTGGATTTGGTGTTATTTAACATGGGAGGTTTTGATGTGATTTTGGAGATGGATTGGCTGGCTAAAAACCATGCTACCATTGATTGCTTTATGAAGAGGGTTTATTTTAATATCCCTAGGATGAAAACTTTCTTCTTCCAAGGCATTAGGAAGAAGGAGATGCTGGTGTTGATCTCGGTCTTGCATGCCAAACATCTTGTGAGAAGCGGATGTAAAGCTTACTTGACTTATGCTTGCATCACTGGGAGTCATAAGGTGTCGGCTAAGGACATTTTGTCATCTGCGATTTTGAGGATATATTTCTCGAGGAGTTGCCTGGATTGCCTCCGCATCGGGAGATTGAGTTTGAGATCTCTATTGTTTCTAGTGTCAGTCCAGTTTTTAAGACCTCTTATAGAATGGCCCCTACTGAGTTAAAGGAGCTAAGATTATAATTATAGGAGCTGTTAGACAAGGGTTTTATCAGGCCGAGTGTATCTCCTTGGGGAGCACCGATGTTAATGGAAGAAAGGATGGGTCGTTGCGACTTTGTGTTGATTATTACAAATTGAACAAAATCACGATAAAAAACAAATATCCTCTGCCGCGTATTGATGACTTATTTGATCAATTGCAAGGATCTCGGGAGTTCTCAAAGATTGATTTAAAGTCTGATTATCATCAATTGAAAATTAAGCTGGAGGATGTGGCCAAAACTGCTTTTCGGATGAGATACGACCATTATGAGTTCCTCGTTATGCCCTTTGGGCTTACAAACGCCCCGTTGCCTTTATGGATCTAATGAATAGAGTATTCAGGCAATATCTGGATAAATTTGTGGTGATTTTTATTGATGATATTTTAATCTATTTAAGGAACTATGAGGAGCATGAAACTCATCTAAGGATAGTACTTCAAGTGCTCCGTGAGAAAAAGTTGTATGCTAAGTTGGAAAAATGTGAGTTCTGGCTGGAGAAGGTGATATTCTTGGGACATGTAATCTCCGATGGTAGCATTTCTGTGGATCTAAAGAAAGTAGAGGCTGTTACTAACTGGAGTAGGCCAACTTTGATAACCGAGGTTAGAAGCTTTCTAGGCATGGTAGGCTATTATCGGCAATTTGTGGAAAACTTTTCACAGATTGCTATGCCTCTGACTCGATTACTGAAGAAGAAAGTTAAATTTGAATGGATTGAGGAGTGTGATCAGAGTTTTGGGAGTTAAAGGTTCGCCTGATTGCTGCTCCAGTATTGGTGATTCCAGAATGATTAGGAGGCTACGAGGTGTAATGTGATGCCTCTAAGGCAGGCTTGGGATGTGTATTGATACAGCATGATAGGGTGGTAGATTACGGGTCTAGACAACTGAAGATACATGAAAAAAACTACCCTACCCATGATTTATAGCTGGCTGCTGTGGTGTTTATCTTGAAAATCTAGAGGCATTACCTGTATGGTAAAAAATTTCTTGTGTATTCTGATCACAAAAGCCTGAAGTATCTATTTTTCCAAAAGGAGCTTAATATGAGGTAAAGGAGGTGGCTTGATTTCTTAAAGGATTACGACTGTGAGATACAGTATAAGCCTGGAAAGGCTAATGTGGTTGCAGATGCATTAAGTCGACGGTCAGGAATTGTGGCTCAATTGCAAATCAAGCAAATAGAATTATTAGACTATATGAAGCAATGTGATGTTTGGCGATATGCTAAAGGTAATAGGATGCTCTTGTCTTATCTTTAGATTCAGCCTAAGATTATTAGTGAAGTTAGAGAAAAGTAAGTTAATGATTCATTCATTGTAGAAATTGCAAGTGACTTGAGTAAGGAGTCGTGAGTTGAATTCAGTATCCTAATAGATGGAGCATTAAGGTTTAGAGGCTGATTATGTGTGCCAGATGATAAGGAGCTAAAAGAAAAGATTCTAAAAGAAGCCCATCGGTCTAGATATACTATCCATTCGGAACAAATAAAATATAGCAAGACTTGAAGAAGACTTTCTAGTGGAGGAATATGAAGAGGGATATCATAGCCTATGTGAAAAAATTCCTTGTGTCAATAATTGAAGGCGGAAAGGAGAAAACCTTCCAGGTTGTTACAGCCAATGCCGATCCCGAGCTGAAAATGGGAAAACATTATTATGGATTTTGTATCGGGTCTGGCAAGGACTCCTAGAAATCACGATGACATTTGGGTTATAGTTGACAGGTTGACAAAGTATGCCCACTTCTTGACAATCAGGGCGACCTATTCACGTGATAAGTTGGCTCAACTATATGTCAACGAGATTGTGAAACTACATGAAATTCCTGCCTCCATTGTATTTGATAGGGATCCCCGTTTTGTCTCAAGCTTTTGAAAAAGTTTGCATAAAGAACTAGAGATTGAATTGAAATTTAGTACTGCTTATCACCCTTAGACGGATGGCTAGTCTGAGTGAACTATACAGATTCTTGAGGATATGTTGATGGCTTCTGTATTAGAAATGAAAGACACTTGGGATACTTACCTGGCACCGGCAGAATTTTCTTATAATAGTAGTTATTAGACTAGAATCGGTACGACACCTTTTGAGGCTCTATATGGAAGGAAATGCAGGTCACCAATTTATTGGAAAAAAATCAGAAATAGAAGGATTTTGGGTCCAGAAATCGTAAAGAAAACGACTGAGAAAATAAAACTGATCCATAGTAATTTAAGGATCGTTCAAAGCAGACAGAAAAGTTATGCGGATAAAAGGAGGATAGAATTGAGCTTTGAGAAAGGAGATTTTATTTTTCTGAAAGTCTCACCATCCAAGGGAACATCCCCATCCGATGTGGGACTCTACATTCCACGGTTGGAGTTAAGGGTAAGCTCAGCTGGCACATCGGATTTATTGGTCCTTTTGAGGTCCCGGCGCAAAATGATCGGAGAAGTAGCTTCACGGCGTCCTGTGCCAGACTAGCACTACCGCCAAGTCGCCCCCAAAACACGTCGTCAAGGAAGAGGTATGACGTGCTCCATGTATCCATGCTCGCTAAGTATGTAAAGGAGGATAGAATTGAGCTTTGAGAAATAATTGATTTTTTGAAAGTCTCACTTGGAAATCGGAGTTAAGGGGTAAGGATTTTTATCCTGAGGTTCCGAAAAGATTGGAGTTAAGGAGTCACTGTAAATTCTCATCCACCGAATGAGCAAACACATAATTAAATTTAAAAATGGTTCCTCTGGTGAAGGTATTCTGAAAAAATCACTTACTTGAGGAAGTTACCTGGGAACGAGAAGAAGAAATCTGGAGCAAGTATCCCACTTGTTTGATTAAGATATGTAGCTTCATTTTAATTTCGGGGATAAAATTTCTTTAAGTAGGGGAGAATTGTGAGATCTCAAAATCAAAGAAACTTAAAATCAAAGTAAAATATTGCTACTTAAAAATCAGAGTATTTTGATTTCGACTTAAACTGGAGTGGCCTTACATCACTGGAAGATCGGAACTAATGACCGGTGTCATGATATTGACCGGCATCAAAATATTGACCGAAAAGGTTGACCGTTTTTAGAAATGTTGACCGACCTTGAATAAGAGAAAAAAATATTGACCGGCTTTGAATAAAAGTTGGCCGGATTAGAGTAAGAAGCGTTGACCGAAGAAGTTGACCAATAGAAAGGTTGACCAACTTTAAAGAAAATATTGACCAACTAGAATCGACTACCGAATTTAGAAGACAGGGGCCAACTTTATTGTTAGATCCCAACTAGATCCCAATTTAATTAGAGCAAGTGAACTATCCCATTGACCTTCTAGATGAAAGTACCAAATAGGTAACTTACGCTACTCACTCCCACCTAACCCCTGAAGGGAAGTATCAAGTAGGTAACTTACGCTACTTACTCCACCTAATCCCTCCTCTTTATATACTGAGTTCCAATTGAGGGACGGGTGTGGAATTCCTGACGAGGAAGGAGGGTAAGGAGTGAAGAAGGAGAAAAGTTTCAAGTCAGTCGGAATGGGCGGTCAATAGTCAGGCAAGTGTACCTTTTCTTTTTAAACTCAGTTTTTGCTTCTGTTTTCAAGTCCAGACTTTAAGAAAAATTGCAAGTGTTCTCTTCAGATTTAAATACTTCAGCACATAGTATATCAGACTTGCCGTTTTTAATTACTGTTTGATAAGCTGTATCTTGATGTCATGCTTGCCGAACGATCGGACTGAAATTATGATTTTGATTTCATGGTTAATTCATGCTTTTCGCTTTTTGCTTTTCGTTTTCTACTCAATTTATGATTAAACTCGAATTGTATTAAAATAAAGAAGTATACCGGCTTTGAGTCATAACAAAGAATTATTGACCGGAATGAGATTTATGGATTTGAAACCGATTTCATATCAACTGAAAGTGTTTTTTACTAAGAATTATTATACAAGGAGGAAATGAGAGCCGTCCTCGCGGCTTTGTACAAGGAAGAAGTGATAGCCTTCCTCAGGGCTTTGTATAAGGAGGTATTGTCGTGATTGTGATGAGATATGCACAATCTATTCTCGATTATTGCCCCTTCGCTAGCGATGTCCCTTACCAATAAAAATAAAAGAGAAGAGAAATATTTATAATAAGACAAACTCTGTTTTTTGTCCCGATTTGCAAAATTTGATTGCTCCGGCTTTCTTGACTTCTTTGCATTATGTATTTTCCGTGATCCAGTCAACTATTGTTTTATAATATTCATGTTGCATATGTATCTATATCCACCTTACAGCATAAACGCTTTACGGAAGATCTGCATGTACTTTGTTGAGTTCCGACTCACTATTTTCTGTTTTTTTTTTCCTCCAGATGAAACTATAGAGCTCGTGCCTGACAAGATGGAGTAACTAGAGCTCCGTCTGAATGATTCTAAGGACTCGAAAGTATATTTTGGAGTTACTTGGAAGAGGCAATTTTATTGTAATGATCCGGTTGAAAGATATGCATTTTTGTAATTGAATTTTTATGACTTTGTACGCATAAATGAGTTTTGTGGGTCTGAATCTAAATGTTTCTATTGGTTAATAGATTGGCTTCTGTTACATATTTTATGGATATCATGTATGGGTCCTAGATGGTATCTGTGATCTTGTAATTGGTAGGCATGACCAGCCCGGACCAGATCATCAAAACCTTGGTGTCAGTTCCGGAGGTCGCTGGTGGAATGCAAAAAAAAAAGAAAAGGGGAGTCCTACCGTCATAGCTGGTGCTTGAGGTCTCATTCTTCCTCCAGTTAGCCACTCAATAACGAGTGCATCCACTAGTTAGCCAGCCCATGGCAAAGGCATCACTTGCTCCAGAACATTGCCCTCAGTGAGAGCATCCTCCTCAAAGCCGCCCCCTGGCTAGGCTAGCCAGGAGCGTAGTCCTCCACCTATTTGAGCCGCCTCCTGGTTGGGTGTATCTCGGAGCTCAATCCTAAATCTCATAAGCCGCCTCTAAGGAAGGCGAACCTCAAAGCCTCCCCTCAGGTAGGCGTAGCTCAAAGCTGCCGCTCAGCTGGGCATACCACTAAACTATTCCTCAGGCGGGCACACCTCAAAACCGCTTATTAGGAAGGCGTATATCTAAATCACCCCTTAATTGGGCGCACTCATGTAACATCTCGAAATATTTTATCCGATTAAATTGAGATTATCTATTATTTTCGGTAATTTTTGAAAATTCGGGCGTGAGAAAAAATTAATTAAATATTATAAAAAATTTGGAAAATATTTTGATCTAATGGGTGACGTCCGACGTGCGCCCTGCTCGGTTGCCCGAATATCAATTTTGGGTTTTTGTGATTTAAGGAAAAATGGATGTATATATAATGTGTACATATAAAAATAAAAAAATAATAAAAATAATAATAATAATGAGGAAATGAAAATAGAAGCAGAAGAATATCAAAGCAGGGGCAATGTTTGGGGAGGGTTTCGGAGAAGAAAAAGAGAGAGGGGGAGAAGAGGAGGAGAACAGGTGCTGGCGTCGGTGGTGGCTGGCGACGGCCGTGCATGGTGGTGGTCGGCTGGGCGCCGCGGTGGAGCAGCGGCAGCGGCCGCTAGGGCTCAGTGAGAGGAGGATCCTCACGAAGGAGAAGAGGAGAAAATGGAGGTCTTTGGGTCCGATTCCGAGCTCGAACTAGTTGGAGAAAATGTAGAGCGCGTCGAGGAAAGTATTTTCATGCTCACTATTTGTTCTCTTGTGATTTTTATTCATTTTTCATTAGGTATTATCGTTCTGATACCCACCCAAAACATAAAAATCGTATAGCCCATGATTAATGATTGATAAATATGTAGTTAATTGTTTGATTCGTTGTCCGATTGACTTGTTTCAGTACCACCATAATCCCGTAGCTTATTTGGGTCCCCCTGTTTTCTCCTCGAATAAACGTCAAAATGACTCCAAAATGTGAATTATCAAGTCCTAATTATGTATATAAATCCACCGGACGTCTGATCGGACAAGAATCGACCCGTTTGTGGCGTCCGAACTCTCTAAAACGCCACTGTCACTGTTCATCCGAAATAAAATGAAAAATTTGCATGTTTCTACCCATGTATTATGTTAAATTGACCTCAAAATATGAATCACCACGTCCTAAATGTATATATATGTCGGCCACGCGATCGATGTCGCACGTTTCAACCCGTTTGGGCGTCCAAGCCTTCTAAAAGAGCGTTGTTACTGTTCACCCGAGACAAAAAGGGGAATTTGCATGTTTCCACTCTCGTGTTATGTTAAATTGATCTAAAAATATGAATGATCACATCCTAATTGTATGTATATATCGACTGGATGTCCGATTCCGCAAGAAACCGACCCGTTCGCGGCATCCGGGAGCTCTAAAAGTCCAATGCTACTGTTCATCCGATTTGAATGGGAAAAAATTGCATGATTCCACCCATTTAATACTTATGAAATTTGTATCTAATTGTTTAAATTGTAAGCCCTGAAAATATGCAAGTGTGCACCGGAAGTAAGGGAATGGGTCTCGGAGGTTTCTAAGGTTGTATTTGATCACCGGAGGTAAGTAAACCTAAACTCTTTTGTGAGCTTGAATTGAATGGCTAAAAAGGTTTAAGTTCCAAAGAAAGGATGGAACCGAGCAAGTAAATGGATGGGGAATCCACCAAAGTACGAGTTGATGGATTTGATCTCCTAGATGGAGATATGTGTGGATTTGGTCTCTTGGATGGAGATAAGGATGGGAATGTGATTTTCTGATTGAAAAATGTGATGTACTTGTGGTGGATCTTCCCTCAAGGAAAGATTAATTCTAAAACTATGACCATGATTCATAGGGGTAGTATTCTCTGGTTTGCCATGTCAATCACGGTGTGAACCCAATGAATACTTGGCCACGTATTCTGACCACTCGTGGAAGCGGGTCATATTCGTGGTACGCTTTAGGATACTACTGTGAAAGATTGAGGATTGCCCTGGTCCCTGGGGGATATGGGGCGATTGAGAT
Organism: Nepenthes gracilis; assembly: GCA_033239525.1. Classification (NCBI taxonomy): domain Eukaryota; kingdom Viridiplantae; phylum Streptophyta; class Magnoliopsida; order Caryophyllales; family Nepenthaceae; genus Nepenthes; species Nepenthes gracilis. The sequence goes on along the minus strand of BSYO01000005.1, from coordinate 14,470,833 downwards.
GGCCGAGTGCTGCAGGCCTAAAATGTAGCCGATGGTCGAGGGCTGCAGACCTAAAATGTAGCCAATGGTCGAGTGTTGTAGACCTAAAATGTAACTGATGGTCGAGTGCTGCAGACCTAAAATGTAACCGGCCTTAGAATATGTGGTAGACACATTCCTTTTCTCATTCTCTCACATCGCTGGTTAGTACGACCTACTAATCTGGGTCTGTAAAGATTGATGAAAGCAATGAAAATGAATGAATGTAACCAGAGTAAACATGTGAACTAAATGATTCCAGATGTTCCCTCTCCTCGCATGTTTTTTTTATTCAAGTTATATGTTTTTCCTACCCAGTTACTATCTTTCCGGTAAATTGCTGTAGTTAGTGATGTATGATTACATTTGTTGAGTTGTACGCTCACTCTTATTGTTTTTCCTTTCAGATGAGAATATTAAGGCGGCGTCCGATTATTTAGAGTAAGGAGAGAGACTTGTTTGAGGAGATTAGCTAAATGTCGAAGGTTTAAAATTTTGGATACATTGTTGTAATAGAATGTAAATAGTCTTGTTGGATTAATATGATTTGTTATTATTTTATGGTTATTGTGATACTTCTACAAGTTTCTAAATTTAGCTATTCTTCCGCATTTATGTTGATGTTTTTGGATTTCGTTTAATCCTAGACGGTATCTCTTTGGACCCAATATGGTAGATAGGAGTACTGTGTTGGAGTCATGGATGGTATGGCGATTGTGATCCTGTGTATTATATTGTAGGCCAAAATTTTGATTATTGGATAGTTGTTTGTTTGTACAGGCTATTTTAAGTAGGTTGTATTTTTAATTTTTCGTCCAATTGTAGAGAAAACTCTATCGAAATTTCTACAGAATCCATAATGATAAATTATGAGTTTAAGTTTATGTTACCATTGACGGAGATTATTTAAAGAGAATAACCCGATAAGTCACAACTCAAATACTCAATTTTTTATTACATGCATCCATGCATTTCTCTCATATCATCGCATCTTTCTATTAATTGGGAAATATTTTGACTTAAGAATTGTAGGATATATTGGAAAGCGAGTCTTACCGATTCTCTGACATTTTATTTTTTAGTTGTATTGTACAGGATCCAGGTTCGAAGTGACGGTGATCGAACTGGCTTCAATTTGATCTGCTATAAAAGATCGAATAGCTCTCTAACCTATACAATAATCTAGATTTAGGGATACACCAATACTAATTATCCGATATTATTTATTTTATCTTTGGATAATTTACTCTCTCTTTCTCTCTCTCATTTCTTTCTTCCATTCTTTCCCATCGGGCATACATGAAATTTTGATATTATACATTGTCAACTCAATGCTCTTACTTCCTCTAAAATCAAAGGATTGGGTTGATATCCAAAATCAAATAAAGGAGTAAAAATAATTTCACATTAACAACAAATCAACCAATGCATGCTAAAATAATATCCGAACTGACTATGCTAATAGCATTAAATTGACTAATAATTTGGATCCATGTACTCTTATCACACACCTATGGGAACATTATGTCTGTTAGCAAATATTTTTCTACCAAACTAGATATCATAATTGCATAATCCAAAATTTTTAGTGGTGTCGTGAGAGATGAATAGATTTTGGGCACACAAATTTCTAGTGGTGCTGCATAATGTCCCATGTTATCTCGTCATTGTCCTGTGCCATAATTTATATCTTCATAACTCACAAATGGTCCACCTTCCTACCTCGAAAACTTTCTCCATGTAGTTGATCCAAATCTCTGCCTTAGATGGATCCTAGACTTCTAGAAATATGGGGACTTGTTCATTTGAAAATCTATTGCATGGGTTCTGTAATATCCCAAAATATTTTTATCCGATTAAACTGGGATTATTTATTATTTTGGGTAATATTAAGTAATTCGGACGCGAGAAAAACTAATTAAATATTATAAAATTTTGGAGAATATTTGGAATTGTTGGGTCGGTACCCAAAGTATGCTCATTCGATCGTTTGGGTATCGAATTAAATTTAGGATTAAATGAAAACGTAATATATATACATATAATAATAAGAAAAATAATGAAAGCATAGAAGCAAAATAGGAAGAAAGCAGGAAAGGGGGGAAAATGCTGCCCTCCCTCTCATGTGACACTTCCCTTCCCCTTTTAAAATTAGGGAAATTGTGTTGTTTAAAGAAAAGGAAGGGGAGCAGCCGACGGCAGTAGCAGGAGGAAAGCAGCGTACGCGAGGGTTTCGCGAAATCGTAGAGCATGTCGAGGCAAGTCAATCTATACCGTTTTTCTTCCATTTCTTTGATTTTTGTTCCATCCTCTTTGGGTATTTCGTTCTGATATCCGACCCCGTGTATGTATTTGTAAAGCCCATGACTCTGCCGTGCATATATACGAATTTCATGTCCAACTTTGAGGAATTATACTGGATTTTGCACAAAAACCCTCACCCACGCATGTGTACTGTTCATGTGCAATCGGGTGGATTGTGGCCCTCGATATTTGGGGCTTTTGTATAAATTGAGACTAGAATACCAATACCCACGCCCTAGGTAAGTTAATTTGTCAATTGGGTACCTAATTTGGTAAAATTATGTGAATTCCTGTTCGTGAAGCCTTAACCCCGCGCCTGGGTGGTTTCGGGCTCTGATTTTTGGGGCTTTTGATTTATTTAAGACTAGATTATGATTATACATGACTTGGGTAGGTTAATTTATTTGTTGGGTATCCAAAATTGTGGTTATGTAAGGAAATTCGTTCGCAAAGCCCTTAACCCGTGCCCGGACACCGTTTGGTCTTCGATTTGGGGTTTAATGTGTAAATTAACTTAGGATTATAGTTACCCATGCCTTGGGTTCGATAAATTACCTGTTGGATGACCAACATTCTGAGAATCAACCGATTCGTGCACATGTGCACTGTTCACGTGCACTATTCCTACGCACTATACATGGGTACTACTCTTCCGAAAACTTCAAACAATATTGTGTAATACTTCATTGTTTAAATGCCGATTAAAGGATATGTGTTTGTAAAAAGAGGAAGTTGAGGCACAACAGCAAGCACGAAGAGGAAGAAAGGGGAGAGACCACCGTTTCGATTCGATCCGGGTAAAATAATAGTAGAACGAGCTCAGGCAAGTGTACTTCGGACACTGTTTTTCACTGTACTGATTTCTCATGCTTTAAAACCGTTGAAAATGCTCTAAAATGTTGATGTTGCATGATTGAAGTACATGAAGTATATTTCCTTCGATTAATCGGTTAGATTTCATGATTATCCATATTTATTGTAAGTTTTGGCTTCGATTTCGTGAATAAACATGAAAATAGTGTTCAATTTGTCTTGAAAAGTATGTGATGAAACCCTAGCTCGAAAATGTAGTGTAGTTTGAGTAAATTGCATGATTTAATGTATATGCATGGCATCTATGATATTAATTTCATGAAATATGTACATGTAAGAGATCGATTTGAGTCCAAAGATTTTGGCGAAACCCTATGTACGAAAATGAAGAGGTTTTGATGAGTTTTAACAGTAGCTTTTGTTATATGAAAGTTAATTGATATCGAAATGTAGCTTCCAGTATAATTTATTTTCGAAAATATGTACCGACCCGTACCGAGAAAATTTCCATGTATACTTAAAGTTAGATGAAAGTATATTGTAAAAGTCTGATTTTGTAAAAGGGGATTTCTATAAAGAGATGGTTTCCGTTACAGTTATTTTCGGACCCTGGACTGACTACAGTCTGGATAGGTTCTTCGGCATGCCTTAGGACTTTACAGTGATAATCGAGGATAACTCTGTCCATGGAGTTATTTGTGGTCTGCCCTGCCTCGGGGCGTTACTGTCAGGAGGATTCTGTTACAGGCCTACTTTCAGAAGGCATACCGCACCGATCCCGTGAGATGGGATTACCATATGACAGTTACAGGCCTTAGATTGTGTGGAGTGAACACAATCTATCATCAATTATTCGCCCCCTCAGCTAGTAGGGGATACTGGTAGGGTCTATACTGTTCTATTCCGATACCGTTCTGTTCTGATTTTGTTCTGTTTTGTACTGTCATTATTGTATTGATTTTTATTTTGTACCGATTATTGTACTGATTTGAATAAAAGAGAAGTTTTTGATTCTGCTTTCTGAATTATCATGATTACTGATTTCTGATTCTGAAGTATAATATGGTCAAAGCATGTTTTCTCTACTTGCTAGAGTACATTCTGATTTTCATTCTGTTTCTGCACAGTTACAGACTATTTTGCATCACTGTTTTACTGCTCATGTACATGTACCTTGTTGGGCCTCGGCTAACTGTTTTAGTATTTTGTCCCTTCAAATGAGGCAGTAGAGCTATTACCTGATGAAAAGGAGTAAACCAAGAGAAGCTTCTGAAGGCTTTTGAGGACTTAGAGTATTGTGGAGCCGTTTTTGAAGAGCTTGCGGATGCAAACACCTAGCTAGAAATGTGATTTTGTATACCGATCCCATGTTTATTGATGTTCTAGAACATGTAGATTTTTGTATGAAAAGCATATGATATGTATGTCTGTAAAAAGAAAAAGCTATGCTTCAGCAGGTTATTAGTTTACTTCCGCTATATACTCTGGATTTATTGTGCAGGTCCTAGACGGTATCTCGTTATTAAACTGTTAGCGTAACTAATGTTTTTATGGATATGTGCCATGGATGGCACCTGTGATCCTGTGTATGCTTGTTGTAGGGGATTGTGGATAATGGATAGATGTGTGCTTGTAATGGATGATTATACAGGACTGTATTTTTGGGTTTTCATCCGGTTACAAAGGAGACTTTGTCGAAATTTTTGCAGAAGTCTTGCCTTATGTTTAGACCGTTAATTGTATTTCTGTTTGACGGAAGCTTTTGAAGACAAAAAAAAAAAAATCCGTTCCGTCACAGGTTCCGTCCACCCGTGTCCTCCCTCTTTGCTGTGCTCCCGATTGCATGGTACATGGAACATTTGGTCCATTACCTCTTCCATCCTCTTCAAAACACTGTACTGTTGTTCATTTCAGGACGATTCTCCATCTTCATTCCTACTTGACATTTTGCACCTATTGTCCAAGGCCATGACTCTCACTAGCATGCGCTACATTGGCAATGGATGAGCTGCTTACTTGCAACGATTAGTACAAAAGGGGCACCCTTCTAAGACCCTTTAATACAATGGACAGAAACATCATCACTTTGAGGGAACTGGGTGGGTTCAATCATCACTTTCTTCTCAAGCTCATATGTGACTTAACGGATCCTAATCTGTGACGGAACGGATTTTTTTTCTCAAAAGCTTCCGTCAAGACATGAATAGGATTAACGGTACTAAAATATAAGGCAAGATTTCAGCAGAAATTTTAGCAGAGTCTCTTTTGTAACAGGATGAAAATCCAAAATACAACCTATATGATCATCTAGTACAAGCATACAACGATCCATTGTCCACAATCTCCTACGACAAACATACACAGGATCACATGTGCCATCCATGGCACAAATCCATAAAAATATTAGCTACACTATAGTTCAATAATGAGATGCCGTCTAGGACCTGTACAGTTAATCTAGAGCTTAGAGCGGAAGTAAACTAATAACCTGCAGAAGCATAGCTTTTCTTTTACAGACATACATATTATGTGCTTTTCATACAAAAATCTATATGTTTTAGAACATTAATAAACATGGGATCGGTATACCAAATCACATTTCTAGCTAGGTGTTTGCATCCACAAGCTCTTCAAAAACGGCTCCACGATACTCTAAGTCCTCAAAAGCCTTCAGAAGCTTTTCTTGGCTTACTCCTTTTCATCAGGTAATAGCTCTATTGTTTCATCTGAAGGGAAAAAAAAAAACTAAAATAGTGAGCCAAGGCTCAGCAAGGTACATGCATATGAACTGTAAAACGGTTATACTAAAACGATCATATAACTGTGTAGAACCAGAACGTTTAATCAAAACATCATCTAAAAAAAACAGTAAAGGCACACTATAGCGATATCAAACCTCATACTTCATAAATTAGTACGCTATAGACTGTAAAACAATAAACTGTAAACTTTGACAATACATGATAAAACTGAAATCAATACCCTATCATCCTTTCACTGTACGATTCATTATCATCATTTTACTGTAATATAGTATATCGGTAAAACAGTAAACGGTACTTCATATTTTTTTCTCCTTGTACAAAGCCCCGAGGATGGCTATCATTACCTCCTTGTACCAAGCCCCGAGGACGGCTATCATTCATCTTTTTATCAAAAATCCCTTTTTTTTAAAGTCAGACTTTCACAATTTACTTTCAGCTAACTTCAAAGTACATGGAAATTTCGTCGGTATAGGCTTGTACATATTTTTGAAAACAAACTATACAGGAAGTTGCACATCGATATCAATTAACTTTCATATAACAGAAGCTACGGTCAAAACTCATCAAAACCTATTTATTTTCATACATAGGGCTTCGCCAAAACCGTCAGACTCAAATCGTTCTCTAACACATGCTTATTCATAAAATTAATGTCATAAATTCCATGCATATACATTAAATCATGCAATTTACTTAATCTTCACAACATTTTCGAGCTAGGGTTTCATCACATGCTTTCCGAGACAAATCGAACACTATTTTCATGCTTATTCACAAAATCGAAGCCAAATCTTGCAATAAACATAGATAAACACAAAATCCAACCGATTAATTGAAGGAAACATGCTTTATGTACTATAAACATGCATCAATATTATTTTCGTAACATTTCATCAAGTTTAAAGCAAAAGAAACGGTAAAAACGAAAGATGACGTCCGAGGTACACTTGCCTTGATGCTTGCTTTCACCTTTATAACTGGCTCACGGATGATTTGGGCTCTCGGGCCTCGTTTTCCCTTCTCTCTCTCTAAGATCGGCATTCCCTCTCTCTCTAAAACCCTAAACCCATGCGAAAATGAGAGGAGAGAAGGCAGATCGTGTTTTTATACTGCTCCTGCCGCTCGGCTTTCGAGCAGTCCGCCGCTCGAGCGGAGCTTGAGCGGCCATCGGGCGGAGGGCTTTGGGTACGCCACTGGTTTTTCCGCCCGAAAGGAGGGCTCGAGCCCACAACAAGCGCCATTCGGCTGCTTGCTGAATTCGGATATTTTTCAACTTTTCACTTTTAACTACCACTTTTTTATTATATGTATAGCTCTTACTGATATTAATCACCTTAATCACGTCTAGTTATTACGTTTTCGATTTTGGGTCCTCACATAATCCTTATAAGACCCTCTGTTAAACATATATAGAAACAAAATTCATAATTTCAAATCATTTAATTTCTGTAGAAATTTTGATAGAGTCTCTTTTATAATTAGATAGAAATAAAAAATATAACGTGCTTATTTGCACCTGTATAGAGTATACTCATTAGCCAAACTTGAAACTTATGATCATAACACAAAAGTAGAACTAGTACAAGCACACAACTATCTAAAATATCACAATTTTCTTATAATACACATTCATAGGATCTCAAATGCCATCCATAGCCTTAGATCAACTATTCTATCTACTATATCAGAATTTGTATGAGGGATGCCATCGAAGACCTGTACAAAACTAGAAAACATATAGCGGAAGTAACTATATCCAAGATATAATTTGTGAAAGTATAAATACAGTTCTAACAGTTTACAGAATATGGTACAATTATTTATACATAATTTTCTTTATAAAACTCTATGGAATATACAAAATTATCAAATTTTTTAAAATACTTCAAGATAATCTTTGAGACTTCACCGAAACTCCCGAACCTTCATTACTAATCTCTAGCTATGCCTGATCATCCGGTATCGTCTCTATAGTCTTATCTAGAGGAAAAAAATAAAATAGTGAGTCGAAACCTAACAAGGTACCAAAATATGCAGAATACAATACTTTCATATAGAATATAAGTGCATATAAAATAAATATAGGGGCATATAAAGTGTAAATGCATTAAGGCATTGGTTATGAAAATATTAGCAGAATATAAATGTAGAAGGTCCTAAAAACTATCAAAGAATAGGAACATATACGAAAAGCATGAGAAAAGTATAATTCAATATGAACAGGTCTCGGTAATCATTATTTATACTTTTATGCAAAATATATATTCATTAGAATAGAAAATTATGATAACATCAGAAAAATAGAAGCATTTATGGAATAAAGATAAAGCATAATGCTATTTAAACATGCGTCGAAAATCATGAATCGGTATAGCATGCTTCAGAAATCGAAAAATAGTATCAATTCTATAAATTCTAGAAATTTTTTTAACTATCAGGAGGACCTAACTAGTAGACCTTACTAGTCGAGGGACGGACAGTCGAAGATAGATTGTGTTCATTCCACACAATCTAAGGCCAGTAACGGTTATTCTTTCTTGTGGGATTTTGGACGGTGATGCCGGCCAGTAACAGTAACTACCCTCTAGGTTGTTGCCCTGAGGAAGGGTAGACCACGTATAACTCCATGGATAGAGTTATCCTCGATTACCATCATAACGTTCTATGGTATGTCGGAGAATCTTACCTGACTGTACATCAGTCTTAGGTTCTAATTAACATCGGAAAGCTTATAATATATCGTTCTTCAAAAAATCAGTCAAAATCTTACGGTTAACTCTTCAATACGCTTCAGTAATTCTCAATAACTTAACAGTGTAATTCCACGTAAAATTTTCAGTTACAAATCATAACATGGGTATTATCTTGTTACAAATCAACATTTACCAGTCAAAACTTATGAATTAAAACAGTCAAATGCCTTCAATTTCGTGCTTATGGTTTCGTCAAAACTTTTGGACGTAGAACGGACACTGAATACAGATTTACACATGAAATTGGGGCTATATATTGTCATATATATAGGTAAACATGAAATCTATCCGAACAGTTTACAGAAACATACATTATTTACATGAAATGTGCAGAAACATGTATTTAGAATATAAACATAATATCTGAGATATTAAAAAGCTATAAAAACGGTAAATAACGTCCGAAATATACTTCTCTGAGCTCGATCTATAGTTATTTTTACCCGAATCGGAGTGGAACGGCCGGATTTCTCCATCTCCTTCTCTTTCTCCACTTCCTTCTCCCTTTCATGGCTGCTGCTCGGTCGATCTCCCTTCTCTCTCCTTAAATTTTCATTTAAAATGTAGAGAAAAATGGTCACATGACTCACCCGAGGACTAGCGCTCGAGCGGTCCTTGAGTGCTCTCTCTCGCAAAATGGTGCCCGGGTTGGCGCTCGAGCACTCGTTGAGCGCCACCCTCGTAGCTTGCACCGCTTCCATCTCGTATCAGGCGGTCGTGTTCGTAAAATTGCGCCCACCGCTTGAGTGCCGATCCCATTTCCTTCTTATTTGCTCATTTTTGCTTCGGTACCCATTTATCAATTATTTTTATGCCTAATCATAATCATTTACTTAATTATTCCATATTTATCATATTTTAAGATCGGGATTTCACATCATACATGTCAACTTTCCTTTCTGGCTTGTCGATACATGCATTGTTCCTCTTTTGGGGGCAAATATGAGGTGTATTATTACTTCCCATTGGTATATAATATTTACATTAGAAGCCCAAACATTTCCCGACGTAACAGTCAATAAAAATCAAGGGACAATAGTTTATTTACCATCATAAAAACCTATGTATTAATATAATATGTCTAAGTTGCAGTCTGGCCTCCCCGAAACTCTGCCATTCCTTTCTATGGCAGCTGTGCTGCTAAACGAATCTTCAGTTTGCTCCTAATTTGTGGTCTACCATCGCAACGGTCTCAGTTCCTCCCAAGCAGCCTTTGTGTGGGTGCAATAAAAATAAATAGACATTCATCAACTCTGTGACACGCAAGCAGGTGGGATTTGTTGTGATTCGAAACAAGCATATCATCAATGTAGCAGAATAAATCCAAAATCTTAAGGCTTGATTTTTAAATACAAATTATGATATCATCACTGTAACTTTGGAATAATTTGAAAATGATTGTATAATGAAAATTCAAAAGAAAATCAAATTTTGGGAATCAAATTTGATGTCTGATGGATGTTTGAGTCTCATTTATGCGTAATTTGGGCAAAAGCCACAAGTTTGATGTTTGATATTAAAAGATTAATTTTGAGGAAGATTACATAAACATAGTTTGATGTAGTGTATGATAGATTTTAGATTGGAGTTTTTCCTTACGAGTAATTGAGTCTGAAAAAGCACGTTTTGTGCTAGCGTGAACAAACAAGTTTTGACCCCGAAAATTATAGCGGAAGCAACAATAAATAAATATCTAATACACGTAAAGGATATTTAATTCTAGATACTAACGAGATAACAAGCATGTACAATACGAATAATTATAAGCAATAAAGATAAAGACGCGATTTTTGATGACGAAGTGAAAACTCGATACCCACATGTCGATAAAAACACTCCGGGCTTCAACGGCCGGGAAGCAATGCACTATGAAAATCAACTTTGCTAACCGAGCCGACTTACTGGGTCACGTGATCCCTACCAAGGAACTCCTTGGACAATGGAACCGACACCTTCCGGTCTTCACGTCAATCTTCCCTCTCGTGCCACTTGAATTGCCAACCATGATCGGATCTCATTCTTCACGAACCAACGTCTCCACGAAGGTAGAAGGATGGGAAAGGTTAAATGGAAAAGGAAAAAGAAAAATGGTGAGAAAACTCTTTAGAACATGAAGATCAAAGTTATGTCTTTTGGTTTTCTCAAGAGAAGCTAAATCAATGGAGCATGTAAGGCTTTCTTCTCAAGTTTAATGGCTTCATAAGATGTCAACCAAGGCTGTGGCGTGCTTAGGGTTCCAAGAAAATAAGGTATGAATTTATAGTGGAGCCAAAAACGCGTTCAAAATTTCTGCCCGTTGCACCGGCGCTCGAGTCGGGCTCGAGCGCGCGGCGGGCGGCCGTAGGGTTTCGTGAGAAACCCTGTGGGGGCTCGAGCGGCTGGAGGGCGAGCAGCGAGCGTGCTACCTACTGGATTTTTGGCTCGAGAGGCTAGCGAGCGACAGGCGAGCGGGCACCCTACTGGATTTTAGGCTCGAGCGGCTAGCGAGCGACAGGCGAGTGGGCGACCTATTGGATTTTCGGCTCGAGTGGCTAGCGAGCTCTAGGCGAGCGCAAACTGGACAAAAACGGACTTAAACCCGACACCCCACAAACCGATATGGATACAATAAGACATGGTCACGGAATATGCCAATTTGACAAATGTCGCTAACAATCTTTCCTTTTGGCAATTCCGTGACAAAACTCATAAAATAAAGAAAAACAAGAGAATCACGGGTTCAGACACCACTGAGATAAAACCCGTGAAAACCTACGCCTAGTGATACAAAAAAAAAATAGCTATACGAGAACTGCTGAGGCGATCTGATGAAAACTTGTATTGACAGCCTGTAGAACTTCAGTTTCCTGGTCAAGCAAGGTTAGTACCAACAAAAAAAAAAAACTAATAACAACATAACAGCATGCATGGTATATAAGCATGAGAGACAAGCATTAACAATATGCAACAATATAACATACAACAATCCTCCCCCTATCGAAAATAAACAGTACTCCCCCTCACAATAATAATAACTTGAACTAATATGTAAATAACAAAACTCCCCCAAAATAAGCAGGGTCTCCCCTAAGCTCCCCCTATCAAAGTGAATCAAGTCTCCCTCTTTTTGTCACGAATGGCCAAGGGGTAATGTAGCTCACTTTTCTTAACCCAGACTTGTCTCACTGAATGCATTTTGGAATTCAATCTTTTTACTTGTTCATTTAATGTCTGAATGTGATCAACAAGTGTGAGGTTTCGGATTTAAGAACTTGATAATAATGAGGTGATTAGTATGTTAATGATCAATACTAATCCTATGGGATGATTAAGGTTTGGTATCGGAAGAAAAATCGGGAAAATTATTCAGGCCCGGGCTGCTGAAGCCTTGCCAGCAGGCTTGTGCCTGCTGGGCGCTCGAGCCGAAAAAACCAGAATCGAAGCGGCGGACAGTCGTGGCATGGCTGCACGCGGGCCGCTCGAGCTCTGCTCGAGCGGTCGGCGTTGTATAAATTCGCGCCGCGCCCTCATTTTCCCTCATTTCGCGATCGGCCGAGGGTTTTAGAGAGAGAGAGGGGTGCGACTGGAGAGAGAAGGAAGGAGATCGAGCCCGGGAGTACGATTCCGCCCGAGAGCCAGGTATAAAGGTGAAAGCACGTGTCGAGGTAAGTGTTCTCATACCCACTTCTCGTCCTCTTTCGATGTTTTGTGTATTTTCGTTGGGTATTTTGTGTCGATACCCACGGGGAACGTTAGAATCTCGAAACCCATGCCTTGAGGTCCAAGAAAATGTGGTTGTTTGTCCGAATCGTGTTCGATTCGTCCGGGTGGGTTTTACCGAAACCGTAACCCACGGAATTTGGGGGTTTTCCGTTTCCCGACCGTGTATCATGAAATTGACCTCAAAATTGGAATCCCCACGTCCCAATGATGTATATAGGTCGGCCGCGGGTCCGATCTTGCACGTTTGGACCCGTTCGTGGCGTCCGAGCCCGTTAAATGGGCGCTGTTACTGTTCACCCGAGACCGAAGGTGGATTTTGCGCGTTGTCACCTTCGTAAAATGTTGAAATAACCCTAGAATATGAATCCCCGTATCCCAATTGTGTGTATATATCGACCGGATGCCGAATCTCACAAGATTTGACCCGTTCGTGGCATCCGGGAGTCTTGAAATAATTCCGTGATTGTTTATCCGCCATAAAAGGGGAAGTTACATGCTTCCATCATCGTGATAAGTTAAATCGAACCCAAATGTAAAATATCGTGTACAAAGAGTACTCACGAACCCACCGAACGTCCGATTTCCAAGTATCGAATTATACAGTTTATTGATCACCCAAAACGAAATGAGGAATGTAAAGTAATATGCCTCCATAATTGTATTGAAAGTAACGTTTAAATGTTTAAACGCAAATGTAAGCTCCGAAACGTGTATCTGTGTGCTGGAGGCAAGGGATGAGTCCCGGAGGTCCCAAAGTGATATGTGATCATCGGAGGTAAGAATCTAATCTCTCTCGTGAACTTGGATGACTTGTTGTAGTTTAAGGGAATTATGCCCCACGGATTGTGATTAAGGGAATTGAGTCCCATTGGATATTGTGAACCGTGACGTGAATGGAAGGGAATCCACATCGAGCTTGTGATGATGTAATCTCCTGGATGGAGATGTGTTTGATGACGTAATCTCCCGGTTGGAGATGATTGTGATGGGAATGAGATTTCCCGAGATTGGATCGTGTGTGGCGAATGTGGATTTTCCTCTCCAAGTGTTGAACCTAACCTTGAAACTAGGACCCTGAGTCGTAGGAGTAGTATTCTTTAGTATACCATGTCCATCGCGGTGTGAACTCGAGGAATACTTGGCCACGTATTCCGGCCGCTCGTGGGAGTGGGTGATGCATGTGGTACGCTTTAGGAAACTACTGTGGAAGAACGAGGATTGCCCTGGACCCCGGGGGTGTGTCGATCGACGCTGCATATTGAGATGTAGTCGTCTATGATGATTGTTGCATGTATGCAACCGAGGGTCGTGTGCTACCGACCTAAAATAGTAGCCGTGGCTTTAGAATGTGTAGCGAACACATTCCTGTCCTCGCTCTCTCGCATCGTTGGTTAGTACGATCTACTACGGGTCCGCAAAGATGACGTAATAATGAAAATGAATAATATCCAATTGATGAGAGTGTGAGAGAGGTAATAAGAACCGAATGAATCCGGTGATTCAAGATATGACCGCGAGAATGTAGTGACTCTAAATGATGACCAACCAAAGCAATCGTGAGAACCGTGAGAATCAAGAGATTCAAGATGTTCCTGTTCTCTCCCCCGCTTTGTGGTTAGGGAAAGTTCCTGTATCTTTTCCCATTCCAGTCCTTGTTCATGTCTTGGAGATGTGTTTATGATTATACTTGCTGAGCTGTAAGCTCACTCTTATTATCTGTTATTTTTCTTTCAGATGAGAACACTTAGCCGACGTCGGATAGATAGAGCAAGGAGAGACTTGCTTGATGAGATGGGCTGGTCGGCGAGTGCGCGAAAGCTTTGGACTCAGAGTTGGATCGGATTTTGAGCAGCTACTTAGAGTTGGGTGTGGCTTATTATTGTTATTGTTTTATGGTTTTGTTATGTTTCCGCATTTATGATGATTTAGTATGCTTCCGTGTCTGTATTGATGTTTGGAGTTTTGTTTCATTTAGATGGCATTTATCTAGATCCAGTATAGTAGGTAGTGTACTGTATTGGAGCCATGGATGATATGGCAGTTGTGTGATCCTGTGTGGCGTGTTGTAGGCTTTGAGTTAAGCCTTTTGATTAGTTGTGTGCTTGTACAGGATATTTAAACAGGTTGTATTTTTGGTTTTCGTCTAGTTGCAGAGGAAACTCTGCCGGATTTTCTGTAGAATCCATAGGTATTAATTATGGACTTTGGTTTGTGTGGCCATTGACGGAGGTTATTCGATGGAGAATAATCTGGTCCGTCACAACAAGTTCATGCATTTTTAGCCCTGGTCTTTGGTTGTACAAATAATTCATGATGTAACAACGAGAACGAGTATGTCCAACTTTACCACACGCATGACAAGTAGGCACATACTTTGGAGATTTTTTCCCTATCTTTTAGACTATATACGTTGGTCAAATGATGGGAGTGAACGCTATTTTCCACACGTCGAGTAGGTTGCTTAGTGAGTTTGGATTTGTAAGCGTGTTGGTGTGGAATTTTTGCGGCGGGAACAAAAACAGTTTTAGGATTCACGTTATTTTGAACAATGTTTGCAGCATACCCCAAACCCTGTTTATTTCCACCAATTTTTTTCAACCTGAGCATATGGTCTAATTTTGTGGACCCATTCAAGAATTATTTTAGATCTTTTCGAGAAGCCTCAAGTTCAGATTCTAAAGTTGTGAGTTGCTTAGCAAATGAGATTTTCAGATTCTCAATTTCTTGAGTTTTAGAATCTAACTCGGATTGGACTAACTTTGCTTGTTCCAACTCAATGACCCTACTGTTTAAGGTTTTATTTTGTTTCTTTACTTTCAAGCATACCCTAAACAGTTTATCATATGCTTCTTGAAGGCCATCAGATTCAGCTTCTGACTCATCCATAGAGTCATCAGAGTGATTAAAGTTTTCTACTGAATGGTCACACATAGAGGTCATAAAAGCCATGTACTTGACAGGGCCATCGTCAGAACATTTTTCACCCTCTTCTTCTTCATCATCACTTAGGGTCACATTAGTTTTAAAGGCTTGACCTTATTGGCGTTTAAGGTTTGGGCATTCAGCCCGATAGTGGCCAAAGCCTTTACACTCATGGCGTTGAACTCCTTGAGTATTTTTTGATTTGTAGTCCTTGAGTTCACGTCGGTCTTTCTTCTCAAATTGAGATGACCGTTTTGAATCCACATTAATTTTGTTTGATAAAGATTTATTTTTCCTTAAAAACTTTTTGAAGTTCTTAACAAATAAGGAAAAGTCGTGATCACTACATGATTCTTTATCGGAATCCCGGGTTTGCTCTTCCCTACTTGATTTGAAAGCAAGAGATTTATTCTTCTTTGATTGTGGCAATGTGTGCTCATAAGTTTGTAGGGACCCTACAAGTTCTTCGATTTTTAATTTGTCTAAATCTTTGCTCTCTTCAATCGCCGTCACTTTGGGTTTAAATCGTTCAAGCAACGATCGTAGAACTTTTCTAACAACTCTATTTTTCGGGATTCGTTCGCCTAAATTGAACGTGGAGTTTACAATATCATTTAATTGGGCATAGAATTCATCAAATGTCTCATTATCTTTCATTCTTATTTCTTCAAATCTAGTGGTTAGCATTTGCAATTTTAAATTTTTAACTAGTTTAGTTCCTTCATTAGTGATTTCTAAAATGTCCCACACATCTTTAGACGTCTCACACATTGAAATTCGTTTAAACTCATCGGGAGACACAACCATCAAAATAGCATGTAACCCCTTACTATTCCAATTACATGTATCAAGTTCCTCTTTGGTCCATGAAGATAGGGCTTTTGGTTCATTGCCCGAGGAACTAGTGGGTGGAGTCCACCCAACTTGGATACGTGCCCAAACACGCTCATCTAGAGATTTTAGGAAGGCTCTCATCTGGACCTTCCAATAGGCATAGTTACTCCCATCAAAGAAGGGAGAAACGGAGAGCGATCCACTCGTATACATCTAGATCGGGGGTCACGGATCGGGGTAAGTCTCTAATACCAATTGAAAAAGCACGTTTTGTGCTAACGTGAACAAACAAGTTTCAACCCCGAAAATTATAGCGGAAGCAATAATAAATAAATATCCAATACACGTAAAGGATATTTAATTCTAGATACTAACGAGATAACAAGCATGCACGATACGAATAATTATAAGCAATAAAGATAAAGATGCGATTTTTGGTGACGAAGTGAAAACTCGATACCCACAGTAATCGAGAAAAACACTCCGGACTTCAATGGCCAGGGAAGCAATGCACTATGAAAATCAACTTACAGATCGGATGGTAACGACGCGCTAACCTAGCCGGCTTACTCCCGTCACGTGATCCCTACCAAGGAACTCATTGGATTTGCCCGCAGCAACGGAACTGGATACCTTCCAGTCTTCGCGTCAATCTTTCCTCTCGTGCCACTTGAATTGCCAACCATGATCGGATCTCCTTCTTCACGAACCAATGTCTCCACGAAGGTAGAAGGATGGGAAAGGTTAAATGGAAAAGGAAAAAGAAAAATGGTGAGAAAACTCTTTAGAACATGAAGATCAAAGTTATGTCTTTTGGTTTTCTCAAGAGAAGCTAAATTAATGGAACATGTAAGGCTTTCTTCTCAAGTTTAATAGCTTCAGAAGATGTCAACCAAGGCTGTGGCGTGCTTAGGGTTTCAAGAAAATAAAGAATCATTTATAGTGGAGACCGACCTAGCATATAGAACAAGAGTTGTTAATCAAGGGCACGGCATGACGTCCTTCAGTTGCTTTACAAATGAGTGTGTTTGAGAGTCTATGCGGGAGTTCGATCTCATTAAAGCTAAAAATTGAATCCACAGAGTAATGAAAGTGCTTGAAATTATCCTAAAGAGGAAAAATCCAATTTTGTAGCCAACAAAATTAAAGGAGAAGTTAATAGGTGGTGGGCAATTTAGATGAGGATTCTAAGTATGGAGAACGAAGAGATCCCATGGAATGTCATTTTGGAGGTCTTTAAGGAGAAAATTTTCCCAACTAGTATTTATGAGATTAAAAAAAATGAGTTTAATTGTTTAAGATAGGATAAGTGGACAGTGGCCGAATTTGACATGAAATTTATAGAGTTGTTTCGATTTGCCCTACATGTTGTGGTGGATGAAACCAAGAGGGCCAAGAAGTTCATGTAAGGACTCCATGATCAATTCAAAAGTAATTGGTGTCACTCTAATTAAGGATTTACAGTGAAGTGCTTGACCAAACCCTACTAGTCGAGTAGAAACAAGAAAGAGAACCGTTCTTTGAGAAAACGTTAGTAAGTAATGGCCAAACTTGGAAGCTAGGAGGATTCCAATTTAAATCCAAGGCGTAGGAGAAGGGTAAGGAGATTGGAGTCAAATCTTTCTTGATGAATCCTTGATAATCCAAGGTGATATGTGAGCATTGTGGCAAGTACTGTCTATGCAGACAATGCGGCCAGTAAATTAGAGCTTATTTCAATTGTTTCCAAGTTAGTTATATGATGAAGAATTGCCTAATTCCTTCAAAATGCAAGGAAAGGAAACTCACTATTTTGAGGAAGACTTTTATGGCAACGGGAAAGGATGCAACGCAATCCATTAGTGATTAAGATAATATGTAGATTTTTGATTCTATAGCTTATGGGTTAATTGATGCTAAATTTACCTACTTATTTGTGGCTCCTAAGTTTGTCTATAATTTGTGTGTAACCCCTCATATTTTGCCTTAATAGTATCCACTTTGGTGGGTAAGTTTCTAATGACGGATATCATGTATTCCTAGTACTCGATTGGGGTCAATAGGTTCAAATTGTTGGTAGATTTAATTTTGCCAAATATGTCTAATTTCGATACTACTTTGAGAATTGACTAGTTGGAGTATTATCACGTGAATGTGGATTATTTTAACACGATAATCCTATTTTAATAAGACTATATATTCGTTATAGAGAATTGAATAAGATTATAATAAAAAATAAGTATCTTTGATTAAAGATTGACGATTTGTTTGACCAATTAAAAAAATATACTTTTTCTTCAAAATCGATCAACACTCTGGGTATCATTGATTAATGATCAAATGGGAGAACGTACCTAAGACGGTATGTAAAGAACGAGTTTTAGATTTTATATTTGATCATAATTAATTAAATTAAGATAAGTAAAGTTAGGATTAAATAAGAAAAAAATTGGGTTAAAGTTAAATTTAGAATCAAGTCATATCGAGTTGAAGGACGTTTAATCGGAGCTTGATGCATGCACATGCATGTCTTGGGCAGAGATGTTGCGCCTAACAGACGTCTGATGGTATTTGAGCGTGCCTTACAATGTATTCATGCTTGTGCATACCTGAGGGATGCTCAGACGCGATGAGTTAGAATACTAGTGCCTGACGGGTGTTCGATGCAATGCTTGTGCACCACTATGTTTGGCCATGGGACCCAATGCGCGTCCGACGCACTCATGTGCGCTAAATATGCTATATAAGTCATGTTCGATTGATTTTCAATCATTTTTTGTCAGATTTAGAGAGAGGAGAGAGAGGGCGAAGAAAAAAAGAGAGACAAAGCTAGAGATGGCCAATTAAAGTGGATTAAAACACGATTTTGGTAAATTTGAAATTAAAATAAGTACATTCCAAGTCTTTTTTTTTTATTATTATTGATCTTTCTTTACTTTCTTAAGTATTTATTGTTTTGAATACTTATACATGATATATTTTCATAGTTAAGATGATGGTACTTTATATGCATGAAATCTTACGCCCATTTCTTATAATTTTTATAAAATCATGTTATTAGTTCATATACTTTATCTTGTTAACTTATTTTTCTACATTTTCACCCAAGTATATGTTGAAATCATGTTTTAACAATTATTGTATACTTTAAATTCGCACATAACATTTTTATATATTTAAATTTACTACGTGTATATTTTGCATGTTCGAAAATTTTATCTATTTGTCCTTACTTGCATGACATTTGAAATAAAATATAGAATTGAGAAATTTTATTAATTTTTCTATAACTTTGTTCAAAAATATTATAATATAATATTACATGTTTCAAATTAAGTATGTCCAAATTTTTGTAGAAAAATTTAAACATTGCATAATATGAAATTGAAGAAATTTGAAGGAAAAATTTCACAATTTGTTAATAAATTAATTTTTTTTTCAAAATGAGAAAATATAGGGATTATGTAAAATTGTATAAAGTTTTCATTTATTTATGTAACGGACCATTATAAGAATATTAGCGGTGGCATGTTATGGTATGCCTTAATATACAATGATAGTGATCAAGGTTTGAACCTATCATTCACAGATGAAAGCGGTGTCCGACCCCATCAATAGGGTGATATATATATATATGATGACCCATATATGAGTTTTGAATAGTAATATAAAACATTTGATTGTGTGAAAATAAATAAATCTCGAGTTATGATTATACATTCCTTAGTTGGTAAGGTCTTACTAGCCTTGGTTTACAAGGATTACATGATTTTATATAGCATGATTGATTTAGAACCAAAAGAGAAAATTTAGAACTATGCATAATTGTTATGAAAATCCACATCATTGCATCTGAATTTGATCTACTGTCCTTCTGATATATTTTTATGCAAACTATATGTTAAATTATGTAGATTATATGTCTTGCTGAGTTTTTGACTTACTTTTACTTTTATTTTTTTGCTAACCTTTTATATTAACGGGTTTGGGTACTTATAAGTGAGGATTTTGAAGGAGGAGCTAATTTAAGAAAAAATTACTTTAGGATTTTATAAGAATATAATATTGTATTTAGTGTTTGAGTAGTAACTTATGATGTTTACGTTATTTCGGATAATGGTTTTTGTATAGAAAGAAATATTATGATATTGATATAGTTAGCTCTAATTATAGTTCAGACATAATTTTTTATGGATGTATTGACATCTTAATACAGTTTATTTTTCAGCTACATGTCAATGTGGCATTTTGGGTTTTATGGTTAGATTATTTATTATATTATATTTTTAGGTTAGTTATAATATAAACGTGAAACTAACGTTCTTTGTTAATATGGGACTTATTATTTGTTAATGGAATGATCACACTATGTGACGAACCGTGGTTCCTATTGAAAATACGATCGAGTCCTTGTAGAAAAATGAACGTCAAACAAATATAATCTATAGAATATCCTGCATAATAATAAAAATCCATCTAAAATTAACTCTGACATATCTATAAACCACAACAAACCACATAGGATCCAAATACCACAATTAATAACATGTGACACCAATGTTATAACTCCGGGTATAATGTCGGCTAAGACAAAATGTCACTAGGTACATAATTAAACTATAGAGACCTGCAGAAGCAACTATATCCATCAAATATAGTAGAAGTTAGACTACATATACAACATCATTATCAACGGTATATATGACCATCAAAATGATATAATATACTCTATAATTGGGTACAAAATCGCAAATCTAAGCCTTCAAACTGTCCTCCAAGATCTTCAAGCCTAGTTGACTTCTAATTCTCTACCCTGTCCTATCGGGTATAACTTTGTACTTATCTAGAGATAAGCAAAGCAGTAAGGGCGAGCCAAAGCTTAACAAGTGTAATAAAAATAAAGATATGGCACAATATAAACAAATGGGATAGGGAATGAGACAGAAACATGATATAGAATGCATAACATGAAACATGAGCAAACACATAATTACTTATTTTTACAAACCAAGGCCAGTAAACCCTATTAGCTAAAGGTATGGGAGAACGAGAAAAAGATCATGATACTCCATATAATCTACTTATCATGCCTGTAGACGGGCCGATAATAATATGCCCCCACATGTACCCTCGGGGCCTAGGGGCAGTCATCATCCTTCTATAGTAATATTCTAAGATTTGCCAAGAGTATCACCCGCTATAATCCGCTGCCAGGATAATTCTTAAGTTACTACTATAATACTAATGATAGGCCAGGGGATATTACCCTTCATAATATAAATCCATGGTTCTAATTTCATGATTTCTTAATCTTTGAGGGGAGGTTCACCAAACTTCTTTCACAATTTTCTCCATTCGGGAGAACAAATTAATCATATAACAAATTATAAAATTTTTTTCAAATACTTGTACGATTTTTATCTTTCTTTCAGATTTAAGTTTTCTCATGATTTAATTTGCATATACAAATATAATAAACATAGGGAAGAATAGGCATTCTTACCATCGAGAGGCAATATAACTTTAGAGGCTTTTGGGTAATATTTCCTTCACAATTGGTTAACGAACATATTTTTGAATATGTAATTAAACAAATGCCAATATATGAAACTTAATTTAACAATTAAACAATGCAAAAATTTTGTAAAATTTACCAAGGGGACTCGGGTGAACAATATCCAGCGTGAACTGTACCCGGTTGTACATATCAGATGATTCTAAAAAATTCAGACATTCAATAGGTAAATTACCAAATTTAGGATATGGGTAATCATAATCTCAAACCAATTTATACATAAAACTCGAAATAAATACTTAAAGGACGTTCCGGCACATATTAGGGGTTCCGGTGAACGGCTTTTCAAATAAAATCATCAAATTGGATATCTAATCGGAAAATTAACATATACAAGATATGAGTAATAATATTCTTGTTCAAATTAGATAAAAGCTCCAAAAATTTGTGGGTAAAAGGGTCCGAGCACGAATAAACAGTACTGGTGAGGGTTAAGGTTTCGGGATTGCACCAAACACTGCGTAAAACTCACAAATTGGACATGAAATCAATATATATATATCATATATCATGGTTAATACGGAATATAAATTTAATTGGGTATCAGAATGAGAATACCTGATAAAAATGAAAGAAAGGTGTAAGAAAATGAAAGAGAAAGGAATGGATGCACTTGCGTTAACCCAATCTACCACTTCTCCAACTAGCTCGAGTTCGGAATCGGACCGGAGAGCCACCATTTCCTCATCTTTTCCTTTTCTCTCTCTCTCCTCTCTTTTCTACCTCACGGGCCCCTACTGCTCGTTCCTTCTACATCTGTTATGTTATTATTATTATTAATAGATATATTATGTTATGTTATATTATATTTTATTTTCTTTTAATCCTAAAACTCAAATCGATATTTGGACAATGAATGGGCACATATCGGGTATTGGCCCAACAACTCTAAATATCCTCCAAAATTTTATAATATTTAATTAATTTTTATCACACAAAAATTATCCAAAATAATAATAAATAACTCAAATTAAATCAAATAAAAATTTGAGATATTACATTCTCCCCTACTTATAAAAATTTTATTCTCAAAATTTAATGAACGTCAAAACTTAACAATAGGGGGATAGTTCTTCTAGATTTTGCTTTCATAATGCCAAATCAATTTTTTGGAGAGACGATTATTTCTAACGAACCTTAATCATTCGAATCATCCTGATCATCAACATCTAATGCCTTTTGTCTAAAAACGAGATTGAAACCTTATTATAAGACAATCCCTGATCTCCCACAATGGTTAAACCCGATTATAAACCTACTTCCTCAACCATCGATATCGGGGAGACATCATGATAGTCTACCAAAATTGTAGACAACCAAAACTACCAGCTATTTTCTCAACATAATTCGAAACCTCGAGCAACTTATGAACTCCTACTTCAGTTTATCCTTAGTATCGAAAATGACTATTCACTTGGATCCTTGATCTTATTCTAAAATCTCTAAGCCATAGATCGCACGCCACCGTTCGCTAAACTGATTGACCACTTACTTATACATTAGAATCACTTGTAATCCTTGTCCAATGAATCATGTTAGACATCTAGGCCACACAATAGTTAAAGAACTAAGAAAATTTCAAAGATATCAATACAATCAAGGCAATGTTTTTAATCCTCAGGTCACGATTAATTTAAAAACTACGATTGAGACGATCATCCAAAAAATTGACACAGCCTCAAAATCACTATTTAAACCTCGAACTTAAGTAGTAAGCAACTTATTATCTCGCTGGTATACCAACGAGTCAACATGTTTGACCCACACACATCCAATTTTGAGATAGAGGAAACGTCCTCGAAAGCTAATCCACAATTATTCCAACTTCCAAAATCCTTACTATTCTAATAACCCTGAAGCAAAATTACAAGGACTTCTTATCTCTTAAATAGGTTATCCATTTGTGCTAATGCAAGATCATGTCCTTAGCATGACATGACTACTCAGACCTTAGGATTAGCTAGACAGTAACTTCACCCATAAGTTAAACCTATAAACCCTCAAAGCAATGACCCCAATTGCTAACTTCAAACTATGGTTGGGGTAATTCTAATTATGGGTTTCTCCCCCACTTAATCAAAAGGATAATCACCTACAACTAAGGTATTTTTTTTTTTTTTGGTAGGTACCTACAACCAAGGTAGGAAAAGCATAATTCTAAATTTTTTCTCAAGGCATCACATGCTACAACAATACATTTGATCTATTAAGGATCAACCCAAATGACATGATCAACAATTACCATTCAAACCTAGAAGGTTATTCCCTCATACTTTACTTCTAAAAGATGTCGATTGCTTCCAAGTTAAGGCTTTGCGAATATTGCAAAACCTTGAGGAGTACTTAACGGACATCCTCCTGAATTCACCTAGACCCAAGAGAAACGTGCTCTTTTGTGACATCAATTAATCCTTCCCAAATGAGCCATCACTTAGATCCCTACAGAACCACATTCGTGCTACCGAAGAATCCACGTGGCCAATACGACCTCTTCCTTTACTGAGACTCACACTCTGACCTCAATCAAGCACACGATTAACAACCTTCTTAATCCATGACACAGCCCTCAAACATGGTTTACACTTCCTATGAATCTTTGAGTTCCTCGATGAGGCCATCATAATACTGATCTAAATATGGTCGAAAGATTCAACTCATAAAATTCATAGATATGCCAATGAATCTACAAACCCAAATGACATCATCAGAACTTGCAACAGCCACGTCTTTTTTTTTGATTGCTACCACGAGCACAATCCTCAATTATCACAATCAACAATGCTGTAGGCATAGATCAATCTTAGAAGTCATCAAACTCTTGCAATAGATCAAATAATTCACTCACTCATTCACAGTGCCCGCTTATTAAATCATTAATCTCCGGGCAACCTAATTTTTAAAAATTCACTAGATAACCTCATCGATTTGTCTTACATGCCTCAAAGGTTCTAGAGCATCCCATGGCATCATCTAACCGATAATTTCTCAATTCTGTACGAAATCCTTAAAGATCAGTGTCGATTTCGATACAATCTCGAATTACCGACTAAAAGATTAATAACCAATCTTCCTTCCAAAAATATCCTCAAATATTCACATTGTTAAACTCCTAAGTGACCATGAATGACCTCCAGATGTGGTCTCTTATGCTAAGTGGACTGGACGCAAATCCTCATTAAACGGTTTGCAGGAAAAGTGATACTAATTTCCTGATCCCCGATCAATTAGGACTCATACTCAAAATCCCATAATCCAATCAGGATGTAATATCTTTACTAATCTAATTTACACTAGTATGGTGGCTCATCAACCAAATTACTACTAAAATCAGTTCAAAACTTGATACTTCAAAATAATTCAATTCTGCCCAGCCAATAACATCTACAGACCTAAGGAAATGTTGTAAACCTCAATACAGCTAGTATCAAGCTTAAATCCTTAAATAAACAAATGAACTTTGAAATCCTTAAATCCGAGCCACCAAAAATTCAAACACTTGATCGTTATTATATCGATCACAATTCGCCATCCTTGGATTCACAAACATTTGGAATCAAATTCAAGTCATTTGGACGTGAGCCCATGATTTCACCTTATCTGTCTCACTTGCTATGCTAAGCAAGTGTGACGGAACTGATTTTTTTTATTCCGTCATTCATAACACAATTGAAAACCCAAACTAAACCAATTAGGTGCAACACAGGATCTCATATGCCACTAGAACCCATATACTTTTAACCATAATAAGTATAGCGAAAGTTATTCTAACGCTTGCGGAAGCATTTATATTCATTCCAAAATATTCATTTCCGAGTACATAGCCAAAAATGTTTAACCATAGAAGTCCATCAAGTCATTACAATAATATTTTTTTAGAATAAGCTTCCGAGGTCTTTAATAATCCTTCAGACAGGCTCTAATCACTCCAACTCGTCAGGTATGAGCTCTAAAGCTTCATCTGTAGGGGAAAAAACATAAAACAGTGAGCCGAGGCCCAGCAAGGTACATGCATTTGAACTGTAAAACGGTTATACGAAAACGATCATATAACCATGCAGAACCAGAATGTTTAATCAAAACATCATCTGGAAAAACAGTAAAGACATACTATAACCATATTAAATCTCATGCTTCATAAATTATTACACTATAGACTGTAAAATAATAATTATAAACTTTACTGATGCAAGGTAAAACTGAAAATAATACTCTATATTGTTCACTGTCATCTTTTCATTGTATACGATTCATTATCATCTTTTCATCAGATGATACTCTATCATCTTTTCACTGCACAATTTATTTTCATCTTTTATTGTGACATATCTTAACAATTTCAGACCCTGACAGTGTACCCTACTAGAGGAAGGAGCGAATGATTGAGGATAGATTGTATTCAGTCCACATAATCCAAGGCCTATCATGTCATATATATCCCATCCCGAGGGATATCTGTACTGTGTGCCATCCGAAGGTCGGCCTATCATGTCATATATATCCCATCCCGAGGGATATTCTGTGCCACCCAAGGTCCGCCTATGTTCCTCCCGGCTTAACGCCCTTGGACCATGAATCGCTCCAATGCAGCTATCTGATTACCACCGTAAGTTTTAAGGCCTCACCCAAGAACTTAGTGATAGTCGGTCTCGGGTCCCAAAATAACATAGGCGAAATACTTCCTTCTTAAAAGCCATTTTCAGTAAAGCCGGAGTTCATTTTCAGTTCGGAGTCAGAATTCACTTTTAATACAAGCCGGAGTTCTCTTTTAACAAAGTTGGAGTGCATTTCCTCAAAAACTGGGGTGCTTGAAAAGCCGAAGGTCATTTCAACAAAAGCCGGAGATCTTGGTTTCAAAAGGGCGGAACTCTTTTGGACAGAGTACTTTTCTTAAAAAGGATGGAACTCTTTTGGACAGAGTACTTTTCTTAAAAAGGACGGAGCTCTTTTTGGACGGAGTGCCTTTTTGGGCGGAGTGCTTTTCAGATGGGTGCTTTTCACTTGGAGTACTTTTAAAAGCCGAAATTTTATTTTCCTCAAGAGACGGAGTTCTTTTTACACAAAGGACGGAGTGCTTTTTCCTTTAAAACCGGGGTGCAAATTCCTTCTTAAAAACGAAGTGCATTTCCTTCTTAAAATTGGAGTTCGTTTTCTTCTTAAAGCCGGAGTTCTGGAGTGCATAAACTTAAAAGCCGCAGTGCGTAAACTCAAAATCCAGAGTTCATTAAATCCGAAGTTCATCTCTCTTAAAGGGCGGAGTTCATTTCTCTTAAAGGACAGAGTTCATTAAAGTCGGAGTTCATTTCTCTTAAAGGACGGAGTTCATTAAAGCCGGAGTTCATTTCTCTTAAAGGACGGAGTTCATTAAAGCCGGAGTTAATTAAAGCCAGAGTTTATTTCTCTTAAAGGACGAAGTTCATTAAAGCCG
Organism: Nepenthes gracilis; assembly: GCA_033239525.1. Classification (NCBI taxonomy): domain Eukaryota; kingdom Viridiplantae; phylum Streptophyta; class Magnoliopsida; order Caryophyllales; family Nepenthaceae; genus Nepenthes; species Nepenthes gracilis. The sequence continues at coordinate 14,443,743 of BSYO01000005.1, read as the reverse complement.
GAGTTCACTTCTCTTAAAGGACGGAGTTCATTAAAGTCGGAGTGCTTTTCGGGCAAAGCTCTTTTTAGACGGAGTGCTTTTCACTCAAAAGGGACGGAGTGCTTATTACTCAAGGGGACGGAGTTCAATTTCTCGAAGGACGGAGCTCATTTTCTCAAAAGACAGAGCTCGTTTTCTCAAAGGACGGAGCTCGCTTTCTCAAAGGTCGGAGTACTTTTGGAAGGAGTGCTTTTCGAACGGAGTACTTTTTACTCAAAGGACGGAGTGCTCAGTACTTTTAAAAGCCGAAGTTCATTTTACATTATAAGCTTACTTCTTTTTCGAAGGACAGTACTTTTCATTATGGGAAAACCGAATTGATTCTTTACCCAGAAAACCGAACTTAATTTTCATTAATGGAAAACGAACTTCTTTTAAGTATACTAATGTAAATTCTTCTTTACTCAATGATCAGGACAAACATCGTACATATAACATATACTTATCCGGATCAGATATACTTGCAATGAAACATGCATATGTTTGCATTAAATCATGATCTTAAAATCAGATATCCAGAATTGATTCTTTCGTATACTTTCAATATCTTTAAAACATGACTTAAAAGTCAGCGTCTGAGGTACTTGCAATGTTCTTAAAGCATGAATTTAAAAGCAGCGTCCGAGGTACACTTGCCTAACTGCCTTCTCTGGCCAACTCAAAGTTCTCCCCTCCTTCGCTCCTTATTTTTTCTTCTGTTTGCCTTCGCATCAACCAGCGCCGGGTTCACTCTCTTCCATCTTCTTGCATCAACTAGCTTTATATAGAAGAGGAGTTTGGTGGGGTAAGTGGGGTAAGAATACCTCTTCCATGGTAAGCAAGTGGGTTAGGCTACTCACTATGATACTTTTTCTCAGGGGTGTAATGAGGTAGTTTTTACCTATCCCATTTGGTCGAGGCCTAGTTGGTTTCCAACTAAATAATAAAGTTTGCCTTTTTCTTTAGTTACCATTAATTTATTCCGGCCAACTGCTCCTTATTTATTCCGGCCAACTGCTCCTTATTTATTCCAATGCTGCCGGTCGACTCTTCAATTTCGGTCAACATCTTCAAATCCGGTCAACTCTTCAATTCCGGTCGACTTCTTTTTATTATTCACTCCGTCCATTATCTTCTCATCAACTTCGGATTTTATTCTCCTTGCACCCATAATTCTACTCCGGCTTTACCAACACACAAGGCCGAACTTGATTTCAACTTAAGTGAAAGGCCGGACGGTTTTTACACTAAGGGAGGATGGACTTCTTTCACGCTAAGAGAAGACGGACTTCTTTTTCCTTACACAAAGGCCACTCCGGTTGTCAGGCCACTTCGGCCTTACTTCACACAAAACCACTCCGGACTTCAAGGCCACTTCGGCCTTACTTCACACAAAACCATGCTGGACTTCAAGTTCAGGAGATAATTTCGGATTTCAAAATATGCTCTAAGGCCTGTTTGGAACTTCTTATTACATTTTTCGGTCAACACAGTTGACCAGATAACCTTTAGTTTTTTCTCGATCCTTTGATTATTTTGACTCAATGACTGGGACTTTCTATACTTTAGAAGCTGGGTCGTTACAGCAAGCTTCCCCAATCCTAGGTCCTCGAACCGAGGTCAACCTAAGTTAATCCTCAAGGTATCCTTCTTCAACATCCTATCTCCCGGTTCTCGCTCGGATAAGACCTTCTAAGACTTTTAAGTCTCGCCATTCCATTCAACAAATTTAGATACCCAACTTCTCTATCACATGTTTGACCACTTCCACGTCTCACCCTCACCTAGGAAGCACGGTCGACTATGGATATCCTTTCTGGAACAAAAATAGTATGGGTTAGTTCATAACTTAGGTACTAACTAGAATAGTATAACCTAGACAGCCCAACTTACCCATTAATTTCTAACTTAGTTCTAGCCTAACTTAATCAACTTATCTTGATTAAGGCACTAACTAGGATACCACAACTAGACAATTAGACTCAACTACTTATCCTGATTTTGTCTTAGCCTAGGTCATATAAACTAGGCCAACTAGAATCATCCGACCTATCTTAATCATCCTACAACTCAACTACTTTATTCAATGTATCATATTTTAGCCCAAACTTTCCCATAGGATTCAGATCAAATCTAAGGTATCTTATTCTCTGATATCAACTGTGACAGATCGTATTTTTTATCAAAAATTTGGCAGAGTTTTGGCAGAAAAATGGCCACCAAATAAATATAAAACTTGTAGAATATCCTACACAATAACAAAAATCCATCTAAAATTAACTTTGACACATCCATAAACCACAACAAACCATATAGGATCCAAATACCACAATTAACAACATGTGGCATTGACATCATAATTTCGGGTATGACATCAGCTGAGATAAGATGTCACTAGGTACATAAGTAAACTATATAGACCTGTGGAAGTAACTATATCTATCAAATACAATAGAAGCTAGAGTACATACACAATATCATCATTAACGGTATACATGACAATCAAAATGATACAATATACTCTATAACAGGGTACAAAATCACAATTCTAAGCCTTCAAGCTACCTCCAAGATCACCATACCTAGTTGACTTCTAATCTTCTACCCCGTCTTATCGGGTACAAGCTCGTACTCATTTGGAGATAAGAATAGCAGTAAGGGTGAGCCAAAGTTCAGTAAGTGTAATATAAACAAAGATAAGGCAAAATATAAATAAATGGGATAGGAAATAAGATAGGAACATGATATAGAATGAACAACATGAAACGTGAGAAAATACATTCTGGAATATGAGTAACTTTTCATATTTTATCATTATTCTCTTTGGGATATAAATTATGCATAATTACTTATTTTTACCAACCAAGGCTAGTAAACCTTATTAGCTAAAGGTGCGAGAGAACGAGAAAAGGATCATGATACTCCACATGATCTAAGGCAATGAGCTCTTATTTTAGACCTAGAGGAAGGGCAATCTACATATTATGCTTGTAGGTGGGCAAATAATAATACACCTTCACATGTACTCCGGGACCCAGGGACAGTCATCATCCGTCCACAGTAATATCTTAAGGCTTGCCAAAAGTATCACCCGCTATAATATGTGACCAGAATAATCCTTGAGTCACTACTGTAATACTAACGGTAGGCCAAGGGATATTACCCTTCGTAATATAAATTTGTGGACCTAATTTCATGATTTTTGCAGAGGATGAAGGCCCATCTGTCCGTGCAGTCAGTAGACTAGAGAATCATGTGACTTTAGCAGATTTTTTTATTCTAGATAGTCCTTTGTAGATGGATGTTCCAGAGGTGAATTCCCTGAGAAGGGGCAAGGGCTCTTGCATTCAGCAAAGCAAGCTTTCTCATTCGAATATTCTCCCCCCTTGTGGTAACTATTCAGGAGAATGGGAAGTTAATTGAAACTGACCCCGATATCTCTTCGATAGTACTAAGTAGTGATTGTGAATTGCCACATAGGTCACCCAGGCTGTTGTTTCTTCCAGCTCACCTGTTCGTCTCCCAAACATCCCGAAATCAAAGGACAGTGGTGCATTTCGTCCAAAATCTATTTTGAAAAAACTAAAGGGGCCTAAAAAGAAAAATTTCCCTTCCTCCAAGCCCCATGGTTAACGTCGCATGTTGGAATGTCCATGGACTCAATGGGGAGCTAAAGACCCACAAAGTCAAACATTTCATTCGTTCCTCCAGCAATAATGTTGTAGGACTCGTGGAGACTAGAGTTAGAGAGAATAAGGCTTCTTTTATTGCTCAGAAGCTGATGTCGCTTTGGAAATGGGAGATGAACTACTCCTCTTCGTCTACTGGTCGCATCTGGATAGGTTGGGATGAGGATGTCGCTGATCTGATCATTTTATCTAAAGATGATCAAATCATCTATTGTAAAATCCTAAATAAAATTTACAACCAAACCTTTTTTATATCCTTTATATATGCCTCAAACTCGGAGATTGCACACAGGGATCTCTGGGATAAGTTGTGGGATATCCATCATCATGTCTCTAGCCATCCATGGGTAGCTATGGGAGATTTCAATACCATTAGAGCTCCATCCAAAAACTCGGGTGGCTGCTGGCAGGTAAATAGCTCGATGGCCTTGGATAAATGTCTTATTGACTGCAATTTGCACAACTTAAACTATGAAGGGGCGTTCTTCACTTGGAATGACAGAGAGAATTATGATCTCGTGTATACGGTAAGTTGGACAGAGTTGTTGTAAACGGCCCTTGGCTTATGGACCTCAGATACAAAGCCTCATTCCCTCCGGCCAGGCTCTCTGACCACTCACCCTGTATATTATCCCCATTAACCATGAGATGCCTAAATAAAGGGTGCTTTCGATTCAACAATTTCCTCACGCAACATCCTCAATTCCTTTCTATTGTTCAACAAGGCTGGCAATGCAATGTTCAGGGTGTCCCCATGTTCTAGATTGTGTCTAAATTACAGCTGATAAAGGGGATGATTAAAGACCCAAACCGAAGCATTGGAAACGTCTTAGAAGAAGTTTCCAAAATGCAAAAGGCCCTTGAGGATTTTCAAAAGGCAGTTCACCATACTACCCATCAGCCCATCGCTAATGAGGAAGAGAATTCAAAGGCATCTTACCGTCGGACCCTGAGGCAGGAGCTAGATTTATTTAAACAAAAGAAAAAAATCAGATGGCTCAAAGAGGGAGATTAGTGCACAAAATTTTTCTTTGGATCTATTGCTAGAAATTGCAACAGTGATAAGATCCTTTTCTTATCCAAGGCAGATGGCACTCCTACAAACAGCTTGGATGAGGTTCATCATCTTCTCATTAACCATTTCTCTCATCTCTTGGGTTCTGGTAGATCGAGCGATCATCTCCTAAAGGACAGACTCCATCTGTTTATCCTTCATACCATTCCTGACCACCTCCTCCATGGACTCTGTAACCCAATTAGTGTCGAGGAGATTCGACTGTCTCTTTTCTCTATTGACGATTGTAAAGCTCCAAGCTCGGACGGGTTCTTTGCGAAATTTTTTGAAGCAGCCTAGAATGTAGTTGGCCCTTCGATTATTGCAGCTATCCAAGACTTTTTCCACCATGGAAAGCTCCTAAAACAGCTTAATGCGACCATTATAAGTCTAATTCCGAAGATTAAATCTCCATCAAAGGTTTCTAATTTTTGTTCCATCTCCTGTTGCAACATCCTATACAAGATCATCTCTAAGATTAGTGCCACCCGTCTTCAGCCCATGCTGCCTTTCTTGGTCGATAAAATCCAAACAACTTTCATCTCTGGAAGGAACATTGGGGACAATATCCTTCTGGCTCAGGAATTGCTTCACAAGTATCACCTGAACAAGGGCATCCCACATTGTGCTATGAAGGTAGATCCGATGAAGGCCTACGACTCCATCCATTGGGATTTTTTAATGGAAGTACTTGAACTGATGGGTTTCCCCCTTTGATGATCATATGGATCAAGCAATGTATAACCACCACTTCTTTCTTAATAAATGTAAATGGTGAGTCTGTGGGTTTCTTTCGGGGTGCCAAGGGTCTTAGACAGGGGGATCCGCTATCGCCTTACCTCTTTGTTTTGCCGATGGAAGCTCTAAACGGTATCCTGGAAATAAAGGCTCGACAAAACAGAGATTTTTAATACCATTGGAGATGTGAGAAAACAAGAACTGTGATGCTCGGCTTTACGTAACGACATTCTTCCATTTTCAAAAGTCGAGAGTAACTCTGTAAAGAATTTACATGACTGCCTTAAAGAATTTGAAAACCTATCCGGGCTTTCACCTAATCTTGACAAGAGTGAAATTTTCATCTGCTCTGGAAATGAGGACTTTAACCGCATTATCCTAAGCATGCTCGGTTTCAAAAGAGGTAAACTTCCAATTAGATATCTGGGTGTCCCTCTCATTACCACAAAGCTCTCTAGCAAAGATTGCAAACCACTCCTAGATAGAGTCCAACAGAGAATTTCATTGTGGAGGAACAGATGGCTTTCTTTTGGTGGGCGTCTCCAGCTGATTTCATCCATCCTCTCAACAATTCACATTTACTGGTCTTCGATGTTTATCATTCCAAAATCCATCCTAATATATATGGAAAGGTCCATCCACTATTTTTTATGGCATGGTTCCACCCCAGGCAAATTTACAACAAAAGTTGCTTGGCGAGATGTGTGCACCACTAAAGAAGAAGGAGGGTCGGGCATGAAAAACATAGCTACCTCGAACAAGGCCTTGTTGTGTAGCCATTTTTGGAGGATAACCACAAAGGACCCGGCCTCTATATGGGTGGCTTGGTGTTATGCTTATCGCATCAAAGATAGGTGCATATGGACCATTAAAATTTCGGATTCAACCCCCTGGAGTTGGAAGAAACTAATGAAGCTCCATCTTATTCTGCTTCCAAAGATCCTCTACCATATAGGTAATGGAGCTGACACTTTCCTTTGGCAGGATCATTGGCATCCCCTTGGACCTCTCTGTTATCGGTTTGATGGGAGAGTCAGATGTATAACTGGATTGCTTGTCGATGCAAAGGTCAAGGATATCATTCATCAAGGAGAATAGAAGTGGCCTAATCCTCTTGACATGGAGGTTGCTGCGATTATGGATAGCATACCACATTATAACCCGGATCCCTCTTGTAGAGATGTGGTTAAATGGTGTGAAGACAGATATAGGGTTTTCTCAACCAAATCAGCATATGGATTATTTCAGGAGCTAAAAGAAAAGGTGGCTTGGTTTAATATTGTCTGGGGCCCTAGGTATACTCCGGCACATGCTTTTATTCTATGGATGGTAATGCGCCAAAAGCTTAGCACCCTGGATCGTGTTAGCACATACATTCAGCAACAGTCAACTTGTATTTTGTGTACAAATGGAACTGAAAGTCATGAACATCTATTCTTTGCTTGCCTGTTCTCTGCTGAAGTTTGGCGTTTGATGCGATGAAATTAACTGGCCATTTTCTGACTGGTGTACCAAATATTTTTTAGGCCGCAAACATTTGGAAAGGAAGGAACCTCAAAGCACTCTCTTTCTGCCTCACTCTTGCTGCTTCTGTTTACTTTATTTGGAATGAAAGAAGCTAGCGAATTTTCTATAAATCGGTGCCTCAGAATGAATCCTAAGTCATTTATAAAATCACCTTTGCGGTTCGCCGTAAACTGGAAATCATTCCTTATGATAGGACGCAAAGCAACAGGTCTATTCTGACAAGATGGAGTATCCCTCTATCAAACTGGAGGAATGATGAAGATCACCGCTCAACTGACTGTTAAAGATGGCTTTCGGGTGAGACTCATGGTAGTCTAGAAAAGGAACCCTAGTCTACCATTGCCTGAAAATAGTCCGAGATGATGACTGCCCGAGAATTTGATTGGTGTGTTCTGGTTTGTCCCCTTTTCAAACAAGCGCGATTTGTTTAATGATCGACCTTAGACTAAGCCTCGAGAAGCTAATTTCTGATCTACTTTGACCGAGGCTGTGTGCTAAATTCTGAGATTCCATCAACCGAGGTAAAAACGACCTCGTGTGTGGCAATGGACCGAGAAGTTTCTGACCGGGTTGCAAATGCAGAGATGTAATCGATCGGGTTGCTAGTGCCGAGATACTTGAAGATCTCTTTTGGGAGATTTTCGGCTTTCAGTTTGTCAGGTGTGGACAAGAGCTTATCAGGCTGCCATAACTTGTTGTTTTAAGAGAATTATAAGCACAAGAAATTCTTTAGTTATTTTCTTTACCGATCAACTGGTGTAGTGACATGTTTCTGTATTATCGGGGATGCCCAGGTTTGTGTTCTAATTCCAAGTCAGAAAATCACTTGGCAATAAAACATTAGTTTTTGCACCTTTTTTTCTCATTTATAAATTTAATTACTTACCAAAAAAGAAAAAAATTTATAATTTCTTAATCTTTGAGGGGAGGTCCACCAAATTTCTTTCATAATTTTCTTCATTTGGGAGAACAAATCAATCACATAACAAATTATAAAATTTTTCTCCAAATACTTGCACGATTTTTATCTTTCTTTCAGATTTAAATCTTTTCATGACTTAATTTACATATACAAATATTATAAACATAGGGAAGAATACGAATTCTTACCACCGAGAGGCAATTATAATTTTAAAGGCTTATGGGTAACATTTCCTTCACAATTGATTAACGGACATAATTTTTTAGAATATATAATTAAACAAATGCAAATATATGCAACTTAATTTAACAATTAAACAATACGAAGATTATGTAAAATTTATTAAAGGAGCTCAGGTAAATAGTATCCGTGCGTAAACAGTATCTGGTTGTGCATATTGGATGATTCTCAAAAATTTGGGCATCCAATGGGTAAATTACCAAATTCAGGACATGCGTAATCATAATCTCATGTCAATTTATGCATAAAACTCAAGTCCAAGAGTATTTTAGGGTTCGACGAACGGATTTTCATATAAAACTATCAAATTAGATATTCAATCGGTAAATTAATATATACAAAACATGGGTAATGATATTTTAGTTCAAATTAGGAAAAAGCTCCAAAACTTCATGGGTAAAAGGGTCCGGACGCAGATGAACAATACCGGTGAGGGTTAGGGTTTTGGAATTGTACCAAACATTGTGCAAAACTCACAAATTGGACAAAAAAATCAATATATATATATGCATACATCATGGGTAACACAAAATATAAATTTAATTGGGTATCAAAATGAGAATATCCGATAAAAATTAAAAAAAGGTTCAAGAAAACAAAAGAGGAAGGTATGGATACACTTGTGTCAATCCGATCTACGACTTCTCCAATTAGCTTGAGCTTGGAATCGAACCCGAGAGCCTCCATTTTCTCCTTTTTTCCTCTTTGCTCTCTCTCTCTCTCCCCTCTTTTCTTTCTCCCGAACCCTTGCTGCACGTTCCTTCTGCTTCTATTGTGTTATTATTATTATTATTATTATTATTATTATATATTCTGTTTTCTTTTAATCCCAAAACTCAAATTGATACTCAGGTGATTGAACAGGCATACCTCGGGTGCCGGCCCAACAAGTCTAAATATTCTCCAAAATTTTATAATGTTTAATTAATTTTTATCACATCCAAATTATTCAAAATAATAATAAATAATCCTAATTAAATCGAATAAAAATTTGGGATGTTACACACTAATTATAGGGATCGAGATAAGGATATGGGACATGACATGGTGTTTAGAACGAGATACGACTATTATGAACTATTGGTAATGCCATTTGGATTTACAAATGAATATCTATCATTTATGGAACTCGTGAATTGGATTTTTTAACCCTATTTGAAGCAATTTGTGGTAATCTTTATTGACAATATTTTAATTTATTTAATAAATTTCAAGGAGCATGAAATTTTCTAAAGATTATTTTTTAGTCTTTGAGGGAAATATGGCTACTCGCCAAATTAAAAAAAATGAATTTTGGTTGGAAAAGATTTCATTTGTAGGACACATAATTTTCAAGGGAGGCATATTAGTAGATCTGAAGAAAATTAAAGTAGTGGTTGATGGGAACGGCCAACAAATGTTGCAAAAGTTTGAAATTTTCTGGGATTGATCAGATATTTTGGATGCTTTGTTGAGAATTTTGCAAAGATTGTAGTATCACTGATGCATCTAATTTAGAATCGAATGACTTTTTTTGTAGGATGGGAATTACGCGAGAAGCTTTTAAGAATTGAATGATAAGCTGACTTTTGCATCGACTTTGTTAATCTCATATGGTTCGAGAGGTTTTTTAATCTATTGTGATTCTTCGAAAAAAATTTAGGTTATGTTTTGATGCAACGTGTTTGAGTTATTGCATACAGTACAAGGCAGCTTAAAACCTACAAACGGAATTATCCCACCCATGATTTGGAATGGTAGCAATGAAATTTGCTTTGAAAATTTAAATATATAATATATATGGAGAGAAATTTATTGTCTATTCTGATTATAGGAGTCTAAACTACTTCTTCACCCTAAAGGAGTTAAACATGAGGCAACATATTGAATGAACTTGTTAAAAGATTACAATTGCAAGATCCAACATTAGCTGAAGAAGGCAAATGTTGTTACTGATACATTGAGTTGGAAGTTTTCAAGCATGGTGGCTTACTTAATGATCAAAGAGCGGGAGATGTTTGATTAGATTAAAAATTGTAATATTAGTTTTCATTCCCAAAGCTCAAGGATGATTTTTCATATTTTAAAATTCAACCGGTAATTATGAAAAATGATTAAAGAGTCTTAAATGAATGGCTCATATTTGATGGGAATTGCCTGGGATTTAAACAATGAACCACAAGCAAATTTTAATGCTTTGAAAGTTGGAATTCTTCGATTCTGAGATCGAATTTGTATACCCAATATTTAGTGTTTGAAGGAGTTGATTTTGAATGAATCCTATAGAGTTAAGTACATCATTCATCTTGGAGTGAATAAAATGTATCAAGACATAAAAACTATTCTGATTGAAGAATAAAAAGCAAAAAATTATGACTCATGTGGTAAGATGCATAATGTGCCAATAGGTTAAAGTCGAGCGTAAGAAGCGTTCAAAAATTTTGCACCCTGTACCTATTCCTAATTGAAACTGTGAGTACATTTTGATGGATTTTGTTTCGGGTCTTGTGAGGTACTAGTTTCCAGAATATAGTAAACTTGAATAATTAAGTTAATATAAGTGGAGCGATGGCTAAACATACGAGAGAAGTTAGATCAAAAGGCCCAAGACCTAGAATTTGTGGATTTGGGAACCGGTGTTATAATCTTGAAGTATTAATTCGTAAATAGGATTCAGGTTCTAAATTATGGTAATCACGATTTATTAAATTAATATAATCAATATTAGGCTTATGGTATGCGGAAAAATATGTTTTGGAGGCGGAATCGGGAGGAGGAGACGGGTTAACTGCAGGGCGCTGAGCGCCCATCGTAGGCACCGGGTCGAACACACCAGCTCCCGTGGGGCACCGTGGCTAGCGCTTGAGCGCCAGTTCGCGGATAAGCCACGTGTGGTCTTTTAACCATTATTTTCACACGGTTTGGGGAGAAGGAAAATGAGGGAGAGAGCTCGAAGGCGAAGAGGAAAATGGAGGAATCCGAGGCTCCTGAGTCTGATTTTGAGCTTGAGTTAGTTAGAGAAGTGATAGATCGGGTTGAGGTAAGTGTACCTATACCCACCTCTTTCATTTTCTTACACTTTTTGTTTCGTTTTCTTCAGGTCTTATCGTTCCGATACCCGATTAAAGTTATATTATGTATTACCTATGGCTTGAGTGTGCATATATGTGAATTTCGTGTCCAAATTCCAAGTTTTGGCTGGTTTTTCACACCAAAACCTTAACCCCACTCCTGGACATTTTTACCCTAAAATGTTTGGGATTTTGGCTTAAATTGGGGTTAGAATATTATTACCTATAACTTGTATATATTACTTTATCGATTGTGTATTCAATTTGGTGGTTTTATGTGGAATTTTGTTCACCGAAACCCTAACCTGTGCCCAGACTACGTTTAATGGATTAATTTGAGTTTTATGCATATTTTAGCATGAGATAATGAAAACCCATGTCTTGAAAATGGATATTTTCTGGTTGGGTGTTCGATTTCACTCAAATGACCCTCATGACCTGTGCGGGTACTGTTCACCCACGTGGGCACTGTTCACCCGAGGCTATTGAGCAATATTTTGTATAATTCCATCGTGTTTAATTGTTGTTTAAGTGATATATATTTGCATAAGATCAATTGTATATTTTGAAAGTTACGTTATGTGCATTTGTGAAAGAAATTTGTGTTCAAAAGCCCTAACATCATGTTTGGCCCGATGTGGTAAGAGATTTCTGATTCTTCCATGCATTATGTTAAATCATGCATATAATTGAAGTCACATGAATACTTAAGCCCACAAGAAATGGTTATTTGTATCTGTATATAAGAATTCTGTAAGATATGCAAAGCTTTTAAGGGGCTTCACAATCTGTTATATTTGATAATCCGTTCTCTAGGGAGTGAAAACTTTGTATAAGAATCCGATGGACCCTCCCTTAAAAAATAAGTAATTATGAAATCTAGATTAATAAATCATGAAACATGGACCACGGATTATGTTTCAGAGGGTAGAATTTCCTAGCAAGCCATAGATGTTATAGTAAAAATTTAAGAATTATCCTGACCGTGTATTATAGCGGGTGATATTTTTTAGCATACCTTAGGATATTTCAGTTGTATATCGAGGAATACTCCTTGACCTTGGGAGACACTCTGGTGGCGTGTCTATTATTTGGCCTTCCATATTGGCAAAAACTATACCGTCTGTCATAGGACGTTAAAGTTGAGAATTGTGGGTATTTGTTTTCTGGCCTTAGGTATTAAAATGTGTGCGTACAAACACATTCTTTTTCTTGATCGGCTACTTCATTACCAGTAAGGTCTATTGGCCCTGGTCCGCAAAGATTAAGAAATTTATGCATGTGTTTAGAACCCTAAAAGATAAAAGATAAAATATTGAAAGTTATTTATCTTTCGGAAATGTAGGTGATCATGTTTCATGTTATGCATCCTACATTATGTTTTATTCTTTTCCTTTTGGCATAATTTCAGTATACTATTTATGTCTCTACTATATTGTGCATTTCTAACCTTTAGACTCACTCATTGCTATTCTTCCCTTCTTTCAGATTAGCACAAACTTGCATCCAATAGGACAGAAGAGTGGCTAGAAGATGGTTAGCCATGGGTCTTAGAAGATCATAACGAAGACTTATTACTTTGTAGTTTTGTGCATTTTTGAAGGGTTGTATATATATATTTTTGTTGGTCATGTTGTTGTGTATTGTAAAAATGATTAACAATCAGATAGTTTAATCTGCTGTATATGGATGTGTATGTATATGCTTTCACAGGTAATTATGGTTTGCTTCGGGGACCTAGTGGCATCTCTCTCTTTGCTCGATGTTTTGTCTGGAGATATAATATTGGAGCCACAAAATGTTGTGGTAGATTTAAGATCTTGTGTTGGTCATTTGTGTTGACTAGATTATTGGGGTTTATAATTATGGATTTTTGATGTGTTGTGGTTGTATATCTATTGTATAGGGTACAAGGTTAATATACAAGTTTTGTATTTGTTTGGCGGCCGATTTTCTGTTGGAACTCTGCTGGATTTTTGATAGAAAATGCAGTCCGTCACAGTTGGTATCAGATAAAAAGAGAAGCTTTAGATTTGATATGAATCTTATGCGGAAGCTTAGGTTTGATTAAGTCAGATTGAATAAGTTAATGGAGGCTTAGGACAATTAAGTTAAACCAAATAGTTTTAGTTATCCAGATTGGCTAGCTTAGGCTAGAACTAAATTAGGAATAGTGATTTAGTATGGTTGTCTAGTTTACGTGTCCTAGTTAGTGTTTGAAGCGCGATCTAACCTGTGTGTTTTTATTTGTAAGCTTAACTCCTAGATGAGAGTCTACTCATGGTGGTGGTCGACCGTGAGGTTGAGAGGAAGAAGTTGTTTGGAGGCGCCTTAAGGTTGGGATTTGATCGATGTCTAGCTAGTGTTGAGTTCATCAGCCTCGACTTAAGGCCCAAGTAGTCGATTTTAGTTCAAAGTTTAAGATTGATCAGCTCTGGGTTGAGGTCTTTAGGCTAGTAATTTGCTAAGAAGGAATGCTTAAATATGATAATCAAGCGTGATGGATAAGGTAAAGTGGCCCCATGTAAGTTAGAAGGTGAAGTTGACCTTGGGTGGTTGATGCAAATAGTGTCATGGGTCTCGAGGATAAAGAGATATTTAGGATATATTGTGGATGCTCTATGGATGAATATTTCATTTTGATGGGATTTTCAGGAGTATGTCTCAATTGTAGACAGTTTGACCGCATGACTAGGGATTGTCCATATTCCTCGGGTCGAACGGAGTAGTCTAGAGCATTGGATCAAGGTTCCGCGGTGATGGCACTAGTATTGAGGTGTCATCTACCGTGGTGGGAGGAAAGATTCCTGAATCTTGACATTTTAGTAAATGTGTTGTTTTGGGATTCTGAATATACTTTGCTTGTGTTTCCTAAGTTTATGTATTGGATGATTGAGGCTTGGTACTAGTTGTACTAGTGCCTACGACGCTTTCTTGAGTTTGTAGGTAGGATTGGTTGGGTTGATTGGAATTGTTTTGTGGTCACTAAGAAGTTTTGACTATGTAAACAATTGAGGATGTTTCTTAAAGGAGAAGATGTGCCTGATTTGTCTCTGATCAGTGATTCGAGTTTGTGCCGGAGACAGCATTGTTATTCTTGAAGTTTATGAATAGAATCAAGAAAGCATTGATCAGGTGCCACTTGAGAATGCTTAGGACATCTTAAGTGTGTAAGATGAACCATGGAGGTTTCTTGTGGATTTTTGAATTTTGGTGTTCGAAAGATTAATAGTTTGATAAGCGAACATTGTAAATGAATGGATGAATCATTTGACCTTTTGCCAAGGTGTGGAGCCATCGAAGGTCGATCTATAACCAAAATGTTATCGATTGGTGATAAATAGGAGCTGTGCTAGTAGCAGCATTCAGGAATTAAGACACGGCTGTTGCGAGTCTGGGTTATGCCATTTGGGTTGGTAGATTCCTTGACATATCTGTGAATTTTATGGGTTGAATCTTTCCGTCATGTTTAGGCCATTATTGTGATGACCTTATCGTTGAATCCAAGAAATCATAGAAAGTGTGAACTGTGTTTGAGGACTGTGTCATGGTTTAGGAAGGCTGTTAGCCGTGTGATTGATCGAGGCTTGAGTATGAGGCTCAGTAAGGGTAGATTGTTGTTTTGGACATGCGGATTCTTTGGCAGCTTGAAAGCGGTCCTGTAGAGATTTAAGAGACGGCTAAATTAGGAGAGGCTGATTGATGTCTATAGAGTGCGTGACTTAGAATCGATTGGTACCACTGGAGTAGGACTTGTGGGGGATAACCTTCTAGGATTGAATGGTAGATTGTCAACCATATCGTTTGGGTTCATCCTCAATGGATCAAGTATGTTGCAGTTGAATGTAGTACTCTTGAGGAAGGCTTAGGATTATGCCTTTCCTGCATCATTGGTTGGTGGTTACCCTTTTTATAAGTGGGGGAGAAGCCCATGATTGGAATTACTCCAACTGTGGTTTGGCATTCACAGCTGGGGTAGTTGCTTCGAGGGTTTATAAGATGTGGTTATTGTCTAGCCAATCCTCAGGACTAAGAGGCTGTCTTGCGGGGAGAGATGGCCATGTGGCAGTGCAGACTGGTGGAATCTGCTTAAGGGCTGTAGCGGTGAGTTCGGTGTCTGTTAGGAGAAGACGATCAAGTAATAGCGTGAGTTAGTAAGGTTATTGAAGGATTATACTTACGCAATGTCTCATCAGCTAAGTAGAATATTATTACCAATGTTTTTGGTGATGAGTTACTATTGGTGGACGTTCCACATTTGAGGATGTTGTCAAAACTTCGGGAAGTGAATCGCAGGCAAATCTTAATGTTCGAGTAGGTGAACATTTTTGTTTTGGGGAAAAGATTTATATTTTGAATATCGAGGTTATAAACCTCGGTGCCCTTCAAGAAAGGTCTATATTTTTGCTGATAATTGGATGTTAGGATTCTTCAAACTGGGTTTTGTCTTGGTGCATCATAGAAGTTATTCTAAGGTGAATCTCAAATAGCTCTTAATTCCTAGGCGAAGGGGTGCTCTGCCTCATGTTTTAGGGAGGAGAGTGCCTTCTAAGTAGTGAGGTCAAAGAATTATGAGATGAGAAGCCATCACCGTTTCAGTTTTAAGGTTGTTAGGGCAGCAATAATTGGGGATACCATTTGGTTAAATGTAGAATTGGCTAACGAGGATGGCCTGTTTATCATGTATTTGGATGATACGACCATAATGTGTAGGTTGGCCTGCTGGTATGCCACCGGGTCGATAAATTACTAAGTATTTGAGTTTCGAGGTTTTGGTAGTATTTTGTGTTAGCATTGAAATTTTTAGATGATTGATTCAATTGTGTTGCCTAGGTTAATGATAATCGAAGGATTTTAGGCTCTGCCTTAGTCGTATTGATACCCTTAGAATTTTTCCTTAGGTTCTCAGCTACAAGGTAACCTTAGTATCTGATATGAATCAATAGACATGAGTTGCAAGAGAATTTTTAGTGTCATAATAATCGGTTAATCAGAGTAGCACAACATAAGCATATGGGCTCCCAACCCTGAAATTTCAGAATGAGATTAAGGTTCCAAGTGGATGATCATTCTCGAGGCTTATGAGGTATCGAGGTGAGAGCCTGCAGGTTCGTTTGAGATTTTGTATTAAGTCGAGATGTAGATAACAATTGGGCTTACTTTTGAATTTGGGTGGATTATTGTAATGTCTTCCAGGTATTGATGATTGAGGACATGGGTTTGTAATCAGGATAACCATTGTGGATTATCTTTTGGTAAGGTCTCAATCCCAATTGAGAATCTGGATAATTTAATGGTTAATGTTCCCTAGGAATAATCATCACATTAAGGATGTGATTTGGGAACACGGAAGTGAAATTTGGAAGGATTATCCCCTATTGTTAAACTTTGACGTTCGTTAAATTTCGACGATGAAATTTTTATAAATAGGGGAGAGTTGTTAGATACATGTTTTAGAATGTAGTAAATTTGAGTAATTAAGTTAATATAAGTTTATTGAGGTCTAAGGATACAGGAGAAGTTAGATTGAAAGGCCCAAAGACCTGGAGTTAGTGAATTTGGGAACCAGTGTTATAATCTCAAAATATTGATTCGTATATGGGATTCAGATTCTAAATTATGGTAATCACAATGTATTAAATTAATATAATCAAAATTAGATATATGGCACGGAAAAAAATATGTTTCAAAGGCGGAATTGGAAGGAGGAGGCAGGCTATCCGCTGGGTGCCTGTTGGGCGCTTTAGCGCCAGCAGCAGGCGCCGGGTCCAGTGCACCCGCGCCCGTAGGGTCGCGGCTGGCGCTCGAGTGCCAATTTGTGCATAAGCTACGTGCGGGCTTTTAATCATTATTTTCACACGGTTTGGAGAGAAGGAAAATGAGGGAGGGAGAGAGAGAGAGCTCGAAGGAGAAGAGGAAAATGGAGGAATCCGAGGCTCCCGAGTCCGATTTCGAGCTCGAGCTAGATAGAGAAGTGATAAATCCGGTCGAGATAAGTGAACCATACCCTCCTCTTTCAGTTTCTTACACTTTTGTTTTGTTTTCTTTGGGTATCCTCATTTTGATACTCAACTAAATTATATTATGTATTACCCATGGCTTGAGCATGCACATATGTGAATTTCATGTCCAAATTTCAAGTTTTGGCCGATTTTTCACACCAAAACCCTAACCATGTGGACGGACATTTTTATCCTTGAATTTTTGGGGCTTTTTCTGAAATTAGGGGTAGAATATCATTACACATAACTTGTGCATATTAATTTATCGATTGGGTATTCAATTTGGCGGTTTTATGTGGAATTTCATTCACCGGGACCTAACCCATGCCCGGACCATATTTAACGGATTAATTTGAGTTTTATACATGTTTTAGCATTAGTTAATGAAAACTCATATCTTGAAAGTGGATAATTTCTGGTTAGGTGTCTGACTTTGCTCAAATGGACCCCCATCACCTGTGCGAGCACTGTTGACTTGAGGCTATTGAGCAATATTTTGCATAATTCCACCGTGTTTAATTATTGTTTAAGTGACATACATTTGCATAAGCTTAGTTGTATATTTCGAAAGTTACGTTATGTGCATTTGTGAAAGAAATTTGTATCCGAAAGCCCTAAAGTCATGTTTGGCCCAATGTGGTAAGAGATTTCTGATTCTTCCATGCATCGTATTAAATCATTCATATAATTGAATTCATGTGAAAATTTAAACCCATAAGAAATAGTTATCTGTTTATGTATAGAAGAATTCTGCAAGATATGCAAATCTTTTAAGGGGCTCCACAATCTGTTACATCTAATAATCCGTTCTCCAGGGAGTGTGTAACATTCCGAAATCCTGAAATATTTTTATAGGATTAAATTAGAAATTATTTATTATTTTCGGTGATTTTGGGTAATTCGAGCGTGAGAAAAATTAAATAAATATTATAAAATTTTGGGAGAATATTTGGAATTGTTAGGCCGGTGCCCGGAGTGTACCCACTCAATCGTTTGGGTATCAAATTAAATTGGGATTAAAAGAAAACATAATAATAATAATAATAATAATAATAATAATAATAATAATAATAATAATAATAATAATAATAATAATAATAATAATAATAATAATAATAATAATAATAATAATAATAATAGATAGGGGGGAAGCAGAATCGGGAGGAGGGGAAATTCGAAGAGAGAGAGAACGGGGGAGGGTTAGGGTTCATCGGCGGGAGAGGGAGGTGGACGGCGCCGGCGCCGGTGGCCCATGGGTCGGTAGCGGCCGGCGATGGCCGTGCGAGGTGGTGGCCGGCTGGGCGTCGCGGTGGAGCAGCGGCAGCACTCGTGGGAGCCCGGTGAGAGGAGGAGCACGCAAAGGAGAAAAGGGGAAAATGGAGGCCTTTGGGTCCGATTCCGAGCTCGAGCTAGTTGGAGAAAATGTAGAGAACGTCGAGGCAAGTGTTCTCATACTCACTATTTGTTATCTTGTGATTTTTACTCGTTCTCCATCGGGTATTATCGTTCCGGTACCCACCCAAAATCTGAAAAATGTGTAGCCCATGAATTATGTTCAATGAATATGTAGTTCATTGTCAAATTTGTGGTCCGAATCGACCGATTTGGTATCATAAAACCCAAACCCACGCCCAGATTCAGGTTCACTATTTCCCCCTCCAAATTATGTTATTTTGACCTCAAAATATGAATCCCCACGTCCTAAATGCATATATAGGTCGGCCGCGGGTTCAATTGCGCACGTTTCGACCCGTTCGCGGCGTCCGGGGCTTCTAAATTGTGGCTGACACTATTCATCCGAATATAAAATGGAAAATTGCATGTTTCCACCCTTGTATTACGTTGAATCGAGCCTAAAAGATGAATCACCATGTCCCAATCGTGCGTATGTATCAACCGGATGCCCGATCTCACAAGTATCGAACCGTTCACAGCATCTGGATGTTCAAAAAGAAACTTGACACTATTCACCCGAAATAAAATGAGAAATATACATGTTATGCCCTCGTTTAATTGTTATGGAAGTGACGTCTAATTGTTTGAACGTAAATGTAAGCCCCGAAAATGTGTATTTGGGCACCGGAAGTAAGGAAATGAATTCAGGAGGCTTCTAAAATGATACGTGATTATCGAAGGTATGAAATTCGGAATTCTCTTGTGAACATGAATTGAATTGTAATAATGGGATTGAGTCCCACAGAAAGTTGCGAACCGAGCAAGTAAATGGAAGGAAATCCACATTGTGCATTGTGATGGAATGATCTCCCGGATGGAGATGTATGTGATGGGAATGGAATTTTTTGAGTTGTGAATGTGTTTGGCAAATGTGGATTTTTCTTTCCAAGTGTTGAAACTAACCTTGAAACTAGGACCATGATTCATAGGGGTACTATTCTTTAGCTTACCATGTCCATCGCGGTGTGAATCCGAGGAATACATGGCCACGTATTCTTGCCACTCGTGGGAGCGGGTGATGTTCGTAGTACACCTTAGAATACTACTATGGAAGAACGAGGAACTGCCTGGTCCCTGGGGATTGGGGCGTGTTGAGGTGGCCGAGTGCTGCAGGCCTAAAATGCAGCCTTTGATTGAACGCTACATAGTGGAGATGTAGTCGTTCGTTGAGTGATGCATAGTGGAGATGCAACCGATGGTCGAGTGTTGCAGTCTTAAAATGTAGCCGTGGCTTTAGAATGTGTAGCAAACACATTCTTTTTCTCGTTCTCTCGCATCGTTGGTTAGTCCGGCCTACTAGCTCGGGTCCGCAAAGATGATATAATGATGAAAATGAATAATGCCTAATCGATGTAACCGTGAGAATCCAGTGATTCCAAGATGTTTCTGTTCCCTCTCTTGATTCATGATTATTGAGATTACTTGTATTCCCCCATTTCCAGTTGTTCTATTATTTGCCTATGAGTATTGAGTATGATTACATTTGCTGAGCTGTATACACACCCTTGCTATTTTTCCTTTCAGATGAGAATAATTAGCCGGCACCAGATTAGTTAGAGTAAGGAGAGAGACTTGCTTGAAGATATTAGTTGGATGTCGAAGCTTGAAGATTGGGTTATGTTTATAATATTAGAATATAAATAGCCACTCATGGATGGATGTGGCTTGTTGTTATATTATGGTTTTGTTATGCTTCTGCAGGTTTTGATGATTTAGTTGTGCTTCCGTATTTTTGTGATGTTAATGTTCTTAGACTTTGAGTTTTATTAGATGGAATCTCTCTAGACCCAGTATAGTGGATAGGGTTACTGTACTGGAGTTATGGATGATATGGCAGTTATATGATCCTGTGTTGTGTGTTGTAGGCCAAACATTCAATAATGATTAGTTGTGTGCTTGTACACGATGTTTTTAAACAGGTTGTATTTTTGGTTTTTATCCTGTTGTAGAGGAAATTTTGCCGAAATTTTTGTAGAATCCATAATTGCTAATTGTGGACTTTAATTTATGTTACCTTTGACGGAGGTTATTCGATGAAGAATAATTTGGTCTGTCACAGTTGGTATTAGAGAAAGAGATGCCTTAGGTTTGATCTGAATCATATGCGGAAGCTTAGGTTAGATTAAGATTGATCGATTAAGTGAATGAAGGCGTTTGATGATTAAGTCAATCCGAGTAGTTTTGGTTATCTCAATCCCAATAACTTAGGCTAGCGCTAATTTAGAAGCAGTGACTTAGTTCGAGTAGCCAGCTTATACGTCCTTGCTTGTGTTCTAGGAGTGGCTTAATTCAAATTGTTCTGTCTCAAAGAAGTATTAGTAGTGGCTCCTCGATGGGGACTACTCATTTTGGGTGGCTAATTGTAGGCTCGAGAGAAAGATGGTGTATAGAGACACCTTAGTATTGGAATTTGACCGGTATCAATTGGATTTTTGAACTGAACAGTGTTGATTCGAGGGCTAGGTTAATTAATCTCAGTTTGAGGTTTAAGTTTGATCGGTCGTGAATTGAAGTTCTTAGGTTGGCATTTCGCTAAGAAGGGTTTCCTGATCAACCTAGCAAGTGTAATGAATAGGATGGAGTTAGCAGCTTCGAGGTTTGTAAATTTGAGTTAATTCTTGGGCGTATCAAGTCCTAAGATGATAATTCATAATTGTTTTGGAAATGCTTAAGTGTATGGACTTTTGGGTAGCCCCGAGTTATATTGAGGTTGAAATGTGAAATCTTAGACTTAAGATGATGCTGCGGTGACCCTCATGTCTGGTAGAAGATATAGCGTGTTGCCCCATGCTAGATAGGAGGTGGTGTCGACCTTGGTTGATTGACATAAGAAAGATCATGGATCTCGAGGATTAAGAGGCATTGCCTTATGTGTTTATGGAAGCTCTTTAGGTGAATGCCTTGTGTTGGTAAGACTCTTGGGAGTATGCTTCAATAGTGGTTGGCTTGATCGTAAGATTGAGGGATGTCTTTATTCATGGACAGACGGTGAAAAGGTTCAGTGTTTTAAATCAGGGTCCTTTGACTCAATGTGTTAATCTCACTTGTCATGACAGGAGGTAAGGCTCTTGGGTTTAATATTGTGATCTGGTGTCGTTTAAAAGATTCCGAGCCCATGTTGCATTGTGTTTTGAGTTATGTGTGATTGGAGGACATAGGTTTTGTAGTGGCGGCAAAGGTAACCTAGTATTCGGAAAGGTAAAATGATGTATCAAAGTGGATGTTCAAGTAAGAATTTTGGATAAATGCCTTCCCGAAGAGACTTTGGGACTATGACCTAAGTGTAGATAGCATGGTCGCTGGATTAAAGATAGTTCATATCCTCTACCCTGGTAGTGAAGAAATCCAGTGCCATGGAATCAGAGTTGGGTGGTGGTGGTGCATGAGAAAATATGTGGATTGCCAAGATTGAAGATGAGATTTCTCTATTTTGATGTTACAACACTTGTGTCGTTGGGATCCTGATTATAGATAATTTTGTGATTCCTAAGTTTGTTTCATTAAGGATCTAAGTTTGATATAGACAGTATTAAGGTTGTGACATTTTCCTTGAGTTTGTAGATGCGATTGGTTGGGTCGACCGAAATTGTATTAGTAAGCGTATTATGCCTTGTAATTGGACTGTGCAGTTTTGGGTGTGAACTTGTGTTCGCCATGGTACCAAGTCTTAATATGATCTCAATAGTAGTTCGGTGGGCAAACTGTAGTGTTCATTTGGTTAGATTGGTAAAGGAGAACATAAGGCAATTAGGTTGTAGGACTTAAAGCGTAAGTCTGAATTCATTGAGGTGACTTTATTGAGGAATTCAAACGAATAAATGGTGTGTGCAATTTGTTTAAGGATTAAGTCATGGATTATGGATAGCTGATAATTCACATGTCCCATTAAGAAAGGAATGCAAATTTAGTTGAGAAATGCCTTGCTAAGCTTGTGGCTTTGTGATTGCATGATTGTAAGGACATAGGATTTTAAGTAGTGGCTGATTGGGGAGGCCGATTTGTGTGACCACGTGAAAGTGTATGGTCATCTTAGGTTTAACTTACCGAGGAATTCAAAGGAATAAATGGTGTGTGCAAATTATTAAGTGACTATGACAAGTCTCCCTTGGGAGATTTAGTTGAGTGCTTGTGGCGTTTGGCATGGGAAAGATTTGTAATCATTAGAACGAAAGATGATTGGTAGTTTTGGAGACTAAAAAGGGGTCAGGTGACGTCCATGTCATTTGGGTTGACCTCTGATGGGTCTGGAAAGCCATCGTGGAATTTAATGCCTTTGAGAAATGTTAAGGTTATGTTACTCTCATGTCATGACAGGTGAATACCTTCGAAATAAGTGGGAGAGAAATCCATGATTAGTGTTCCCCCCACGTGTATGTCGGAATTGGCCATTGAGGTTTTCATTTTGAAAACTCAGCGGTATTGTCTTCAAAGATAGGCGTTAAGATTTTTGGAGCCAGTATAGTTGTATCATAAAGGAAGATGGTCATATGATATTACATGTGGTCAGATCCGTTTAAAGGCTGGAAAGGTGAACCTCGGTGTTTCCTTTGGAAAGTAGGCATCAATATTGACAATTGATGTTGGGAGCTTTTAGACTTAATATGTCTTTGAGTTTTCCAAGGAGATGTTAAAGGTAAATCGAGAGTAAGTCCAAACGATTGGGTGATAGGATGCCATGTTCTTAGTTTGGGAGATAGAATCGTATTCAATTTATGGGAACTAGGATTTCATGAAATATGAAGTCCTTATGGTTTGTTTCAAGGCGATTAGAGCGACCAGCTTATCATAATCATAGAGAACTTGTTCGGATTAGTTTAGTTGGCTGATTGGTACGCCAACGGAATCTTGAGGTTGCTAGATTATTAACTTCAAGGTTACGGGGAGAGTGATCTAGAGTCATCTCGAACCCTTGGGATAATTACAACTTTGAATGTGGCTGTAGTATGAGAATTATGGATTCCTCTAGAACTATTCTAGAATTGCCTAAATTAGGGTTGCCTTTTAATTTTTGGGTGTTTGATCTAGGCTGTGTATTTTGGAGAATGTGTCGGTTGTCGAATTACCAATAAAATGGCGTGAATATAAATCATCCCGACTTTAAAGTTTGATTGTGAGTTAAGGTTTGCATCAAAACCTTAGTAAGGACTTGATCAAATGATCTTTGAAACGTCAAGTTGAATTTGATATAGTGGTAACATTTCAATAGGATAATTGATGTTTAGATGACTAATCAGAGTAGCACAATGTAAACATTGTGGGCCTATGGCCCGGAGATTTCGGAATGAGGATGAGGTTCCCTGTGGTCGCGTTCCTTCAAAGCTTGGAATGAACTAAGGTAGAAGTCCATTGGATTTGCTTGAAGTATCAGTTTAAGTTGGAGGAATGGTCGGCATTATTTTAGGTCACTTTTGAGATTTGAGAGATCGTTAGGAAGTCTCCTTGGAATCGATGGCTAAGAAAATTGATATGCGTTTGGGGTAAGCCGTTTTGGGAGGTTAAGAATTTGTCTTGTGATAAGGATTAGAACGATTCAATACTTGAGGTTCCTAAAATAATCGTTGTCTGAGGGGATGATTTCTTGATGTGAGAAAGATTACTTGTGATTATGAAAATTTGAGATTCGTTAAATTTTGAGGACAAAATTTCTATAAGTGAGGGAGAATGTAACATCCCGAAATCCTGAAATATTTTTATCGGATTAAATTATAATTATTTATTATTTTCGATAATTTTGGGTATTTCGGGTGTGAGAAAAATTAAATAAATATTATAAAATTTTGGGAGAATATTTAGAATTGTTGGGCCGGTACCCGGAGTGTACCCACTCGATCATTTGGGTATCAAATTAACTTGGGATTAAAAGAAAACTTAATATAATAATAATAATAATAATAATAATAATAATAATAATAATAATAATAATGGATAAAAGGGAGGGAAAGCAGAATCGCGGGGAGGGGAAATTCGAAGAGAGAGAGAAGGGGGGAGGGTTAGGGTTCATCGGTGGGAGAGGGAGGTGAACGGCGCTAGCACTGGTGGTGCATAGGTTGGCAATGGCCTGTGATGGCCGTGCGAGGTGGTGACCGGCTGGGCGTCGCGGTGGAGCAATGGCAGCACCCGTGGGAGCCCGGTGAGAGGAGGAGCTCCCGAAGGAGAAAAAGGGAAAATGGAGGCCTTCGGGTCCGATTCCGAGCTCGAGCTAGTTGGAGAAAATGTAAAGCACGTCGAGGCAAGTGTTCTCATACTCACTATTTGTTATCTTGTGAATTTTACTCGTTCTCCATCGGATATTATCGTTTCGATACCCACCCAAAATTTGAAAAATGTATACCCCATGAGTTATGTTCAATGAATATATAGTTCTTTGTCCAATTTGTGGTCCGAATCGACCGATTTGGTATCGTAAAACCCTAACCCATGCCCAAATTCGGGTTCACTGTTTTTCCCTCCGAATTATGTTATTTTGACCTCAAAATATGAATCCCCATGTCCTAAATGCATATATAGGTCGGTCGCGGGTTCAATTGCGCACCTTTCGACCCGTTCGCGGCGTCCGGGGCCTCTAAATTGCGGCTGACACTATTCATCCGAATATAAAATGGAAAATTGCATGTTTCCACCCTTGTATTACGTTGAATCGAGCCTAAAAGATGAATCACCGTGTCCCAATTGTGCGTATGTATCAACCGGAAGCCCGATCTCACAAATATAGAACCGTTCACGGCGTCCGGATATTCAAAAAAAACCGACACTGTTCACCCGAAATGAAATGAGAAATATACATGTTATGCCCTCGTTTAATTGTTATGGAAGTGACATCTAATTGTTTGAACGTAAATGTAAGCCCTGAAAATGTGTATTTGGGCACCGGAAGCAAGGAAACTAGTCCAGGAGGCTTCTAAAATGATACGTGATTATCAAATGTATGAAATTCGGAATTCTCTTGTGAATATGAATTGAATTGTAATAACGGGATTGAGTCCATAGAATTTTGGGAACCGAGCAAGTAAATGGAAGGGAATCCACATTGTGCATTGTGATGGAATGATCTCCCGGATGGAGATGTATGTGATGGGAATGAGATTTTCCGAGTTGTGAATGTATTTGGAAAATGTGGATTTACCTCTCCAAGTGTTGAAACTAACCTTGAAACTAGGACCATAATTCATAGGGATAGTATTATTTAGCTTACCATGTCCATCGTGGTGTGAACCCGATGAATACATGGCCACATATTCTAGCCGCTCGTAGGAGCGGGTGATGTTCGTAATACGCCTTAGAATACTATTGTGGAAGAACGAGGAACTGCCTGGTCCCCGGTGGATATGGGGCGTGTTGAGGTGGCCGAGTGCTGCAGGCCTAAAATATAGCTGTTGATTGAACGCTACATAGTGCAGATGTAGTCGTTCGTTGAGTGTTGCATAGTGGAGATGCAACCGATGGTCGAGCGCTGCAGACCTAAAATGAAGCCGTGGCTTTAGAATATGTAGCGAACACATTCATTTCCTCGTTCTCTAGCATCGTTGGTTAGTACGGCCTACTAACCCGGGTCCGCAAAGATGATATAATGATGAAATGAATAATGCCTAATTGATGTAGCCATGAGAATCCAGTGATTCCAGATGTTTCCTGTTCCCTCTCTTGATTCATGATTATTGAGATTACTTGTATTTCCCACTTTCCAGTTATTCTATTATTTGCCTACGAGTATTGAGTATGATTACATTTGTTGAGCTGTACGCTCACCCTTGCTGTTTTTTCTTCCAGATGAGAACACTTAGCCGGCACCAGATTAGTTAGAGCAAGGAGAGAGACTTGCTTAAAGATATTAGCTGGATGTCGAAACTTAAAGATTGGGTTATGTTTATAATATTAGAATATAAACAGCCACTCATGGATGGATGTGGGTTGTTGTTATATTATGGTTTTGTTATACTTCCACAGGTTTTGATGATTTAGTTGTACTTTCGCATTTATGTTATGTTAATGTTCTTAGATTTTGAATTTTGTTAGATGGCATCTCTCTAGACGCAATATAGTAGATAGGGTTACTGTACTAGAGCCAAGGATGATATGGCAGTTATATGATCATGTGTTGTGTGTTGTAGGCCAAACATTCAATAATGATTAGTTGTATGCTTGTACAGGATGTTTTTAAACAGGTTGTATTTTTGGTTTTCGTCTAATTGTAAAGGAAACTCTACCGAAATTTCTATAGAATCCATAATTGCTAATTTGTGACTTTAGTTTATATTATCTTTGACGGAGGTTATTTAATGGAGAATAATTCAGTCTGTCACAGAGTGAGAATTCTGTATAAAGTTATTCTGAAATTTGGACTAAGAAATCATGAAACATGAACCGCGGATTATGGTTTAGAGGGTAGTATCCTTTGACAAGTTATGGATGTTACAGTGACGACTCAAGGATTATCTTAGTCGTATATTATAGTGGGTGATATTCGTTGGCATACTTTAGGATACTTCAATTGTACATCGAGGAATGCTTTTTGACCACGGGAAATACTCTGGTAATTTGTATGTTATTTGCCCTTATATATTGGCAAAAAATATATCGTCTGCCACGAGACATTAAAGTTAAGAATCATAGGTATCGGGCACCGTTTAGAATGTGTGCATACAAATACATTCCTTTCCTTGATCGGCTACTCCGTTGCTAGTAAGGTCTACTGGCTCTGATTTGTAAAGATTAAGAAATTTATGCATATATTTAGAACATTAAAATATAAAAGATAAAATATAAAAAGTTATTTATATTCTGAAAACTTAGGTGATCATGTTTCATGTTATGTATCCTGCATCATGTTCTATTCCTTTCCTTTTGACTTAATTTTAGTATACTATTTATGTCTCTGCTATATTGTGCATTGTTGAGTTGTAGGCTCACTCATTGCTATTTTTTTCTTCATTCAGATTAGCACAAGCTTGCACCCGATAGAGCGTAGTTGTGGCTAGAAGATGGTTAGCTACGGGTCTTAGAAGATCATATTGAAGACTTATTACTTTGTGGTTTTGTATAATTTTTGAAGGGCTGTATATATATATATATATTTGTTGGTAATGTTGTATATTGTAAAAATTATGGACAATCAGATAGTATAGTCCGCTGTGTATGGATGTATATGTATATACTTTCGTAAGTTATTAGGGTTTACTTCAGGTATCTAGTGGTATCTCTCTTTGTATCCAATGTTGTGTCCGGAGATATAATGTTGGAGCTACGAATTTCGTGGTAGATTTAGGATCCTGTGTTGGTCATTTGTGTTGTCTGGATTATTAGGGTTTATAATTATGGATTTTTGATGTGTTGTGGTTGTATATTTGTTGTACATGGTTAATGTATAGATTTTGTATTTATTTGGTGGCCTTTTTTTTTATTGAAACTCTGTCATATTTTCGGTAGAAAATACGGTCCATCACAGGTCTACCTAGAATGGTAAGAAATTATGATGTAGTTTAGGTGACTGTGGCTAGATTAACTGAATAAGTTAACTTTTTACTTGTGAGAATGACATTTTTCTAGGGACCATTTTGTGAGATTACGTTGTTTTCTAGCTTTAAATGTTTTTGATCATAACTCAAGATGTGTTAAAGTTTTGGAAGAGTTTTACATCAAGAGTTGGATATAAATTTGAAATTTAGTGTGGTGTTTTACTCCAACACAAACAGACAATCGAAATGGATAATTCAAATTTCAAAAGATTTATTAAGAGCGTCTGTTTTGAAGATGAAATGATATTGGGTTTGTTATTTGTTGTTATTTGAATTTGTTTATAATAATAACTTTCAATTGAGTATCGAAATGGCCCCATTTGAGGTATTATATAGACAAAGATACAAATCTCCTATCTATCATAAAGAAATTAAAAATCAAAGGCTTTTGGACCCCATTATCATCCATAATACGTTTGATAAAATCAAAATAATTCTAGATTGTTTGATAGATGCGTAATGTTATTAAAAAAGTTATGTTGATCATTAGAGATCCAATTTGAATTTCGATGTTAGCGATCGTGTGCTCTTGAAGGTATCTTCGAGAAAAAGAATTTCATAATTTAGGATGAATGAAAAATTGAAGTCGGCTTTATTGGATTGTTTAAAATTTTACAGGTTATTGGAGATGTGACTTATAGATTAGTCTTACTTTCTAGTTTGGCCAATTGGAGTGATATTTTTCATATTTCGATATTAGGAGAATATGCATTTGACCCTTTGCATATTATAGAGTACGAGCCGTTGTAAATCGATGCGAATTGGACTTATACTGAGGCTGAATTCAAATTTAGGAAATGAGAGATCAAATTTTGTACACCGAGGTGATTACTTTGGTCAAAATATTTTAGGAAAAGCATTTATTCGATAACTAACTTGGGAGCATGAAGACAAAGTTCAAGGGAAATGTTCCTATTTGTTTGGCTATTGAGGTATATAAATTTTAAGGGCGAAATTTTATAAAGAGGAAATATTTGTAATATTTGGATTTTATTTATAAATTATAAATTATCACAATAACTTTGAGATAATTTAAAAATAATTGGATAATAAAAATTAGGAAAAAAATTAGATTTTGGGAATTAGGTTTTGTGCTTGAGTCATACTTATACATATTTTGGACGGAAACTACATGCCTAATGTCACGTCCCAAATCCCAAACTTGAAATTAGTGCTAAGTTAATATAAATTAACCAGTAAACCGTTAAACAATATTTAGATATGAACTCTACATCGATACCATGACCAACCACTATTATACTCAAGATTCCAATAAATTGCCATGTCTTCGGTGACTTTGACATCGACTCAATCAATATGACATCAAACCTTAAGTAAGGAACAATATCTATACAAAACAATATTTTAACATATAATATTATGTGGAAGTAAATATATATCCATAAATCTGACTAAACGAAAATCAAAATTACTGATGACAGCAAACTCTACATTATATCATAAGATTACAACAATCTTTAAACTGAATTGCAACCTATTGTTCGGATTTAAATACATCGACTAATTATATCATCTAACAAATTTTAAAGCTGTCCAACTAAAATATTACAATCTGAGTTGTAAGGTTTGAGTTTCTAAAATTATATTAATAATAATTAATTAAGATAATATAATCAAAAGTGAGGATTTAGCTCACTCTTTCCTTTGTTGTGATTTATTTTCATTTTCTTTGAGTATTATTGTTGTACTACTCGTCCAAACTAAGATTTTGAAATAAAAATATAAAAAATATATATTTGTTGGTTTATCATGATTTTACAGTAAAATTTATCAAGAACTCACATTTAATTATCTGTATCATAATTATATATATTATTTTAAAATTCTCTTCATGTTTAGAAGTATAAAAATAATTTCTACATGTTTGTGTTTCATAATTATAAATTTTAACGTATTATATGCTATTTTTATATGTTAAAAATATATTACATATTTAACTATGTGATGCATACTTATTAAATTTGTTTAGAAATTTCTAAATTTTGGCAGCATGATTTTCTATCAAACTTTCTTGTTTATGAATTGATACAATAAAATCGTATATGACATTATGAAAAGAAAGAATGAACTCTACAATTCCTTTTAACAAAAATATGAACTATTCTCCAAAAGTTTAAGAACTATGAATCAAGAAATAAAGTGTAGAATTTTTCCTTAAGAAATTAAGATATTGACCAATGATTGATCAACAGATAGTATATTCTTACATACCTTAGTATATTATAGTGGAAGATCATTGTTTAAAAGAAAATACCGAAATGCAGTTTTGGTCCTGTTTACAAAGATGATGTATAGATGGTCCACCTCCGGGCCCTTGAATAGGAGGAAAGGCCCTTGATTGTGTTGAAAAAAAACACAATCCGAATTCCAATTGGCTGCTCCTTTAGCTAGTAAGACTTATTGGTCCTAATCCCTAAAGAAAAATGTGTTTTCAGTATGTTTTGATAGATAAGAATAAGAAAGAATAAAAAACATATTTTGATGGCTAATGGTAAGAAAAGAATAAGATAAGGAATTAGGAGGTTGCATTCATATTTGTATTATTTTGTCTTGTACGACTACCTCTTACGATTTAATTTTAAGTATGTATATGCATGTTCCTTGTTATGTATGATGTGTTGCTGAGTAATTGGCTCACTCTCTTACTGTTTTATTAATATTTTAGATGATTCATATAATTTTTTACTTGACGAGTAGGAGTGAAGATTAAAAGACATAATTATACTTTTGGAGTTATCATTTTTGCTAACTTGATGATTTCGGATAGTATGTACTGTATTAGCTGTTAGTTCTAGTTTGATTTTAGTTGTAAATTGTGATTGAATTGATGTGGAGTGTTGGACGGTTTTTGATACTTAGGATGATGTTGTATAGTTCAGTATTAGTCGTATATTGATCATGCATGGCAATTGATATATGTAATGAATAGTGTATTTCAGTAATGATTCCAGTTTCAAATAGATAAAATTTATGTATGTTTATTGTTTCCGCATATTAGTATATGATTATTTTTAGTAATGCAGACATCTTGTGTTGATTGGCATCAAAGTTATAGATAAGGTGGCAATGTATTTGGATCCTCCTTGTATTGTGTTGTTGTTTATGTATAATTGATTGTGGTATTGATAAGGTAAGCTCACGTTCGATGGGTTAATGGTTTATTTATTAGATAAATTGATAATTAAAAGATAATATTTTATAATCATAATTAATGACGGGTTTTAGGAAGTCATTCGTCACATGAACAATCAAAATATCAATAAATATTACCCAAAACTGTTTAATCAAATAAAATATAGTATTAGACTAAAAATAGAACATAGATAATTGTTTGTCCGAAATATGATAAAATATATTAAACATTATTCGAACTGAAATTAAAACTGAAATGATAACATTAATTACATTAACCGGTATCTTGAACTATTAAACAATATTAAACACCAATAAACCACTAAACTAAGCTCTTAATATCAGCTCAATTCCTCAATCTTACTTGCTTGTTAAGGATTCGTGTATATTATCTGGGGGGGGTTAGAAAAAAATAGCAAAGAATTAGCTAAAAACTCAATAAGGTACTATATAACAATGAATATATACAAATCTTTGTATAAAAAAAAAATAATGGAAAGATCCTTGCATTTGGATTCAATGATATGTCATGAATTGTCATAACAATGCATGTTCAGTTTTAATGTAGATTTTTCAGCATATTTTTTTTATATTTCTCCTAAATCTTACCCATAACAATATATTTAATTCCTATTTTTCTTTTGGGGTTAGGGCTAGTAGGTCTTATTAATTAAATGAGTAGATAGCCAAAATCTAGTTTGTGCATATTCCCACATAACGAAAGATCATAAGTTCTTATTCAAGACCAAAAGGTGAGCTATCTATATATAATCCTATAAATGGGTTCAGACATCGTTTTTTAACCCAGCGATTACATATGGTCGAATATCGATATACTGCTATAATATACTAAAACATATCAAAATATACTATCTGCTGAATAATAATCTTGATCCAATATTTAATTTAGAAA
This sequence comes from Nepenthes gracilis, assembly GCA_033239525.1. Taxonomy (NCBI): domain Eukaryota; kingdom Viridiplantae; phylum Streptophyta; class Magnoliopsida; order Caryophyllales; family Nepenthaceae; genus Nepenthes; species Nepenthes gracilis. Next base: position 14,411,470 of record BSYO01000005.1, on the reverse strand, counting down.
AACTCTACACTTTACTTCTTGATTTTCACCCTTTTGGAAAACATATCATTATTTCTTAGCTTAATTTTAGAGTTTTTATTCCTAATTCCATATTTGGAATTTTGTAGAAACTTAGTCATGATGGGATTTTAACTTGTGGATTGCTAAATTAGCATGTGATGTAAGAAATTCATTAAGTTATGCAAATTACAACAAACTAATGCATAATTCAACATGTGTGCAAAGTTTTACATGAAATTTAGATCAAACATATATGTTATATAATTCTTATAAGCCATCTATTTGATAATTTAAAGTATATATAAACTTCTATACGAATTTACGGTATGCAACACTCAAAATTCAGCAAGAAAGTCAGGAAAATCAGCATGAGTGTAGAATTTCTGCAATAGTGTACAAGACCAGCATGTATATAAAATTCAGACTATATATGTTAAATTACATGCATTTTCTAGCTTATATATAATATTTATTTGATGATATAATTCCTGCATAAACTACTTCATGAGATTAAGGCCAAAAATTCAGCAAAATTCAGGAAAAATCAGCAAAAATTAGTTGTATGAATAAGTTTGTGCAATATCAGTTTATATACTTCACATGCAAGGCTTAATTCATCAAATTTCAAAACATGCAAGCATACTAGGTAAGTTTAGAACCTACTATAACATGAAGTACAAAATTTATCACATACAAGGTCATTAAATCATAAATTTAAGCCATGTATGCAATTGTTGAGCAAAGTGCAGAACATGCATAGATTTTATATACACTTAGGCAATTGTAGAGCAATGTTCTTTGCTCTCGGTATGTGCTCAAGCTAAAATTTATCAACCTGCTGGACTTGGGCCTTTGCCTTTACTAGGTACTTAGCAAGCTGCGGGTTTGATGCCTCAAAGACTCTATGAATATGGTTGACTACTAATTCTGAGTCGCTACGTATGACCAACGCTCTCACTGAACATTCATTGGCTAGCCTGAGCCCCACGAGGAGGGCCTCGTATTCTGCTATGTTGTCGGTGGTGGGAACCCGAGCGTTAGAGAGTACTTGATGTCTGAGCTGTTAAGGGTTCTGAGCACGACTTCGGCCCCGTCGCCTGCTTGTGTGGTCGACCCGTCGACATTGAGGGTCCACACAAGGGTACTCGTGGTGCCTGCATCATTGACTTAGTCTAGGGTGTCGAGAACAGGGGTCACCGTCTTGACTACGAAGTCCTCGAGGGCTTGGCCCTTGAGGACTGGCATAGGTTAGAACTCCACGTCGAACTCGCCCAACTCTATGGCCTACTTGATCAATCGTGCAAACGTCTCGGGCTTTTGCAAGATTGCCTTTAGAGGTTGGTTAGTCAGCATGATGATTCGGTGTTCTGGAAGTATGGCCTCAACTTTCGGTAGAGTAGATGAGGGTTAGGGTATTCTCTCGGTGTGAGGGTTGTGAGACTCCGTGTCTGTTAGTACTTTGCTCATATAGTACATAGGTTGCTGCACATTTTCCTACTGCCGAATAAGGACTAAACTGAGAGCCATGCTTGACATCCCCAAGTGGAGATATAGGTCCTTGCCCTCTAAAGGGGAGGTTAGGAGCAGAGGATTGGCGAGATACTCTTTTAGCTCTTGAAATGCAGCCTTGCACTCGTCCGTCCATTAGAATTCGGTCGCCTTCGTCCCCTAAGGGCCTTGAAGAATGGTAGATACTTCTCCACGGACTTGGCTAGGAACCGCGAGAGGGCGGCAAGTCTTCCTGTGAGCTTCTGGACTTCCTTCACGGTCCGTGGAGGATTCATGTCGAGGATGGCTCTGATTTTCTGTGGGTTCACTTCGATACCATGTTGAGATACTATGAAGCCCAAGAATTTTTCGGAGGTCACCCCAAACTCACACTTGGCTGAGTTGAGCTTCATCCTATGGGCTCGAAGCAACTCAAAGGTTTCTGCCAGATCACGGATGAGGTCGTTGGCGACTTTACTTTTGACGAGCATGTTGTCTATGTATAAGTCCACGTTCTTGTCGATCTGGGCTTCAAACATCTTGTTTACAAGCTACTCGTAGGTCGTGCTGGTGTTCTTCAAACCGAAGGGTATGACCTTGTAGCAATAGATTCCCTGGTCGGTCATGAATGAGGTGTGTTTCTCGTCATTTGGGCTCATCCTTATTTGGTTGTAGCCCCAGTAGGCATTCATGAAGCTCAGGAGTTCGTGCCTAGACATGGAATCTACTAGCTGATCGATTCAAGGAAGTGAAAAGTTGTTTTTCAAATAGGTTTTGTTCATGTTTGTGAAATCGATGCACACTCGCCACTTGAAGCTGCTCTTCTTCACGAGGACAACATTTGATAGTCAATCCGGGTATTGGACTTATCTTATGAATCATGTGTCGAGTAACTTCTTCACCTCTTCCCTTATGGCTCTCAGTTTCTTGACGTAGTGGTTCCTATACTTTGCTGACGGGTTTATGATTGGTATCGAGGCCCAACTTGTGGATCATTACTCCGGTGGATATCCGGGCATGTCGGCAGTAATTCATGCGAAGACATCAAAACTCCTCTTGAGAAAGTCTATGATCGGATTGGCTTGGAGAGGGATCCACCGATGTGCATGCACTACTCGGGTTACCAGCCCCATTGTCTCGCCTGACTGAGCCTGTTGCAACGTTGTCTCATCGTGGAAGTCTAGATCCTCAGTTGATTGGCTAGGAGCAGCGGGGGTGACTTGTGATAGGTAGCACGTTTGTCTAATCATCTGGTCTTCTAATGTCTCCCGATTTCATTACTGGGTTGAAACTTTTACCTTCAAATGAGGGATTGATGCCACGGACCTGAAGGTGGCCAGGAATGGTCGCCCCAGAATGATGTTGTAGACCGATGGCAGATCAACAACGAGAAATGTAAGTGCGCTATAGATGTACACGGTTCCTCGGTGGTTCTCTGGCTTCATCGTCGATAGCCTCGGGGGTTGCCCCAAACTTTTCAGGAATCGAGTGAGGTGCCCCGACAGACCAGGTATGACGGACCAGATTATTTTTTTCATAAATAACCTCTATCAATGGTAACACAAACTAAAACTCATAATTAACCTATAGATTCTACAGAAATTTCGGCAAAGTTTTCTCTGCAACTGGACGAATATAAAAAATACAACCTGCTCAAATACATCCTGTATAAGCACACATCTAACAAAAATAATCAATACAAAGCCTACAATACAATACACAGGATCACAACATCTGCCATATCATCCATGGCTCAAAGACAGTACTCCTATCTACCGTATTAGATTTAGAGAGATGCAATCTAAAATAAATCAAAGCTCAAAACATCAAATATAAATGTGAAAGTATAACTAAATCATCAAAACCTGCGAAAGCATAATAAAACCATAATATAATAACAAGCCACCTTCATCCATGAGTGGTTATTACATTCCATTACAACAATATGACCAAATCTTTATTGCACTTGACGTCCAGCTAACATTTTCAAGCAAGTCTTTCTCCTTACTCTAACGAATCTGGTGCCGGCTAAGTGTTCTCATCTGGAAGGAAAAACAGTAAGAGTGAGCGTACAGCTCAACAAATATAATCATACTCAATACTCGTAGGCAAATAATAGAACAACTGGAATGGGGGGAATACAAATAATCTCAATAATCATGAATCAGGAGAGGGAACAGGAAACATCTAGAATCACTGGATTCTCACGGTTACATCGATTATGTATTATTCATTTTTATCATTATATAATCTTTGCGGACCGAGGCTAGTAGGTCGTACTAACCAACGATGCGAGAGAACGAGGAAAGGAATGTGTTCGCTACACATTCTAAAGCCACGACAGTCCTGACCCTTGACCATCGGTTGCATCTCCACTATGCAACACTCAACGAACGACTACATCTCCACTATGTAGCATTCAACCAATGGCTACATTTTAGGCTTGCAGCACTCTACCACCTCAACACGCCCCATATCCCCCTGGGACCAAGGCAATCCTTGTTCTTTCACAGTAGTATCCTAAGGCGTACCACAAATATCACCTACTCCCACGAGCAGCCACAATACGTGGCCATTATTCCTCGAGTTCACACTGCGATGGACATGGTAAGCTAAAGAATACTACCCCTATGAATCATGGTCCTAGTTTCTAGGTTTGTTTCCACACTTGGAGAGGGAAACCCACATTTGCCATACACATTCGTAACTCGGGAAATCCCATTCCCATCACATACATCTCCATCCGGGAGATCATTCCATCACAATGCACAATGTGGATTCCTTTTCATTTACATGCTCGGTTCACAACTTTCTGTGGGACTCAATCCCCTTATTCTTAACAAATCATTCCAAGTTCACGAGGGAGATTGTGATTTCTTACCTCTGATGATCACATATCATTTAGAAGCCTCCGGGACTCATCCCTTGCTTCCGGCACATGGATGCACATTTCGGAGCTTACATTACATTGAAGCAATTAGACATCACTTTCATATCAGTTAAATAAGGGCAAAACATGTACATTTCCCGTTTCATTTCGAGTGAACAATGTCAGGCTTCTTTTAGAGCATCCGGATGCCACAAACGGTTTAATACTTGTGAGATCGGACGTCCGGTGGATACGTACGCACAATTGGGACATGATGTTTCATATTTTGAGCTCGATTTAACATAATATGATGATGGAAGCATGCAAATTTCCCATTCATTTTTGGATGAACAGTAATAGGGGACTTTTAAAGCACCCGGATGCTGCGAACGGGTTTTATCTTGCGGAATTGGACATCCGGTCGATATATACATACAATTGGGATGCGGGGATTCATATTCTAGAGTCATTTCAACATTTTATGAAGGTAAAAGTATGCAATTTCCCCCTTGGTCTCGGGTGAACAGTATCAATGCCCGTTTAGAGGGCTCAGACGCCGCGAACGGGTCGAGACATGCAAAATTGAACCCACGGCCGACATATGTACATCATTGGGATGTGAAAATTCACATTTTGAGGTCAATTTAATGATACACGGAAGGAAAATGGAAAATCCCCAATTTTGTGGGTTAGGGTTTCGGTGAAACCAAACCGAGTGGATCGGACACGATTCAGACAAATAACTAAATATTCCTCGATCATTAATCTTGGGTTTCATGATTCGAACATTTATAGTGGGTATCGACACAAGAATACCCAATAAAATCAAGCAAAAGATCAAAAGGAAACGAGAAGTGAGTATGAGAACACTTACATCGACGCGTGCTTTCACCTTTATAACAAGCTCTTGGACGGATTTGGACTTCACGGTCTCGATCTCCTCCCTTCTCTCACTAGAATCGGCGCTCTCTCTCTCTAGAAATTTCTGGGCTCGTGGGAAAATGTGAAAAAAGCAGCACGATGCGACTTTAAAAGAGACTTGCGCTCGAGGGCTTGGAGAGCGCACGGCGAGCGCAAGCATTCGGCCATGGTCGGCTCGAGCACGGTGCAAACGCGGGGCGAGCACTCGCAAATCTAGATTTGGGCTCGATGGGTGGGCTCGAGCACACGGAGGGCGCGGGTCTGGCTCGCGGCATGCCTGCAGCAAGCCTATGCCGCGTTTTCGCCGTTCAGGACCCGTTTTGACCATTCTGACCCAATCTTCCACATCCTTGGACCTTATTTTTTATTATATGACCTTAATAAGTCATGATTATCATAATTTAAAACCCAAAATCTTATTTACAAAGTAACATTTCACGGTTTACAGTTTTCGTTCCCGATTTATCGATTCCGGCTCTTTGAGCTTTTTAATTAGATTCCTCCACACCTTTTTACCACAATACACCTATGTTAACTTAATTACCTTCTAATTATTATAATCTTAACCCGAAACCTCACAACTCTCCCCCACTTATAAAAATTTCGTCCTCAAAATTTAATGAATCACAAATTTCCATAATCATAAGTAATCTTTCTCGCATCCAGAAATCATTTCCTCAGACAACGATTATTCTAGGAAACCTCAAGCATTGGAATCATTCTAATCCTCATTACAAAACAAATCCTTAGCCTCCCAGAGTGGCTCAACCCTGACACTTACTGATTTTCTCAACCATCGATACAAGGAAGACCTTATAACGATCCTTCGAATTTCGAAAGCAACCTACAATAATGCTGGCCATTTCTCCAATTTAATCCGATACTTCAAACGAATCCAATGAATTTCCACTTCAGTTCATTCCAAGCTTCTCAAGAATTCGATTACAGGGACTTCAACCTTATTCTTAAATCTCTGAGCCATGGGTTCACAACGCTTACGCTGCGCTACTTTGATTAAAATAGTTCTAGGATAGTCATACTATGAAGACAATTCCATAATCCTCAGACTACAGCCACATTCCGAGTTACAGTCATAACGATCACCCGAAGAGTCAACATAACTTTAAATCATTACGCAGAATCTTAAGATCCCAATTACTTAGTAGCCTCAAGATCCCGTTGGCATACCAATAAGCCAACTGATTCCAGCCGAACACGTTTTCTATGATTATGATAAGTGGGTCGCCGTAATCGTCTTGAAACAAATCATAAGGACTCAATATTTCATGAACTCCTAGCTCCCAAACATCGAATATGGTTGTCTCCTAGTTCAAGAACATGGCATCCTATCACCCAATCATTTGGACTTACTCACGATTCATCTTTCACATCTCCTATGAAACTTCAAAGACATACAAGTCCAAAGACTCACAGCATCAATTGCCAACATGGATGCTGGCTTTCCCAACAAAAACACCGAGGTTCACTTTCTCAACCTTTAAACAGGTTTGTCCACATGCAATATCATATGATCATCATTTTTAATGGTACAACTATTTTGGCTCTTAAAATTTCAGGTAATGACTATCTTCAAAGACAAAGCCATAAGTTCTCAAAGCAGAGACTTTAATCGTAAATTTTGACTTACATATGGGATAACACTAATCATGAACTTCTCCCCCACTTAAATCAAAGGTATCCACAATTAACACGCTATAGACCTAATTCGATCTTAGAATTCATCAAGCCATTACAACAGTCCATGTAATTCACCTATCCATTCACAAGGTTCGTTTGACAAATCATCAATCTCCTAGGCCACCCCATCTTTGAAATTCTTGAACAACCTTATCGGTCCGTTTTATCTACCTCAAAGGTTCTGGGGTATTTCACAATGATACAAAAGCCTATACTACCACGGCTCTGCTTGGAACTCTCATGATCGCCGTCGATTTTGACACAATCTTGAATTATCGGTATGACGGAACGGATTTTTTTTTGTCCTCAAAGCTTCCGTCAAACAGAAACACAATTGAAAATCCAACTGAACCAATTGGGTGCAACACAGGATCACAGATGCCGTTTAGGACCCATATACTTTTAACCATATTAAGTATAGCGGAAGTTATTCTAACATTTGCGGAAGCATTCATATTCATTCCAAAATATTCATTTCCAAGTACATGGCCAAAAATGTTTAACCATAGAAGTCCATCAAGTCATTACAATAATATTTCTCCAAAAAAAGCTTCCGAGGTCTCTAATCATCCTTCAGACAGCTCTAATCACTCCAACTCGTCAGGCACAAGCTCTAAAGCTTTATCTGTAGGGAAAAAAATATAAAACAGTGAGCCGAGACCCAGCAAGGTACATGCATGTGAACTGTAAAACGGTTATGCTAAAACGATCGTATAACCATGCAGAACCAGAGCGTTTAATCAAAACATCATCTGGAAAAATAGTAAAGACATACTATAACAATATTAAATCTCATGCCTCATAAATTATCACACTATAGACTGTGAAACAATAATTATAAACTTTTACTGATGCATGGTAAAACTGAAAATAATACTCTATACTGTTCACTGTCATCATTTCTCTGTACACTGTTCATTATCATCTTTTCACTGTATACGATTCATTATCATCTTTTCATTATACCATACATTATCATCATTTTACTGTAATATAACATATCGGTAAAATGGTAAACGGTACTTTATATTATTTCCCCTCCTTATACCAAGTCCCGAGAACGGCTATCATTACCTCTGTGTACTAAGCCCTGAGGATGGCTATCATTCCCTCCTTGTACGAAGCCCCGAGGACGGCTATCATTACCTCCGTGTATCAAGCCCCGATGACGGCTGTCATTCCCTCCTTGTACCAAGCCCCGAGGATGGCTATCATTCCCTCCTTGTACCAAGCCCCGAGGACGGCTATCATTATTACCTCCTTGTACCAAGCCCCGAGGATGGCTATCATTCCCTCCTTGTACCAAGCCCCAAGGACGGCTATCATTACCTCCGTGTACCAAGCCCCGAGGACGACTATCATTCCCTCCTTGTACCAACCCCGAGGACGGCTATCATTACCTCCGTGTACTAAGCCCTGAGGACGGCTATCATTCCCTCCTTGTACCAAGCCTCGAGGACGGCTATCATTATTACCTCCTTGTACCAAGCCCCGAGGACGGCTATCATTATTACCTCCTTGTACCAAGCCCCGATGATGGCTATCATTTCCTCCTTGTACCAAGCCCTGAGGATGGCTATCATTACCTCCGTGTACCAAGCCCCGAGGATGGCTATCATTCCTTCCTTGTACCAAGCCCCGAGGATGGCTATTATTCATCTTTTATCAAAAACCCCTTATTGATTTCAGACTTGCATAATATGTCTTTAGTTATTTTTAAGTTCGGTATATAGCTTCGGAAACAATTTATACTTGGGCCGGTTTAGATTTTATTCAGGGAAGGGCCGGAGCTCTTATCTTGTTAAGGGAGCCACATTTCATTTTCAGTTCAAGCCGGAGCTCATTTTCAGTTCGGAACCAGAATTCATTTTCAATACAAGCTGGAGTGCATTTTTCGATATAGGCTAGAATTCACTTTTAACAAAGGCCGGAGTGCTTAAAAGCCGGAGTGCTCAAAGGCCGGAGTGTTCAAAACTCAAAGGACGGAGTACTATACTTTCACGGGGACGGAGTGCTTTACTTTCAAAGGGACAGAGTGTTTTATTTTCACAAGGACAGAGTGCTTACTTTCAAAGGGACGGAGCGCTTTTCTCAAGGGGACGGAGTGCTTTATTTTAACAAGGACGGAGTGCTTACTTTCAAAGGGACGGAGTGCTTTTCCTTTAAAATCGGGGTGCAAATTACTTCTTAAAAACTGGAGTAACATTCCTTTAAAACCGGAGGTCAGTTCCTTAAAACCGAGTTCTTTCTTTCCGTAAAGGACGGAGTTCATTAAAGTCGGAGTTCTTTCTTTTCTTATACAAGTCGGAGTTCATTTTCAGTTTATGAAGTCAGGTTCACTTTCCTTATAAGCCGGACTAAGATAACAGAAACATAAATACTTCCTTCTTGAAAAGCCGTTTTCAACGAAACCGGAGTTCATTTTCCGTACGAAGTCGGAGTTCATTTTGACAGAAACCGAAGTTCTCTTTTTAAAAAAATCCGGAGTTCTTTATTGACAAGAGCCGGAGTCTTTTTCTCAAAAAGCAGGATTGCTTAAAGCCGGAGTGCTTAAAAGCCGAAGTTCTTTTCCTTCTTAAAAACCGGAGTTCTTTCTTTCATAAAAGCTAGAGTTCTTTTTAAGGGCGGAATTCTTTTTCTCAAAGGACGGAGCTCATTTTCCCAAAGGACGGAGCTCACCTTCCCAGAGGACGGAGTTCATTTAAAAGCCTTTCATATCACATTAAGGCCGGAGTTCATTTTACATTAGGGGCCGGAGTGCTGTTGGGACGGAATGCCTTTCCATTATCCGGACGGAGCTCTTTTTCATTAACAGGACGGAGCACTTTTTCATTAACAGGACGTAGGTCTTTTCCATTAACGGACGGAGCACTTTTTCATTAACAGGACAGAGCTCTTTTTCAATAACAGGATGGAGCACTTTTTCATTAACAGGACGGAGTACCTTTTATACAAATGACGGAGCTTTTTTCTCAAAGGACGGAGCTCGTTTCTCAAGGGACAGAACTCATTTTTCAAAGACGGAGCTCGTTTCTCAAAGGACGGAGCTTTCTTTTGGACGAAGCACTTTTGGACGGAGTACTTTTCTTAAGGGTCGGAGCTCGGAGCTCTTTTGAACGGAGTACTTTTCTTAAGGGTAGGAGATCTTTTTATCTTAAGGCGGGAGTTCATTTCACATTACAAGCCGGACGTCTTTTGGATGGAGCGCTAGAGGACGGAGTGCTTTTTGGACGGAGTTCTTTCATTTAGTGGGACGGAGTACTTTTCAAAGGCGGAGTTGTTTACCTTCAATGGGACGAAGTACTTTTCAAAGGACGGAGTACTTTTCGCTTTTTACTACTGGACGGATTGCTTCTCGGGACGGAGTTCTTTACGTTCAGAGGGATGGAGTACTTATCAAAGACGGAATTCTTTTTGACAAAAGACAGAGTTCAAGGCCGAAGTTCAACTTACATTCGGACCGGAGTTCATTTTACATCCAGGGACGGAGTTCATTTTAAATTAAGGCCACAAGTTCTTTATAAACCGGAGCTCATTTTCATATTAAGGTGGAAATTCGTTCAAGGCCAGAGTTCTTTTGGAGTACTTTTTCGTTAAAAAGGATGGGACTCTTTTTACATTGCAGACGGTGGATATTCAATGCAGAAAGCAGGAACTTAAAAATAGAGTACACTTCAACATTCTCAAAACATGAGCTTAAAGTAGAGTAGAGCGCACTTGCAATATACTTAAAGCATGAACTTAAAACTGCGTCCGAATTAACATGCAATAGAGCATGAATTTAGAAACAGAGCAGATTACACTTGCAATGAACTTAAAAACAGCGTCCGAGGTACACTTGCTGGTGGGCTGACTCAATTTTCCTTCCCTTCTTTCGCTCGATTGGTTTCTCCTTGGCGTCCTCCTTCACTCCCTCCTTCTTTGCTTGAGTTTTGCCATTTGCCAAACGCAGCCACCCGATTTGGGGTTTATATAGGGGAGGGGTTTGGTGGGGTAAGTGGGGTAGGTGACTTACTTTGATACTTGTTTGCAGACGGTAGGTGGAGTAACTGGATTAGTTCACCCACTCTATTTGGTCGCCGTCTAGTTGGATTCTAACTAAATCCTAAAGTTTGCCTTTTTCCTCAGTTACCATTACTTTATTCCGACCAACTGCTCCTTATTTATTGCCAATGCTGCCAGTCGACTCTCCAACTCTGGTCAATATCTTCTAATCCGGTCAACTTCCTCTTATTATTCACTCCGTCCGTCACTTTCTCATCAACTTCGGATTTATTTTCCTTCATCGACTCTGGATTTCTTCTTCGCAAATTCTATTCCGGATTTCAAGTTCACTTCGGCCTCATTTCAACAATGCACTCCGGCTTCAAAGCCACTTCGGCCTCCTCATACTTTCCGGTCAACATGCGTTGACCGGTTTTTGCCTTCTCCTCAATCATGCCTTGACCGGAGTATCTTCGAATCCGGTCAATTTTTACTAAGTCCAGTCAACTTCTTTTCATTCACTCCGTCCATCACCATCTCGTTGACTCCGGATTTCTTCACCTTGTTCCCCTAATACTACTCCGGCCACACAAAGCCGGACTGCTTTTACATTAAGGGAGGACGGATTTCTTTTTCAAAGGGCTAGAGTTGATTTTTTGTGTGAAAATGGCGAACTGGATTTTCACACGCTCAAAGCCGAACTTGATTTTTGCCTTAAGGAAACTGGACTGATTTCTTCACTTGGAAAACCGGACTGATTTCTTTGATTATTTTGACTCGATGACTGGGATTTTTCATACTTCAGAAGCTGGGTCGTTACAATCGGTCAACAGATAAGTCAACCTACTCTTCCTTCTATAATCATCCTCAAATAGTCACTCGGACGAAGCCCCTCAATGACCACAAAATAACTTCAAGATGTGGCCGCATATACTAATTAGACTTAACACATATTCTCATTAAATGTTCCATAGGAAGACGTCATCAATCTCTTGATACCTTGATCAATTCAAACCTATGCCTTAGATCCCACAACTCGATTGCCAAATGTCATCCGTTACCAATCCAACAGTAATAGCACTGTAGTTCGCACACCGAACTACTATTAAGATCAAATCAAGACTTGGTACCTTAGCTGGCTCAGGTTCATACCCAAAATCACACCATTCAATTCCAAGATTCGTACATAAATATCCACTTTGATATGTCTTTTGTCCTTCCAAGTACTAGGTCACATTTGCCGCTATTTCAAAGCTTAGGTCTTCCAATTATACATGACTCAAAACACAATGCAAACATGGGTTTGGAATCCCCAAAACAACACCAGATTACAATATTAAGCCCTAGGGCCTTACCTCTTATCGCGACAGGTGGTACTTAATACTTTAAGTTAATACCTTAGACCCTAATTTAAAACACTGAACCTCTTAGCCGCTCGTCCATGATAAGGACATCCCTAAATCTTGCAATCAAACCAACCATTATTAAAACATGCTCCCGAGAGTCTCATCAAAACAAAGTATTCATCCTTAAAGCTTCCATAAGCACATAGGACAATACCTCTTAATCCTCAAGACCCATGATCTTTTTCACGTCAACTAACCGAGGTCAACTTCACTTCCTATCTAACATGGGGCAACACGCCATACCTTCTACCAGACATGGGGTACCGCAATGCCATCTTAAGTCTAAAAATTCACATCGTCAACCTCAATATAACCCGAGGCTACCCAAAAGTCCAAACACTTAAGCATTTTTCCAGAACAATCATGAATTGTCATCCTATGACTTGATATACCCAAAATTTACTCCAGTCATACCAATCTCGAGCTGATGACTCCACTCTATTCATTACACTTGCTAGGTTGATCAGGCAACACTTTTTAACAAATTACTAGCCTAAGGACTTCAATCCACAGTTGATCGAACTTAAACCTCAAATCGAGATTAATTAACCTAGGCCTCAAATCAACATTGATCAATTCAAGAACCCAATTGATACCAATCAAATTCCAACACTAAGGTGTCTCTACACACCATCTTTCTCTCGACCCTACAACCAATCACTAATATTAGTAGTCCCCGTCTAAGAGCCACTACTAATATTTCCTTGAGACCGAGACATTTCGTATTAAGTCACTCCTTAAACACTAGCTATGACACATAAGCTAGCTAATTGAACTAAATCATCACTCTTAACTTAGTGCAAGCCTAAGTCAATGGGATTGGGGTAACCAAAACTACCCAGACTAGCTTAATCACCAAACAACTTTATTTACTTATTCGATCAATCTTAATTTAGCCTAAGCTTCCGCATATGATTCAGATCAAACCTAAGGCATTTCTTTTTCTCTAATACCAACTGTGATGGACCGGATTATTTTTTTCACAAATAACCTCTGTTAATGGTAACACAAACTAAAGCCCATAATTAACCTATGGATTCTACAGAAATTTTGGCAGAGTTTTCTCTGTAATTGGACAAAAATAAAAAATATAACCTGCTCAAATACATCCTGTACAAGCACATATCTAACCAAAATAATCAATACAAAGCCTACAACACAATACATAGGATCACAACATCTGTCATATCATTCATGACTCCAATACAGTACTCCTATCTACCGTATTAGATATAAAGAGATGCCATCTAAAATAAATTAAAGCTCAAAACATCAAACATAAATACGGAAGTACAACTAAATTCTCAAAACCTGCGGAAGCATAACAAAATCATAATATAACAACAAGCTACATCCATCCATGAGTGGCTGTTTATATTCTAATATTATAAACATAACCCAATCTTCAAGCTTCGACATCCAGCTAATATCTTCAAGCAAGTCTCTCTTCTTACTCTAACTAATCTGGTGCCGACTAAGTGTTCTTATCTAGAAGGAAAAATAGTAAGAGTGAGTGTACAACTCAACAAAAATAATCATAGTCAATACTCGTTGGCAAATAATATAACAACTGGAATGGGGGGATACTAATAATCTCAATAATCATGAATCAGGAGAGGGAACAGGAAACATCTAGAATCACTGGATTCTCATGGTTACATCGATTAGACATTATTTATTTTCATCATTATATCATCTTTGCGGACCCAGGTTAGTAGGCCGTACTAACCAACGATGCAAGAGAACGAGGAAAGGAATGTGTTTGCTATACATTCTAAAGCCACGACTACATTTTAGGTCTGCAGCACTCGACCATCGGTTGCATCTCCATTATGCAACACTCAATGAACGACTACATCTCCACTATGTAGCGTTCAACCAACGGCTACATTTTAGGCCTGCAGCACTCGGCCACCTCAACACACCCCATATCCCCCGGGAACCAAGGCAATCCTCGTTCTTTCACAGTAGTATCCTAAGGCGTACCACGAACATCACCTGCTCCCACGAGCGGCCAAAATACGTGGCCATGTATTCCTCGGGTTCACACTGCGATGGACATGGTAAGCTAAAGAATACTACCCCTATGAATCATGGTCTTAGTTTCAAGGTTAGTTTCCACACTTGGAGAGGGAAACCCACATTTGCCATACACATTCATAACTCGGAAAATCCCATTCCCATCAATACATCTCCATCCGGGAGATCATTCCATCATAATGCACAATGAAGATTCCCTTTTATTTACTTGCTCGGTTCACAACTTTCTGTGGGACTTAATCCCCTTATTCTTAACAAATCATTCCAAGTTCACGAGGGAGATTGGGATTTCTTATCTCTGATGATCACATATCATTTTGAAGCCTCTGAGACTCATTCTCTTGCTTTCGGCACATGGATACACATTTTGGAGCTTACATTACATTGAAACAATTAGACATCACTTTCATATCAGTTAAATAAGAGCAAAACATGTACATTTCCCATTTCATTTCGAGTGAACAGTGTCAGGCTTGTTTTAGAGCATTCGGACGCCACAAACGGTTCGATACTTGTGAGATTGAATGTCCGGTGGATACGTACGCACAATTGAGACACGATGTTTCATATTTTGAGCTCAATTTAACATAATACGATGATGGAAGCATGCAATTTTCCCATTCATTTTTGGATGAACAGTAACATGGGACTTTTAAAGCTACCGGATGCCGCGAACGGGTCAAATTTTGCGGAATCGAACATACGGTCGATATATACATACAATTTGGATGCGGGGATTCATATTCTAGAGTCATTTCAACATTTTATGAAGGTAAAAGTATGCAATTTTCCCCTCGGGTCTCGGGTGAACAGTGTCAGCGCCTGTTTAGAGGGCTCAGACGCCGCGAACGGGTCGAGACATGCGAAATCGAACCCGCGGCCGACTTATGTACATCATTGGGACGTGAGGATTCACATTTTGAGGTCAATTTTATGATACATGGAAGGGAAATGGAAAATCCCCAATTTCGTGGGTTAGGGTTTCGGTGAAACCAAATCGAGTAGATCGGACACGATTTGGATAAATAACTACGTATTTCTTGGTCATTAATCTTGGGTTTCATGATTCAAACATTTATAGTGGGTATTGACATAAGAATACCCAATAAAATCAAGCAAAATATCGAAAGGGAACGAGAAGTAAGTATGAGAATACTTGCCTCGACTCGTGCTTTTACCTTTATAACTAGCTCTCGGATGGATTTGAACTCCACGGCCTCGATCTCCTCCCTTCTCTCACTAGAATCAGCGCTCTCTCTCTCTCTCTAGAAGCTTCTGGGCTCTTGAAAAAATGAGAAAAAAGAAGCACGATGCGGCTTTAAAAGAGACTTGCGCTCGAGGGCATGGCGAGCACGTGGCGAGCGCAAGCATTCGGCCACGGTCAGCTCGAGCGCAAGCATTCGGCCACGGTCAGCTCGAGCGCGTGGCGAACACGCACAAATCTTGATTTTGGTCTCGATAGGTGGGCTCGAGCACACGGAGGGCGCGGGTCTGGCCCGCGGCAAGCCTGCAGCAAGCCTACGTCGCGTTTTCGCCGTTCAGGACCCGTTTTGACCATTCTAACCCAATCTTTCACATCCTTGGGCCTTATTTTTTATTATATAACCTTAATAAGTCATGATTATTATAATTTAAAACCCAAAATTTTATTTACAGGGTAACATTTCACGGTTTACAGTTTTCGTTTCCGATTTACCGATTCCGGCTCTTTGAGCTTTTTAATTCGATTCCTCCACACCTTTTGACCTCAATACACCTATGTTAACTTAATTACCTTCTAATTATTATATTCTTTACCCGAAACCTCACACTAGGTCTTCAAGTTCCTTCTGCAAGGCCTGGTAGTCCTCCGTGGTATGCCTCGAAGACCAGTGGAAATGGTAATACTTTGTTTGGTCCTTGGCCTCTAGGTTCTTTGGTGCTTTGGGCCACCTTAGGAATTTCTCATCTTAAATCTACATCAGAATGTTCGAGCGAGTGTCATTTAGGGGGATCAGGGTCAAGGGCATGTACTCCCTTTGGACACTTGGATCGGTCCTTGGTTGCTTTTGAGGTTCCTGGGAGTGGCCGACATCTCCATTTCTCTTCTTCCAAGTGGTCGGCCCTTCAGATTGTCAATCCACGAATTTGAGACGTTTTGCTTCGTTAGCTGCTATGTAGGCTCGAGTGATGGCCTTAGCTTTCCAGAAGGACTAGGGGCGTTGGTGCACCAAATGCTTGAAAAACTCCCTAGCTGCCAATGTGGCAATGAAGGCAATTAGCTTCATCTCGTTGGACAGCTTGGGGATGCGGTAAACTTTTACAATAAAGTGGTTGAGGAACTACTTCAAGCTCTCCTCTGACTTCTCACGGAAGTTGACAAGATGTCAGGGTTGCTTCTCTTATCTTTGATTGGAGGCAAACTGGTACAGGAAGCAGTTGGCGAGCTTGTCGAAGGAGCATATAGAGTTGGTTTGGAGGCTATGAAACCAGAGTCTGGCATCCCCCTTGAGTGTCAGGGGGAAGCACTAGCACATAACGGCCTTGCTTATCCCATGGAAGGACAGCAATGTCCGAAAGTAATCCTGGTAGTCCATCAGATCTGTGCTTTCGTCGTATACGTCCAGCGTAGGCATCTTAAACTTGAGGGGGTGCAATTGCGTTTAGATATTCATGGCGAATGGAGACCTTCTCAGGTTAAGACCTTGCCGTTAAGGCTCCCCCTTGAACACGTGTTGCCATATCTTTTCCACTTTCTCCTCTATTCAAGGGGTGGACTCGCTTCTCTTCACGTTGATGAAGTCTGGGAGCTCTCTTGGGGGTCACAAAGGTTGCAGCGATACTCGCGTAGGTTGGTCGCATATTACATGAGCCCTCTTCTCTGATTGTGGGCCTCCTGTCGTTGCGGGAGTTACGGGGGTTCCGTCGCTCCAGGCTTTCTTCCTTTGCATCCCCGCTCAGGAGACTTTGAGTTGTCGTCTGGGCCCTGCAGTCTGAGGCCGCTTGGGCCTCAGCGTCATCTGGCCTGGCTGTGTTCACCGCTAGGGCCCTCACCTTGTGATTCCTTCGGCTAGAGGTCGACGCTTGGAGTCCCCAAGGGGAGACCCCCATTCACTGTGCTCCAACTCAAGCACACAGTGCCTAAAGCATATGCTTCATATCATCCACGTTAGCGGCTAGCTTGTGCACATCGGCCTCGGATGCTCGCTGGGGTGGCTACCCACAGAGGGATTGTCGTTGCAGGCGGCAGGCTGGTGGGCTAGCCTGCACTCTAGTGTTGACCATCTTCTGGGTGGGAGAGTGAATGTTGAGATGGGTGTTTATACTTTTTCGTTGTTTTTTACAGACGGTACTATTGATGCGTTCCTGGGTCCGGGTTCTCATGAGATAGACTTGTCAGCCATTAGCCTCTCCTCCTAGTCTCCTTTTGAACTTGGCTCTGCCTGATCTCCCTCGACCTCTGCTCCGATTTGGTTGCCTCTCGCCCACGACTCCTATTTGGTTGCCCCTCGGCCTCAGCTCCAATCTGCCCTTCGGTCTCCACAATTAATTTGCACTTTGACTTGTGCAACCGGTTGGCCATTTAGTCTCAGTAACAAGTCCACACTCTGGCTTCTACATCTGGTCCGCCCTCTATTATCTACAACCAGTTTGCACTTTGACCCGTGCAATGCGGTTGACCTTTGGTCTCTACCCACAGAGGGATTGTCGTCTTCTTCAATTGGTGACTCCGCCTCCGAATATAAGGGTCGGTCAGTTTTGCATTTAGTTGAAACAACTTTTTTTTTTGATTTTTTTAAGTGCTCTGTCCTTTTTAATATACGAAATGCAGATTCATCAAACGCATTAATCGTTTTCTCACGTACGATATAGTCAGTTATGATATTTATTTTTTATAACGAAATCCGTAAAATTATCCGAATTGTTAAATTTAAATCAAAAATTACAATTTGACATGTACGGACAAATGAGTTTCAGCCAATCTGAATCAAACAAAAACACGTACACATTCGTACAACAATGTGATTACATGTGTTTCACTTGGATATTACAAAAAGAACACCAAATATGTGTCTTCCTTTCTCCAACTTATTCTACCATCAGGCAGGACTGTATCAGCATTTCCTCACCGCTGATATTTCTTTGAGACTTCAACGGATAGAACCACATTATCTGTCGCAATTCAAATTGCCTCACCGTAAAATTAGTGGTGCCATAAGAATAATGGACAAGTTGATAATGAGTCAAACCAATAAATAATTCTTAATTATATACACGATTTGCTAATTAATTTTTTTACAGAAAAGACTATAAAATATACTCAAAAATTTATTGTTATTTTTTTAGTACTCGGTCAAGTTTGCTTAGAATGATTCTAAATCAAGATTTTGATTTATCTTAGTAAGTTCAAGCAATAACAGAGTAAGCTGCGCTAAGCAGCATATAATGGTTTTGATAATTTGATTCAATTTACTATAAATTCAAGTAATTACATTTGAACTGGTTATGAACTATCATTCAAAATGCACAAAATCAGACTCTATGCATTGTAAAAGGTTATTGCATTTGTGTTATTTAATAAATTCCTTTTAATTTGTTTTAAATTTATTATTTTGTTACCTATTTCCTAAAAAATTGTTTTGATTTAAAACTATTATCATCCAAGATGTTCTCTTCGAAGCATACAATTAACGATATTTAAATCTTAGATCATTGTACTTGAAGAAAAAACTACTAAAAATGATGTCACGGGATCTAATTAAAAATCCAAAATGGCAGTTCTCTAATAAACAAAGTCTGAGGAAAGCTTGAAGCTTCCCATCATGACTTCTCCAGCGATTTCTCACCCTGTGGTCCTCACCCCCGCTGGAAGGCAAGGGCACCTTCTCCCGGGACAGACGTCGATCTTGGCGGAGAGTGATATTTCGTTATTTCGCAGGAGGAGGGGGAAGATAGAGAAGATGCAAGGGAGAGGGCTATCTGCATCGGCCAGCCTAGGGGGGCAGCGGAATTGATGGTGGGAAAGGGTTTGCGAGGTTGCCAACATGGGAGGGGGAAGTCGAGAGTTTGAAAGATCAGAGGAAACTTATTGTTACTCTGACTACTTTCTCCTTGTACGTTTCTCTATTGTCTAAAGTGTATACCTATTTTCTACGCGTCCGAGATCCTGCGTCGCGTATGGATGAAATAGGATTTTGCTCCTTTATTTCAGACGATTGGATTGCACCCTCGGTTGAATCCAACCATCTAAATTTATTTATATTATAAATTTAAACAAAAAATTATAACAAATTTAGATGATCAGAGTCGGTCAGGAGCTCAATTCAACCACCCAAAGTGAAAGAATAGGTATTAGAAAAATGTCCCTCGTGATAAGACATATAAATTATTAATTTATTGAATTGATTAAATAAATATGATTCTATTGATTTATATATATCAAAGAGAACTTTTCTAGAAGACATACCCGTTAATGATGTATCATTTGATAGAAATGATATATTATTTTTCAATAGATATGTCATTTAACGAATAGATGTATTTTTTTAAAACATACCCGTTGAGCGAATGAATATCACTTCTCAATGATTATATCTATTTATGACGTATTTTTTGAACGAAAGGAGGGACATTTTGATAATTTTGGGAATGATCCTCTTTCCATCTATAAAAGAATGTTCTTGGCTATTATTTTGAAATACACAAGATTTATATAACATTTCTATAAATTATAAGGAGAAAAGAGGGAAGTCATCACTTTATTTTTCGAGACAAGAACTATTACAGTCGTGTAAAAAATTTAACGCTAATAGATCCGGGTATACAAATTTATTTTATACATTATTGATTAGTGAAGAATATATGATAATAAAAGTCCTGTAAATTAAAATATACTCACTAAAATGTTTTACATGTGATATCAGAAAAAGGTTCTAATTATCATATTTTTTTCAGTTATATCGTTTAATTGATTTATGTCTCTAAATACTAATGTGTGATTTTCGGCCAAATATTTTCACGGTGCTTCATTCATGCTTTCTCATCAAACTAAAGCAAACTGTTCTAATAAAAACATTTACTTACTGAGAAACAAATGAGAAGAGTGCTGTGCAACAGATTTGTTTCATCAATTAAAGTGTATGACTGCCGCCGTTTGTCGCCACCTACTGCCGTCCATGACCCCGTCCGTCGACCCCGTCGATTGGCTGCCTAAGGTATGGCGACGGCATGGCATAATATTAAAAAAGGTTCTACAGTGACAACAAATTACAGACACTGTGGCAGTAAATTACAAATCTGTGCGCCAACCGTGAAACCACCTGCCAAGTTCTACGGCTGCATTTCACAGAATCCATCGTCGACCGCCCATGATATGGCCATTTTTCATTGAACCCATAGCTGTTTTGTTGCCGGCCAACATGAATAGTTGCCGGATTTTGTGCCAAAATTTGACGTGAAAGTGTTGTCGGCTGCTGATGTTTGAAATCAGTCACCGTTGGAAGACATCGGACCATTTTTCGTTGAATAGGCATCGTTTGAAGCCGTAGGTTGCGACGATTAACGGCGATGGTCGATTTGGCGCCGATTGTCGGCAATATTAGGCGGTAAAAGGGGAACCGTAGGGAAAGTATATTGAGGCAAGAGACGGCAGAAGGAAGAAGATAAACAGAGAAAGGAAATATGTAATTATATAATATTTGTTTTATATATAAAAGAAAAATAATATATATATATATATATATATATATATATATATATGTTTATTATGTTTATATATATTATATAATGTAAAATTTAAATTTATTATTTTATCATGATTAAATATTATGTGTTTAAATTTATATAGATATTATTTATAATATTGTATAAAGTAATTACGATTGATTATCTATATAATAATGTAGTCTGATAATTGTCGAAATGACTCAACTAAATAGTTTTATAGATATTAAATTATGAAATAGAAAACTGATATAATTATCCCATATATTAATTTAATTACTTTATAAATTTAAAATATTATAATTTCTTAATTAGTGGATATTATAGTAGGCTCAAAGGTGTACAAATTTTTACATGATTGATTAATTAAATAGAATAATTAATAAGTATTTATTATTTTAAATAGGATCCTGGATACCCAAAGGTAACGAATATATTTAAATTTTGGAACATTACTAATTATTTCTATAAGAGAATGAGAATCACTATAATAGTCAATTAGCGTGTTATAATTACACTCAAATGTGAATTATAGTGATACTATTTATATTTTTTTATTCGTCCTATTTTATTAATTCAAAGTATTAATATTAAATATGTCAATTTATTATAATTTCTGTTCCAATTTCGCCGCATTCTACTTTTTTTTCTGTTTTGATATTTAATGAAATTAATTTTTTTGATTAGCTTGAGTAAATCTAGTTTTATCTTGATATACTTGTGATGACCCAAAAAATCCTAATCGAAATTCGGTAGAGTTTCGGCTATAGAACGATAGTTAAACTAATACAGACACGTACAAAATTCCTGTACAATACAAACAAACATCCTCAAATCACAACATAGGATGCAAATAGTCATAATAATTATGTGGCACCGATGTTATAATTTCGATTACAATGTCGGCTCAAATAAGATGCCACTAGGTACTTAAATGAATCATAAAAACCTGTAGAAGCATTTACATCCATCAAGCATAGCAGAAACGAAATTATATGTACATCATCAACATACAACTATATCAATATACAAATTTATCACAAAATATACAAAAGAGCTCCTCTATAACAAAAATCACAAAATCTAAGTCTATAAGATAATCTTCTAAGTTTTTATGCCTAATCGACTTCTAATTCTCTATCCTGCCTCATCGGGTATAAGTTCGTATTCATCTGAAGGGAGAAAAATAATAAGGGTGAGCCAAATACTCAATAAGGTATAATATAATCAATGACAGTAAATAATTTACTCAAAATAAAGCAAATGAAAGAAACAAGAGTATAATATAGATGCAAAAATATAAAACATGATCAAATGTACAGTCTGGAATGCATCTATCTTTCTTATTTTATTTTTTATTCCTTTATGTTTCAAATTATGCAGAAACATCTTTATCTTTGTGGACTAAGACCAATAGATTTACTAGCTAACGGTGCGGTCGAACGAGAAAAGGAATGTCTTTGTTTCCACATATTCTAAGGTACAAACCGACGTAATTCAAACATCCCGTGGTAAGCGGTATACCTTTAGCCCAATTTACAGGACCATAAAACATATGCTACCATGTCCTATGGCCCAGAGGCAGTTATCGTGCTACCATAGTAATATTCTAAGGCATGCTAGAAAATACTACCCTCTAAAATATAAATATTTGGTTCAGGTTACGTGATTAATTAAACTTAAGGGAAAGTCCAGCATATTATTATACAAAGTTCTCATTCCTGAAGAACGGATCATAATATATATCAAATTATGGATTTCCTTTTTATGCTTGACATAAATCGATATTTTTTTAGTACAAAATTCACATTGTCTTTTATTTGGGGACTTGAGTCTTTATCGGAATTCAAATACATGCACGAATAGACATAATGCTTAGGAAGAATTAGTAAATTCTTACCACCATAAGCCAAACATAATTTTGTAGTTGTCGGACAATAATTTCCTTCACAAAAACATCCACATAATTTTTGAAACACATACAAAATAACATATACAATTTTCATGCAAATAAATACCAATAAATAAAGTAAAAACGTTTACAAAGTTAGGGTTTTAATTATCTAAAATCGGATCATGCATAAACCCTGAATTACATGGGTAAAAATGTCAGGGCATAGGTTAGGGTTTCCATGTGTATAAAACCGCATAAAACTATCAAATCGGACACCTAATCGATAAATAATCATATACAAGATTTGAGTATCTATTTTCTGATGCCAATTCACGCATAAATCTCAAAATAAACAATTAAAAGCATTCAGGCATGGGGCTAGGGTTTCACGTACGAAATAGTGTATAAAACGTAGAAATCGGACATGAGATCAATATATATGCATACCGAAGTCATGTGTAATATTAAATAAAAGCTTGGATGGGTATCAAGATGAAAATATCCAAAGAGAATGGAACAAAAAGTGAAACGAATGAGAGAATAGTATATGAGTGCACTTGTCTCGACCTGATCTATAACCTTTCTAATTAGCTCCAAACCAAAATTGAACTCGAGAGTCTTGATTTGCTCCTTCTCTCTATTCTCCTTTACATTCTCGATCTCCTCTCTCTCGAATCACTGAAAAATTATACGAAAATAACCCTTGCGGGTTTTTATACATAGACTGACACCTCGAGCGCCAGTCGGGCACTGCAGTACCCAAAAATCTGCCCTTGAGGGTGCATAGGGTATGCATCGAGTGCAAAATTTTGCCAAAGGCGCCCCGGGCGCACCTCCGGAGTGGCTCGGGTGTGGCATTTTGTTTTTTGTGCTTGGGTCACGCCTCAGGTGCGGGTTGGGTGTAGATTAGGCCAGCGTCAAGCCTGCAGTGAGCTTGTTTCATGTTCTCGTCGTTGGGGACCCGTTTCGACCCTTTTAACCCAAATTTTCATATCCTTGGACCCTACTTTTGATTATATTAGCATAATATGTCGCGATTATCATAATTTAAAACTCAAATCTTATTTACGGATTAACTTTTCAAGGTTTACAATGCCAATTCCTGATTTTGCGAGTTCCGAGTATTTGGGTTTTTCAATCCAATATCTCTCATGTTCTTTACTTTGATTTATTTATATTGACTTTATTACTCCTAATTATCATATTTTGGAAGCCGATACATTACAACTCTCTTCCACTTATAGAAATTTTATTATCAAAATTTAACAAACCTTAAAATTTAACAATCGAGGATAATCCTTTTAGATATCCTCTTCAGATTCCCAAGTCACTTAATTAAATGATTTTCTTCGAGAATTACAACCAACTGAATTATCTTGATTCTTAATACCTGATATTTTCTATCTAAAATGTAAATTAAAACCATATTATAAGGCAAATTGCCAATTTCTCACAATGGCTTAACCCGATCACATACTTACTTCCTCAATCATCGACACATAGAAGGCATCATGAGAATCCACCAAATTCGAAAGCAAACCAAATTTATTAACTATTTCTATGACTTAATTTAAAATCTCAAAGGATTAATAAACTCTTACTTCAATTCATCCTAAGCCTTAGAAAATGATCACTTACCTTGAACCTCAAACCGAATCTTAAAATATATATAGGTCTACACGCTTTCGTTGCGCTACTCTGATTGATCATTTACTTGTACACTAAAATCAACTTGCAATTCTTATCCATTGATTCATATCAGACACCTAAATTACACAGTATCTATAGACCTAAGAAAAAACCAAAGATATCGATATACCTAAGATAAAACCCATAATCATTATAGTACAACCAACATAGGAAACACAATTGAAGCAATTTTCTCAAAAATTTCGGCACAGCCTCAAGTTTCCATTGAAACCTCAAAATTCAAATATTTAGCAACTTAACGTCTCATTGGAATACCGAGCCAACTTATTTAATACGAACGTATCATCTAAATTCGAGATAAATGGACCGTCATTGTTAGCTAATCTATAATTATTCAAACACCAAAAATCCTTATTGTACTTACAACCCTAAAGTAAAATCACAAGGACTTCTCATCTCAAGATTTTATAACTTTAATACTCCAAATATAATTTTGTCTCCTAAATCAAAAGTGCAACATCCCATTAGCTCAGATATTAGAACTTGCTTGCGGTTTACCTTTCAACATCCCCTATAAAGCATCAAAGACATATCAAATTTAAATACTCCCAATATCAAATTATCGGCACTAATGTTCCCCTTCCTTAAAAAACACCGATATTCACCTCCATAATCCTCAAGTAGATTAACCCGCTTGCACTGTCGTATCATCATCTCTTCTTACGAAACAACTTCTTAGACCTTTAGAATTAGTTAGACCTTAATTATCTCCATAAGAAATACCCATAAATCCTCAAAGCAAAAACCTCAACTGCTAATTTCAAATTATGGGTGGAATAATTCTGATCATAAACTTCGCACCAATTTAACCTAAGGGCAGTCACCCATAAATGATGCGGGAAAACACAATCCTAAATCTTCCTCAAAAGTATCATATTCTATTATAATTTACCTTTCATTCCTCAAAAACTATCCTCACATACCTCATTCCAACGAATGCTGATTGCTTTCAAGACAAACACCCTGCGGACGTTGCATTTCTCGAGGAACACTTAATTGATATCAAACTGGAACACTTAATTGATATCTTACTGGGTTTAGCTAGACCCAAGATAACTGCACATCTTAGTGACATCACTCAATCCTTCCCAAATTTGTCATGTTCAAATTTCTATAGAACCATATTCATGCTATCGAGAAAACTACCTGCCTAACATAATACTTTTCTTAACCAAACTCACATTCTTTTCTCAATTGAGTACATGGCTAACTACCTTTTACAAACCAAAATACTATCCTCAAACAATGTTCATATACTCCCATGATCCTTTGAATTCATCACTGAGGTCATTACAAAAATTGACCTAAATATGGTCGAAAGATTCACTTTATAAAATTCATAAAAATGCCAACAAACCTACATACCCAAATGGCATTACTGAGACTTATAACGGTTGTATCTTTATCCTAAATGTTGCCACGGGTACAACACTCAATTATCCCAAATTGACAATACTATCAATATAAATCGACTCTAGAAATTATCAAGCCTTTGTAATGGATCAAGTAAATCACCTGTTAGTTCATAGTACCTACTTATCAAACCATTCATCACTCGAATAACCTAAATTTTTAGTCATCCACAAGTAACCTCACTGATTCATCGTACTCACCCCAAAGGTTCTAAAGCATCCCATGGTGGCACTTAACCGATGATTTCTCGATTCTATACAGAATCCTTAAAAATCGGTGTTAATTTCGACACAACCTCAAAACACCGTTCAAAAGATAAATCTACTTAATCTTTTCCTCTAAGAAATATCATCAAATGTTTACATAGCCAAAACTTCTTAGTGACCATACGATGATTTCCAGACGTGGTCTCATGCACTAAATAAATTAGACTCATATCCTCATTAAACGATTTGCAGACACAACGATACTAATTTCATCACTATCTGATCAACTCTACCTCATACTCAAAATTTCATAACCCGATTGCAAAGTATAACATCCTTACCAACACAATTCATACCAGTATGGCATCTTTCTAACCAAATCATCATGAGTATCATATTAAAGATCGGTACCACAAAATAAATCTAATCAGCTCAACCAATTATATCTACAGACCTTAGGATATTTCATTGACATTGGTATAATTAGCATGAAATCTATGATCCTTAAATAAACGAATAAACTTAGAAAACACAAATAAAAATATAGATTCGAAATCCTAAAATAACACACATATTGAAACACAATTATATCTACAGACCTTAGGATATTTCATTGACATTGGTATAATTAGCATGAAATCTATGATCCTTAAATAAACGAATAAACTTAGGAAACACAAATAAAAATATAGATTCGAAATCCTAAAATAACACACATATTGAAATGTCAAAATTTAAAGATCCTATCTTCTACCATGGTAGACAACACATCTACACCTTATGTCATCACCACAAAACCCCAATCTAAGGTACTAGACTTCTTCACTGTCCGACCCATAGGATAAAGACAGTCCTTGATCATGTGGCCGACAATATGAAACATGATCCCAAAAACTTGTTAAAAAATATTTATCCATAAAAGTATCCACGGACATATACCATGATATCTCTTTATCCTCCCAACCTATAACTCTTTTCTCATCGATCGTCCATAGTTGGCTTGGCCTTCTATCCCATGTGAGGCTGACATGACCTTATCTCCTCCCGGATATTGGGTCACTGCTACACCATTTCAATTCTCAAGGTCCACATTTTAACTTCCACATGATCTATGTCACTCAAAAATACATGCATTTGATTGTTATTAAATCAATTATAAATTGGCATCCTTTGTAACAACCCAAGCTCGAATACTCAAACCCGACCCGGACCGTCCAATTAAAAATTTTGAATCATCCGAAATCATCAATTATACGTCATAGATTATAACATTAAACAATTTGAATGCACTCAAAATCATCCCATACTAACATTTAATATATCATAAATGGTCATCACAATTGTATCATTAAATGAACATCCATAATACCGATAATAAATTATTTGAATTAGAAATAGCATCGATATCCATAATATTAATTCCTTATAAATAAAAATCTGATAGATGTCTAAAAGTTAATGAATCAATAAAAATTTGAAACCTTTATCCTGGAAGCCCCAATTTTTGAGATAGCCTCTATTTGATGTCTACCCAATAATAAGCAATGTCTTTTATCCTAATGTCCACTTATCTATTTTGAAGTTAATAAAACACAAGAATGAATCGAATGCCCAGTAAATAAAAATAATTAACAATAGAGGAGCACGAGTAAGCATTCCAAATAATAAAAACAATTGCATAAAATTAATAATAGTAAGTGATATACCCATCCCTATCCGAGACTCAACAATAAGTCGGGTCTATGACCCCAAAGCCATATGAATAACTAGATCTTAAGAATGTAACATAGATTCCATCGAATTCGATCATCAGCTTAATACGAGGTCACAACTGTATGAAATAATAATAATTTTTACGGACTTTATTTTATCGTAGTGAACCAAAGGCCGCGTATTTACACCCCAATTATTAGGTGAGTACCACGAGGTTATTCAGTATTCATGGTATCCTTGCTACCCCTACAGTCCTCCCAGAGGCTATAACTGTAGCATGCTTGTACCATCTCTAATACCTCTCGCCAACAATATCCCTGATATCATCATCAACGATGGTCATTAGGCTAAGAACATCCCTTCTCAATAGTAACAACCTTAACTAATTGCAGAAAATAACAAGAATCTAATTATTAGCCCAATTTGAGGTCACAACTGTACGAGATAATAAGAATATTCTTGGACATTATTTTACCATGGTGGACCAAAGGCCGAGTATTTAAGCCCCCAACGGTTGGGTGAGTATCACGAAGTTACCCGATATCCATGGTATCCTCACTACCCCTACAGTCCTCCTAGAGGTTGTACCTGTAGTGTGACAAACCGTATTTTTGTGCTAAAAATCCGGTAGAGTTCCGCCTGTAATATAGACTTCCTCTAATACAAAAACCTGTATAATCTCATGTACAATACATCCCTAAATTCCATCTGACGATAACATACCATAACAACACAAACCACATAGGATCCAAAAGCCACTACTTAGTTGTGGCTCCAATGTTGTGTATCTAAACACGACATTGGCCAAAGAGAGATACCATCAGGTACCTGTTACAAACCATAATAATCTGTGGAAGCATAAGTACATCCAAATTGTGAGGTCCCAAATCCAAAACATGATAATTCAAAGTAATTAAGATAATAAGAATCAAGATAAGGCTAAATGACCCTAGGAGAATGAGTTCCGGAAGTTACAAAAAGAGGAAAAATGGTCGATACAATCGGATTTGCTACACAGCAGCCCGGCGCCTACCGCGTGCTCTAGCGCGGTAGTAGGCGCCCAAAACCTGCAACCCCCCGCTCGTCGTGTGTCTTTCGCGTGCTCGAGCGACGCCTTGTGCCTCCAGCGCGCTCGAGTGCAGGCTCATTTTTAACTTCAGCGACTCGATCCTACTTTGTTATAAAAGTGAAGGGGGAGATTTCAGGGGCAGAGAACGACGAGCTTGAAGGAGGAAAGGGGAGAAAAGAGTAGAGGAAGGATTTTTCACTAATTTTTCATCCGATTAAAGTTAGAAAAATGGTAAATCGGGTAAAGGCAAGTGTATCTCCAACCTTGCTCTTCATTTTTACAGCATTTTGATTTCCCCATTTCTATATTTGTGCTCTAAACCCTCGCCTCTTACGATTTATCATGATTCTTGCATGTTTATGATAAATATACTGCTAAACTTGATGTTTATACATGATTATCATGCGTTGTGGTTTTGATTTCATGATTTGGTTCCCGTTTCGCGTTGGTTTTGAGTCCAGACAGTTTCACCGAAGCCCTAGCTCGAACTTGAGGTGTAAATTTGGGCTTAATTCATGTTATATGTATGTATTATGAATTATAACATCGATTTTGTAATTTGGCACATGTTTTGTATCCGATTATTGTCTGAAAATTTTAACCAAAACCCTAGCTTGAGATTGAGAAGTGGTTTTGTAATTAATCCATCTTATATGCATGTTTTATAAAATATGGCTTTGATTTTGAGAATAGGCTCATGATTTATGCTCAAATTCATGCCCGGAAGACTTGCACAAAATCTTAGAATGAAAATTTGGAAATTATGTTTGGAAAACTTGGAAATTTGATTATTTAAATGTAAATTATTGCCTAGTAACATTCATTGAATAATTTGCATCTAAAAACTCTGTATAGAACTGTGTTATCGAAACCATGGAAACCTTTGAAATCGTCTGAAAGAGTAATTGAATAAAACTTGGATTTGGTCATGGAAACATGATGAAATTTTAGTTATGGAATTCTCAGTAAATGCATTTAACTGAATTAATCAACGAGAAAATCAGACCTAGAACTATCGTACAGTTAGATAAGGTTCTCCGACATACTGTAGAACGTTACAGTTATGGTAATCGAAGATACTATCAAACCATCGAACTATTGAATAGAAACATATATATCGAACCATCGAACTATCGGCCTTTGATTGTATGGATTGAATATAATCTATCCTCGATTATTCATCCATTGGATAGTAGAGTATACTAGATGGGTCCCTAGAATATTGAACTAGAATTTCTGAAGAACAAATAAGATTTGGAACTGTTTTATGGATCCCAAAAAGTGTTTAAATAGAACGTATGCTTTCTTCCTGTTTTTCGTAAACGCTTATGTTCTTCTAATAATATCGTAGTTCTTTTTCTATTCTAATGTATTTATGTTTGGCATGAAAGTATGAATTGGGATTATCAAAACCTGTTTATATTGAACCAGACTTTCTCATACTTTCTATATATATTCTTATTCCTTAACAGTTCTTATAAACTTCTGCTTTTATATTCTGCATTTGAGTATTCTATTCTGTGTGTTTTGGTATCTTGTTAGGTTTCGAATTACTATTTACTGTTTTTTCTCTAGATGAGACTGTAGAGCTAGTACCAGATGAGAGAGAGTGATTTAAAGTTTAGCCTTGAGGACTTTGGAGACTGAAGTATTTTGGAGAATCTTGGTAAGATACAGTTTGAATGTAGTTGCTAAATTTTGTAGATGGATTTTGTATACATAGATCCTGTATATGAAATGTATGTCATGTATGTGATGAAATAGGAAATGTTACTTCCTTAGGTTTTTAGTTCTATTTCCACCATATGTTTTTTCTGGTTTTTGTACAAGTCCTAGATGGTATCTCTCGTCTGAATTCGGATATAGTAGATAGGGTAATTGATCTACAGCCATGGATGACATTTGAGATCCTATGAATGCTTGTTGTATGAGAATTGTGGTATTTTGAATAGCTGTGTGCATGTACATGTTGTATATTTGGTTTTTGTCAAGTTTTAGATAGAATTCTGTCAAAATTTCTACAAAATTCAATGATTTTAAATTTATAGATTCTATTCTGTATCTGTTTGATGGAGGGTCCTATGATAATTAGAATCTGTTTGGTCACAATTGGTATCAGAGAAATGAGATACCTTAGAAATTAATCAATCAAAAAGTGAAAGCTTAGGCCTAAATTTCTATAGGGATAGGTAGGGATAGTTAAGGTAACTAGACTGTTTACGAAGAGTTGACCCTTAGACTAGATTTGAATTTTATTAAACTACTGATAACCTCTTCCCTCAACGTGATTTCTTGAGGTTTATAATGTTATGTTTATTCTTGGTTATAAGATTTAAGATGGCCAGTAGAAGAAATGGAAGAAATAACTGTGGTGGCACTAGTACTCCCCACGATCAGGTGGCAGCGTATATGGATTTATTGGAGAGAATGACTAATGTGGTGGAATCTGTAGAATAGAGACACATGGTTCCGGTCCCTGTACCCGAGCCAGCTTCGGCAAACCCTACTTGACGACGTATGATCGATTTACAGCGGAGTGAGCACCGATATTCTTCGGTAAGCCTGATCCAGTGGAAGCGGATGTGTGTCTTAAAAGAATGAAGAAGATATTTGTTGTGATTCGGTATACTCATTAGAAGAAAGTCACATTCGCAGTATATAAGTTGGAAGATGAAGCTGATAGCTAGTGGAGCTTGAAGAAGAGGGCATTGGGAGTGCCTGATGATGAGATTATATGAAAGATGTTTGAGGATATTTTTATGAAAAAATATTTCTCGTCTAGTTTCTAAAATCAGAAGGAGTAAGAGTTCATGTGGCTGAGGCAGGGGAGTATGACTGTGACTGAGTATGACGCAAAGTTTATGGAGCTATCTCAATTTTCGTCCTATTTAGTGGAGGACGAGTTGAGGAAAGCGAAAAAATTTCAGCAATGGCTACGGGACGATATTAGGAAGAAACTGTCAACCCACAAGCTCCAAAATTATGTTGATATTCTGGATCGAGCTATGATTTATGAGAAGGAGGTGGAGACTCAGAGATTTTTTGCAAAAAGGGTAGCTAGTCGGGCTAATTTTATGTAAGGCTCATGCAGATTTCATGACCATTTTCATATAGATGTACTAATATAAAATATATGGTATTAGATATTTATTTATTTTTTATAAAAGGACAAAACTCTCAAATATATATAAATCCAGAATAAAGCCCCCCAAATGACTTGTAAAACACGTGCATGCACGAAGGAAAAACAAATTTGGCTAGGTAAACTTATATGCATGAATATTAAACCTAAAAAATAGAAGTAAAATATATCAGACACTAATATAGACCAAAGATGAGGTTTATAAATACTTGTCTCGACCTTATACTAATCAGATTTGATAAAAGAATGTACCGATCTACCTTATTTCTTTTTCCTCTCCCCTCTTTCTCTTCTACTCTCTCTCTCTCTTTCTACCTTTTCTCTTGTGTGAATGGCCAAACACTATGCTGCTCCCCCTTTTATACACAAATTAGCACTCAAGCACGGCCTCAGGCACCCCTGACTGCCAGCTCCCACTAAATGGTGCCTCAGGCACCCCTTCTCGGCATTCCCCACCTCAGGCACAATTTAGGCATGCCTCCAGCGCCGGTTCGCTACTTTGAATATCTTTTAAAACCTTACAAAATACCATTAATTCAACACATTCAATTATCTCAAAATAACAATAATTCCAAATAAATCAAATGGAAAAATCGGGTATTACAACTCTCCACTCTTTATAAAAATTTCATCCTCAAAATTTAAATACCTTAATCCTCAAAAAGATAGGAGTATTTTTTTTTTCAGACTTCATCTTTGCTTTCCCAAGTTGCTTCATCAACTAAATGGTTCCTCCACAGCACTTGAACCAACGAAATTGTCTTGTTCTTTAATATTTGATGCTTTTGATCTAAAATCTGAATGGAAACCTTTACATAGGACAAATTCTCATCAATCTCTAGTGGTTAAAACTCAATCACATGTGAAGGATTATAGACATTTTTCATCAACATAGAATTATCAAATATATTGTGACAATCCGCTAAACTTAGTGGCAAAGTCAATCTATAGACTACATCTCCGATCATTCCAAAATCTCAAAGGGCCTAATAAACCTCAGTTTCAATTTATCGTTTACTGCAAATCTCAAAATCCATTTCCTCAGAGACACCTTTAGAAACACATGATCACCCACATTGAACCTCAATCAGATTACCTCCTATCAGTATAACTCTTTTGGAAACTCTAAACCACAATCAATCGATCTTTAATAATCTTAATCTTCTTAGGAGTATCCTGAATGATCTCCAGGCTTAATAATATGTGATCACCAATCTTTTTCCAATTAATAAAGATCTAAATCTCCATCTATATAAAGTCTCAAAATGGGTCATTCTGATACTTGACTAATAATTGTTATTATAAGCAAACTTAGCAAGTGGAAAATAATTATCCAAATTACCTCTCATTTTCAAAACTAATACTTTTAACATATCTTCTAAAATTTGAATAGTCATTTTAGATTAGTTATCTATTTGCGGATGGAACGACGTGCTGAACTTTATCTTGGTAACCAACTTCTTATGTAGACTTTTCCAAAATTTTGATACAAATCTCGAATCTTGGTCAAATACTATCAAAGTCAGAATATCATGTAGCCTTAAAATCTCATTGATATATAAACGGGCCAACTTATCATTCGAATATGTCATCTAAATCGGCAAAAAATGAGTAGATTTCATCAATCTATCCACAATCAACCAAATAGCATTCATATTCCTCACCATCCTAGATAATCTTGGAACAAAATTTATCATTATATGCTTATACTTCCAGTTGGGAATCGAGAAAGTATGCAAAAATCTTAGAGGCTTCGTATGCTCTATTTTCATTTGCTGGCACACAATATACATTGCCACATAAGCAATAACTTCCCTTCTCATATTCCGCCACTAGGAGGACTTCCTCATGTCCTGATATATTTTTTTCTCTCCGAGATGAATTGTATGCCTTGATTTATAAGCTCCATTCAAAATTTTTTCCTTTAACTCTTTAATATTTAGAATACAAATTCTATACCAAAAACAAAGAATTTCATCTACCTAATTACTGAAATCTACTCGCAACACACTACCCAAACTCCCACATCTCCGTCAAATACGGGTAGCTCATCTGATACTTCTTGATTTTTTTCAAAATCATCGGCTATACCTGGAGATACAATAATATCATTCTCGACCATTGGGAGTGCAACCAATAGTGTAATTTTTCATTCAATCTAGCATCTCCCATTTCTTAGTCATCAAATGAGCCATTAAACCGAAGAATTTCTAACTTAGAGTATCAACAACTACATTAACCTTTCCCAACTAATACTGGATTTCATAATCATAATCTTTCAACAGATCCATCTACCTCTACTGCCACATGTTCAACTCATTTTGAGAAAATAAATGCTTCAAGCTTTTATAACTAAATAAATCACAATTTTTTTTCGACAAGATACTGTTTCCAAACTTTCAAAGCAAATATCATAACCGTCAACTCCAAATTATGGGTGGAATAATTTTGCTCATAAACTTTCAATTGCCTTGACTCATAGGCTACCACCTGACCCCACTACATCAAAATGTAACCCAAATCTTTCTTAGAAGCATCACAATACACTACAAATCCAACGGATCTATTAGGAATCGACAATATAGGTGTCAACATCAACTTATTCTTCAACTCTTGGAAACTATTCTTGCAATTCTTATCCCAAATAACACCATCTGCTTTTGCATCAATTGAGTCAGAGGCACCACAATCCTCGAAAAATTTTTTACAAACTGCCTATATTATCCCGCTAGACTCAAGAAACTCTGCACATATGCATCATTTATCAGTCTTTTTGAATTGGCCATCGCTCTCACTTTTATCAAATCCATAGATATGTCACCCTTGGAAATAATATGCCCAAAAAATAAAACTTCCTTCAATCAGAATTTGCATTTTTTTAATTTGGCAAACGACTATCTTTCCCTCAAAACTTGTAGTGCAGTCCTTATAAGGGCCTTATGTTTCTCAAAGCTCTCTGAATAAATTAGAATATCATTAATAAAGACCACCATGAACTGATCTAGGTACGGTTGAAAATTTTGATTTATTAAATCCATAAATGATGCCAGTATATTCGTCAACCCAAATGACATTACTAAAAACTCATAATGGTCGTACTGCATTGTGAAAGTCATCTTAGGAACATCCTTCCACTTGGTCCTCAACTGGTGGTACATCGAATGTAGATTAATTTTAAAGAATATCTGAGCTTCTTACAGCTGATCAAATAAATCATCTATCATCGGGAGGGGATACTTGTTCTTAATTGTAATCTTGTTTAACTCTCAATAATCCACACATAGCTTCATCGACCCATCGTTCTTCACAAAAAGTACCAAGGCACCCCATGACGAAACACTAGGCCGAATGAAAGCTTTCTCCACAAATCCTACAATTGGTGGTTCAACTCCTTCGACTCAGATGCGGCCATCCTATAGGGAGCCCTCAAAATCTGTGTAGACCCAGGAACAACATCAATAGAAAATTTAATTTTCTAATCTGGAGGTAATTTAGGCAAATCCTCTTAGAAGATATCATTAAATTCAGAGACAACCGAAATATCCTCAATGGCCATAGAATGACTCCCAAATATGGTTGCATTTGTTAAATAGGCTCGGAATCCATCTTTTATCAAATGATTTGCATGCAAAGTCAAGATTAATCCCAAAGTCTCCTTACTAACTCTTCCTTGAAATTCAAAAGATTTGCACTTAAGAATGCAAAACAGAATCGTCTTACTAAAGTAATATATTGTACGTGATAATACTCTAACCAATTTATCCCCAGAATCATATCAAAGTCTAGTATATCAAGCAAAATTAGATCTGTTAATAATTCATAACCACAGACCCAAACTGGACACCGATGATACACAATATCAGCAAATAAGGATTTATCCACCGAGGTAGACGCCACAGCTCAAAAATTTGGAAGGCATACATAATTTACACACAAATCTAGGGGCCACAAAAAATGTATAGCCACAGGGTCAACCAAAACATGAGCCACAGAATCAAAGATTTGCTAATTACCTTTCACGACATGGATCGGCTCTAGCATTTCGAGTTGTAGCTGCAAATGCCCTACTAAAAACTGCTTGACTCCTGTCCTAATGCCTTGCACTTGAATAATCTTTCATTTGGTGACTTATCTGGCCACAATTAAAGCAGACTCCACTCTGATGAAAATAGACTCTCCTAGCATGATATCCTCCACAAAAAAAATTACTGGTAAGTTCTTAAACTGAGGCTTGGACGGTGATGACTTTACTCCAATAGATTTTCCTTTATCTTGACATTTATGTCTTGAATGGGAGCCTCCACCCCCTCAAACTCTGTCCTAGATGCTTTGACCTCCTCACAAAATATTTCTCCTAAAATTGCTCCTACTCGATCAACAATGCCCGGTCCGAAACTTCACTATATGTCCGAATTCAGTGCAGCACAAGTTGCTTTTGAATTAAATCTTGTAACCTCTATAGCAATTTCTAGGCTCTCAAGGCCTCATCTCCAACTAAATGGGGAGCAAATCAAGATAAATCCGTAAATTTCATGCCATATTCAGCTACCATTTTATTTCCTTGCCACAACTGATTGAATTCATCTTACTTGATTTCTTGAATGCTAGACAGAAAGAACTTCTCCAAAAATGCCACCTAGAAGGTGTTCTAAGAAATCTTCTCATTCTCCAATCCCATAATATGATGCTAAATGGCCCACCATCTGCTAGCCTCACCCTCTGTCACAGATCGCCTTCCCACCACCTACATCTGTGAATACTTATGCCAAATAATATATATACATAATTAATATATAGAATGCACAAGATCTATATCATTACGACGTCCATAAGTGGCACAAATACTATATGCATAAAAATATAATGTCAAACTTTTCAGAGATACTTACTAAGAATCAAAATTAATTACCATAAAGTTTGCAAAAGTATAACTAATAACCGTAATAACAATTTACGAAAGCATAAACTCATGTTCATTCCATTACAAAATCCATTATATGCTCTCATACATATACTACATTTCATCAAAATATAATAAACAAATCAGTCTTACAGTTCGATCTTTACTCCTGCTCATCTAGTATAAACACCTAGTCACCATCCGAGAAGTTAGAAAATGACAAGAGAGTGAACTAAATACTCAATAAGGTACAAATAAACAAAGACTTGTATATTTATACTTAAAGTAGACATATACAGATATCAGATGAATATGATCCATATAAAACATGTATGAACTTTTAACTTTTATCTTCTGAGTTTTGTAATTATCATTTATCTTTAGAGATTAGAGCTAGTAAGCCTTACCAGCTAACAAAGTGATTAATTGAGGAAATGATTGTATATGCTTTCACACAATCTAAGGCACAAATCTACGCAATTCAACATCCCGTGATGAGTGGTATACTTTTAACCTAGTATACAGGGCTAAATACAGAAATGCCGCCAAAAGTACCCCCACGGCTAAAGGGCAGTTGTCAAGTTTTTACTGTAATATCCTAAGACATATCAGAGAATATTACCTACTGAAAATGATTCCTTAGTCCAGTTTCTTATTCTGTGTTAAAAACTTTATATAAAAGCTTTCACATTATTCATAATTATTTTCCTTAATTTTCTCCATTCTAGGAGAAAATACTTATTCAAATGGAATTTACAAAGCTTTCATGTATTTTTCATAATATCAAACATTCAATCATAAATTATGGTACTTTAACAAATCATAAATTATAATAGAAAACGATGCATTTTTTTTGGTTTCGTAGCTTAATCCTTAATCTTTTTTCATGTATTAAAAATTCAGATTTAACACATGTTATACTCGGCTGACTCGATTGTCTACTCGATAATTTGACCCTGGGATTGACTTGGTTAATTCCTTTAGTTAATTTTTAGTACGATTTCCTAAAGACTCAATTTTTTGTTCAAAACCAAGTTAAGGGTTGGTCTGTGGGTCTGTCCAATTTAATTTTTTCACACTTATAAGCTAGCTCGATGAACCGGTTAATTCAACATGCTAGCTAGTTCATCTGGCTGGTTTGGGGCTCGATTTGGGTCTTAATTTTACCATGAATATTTTATTATTATATTATACTATCCTAATAAATTTTTGGGTGCCGGTTTATTTGGTTTGACAGTCGAAACTGAACCAATTTAGTGACCCTAATTCCAGCACATGCTGGAAAGCTGTTTGGCAGCTTCAGAGGTATTTTTTGCCACAATTTTAAAGGTCGATAGCTCATCCTTAGTACTTGTTAATTTGGTTGGGTCGGGTGCTGGTTCAACCGGTTCCAGGCCGGTTTGGTTTATTTCTGCAGGCTGCCAAATTCAGCATTAAGGATGTTGAATCCGGTTTGGTCCAGTTTAGGAGGTCGGTTCAGTACTCATCTAAGGGAGTTTGAGGCAGCCATTTTACTGGTAATTAGTTTAGTCGTAGTAGATTATACGTTGGTTGGGCAGGCTACCAGTTCAGCCAAATTGGGTCTGGTCCAGTCTCTGTTTCTTAACCTGCCCATTCAGCATCAGCAGAAATGCTTAGGAACCAGTTCTGTTATTACTAATTTTATGGCCAACTCTAGACCCATTTTTGGCTGGTCCAAGGATTCTATAACAGTTAAGGGACTGATGTTTAAGATTACATTCGGTTCCTAGCCGGTTCAAGTTAATTTCTTAGCCAGTTTAGGTCAAAATTGCAACTGCAGATTCTACATCAGTAGTGTTCTAACGTTGACAGTTCCTATTGTGGTTTCGGTGACAAGTTCATGACCGGTTCGGGGTCATATTTCACAGGGTGATGCTTCCACATCATCATAAGACACTTAAGTCACTATGGCTGCTAGTTTAGCCCATTTGGGGCCCAGTTGGTAGGTTGCAAATTCGGATATCAGCGTATTGGCTGAAATTGGGTATGTCACGAATGTGAGGATCGTTCAATGACCAATTCAGCTCATTTCCATGAGCCATTTGGTCACAGCATAGGTAAGATATTAAGCTCATTGTATACCAAATTTGAGCCTGTCTGGAAACCATTTAGTCACCGATTAAGCTAAATTATAGAGACTGTTCTGCCTTTGCATTCTTATAACTTATGCTAATATGATGGTATGAGCAAGAAATTAACATAGGGCAAGTATTAGAACAATAATACTTGAAAGAATGATCAATAAACAATACCAAAGAAAGAAAGGAATTAAGTATACTTGTCAAAATATTTAACTACACTCCATGTTGCTCCTAATTTCTGGTTCTACTCCCTTACTACCTCTCGGTTCTCTCTGTTTTCTTCTATTTTTTCTTCTATTTCTCTCCCTTTTTTCCATGGTTTTCTTTATTTTTCCTCCCCTCTCTTCCTCACATGTCCTCTTATAATATTTGCAGTTGAGGTGCTGAGTCAGCAGCGAGCCAACACCTCCTAATTTTCCTCTCTTGAACTCTAGTCGTGTGGCTAAGTTAATATGCTGAATCATCCTCTACTTTGGCTGGGTGTTAACTCCATGTTTTGCCTAATGGGAGCTTCTAATTGGTAGCTAATTGGATGACACAAGAAGCTTATGCTTGCTGAAGTAAGCTGCTACCTTGCCGGAGTTGGAAGCTACTGATGAAGTGTTGCTAATGTCAAGGGATGCTGCTGCTGCTGCGTGGACTATTGGCTTCAGCTGGTTGTTGAAGTTTGGCTGAGGTAAGCAGCTATAAGCTGCTTCTCAATTTTCCAAATTTCCCTAAGTGTTAGTGAATTGCTGCCTGTGACCCTGGAGTTATATTAGCTAAATTATATTGCCCCTTCTTACTGATTTACTATTGCCGAGACTTAAATGCATAAGCTGCTGTTGTCTAGTTGCATATGTTGATGTCGTGCCTGAATTTTGTTGATGTCGTTCCTTTTATGCTAAATTTTTTGTCACCTTCTTGCTACAATGTTTTAGCCATCTTGTTGTTTGAGTTGTTCCGTGCTAGATTAATTTCGGTTGCCAACTATCCTTTCATCCTTTAAAATTAATTCAGTTGCCATTCAAATCCTTTAACTGATCCTTGGATTTAATTTGCCTCATAGTGGCATCTTAAGAGAATTTGGCACAGCCCTTTCTTGTGTTGTAAAGAAATTATCAGACTAGAAATATTCTACCAATTTTATTCCATAGTGATTCAAAGTGAAACATCAATGAATATAGATAAAGGAAGGATGAGAGAAAGAGGTAATTATATATATTGAATGTGGGCCTTACAATCCCACCCTCATTACAAAAATTTCGTCCTTGAAATTTAAGAAATTTTAATATCTCAAGAAAACAATTGAGGGTATTTCTTATGGATATCTTCTTCCTGCTCTCATGTGGCGTCTTTTAGAGAGTGATTACACCACAAGACTTTTACTAAAGGTATGATCTTCGTCCTAGTACTTGATTCTTTCGATCTAATATCTACATCGATTCTTCGATATACAACAGGTCCTCTTCAATTGCCAGAGGCTCATAGGCAATAACATGAGTTAGTTCGTGCACATATTGTGAGGTTCTGAGTCTAAAAATATAATAACTATGAGGAAATCAATGTGATAATAATAAATGTTAAACCTATTGAATGAATGAGTATGCGTATCGGAAAAAAATCGGGTTGTGTACTGCTGAAGTGCTGCCAACTGATCGCCCCTGTAGTGCGCTCGAGTGCAGGCTCGAGCGCAAAAAGCAATGGTGCAAGCAGCAGGCCACGCCTACTGCGCGCTCGAGCTGAGCTCAAGTGCCAAAACCCAGTAGCTCCCTCGCCCGCTGAGTGCTTGTGCAGGCTCGAGCATGGGCCGGCAGCGAGGTCGCGCTCGCCGCTTGCTCGCCGACACTCGAGCACCCCGACGGTTATAAAAACGTGACCTGCTTCACGTTTCTTCGTTTCCCTCATTTCCAGAAAGTTTTCAAGAGGAAGAGAGAGGAAGAGCGCCGATTTTAGAGAGAGAAAGGAGGAAATCGAGGCTTAGAGTCCGAATCCGTCCGGGAGCCAGTTATAAAAGTGACAGCATGCGTCGAGGCAAGTGTTCTCACACTCACTAACTTTCCTCTTTTGATGTTTTTCAGTTATCATCGGGTATTTTCATCTCGATACCCACCCAACCATGGAAAATATAATACCCGTGACTTAAGACCAAGGATTGTGTAATTTATTGTCCGATTTACTCACCGATCCGATCGGCGGAGTAACCCCAAATCCTAACCTACGGGAATTGGGGGTTTTCTGTTCTCGCACCTTATTTAGTTAAATTGACCTCAAAATGTGAATCCTCACGTCCCAAATGTGTACATATGTCGGCCGCATGATCAATCTCGTATGTTTTGACCCATTCGCGGCGTCTGAGCCCTCTAAAAGGGCGTTGTTACTGTTCACCCAAGACAAAAGGGAAAAATTGCATGTTTCTACCATCATAATATGTTGAAATGACTTTAAAATATGAATCCCCGCATCCCAAAACTAAGTATGTGTTGACCGGACACCCGATTCCACAAGATTCGACCCTTTCGCGGCGTCCGAGTCCTTTAAAATTGGCCTGACACTGGTCACCCGAAATTGGAAGGTAAATGTGCATGCTTTAACTCTCTTCAATTATAATGGAACTTATGACTAATTGTTGTGTAAAATTATAAGCTCTAAAAATATGTAATTGTGCACCGGGAGCAAGGGAATGCGTCGCAGAGGCTTCTAAGGTGGTGCTGGACCAACGGAGGTAAGTAAAACCAAACTCTCTTGCGAATTAAACTTATTGGTTGAAAGATCTAAGTTCCAAATGAAAGAAAATAATCGAGCAAGTAAATGGAAGGGAATCCACAAAGTGTAATATGATGGATTTGGTCTCCCGGATGGAGACATGTGATGGGAATATGATTTTCCGATTGGAGAATATATATGGCGAATGGTGGATTCCTCTTCAAAGGATTAAGACTAATCTTGAAACTAGGACCATGGATCATAGGGGTAGTACCCTCTAGCTTACCATGTACATCATGGTGAGAACCCAAGGAATACTCTGGCTACTCCTGGGGGCAGGTGA
Organism: Nepenthes gracilis; assembly: GCA_033239525.1. Lineage (NCBI taxonomy): Eukaryota > Viridiplantae > Streptophyta > Magnoliopsida > Caryophyllales > Nepenthaceae > Nepenthes > Nepenthes gracilis. The sequence goes on along the minus strand of BSYO01000005.1, from coordinate 14,369,185 downwards.
TGTTCAGGGTATGCTTTAGGATGCTACTGTGAAAGAACGAGGATTACCCTGGTCCCCGGGGGATATGAGACGATTAAGATGGCTGAGTGATGTAAGGTTAAAATGTAGCCGATGGTCGAGTGTTGTAGACCTAAAATGTAGTCGATGGTCGAGTGCTGTAGACCGAAAATGTAGTCGATGGTCGAGTGCTACAAACCTAAAATATAGCCGGCCATAGAATGTGTGGCAGACACACTCCTTTCCTTATCCTCTCAAATCGTTGGTTAGTACGATCTATTAGTTCGGGTCTACAAAGATTGATGAAAGCAATGAAAATGAATAAACGTAACCAGAACAAACATGTGAACTAAATGATTCTAGACGTTCCCTTTCCTTGCATGCTTCCTTTTATTCTAATTATATGTTTCCCTTGTCCAGTTACTATCTTTCTTGTAAATTGTTGTAATTAGTGATATATGACTTCATTTATTGGGCTGTACGCTGACTCTTGCTATATGTCATTCAGATGAGAACACATTGATAACCGGCGAGACAAAGTAGACCATAGAAGTACGATAGAAAGATGATATTGCACATAAGGCTCGAGACTGGGACTTAGCTGATTTTGTGTATGAAACAGAAATTTTGGTCCTATTTTTGTAAACTGTATAAAATATGTATGGTGATGGTTAATGATGTTTAGTATGAATGAATGATGGATCAGTTCCCGCTGTATATTATGGTTTTTATGCTTCCGCATGTCCTTCTCATTGTGGTTATGATCAAGGTTCCTAGTTGGCATCCTTTCCCACCGGCATTATACTCGAGTTATGATATCGGTGCCGCATCGATTGATGTGGCGATTAGATCTTGTGTAGTGTGTTGAGCATTGAGACCGTAGTTTTGTTGTGGATTGTTATAGATTGTTGTGTAAGGTTGATTTACAAGTGTTTGTATTTTGACAAACGCTCAATTTACAAATGGTATTCTGCCCAATTTTCTACAGAAATTAATAATTTTAATTAGAAATACTAGTATATTATTATCCTTGACGGAGGTTATTTAAGGAGAATAACCCGGTCCGTCACACATATCTTCGGAGTATCAATACATGGAATACATTGTGCACTTCTAAAAGATTAGGTAGCAATACCAAACGGTAAGCCACTTCCCCGACTTTCTTCAAAATCTCAAAAGGATCGATGAATATTGGTTTCAGCTTGCCTTTCTATTCGAATTGAATCATCCCTTTCAATGTTGATACCTTCAAAAAGATATAATCATCAAAAGTAAAGTGCAAGTCTGATCTCCTTCGATTTGTATAACTCTTTTGTCTACTTTGAGCCGCCTTCAGTTTTTCATGGATCATTTTTATCTTATTAGACATTTCTCAAATAATTTATGGGTTGAGAAGTAGTCTATCATCGGTCTCTTCCCAATAAATGGGAGATCGATATTTTCTCCCATATAAGGCTTCAAATGGTGCCATTTCAATGCTTGCCTGGTAACTATTATTATATACAAATTCAGCCATTTCAATGGTCATCCCAATTAACCTTCATCTCAAACACCGCAATACTAGGCATATATTTTAGAATTTAAATAGTACGTTTTGACTGTCCATCCGTCTGGGATGATATACCGTACTGAACTTGAGATTTGTTCTTAGTTTTTGATATAAACTTTTTCAAAACTTGAAGATGAATCTGGGGTCTTGGTCAGACACAATTAACGATGGCACTCTATGAAGTCTAAGAATCTCATAGATGTATAGTTGTGCTAACCAATTGTAACATACCGGTTTTCGAATATCATAATTATGGGTAATTAAATTAATATAATCAAAATTAGATTTAATCCATGTGAAAAAATTTGATTTTGGAAACGGTGGGAGGTCTCGGCTTGGGGCGCTCGAGCGCCTGGGGGCAAGCGCTGATCTGCGAGAAGTCGCGTCTGCTAGGCGCTGGCCTATGCTCGGGCGCCAGCCCTCATTATAAAAGCCCAATGGCTCTTTTTCTGCGTCATCCACGTGGGTAAAGGGAGAGAGAGGAGAGAAGGATTGTAAAGAGGAAGAGAGAATGAAGAATCCGAGGTTCCCGGGTTTGATTTCGAGCTCGAGCTAGTTAGAGAAGTGATAAACCAGGTCGAGGAAAGTGCACCCATACCTTTTTCATTCTCTCTTTTTAATTTTCGTTTGATCCCTATTGGGTATTATTGTCCTGATACCTAACCCATATACATATTTTATGAAACCCATGACTTGGACACGAAAATTTATCAAATTGTTGTTTGATTCATCGTTTTTGTATGGTTTTGTGCATCCCGAAACTGTAACCCCACGCCCGGATGCCTCACCCTCCAATTTTTTGGGCTTTTGCCTAAATTGTCTCTAGAATATCATTACCCATACATTGTATATGTTAATTTATCAATTGGATATCCGATTTGATAGTTTTATATGAAATTTCATTCGCCGGGATCCTAACCCGTGCTCAGACCATGTTTTACCAATTATTTTATGTTTTACACATGCTTTAGCTTTAGATAATAAAATCCAATGTCTTGAATGTAGATATTTATTTGTTGGGTGTCCAATTTTTTAAATTTAGTCCAATTTTGCACATACGAGACCCAAACACCCACGTTGACAGTGTTCATCCGAACCATTTTGGTATTTTTACATGATTTCATTTTATTTAATTAATATTTAAATTATGTATAATTGTAAATGCTCAGTTGTACATTTCAAAAATATTATTGTGAACCGTTTATGAAGGAATTATCGTCCAGAAGCTCTAAAGTTATGTTTGGCCCGATGTGGTAAGGATTTTCTAATTGTTCCAAAGTATCACGTTAAACTATGCATATGTTTAGTGTCATGTGAAAACTTAAGCCCACAATAAATGATTATCCATATCTATATATAAGAATTAAGCAATATATATAAGTATATAAAAGGAATGCCATAATTTGATATATAAATGATTCATTCTCCCAGAGTGAGAACTCTGTAAAATAAATTTGATGGACTTTTTCTCAAAGAATAAGAAATCGTAAAACCTGGACCATGGACTTATATTTTAGAGTGTAGTATCCCCTAACATACCATTGATATTTCAATGAAAACTCAAGGATTATCCTCACCGTATATTATAGCAAGATAATATTCCTAACATATATTAGGATATTAATGTGAAAAAATGATAACTGCCTCTAGGCCACGGGGGACATGGTGGCATACGTGAAATGGCCCCGTATATGGGTTAATGGTATAACGCTCGCCACAAGGTGTTGAATTGTGTGGTTATGCACTTTAGAATGTGTAGAAACAAGCACATTCCTTTCCTCGTTCTTCCACACTATTAGTTAGTAAGGTCTACTGGTCATGGTCCGTAAAGATTAAAAAATTTATATATGTTTTGAAACTTTAAGAGAAGAAAGATAAAATATAAAAATTTATTTACATTCTAGAAATGTAGTTGTTCATATTTCATACTATGCATCATATGTCATACTCCTATCTCATTTCCTGTTCTATTTGAATATATTGATTATATTACACTTACTGAGCATTTAGCTCATTCTTTGTTACTTTTTCTCGCATTCAGATTAGCACGAGCCTCTGTCTGATGTAGTAGAGTACGACTTAGGAGTTGGCTAGGCTGTAAATCTTGGAGGAAGAGCTTTGTGGACATATTCTTATAATTTTGTACCTTCCACATGGAGTATTTGGTTCATTGAGATAATTTGTATATTGATGTATATGTATGATGATGTGTTGTATATGTAGTCTCACTTCTACTATATTTGATGGATGTAGATATTTTCATAGGTTTTTATAGTTTATTTAGGTACCTAGTGATATCTTACCTGAGCCGACGTCATAATTTGAATTATGATGTCAGTGCCACGTGTTTTTTTTGGCTTGTGGATCTTGTGTTGTGATGATGTGATTATGTATGTTGTGTAGGATATTTTACAAGTTTTTATATTGGGTCGATGACCGTATTATAGCCAGAACTCTGTCAAATTTTCGATTAAAAATACGGTAAGTTACAATTGGTATCAGAGAAAAAGATATCTTAGGTTTAATCTGAATCGTATGCAAAAGCTTAAATTAGAATAAGATAGATTGAATAAGTAGGTGAAGATGTAGGATAATTAAATTTGGCCAGATAGTTCTAGTTGTCCTAGTTTGTATAACTTAGGCTAGAACTAAGTTAGAAATTAGCGGGTAAGTTTGGTTGTTTAACTTACATTGTCCTAATTATTGTTCGAGTTATGAACTAACCTATATTGTTTTTGTTTTACAAAGAATGTTAGTAGCTAATCATGCCACCTAGATGAAGGTCGACACATGGAGGTGGTCAACTATGTGATAGATAGGCTAAGTACCTGAATCTATTGAGTAGGATAGCGAGACTTAAAAGTCTTGGAAGGTCTAATCCAAGGGAGAAGCGAGAAAAGGGATGTTAAAGAAGGATGCCTTGAAGATTAACGTAAGTTGATATTGATTCGAGGACTAGGATTGTGGATGCTTGAATAGCATGGCAAGTGGGTTGGTTAAAGGGGAATTGATGACTCGAGGTCTGGATGACTTAGAGTAGATTTCTGGTTTTAGTGAATCCAAGGATGTCGATTTATAATTGATTTAGCAATGATTAAGTGCTTGAACGTTTTGGTGGCGTGGATCTTGTAGAAGTTGGAATATAGATCCTGAGAATTGGAATAGTATTTATGGTGACCCATTGTTTGGAAAGATAAAGAGATATCGGGGAATATGCTTGTAGATGCTTTTAGGAAATAAATTTTCCCCCCAATGAGTTAAAAGTATGTTTCAATTTTTGATAGTCAGCCACATGGTGAAGGACGGTCTTTACCCTAGGGTGGGACGGCAAAAAAGTCCAGCACCTTGAATCGGGGTTTATGGCGATGGCATGAGGTATAGAGATGTTGTCTCCATATGGTAAAAGGTAATTTAATCCTTAAATTTGGGATGCTTTGGCTTATGTATTATATTTTGAATTTGGAGTCTGTCTCCAATTTGTTTTCCAAGTTATGTATAATTTGAAGATCTAGGTTTTGCACATGCTGTATTGAGGTCTACGACTTTTTTTGAGTCTGTAGATGTGATAGGTTGGGCTAAATTGACTTGTTTTGCGGTACTAATCCTTGATATGATATTAGTGATGATTGGTTGGTGATGTCTAAGGAAATTAGTATCGTTTTGCCTGCAATTCATTTAATTGGAAATTGAGCTAAGTCCAGTTAGTATATAAGACCACATCTGGAAGTCATATGGTAGTCACTGAGAAGTTTGGATCATGTGAATATTTGAAGATGTTCCTTAGAGGAAAAAATTAGGCTAATTTATCTTCGATCAGTAATTCAAGGTTGTGCCGGAGAAGGGATCGATATTCATAAGGATTCCGTATAGACTCAAGGAAGCATTGGTCAGGTATCACTTTGGGATGCTTTAGGACATCTAAGGTTGGTAAGCAATATGAACTGACAAGGTCACTTGTGGATGACTAAAGATTTAAGTTGTTTGAAAGATGAATGGTTTGATAAGCAAACACTATGAATAAATAGGTGATTTAGTTGATCTACTACAAGGGCTTGATGATTTTTAAGATTGATTTGTATCCATAGCATTATTGATTGTGGATAATTAAAAATTATTGTAACGGCCCAGATTCTAAAATATAGAAAGTCTCAATCATTAAGTTAAAATAATCAATGGGTGAAATGAAATTTATTCGGTCAACGCTAGTTGACCGCCAAAGATGGAGTGAAAGGAAATTTATCCGGTCAACGCCAGTTGACCAGCAAAGATGAAGGAGTGAAGGTGAAATTAAAATTTAGGCGTTGACCGGAAAATGTAAATCCGGTCAACGTCAGTTGACCGAAAATGTAAAGGAAAACTTATTCAGTCAACGTCAGTTGACCAGAAGTGATGAAGGCAAAAAGTTGGGGAATTTCCGGAGGCCATGATCTCCGGAAGAAGAAGAAGAAGAAGAAGAAGAAATAGTAAATTCCGGAGACCTTGATCTCTGGAGACGGTTAAGGAAGAGACTTCCGGAGGCAATGAAGATGATCTCTGGAGGTAATGAAGGGAGACGTTCTTCCGGAGGCCATTCCGGAGACAATTGAGGGGTTCTTCCGGAGGCCACGATTCCGGAGGCCTTGTTTCCAAAGACCTTTCCGGAGGCCTTGTTTCCGGAGACGATAATTCCGGAGACCTTGACCTCTGGAAGAAAAGAGGAAATGGTAAATTCTGGAGACGTTTGGAGAATGAAGTTTTCGGAGACCTTGATCTTCGGAGACGATGATATTAAAGGCTAAAGTTCCAGAGACCTTGATCTTCGGAGACGGCAAAGGAAGAGACTTTCAGAGACAATGAAGGAGATCTTCGGAGACAGTAAAGGGAGAACTTTCCGGCGGCCTTGCTTCCGGAGACCTTAAACACTCAAATTGGAGACTTTCGTTCCGGAGACCTTGATCTCCAGAGATGTTAAAAGTGAAGACTTAAATTTCGGAGACCTTGATCTCCGAAAATGTTGAATTTAGAGACTTAATTTTCAGAGACCATTTTCGGAGACCACTTTCAGAGACCATTCCTGGAGACATCTTTTTCTAGAGGCAGAAAAGGTGAGACGAAACTTTTTTGTCAATGCCAGTTGACCGAAAATAATAAAGCCCTTATAGAAAATAAGGTCAGGAAGACCATGCCTAAGTAGGTAACCTACTCCCAACCACCCCGCTGACCTTCCAGGAAGGCAAGGGGAACAAGTGAAGAAGTACAAGCAGTTGACCTGCCCTACATACTACCACCAACCCCAACGTCTATAAGTAATGGCCCCCGAAATTAGGATAGGAAGCTGGGCAATCGACCGGGTGAAGGCGCTAAGAACTTCGGGCGAGAACCAAGTAAGGGGTTCATAGATCCAATCCAGGCAAGAGTACTCACCTTTTGTTGATCATGTGTTTAATGCAAGAGTACTCACCTTTTGTTGATCATGTGTTTTAATGCAAGAATACTCACCTTTTGTTGATCATGTGTTTAATGCAAGTTAACTCACCTTTTTTTAAGTTCATGTTTTTAATGCAAGTATAACTAATGATATTTAGTTATTTCATGATGTTCGCACGCACGAAGTTTGATTATTGCATGATTTAGATGATGATCAGTTATTTGTTTATGAAAAAGTACCGGTTAGTTCATGATGTTTGGACGTTTTACTTAATTGCATGAAGTCTGGCCACGTTTTAAGATATTCAGTTATTGCATGTATAAAATGACCTTCGGCTTTTGCTAAATAAGACCTCTGCCCTTATGATAAGAGACCTCCAGCAATTTTGATGGAAATGCCCTCGGTTTTAAAACATTGAAAGGAAGACCTCATGGTGTCTGATTAATTGCATATTTGACTTTGATTCTTGAAAAAGTATGATTTGTGGAACTAAGTGTTTGAATGACAGAGTAGCTGCATGCCTTAAATGGCTGTTTTAGAGGGTCATGACTACAGAACTTAAATGTAGCATTTTGGATGATCATGACTACGGACCTTAAATGTAACGTTTTGGATGGTCATGACTACCGACCTTAAATGTAGCGTTTTATGAGATTTGATGATTCAGAGGGTCAAGAGTTGCAAACCTTAAATGTAGCTGATTTTTTACGGAAATGAATTTAGAAACAGAAGTATGTTTTGGAAACTAAATTACATGAAAATGACTTTGAAATTTGTTGCATTGACTCCAGCCATATTTTATGAAACTGCCTGCATATGTGCCTTTATTGCATTTTGTCTGTTTACCATTTGTGACTATGCATGATTTATACATGAGTACCGTGCTGGGCTCTCTAGCTCACCCCTTCTATTTTTCAGATGACGGTGATAGTGTGTTTATGCCGGACGAAAAAGAATGTGGTCCGATGGACTAGCTAAGCAGAATAGCTGACCAAGATTAAGTAGCAGGGCACGAGCAAAATTGATGTACTCTCTTTTGATTATTTTGGAAAAAATTTTGTAGGACACTTCCACTGTGAAAGTTGTGAAAGATTAATGAATATTAGCATGCTTCCGTACGTTGTTATGGTTTGAGCGATTTGTGAATTCTAGTGGCATCTCAGTTTGTTTTCGGGACCTTCATGTCCGATCGACCTCGTCTTGGCTGGTCAAGAGAGAAACCATGACCCCTTGGCCGCCAACTTACGAAGTTGGGCCTTATGCGATCTTGTGCACGTGATGTAATGTATATATAAAAGAAAAGAAAAATTTTAAGTCCACCTTTTTAACCAGAGTTTATGATCAGTTTTGATTGACAGGCGGCCGCATGCGGTGGAATGTGGCCGATCCGTCACAATTGTGCTCGTGGCAGTATTCAAGATAAGGATTCGGCTATTAAAAATTTCGATAACGCCATTTAGGTTTGAAGGTTTATTGGTATTTTAGTGGATTTAATAGAGTAGATCTTTTGGTCACATTTGGGTCAATTTTGTGAAGGCCTCATCGAGGAATTCATAGGATCATGGGGATATATGAACTCTATTTGAGGATGGCATCATGCATTAAGAAGGCTGCTGGCCATGTGCTCAATTAAGATCATAGGTGAGTTTGGTGCAGGGAAGTATTATATCAGGCATATGGTTTCTTTGATAGCATGTACGTGGTTCTATAAAGATTTGAGCAATGGCTAAATTTTGAAAGACTGATTGATTTCGTCAAAGTGTGCAGTTATCTTGGGTCTAAATGAATCCAGTAAGATTTTTGTTAAGTCTCCCTCGAGGATTGGCAATGTTCGTAGAACGTTTGACTTAGAAGCGATCAGTATCCATTGGAATGAGATATGTGAAAATAACCTTCAATGATTAAATGGTAGATTGTTGTCCATATTATTTGGGTTGATCCCTGATGGATCAAGTGTATTATAGTAGAATGTGATAATTTTGAAGAAGATTTAGAATTGTGTTCTTCCTACATTATATGTGGGTGGTTTCTCTTTTGATTAAGTGGGGGAGAAAGCTATGATTAGAATCACTCCAATCGTGGGTTGGAGCTATTAATTGAGGTCCTTACTCTGAGGACTTATAGGTATTGCTTTTGAAGATGATTATTGTCTAATAATTTTAAGAGTTTGAATAGTTGTGTCTTAAGAAGAGATAATCATATAACGGTGTTAGTGGATAAATCTAATTAAGGATTGAGAAGGCGAATCTCAATGTATTTTAAGGAAGACGGACATTAATACCAATAATATGATGATTGGGAGTCTTTAGATTTGTGGTGTTTTTGACGTTTTTATAGAAATGTGGAAAGTAAACCGCAAGTAGGTTATGATACTTGGGCTAATGGGACGTCATATTCTTGATTTGGGAAACTGAATCGTATTTAAAGTATTAAAGATATGAAATTATAAAATGAGAAGTCCTTGTGGTTTTGTTTGAGGTTGTTAGAATGGCAAGGACTCTAGGTGTTTAGATAATTGTGAGTTAGCTAACAAGGATGGCCCATTTATTATGAACTCGGATGGTATAATCGGATTGATTAAGTTGGCTCGTTAGTATACCTACTAGATAATAAGGTTGCAGAATATTTGGAGTTTTAAGGTTTTGGTAGCGACTGGAGGCTGTATCAAAACTTTTGAGATTATTGCTTCGATCTTGTTTCCTATATTGGTTGTAATCTGAGGATTATGGATTTTGCCTTGGGTATGTCGATGCCCTTGAGATTTTCTTAGGTCTATAATTGCCCTATAGCCTAGGTGTCTAATAGGAATCCCTAAGTAAGAATTATAAGTTGATTTTAGTATACAAGTAAATGGCCAAGCAAAGTAGTACAGCAGTAGCGTGTGGCCCACAGCCCAAAGATTTCAAAATAAGATCGAAATTCCACGTGAGTGATTGTTTTTGAGGCTTTGGATAAATCAAAGAAAGAATTTGTTTGTTTGTCTGAGATTCTGTATTAAGATGGAGGGTAGTAAATGAATTTAATTTGCCTTCGAATTGGATGGACTATCATAAAATTTTTCACGCATCATTGATTTTGGAAGTAAGTTTGTGATCAAATTAAGCCTTTGTGGGAGATTAGGGATTAGTCTGGTGATAAGGTTTCAACTTAAATTTAGACAAAAAATATTAGATATTGGGAATTAGGATGACTCACTTGGTTAAGCTTTTCTAAGAAGAATCTTTTCTTCAAGGATGTGGCATAGCATTGTAAAGTAAGAATCTGAAAGGATTTTTTTCGATTGTTGAATTTTGAGATTTGTTGAATTTATAGGATGAAATTTTTATAAGTAGGGGAGAGTTGTAATATACCGATTTTTGAATATCATAATTATAGGTAATTAAATTAATATAATTAAAATTAGGCTTAATCCATGTGAAAAAAATTTATTTCAGAAGCAGTGGGAGGTCCTGACTTTGGGCGCTCACAAGCCACTGAGAAAATAAGGAAGAATACACTAAGAAAATAAGTATCCAAATGATAATATGTCATAGAAACTCGACTAAAGCAACGTATCTGTGCTTAGTAAAAAATGGAACTCAAATTGGACCTCCATCGGATGTTGAAATTTTTCCTCCTCTTTTTTTTGTCATCTCTCGCTTCATGCGGTGCTTGTTGTATTCGATTTTCTCATAAACGTTTCACCTAAAATTGCAACAGGGCATTTTATATTTACGTCGGGGCATGTGTGTCCTTTGGGTGTACATTAGGTATCCAATTTATGTGCGCCCTTTAGGCATTCCCCAACCGTTGATAATTCTACCATTGGTGCATGAGTATCCCTCAAGCATGCCTGTTTCTAGAACCTCTGCACATGCACCTTCTTAGCAACCCTTCTAGTGTTGATACTTCTACTACACGCACATGAGCGACTACTCATGTGTCCATTAGGTGCATTCGTCTGGGCCACTTTAATATTTTGCTCATGTGAGTCATCGTACTAAAATCGAGTAAACCTTTAGATGATCCGTTCATTAGATGTGAGGTTAATAAGGAAGTGACCCAAAACTTAGTACCAAGTTGTGAGTGGTGTTACAGTTTGTGTAACCCAAACTATATATAGTGGAGCTACAGACCCTCAAGTCCTATGGTTTTTTCCTTTAGCTTTAAGGATTTTTCCACGTGAGAACTACTTGTGTCTTGTTCATGTGGTTTTGCTCCATTTGTTAGCTCTTTGGTAGGTTCACACCAGAGGGGCATTGTGGTTATATTCCAGCAAAGTGTTACCAGATATTCTTGGTCATCATCACATTATCCATGATGAATTTCAATAACCGGTACCATAGTTGGTAAGAATTGTAAATTTTAGAAGAAGTTAGCATATATTATAGAGAGGAAAAAGGGATAAAAAAAACTTAATGAAAATGTTCATAATGTTGATGCAGGAAATGATCGCTTGAGATTACTATATGATAAGGTTTTATCTTAACCATTACGTTTCAGCATTGCTCTATCAGCATATAGATTCTTCGATTCTTCTTTCATGTTTGGGGCTCTACAGCTTCATAAAATGAGTTATTAGTTTGTTGATGTGGACACATGCAATCATACTAAAAATTGGATAAGGAAGCGTAGCATTGTGGTAATGAGAATCTAGGCCCATATACTTATATCACTTCCCTTCAAGTCTCCAAAGTTATTGTTGGGTGCAAGATTCAATATGAAAAGATCGAGTGTAGCCGGTGTAGATCAGGATGTATTGGACCCAAGACTCTAAGCTGATCTAGACAGCTGTTTCTGTGAGTTTAAAGGGATTAATATACACTACACAGTATGTGAAGCAAAAGCAGGAACACCAATGTGAGGCTCTCATTCTCGTAATATGGTGATTATGAGGTAATTAAAATAATATAATTAAAATTAGATTTAATTCATATGAAAAAATTAGATTCTGGGAGCATAAGAAGAATTGGTGAGGGGCACTCAACGGGTGCCCGAAACAGAACAGCAGTGCTTGCCGGGCGCTTGAGCACCGAGGTAGGTGCTGGAAACTGAGCAGGGCGCACCAGCTGCTCACCGGCCCTCAATATAAAAACCTTGCAAGGGTTTTCAGGCATTATTTTTCGGATTTCCACCAAGGAAGATAGAGAAGGAAGAAACCTAGGTTCCCAAGTCTAATTTCGAGCTTGAATTAATTAGAGAAGTGATAGATCTGATCGAGGCAAGTACACTCATACCCTTTTTTATTGTTTCCTTGCACTTTTGTTTTGTTTTCTTCGAATATGCTCGTTTTGATATCTGATTAAGTTTATGTTTTGTAATACACATGACTTAAGAATATAAATATTTTGATTTCATATCCGATTTGTGAAATTTGTACGATTTTCACACCTAGAAAACCCTAACCCGTGCCCCCTTCGATTTTACCCGATTTCGTTGTAATTTATGCATGATTTAGCTTTAGAAATTCGTAACACTAGCTTTATGGACATGGGTACTTCGAAAATTTAGTATTTATACACATATATTTTGTATATGTTAATTTTATGTGTTCTGAAAATATTGTGGACATGAATTGTAATATTTAACCATATATACATTATATATGCTCCGAAAATTCTGTTATAGGTAATTGTGAAGGGATTTGTTGTCCAAAAGTTATAAAGTTATGTTTGTCTTATGGTGGTAAGAATCTCTTACATGTTCTAAGCTTTATGTTGATTTGTACATATACTTGAAAGCATGTGAAGATATAAATTCGCAAGAAATGATTATTTGTATCCGTACCATAGAATAATGAGAATTATGCAAAGTATTTGAAGGAAACACCATAATTTGTTATATTTAATGATTCGTTCACCAGGAAGTGAGAACCTTGTATAACTTTCTGGTGGAACCTTCTCTTAAAAATGATATCGGGTGAAAGATATACCGTTTATCACAGGACGTTAAAGTTTGAGGTATCGTGGGTAACGCTTTAGAATGTGTAAGTACAAACACATTCAATTCTCGATCGGCTACTCAGTTAGTAAGGTCTACTGGCCCTAGTCTGTAAAGTAAAGAAATTCATGCATGTTTTGGAACTTAAAGAAAGAATAAGTAAAATGAAAAAGATAATTGTATTTCGAAAAGTGCATTTGATCACACTTCATGTTTATACATTTATATTATACTCTTATATCATCTCTTTACTTTATATTGCGTATATAGTTTATTGCCTTTGATTATATTGTACTTACTGAGCATTTGGCTCACAATTACTATTTTTCTTCCTTCAGATGAGCACGCCCTTATGTCTGATGAGATAGAGTGAGAGCTTTGGAACTGATTAGGCTGTAGATATTTATGGAAGAACCTTGGGGACGTAATTTTGTGATTTTGTATATTGTGAAGCATTTTGTATTATTTTGAAATAGTTATGTATATCATTATATGTGCATGATGATGATGACGTATACGTAGCATAGTTTTCGCTGTTTATAATGGATGTATATGCTTCCATAGGTATTTATGGATTGTCTGGGGACTCAGTGGCATCTTATCTGAGCCAACATTATACCTGGGCTATGACGTTGACGCCATTTGTTTGTATGGCTATTTTTAGATCATGTGTTGTGATGTATGGTTATATATTATACTGTATAGGGATTTTTGTACAGGTTGTTTTTGTTTGGCGGCCGTTTTACTGCCAGAATTCTGCTAGATTCCGATCAGAAAAGTCGATTTGTCACAACCGAGGTTGTTACAAGTACAGAATCTTTCCCAACATTCCCATGAGCTGGCAAGGATTGGTCTTCCAATGATTTTGCTACATGGCTCTGGATCATCTGTTTTCTCTTGGAATCGAGTTATGAAGTCTCTTGCACATAACACTGTTTTGAAAGTTCTTGCATTCCATAGGCCAGCTTTTGGTTTGACATCTAGAGTCAGTTGTTTGCAACATATTGATGCTAGTGGTGATGCCAAATCCATAAATCCATACTCCACTGCATTCTTGGTGCTAATCACCTTGTACTTCATTGACCTCTTAGCATCAGAGAAGGAAACACTATTGGGGTATACACTTTTCTTATGTACATCATTCTTTATTGTTACTATTATCTGTTATGAACTTGTATTACTCCAACTTAGATTTAGTAGCATAAATCATGGGCATGAGAGAGGGCAGCTTTTACAAGGGGCACGTCTAGCAGATTCCTATTGCGATGACACTTACTCTTATTGATTTGGTTTATCAGGATAACTCCCTGGATGTCTCAATCTAATAAAATAATTGATTACAGTGCCTAGATGACGGGTGCATCCTTCTAGGTTCTTAAGACAAATACAGGATATGTTATTCCTGACGACAGCAATGATAAATTGATTTGCCTTGACACCTAGTGAATTAAATCATAAACAACTGTAACAACAATTAAGCTTTAAGTCCAATTACATGAAGATGGTTTTGTGAATCTTCTTTCGCAGCTATGCTTTGTTTAAAGCTTCCCTCTTTTATATCTGAAAGACTGTCCCTTTTATACCTCATTCCAACTCCTATTATTGCTATCCAGAAAATGGTTTTGCAATCTTTTTTTACATAAAAAAGGTTTTTGATGTTTTCATAAAATCCTAGCTGCATTTCTCCACTTTAAACCTATGCATCACATTTCTTCAGTCTCACCATTGAACATTTGGTTATTTAGTAAACCGAAAAAATTGCCTGGGATTAGGTACGTGAAGGACAGTGTAATAGTTTCTAACACAGGACAGATCCATCCTTGAATTTGATTCTCTATTGTTGTGACCATAATCACACATGAATATGATTCTCTAGGTTCACACACGGGATATGTTCCTTCCATTTTGAATACTTGTTTCTAGCTCTTGTATATCATCTCATCATCATATATACCACTTTCATTGACTTAATGGAAACAAAAAAAAAAAAAAAAATCCATTTTATTTTATTTTCTCATATTCTTTTAATATTCATAGAAACTAAAACCTCTACTAATAAACTTTCGCTGGTATTTGTCATGACATGATGTGCATGGCCGCATGGCTCAGCCTTGTAGACTCCTCATCACATTAACATGTCATTATATTAGTTAGTAGATTACTAGATTATTAGTAAGTAGTTGATAATGGGTAAATAGTATTACTTGTTTGTTAGTTTTGTGTGGATGTGATGTAAGTAGGTTGGTAGGATGACGTGTGGCTGTTTCCTAATTCTAGTAATGAAGATACACATTCACCAAACAGTTTCTGTGCAGCAGAATTCAGTCTGTTCGGCTAACATTAAGAAACACATTCACCCAACTTGTTGAATTGTCCGTTTACAACGGCAAGAGCATTCTATTTTGCACCGCAAAGCCAACAAGAATCTGCAACACACTCAGGCAAAAAATTCGACCTTTGTTATATAAATTTCTGCATTCTTTTGTTGCCGTCCTAGGAATACACGTTATCATACGGATCAGGGACCGCAAATCGGATCTTCTTGCTGATTGATCTGACGCGGATCCACTCTCCATAACTTTAAACCTGAACCCTGCGCAACACAACTAAAAACGAGATGTCAAAGGTCGGCGAAAATTGCTCTCACCATAAACCCTCCGACACTCAAGTCAGATGTCTTTTCAAAAATATAAAAAGATAAATAGAGAATGCATGTGTGGTGGGTTGAGCGTGGATGCGTCCTATAGATAGACGACTTAGAAGAGTGCCAAAGAAGGGATCTCCATTGAAAGGAATCTCTTAGAGGGAGATGGGGATTGTTTGGATCAGCCCTTGAGAAATTATTCTGGCTACCTGGAATGATGGAGGGCTGGCCTCCTTCTTAACTTTTTTTTTGGAGGTTTTCGGCCGTTTTCCTCCCATTCCTTTTCCTTTTTTCCCCCCATCCCTTTTGGGATGAAGTCTTTATATAGTTGGAGGATTATCATTCTTATCCACAGCCAACTGCCAAAGATAATCGCCGGTCATCCTTATCCAAAGCCAACCACCAAAGATAACCGCCGGTGAATTGGTTTGAACGGTTTTCTAGGCTGGGTATACTGTATTCATTATTAGCCCCCTATGCCGGGTGGTTTAAAATTTTCAACTCCTGACATGTTTCTGATGGAACGTTGTTTATTTGACTTTGTCGACTTACCATCTTTGAAAAATCTGAATTTCAAAATCCGCTTCTTTTGAGCCGTTCGGTGATATAACTGAGGTTTAGAATTTGACCTCCTTTGGGCCGCTCGGTGATGTAACCAAGTTTATAATTCGACCTCTTTTTGGGCCGCTCGGTAATGTAACCGAGGTTTAGAATTCGACCTCCTTTGGGCCGCTCAGTGATGTAATCGAGGTTTAAAATTCGACCTCCTTTAGGTCGCTTGGCATATGAGATTATCAATCCAAACCTTTTTTTGCGAATGCTGAACGACTTCAATTACATGGGAGTTGAAGGGTGAATCTCCAGCGTAATATCTTGAGACCGGTACAAGTTGAAGCAGTTGAAACCGCTAGAAGATTGTCAACAAAGGTCATTGTGTTGGGTTCGGTTACTCATGGTAGGATGTATTGCGCACGATCTGACCTCAAGAGAATTCCGGAGTAAAAACTCTTGGAGTTGAATTTTCGAAGTGAAAATTCATAAATGAACAAAATCCAAACTAAAAATCATGTGTGGATTATCTTCCGGAGGGAAATTTGGTGTGCGGCAAATCTGGAGTAAATGAAACCTCCGGAGTGGCTAAAATCTGGAGTTAGATGAAATTCCAGAATGAAAATACCTTCAGAGTGGTCAAAGAATCCAAACTGAGTAATCTTCCGAATTGAGATGATCTCTAGGAGTGACATAATCTGGCAAGAGAGCTCTCAAGCATATTAGATGTGCGTTTTGGCGGTTCGTATCTGGCGCACCGGAGTGGACTTGGACCGGCCGTGTGAGAGAGGAAGTGTCGTGATGTTTTGACGGATTGGATTTTTCTGCCAGAGAATATCTCAATAGGCTGAATTGCTATCAAAATAAATCTTGGTCGGCTGAGATAATGCGCTACTGCCGGACTGAATCCTAGCAGCCGAATGAGAGAGGAATTGTCGGAGTGGAATCTGAACCGACTAAACGTGAGATAGGAATCCGGAGTGGACTTTGAGTAGGGTGTAACGCTTCGGATGGAGTGTTCTGGACCGGAATGCTAGGCAGGAAAATACAGACCCAGAAGTTGTGATAGGAAATACCGATTTGAATTGAAATCGATTTTTACACCTTCAAAGGCCAATTCTGATTTTCCTCAGCCAATTTGAATTGAAATCGGTTTTTACACCTTCAAATGCCGATTCTGATTTTCCTCAGTCGATTTGATTTGAAATCGATTTTTGACACTTTCAAATGCCGATTTGGAAATTTGTGAGAGAAAAAACTAACCGGTAATCTGCAAGGGATTTTTGGAGTGCTTTGAGGTACCGTGCTGCTTCCGGAGTGAGAGGAAATACCTTCCGATTTGTGAGGGGAAATGTCGTTTGGAAATTTGTGAGAGATTTCCGAAGTGCTTCACATATAGAATGCTTGTTCCTGGAGAACTTCTGCAGGCAATTACGAATGGTAAATCCGAAGTGCTTTTAACCGGGCAACTGCAAGAAGAAAAATCCAGAGTACTTTTAACTGGGCAGCTGTGAGTGAAATTTCCGGAATGTTTCCACAGGAGCTGGCTTGACTTGGTCAAACTCGCTGTTCATGAGAGGGAATACTGGAGTTGATTTTGAGAGCCGGAGTGATCTGTGGCTAGAGTATATTTCAACCGGCTGGTTGCCTGACTACCTGTGACGGAACGGATTTTTTTTTGCAACACAGGATCACAGATGCCATCTAAGACCCATATACTTTTAACCGTAATAAGTATAGCAGAAGTTATTTTAACACTAGCGGAAGCATTCATATTCATTCCAAAATATTCATTCCGAGTACATAGCCAAAGATGTTTAACCATAGAAGTCCATCAGGTCGTTACAATAATATTTCTCCAAAATAAGCTTCCGAGGTCTTTAATAATCCTTCTGACAAGCCCTAATCACTCCAACTCGTCAGGAACAAGCTCTAAAGCTTCATCTGTAGGGGAAAAAATATAAAACAGTGAGCCGAGACCCAACAAGGTACATACAGATATATAGTAAAACATGTATGCAGAACATATCTCAGCAAAACAGATACTATTGCACATAAAGTTACAAGTTATATAAGAAAGTGATTTATAACGGGAACAGGATGCAAACGTATACAGAATTATTAGAAAACAGGAACGGTCTTCGGAATCAAAATCGAAGTATTCATTTTTCAGAAAGCAGAAGTTGATCTTACTTTCATATTTCACATAATTCTCATCTTTATCAGAAAAAGATCCTACCAGTAGACCCTACTGGTGAAGGAGGCGAATAATCGAGGATAGATTGTGTACATTTCCCCACAATCAACGGCAAAATGTAACAAAACGGATGATCCCACCTCACTTGTGATCCTTCCCAATCCATGGGGGTGCCGGCCGCAGGCAGACGCAGAATCTACCCTGTATTTAACGCCTCGAGGAAGCGGGCCAAATAACTCCATGGATGAGTTATCGCCGATTACCACCATAACGTTCTAAGGCATGCCGAGAACCTAACCTTGCATCTCGGTCACGGGTCCAAAATACGAAAAACAAAATCAATAACGAGCAGTATTTTCTTCTTATTTCGCTACATCAAAGCCATTTTCAACATCAGTCATATACTTTCTTCTTATCTTCTTATCGCTTGATTTAAACATCATGAATTTACTCTTTTAAAAATTGTGTACGGAATATCTTAGTTCGGTCTTAAGGAGTCCAGTTCAAAATTTCTTTTGTAAGGACTTCATTTTCTTCACAAAAGTCGGCGCTCAATAGCCGGACTACTCAAATGGGTGATCAAGGAGTGCTCAACGTCGAGTGATCAGCCGGAGTTCAAGAAAACCAAGTTCTTTTCCTTCAAACGCCGGACTTTGAAAGCTTGACGGAGTACTTTCAAAGGATTTGGAGCTCTTTTGGATGGAGTACTTTTAAAAAGCCAAGTTCTTAAAATCCCGAAAAGCTAACTCCGGAGGACTCTTCTTTAAAACCCAGAGTGTTAAAACCGGAGTACTTTTCTTTAAAATCCGGAGTACTAAATCCGGAGTGACTTTTCCTTAAAAATCCGGAGTGTTAAAACCGGAGCACTTTTCTTTGAAATCCAGAGTGCTGAATCCGAAGTGACTTTTCCTTAAAACCCGGAGTGCACTTTTCTTTAAAATTCGGAGTGCTAAATCCGGAGTGACTTTTTCTTAAAAATCCGGAGTGTTAAAACCGGAGCACTTTTCTTTGAAATCCAGAGTGTTTAATCCGGAGTGACTTTTTCTTAAAACCCGGAGTGTTAAAACCGGAGCACTTTTCTTTAAAATCCAGAGTGCTAAATCCGGAGTGACTTTTTTCTTAAAATCTGGAGTATTAAAACCGGAGCACTTTTCTTTAAAATCCAGAGTGCTAAATCCGGGGTGACTTTTTCTTAAAATCTGGAGTGTTAAAACCAGAGCACTTTTCTTTAAAATCCGGAGTGCTAAATCCGGATGACTTTTTCTTAAAATCCGGAGTGTTAGAACCGGAGTGATTTTTCTTTAAAAGGACGGAGTACTCTATCAAAAGCCGGAGTACTTTGTTTCAAAAAGGCGGAGTTCAAAAAGCCGGAGTACTCAGAAGCCGGAGTAGGTTTTACTCAAAGGACGGAGTGCTTTTCACTAACTGGACGGAGTGCTTTTTTTTTACTCAAGGGGACGGAGTGCTTTTTACTGAAAGCTAGAGTACATTTAAAAGCCGAAGTTCATTTTCTTCAAGGGACAGAGCTGGAGTTCATTTCACGTTAAGCCGGAGTTCAATTTACATCAAGGGACGGAGCTCATTTTCATATTAAGGTCGGAGTTCTTTTTTACATTGTAGAAACCAGGAACTTAAAAACAGAGTGCAGTATTTTTGCAAATGAACTAAAAAACTGGACTTAAAAGCATCATCCGAAGTAACTTGCAACTTGCGATATATTCTTAAAGCATGAATTAAAAGTAGCGTCCGAAGTACACTTGCCTGAGAGTTGGGCTGCTTAAATCTCATCGTCCCGAAGCTTTCTCCTTCCCTCTCTTCCCTTCTCATCAACAGCGTTCTCCTTCCCCTCTTCCTTCGCATCAATCGGTTTTATATAGAGGAAGATTTGGAGAGCAAGTAGGGTAAGTTACCGGTCCCGTACTTGTTTTCGTGGGGTAAAGTGGGGTAATAAAGTTGTTTCACCTATTTCATTTAGTCGCGCCTTGTTGCCGCCTCGTTGGATACTAAGGGATTAGGTTTCTACGCTCACGGCCGAACTTGAGGGGCTAGGCTTCATCGTTGCTGGATTCACTTGGGTAGATTTCAAATCAAGTAAAAGGGAGGAAGACATAAGGGTCGAATTTGTTGGGACGTTTTCGTTTTCATAAGGAGGCGATTTTACGCCACTTAAGGGCAGTTTCATTCAAGCCCACGATTTCGATTCTTGTAAGAGGTGAAGTATGAATGCAAGGGCCGATTTCACCGATGTATTAGCTATTAGGCGAATCCTTGTAAAATGGCGAAAAGGGCGAGTTTATTTCCAAGTGTTGGAAATCTTGGATCTCACAGGGCTGGAGTGACCAAGGCTGGAGTGCTTAAGGCCGGATTGGATTTCAGTAAGGCCGGACTTCTTTTACGCTAAAAGACAGACTTCTTTTTAAAGGCCACTCCGATCTTCAACTTAGGAGACAATTCCTGATTTCAAATATACTCTAAAGCTTGTTTACATTTTTCGAATAACCTCCAATTTTCCTAATTCTTTTCTTAGAATCTGGGTCGTTACACTACCCAAACCGGCAAAATACACGTTGGATGCCAGAGTCAAACTAGTTAAATGACGAATATGATTACGGACTGAATGCACTTCAACCGTCTGAAATGGCATGCCAAACTGGTTGTATGAGAGACGGAGAGTCGGAGTGGATTCTGCCGCTTGCAGAGAATATCTGGGTAGGCTAAAATGTTGCCAGAGTGGCAATTGAAAGCCGGACTGAACTACTACAATTCCTACTCTGAGCATCGGAGTATTCCCGCCTACCGATAGAGGAATGCTTTTTGGTCGGAGGTGTAGACCGTTGTGAGAGAGATGAAATCTTAGTCCAAGCAATCAAGCTTTTGCCTTTGCGGGATTTGGTACTTCTAGAGTGACGAAGTAACTTCATTGAGTGAATCTAAATCAGCTTGATGAGAGACAAATTGCCAGAGTGAATCTGAGAGCCATAGTTACTGCCGACTTGCTGAGAAATCAAGCGCCGAAGTGAAATGAGGTAGGAGTGGATTTGGGACGCCATAACAAATCTGCTGCCAGAGTAGAATCGGTTTGGAAAGGACCGGCCGGTTGTTAGAGGAAATCTTGGCATTGGTTTCCTAAGCAACTTAGTGGTGATCGATGAGAGGAGTAAGGTTTTACGATTTGTGCTGGCAATAACAGAGAAATTACCAGGTAACAATTTTGTGAGAGGAAATGCAGCTTAGAATCGGGCACCTGTGAGAGAAACCAGGAGTTGATTTTGGGAGCCGAAGTGGTTCAAGGAGATGTGGACTTTGACTAGTTGAGTTGCTACCGGAGTGCTTAATTTAGGAGAGATTTCCGGAGTGCTTAATTTAGGAGAGATTTCCGGAGTGCTTCGTGCCACTAGGAAACTGCAACAAATCGGCCGATTGAAGTCGTGAGTCGCCCGAAGTCCAGAGTTGGCAGCCTTCCGGAGTGGATAAGCACTCCTAGGAGCCGGAGTGATTTTTGGAGCGAAGTGAAAATCAGTGGAATGACTTTCACGGGCCAAATGCTCAGCTTCTGTGCAGGTTGCTCTACTTTTGGATGGAGTGGCTCTGTGCGCGGATAAAGAGCTGTAGTCGGTGTGATTTGAGGAACCAGTTAGAGAAGCGATGATGATGAACATCAGTGAAGGGTTGTCTCGACATGGGTGGCGTCGTGTGCCAGTGGCCACCCGAGGTGGGGATGCGATGGCAGCTTCACCTTGAAGGCCCCATCGCGCTTTCTTCCTCTCTCCGCCACACAATACACCAAAATCTGGCCAGTTCACTTGAAATTTGCCACATGCAAGCACAACACCGACATCCTCAAAGTGGAATGAAGGATTTACCCGCTTGGATTTATTGATTTTTCTCCGATGATGACGGCGACGGAGACAGTGGCTCTCGTGCCGAAAGGCTTCGCGATTTCACTCCACCTCTTCATACCGCGGCATAAAATCGAGGGGAAATGTGGAGAAGGCTTCAACAGCGTCAGTTCTGGGCATCGTCTCCTCCGACGACGACGACAGTCGCCGTTGATCTTCTCCTTTTTTTTTTGTTTTGGTTGGTTGCCTGCTGGATCCGGTTTCTAGATTGGCATTTGTGAGAGAAGATGCCACTTAGAATCGGGCACCTGTGAGAGAAACTGCCGGTTTGGGCAAAACCTGCTGAGTTGGCATTGGGACCAGGCATTTGTGAGAGAAGATGCCCGTTGGAATTGAAATCGGTTTTTTGTGAGAGGAAATGCCGGTTTGGATTTTGGCGCAGAATTGAAAATGAGCCGAGGAAGCCCAGAGTTAATTTTGTGCGTGGTTTGAGAAATCAGAGAGAGGGCTTTGAAGAACACCGGTGAAGTCATGCAGACGATGTCGTGATCACAGTGTGAGAGTGG